>CM034305.1:28743857-30025896 GCA_019925795.1 Dendrobium chrysotoxum
TGCCCTAGCAGCTTCAACCAAAGTTCTATTCTTCCTTTTGGTTATTCTATTTTGCAAGGGGTCTTAGGGGCAAAGAAGTTATGTTCTATTCCTATCTCCTGACAAAGCGATTCTAAACTTATCATTCTCAAATTCTCCACCGTGATCACGATGATTTGTGTTAAAATTCCATCCTACTTTCCTTTGAATCCAAGTGGAGAATGTTCTAAAGACTTCAAAGGACTCATTCTTGTGTGCTAAGTATTTAACCCAAATAAACCCTAGAGTAGTCATCTACTATTACAAATCCTTAAGACTTCCCTCCTACGCTGGCTATACTGACAGGTCCAAATAGGTCAATGTGAAGAATTTCTAGTGGTCTAGTTGTATTGATGTCCTTAATTGAGTGAAATGATGATTTTACTATTTTCTTAGTTGGCAGGCATCACATAGGTAGTCCTTAGTGAAGTCTAACTTAGGTATGCCTCTAACTAGGTCTTTCTGAGTGATATTCCTAAGTGTTTTCATACTAGCATGACATAGTCTGCTATGTTATAGCCAAGAGTCATCAGCTACTATTTTCGGACATAAAGGATTTGAATTTTCAATGCAATTTCGATCCAATATATAAACATTATTTATTCATTTTCCTTTTAACACAAGTTTATTATCTAAGCTTATCATGCATTTGTTAGAAAGAAATTTTATATCAAATCCCTTGTCATATAGTTGACTAATACTTAAAAGATTGTGCTTTTAACCATCAACTAACAAAACATTTTCAATAACAAAAATTTTTAGAATTTCCAATGATACATGAGCCCACCACTTTCCTGGTGGTGTTGTCTCTTAGAGTCACCTTGCCTCTTGACTTGGCCTCCAGTGTCATGAACTGCTTCACGTCTCCAGTCATATGTCTTGAGCAGCCACTGTCCAGGTATCACATGCTCTCACTAGGTCTTTTGTGAGAGCAATCCCCATATGTCAATTAAAGATTAGTTTTGGGAACCCAAGTGAATTTGGGTTACTCCTTATGCTTGAATGAATGCAAAAAATGCATGTTATGTTATGATGAATGTAGCTTAGGTCTCTACACTAGATGTGTCCTATAGTGAATTGTATAAGTGTGGGCTATATGACCTAGCATGCCACAAGAATAACACCTAACACCGAGAAATGGGTTCACTAATCTGTGGGGGTGATAGTGTCTCTTCCTAGGTTTGGATGGAACATGCTTTGAGGATTTTAAATGAGATTCTTCAAATGGTGGAGGTTTATAAAATTTAGCAAATATAGGAGGTATTTTATTAGTCTCAAATGTATGAATTTTTATATTTAGAAATTCATTTTCTTTCTTTAGACTTGCAATTTTGAATTTCAATGCATGCTCATTACTATCTAGCTCAGATGCAAGTTCCTCTAATTCCTTAAATGCATTCTCTAGTTCAACATGTGATGACTTCAAGGAATTGTGTGTAGTAGTTAATTCAATATGCTTCTTATTTATTGCATTAAATTCATCAAGCAGGGACATGTGATCTCTATCCAAGTCAGAATGTTCCTTAACTAAACTGGCATGCTCATTTTGCAAAGTATTAAAATCAATGTTAAGTCTAGCATGCATTATCTTCAATTTTCTATACGAATTATAAATCTTTTTTAGAAATAACTAACAGTTCATCATAAGAAAGTTGACATACCTCATCTTGATCTGATTGATCAAGATTATCATTAGTCATAAGACACAGATTTGTTACCTCCTCCTCTGCTTCTTCTTCTGATGATTCTGAAGCAGAGTCTGAAAGTTCGATAGGGATGTTAAGCCCTAGTGAACTAGTCCCGAGGCTAACCAAGAGGGGGGTGAATTTGTTATTAAAAATTTTACGAACAACAGAAAAAATCTTTTCGATACGTCGCAGCGGAAACACGTATGCAGGAACGAAAAGATCAATCAAGGATATTCACCCAAGCAGTTAATATATGAAAAGTAAAGTGCAAAACAAAATCAGAAAAGCAAACCAGATTTTATAGTGGTTCGGTCAACTTGACCTACGTCCACTCCCCGGAGCCTCCCCTCCGGGTATTACACTAAACAAAAAGTGTCTCTCCTTTTGCTCCCACAGCAAGGCGGAGAAGCCTGTACAAGACCTCCTTTTCACCACACGGTGGGCTAGAGAACCCGACCTCCTTTTGCTTCCTCCTGAAGCAGGCAGAGAACCTTCGAACTCCTTTTGCTTCCTCCTGAAGCGGGCAGAGAACCCCGTATCTTCTTGCGAACGATCCTCCCATGACGAACACCATCTAGACGTAAGACGACGAGCGGAGAAGATGACTCTGATCGTGCTTGGAGCAACCTTAGTGAATCTCTCACTAACTCCCCCTCACAAGATCCTCTCTCTCTCTCCCAACTCTCTCTCTCTAGGGTTTCTCTGGGAAGGAAAGTGGCAAAAGATTTTTCTTATTTCAAGAAAAGGTTCTTTTATAAGAGGGCTTAAAATTTGCCCTAAATCTCAACTGGTCGACGAAGATCGTTCAGGATGATCGCTAGATCGTCCTGTACGATCAGTTCAAATTCAGATGTTTCAGCCTGGACAATCTGGATCTTATGGACGATCAGTAGAAAAAATTGTTCATATCGTCCCGTACGATCCTGCGATCGTCGGGACGATTAGTGCAAATCGAGGAATATCATCCAGGAGACAGTTTGGGTCGTCCAGAGAAACTTGTGCTGGACGACCAAAAAATGACTCGATCGTCCAGGATGATATGGACATCGTCTTGTACGATTAGTTCAAAAAGTGCCCAAATCATCCTGAACATAGTTCGGGACGTACAGCTGAAATGCACTAGACGATCATGATCGTCCGGGACGATATGATCGTATCAATCAAAAAATAAATTGCTTTCCTTAATTACTAGATTAATTTAGGCATGATTGTACTAGATCATCCAGGACGATACACGTATCGTCCGGGACGATCAGAACAAATATCTTAAAATAAAAACTTGCCTAACTTGATCTGGCGGCTGAGAATTTCTGATTTGAGCATATCGTCCCATACGATCCAAAGATCGTCCAGGACGATCTGCTTAATCAGACCCTCTTAACTTGGTCGCCCTAATTAGGGTTTCTATTTTTACCTGATCGTCCAGGACGATGTGAATATCATCCAGGACGATCTGAACAAAAAAATGAACAGAAACTCTAATTCACTCAAGCTCTCCCCCTGAGTGTGTGTGTGTAAGGTTACTTAGCTAGGGGATCAGTTACATTACAATAGACTCAATAAAAAGAAAACCATACATTGGACACACTTGGACCCGATCTTGAGTTGGCTTGATTTGCTCGTGATCATCTATGCCTGAAACGGGTTAGCCAAGTAAAACACAATAGAAACATGTTTGTCATCATCAAAACCAGATTTGCAACAAACTCCCCCTTTTTGATGAAGGCAAACCTATGTGCAGTAGTTTCAAAAAGAAAAATTTTCATTTAATAATCAAAGCAGTACAGGAAACAAAACACATAACAGAAAATAGAAACGACTACAAACTGACTCCCCCTTTTGACATCACAAAAAGGAGGAGGGTAAAACAGAACACTGAAACATAGGTACAAAACATAAAAGAAAATAACTACAAAGTAGAAAACTAGAATAGAGGCGAATCCTGATCGGAAGGAGGAGGTGGCGGAGGTGGGTTGAAGTAGTTGTGAATGGCTTGAAAGTGGGCTCCAATCCAGGCAATGTCCTGGTTATGCTGCAGTTGCTGTTGCGCAGCATAGTCAGTGAAGCGCTGGATGTCCTCGGCGTGCCGCTGCTCCTGGGCAACCACATAGGAGTCAAATCTTTCCTCCCACTGATCGAAGCGCTGCACCAGGTGGTCAAAGGGAGAGGCAATGCGAAGAGGATCGGGTGCATCTGGTGCAGCAGGAACTGGAATGGCCTCTTACTCCTCTTCCTCAACATCCGGGGCGGGCTCCGGATGTAGTCGGGAGCTGTGTAGGACATGGAAGGCATTGTTGGTGAGGAAGGAAGGAGGAACATCTGGGGCTGCGGGATATTGCAAGTCATATTTGGTTTCGAGGGCATTGGCAAGGATATGTCCTAAGGCTAGATTTGGACAACGGCGATGACCTGGATCCCGAATAGTGGTGAGGTGCTCGAGGTACCGGATAATAAGGTCGGTGGCATTAAATTCCCTATGGGCCAGGATATAGTAGGTGGTCAAGGACAGGAGTGGGGTGATGTGAATTCGATCCCCTGCCTTTGGAATGACGGAGGAACGAAGAACATGCTGAATAGTCCGGGTATCCTTAAGAAGTGTGGAGGAGGCATTGTCATGATAAGGGGCATTGCTATTGTGAAGGAAATGATTGGCGACACTCCAATCATAGTCAGGGTCATTGATGAGGGTGTGGAGTTTGTCGCCAGTGATGGAAAGTTGGAGAATGTTATGAAAGTCCTGGTAGGTAAGTTCGATGGGGAGCTGATTTACATAAGAGCGGAGGGTGGAATAATCAGCCAAAATCCGCAAGTTTGCAAAGAAAACGCGAAGAAGTTCAGAGCTAAAGGGAAATGCCAGAGTCATGATGAAGGTGAGAGAGGTGTGTGCGAAGAGGTCAAGGATAGGATAAGTGAGAGTGCAGGGATTTACGATTTTCGACGGTGTGATCCCCACTTCACAATATTGCTCGTAGGCAGCCTGATCGGCTGCATTGGTGAAGCGAGGATCAACAGGTCCCCGAGAGGAACTGGCACCCTTTTGACGGGACTGTTTGCCACCAGCCATTAGGAATCAAAAGTGTAAGGAAGTAGAAGGAGAGTGGAAGAAAACAGTGTGGAAAATTTTTAAGAAAATTGCTGTTTAAATAGAAAACGGCCTGATCGTCCCGTACGATCGTGAAATCGTCCGGGACGATATGGGCATTTATGACGTCCTGGACGATTGGTCAAAAAAGTGGTCCGATCGTCCAGGACGATTAGACACAGGCGATCGTCCCGAGGAGTCAGGTTGGACGACCGTTGACGAAAAGGTATCGTCCAGGACGATTAGGTGGATTATCCTGGATGATATGTAATAAGTGTGTCGGACGGGCCGAATTCCAATCGTCCAGCGGCTGACACGTGGATCATCCAGGATGATAGGGACATCATCCTGGATGATGGATAATAATTGGTGCAATACCAGTCGTTTGATCAGATTAGGAAGATATGGATCATATCGTCCAGGACGATATAAGGATCGTCCAGGACGATCGCCAATAATTTGAGTGTTTTAACAGCAGGAGCAGTGTGGGGACGATTTTGAATGAATCATCCAGGACAATGTTAGGATCGTCCAGGACGAAGAGGATCGTCCGGGACGATCTGGGTATCGTCTAGGATGATGTGAAGAAAACAAAAAAAAATGGAGGATGGAGGTGACAGATCAGGATCCCAAAAATACAATCACGAAATTAAAACAAAACAAAAATGAATAAAACTTACAGCAAAAACACATAAAAGCACCATTTTTTTTCTTCGGATCAAGCTGCTCGAGTAAATCAGAATTTTTCCTTTATTTTAGATCCAAAAACCAATAAGAAGACGATTGACAGTGCTGAAATCTAGAAAAAGTTAGAAAACTTGACTTTCGTAACTCCCACATCGGGCACCTTATCGATGCAAATCTCTTTCAAACCAAACATCCAGTTCAGAAGGAAACAAATTAGATTTGAAAAGAGATCCTTTCAAGCCTCATTCTAGAAAAATATCTGATATAATATTGTCACAAAGTAAAAAATCAGAAATCATGATTTTCAAACACAAGCTTTTGAAAGTATTAAGTGGCGCACGGATTTTTCTAAGACCTTTAACGATCTGAAAGGACAGAAAGCTTGTTTGGGCTCATTTTATGCCTCTTTTTCAATTTATTTGGTGCTTTGCACATCTTTTTATTTTTTGATACTCTTTGTGTATCTTTTAGTTGGCGACATTTCGCATCTTTTCAGCTTTGGGCTCATTTTGTGCCTCTTTTTTAATTGATTTGGTGCACTGCGCATCTTTTGTAAGCTTTCTTCTTTTCATGCTCGCTAAATAGTCTCAGCTGTGAGATTACCTTCCAGATAGAGGACATTCTCTCCACGATAAGGAAGAGTAATTCACAAAATAAAAGCCAGACGTCATATGATAAGTGCAATCACTTGGTTTAAAAAATCAAAATAATGACTCAAGACTTTGAAAACACTATTGATATGAGGTAGATTACTGTAGGAAGATAAAATAAATCTCTATTTCAAAAACTAAAATTTTAATTTTGAAGAGGATATTTTTCCAAAAGAAACAATACACCAGCAAAGGAGTTAGAGGAAGAGAAACAATCATCTATGTTTTTTCCCTTTAATAGGTCCAGTGGAGTCAATCACTGCTTACCAGCTTCCAAACAAAAATAAGGTAAAACTCCCAGTCAGAAATTCAGATTATCAGAAGTAGTGAGCAGTGATCAGACTTTGAAAAGCATAAAACAGTAAGTGCAAGAAATGAACCAGTGAATAAAGACAGGTAGAAAATCAAATCAAAGTAAATACTCAAATCAAACTAATAACAGGGCTAACACAGAAATCAGCAGAAGAAATAAAATCAACTGAAAGCAAATAATCAAACCAAAAACTAACTAATAGAAAATAGAATACCAATCAGAACAATCAGAAATCAGCAGTCATCAGAATTAAGCATTTATATCAATCACTCCCAATCTGGTTCTCAAAATGCTGAATGAGTCAAAAGCCAGTGGTTTAGTGAATATGTCTGCCAACTGATTTTCAGTTGCTACATGATGTAGCTCAATGTCCCCTTTTGTAACATGGTCCCTAATGAAGTGATGCCTTATATCTATGTGTTTGGTCCTAGAATGTTGGATTAGATTCTTAGAGATGTAGATGGCACTAGTATTATCACACAGAATAGAAATTGTGCCAACAGGTAAACCTAAATCCAAGACTTGTTGCTTCAACCAAAGAACTTGGGCCACACAACTCCCTAAGGCAATGTACTCAGCTTCAGCAGTGGAAAGTACAACTGAGTTCTATTTTTTACTGGACCAGGAGACTAATGATTGTCCTATGAACTGACAAGTCCTAGAGGTGCTCTTTCTATCCACCCTACACCCCGCAAAGTCAGAATCAGAATATCCAATGATCTCAAAAGAGGTGCTATGCCTAGGGTACCAGATTCCTAGGTTTGGGGTCCCTAAAAGATATCTAAGAATTCTCTTAACAGCAGTCAGGTGGGACTCTTTAGGATCAGCCTGAAACCTAGCACAAAGACAGACACTAAACATGATATCAGGTCGGCTAGCAGTCAGGTAAAGCAGTGATCCTATTATTCCTCTATAATTCTTCTGATCAACAGATTTTCCACTTGAATCCTTATCTAACTGAACTGAGGAGGTCATGGGAGTATTGATTGGCTTGGCTTTGTCAATTTCATATTTCTTCAAAATGTCCTTAGTGTATTTAGATTGATTGAGAAATGTTCCATCATCCGTTTGCCTTATGCTAAACCCTAAAAAGTAGGATAATTCTCCCATCCTTACTCATTATTTTAGAAAACTTATCACATAAATATTTATCAGAAGATCCAAAAATAATATCATCAACATAAATCTGGACAATGAGTAAGTCATCCCCTATTCTCCTCAGAAAAAGGGTGGTGTCTACGCTCCTCTTAACAAACTCTCTTTCTAATAGAAATGTGCTAAGCCTCTCATACCAAGCTTTGGGTGCCTGTTTCAATCCATATAAGGCCTTTTTTAATTTATAAACATGATTTGGATACTGGGAACTCTCAAAACCTGGGGGTTGTTCTATAAAAACATCCTCTTTTATTACCCCATTCAAAAAGGCACTCTTGACATCCATTTGAAACAGCTTAAATCCCTTATAACAGGCAAAGGCTAGTAGCACCCTAATGGCTTCCAATCTAGCTACAGGGGTAAAAGTCTCCTCAAAATCAATCCCTTCTATCTGATTGTACCCCTTAGCCACCAATCTTGCCTTATTCCTAACCACCACACCAGAATCATTCATCTTATTCTTAAAGACCCACTTGGTTCCCACAATACTTTAATTTCTAGGTCTTTCTACTAACTCCCAAACATCATTCCTTACAAACTGATTCAATTCTTCCTGCATAGCTAAAATCCAAAACTCATCTGAAAGGGCTTGATTGATGTTGGTGGGTTCAGTCATTGAGATAAAGGTAGAATGGTTTACTTCCTTCCTAAGGCCATGCCTAGTCCTAACACCTTCAGAAGGGTCTCCTAAGATCAGTTCTTTAGGATAACTTGAAGAATATCTCCAATCTCTAGGCAGTGTGGTTTGAGGTTCTACCCTTTCCTCCAGATTTATATTTCCAACTCCTTGGGTAACCTCAACAATCTCTTTATCTTCTACTTCAGATCTAGACTCCTTAGGATCAGATTCATCAAACACTACATGGGTAGTCTCCTCCACCACCAAAGTCCTCTTATTGAATACCCTAAAGGATTTTCCCACACTAGAATAGCCTAAGAACACTCCTTCATCAGATTTGGGGTCATACTTTCCTAAGGATGATTTCCCGTTATTCAGAATGAAAACCTTACAGCCAAAGACATGGAGGTGGAACAGGTTTGGAGTTCTACCCTTAATGATCTCATAAGGTGTCTTATTCAGTTTGACTCTCACATTCACCCTATTCAACACATAACAGGCAGTGTTCACCGCTTCAGCCTAAAAGTATTTTGGAAGTGAATACTCAGCAAGCATGGCTCTAGCGGCTTCCACTAAGGTCATGTTCTTCCTTTCAGCTGCCCCATTCTGCTGAGGGGTCCTAGGAGCTGAAAAATTATGACTAATCCCTTGCTCCTCACAAAAACTTCTAAATCTTTCATTTTCAAACTCCCCTCTGTGATCACTATGGATGGTAATGATCTCACATCTTAACTTCTTCTGAATCCAAGTAGAGAAAGATCTAAACTCATCAAATGACTCAGATTTATGTGACAAAAATTTTACCCAAGTGAACCTCGAATAATCATCTACAATCACAAATTCATAGACTCTCCCCCCTAAGCTGGCAGTGCTAATGGGTCCAAAAAGGTCCATGTGAAGAACTTCTAAAGGTCTAGAGGTGCTAATGTCCTTAACAGAGTGAAAAGAGGACTGGACTTGCTTCCCCAACTGACAGGCATCACACAGGTGATCCTTAGTGAACTTAAGCTTGGGAACACCTCTAACTAAGTCCTTTTGGGTGACTCTCCTAAGGGTTTTCATACTGGCATGACACAATCTCCTATGCCATAACCAAGACTCATCAGCAACAGTTTTTAAACAAATTGAATTATCAGATTTAATGCTACTTACATCCAACTTGTAGACGTTGTTGATCCTTTACCCCTGCAAAATAACTTTATCATTTAAGCTTAAAATGCAGCCAGTGGGGAGGAATTTGATGCTGTATCCCTTGTCACAAAGTTGACTGATGCTCAGCAAGTTGTGTTTCAGTCCATCTACAAGCAAAACATTATCAGTCATAAAATTCTTTGAATCACCAATTATACCTGATCCTACCACCTTCCTAGTGGTGTTATCTCCAAGTGTAACCTTGCCTCCAGCCCTGGCCTCCAGCGAAATGAACTAATTTGCATCTCCAGTCATGTGTCTAGAACATCCGCTGTCCAGGTACCACATACTGTCATGAGGTCTTGTGTGAGAGCAGACCTACAAAAATATCAAACGTCAGTCTTAGGAACCCAAACAGGTTTGGGTTTCTTCTTATGAAAAGAAGAATGCAATACATGCGTGCTGTGCTGTGAAACAGGCAGTTTGGGTCTCCACACCAAATGTGTACTACGGTGAACAGTACAAGTGTGTGAGATGTGTCCTAACATGCCACATGAAAAACATCTAACACCAGGAAAAGGGTTAACTAATCTACGTGGGTGATAGTGCCTCTTCCTAGATGTATATGAAACATGCTTTGATGAACTTGCAACAGATTTTTCAAAAAGTGGTGGTGCATAAAACTGTTCAAAAGTAGCGGTGTGTTGTTCTTTTTAAAAGCACTGATTTTAACTTTCAAAAACTCAATATGTTTATTTAAACTTACAATTTCAAATTTTAAAGCATCATTGGTACTTTCTACTTCACATGCCATGGTATCTAATTTCTTTAAAAGCTCTCTCCAAATCAACATGCGTGGTTTTCAAAGAATCATGCTCAGTAACTAAATCAGAATATTTTCTATTCAATTCATTAAACTCATCAAGTAAAGACATGTGATTCAAACCAACAGTGGAATGATCTTTCATTAAAACATCATGCTCTTTTTGCAAAGTCAAATAATCTAATTTCAAACTAGCATGAGTTTTCTTAAGCTTCCTATACGATATATGAATCTTTTTAGAAACTTCAAATAACTGATCGTAAGTAAGCTCACATACCTCTTCCTGGTTCGACTGACCAGGGTGATCATCAGCCATCAGACACAAGTTTGTTTCCTCCTCTTCAGCTTCAGTCTCAGAAGAGTCGGATGCAGAGTCTGCCCAGAACGCCTTCTGAATCTGCTTCTTGTACTTTCTGAACTTTGGTTTCTCCTCACCCTTCTCCTTGCTTGGGTGAGCCTTGAGTGTAGGACAATCCGCCTTTATGTGTCCAGGCTTCCTGCATTCAAAACAAACAGATTCAGATGAACCTTTAAAGTTTCTACTGGTCTTACCTTTGTTCCACTTTTGAAAATTCTTATTCTTCTTCCTTAGAAAGCTCTTGAATTGCCTTGTGATTAAGGCAACATCATCGCTATCAGACCCGGAAGTACTAGCATCTGAATCTTTGGCCTTTAGTGTCACTGTCTTCTCCTTCTTGCGTTCACCTGCATCAAGTTGCCTTAGGTTCACCCCTTACTCATAAGCAATGAGTGATCCAAGTAAGCTATCAATAAAGTAAGTATTTAAATCTTTAGATTCAGTGATCACAGTAATCTTAGCATCGTATGAAGAAGGCAAACATCTAAGAATTTTTTTCACTCTTTCGTAGTTAGTAAGTTCTCTACCTAAAGCATGCAAAGAGGTAACAATCTAAGTGAACCTTGTGTACATTTCTGAAATAGTCTCACTAGGTTTCATGTGAAAAAGTTCATAATCATGTAACAAGATGTTTAACCTAGACTGTTTGACTTCAGTTGTACCTTCGTATGTTATATATAATCTATCTTAGATTTTCTTTCCCGTTGTACAAGTAGAAACACACATATACTCTTCAGATTTTAAAGCACAAAAGAAACAGTTCAAATATTTTGCATTTAACTGTGCTAAGTCACGATCATCAAAAGTTCAATCTGTAAACGGGAGTTCAGTTTTAATACCATTAACAAGTCTATGTGGTGCTTCATAGCCATCCTTAACTAACATCCACATACGATAATCAATATATTGCAGAAAAGTAGACATGCATGTTTTCCAAAAATCAAAAGGAATATTGTCAAACAACGATGGTCTTGTAATAGAATAACCTTCAGCAGTATTATGATTGTTATAGTTAGCCATGGATCAAATTCAAAAGTTTTCAAACTGAAATTTTGAATCCTGCTCTGATACCACTTGAAAGTTCGATAGGGATATTAAGCCCTAGTGAACTAGTCCCGAGGCTAATCAAGAGGGGGGGTGAATTGGTTATTTAAAAATTTCACGAATAATAGAAAAAATCTTTTCGATACGTCACAGCGGAAACACGTATGCAGGAATGAAAAGATCAATCAAGGATATTCACCCAAGCAGTTAATATATGAAAAGTAAAGTGCAAAACAAAATCAGAAAAGCAAACCAAATTTTATAGTGGTTCGGTCAACTTGACCTACGTCCACTCCCGGGAGCCTCCCCTCCGGGTATTGCACTAAACAAAAAGTGTCTCTCCTTTTGCTCCCACAACAAGGCGGAGAAGCCTGTACAAGACCTCCTTTTCACCTCACGGTGGGGCAGAGAACCCGACCTCCTTTTGCTTCCTCCTGAAGCAGGCAGAGAACCTTCGAACTCCTTTTGCTTCCTCCTGAAGCAGGAAGAGAACCTTCGAACTCCTTTTGCTTCCACCTGAAGCGGGCAGAGAACCCCGGATCTTCTTGTGAACGATCCTCCCACGACGAACACCAACTAGATGTAAGACGACGAGCGGAAAAGATGACTCTGATCCGTGCTTGGAGCAACCTTAGTGAATCTCTCACTAACTCCCCCTCACAAGATCCTCTCTCTCTCTCCCAACTCTCTCTCTCTAGGGTTGCTCTCGGAAGGAAAGTGGCAAAAGATTTTTCTTATTTCAAGAAAAAGTTCTTTTATAGGAGGGCTTAAAATTTGCCCTAAATCTTAACTGGTCGGCGAATATCGTCCAGGATGATCGCTAGATCATCCTGTACGATCAGTTCAAATTCAATTGTTTCAGCCTGGACGATCTGGATCTTCTGGACGATCAGTAGAAAAAATTATTCATATCGTCCCGTACGATCTTGCGATCGTCCGGGACGATTAGTGCAAATCGAGGAATATCGTCCAGGAGACAGTTCGGGTCGTCCAGAGAAACTTGTGCTGGACGACCAAAAAATGACTCGATCGTCCAGGATGATATGGACATCATCCTGTACGATTAGTTCAAAAAGTACCCAAATCATCCTGAACATAATTCAGGACGTACAGCTGAAATGCACTAGACGATCATGATCATCCGGGATGATCCTGCGATCGTCCAGGACGATATGATCGTATCAATCAAAAAATAAATTGCTTTAATTACCAGATTAATTTAGGCATGATTGTACTGGATCGTCCAGGATGATACACGTATTGTCCGGGACGATCAGACCAAATATCTTAAAATAAAAACTTGCCTAACTTGATCTGGCGGCTGAGAATTTCTGATTTGAGCATATCGTCCCGTACGATCCAAAGATCGTCCAGGACGATCTGCTTAATCAGACCCTCTTAACTTGGTCGCCCTAATTAGGGTTTCTATTTTTACCTGATCATCCAGGATGATGTGAATATCGTCCAGGACGATCTGAACAAAAAAATGAACAGAAACTCTAATTCACTCAAGCTCTCCCCCTGAGTGTGTGTGTGCAAGGTTACTTAGCTAGGGGATCAGTTACATTACAATAGACTCAATAAAAAGAATACCATACATTGGACACACTTGGACCCGATCTTGAGTTGGCTTGATTTGCTCGTGATCATCTATGCCTGAAACAGGTTAGCCAAGAAAAACACAATAGAAACATGTTTGTCATCATCAAAACCAGATTTGCAACAGAGTCGGCCCAAAATACTTTTTGTGTCTTTATTTTTCCCTTCCTATGCTTTGACTTTTCCTCGCCCTTCTCAGTTTGATGAGTCTTTACAATGGGGAAATCAGCTTGAAGATGACCTGATTTCCTACACTCAAAGTAAATTGTGTCAGATGTAATTTTTGTATTATTTGAGCTCTTACCTTTGTTCCAGCTGTTTTCGCTGTTGCTTTCTTTTCAAAAAAATTTTGAACTAATGAGTCATTAAGGCTATGTCGTCATCTTCCTTTACTGTAGAGTTGTCACTTTCAGAATTGTTCATCTTTAGAGCCACAGTTTGCTCCTTCTTTTCACCTGCATCACTTTGCCGTTGACTCACTCCTTGCTCATAGGCAATGAGCGACCCAATCAAGTTGTCAACTGAATAAATATTTAAATCTTTAGACTCAGTTATTATAGTTATTTTTGCATCATACGTGCTAGGTAAACATTGTAGTATTTTATTCACTTTTTAAGAATTAAATAACTCTCTTCCTAAAGTATGCAAGATGTCACTATCTGGGTGAATCTAGTGTATATTTCAGATATAGTTTCACTAGATTTCATGCAAAAGAGTTTATAATCATGTAGGAGTATGTTCAGCCTAGATTATTTGACCTCACTGGTTCCTTCATATGTGATACATAATCTATCCCAAATCTCCTTATCAGTACTACAAGTAGACACTCACATATAGTCTTCTAATTTTAAAGCGTAAAACAAACAGTTCAGACATTTTGTATTCAATTATGCGAGCTCCCTATCCTCTTTACTCCATTCATTAAATGATAAATCAGTTTTAATGCCATTCAAAATACGAAACGGTGCAGAATAACCATCTTGAACCAACATCAACATGCGATAGTCTATAGATTGCAAAAATGTAGACATGCAAATTTTCTAAAAATCAAATGGTATATTGTCAAATAAAGGTGGACGAGTTATTGAATAATCCTCCATAGTGTTACGGTTACCAAACTGTGCCATGGATCGTATGTTCCTAGGTTTTCTAAAATATTATTTTGAAACCCTACTCTGATACCACTTGAAATTTTGATGTGCGCCAAGAGGGGGGGTGAATTGATATTTTAAAAATTAAATCCTAACAAGAGTTCTAATCTTTTTGTGGATTTTTCTTTTTCACTTTTTTATTTTCTTTTTAAAGTTAAATCAAAAAAACTAAACTGATCAAGTGCGGAAGAATATGACACGTTCACAATTACGATGATGGTGAGATAATTTCAAATATCACAGTACACAATTAAAATTAAAGTTTTCACCAAGCAGGTAGCATAGTAGATAAATACATGAAAAGTTAAAGTGCATAAAATAAGGAAAAAGCATACTAGAGATTTTTATAGTAGTTCGGTCACTTGACCTACGTCCACTCCCCGGAGTCCTCTACTCCAAGTATTGCACTACTAAAAGTTGACTCTCCTTCTACTCCCACAGCAAGGCGGAGAAGCCTTTATAAGACTCACTTTCATCTTCTCCGGTGTGGCAGAATACCATATACTATGTCACCCTCCTAACGACGGTGGTGAACCTTCTCCTTTTTCTCCCTCCTGAAGATGGAAGAGTACCTTGAGGACGTTGACCTTAAAGCCTCTCTTCCTAGAGAACCATCCCGAGACTCACCAAGGCTAAAGGAGGAGCAAGCGTGCATCTAGCTCGAAGCAACCGTGTGATCCCCTCACACTCCTCCCTCATGCTCAAGCTCACCTTCTCCTTTCTCTCACAAACCCTGAATCTCTCTAGAAGCTCCCTCTCAAGAGTTCCTTCCTCTGTCAACCACGGCCTCAATAACCTCTAATTGAATAAGAAAAAGTCATTTTTAAATAAGGCTTCAGAAAACCCTAAAAATTCAATTTTGATGATTCTGTTCGTACAGTACGATCCAATATTGTACAGTATGATCAGTTCAAAAATAATTCCGTCCAGTACGAATGCAGACGAACAGTTCATAAATTTTGCGAACATCGTACAGTACGATCCATAGATCATACTGGACAATCCTTTTATTTTCAACTATTCGTACGGGACGACCCATGGGACGAACGAAATCATCTTTGTTCATCATCCCGCACTGTACTCTTCATATAGTATGATTAATTCATTTTCAGAACATTGTCCTATAAGATATAAATATCATCTGGGATAATCAGTATAAAAAATCATGGTTTCATTTGGTACGATAGATGAGACGACCAAAATCATCTCTATTTATCATAAAATATGATCTAGATCATACAGTACGATCAAATGTAATTAAGAAATCATAATTTAATTGTCTGATTACTGGAGATAATTTTGACAAGATTTCAAATATTCATACAGTAGATTATAATCGCACAGTACGATTAGTTCAAAAATCATATTTAAAAAACTTACCAAAACTATCCTGGCGGCTAGGGTTTTCAGGTTGAAACAAATCGTACAGTATGATCATGATCGCATGGTACAATTAGTTCAAAAACTAATCTTCTAGAATTAACCATTAATCATGAGTTAAAGTACCTATCGTACAGTACGATAAAAAATCGTACAGTAAGATGTATCTTAAAAAACTTAAATTTAAGTTTAAAAAATTAACTCTCCCCCTGTGTGTGTGTGCTTGGTCGCCCCTTTTGCATACATGCTTTTGTGGCAAACTTAATAAATAAAAATAAAGAAAATAAAAATACAAGATTTTTACACATCCTAGTCTACCCAGTATTGAGTCTCCAGCAATCTTGAGCGATGTATATCTTACCTGAAATGTTAGTGCTCACAGACAAAAATAAATATTTATATTTTCAGGGATGAACATATTAATTTAGTCAATATTATTTGTCATCATCAAAATCAAGTGCTAGGGATCCCAGATTGCAACATGTTTTGGTAGTGGAGGTGTAGGAGGTTGTGGGAAAAGTTTTTTTTGTTTGAAGGGAAGGTGGTGATTTGAGGGATGTATAGAGAGATAAATTTTTTAGGGTTAGAGTTAGGGTTTAGTTTAGGAAAGAATATAAAGATGGAGAGGAGAAGGTGAGGAAGAATAGTGGAAGAAGAAGAAGAGAAGAAGAATGGAGGAATGAGAAGGAGAAATGAAAAAGAAGAAGAAATAAGAAGATGGAGTTTGAGGGAGAAGGACAAGAAGAAGAACCTGAGGAAGGAGAGGAAGAGAGGAAGGGTTTACCTAGGTTGTTGGTGACTATACGCTGATAGTGGTGGTAGGAGTCTAGTGACGACCGGAGTTGGGCACATGCATGAAAGAGGGAGTCGAGAGGGATAGAGGGGTGTGTGCATGATTGTGTCATGAGGAGGGTTATCATGTATGTGAGTTCGAGGGGTTGCTAAGTTTAAGTGAGTAAGTGGGAATAAGGGATTAAGTGTATTTTACTTTATTCATTTTAATTTATTTTGCTCTCTCTCTCTCTCTCTCTTTTAATTTTAAATACATAAAATTAACATTAAATAGAAAATATTTATGTATATTAGTCATGCCTCAATTCATCGTCAGAAGTTATTATTTACGCACGTCAATGCTGCCTCGATCCACGCATGTAAAATTTTTATTTTTGTCAATTGATAATCCTAGCCAATATGATTGTCAATCTTATCTCTTCTAATTGCTCTGAACACCCTAACATTGTTTGTTTCAAAAACAAAGGCTATTTCAATGATTTAGATTTTTGGTCAAACTACATTGGGCTAGTCTTGCGCAATGTCGTGCTCTTTCACTTTTGAAACTTACTATGCACAATCGACTCGACCTCGACACTAGTATTGAGGTCAACACCCTCAACTCCCAATAAAGAGTATTTGTAATTAAAGGGAAGATAATGGGTTAAAATTTCTTACAAAATTTTGAATTTTTAGAATTTTTTAATAATATGTTATATACCATTATAAATAAAAAAAGTTAATAATTTGTGTTTTAATCACCAATTATTGGCTTAATGAGTCTCATGAGTCTATTGATTTTGATGATAATAAACATATGCTTGTATATTCTATTTTGTGTGCTAATATTTCAGATATATTGGTTTGATGGATATGCAAGATGATTGCTTACGTGAGATGCATATTATATAACCCATGTTCAATCAAAATTTAAGCATAGAAGAACCCAAGATGGATAGCTTAGAAATTTAGATATAATATTTCAAGTTATATTAATTTAGAAGTGTTTTAGAGGTCCATAAATATTTAATTGTATGGTTTGGTTTGCTCATAATTTAATATATTTATTAATATGCTTTACATATTATTAATTAAGGATAATATGCTTAAATTAGAAATCAATAAGAATCCTTGATTAAATAAATTATATATTAGTTTAGATATTTCTAAATGCTTCATATATTGCATAAAATTTATCAAATATGTAAAGATACTTAATTGAGGTAATTAAAAGTATTAAGCATATATGCTTGAAAATTTATTAAGTATTCATTTTACATTAAAATATTTTATATGAATTTACTGATATATAAGTGATTTTATCTGTATTACATCATAATTATGTATGAATATTTAATATATTATAAAATAGATCCAAATAGATAACAATTCTTATTTTAATAAATATTATGTTCTAGCTTCTACATTATGGCTTGATTTTCCCTCCATTAGGTTCATTAGATTCCATAGATACAAATGGATAGATTACATGTCCTACATTAAAGTTAAGTTAAATTTTTAATGATTTATTAAATATTAGCTAATTTTAATATTGTAAGCTAGCTAGTCATTTTTGCATTCTTTTGGGTGTATATGAAGACTTTTTAACTTACCATTTGACTAGCAATTTTATAACCATTTGAATCTTATATTTATTTACTATAAATTAAATTTTTTTATTAAATGTTATATTATTAATTAAAAATTATTAATTTTCGTTAAAATTAGCTTAACTTATATTTTCCCTATAAATACCCCTCATTCTCTTCATGAGAGGGCTACTCGTAACATGAATAATCCAGCACATGCTCCCATCTACTTCTTTTCTTTTTATGTTAAATCTTTAGAGGAGAATATTCGATCATTATTCAAAATACTTTACTTCTTGACAATATCAAATAATTGGTTTGAAAGCTTCAATGTACTAAATCGAGTAACTTTTCTTGAAGTTCTTTGTTGCGTCTTGTAATATTCGTGGCGGTAGAGAAGTATAAAGTTTAACATCTTTGTATTGTACGAAGATCCAGCACGCACACAGATAAAAAGAGAGGGTGCGGCATTAATAAGATACACAAAGATTTTTACGTGGAAAACCATGAAAAGGGAAAAAAACCACGGGGCCTAGCCCAGTTTGAATGAATCCACTAATATTTGCAGTTGATTACAAATGAGGTCCTTCCTTAGGGGGAAGGCCTTGGCTTGATGTACATCATATGGAGTACATTACATGGTGGGAATACAAAGAATCACTGATGATGTGTTTGTCTAGTCGGAAGGACCATAGTCGGTGGGCGATGGAGGTCAGAAAGACCATTGTCTGACGATAAAGGTCAAAAGAACCGTAGTCGGTTGGTGACGGAGGCTGGGATGATAGAGTTCAAAAGGACCGTTGTCTGGCGATGGAGGTTGGAAGGACCATAGCCATCCATAGTCGGTGGGCGATGGAGGTGGGGGTGACAGAGGTCAGAAGGACTGTTATCGGCGGGCGATAGAGGTCAGAAGGACAATCGATGGGCAGAAGTTTGGTATCGGGTAGAAATTCTATGATGGGTGGAAGTTCCGTGTCGAGTAGAAGTCCGACAAAAGTCTAGAGACGGGCGAAAGTCCAGCGTCAGGTACGAGTCCGGCAATAGGTGCAAGTTTGGTGTCGGGTAGAAGTCCGACGAAAGGTCTGACGACATATAGAAGTCTGGCTTTGGATAGATATCCGGTGTCGGGTAGGAGTCTGATGAAAAGTAAATGTCCAACATCATGTGGAAGTCTGGTGTCTGGTAGAAATCTGGCGACAGACAGAAATTCAGCGTCGGGTAGAAATTCGGCAACAGGCCGAAGTTCGACGTCGGTTGGTGGTCGGGCAGAAATCCGGCATCAGTTGGTGGCCAGGTAGAACTCCGGCGTTAATCAGCAGTCGGACAAAAATTCGGCGCCGGTTAGCTATCGAGTGGAAGTCTGGCAGTGGTCGAGGAGGAGTTGGGTGGAAAAAGAGCTTTTCTTTCTCTTCCTTCTCTTCTTCCTTGGGCCCCTTCTTCCTCTCCTTTCCGGAGTCCCCCTCTATAAGAAATAAGGGGTCTATTTATAATTGTTTGAGAGTGGCATAACAAGTAAATAGGAGGAAGATCAGGAGTAAATTAGGAGTGGTTTGAATGGGCGGTCGATGTTGATTCCTTTGATCATTGACTGTTTATTGGACATTTGAATGTATTAATGATATCAGAATTTGGCATTCGTAGGCTCGTTGGATTTGCCTCATTGAGCCGCTCGATTTGACTATAAGCATGTCATGTATGGAGACCGTTTGGTAATCCAAATTATGGTTTGAACCTTCCAAATGTTCTTCGGGTCTTTGATTTGGACCCATTTGAGCTCAGATTAGGTCAAATTTTGTGTCATTGGGTTTGTATTTCCGAGATGTTCAGTTCGACTATAAGTTTGCTGAAATCGAAGTTCAGATGGTCTCTGATTTAATTTTTGAAGTTCCCAATCTTGATTTTGCTTCAAGATTCGTGCCCAATCAACATAATTTTTTGGTGATATATCAGTTGCCCCCTATTTTTGGACGTCAAAGCCTGTAGAGTCCAAAAATACTTGTTGTAGCTCTACAAAAGTTTTTTAATGCAAAATTATAATTTTGGAATAATTACGAAGGCCACTCTCTGGTCAAATATACTAAACTGTTGCAGGTATTATAATTGTCTCCACTATCAAATATATTAATGTTTACAGTTAATATATGTAAGTTATGTTTAATAATATTTATTAAAATGACATAGGTAGTTATGTTTATTTTAAGAACAATAGTAAATTTCATATTATCATAATTAGATAATGTGGATTTTAATCGCTAGACAACTCAATGCAACCGGTTTGCAGTTATGATTCTTTTTTTATTTATTTTATTATTATTATTTTTGCACGTGGGACCCAACTTCACTTTTTTTTTAATATATATTTTCTGCATGTGGCAATTTAGCAGTCGCCCATCTCTTTTGTTTTGAGTTTTTTTTAAAAAAAAACTCTAGAAAAGTTTCTAGAAGGATCTTTTTTAAACAATTTTAAATGAATTAGAGGCAAATTTCCCTCCCATATTTGAATGATTCCCTCCTCACTTGTCCTATAAATACCCCCCCTGGGCATGAGGCAAAATGCTCATCTCTTCTTCTCCCTTCTTTTTCTAACTTTCTTATAGTTGAGGCATTCCACTATTTTTTGTGGGTAACTTTCCCTACACAAAATTAGTTCCCCTCTCCTTGTGTAGAAGTTAGAATTTTCTCCTCCTTCCTTCCTCTTCTCCTCTAGTCTTCTTCTTACATTTGAGGCATTCTACTGTTTAAGATAGGCCGCATCCCTTATTGAGCTTCAGTGCCCCTCTTTTGTGTAGAAGAAGTCACGATGAGAGCTTACTCTCCCAATAAACTGTCCTTGATAGATGAAGATCAAATGCTCATTGCATGCGAGGGTGATTTAAGAATATATGGTGACAACTATACTAGAGAGGAGGCTTGTGATTGTCAGTAGATGAGAAGATTTTTTTTATGATGTTTGAGTAGAAGTCAATCGAAAATTGATGATCGAGGGAAGCATAATAGAAGTTGATGTCCGAATGGAATGTTGAAGGAGATTGTTGGAGGGTGCATTACAAATAGAAATTAAATGAGAAGCCGATGATGGATGATATGAAGTAAAGGTCTGATGATATACATCAGGTGAAGTGCTGATGATGGCGGGTGTCAAGTAGCATTTTGCTAAAGACAATATGCATCTATACTGACATGTGTGGATATTCCTATTTGAATAGGGAGTGGCAGGAAATGAATCAATGTGAAATAGAGAAGATGTCACTTAAATCCACCAAGGATATATGACATTTTCGTGGTTATATTTCAGAGCGTCGCTTAATGATGTTAGCTTATTTGAGAGAATCCACCAAGGATGTATGAACTATTCGAGGTTGTATGTCAGAGCCCTGCTCGATGATATTAACCTATATAGAAGAGGTCTGGAGAATCCAACAAGGATATATGACCTATACAAGGTTATATGTTAGAGCCTTTGTTTGATGACGTTAACATATATGGAAGAGGTCGGGAGAATCCACTAAGGATGTATGACCTATCCGAGGCTGTATGTCAGATCCCTGCTCGATGACGTTAACCTATATGAAAGAGGTCGGGAGAATCCATCAAGAATATATGACATATCAGAGGTTGTATGTCAGAGCATTTACTCGATGACGTTAACCTATATGAAAGAGGTCGGAAGAATCCACCAAGGATGTATGACATATCCGAGGTTGTATATTAGAGCCCTACTCGATGACGTTAACCTATATGAAAGAGGTCGAGAGTATCCACCAATGATTTATGATCTATCTAAGGTTGTATGTTAGAGCCCTACTTGATGATGTTAACATATATGGAAGAGGTCGGAAGAATCCACCAAGGATGTATGACATATCCAATGTTGTATGTCAGAGCCTTGCTCGATGATGTTAACCTATATGGAAAAGGTCGGGAGAATCCACCAAGGATATATGACCTAGCCAAGGTTGTATGTCAGAGCCCTGCTCGATGATGTTAACCTATATGAAAGAGATCGGGAGAATCCACGAAAGATATATGATATATCCGAGATTATATGTCAGAGCCTTTGCTCGATGACGTTAACCTATATGAAAGAGGTTGAGAGAATCCACCAAGAATGTATGACCTATCTGAGGTTATATGTTAGAGCCCTACTTGATTACATTAACCTATGTGGAAGAGGTCGAATCGAATCCCCTTGGGATCGATTTTACCTTGATTGGGAGGGGGCGAACGACGCGTGTATCCCGAATCAAAGGTGAAGAAATGTTTATCTTTAGACTATTATTACCTTTTGAAGTCTAGATTAAGACCTTACTCAAGGAGTAAAAGTCTAGATACGGACTATATAAAGCTTGAAATTTCCCTTTTCAGGGTTTTCCACGTAAAAATCTTGATGTCTCTTATTAATGTTGCACCCTCTCTTTTTTTTGTATGTGTTCTGGATCTTCGTACAATGCTAAGATGTTAAACTTTATACTTCTCTACCGCCACGAATATTCCAGGACGCAACAGTTTGGTGTCATATGTGGGAACGTGGTTCTCGATTGAAGGGCAATTTTTGCTTCAACCTCAAAAGGGCATTCTTGTCAACATCCTGGCTTCAACTATTGCTGCATCAAATCTTGATTTTTTTCTGCATCAAATCTTGATTTTGCTTCAAGATTCATGCCTGATCAACATAATTTTGTGGTGATATATCTGTTGCCCCCCTATTTTCGGACATCAAAGCCTGTAGAGTCCAAAAATACTTGTCGTAGCTCTACAAAAAATTTTTTAATGCAAAATTATAATTTTCGAATAATTACAAAGGCCGCTCTCTGGTCAAATATACTAAACTGTTACGGGTATTATAGTCGTCACCACTATCAAATATATTAATGTTTATAGTAAATATATGTAAGTTATGCTTAATAATATTTATTAAAATGACATAGGTAGTTATTTTTATTTTAAGAACAACAGTAAATTTCATATTATCATAATTAGATAATGTGGATTTTAATTGCTAAACAACTCCATTATTTTTGAAATTTGATAATTACATTGTAATATTTCCATGCCATCTATATGAATGACATATGAATTAAAACATATATATTAATATAAGTTTTGTCTGTCCATACCTCCCAACCAATGGAGAGACGCACCCCTTTGGAGTCAACTCAATGCAATCGATTTGCAGTTATGCTTTTTTTTATTTATTGTATTACTATTATTTTTGCATGTGGGACCCACCTTCACTTTTTTTTAATATATATTTGCCGCATGTGGAAATTTAGCCGTCGCCCATCTCTTTTATTTTGAGTTTTTTTTTTTAACTCTAGAAAAGTTTCTAGAAGGATCTTTTTTAAACAATTTTAAACGAATTGGAAGCAAATTTCCCTCACATATTTGAATAATTCCCCCCTCTCTTGTCCTATAAATACCCCCCTTGGGCATGAGGAAAAATGCTCATCTCTTCTTCTCCTTTCTTTTTCTAATTTTCTTATAGTTGAGGCATTCCACTATTTTTTGTAAGTGACTCCCTACACAAAATCAGTTCCCCTCCCTTTATGTAGAAGTTAGAATTTTCTCCTCCTTCCTTCCTCTTGTCCTCTGGCCTTCTTCTTACATTTGAGGCATTCTACTGTTTAAGATAGGCGACATCCCCTATCGAGCTTTAGTGCCCCTCTTTTGTGTAGAAGAAGTTACGATGAGAGCTTACTCTCCTAATAAATTATCCTTGATAGATGAAGTTCAAATGCTCATTGTATACCAGTGTGATTTAAGAATATCTGGTGACAACTGTACTAGAGAGGAGGGCTTGTGATTATCAGTAGATGAGAAGATTTTTTTTTTGTGATGTTTGAGTAGAAGTTAGTCGGAAATCGACGATCGAGGGAAGCACGATAACAGTCGATGTCCGGATTAAAAGTTGAGGGAGATTGTTGGAGGGTGCACTATAAATAGCAGTTAAGCGAGAAGCCGATGATGGATGATATGAAGTAAAGGTCCAACGATATACATCAGGTGAAGTGCTGATGATGGTGGGTGTCAAGTAGCATTTTGCTAAAGATAATATGCATCTATATTGACATGTGTGGATATCCCTAATTGAATAGGGAGTGGTAGGAAATGTATCAATGTAAAATAGAGAAGATGTCACTTGAATCCACCAAGGATATATGACATTTTCATGGTTGTATTTCAGAGCATCGCTCGATGATGTTAGCTTATTTGAGAGAATTCACTAAGGATGTATGACGTATCTGACATTGTATGTCAGAGCCCTGCTTGATGATATTAACATATATAAAAGAGGTCGGGAGAATCCACTAAGGATATATAACCTATCCAAGGTTGTATGTCAGAGCTTTTGCTCGATGACGTTAATATATATGGAGGAGGTCGGGAGAATCCACCAAGGATATATGACATATCTGAGGTTGTATGTCATAGCCTTTGCTTAATGATGTTAACCTATATGAAAGAGGTCGGGAGAATCCACCAAAGATGTATGACCTATCCAAGGTTATATGTTAGAGCCCTACACAATGACATTAACCTATATGAAAGAGGTCGGGAGAATCCATCAACGATGTATGACCTATCCGAGATTGTATGTCAGAGCCCTGCTCGATGATGTTAACATATATGGCAGAGGTCGGGAGAATTCACCAAGGATGTATGACCTATCTGAGGTTATATGTCAGAGCCCTGCTCGATGATGTTAACCTATATGGAAGAGGTCGTCAGAATCCACCAAAGGATATATAACCTATCTGAGGTTGTATGTCAGAGCCTTGCTCGATGACGTTAACCTATATAGAAGAGGTCGGGAGAATCCACCAAGGATATATGACCTATCCAAGGTTATATGTCAAAGCCTTTGCTCGATGACGTTAACCTATATGGAAGAAGTTGAGAGAATCCACCAAGGATGTATGACCTATCTGAGGTTGTATGTTAGAGCCCTACTTGATGGTATTAACCTATGCGGAAGAGGTTGAATTAAATCCCCCTGGGATCAATTTTGCCTTGATTGGGAGGGGGCGAACGCCACATGTATCCCGAATCAAAGGTGAAAAATGTCTATCTTTAGACCGTTACTACCTTTTTGAGGTCTAAATTAAGACCTTGCCCAAGGAGTAGAAGTCTAGATACAGACTGTATAAAGCTTGAAATTTATTAGAAGTATCGTTGCATTTGCTAGAAGCTTTATAATCATAAGATATCATCTTCGATATTGGAAGAGTTGGAGAAATCTTTTAAACCCCAACTATAGTCAAGGTTGCCCCCCAGTCCACATTTAATTCCCATGAAATTATTGAAGCAATAGTTGAAGCCAGGATGATGACAAGAATGACATTTTGAGGTTGGAGCAAAAATTGCCCCCTAATCGAGAACCACGTTCCCACAGACGGTGCCAAACTGTTGCGTCCTGGAATAGTTGCAGCGGTAGAGAAGTATAAAGTTTAACATCTTAGCATTGTACGAAGATCCAACACTCATACATATAAAAAGAGTATGTGGCATTAATAAGAGACACCAAGATTTTTATGTGAAAAATCCTAAAAAGGGAAAAAACCGCGGGGCCTAGCCCAGTTTGAATGAATCCACTAATAGTTGCAGTTGATTACAAATGGGGCCCTTCCTTGGGGGGAAGGCCTTGGCTTAATGTACATTATATGGAGTACATTACATGGTGGAAATATAAAGAATCACTGATGACATATTTATCTGGTCGGAAGGACCATAGTCGGCGGAGGACGGAGGTTGGAATGATCATTATCTGACGATGAAGGTCGAAAGGATCGTAGTCGGTGGGCAATAGAGGCTGGGACGACGGAGTTTGAAAGGACCATTGTCTGGCGACGGTAGCTGTCCGTAGTCTATGGGCGACGAAGGTCGGGGCGATAGAGGTCAGAAGGACTGTTGTCAGTGGGCGACGAAGGTCGGGGAGATGGAGGTCGGAAGGACCATCGACGGGTGGAAGTCCTGTATCTGGTAGAAATTCTATGATGGGTGGAAGTTTGGCGTCGAGTAGAAGTCTGATGAAAGTCTAGCGATGGGCGGAAGTCCAGCGTCGGGTAGGAGTCCACCAACAGACGCATGTTTGGTGTCGGGTAGAAGTTCGACGAATGGTCCGACGACAGACAAAAGTCTGGCTTATGGTAGATATCTAGTGTCGGGTAGGAGTTAGACGACAAGCGGAAGTCCAATATCAGGTGGAAGTCCGGCGTCGGGTAGAAATTCAGTGACAGATAGAAATCCAACGTCGGGTAGAAATTCGGCGACAGGCCGAAGTCTAGCATCAGTTGGTGGTCGGGCAGAAATCCAGCATTAGTTGGTGGCTAGGTAGCACTCCGGTGTTGATCAGAGGTCGGGCAGAAATTTGGCGTCGGTTAGCTGCCGAGTGGAAGTTCGGCAGTGGTCGAGGAGGAGTCTGGTGGCAAGAGAGCTCTTCTTTCTCTTCCTTCTCTTCTGCCTTGGCCCCTCCCTCTCTTTTCCGGAGTCCCCCTCTATGAGAAATGAGGGGTCTATTTATATTTTTTTGAGAGTGACATAACCAGTAAATAGGAGGAAGATCAGGGGTAAATTGGGAGTGGTTTGAATGGACGGTCGATGTTGATTCCTTTTATTATAGACTGTTTATTGGACATTTGAATATATTAATGATATCAGAATTTAGCGTTCTTGGGCTCGTTGGATTTGTCTCATCGAGCCGCTCGATTCGACTATAAGCATGTCATGTTTGGAGACCGTTTGGTGATCCAAATTATGGTTTGAACCTTCGAAATGTGCTTCAGGTCTTTGATTTGGACCCATTTGAGCTCGAATTGGGTCGAATTTGGTGTCATTGGGTTAGTATTTCCGAGACGTTCAGTTCGACTATAAGTTTGTTGAAATCGGAGTTCATATGGTCTCCAATTTAATTTTTGAAGTTCCCAATCTTAATTTTTCTTCAAGATTCGTGCCCGATCAACATAATTTTTTTGTGATATTTCATTCTTGATTTTATTTTCTTTTTCTAAATATTTTTCTGCTGTTCTTTCATTTTTTACCTTATATTTTTCTTAAAAATATTTATTATTTGATGAAATACTAATTGAAAATCATAGATTAAATTTTCTATGTTTAAATCTCTTTCATCCATAAAACTAGCAAGAAAATATTTTTATTTTTGTCATAGATCTATTATCCTAATATAATACATCTTTAAAAGTATTACATGCACTTTTTTTTATTTAATATATTTATATTATATCATTTAAAGAGTTATATTTTAAATCAGCAAGCAAAATATTTTTATGTGAAATATTATGCAAATACATACATACATACATACATATATATATATATATATATATATATATATATATAAAGTTATAAATATATCTTACATTGAGCAAATTTTGTATTCCATTTGTAAGTGGTTAGGTGATTATCAATATTTTATAAAATCACCTCAAATATCTTAGTTCTTTAATTACAAGATAATTTGAGCTTTTATTATTTTACAAAGTTGTATTTCTATTTTTCTTAATCTAAGTCATTTGGTTCAGTGAAATTTATATTGTAATTAGATTGTGTTGTATTCGCTCGTATTGAAGAGTACTTAGGTTGTAAGTAAATTCTTATTTAAAAAATTGAGATTTACGAAGAAAATATGAGATATGTAGATTCTAGCCCGAGAGTTGGCTAGCGTGGATGTACGTCGGCTTGTAATTTAGGCCAAATCATGTAAAAATATTGTGCTTACTATTTTATTTACTTGCAGCTTTTATATTTACTTTACATGCAAAATCTTAAAATTATGTGTTTATTTACTCACTTGTTAATTAACATCAAAATTATATTAATTATTTTATTTAATAATTTTTATTTTTAAAATCCCAATACACCCCTCGCTTAGGGTACCATAGTCATCCAACACGAATTTAACCAAAGATGAAATTATGAGTGAGGAAATTTTATTTGGTTCAGGATCATATGAAGAGATCATATTGACCTATTGGGAGTGGTCACAGTGTAATTTTTCAAAAATTATAATTTGACGCTGAATATTTTCAAATATTTTATTTTCGGGTGAAACCAATTTTAACATCCAACAGTGGGGGAAAATGTTCTATCACCATAAAAAAATATTCAATTAAATATGAATCTTGATGCAAACATCAATAAAATATTTTTAACATTAAATTTAGGATCATCAAAACTCTAATTTTAATGAATATATAATTGAATTGAATGTCTTGAATAGACGAATCTAATAAATTAAAAAATGATCTATTTCTACTCCAAATTGGCTAAAAATAAGCACTTGAAAAAATTAAAATTTTTGGAAAATAATTGAAAGACAAAAATGATCTCATAATCTCCATTTGATGCAGTATTTTGTAATTTTGGCCAAAAATAATCATAATATCACTCTTAAAAATTATAAATATAATCATATTATTCACATGAAAGAGGGAGCTTGGACTTGTAGCTAAAATTAAATAGTACTTTAGAAATTTGATGAACTCTAGAGCTTAACCTGATGTTTGATCCTGATAATTACTGCGAAAGACCACTATAACTTGGTCGTAATCCATTGATCGCCATTGCTTAATAACCTCAGCTTAACCATTGTTATCGTCCTTGCTCAGCTCTCGTTGATCGATGACATCTCTAGACCATAGTTACTTAATCGTTGTCACCAAACCGTTATCTTTTATCTGCTGTTGACTGACTATTATTACGTTAATACCGTCTCCTGACTGTCATCTTCCGATCGTCATCATCCCAATATGATACTAAGTGGTTTCGATTTTGCAAACTGCCTTTTAGAGCAAAATTTTGTGATCTTACGTAAAAAATGAATTATTTTAATTGCTCAAGTCTCATGATGTTTTTTATTTTTCGTGTAAAAAGTTTTAATATCTTATAAAACTCTTTTTTTTTAAATTATATGTTATAATCTCCATCGAAATTAAAATATTAATCTCTCTCTTTACCGTTAGCACACAATAATTATGTGAACTTATAATTTAAATAATTTAAATGAACTTTTTATAATATTGATCGATCAAATATTTAGATCTTGAATTTTTGGAGATGAGATCATAAATTCCTTGCCTCTACCATGTCGTTGGCTTGTTGCGTCTGCGCTGGTCCCACGTGGATGCATTCTCCACTTTCTATCATCCTCGAAAACGACAGCCGCCATAGCCTGTCCTGTTCCCAGTGCCACAATCTAAAAGCAAAGCCAAATTGATCTACCGAATGATTCCACTTCATACAGCTTAGTGATCAGCCCACATTCAATGTCTCGTCTCTTTCCTTTTTTATAAATCATTACCGTTTTCTGTGAAAGCTGAAGGTAAATGCCGAGCTAAGAGATGCTCAGTGGTAGAGCGTCTCTGGGTTTAGAGAACGCTCTGCAATCAATCCCCAGTCTTTGTAGTTATTGGGTGTCGTGGATTATTGCGTTTGGCTTCTTGTCTGTTAATTTTGCTCAGAGAAGTGGCATCGCTCTCTCTTTTTCTCTTCGCTCACCTCTACCCATCTTTTAGTCTCTCAAAGAAGAGTCCTATTGGGTTCTTGATAAATCTATAATTTTTGGAGCAACTACTGCTGCTCTGATTGGCTGTATGTTTGGCCGGAGGTAAATGTCGGCTATTAGCTGAAATTTGGAGAAAAACTTGTGTTTTTGTGCCTTTTCAGTTGAATTCTGACAACTTGTTGTTTTGGGCTTTTATTTGGAGGAAGAAATAACGTATAATTCGGGAGTTGGAGTTCTTGCTATCTACGGAGGTGCGTAGCTTAGCTATCTTGTCAAAGAAAAAAAGGGGTTTCTTTCCTTTCTGGGCTCTGTTTAGCTTTGATGATTTACGGACACATTTATGGATTCTAGTCATTCACAGATGAATAGTTTTGATAACTGGTCATCTCAAACTTTCTTGTGATTTGGATACGAGAAGTCGCGTGATCGATTAAGAAAACGCAGGGGAGGATCTTGTGAACTATAGGATGGAGAAGCAACCTGGCTTGCGGCTTGGGCCCTTAGAGAGGCTGCAGAGCTTTAAATTGGGTGGTATTGAAAAGCAAAAGAGCTTTAAGTTTGGGCCAATGGAAAAGCAGAAGAGCTTTCTTGAAAGAAGGATCAAGGAAAGCCCTGGAAAAAGAGGGGATACGACGCTTCATCTTGCTGCAAGGGCTGGTAACCCTGTTCATGTTCAAAGAATTATATCAGATTGCAGTGGTGTTCAATTGAAGGATTTTATTTCAAAGCAGAATCAGGATGGGGAGACGGCACTGTATGTTGCCTCAGAGAAAGGGCATGTTGAGGTGGTGAGCGAGATTTTGAAGGTATCTGATGTTCAGTCTGCTGCAATCAAGGCCAGCAACAGCTTCGATTCTTTTCATGTTGCTGCTAAGCAAGGACATCTCGGTATGGTTTGTGTTTTTTTATTTGGTTTTCAAATATCTAGCAAGCCTGCTTCTTGTACTTCTTGCACTTCTTTTTGTTAGATTCAAAATGCTTGATGATTTACCTTTGGTTAGATAATACGGCTTATTGCATGTAGACCATGACGTTATAAGTATCCCAGGAGGAGTTTACACAAAATTTTAAGCCCTCTTCATATCTATGATATTTCTTTATGGCTTGAATAGGAAGTAAATAATTATATTATGTATGATTATGAAGGACTAATGAACTGGTAATGATGCATGCGGGTTGGAATAACACAATTTTTTATTTGAAACCATCCGATTTTAGTGTATATTCTGTTTTCTATTTATGGAAGTCTTCAAGTCTTTAAAGGTTATCTCAATCTTGTCTATTTCTTGCGAAGCACTCGAGTGCTTTTTCTCAACCAAAATGTATGAAATTTAAATAGTAAGGCTTCGTTCATCTAACGATACCACCCCCTTTGTATCCAACCCATTTGTGCTCTTTTTTTTCACTTTCATTGCTACTTTAAAATCTATAAACTAAATCCTAGGTTTCATGCATGCAAATTAGAAGATTTGTCTTTTGCTGGCCATCCAGACAAGTTTTTCTTCTTATGGTGCTGATGTGACATCGGTAGCTAGCTGTAGGAATTAGTCAATCTTCTAGTATAGAGGATATGCTCTTTTGTGAGCTATGCTGAGTGCTGCTCATGGTGTTTTTTGCTTCATTACAGCAGAGAGTAGACATCCATGCGTGAAATTACATGCTAATAGCATGGTACATATTTAGGTCCAGCACTTTATCATGGTTTGATTTTACTTCATTTACTTTTTTGAGTGGCATGAGGGAAAGTTTGAAGCTTATTATCTTCTTTCACAATGATTAACTTAATTTGCTTCATTGAGCATCTGCACTGTTATAGTGTTGTAACCAAGCACATCAGAATGGACCATAGGATTGGTTAAATATTTTGAAATAAAAAATGCTGATTGTCAACCTTGACATAGCTAACTGAGATTTGTTTAACTTATTTTAATATTTTGTGAACTGTCCATGCAATTTTTGCTTGAAGAACCATTCCAATGCTTTGGTTGATTATCATCATCTGGTGAAGCTGCAGGATGCAGCACGGATAGGCAAGGACTGAAAAAGATAATAATGAGGATGACAAAGGTAACTTGATAGATAAAACTAAATGGAAGATTAAATAAACAATAAGCTCAAGCCTTGCACTTGAGTTAGGAGATCACTTCTTTTGAAATGCTTCAAATTTCTCATTTGATCAAGAATGTAATGAAGAAGGGTTTTCAAATACAGATAATAATCTTATTTATGACAATGCTATCTTGCATGAAGTACCCTATTATAGATGTTGAAAAAAAAAACAAATTAAGCAAATTGCTAACAAGTTATTAACAAACTATTATCAAACTTAAGCATACAGAGTAAACTAGCCTGGCAAATAATGAAATGGCAATAAGGTCCCAAAAAATATAATTAACTTAAATATTCGTGACAAAATAAGAACTAGTATTTTTTCCCCTTTTTTGAAACCAATCTATACTGGAGAGCAGTAATAATACGCCCAAAGTATACATTATGATCCATCGGCTAATGTGATCTTAAGGGACCATTAGCAAGCTTATAATTCATAATATATGGACTTGAACTTATGTTACCCTTGGTAAGATGGAAGATTCACTTGTAGAAATGTGTTAGACTGGTCCAATGGACCGGTTCAGCCGGTCCACGCGGGACTGGCTCAGCATAACAAGAGGCGGAAGAGTCCGCCTCCTATATGAGCCGCACAAGCCGCAAGATCCACGAGAGCCAATTTGGAAGGATTTTTTAGGGAGTTAGGAGGGAAATTTAAATGTAGGGACTATTTAGAGATTTCCTTTTTGATTGTATGCATTAAATAGTTTGTTTTCCTAGGGTTAGGGCATCTTGAATTTGGCTGAAATTTGAGATCTCTCAGATTTAGATTTTCTTTTGGGCTCTAGCGGCGTCTAGAGATTTGGGAAAGATCAATCCTCCTCTCGAATAGAGGATCAATTGTATCTTGGTATTTTCTGTTTCTATTTCATCAAACAATACAAATTGTCTACTGTTTTCTTGGTTTTGTGGGGATTCTTGTGGAGGATTTTCGTTGTTTTCTAAAGATTGATAGGAATTACTTGAGATCTACAAGTGTTTCCTATCAAATTGGCATCAAAGCGCTTTCTTGGGTGAAAAAATAAGATATCTTCAGTGTTTTTGCAATTGGAGCCTAGATCTAATTAATGGAAGCAAAGAAGATGGAGGCACTGGAAGGCGAGATGGAGCAATTCAAAACTGGCGTGGAGAAGTTCTCTACCATGAAAGAAAGATTTTCATATATGAAAAACCGTATGGATAATCAATTTAGAAGGGTGGAGTAGATGTTAAGAAGGCTCTTGGAGATGCAAACAAACACTTCACTAGTGGTTCCGATGGCTAACCCTAACCAAGATTTGACTGGGATTCTCTTGGCCGAATCGAAGGGAAAGGAGATCAGACAAGAGGAGTTTGACGAAGGGAGTTTCTTTCATCAAGAGCCACCTCCTGTGGCTCCGATATGGGGTAGATAAGGGTTTCTGGATGAAGGGAAAATAAAGATGAAATCTTTTGGTGGAGGCGATAGGGCGGCCGATCATTATAAGAGGTATTTTGGGTAAGGGGAGCCACTCATCGGAGAAGGAGGGGGTCAAGAGCCACCTCCTAGGACTTCGATAAGGGGCGAAATAGGGTTAGCGAATGGGGGGGACAGCATCAAGGGCATTTCGTGGTGAAGCCGGTGGGGTGGTCGACCCCTAAGGGAGGTATTTTGGCAAGGGAAGTGGACGACCGAAGGAGGGGGATGGGCCGAACCATGGGGATCAAGTCATATAAGGCGAAGGGAAGGAAGGTGGGATTCCCACCCACGATACATGTTGGAAATATGGAGGGATCACGACAACCGCTACACTGGAGGAGGAAGAAGCTATTGGTGTGGTAGTGATCTTAGAGTGAGGAAGTTGGGGATGCCAATATTTGAAAGGGATGATGCTTATGGGTGGGTGTATCGGGTGGAGATGTATCTCATGGTGAATGGGGTGACGGAGGAGGAGAGATTGACGGCAGCGACCCTATGTTTAGAAGGGAAAGCTTTAGCTTGGTTCTAGTGGACGATAGCATGACCACTAACAGAGCAGCTAAAGGAAGCTATTAACAACGTCCCATCCTTCCACCTTGAGGATAAGGTGGATCTTTGGGAGGGGAGTATTGTTAGACTAGTCTAGCCTGTCCACGCGGGACCGGCTCAGCGTAACAAGAGGCGGAAGAGTCCGCCTCCTGTATGAGCCGGACAAGCTGCAAGATCCACTGGAGCCAATTTAGAAGGATTTTTAGGGAGTTAGGAGGGAAATTTAAATGTAGGTACTGTTTAGAGATTTCCTTTTTGATTGTATGCATTAAATAGTTTATTTTCCTAGGGTTAGGGCATCTTGAATTTGGCTGAAATTTGAGATCTCTTAGATTTAGGTTTTCTTTTGGGCTCTAGCGGCGTCTAGAGATTTGGGAGAGATTGATTCTCCTCTCGAATAGAGGATCAATTGTATCTTGGTATTTTTCGTTTCTATTTCATCCAATAATACAAATTTTCTACTGTTTTTTTGGTTTTGTGTGGATTTTTGTGAAGGATTTTCGCTGTTTTCTAAAGATTGATATGAATTACTTGAGATCTACAAGTGTTTCCTATCAAAATGTCAATACAAAGTATTGGAGGTTTAAAAAGGCATCAACTTGGTAACATTCTCAATTTAGATAGTATGGATATTAACTATGTCAATACAAAAAATAGGTACATACACATTATGTCATAACATTCGAATCATGTGATAATATAGGGATATTCTTGTGGGTCACCATTCATCTTCCTCTATCATCATCTCATCCAAATCCCATTTAGGGTTTGCCTTGCCCTTTCTACCTTCAAGCAATTGGAGCTCTTAGTTTTAGCCTCTTCACCGCCATCCAAAATCCATCTCTACACAATCGGCTTACTTACTACTTTCCCAAGGCCTTGGTCATTTCATTTCAAGCAAAGCCTAAATTTGAGGTGCTCTTAGGTTTCACCCCTTCATAGACACCCCAACTCAATTCCATCACATTCATGAATGTCACCAACCTCCTCATCATCTCTTGACCTCACAACCATACTCTAAATTGTGTCAAGCTTTCTCCACCAAGTCCATCAAATATTTACTCCATAAGACCCACCTCTCAGCCACCATAAAATTACATCTCTTTTATCCTAAGAAACATTCACCCTCTCTCATGTGTTGAGTAATTTTTAAATTATCAATTCACCCCCCCTCTCTTGATGTGCCTCGGGATAGTTCATTGAGGTCTCACAACATCCTCGAATTTTCAAGTGGTATCAGAGTGGTACTCAAAATAGTATTTTAGAAAACCTAGATGAAAACAATCAATGACACAATTTTACTGGACGACCTATTGGAAATTAACTGACCGTACTGTACGATGAGAACAAAATTTGTTCACATCGTACTGTACGATTCACTTTCATATTATACGATACACATGCCAATAAGCGTTGGACAAATTCAATTCAACCGGTACAATAATAATTTCACTGCGTACTGTATGAACACCTGTTCGTACTGTATGATCTATTTAGTCAAAGATCGTACAGGTAACTCCTCGGGATGAATGAAATCTCTTAAGAGGGTCCAGTACGATACTGATCGTACAGTACGATTTGACCGCCTTTTCCCAATCAGTCTTCCAGACGATTTAAATTTGTCTGATTGTACTGTACGATCACCAATCGTATTGTACGATCGACCTCAAATCTATAAATTGAAGGATTTTTCTAAGGTTTCAATCCACTCAATTCCTTCTTCCTTCAAATTCCTACCCTCACAACCTTGAATTCTCCCATGGTCGGTGAAAGCAAACGCGGTTGTATGACCCAACGGAGCTCTTTCTCTCTTCGCCCAAGCGACGATCGATTCCAATCTGCTGCTGATGAAGCAGCATACTATAGATATAAGGAGGCTCGCATCACGCTCTCAAGGATGCTCAATCAACATGCACTCAATTTTCAGGTGATGAGCCTGTTTAACACCACCTCTCTCCAATTCCTTCTCACCCTTACACTTCCCTTCCAGTCTGAACTACTGTATGAATTTCTAGCTGACCTTAGGATTAATGACGATGCCTCAATTATGACATCCTACATATGTCGCGGCCAAGTAGAAATCACAAAAGGGGATTTAGGAGAATACATCCAACTTTCCACTGAGGGACCTAGACCCCAATCCCTGGCTTCTAGAACTGACTATGATTGGAGTGTCGTAAATCTCACTATCGGGAATGTAGCCTTAAACAAGCACCATCCTTTAGTCCATTCCCTAAACTAGAATGCAAGAGTTATCCAGCATGTTCTTCGTACCTCAATCAAACATAAAGCTTAAGATTGTGTCAATATCACTCCATTGCTTTCCTTAGTCACATATTTCATAATGTCAGATACCAATTCGATGAAGTTCAAATGCTCATCGATTATATTCAATATCATGAAAAATATAGTGTGAAAGATAAAATGTTACTGAATAATTATGAGATTTAGTAAGGTAATATATTGGCAAAGTTTATAGGAAATGATAGAGCATGCGAAAATTTTCTATGATCAATGAGGTTGAAGAATGAATAGATCCCTTTTCAAAGATAAGAAAGGGATATCAATAATAAATAATGAAATGTGAGTGGAATGTATGGTAAATGACGAAAATAATTATTAGTTAGTTGCCATATAGGAAGAAACAACATAATCTAAAACCACAGACATCCTAAAAGGAGCCTATATTGTTGAATTGGAAGAGAGATCTACATGAGGTTGAAGTGGTCAACTGAGAATTCTAAAGTGGTCAATTATGATCTTTTGGGGGGGTAGAGAGACTAAATTGGATTGAGTGCTAGTAGAATCGTCTGTGGTAGTGGTGGAGACATGCTCTGGTATTGAAAAATGGTTAATTTTTGCTAGTAGTAGTCATATGATTGATTGGTTTTTTAACTATGCTGATATGATGGAATAAAGTTGCAAATATGATTATGATCATGTGGGCTCCGAAAATTCGGCTCCGGCCTCCGCCCGACTTTGTTGCTTTTCGAGGGGGAGTTTTAATGGATTAAGTTCTGGGATAAATTTTGGAAGGCAGATGGGTTTGTAAATAAGACACTACCCATAGATTTTGCTCTCATTTTGTGAGGACTTTATGATCTGAGTTCTGGTTTCCTATAGGCGCAAGCCCCTATAGTTAATTACCCCTCCCGATAACGAGAGAGAACTTTCGATTAAGGCTAGTCGTCGATCAGATACGTAGATAGTACGTGCATCTGGCATATAAAAGCAGCATGAGTTTGGGGTATTGAAAGGTTTAATATTTAAAAATAGAAATTTCACCATCTTGTACTTAAAGCGGATGGTGGGGGAATGGATGATGGGCCCGATTAAGATCCCATGGTTCTGTCGTCCCGGGCCATCGTGGTCCCTGGTCTACTTAGTCAGAGGAGGTAGTCGATCCAACCTAACAGAAAGATCCTTGTCGGCAGCCATGGGTTGCTTCGTCCAAGGGTACCTTGTAGACCTGGGGTGGGTGTTTGTCTAAGGGGAGAAATTTGAATCCACCTTAGCTAACAGAGGGCTTTGTGCCCTATCGATCATATCCTATTGATTCATATCTCAAGGATTTGATGCCATTGGGGAGCATACGGGCTCTGGCCATAACCATAATATAATGGTGCCATTTGGCGGCGACCACCTGGTTCAGAGGGCCCCGAGTCATAACCGTTTATCCTGCAATGCCATTTGGCGGCGAAACTGCCGGTTAGAGGACTCGTACCATGCCCTTGCTGGCAGGAGATTATTTTGAGAATGGATCCTAGTGATATTTTTGACCAGGCATTAGCTCTTTGTGAGCTGAAGTAAATTTTAATTTGTCCACCTCGGCAAACTGTTGCGGAGAGCGGATGGATTTTGCTTTAAGAAATTGGATGGTTGGATTTCAATTTTAAATATTTTGGATTTTTGGGATTGTTTGGAGTTTCTGTGGAGTTTTGGAGTTTTGGATTTTGTGGGAGTTTGGGAGGCATTTGAAAATGTTGGTGAACCCCTCTGGTTGAGATTAACGTTCAACACGGCCATCATCGGGGTGTTTTGAGGTCACTGGAAAAACATTTATATTTTTGTGGAGGTTTGAGGGCATTTGAAAAGGTAGGATCCCCTCCGGTTGAGATAAACATTCAACACGGCCATCGTCGGGGTGTGGGGTCATTCACATTTTTGCATTTTAAACCTTGTCGACTCTGTCTAGTAATTGACAGAGGATCGGGTTTCATAGGCTTTGTGCCTTTATAAGTGAATTCTCTTGATTATAGATCTTGAAGGCCTAATATGAACGTATAAAACAAATATTTCGGTCGACCTCGCGACCGTATATTTATTTAATACTTCGAGCCGTGTCAACTCTTATCTACCCGCATTGGAGGATCAGGCTCGAATTTAAATTCACTTATTAACCCGTGCAGCATCCCTAAACATCACATGTGTCCCTACAACACACTCGCCGGGGCCCATGCGGGTGTTTGGGAGCATTTTGTAATTATTTGATGAACCTTGTCGACTCTTATTTACTTGTTTTAGGAGGATCGGGTTCAAATTTATTGACCCGCGTAGCATTCCTAGACGTCACGTGTATTCTTACTACATGCTCACCGGGGCCAATGCGGGTGTTCGGGGGTATTTTATAATTATTTGTTGAACCTTGTCGACTCCTATTTACCTGCTTAGGAGGATCAGGTTCAAATCTATTGACCCGCGCAGCATCCCTAGACGTCACGTGTGTACCAATAACACGCTCGCCGGGGCCCATACGGGTGTATTATGATTGCACTTTCCCCTTTCGTGTACCTATGTGTATACAAACTACAGTGCACGTGCGGGAACATTTTTAGAATATTTGTTGCTGCTTGGTTGTGCGGGTGACCGCCATTTGAATGCAGCATTCTTCTTGGAAACTTATACACGCCTTCTGTCTGCTTGTATATAGGTTGTAGATCCGGTGGCGTGGCATCGCAGATTATTGGCGTTGTACTGGTTATTTGCCCGTTGTATACAGGTAGACTGTCGTGCACTACTTGTTATTTTCTGCAGGTGGGTTGTAGTGCACCAACGAATCTCCCATTACTGTAGAAGCTTGTAGGAACTTGCATTCGCTGCACTCTTTATGTATTTTGTTGTGATCTTTGGCCCACAGAGTACACCTGCCACTGCTGCAGGTAAATGTATTCATTTGTAGACTGAAGTTGACTACAGGATACTGTATTTACTGAAGTCTTTCTGTATCTACCTATAGGTGGGCGTTGTACATACATCTGTATTTGTAAAGAGATTGTATGTACTGCAGATCTTTGAGATGATTGGAATGACGGATGTATTCTTTATTTGTAGTTATGAGTTTGGGTCATCAAACTTTGCATTAATCTTTAATAGCATATTTGTCAAACATGGATCATTAACTCTGGTGGGCGCACTGTAGTGTGTGTTAGCATTCATTTGAACGTATGTAGATGTGTCACATCATCATTTTCACTGCATATCGAATCCCCCGATTACAACCAACATTTTGAAGGCGGGGACAAGCCTCCTACAATACCACTGAACACTTCTGTTTGTAGGAAATTGATATGTTTAACTGATGAACCATCACATTTTACCCACATGTCCTTTGATGCTCACAACGATCGCTGTGTATACTTGAAAGATGGTTGACATCGGTCATACGGAAATTCCTTATTTATAATTTGTCCACTATTATTATTCATGAGAGAATTAGGACTCTACTTGTCGGTTGATAATTGCCACCTGTATATGTACATTATTCCTTGTGCAAAGGTTCCTCCATTATTGCTTGCAAATTAATGCTTCGCATGAATATCCATGTGTATTAAGGGCTTGTCAGCTCCATAACATATCTCTTATCGCCACTTGTATGCAAGTCACTATGTTCATTTGTGATTTGTCATTTGATCATCAGTCGGGTTGCATTTGCCACTGATCTTCTTCATGCACTTGTTATTTATATATCTCTCGTTACCGCCTACAAACGGTTCTCATTGTCGATTGGAGATTTGTACTTCAACTGACATGGCCCTTATGAATTAATTATGATATTCATCATATATCTTGTATGAGGACTTTTAGGTAAGTTGCTGCATCCCCTACGATTCATATGAGTTATTGCTTGTGGATGAATCAAGATCAATGATCATGATTTTTTAATCAAAACACCTCTCTTGCAATTTTCTTATTGCTTGCAAACAAACTTCACTTGTAAGCTATTTATCTTTGAAGAGGATACTATATGCATGATGGGTTTGATATCATGCTCCTTAATATGTCATTTCCGTTGAGATGATCCACACAAATTGATTGTTATTGTTCAAATGAAGTTTCTTTGTTGCTCATTCATCTTAGCCATATTCAACTTCGAGTTGAATTCATGTTCATTGCACTTCCACTTGACTCTTGCTTGTATGTTGATCATGTTCGGATGCCTTGCATCATCGTTCATTTGAATGCCCTACATCATCATTCGTGGATAGTTTGTATGCGGGATTCTGCTTCTATCACAAGTCCCTGTACATTTGTTTGCACTATAAGTATATCACTTTCCTATTTGTGTATAAGCCATGCTCACCACGAGTTTGCTATTTTGATTTGCATGCAAACTATTATACATCATCCATTGCCACACATGGATGTTTGTATTTACTTGTAAGTAGGATATCATATGCATGACAATTCTTCTTTTTACACTTGCAAAGAGATTTGTCATATTTGTCTCTTGCTTCATTCATGAGTAGGCTATTGCAATTGTTGAAATCATTTTAAGTCAATTATAAATAAAACATGTTGAAATCCACAAGTCTTTTATTTGATTATTGATGTTTATTAGAATGATGTAAGCCTTTAGTTAGCATCTGCATGATTGTGTTTTAGTTAATTAAAGTTCGATTCCCTGCGGTCCAAATTGCAAGTTCAAATCAAGTCCTTGTTCTTCTTGTAGTTCACTCATTCGAGTTTGAGTGTTCAATGTCAAGTCCGCTGCAGTCCAATATGTATGTCCAGTTTAATGTCATTTGGCTCGAGTTCAAATTCACTTAAGTTCACATGAGGAGGTTCAAGTTCAAGCTCATGTTCCCTGTTGTCCAAAATGAAGTCCTTTTGCACTTTGTTCAAAAATTCAAATTCTTGTTCATTTTATGTAAGTTCAAGTTCTTCAAATTCAAGTCTGAGTCAAGTTCCAATTGTCCACATTTTGTTCAAGTTAAGTCTCCTGTTTTACCGAAAAATTCGGCAGCCTCCCGACGTCTCCCCCGTTTAGGGGAAATTTTGGCAGATTGGGCCACCCCACCACGCTACAAGAGCGTGTATGGTTGGTGTCGTGTGACACCGTGGACATACATATTTTCATCCCACCACGCTACGCGAGCGTGTATGGGGTCTTCAAAAGTAACCGTGTGAGAACACAAGTGACTCTCCCCACCACGCTACAAGAGCGTGTATAGGGCTTACCCACCTCGCCGTATGCGTCGCACCGGGCTCCCTCCTACCGTGCTACGAGAGCGCGTATAGGTGGTTCTCAGGTCCGCCGCAAACGCCGAAAATGGGATTTTGGGTGATTACCCGCCTCGTCGTAGGCACCGCACCGGGTTTCCTCCCACCGTGCTACGAGAGCGCGTATAGGGGGTTTGCCGGTCCGCTGCAAACGACGAAAGCGAAAATCTAAGTTTTAAAACATTTATACCTTTGGGGTCGGCGACAAGGAGTTTGCAAACAAATATATCCTCTCCTTTTTTTTTAATCTTCTCTTTCTTTTTTTTTTGGTGAGGTCAACATAGATGCTATTCACAAAATTCTTTTCCCTTGGTGGCATAGCATTTAACAATCTGGAAGAACTGAATGTAGGATCAAGAGAGTCGCTGTTCTTCATGTCAATGTAGGCTGATGTCTTCTTATGAAAGAAAGATTGCTTATGCATTCTTGTCCTTTGACTAAGTGAGTTCCTCTGCTTTGCCTTGATTGATTCCGTCATGTTCATGTAACTTGGCCTGCTGCCACAGATATCTTCTATTCTTCTTGATGCTAAGATAGTTGTAGCAGATGTTAGGATTGATGTGCAGAAAGAAGAAGATGATGGCGAACTCTCATCCTAATGAAATTCTTAACTTGGTGATGAAGAAGACCAGCTTGATGATTGTTGTTAAAAGTAGGTACAGATTTCACTGAAATCCTCTTCGTCACACTGTTTTTATTTTCTTGACTTTAATCAAACAAGCTTCAGAAATCTTGGAACTAGAATCAGACAGCTTTGAACATGCACCATGGAGATCTTTAGAGTTCTTCAAAGATTAAGCCTCAAATGGTTCTCTGTTGGCGGCCTGCTGCTCCATCATCCTATTTTCCCATGGTTTTGCTGCCATCCAGCGCTCTAACCAGCTCCAATTGACATTATTCTTGCCTAAATAGCAAGCTTCATTGAAGCAGGAGAGTGGTTAAACCTTCCACTTGAGGAAGACCTACATTTTTTTTTGTTGAGAATGAGAGTAAGCCATGGCCCTCTCTCTTGATAGCAATCTCTTGCCTCATCTGTAATTTAACCTTCATCAATCTTCAAATAACTTGCATTTTCATCGTCTTCAACCTCTGAAGAACTAGCGGCTTCATCATCCTTATCATCATCCAAATCACTCATATCTTCTTCATCAGGAACCAAAGAACTATGTGCTTTTGAAGAGCTCATAAAACTTGTGTTTGAAAGACCTGTTTTAGGTTCCTTACTTTGAGTTTCCTCAACATACTCTTCTCTTATTTCCACTAGACCTTCAGCAACTTCAGTAGCAGTTGAATAAAAAAAAAGCTTTGCCTCATCTCAACGCATTCTTGAAGGATTTTGTAAACCTCAACTTTGTCCGTGGATGATTTCTCATTTGACCTTATTTTAAGTAGATAAAATCCTCTTGTTCAAGCCCTTTTCTCAGAATATCAGCAGCCACTACACTATGAGAACGTATCATAGCAGATGGCAATGACTTTGCCTCTCCATTAACCATAATGCTGTCCGGGATAGCTTGAAATAAGTTCCTGTGCTCTGATCCAAGCTCTTCGGGCATGGTGTGATGGCGTGGAAGTGTCGTTGGCTGAAGTGGCCTGAGTAGGAGGCTGGTTCAATGAGATGTGGAGGGGGGGATTAATTGCTGGAAACAGGTGAGTTCGGCAGTTGACAGCAGGAATTCGACTGTCTCTCATGGACGGAGGAGGAGAGGGATGGAGCTTGGAGGCGGGAACAAAGCAGAGGGCTAATGCCAATAATCGAATAGAACCCCCAGCTCATCCGTTTTGTTTTAACAATGTAAAATGAAGGGTTGAGGCCAGCTGCATGAAGCGATTGACAGGAGACGTCACAGGCTTCGTCTGCAGGTAATTCATTTTTGATTTGATTTTTTAGTTGACTTTTGATTTTTTTTTTAAATTAATAGTAATATTAATGACATGTCATCATTAAATTATTTTAAAGTAACAGCAATGCGCCAATCAAGTCAAAAACCGCATTGATTTGTGTGATTCTTCGATTTGCGTATCGACTGCCTCGTTTAACGTGTCGAATTTGTCGAATATCGGAATTTAGACAAATTAATAATGAATTCAGGGTATTGTCGATGTTCCGGTCGCAACAGCACAGTCCGTTTCGCGATCGGACGTCGTCTGGACAGCGACAAGGTTGATTTTTTCTCGAAATCCGTGCCACCAACCCGGATAATCCAATTTGAACATAGAAAATATAGTTTTAAGTATTTGCAATATTTCGATCATAATGGCGAAATCCGTTTCGCGAACGGACATCACTTGGATAGCGGCGGGGCTAATTTTCTCGAAATCTGTGCCACCAACCCGGAAGATCCAATTTGAACATAGAAAATGTAGTTTTTAAGTATTTGCGATATTCCGGTCGCAATGGCGAAATCCATTTCTCGAAAGGACATCATTTGATCAGCGTTGCGTTTTAATTTCGGGTATCGGTCGTCCCTTTTAACTGATCTCATCCGATTCGACTGCGAGGGGTCTCGACCTAGCAGAATTTGATGTTCTGATCGCAACGGCGCCGTCCGTTTGGCAATCAGAGGTCATTTAACCCTTCAAGTGATGTGTCGAACCAACCCGCGCACTACTTGCTTCATCATTTTTGTCCTTTTATGCGTGGTTTGAGTTGTGGGGGTCAACAGATCACCCTATGGCTACCATGCCCATGATTATTATGACTACCCCTTGTTCTTATTGCAAGGGCTATCGGATCATTTTTAAAAGAAGACATAGCAGGTAATTAAATGACCTGAGAATCCGTTAGAGAGGAGTGGAGAGGTTTGTGACAAGAAAGTGTTAGGTGTAGAGATTAAATTTTTTTATCATCTCAGATACAATTAATTTATTTTTAATTTTCAGGATTGGTGGCTGCCAAACTTATGATCCATTCATAGTTGATTTTTAAGATTGTTAGCTACCAATTATACTTCATTCACACGTATCTTTTTAAGATGGTGGTTCTCTAACCCAAACTATATTCACACTTTATCTTCCAAAGCTATGACCTTACGATGCAACTATAAAAGAGGAAGAAATCCATATATGCATACCATAAGAAGAAGCAATAAAAAGAAGAGCGAATGAGGTAGAGAGATGATAGGGATAAAAGAAGTCTTTTTCAAGTGCTTGCAAGAGGATTTCTTTAATTTACTCAAAATGAAGTGTTGCTATTTAGAGAGAGAGAGAGAGAAAAAGGGGGTGGGGGGTGGGGTGTGGAGGATTTGGGAAGGTTTTTATTGTCTATCTGCTCATTCACTGAGTAAGAGTATCTATGCCTATATAGAAAAAAAAAAGTGAAGACAATAATGAGGAAAATATCCTTGATTATTATGAGGTTATATTATAATAATAAATCATCTTTTCAACCTAACACTTCCCTATGATGACATTAGGTTTAATTTCTTAAAGTCGGCGAGTGACCTGCATATAAATTATGGGGACCAGAAATAGAATATGATGTATTAAGCAATGAAGAAATTCCCACGTGCTTTCTGAAGGAAAGACTTGGTATAATTCCAATGTGAAGGAAATATGATGAAAACATAAGATGTATGCTTATATGATGCCACAGAATTTCTCTATGTTCTCATACATTCCACTTTAAAGAAGAGCAGTCCAAAGGGTGTAAAATTTATGCAGAATACATTTTGGACTTTTAGATTCAAAATTTAAGCAACTCTGAATTTTTTTTTAAATTAAGCTTTTCATTAAAAAAGTGTTAGGATTGGGTCCATGTATACCTTAGATAAATATCAATAAGCTCATCAAAGTACTTTTAATAAGTTTGTAAATTATCACACCAATAATCATAAGTATACAAAATCTCAAGTTGCCTAATCAATTTAGGATTAGTTTTCTGAACATATGATTCCTCAAGAGCTGTATTTTTTTTTTTACTGTGTAGTGAATTATTAGCTTCGATAGGTATGGATTGTTCAATTTCAAAGTTATGGATATATTTAAATTGTATTTTCAATGATAAGATGTTACTTTGACTCGATTTCAATTAGAGATCAAGGTTTATTTGGAGGTAGGATAGATTTAGCTTCAAATTTAAACTCAGATTAAAATTCAAGTCAAGAATGTTAATGTGTTATGGATTTCTTTTCTATAAAACCCTTATAAGATTTAATAAATCTATAATATGATCAATTACATTGGTCATCTCTCCATATTCAAGTTGGGTTGTAGATATTTGGTCTCTCAATTCAACCTAGATTGGATCAAACTATTGATCTTTTGAACTAATTTGTGGTGGATCATTATAACTTTTAATAATTTATATCTTGATAATTATTCATTGATATTGATGACCATGGATCTTATTCTACTTTCGTACACCCATCCAAGAGGTTTCCAAGGTCCAATCTATGGCTTATTTCTTTGTATATTTTTAAATTTAATTAAAGATCTAAATTCAAATATTCAATTCATGTTTTAATTTTTTATTCTTTTTTAGTATATTAGTATTTCTGAGTGAAAGTTTATGTACCCAACATTGCTTATTAGTTTTGGACTTTAGGATGAAGGGGCAGCAGATAAAAAATAAAGTAAATCGTTATTCTAGGATTAGATGGGGACATTTAAAGAGTAGTAACAATAATATTTTTGAGAATAAAATTCTAGATCTTAAGATTTTGTTTGTGCATGAGGAAGTTAATATTATATGGAAAAAAGTAGCTAGTAATATTAGGAATGTTGCAAAATATGTGCTTGGAGTATTAAAGGGAAAAGCTCCTAATAGTAAAAATAGTTGGTGGTGGAATCAAAATGTGCAAGAAAAGATAAAATATAAGAAGATTTACTATAAAAAATGGTTTAGCTGTAAAAATTATGATAATTGGGAAAGTTATAAGGAGGGCCCATAAGGAGTCTAAGAAAGCAATTTGCCATGTAAAAATTTTAGCTTTTAATGATTTATATATATAATAGATTAGATACTAAGGAGGGTGAAAAATATATGTATAAGTTAGCTAAACAAAAAGATAAGAGTAGTAAGGATTTAGTTCAAGTAAAGTGTATTAGGGATGAAGATCAAAAAGTGCTTTTATTAGAAGAGGATATTGAATAAAGGTGGATGAGATATTTTGCTAAACTTTTCAATGAATATTATGAGAATGCGATTGACTTTAGTGAAAATGAAAATAAAGATTTTTGTATTTATTGGCGTATTAGTAAAACCGAAGTTAAAGAGGCTTTAAAGAAAATGATGTGAGGAAAAGCTGTTGGACCTGATGATATTCCAATAGAGGTGTGGAAATTCTTAGGAGATGAAGGAATTTCTTGGCTTACTAAACTTTCTAATATTATTTTGAAGACTAAAAAGATGCTAGATGAGTGGAGAATGAGTGTGTTGATTCTTATTTTTAAGAATAAAGGTGATGCACAAAATTGTGTGAATTATAGAAGAATTAAGTTAATGTGTCATACCTTAAAACTATGGGAGAGAGTTATCGAGCATAGGTTGCGGCATGACACTAATGTTTCTCAAAATCAATTTGGATTCATGCCAGGTAGGTCTACTATGGAAGCTATTCATTTATTGAGAGGTTTGATGGAGAAATATAGAGAGAATAAAGAGGATTTACATATGATTTTTATTGATTTAGAGAAAGCATATGATAAAGTTCCAAGAGAAGTGCTATGGAGAGTTCTACATAAGAAAGAGGTTAATAATGCTTATATTCAAGTCATTAAGGATATGTATGCAGGAGCTGTTACTTGTGTTCAAACACAAGGTTGTTTGACCAAGTATTTTTCTATTTCAGTTGGATTACATCAAGGATCATCCTTTTAAGCCCATATCTTTTTGCTTTAGTCATGGATGTTCTCACTAGACATTTGCTAGAGGTTTTACCCTAGTGTATGCTTTTTGCTTATAATATTCTTCTTGTTGATAAGAGTAGAGTGGGAGTTAAAGGTAAACTTGAATTATGGAGGTCAACCTTAGAGTCTAAAGGTTTTCGTTTGAGTAGATCTAAAACTGAATATATGGAGTGTAATTTTAGTAATAATAGATCTAGTGGGGGGATTGTGAGGGTGATCAAGTCATTAATAAGAGTACACGTTTTAGATATCTTGGGTCTATTATTCAGAGTGATGGTAAAATAGATGGGGATATTATTAGTAGAGTTAAAGTTGGATGGTTGAAGTGGAGGAATGCATCGGGTTTGTTGTGTGATAGAAAAGCCACTCTCAAACTTAAGGGTAAATTTTATAAGATGGTAGTGAGACATGCACTGCTTTATGGTGCAGAATGTTGGCCATTAAAAGAGAAGCATAATATTAAGTTAAGTATTACAGAGATGAGGATGCTCAGGTGGATGAGTGGCTTTACTCTTAGAGACAGGATACAAAATGAGCATATACTTGAAAAGGTTAGAGTAGCTCCAGTGGAAGATAAGATTAGAGAGAATCGCCTTAGATGGTTTGGTCACATAAAACGGTGGCCTTCCAATGACCCAGTTAGGAAAGTAGATGTATTAGATTTGACTTATGTTAAGAAAGGTACAGGTTGACCTAAAAAGACTTGGTTAGAAAATATTAGAATTGACCTTTCTTTATTAGATTTAGATGAGAATTTGACTCTTAACTGGACACAATGGAGAAAAAGGATTCATGTAGTCGATCTCACATAGCGGAATAAAGATTTGTTGTTGTTGTAGGGATGTGTTTTTGTTCATGAAAAAAATCTTGATTCATGAGTCAACTCCTCTTACCTAGGTTATACTCTAAAATCCTTAAAGAATATAATCAATGAAATATTGCATGTATTTCTATATGGTATCAAAGCAATTCTGTTAACATTACCTCATATTTTCTCTTGTTGCTTTATCCCTTCAGATGGCTGGCAGCAAAGGAAGCTTTTACTTTGAGGTAAAATTTCGTCATATGATCCATCTAACCTAATCAATGACAATATATCATGGGAGAACTCCGTCCTTCCTATTATTAGCCCCAAGTTTAATTAGCAAAAGATCAACCAATGAGCTCAATTAGTTATGATGTTTATTTGTGGAAAGGAAAAAAGATTATCTTACTGAAGCAGCTCACATACCAAATGAAAAGACCCCAAGTTTCAAACATGGAAGGCTTAAAATAGTATGGTATTGTTATGGTTAAGAAATTCTATGACCAATGAGTTTGGATAGAATTTTATTTACTACAAAAAACTTGGAAAGAAATTTGGAATGTGACAAAAGGCACCTGCTACAATGCTTACAATACCTCTATCATATTTGAGATCAAAAATATTTTTAATGACATGCATCAAGAAGATAATTGTCTGGATATATTTGAACTCCTTAACTCATTATTGGTAACAACTTCATATGTATGATGAATTGTAATAAAGATGCCTAAAAGATAATCAACAATATAGAAACATAGTAGAATGGGAACTAGTGTTCAAGTTCCTACCTAGCTTGAATAAAAATTTAAGTGATGTTTGCTAGAGAATCGTAAGCATGAAGCCTCTTGCCAATATTCGTGAAGTGTCTTTGAGGTTTCAAGAGCAGAAAGTAGGAAAGGTAATGTTGGAGGTGGCCAATAACTCTCAAGATATTGTCAACATTGCTTCTGTAGCCTACGAAACCACTTCAACCATGGAACAAATACAAGATTACAAACAAACTCTGGGCGATCATTATAAAAAACCAAAACACGCTCATGACAACTATTGGAAGATACAAGGAAAACCTCTTAACTAAAAGTTAAGTACAGATTTCAAAATCGAGAAATTCATGGCAATGCTGTCGCTATCAAGACTCAAATGACATTTGATTCAAATCTATTCAACAAAGAGCACATTGAATCCCTTAAAAAAAGCTTTAGCAATAGCCAATGTCTTAAAAAAACTCTTTAGACATCTAAATCTGTTGTTGTTGAAGGGAACCCTCTAAATGCTCACATCGGTACATCCAAAATCCAAGATCCTAGATTTTCAGCTCAAGTGCTATTAATGATCACATTATTGGTGATGCTATGATTTTTTATAAGTATAAACCATGCTTTTAAAAACCTCACTATTCAAATTGCAAATGGATACCTTTCTACTGCTAAGGAAAGAACTTAGCGGTGGCATGTGTAGTTTCATCTTCTAGCATGACTAATGAGATTACCATCATGTTATAGTGTTAAATCCTAGCCGTCCCATAGCATTTTGATCCCACAGCTAGGATGGGAATCCGTGGGAGGCTCACCTATTAAATCCTAGCCATCCCTTTGCATTTTGATCCCACGGTTAAGATGGGAATCTGTGGGAGGCTCACCTGGATCATCACGTTGGTCTCCTTCCATATTTAGATGACTGATTTTGAAGGATTATATTAGAGAAATTATGCATTATTCTATAATTATTTATTTTTTTATTATGATATCTTGTATAGATCTATAAATAGGGACAAATTTGTGCAATAAAATTAAGCATTTTTCTCTCTCAAATTCTTTGAATTTAACATGGTATCAGAGCCTTCATTACTGTTGCCGGAATTCTGAATTTTTATACTATCGTGCCTTCATTGATGACCTTCCCTTGTTGTTGTTATCCTATCTATAACTAACGCAACCTTCATTGCTGCCCTGCTTGATATAGCCTTCATCGCTGACCTTTGCCACCACAATGTCTGAAGCAAATTCCTCCCAAAGCATTGACCAAATGAAGGACTCTATGGTGCACCAAAGAAGAGGAGATCTCCAAAATATGCAAGAAATCAAGATACACGAAGGAGACATGCTGGAAGTTACATGGAAATCTCTCAAGTAATGAGTGGAATAAAAGTAGATAAAAGGGAACATCACAAGCTAACACTACAACAAGTCAGCCCAACCTAGAAACACAATCCAATTTCAGAGAGCTCAACAAAGAAGATATTGATAAGCTAAAATAACTCCTGATATCACTTGAAAAATCAGCTGCATCTTCTTTTCTTGCACTTTCAGGTAAATTTTCTATATCCATTGGATTAAGTGACTCTAAAATCCATTTGAAAGGAGTATGGATCATTGACTTAGGAGCCACAGATCACATGTCACACTCCACTACCCACTTCATCAATTACACTCCGTGCCCGAGTGAGAAGAAAATAATCACTGCTGATGGTTCTCTTACCACATTAACAGGCCAAGGAGACATACCCTTATCTCCCTCTCTTACTCTAAAAAATGTGCTCCACGTACCTCAATTTTCTACAAACCTAATCTCTATACAAAAACTTACTAGTGATTATAATTGTCAAGTCCTATTTAACCCTACTTGTTGCTTATTTTAGGACCAAGGATCGGGGAAGAAGATTGGACTTGCAAGAAGAGAGGTGGACTATGCTACCTGGAAGAGCTGAATAAATCCACTATTATCAATAATGGGTATCCTATGTTATCCTTATTTAATAAAAAAATCTACTATTTGACTTCATCATTTTAGATTAGGATATCCATCTCTTGATGTCTTAAAAAATAAAACTTTTTTACAAGTTAGAAATGAATCTTTTCATTATGAAACTTGTGAGTTAGCCAAGCATAAACGAGTTTCTTTCCCAAACAAAATTGAGAGATGTCATACCCTTTCTATCTTATTCATAGTGATATCTGGGGACCCTAAAAAAATCCTAACATCTCAGGGGCCAATGGTTTGTATCCTTCATTGATGACTGCACTCGAGTCTCTTGGATTTTTCTCCTAAAAAATAAATCTGATATTAGTACTATCCTTTCTATTTTTCACACCATGATCCAGAATCAATTCGAGTTAAATATAAGAAAATTTTGTTCCGATAATGCCAAAGATTTTTTTAACCAAACTCTATCCTCCTACTTTCAAAAGGAATGTATTATTCATGAGTCTTCTTGCATTCATACCCCACAACAAAACGGAGTTGCAGATGTTAACCTATGGATTGTAACCAAAAGAAACGAAAATGAGAAGAAATACACAACCTACCTCTACTGCCTATCCCGTAACTTTGCCGCAAATCCTGCCGAAATCATGCCATATCGTGCCGCTTGCTACAATGTTCGTAGCTCTGTGATTCGGCGCTGCTTCAGACCCGATCGTATGTCTCCTCATCTATAAAATGAGGACAAAGGGAAGACTTAGAAGGAGCTTCCTTCGGCAGAACCCTTACGATACTTCCACAACCAACTCTCCGCCTCTACCCTACCTCCTCCCGATTCCCTTCGGTTCACAAACAAAGAGAGAGAGAGAGCGAGAGAAAGAGAGGGAGAGAGAGAGCACTGACCTAGCCGCAAGAAGTATTAGCCCGACCTCCTCTTAGCTCCGACCGACCTCCATAGCCAAACTAGGACCGATCTTCCCCATCCAGTCCGACTCCAGCAAGCTCCGACCTGCTCGGCCCCGACTAATCCGACCCTTCCCGTCGCTGCTACTGACCTGAACCCAAGGAGCCGCAAACCTCTGACCTTACCTCCCTACAAGCTGACGAGATTCTCACTATCGAAGCCCCTCTTCCCCTTAGCCGATATTAGCCCAAACTAAGAGCTCCTCCTTCCTCTTCAAGCCCCAAATAACCTAGACCTGACCTAACCGAGCCCTTACCCGTGCCTGACAGCTGACCTCCTACACAAACCCTCTCTATCCGATCCAAATCACTCTCTACAGCTATCATACAGGTAATCTCTAACCCCTAATTATTGTTAATTATATTTATTTATTATAATTATTATCAGTTATAATAATCATGTTATTATGATTGTTAATAATTATAATAATTAGGTTATTATAATTATTATAATTATAAGAACTATTAATTATGATAATTATGTTATCATAATTATTAGTAATTATAATTATTATAGTTATAATAATTATGTTATTATTATTATTATTATTATTGCAAAAAAAAAGAAAAGAAAAGAAAAAAAAAAAGAAAAGACAAAAAAAAGAAATACAAAAAAAGAGAAAGAGGCTCTCCTCTTACCTCGATCCACGAACCACCGCCGGTCCAACCACAGTAAAGGTATACCCTCCAACCCTAAAACTCTGAGAGCCCGTTCTCGTCGTTTGCGGTGGACCGGAAAACCGCCTATACACGCGTTTGTTCGCGTGGTGGGATGGGACCCCAGTGCGGCGCCTACAACGAGGCGGGTAATCACCTAAAATCCTGTCCTCGGCGTTTATGTCGAGCCGGCAAACCGCCTATACACGCGTTTATTCGCGTGGTGGGAAGGGAACCCGGTGCGACACCTACGGCGAGGCGGGTAGGCCCTATGCACGCTTTTTTTAGCGTGGTGGGGACAATCTTAAGTACCCGTACGCGGCTCTGTACCTGCGGGGAAACAACTGCTCTTTTCTTGTAACAGGTACATGTAGAAGACCCCATACACGCTTTTATTAGCGTGGTGGGAATGAAGACATGGCCGCGGTGTCCTCGAAAGAGGGCACCTATCATACACGCTTTTATTAGCGTGATGGGATGGCCCAGTTTCCCAAAATTTCCCCTGAACAGGGGAGACGCTGGGAAGCTACCGAAATTTCGGGTGAACTTGAGACCGTACCTAGACTTGAAAGAAGAAGAGGACTTGGACCTATTCGAACTCAAATGAACTAAATAAAGAACTTGAAATTCCACATTTAATAACAAAGAACTTGGACTCAAGCTCGGACTTGGACTCAAATGTGACATGAGCTACAAAACATATGAACTCGAACTCAGACTTGAATCAATGTTGGACCGCAGGAAATTCATTCCAATAAAACTTGAAATGAATGTTGAACTCGAATTTGAGCAAAAATGATATAAGACTTGAACACAAATGAACCTGAATTCAAGTGGGACTTGATTTAAATATTAAGCATGACTTGAACATTTGAACTCAAGCGAAAACTTGAGTTGAACCACAAAGGACTTGAATCAAAATTCAATCAAAAGCAACTTGATTTCGACATTGAATTTGAACAAAAGCACAGATTTGCAATTACTGTCTACTTGAAAATAGTGATGACTTGTAAGCAACATAATCAGACTTCTTGCTATGATGCCTTTAATGGATAGTAAATAAATGAGACATGCAATAAGAGTTCAAATTGGAGTGCGACCTTCCCACAAGACATACAAATCAACATGCAAGCATATGTAGAAGCATGTAGCAAATGCTAGAATATCTCTACAATCTATAATAGTTCTGTGATAAGTGCGTATAAACAACGTACAATAAATATTGAGGATATTCATGCATCCAACAACAACTTAGTCGCAAGCAAACACGTCTATCTTTTATAAGTGGAAAGATCCAACGTACAATAGATGCGACAATGTTCTACGATCAAGACATCAACAAAAATATTCAAATCCGCAAGCAATGTAATAGATATAGTGATTTGCTAGTTATCATACACTATAAACATAGTAAGTCTACAAGCAAAGCAAGAGAAATGAGGAAGGTATAAGTCCCTTTCAATCGATGATGACTAATTTGCAAATGAATACACAGTATTCTATCCATAAGCAATCATGCCTGATGCAGTCTATTGGAAAATAGCAACCACTGAATTGCTATGAATACGAAAGGTCACAAGCAAATCATAGAGGAGATTGTGACAAATGAAAGCATTTGCAAACTATGTAGCAAGGGGAAGTGAGTATGGTATGATCCTACAGTCAACACTTGTCAAATCATAGATGAATGCATCAGTCTTCTACGATACGAGGACAATGTACATCAAGTGTAATAGTATTCTATAGCTGGCTTCAAAGCACAAGTGGATACATCCCAAAAGCAGCAAAGTCAGAGTTGATAACATTCTTCGTAATAGTCATGCAAGAAGATGAAGTAGTTCCTATTGCATTCATATGAGAATATTGGTGAAAGGGGTATAAATGCCTGAAGATACTACAACTTACCCACAAATAAATGTAGAGAGATTATCATGCATCAATAGTCGAACACACTGATCCTCATGCAGGTAAAGACAGCGTGTCCATAGTATATTCGAGGTACCTACTAATTATCGTAGTAAAGACACTATAGTACCTCCACGACAAACAATTATCCAACATCAGTCAAATACACCGATCCCCAGCAAGAAAAGGCAGGTGGGAGGCGACAAATGTAAGTACCTACGAGCTTCTGTAGGAAATCTGCTACATACTTAACATGCTGTCTACAAGAAGGATGCAAAAAGGACTACAGTAGATAACAACATCTACAATCCAAGCAGGAGATTCGTTAGTGCACTACAAATAGTGCACGACAGTCTGTCTGTACAAAGCAGCAAACAACTCAGTTCACAAGCTGCTGCACAATGCCACCGGATCCGCAACATCCATGCAAGCGGACAGAAGGCGTTTATAAATATTTTAAAAATATCCCTGCACGTGCACCTTAATTTGTATACACATAGGAATACAAAAAGGGGGGATATGCAATCAAAACCCGCATGGGCCCCGGCGAGCGTGTTATTGGTACACACATGACGTCTAGGGATGCTACGCGGGTCAATAAGTGAATTCAGGTTCGAACCCGATCCTTCTATAAAGGTCAATAGGAGTCGACATGGTTCGAACCATCAAACAAATATACAGTTGTGGCAACCTATATATTTATTTTAATACGTTCATATTAGGCCTTCAAGGCCTATAATCAAGAAAATTCACTAACAAAGACACAAAGCCTACAAAACCTGATCTTCTGTCGACAGCTCGACAAAGTTGACAAGGTTCAATCCTTAAATGAAATAACCCCTTCACCCCAATGATGGCCGCGTTGACAGCAAATCTCAACCGGAGGGGTCCATACAAATAATTCAAAATGCCATCCAAACACCCAAAAATTCTAAAAACTATTCGAAATCCCAAATTCCAAAATATTTAAAATTAAAATAAATCCATTAAACACTTAAAGCATAAAATACATCCACCCTCTGCAACAGTTTGCCGAGGTGGACAAATTGAAATCTACTTCAGCTCACAAAGAGCTAATGCCTGGTCGAAAATATTATTTGGATTCATTCTCAAACAATCTCCTGCCAGCAAGGACCTGGTACGAGTCCTCTAACCGGCAGTTTCGCCGCCAAATGGCACTGCAGGATAAACGGTTATGACTCGGGGCCTTCTGAATCAGATGGTCGCCGCCAAATGGCACCATTATATTATGATTATGGCCAGAGCCCGTATGCTCCCCAATGGCATCAAATCTTTGAGATATGAATCAATAGGATATGATCGATAGGGCACAAAGCCCTCTGTTAGCTAAGGTGGATTTAAATTTGCCCCCTTAGATAAATATCCACCCCAGGTCTACAAGGTTCCCTTGGACGAAGCAACCCATGGCTGCCGACAAGGATCCTTCTGTCAGGTTGGGTCGACTACCTCCTCTGACTAAGTAGACCAGGGACCACGATGGCCCGGGATGACGAAACCATGGGATCTTTATCGTGCCCATCATCCATTCCCCCACCATCCGCTTTAAGTGCTAGATGGTGAAAACTTTCAATTTTAAATATCTATCACTCATCCTCAAACTTCCAAACCATTGCTGCTACTATATGCCAGATACGACGTATTCCTATGTATCTGATTGACGACTAGCCTTAATCGAAAGTTCTCTCTCGTGATCGGGAGGGGTAATTAACTATAGGGGCTTGCGCCTATAGGAAACCAGAACTTAGATCATAAAGTCCTCACAAAATGAGGGCGAAATCTCTGGGTAGTGTCTTATCTACAAACCCATCTGCCTTCTAAAATTTATCCCGGAACTTAGTCCGTTAAAACCCCCCCGAAGAAAAGCAAAAGCGGGCGGAGGCCGGGGCCGAATTTTTGGATCCCACAACAGAAAGAAAAAATAGTCATTTTCTGTTCACATTCATAGTCAAAATAGAGAAAAATTAGATCAAAGAGCACTTAAATGTATTTTTGTTAGATATTCATCCACCCAGAAAGGTTATAAGTGTTATCATTCCTCTACCAAGAAAATTTTTGTATCTGTTGACGTTACTTTTGATGAACAAAAATCTTATTTCACCAAACCTTATCTTCAGGGGGAGACTAAAACTGATGAAAATGAGGAAAGTGAGTTTGCCCCTCTTGACCTTTCAGCTCCACCTCAAACCAATCTACCTAAATTTGAAATCAAAGCCAGAGAAATTGAGGATAAAGCTATCATGGATAATACGAGGTTTGGGAAAATGTATTCAAGGCATACAAATCCAAATTATGCTCCAGAGCATCTCCAAGAATCTGAACCATCTTCTGAAATTGAGGTGAATACAAGTTCACCAAAAAAAATCTCCCTTGTACCCCATAACCAACTTTGTATCCTTTCATAATTTCTCACCTTCACACAAAAATTTTCTAGTTACACTAAATAATCTTCATATTTTTAATGATATTTCTGAAGCCTTATCTGATGAAATTGGAAAAGTGCCATGAAAGATAAAATGCAGGCCCTGTAAAAGAATAATACATCGTAGATCACCGACCTACTAGTAGGGAAAAAATCAGTCTGTTGCAAATGGGTATTCTATGTGAAATACAAAGCTGATGGTACACTAAAAAGGTATAAGGAAAGACTGGCGGCGAAAGGATACACTCAGATGTATGGGATTGATTACCAGGAAACTTTTGCACTTGTGGCCAAGATGAACACCGTGAGGATCCTGCTCTCACTAGCAGCTAATTATAACTGGCATATGGAACAGTTGGATGTCAAAAATGCATTCTTACACCGGAATTTGGAGAAATAAATATTTATGGAGATTCTCCTAAGATTCAAGGAAAAACCTATGGGTAACATAGTGTGTAGGTTAAAAAAGGTTATATATGGGCTAAAGCAGTCACCTAGAGCTTAGTTTAAAAGATTCTCAAAAGTCATGCTATTTAATGGTTAGCGACAGTGCCAAGGAAATCATACATTATTCTTCAAGCACTCCAACATGGGGGAAGTCACAATTTTATTAGTTTGTGTGGATGATATCATCTTGACGTGGAATGATGAAAATGAGAAATTAATTTTAAAGAAATGTCTTGCAAAGGAACTTGAAATCAAATATCTTGATAGATTAAAATATTTTTTTGGAATTGAAGTAGCCCACTCTAAGGAATCTTCATTTCACAATAAAAATACGTTAATGATCTTCTTAAAAAAACATGTAAATTAGCTTGTAAATCGGCACAACACCAGTAGAACCAAATCTCAAATTAGAGGAAGCTAAAGAAGATCCAAATGTAGATAAAGGAGCTTACCAGAGACTTGTGGGAAAATTGATCTACCTTTCTCATACCAGACCATATAGCATTTATTGTAAGCATGGTCAACCAGTTCTTGCAAAATCCAAAGCAGACTCACATGCAAACTGTAGACAAAATACTACACTATCTTAAGGGAAACCTAGGTAAAGCGATTCTCTTCAGAAGAGACTATGGAATAACCCCAAAAGCATATACTGATGCAGATTATATAGGATCACTAGTAGATAGACGATCTACCTCAGGATACTGCATATTTTTTGGAGGAAATCTTGTTACATGGAGAAGCAAGAAATAAAATGTGGTGGCAAGATCTAGTGCAAAAGAAGAATATAGAGCTATGACCTTAGGAATATGTGAGCTACTGTGGATCAAGATAATTCTAGAAGACTTAAGGATCAACTGGGAAGAACCCATGAAGCTACACTGTGACAACAAATCAACAATCAGCATAGCTCACAATTCAGTTTAACATGACAGGACCAAACATATAAAGTTGACATATATTTCATAAAGGAGAAATTAGACTGTGGCCTTGTATGTATCGATCATGTCTCATCAAACGACCATCTTGTAGATATTCATAACAAGTGACTCAATAACTCTACCTTTCTGAGACTGATTACTAAGCTGGGAATGACAGAAATGTATTCCCCAGCTTGAGAGGGAGTGTTAAATCCCGGTCGTCCCTTGGCATTTTGATCCAACGGCTAGGATGGGAATCCGTGGGAGGCTCACCTATTAAATCCTAGCCGTCCCTTGGCATTTTTATCCCATGGCTAAGATGGGAATCTGTGGGAGGCTCACCTGGATCACACTGATCTCCTTCCATATTTAGATGGCTGATTTTGGAAGGATTATATTAGAACAATTATGCATTATTCTGTAATTATTTATTTCTTTATTAAGATATCTTATATAGATCTATAAATATGGACAACTTTGTGCAATAAAATTAAGCCTTTTTCCTCTCCAATTCTTTGAATTTAACAGATAACATTATTGCTTTTAAGTCATCCAAGTTTCTTATATCTAAAAAGATTATTTTCTATATTATTCAAACAAAATTCTAGATCTTATCCATGTGAAATTTGTCAATTATCTATCATTCTCATAAATCTTTCGCTAATCACCTATTCAAATCAAATTTGTTTTGTCCATATTGATGTGTGGGGCCATATGACCTGCACATGATGATTCAATAAATTTATTGATGGTCACTCTAAAGTCATATGGTTGTTACTTATGAAAGATAAATAGTAAGTTAATGTGGGCTCCGAAAATTCGGCCCCGGCCTCCGCCCGACTTTTTGCTTTTCGAGGGGGGAGTTTTAACGAACTAAGTTCCGGGGTAAATTTTGGAAGGCAAATGGGTTTGTAGATAAGACACTACCCAGAGATTTCGCCCTCATTTTGTGAGGACTTTATGATCTGAGTTCTGGTTTCCTATAGGCGCAAGCCCCTATAGTTAATTACCCTTCCCGGTCACGAGAGAGAACTTTCGATTAAGGCTAGTCGTCAATCAGATACGTAGAGATACGTGCATCTGGCGCATAGTAGCAGCAATGGGTTAAAGATATTTGAGGGTTGATATTAAAAAGGGTTAATATTTAAAATTAGAAATTTTCACTATCTCGCACTCAAAGCGGATGGTGGGGGAATGGTTGATGGACCCGATCAAGATCCCATGATTCCGTCATCCCGGGCCATCGTGGTCCCTGGTCTACTTAGCCAGAGGAGGTAGTTGACCCAACCTGACAGAAGGATCCTTGTCGGCAGCCATGGGTTGCTTCGTCCAAGGGGACCTTGTAGACCTGGGGGGAGTGTTTGTATAAGGGGATAAATTTGAATCCACCTTAGCTAGCAGAGGGCTTTGTGCCCTATCGATCATATCCTATTGATTCATATCTCAAGGATTTGATACCATTGGGGAGCATACGGGCTCTGGCCATAACCATAATATAATGGTGCCATTTGGCGGCGACCACCTGGTTCAGAGGGCCCCAAGTCATAACCGTTTATCCTGTAGTGCCATTTGGCGGCGAAATTGCCGGTTAGAGGACTCGTACCACGTCCTTGCTGGCAGGAGATTGTTTGAGAATGGATCCTAGTGATATTCTCGACCAGGCATTAGCTCTTTGTGAGTTGAAGTAAATTTTAACTTGTCCACCTTGGCAAACTGTTGCGGAGAGTGGATTGTTTTTTGCTTTAAGCATTGAGTAGTTTAATTTCAATTTTAAATATCTTGGTCTCGGATGATTTTGGGATTTTTGGAGATTTGGATTTTTAGGGAATTTTTGTAGAGTTTTGGAATTTTGGGTATTTGGGTGGTATTTGAAATGATCTGTGTGGACCCCTCCGGTTGATATTTGCATTCAACACGGCCATCATCGGGGTGTACGAGATCATTTTTATTTTATTGATTGGACCCTGTCGACTCTATCTACTGGTCAATAGAGGATCGGGTTTTGTAGGCTTTTTGTATTTATAAGTGAATTCTCTTGATTATAGGCCTTGAAGGCCTAATATGAAGTATAAAATAAATATCCAGGTCGATCTCGTGACCGCATATTTATTTAATGGTTCGAGCCGTGTCGACTCCTATCTGCCCGTATAGAAGGATTGGGCTTGAACTGGAATTCACTTATTAACCCGCGTAGTATCCCTAGACGTCACGTGTGTACCAATAACACGCTCGCCGGGGTCCATGCGGGTGTTTGGGGGTATTTTGTAATCATTTGTTGAATCTTGTCGACTCCTATTTACCTGCTTAGGAGGATCAGGTTCAAATCTATTGACCCGCGTAGCATCCCTAGACGTCATGTGTGTACCAATAACACGCTCGTCGGGGCCCATGCGGGTATTTGGGGCACTTTATGATTGAACCTTGTCGACTCCTATCTACTTGCATAGGAGGATCGGGTTCAAATTTATTGACCCGCGCGGCATCCCTAGACGTCACGTATGTTCCTACAACATGCTCGTTGGGGCCCATGCGGGTGTTTTAGTTATATTTACCCCTTTTGTGTTTCTATGTGTATACAAATTAAGGTGCACGTGCGGGGATACTTTAGACATTTGACGCTGCTCAGTTGTGTAGGAAGACCCTCGTTTGAATGCAGCATTCAATTTGGAAGCTCGTAGATGCCTTCTGTCTGCTTGTACGAGTGTTGCAGATCCGATGGCGTGGCGTTGTAGCTTGTGGACGCCTTCTGTCTGCTTGTACGAAGGTTGCAGATCCGGTGGCGTGGCGCTTGTGATGGATCAATGTATTTTCCCAACATTGAATGGTGACTGGTCGTAGAGATGTCATAGAATTCATTGCATTTTGCTATAATAGCTCGTAGGCATCATCTAGTATATGCAGCGGGTCTTCCTACAATAACCCGCAGATGTTTGCACTTGATGTGTATCATCATCCTTTACTTGAAATGGACTTGGCATATTTGTTGACTTTTGAATGGTGATCTTTTGTATTTTCTTACATCTTGGTGCTGAACACGTATCTGTATTTGCAAGGAACTCACCACCCTTATAATTCATTAATCGTCATTGATTACAGTTGGATAACATCGATCATATGCGAGCTGTATTGGTTTCTAACTCTTCAAATACGTCTTGGTTGGTAGTTTATCTCATGTTGAACTCCTCTACCGTTTGCAGGATTTAATGTATCTAGTCGCATACTGACGTTGAGTATAAGGTGTTGCCTTTATCACCCACATATGTCTGTATTTGTGATGCACCAATCATACGTCGTAGAAGACTAGTGAATCCACATATTTGTTGACCTTTCTTGTTTGCGAGTATTTCTACTTTGATCTACGAGCAAGTGGTTGTATGCATAAAGAGTCTTTTATCATTATTGCCTGTAGACACATATCGTCCTCCTCGCTTAATCATTGCATGGATATCAACTTGATTGAAGAGCTTGAGTCACTTCAGTTTCATCACTCTTCACCCCAATGATGATTCTTGTTTGGAGGAATAGACTCGTTCATCAATGATTTATCCTTTAAAAGTCCAATCTCTAACTTGGTTACTCGTGTATCTTGTTGAACATACATCCTCTATTCGATCTTGATTGAGTAGCAATGAATGTCAGTTAATGCTTGGATGACGATCATCTGCTATTTGATTGCATTTTCATTTAATTTTTGTTTGCATGTAGTTCGATTAGGTCCAATATTTCATTCCTTTGCACTTAGTCCACTTGATTTCAAGTTATAGCATGCTCTCTTGCAATGCTCTTTTTTAGATTCAAGTTGAGTCAAAACTCTTTTCATTTATTTGAATATAAGTCCAAGCTCAAGTTCGAGTTGTCCAAATCTGTCCAAGTTTTGTTCATTGGATGTTCAAATTATGTCCAAGTTCAAGTTTATGTTCATGAGTTTTCTGTTGTTCAAAATTTGTTCTTGCTTGAGTGCAAATGTCCAAGTCTTTGTCTTATTTCAGACAAAATTTCGGCAGCCTCCCGGTGTCTCCCCCGTTTAGGGGAAAAAACCAAGAGGCTGCCTTCCCCTCCACGCCACATGGGCGCTTCAGGTAGATGTCCGTAGACACCATGGCAGCAAAATTTCTTCAATCCCCGCCCGCTACATGAGCGTTTACGGGTCTTGGGCCCCTGTTGCAAAGAAACACAGAAATTTCCCCACATGTGGGTACTTATTTTTTTTGTCCCCCTCGCGCTACATGAGCGGTCCGAGGATTACCCATCTCGTCGCAAGCGTCGTATCGGTTTTCCTCCCTACTACGCTACGTGAGCGCGTAGGGGGTTTGCCGACTCGTCGCTAGCGTCGAGGATAGGAATTTTTTTTTTTGATGATTACCCGCCTCGTTGTTGGCATCGCACCGATTTCCCTCCCTACTACGCTACGTGAGCGCGTAGGGGGTTTGTCGGTTCGCCGCAAACAATGAGAAAGGGAATCTAAGTTTAGGGAGTATACCTTCGCATGTCGACGGCGGTGCAGGCTCGTGGACCGAGGCAAGAGAGATTGCATTTGCACTTGCATTTTTCTTTTTCTCTCTTTTTTTTAATAATTAATTAAAATTAATTATAATTAATTAAAAATAATTAATTATAATTATGATAATTAATTATATTTAAATTTAATAATTAAAATTAATTAATATTAATTAATCTTTAAACAAATTAACTAATAGTAATTAATTGTAATTAAAAAAAATATTATAATTAACTAAAATTAACCTTAATTAAAATTACTTATAATTAATTAAAATTAATTATAATAATTTAACTAAAATTAATTATAATGAATTATAATAATACTAATTAGTTAAAACAATTATAATTAAAACTAATTAATATTAACTTTAATTAAAATTGTTTTAATATTAATTTTAATTAAAATTAATTGATATTAATTTTAATTAAAATTATTAAACTTTCTCCCTCCCCTTTTCTCTATAGTTCGGCGGCCTCATTGGATTTGTTCGAAATAGCGTGCGAAAGGGAGGAAGTTACCTTAACAGCAAGTAAACTCCCTTTGTTTCTCCCGATCAAAATGTTGTAACTTCGGTTCGACGGTACAAGGGAGGCGGAGGCTCTTGGCTAGGGCAGGTGCTTGGGTTCTCCACAAGAGGGAGGGAACTGTTCCTGGAGGCGTCGGCTTCGGGTATAGGAGATGGAGTCGGAGCTAGGTCGTGGAGGTTCGGAGCTCGATCGGCAAAGGGGAATCGGGCAGGGAGGCGCCGGCTAGGGAAGATTTGGGGAGGTCTTGGCTTGGAGAGGTAGGAATAAAGCTCTCTCCCTCTCTCTCTCTCTTTCTCTATGGACCGAAGGAACAGGATGGCGTCAAGGTTTGGTCGGCCTGATCAGCTCGACGGCGGTCTGTGGGAGAAAGGCTCGGCCGTGGATTGGAGAGGCTTTGGATCGGAGACTGGGGCGAAGGCTGAGGTCGGGATTGAGGGAGATCGAGAGTTGTCGCGTACAGGGAGAGGAAGTAGCGGGGGTTCTGAGGAGATCGGGAGGAAGAAGCGGATAGCGAGCTGTGGGAGAGCGTCGTATTTAACGACTCAAAGGAAGACGCGCTCGAGGCTTCTGCGAAGGATTTCCGGGATTTGATCGCTTCGGCGCCGGATCAGCGGGATCTCGGCAGGATTTGCGGGATTCAGTCCGAGGTATGCTTTTTTGTTTTCACAGTAGAGGTCAACAGTTAAATTTTTTATTATGGTGCAAACTCAATTCTGAGCTAAAATCCAAGTACTCCAAATTGAAAATGGGCATAACTACTATGATTTTATCTTGAACCTTACTTGCGGTTTCAACACACCACACAACAAAATGGAGGTGGCAAAAGAAAAAACTAGATATCTGATGAAAGTGGCTTGATCAATCATGCTTGTTGTCCATGTTCCAAAATATTTATAGTGAGAAATTATATTGTCTTCTACTTTACTCATTATTCGAATGTGCTCTCGAATGCTAAAATCCCACTAGCCAAAATGTTGCTCCAAAACTATCTTTATGCACAAATCTTCTCATCCATTCCTACCAAAATCTTTGGATGCTCCTCCTTTGTCCACATAAATCATCAACATCACAACAAACTTGAATGAAACCACTCAAATGTGTTCTTCTTTGGCACTCACCAAACAAAAGAAGGGGTATAGATGATATTCATCATTGGGGGATGGTTCGGGGCGGCATTGCTTTTAAGAAATCAAGCCTACAATTGATCCCTTATTGTCATTTCTAGGTATCTGTCCCTCAAAATCCCATAATTTCTACGAACTGAACAAAAACTAGAAGCGCCTTTCAGAATCCATACATAATGTCACCACTTTTGAAATGCTACTTTACTCTATGAGGTTGAAAATCAAGGAGGGATATTGATCAAACCACATCTTATACCAAACCATGGTTTTGAACATAATTTGGAAACCTGTCAACTTCAAATTAATAAGAAAATTATTAAACTAGCTTTTTGTGATCTTATCAAACAGTCAAGAAAGGTTTTAGATATTATACCAAGTAACTTATCAATATACTTGTTTCATGACATGTTATCTCTTTATCGTGCCTTGATTACATAATTAATGGGGTTTCAAATTTCAAAGAATATTCGTAAATCTCTTGGGCAATCTTGGTGCAAGTATCATGTAATAGAAGAAATAGAAACCCGTGAAAAAAATGAAAGTTAGAAAATCACCAAGCTTCTAAAAGAAAATGGATCAATCAAATGTAAGTGAATTTTTGTCATCAAGCATAACACCAATGAAAGTGTGAACAAATTCAAAGCTCAATTGCTAACTAAGGGTTTCACCCAACTTTATAGGATAGACGATGGATAGAAGTTTGTCTCGGTTGATGTTTACTATCCCTTGCAACAAAACCTATATCAGCCTTTACACCAATTGGATGTTAAATATTTTTTTCTAAATGGTGATCTTGAAGAGGTCTATATGAATGCTCTTCTTCGGCCTGAGAGTCAAGTTAGTGTTGACATGTTATGCAAGCTCTAAAAGCGTTAATAAGTTGTGCAAGCATTGTGAATTCCTATATGCTCTGAAACAATCAAAGCGTACATGGTTTGATTGATTATCTTGGGAGTTTAAGATGCCTGCATTCTCTTAATACCAAACTGATCCTATTATATTCATAAAATATGCTGGATTGCAAGATTGCCGTATTGATTGTTTATATTTATGGCATCATCCTTATTTGAAATGATGAGGGAGAAATAATCAACTTAAAGAAGCTTCTAGCTAAAGAATTTATGATTAAAGGATTGAGACAGCTTTCATATTCTTTTGGTATGGACATTGGCGGATCAAAGAATGCCATTTATGTATCTCCATGAAAGTATGCTCTTGATCTTCTTGAAGAAATTGAGATGTTGGGATGCAAACCAATTTATATAACTATAAATCTAAATGTTAAGATAGGCACAAGGATGGATGCCCTTTTTGATATTTTGGATATTACTCTCAGTGAAGTGGAAATTTAAAATCCGTAAAGAAATGAATGAGGATTAAGTGTATCGGTTGATCTTTACAAGCATAGTTCGTATGCCTATTACAATCGTCCTTCATATCCCCCGACAAAAATATGTATGCTCTGCAGAATAAGATCATCTTTGTCTGATTTCCTTTTCTAAATCTGTAAATTTTCATTGATAGTAGTAGGCCTTAGAATGCGTGCTGGTGGGTTTAGTTCTCTTAGAATTTAGGCATGGATAGAAAATATTTATGTTTTCCAATGTTTATGGATTCTAATGTTAATTTGAATTTAAGCATGAATAGCCTATGATTAATGTTGATGCTTTTTAATTTATGTAAAGCGATTGCTTAGGATTTTTAAGAATTGCTGTGTTGTTACGCATTGATTTGCTTTCAAAAATCGAAAGGGATTTTCCTCTGTTGTGGAGAAGTTTGATAGGTTGTTTGCTGGTTGGAACACATAAGATGAGATTTATTGGATGGATTTGCTGAAGAATCTCCACATGTCAGGGGACAGGCATGGCATAGCTAGTGGCAAAATAGCCTACTCCATCACTGGCTTAGTGCTAAAATGGAGTAATGCAATCTGTAGTTTCTCCTGCTCCAGCACTCTGTTTTATTTCCAATATTTATCTTGAAACACTATGAGCAACAGAATATCAATGTCTGGGCTTCAAAGTGAAACTATTGATTCCCCTGTTCGTAGGTGTCATTGGAAAAAGGATTGTGTTGCAAATGTACTTCTCTAGAGGCTGCCCTATACCAACACCACTCAGATTGCAGAGAGAGGAGACTGGTTGCATTGTATGACCATGATTTTGGTATATGGGATGATTTTCTGGCTTAAGAAAACATGTAAGGATTTTGAGTGGTTTAACCCATAGAAGAAATCACATAAAGCTATTCTCGGTAAGGGAAATCTATTTATGCATGGCTTCTTATGGTAAGACAAATGAAATTAAAAATTCTATGGTAGAAATAATAAAGATGATGAATAAAAAAATCATAAATTCAATTCAAACTAAAATCAAAGATAGCAATCCTGCATATGTAACTTTCTAAAATCATGATTTTGATATCATATTTGATTCAGAATGATCACTAAAGAGCACAATAAGTAAATAAATAAAATGGAAAAGTTGGCTAAGAAAAGATATCAAGAAAAGTATGCTCAAGCCATGGACCAAAAGATCAGCTCTCATGGAGTACTCTAAATCTCACGCTTGATCAAAATTATATATCCTAGAGTAGATGAAGAAGGGTATTCGCTTCCATTTGAGAATTTATTCTCGCCAAAAGTTGCTTTACATCGCAAAGAATACTAACAAAGAATTCCCTTTTTATGTATATACGATAGATAGAGAAATCTACTAACAAAATACTAGCTAAATAAGTTGCTAACAAATTTAATAGCATAGACTAAAATAATCATGAAAGAACAATAACTGACAATAGGACCCAATAGACAAATGACTCAACTAATCTAATGACGGCATCTCATGATAGTACTTCTATTTTTAGAAAAAAATTGAACTAAATATTATGAATCTGGTTCATCAGATGTTTACTAATAGCAGCCAAAAATCATATGAATTGTTCTTTTCATATGTTATTGCACTAAAAAAAAAAACTTTATAATGAACTATAATTTATAACTGGGACTATCAGGACATAGAAAGTGGCCTTAAAGTATTTTTATCATAGCATTTGTGACATTGAAAATGCTTTTAGCATTAATGCTCTATAAATCGTTGTTGTCCATATGATTAGTCCTCGCACCCTCTTCTGCTCTCTTAGGACACACCCATCCGCCCCTACGCAATCACACATATTTGGGACATCTATTCACCACAAGTTTAGCTAAGATAATTGTAGATCTTTACATCTATGTTTTTGCAGGTGTAATTAAAGAACTGTTGCTGACCTTCCCCTCATTAGCTATGACGACGAGTTCATCAAATGCTACTGCACTAGACTCTGCCGCCACTCAAGGTCATGTTGACATAGTCAATCTACTTTTAGAAACAGATGCTAGTCTTGCCAAGATTGCACGGAATAATGGCAAAACTGTTCTTCATTCAGCAGCCAGGATGGGGCATGTTGAAGTTGTGAGGTCTCTTTTGATTAAGGACCCCGGCATTGGATTGAGGACTGATAAGAAAGGACAAACTGCTTTTCACATGGCTGTCAAGGGAAATAATGTGGGGATTGTCCTCGAACTGTTGAAACCTGATTCTTCCATTGTCAATGTGGAAGATAATAAAGGAAACACACCACTGCATATTGCAACCAGAAAAGGTCGTCTTGAGGTTAGTTTTGATGTCTAGATGTCTTCACTGCAACTCTTAATTCAAAACCATCTGACAGAAAATTATTTTAACAATTATTTTAATGCTGCCTAATAGTTGTGTTCCTTAAATAGATTTTTGTTGGATGACTATGACACTCCAAGAGAGGGGGTGAATTCGGTTTTAATTATTTTTTATTAAAAGAAAATAATTAAAATAAATTTGATGCTATTTGGAAAGGAAATAAATAAATGCACAAATTTCTATGTAAATTATAAAGAAAAATAGATGCAATTAAAGAAAATAACAAGCACAATATTTTTATATGATTCGGCTCGGATTCAAATCCGGCTTATGTCCACGCTAGCCAACTCTCGGGCTAGAATCCACTAAAAATATAAATAAAAATATTTTTCTTATTGATTTAAATATAAACTCTTTAAATCATATAAGGTGGATATATTAAGTAAGAAAGAAATGTGCATATAATGATTTAATGTATTTAAAGATGTATTAAATACTCATACAATAATATGATATAATTTAGATAAAATTATTTATATATTAGTGAATTTTTATGAAACAAATTCAATTCAAAATGAATACATAAAAAGTTTTTAATCATATAAGCTTATTACTTTTAATTATCCTAATTAAGTAGCTTTTCATATTTGATAAATTTTTTATAATCTATGAATAAAATTTATTTAATAAAGGAATCTTTTAGATCTAAATTAAGCTTATTATCCTTAATTAATAATATATAAATAATTTTAATAGATATTTAGATTGTGAGCAAATCAAACAATGCAAGTAAATATCTATGGACCTCTAAGATACTCCTAATATAAAACCTTCAAGTTATTCATCTTGGTCCATCTTGAGTTCTTCTTGCTCAAATTTTAATTGAATTTGGGTTGTATAATATATATCTCATATAAGCAATTATCATGCACATCCAACACACAAATTAGAACATTCAAGCATAGGTTTGTTATCATCAAAATCACTAGAATAGGTCATAATGCAGATAATGCCAACAATTTTAAATTTTGAGATGACAAGTCCCTATGTAATTTGGTGGCTTTAGGACTTTTTTCTATTTTTCATTGGATATACTTAGCTTTTGTATGAAACTTCCAACCCTTTTTTTTTATCAATTATGATCATCTTCTCGATAAATAAAAAGCTTATTTTTTCACATAAATGGTTAATTGTAAAGCGGTATAATATTGTAGCTTTTTGATATGCCTTGGAAGTAAAAATAACAAATAAAAGAGAAGAATAGTATATGAACACAAAGATCTTCTTCTCGAACCCAATCGAACTCCCTTTGTTGCCGAGAGAATCCCACTTATACTCTCCGTTCACTGCCGTCATTCTGCATACAAGCCGCAAACCAAACCCCGACCGAACTCCATTACAAGTCGCACGCCGATCGGCCTCAACCTCCGATCCTCTAGCCGATCGAGCCGAATCCCACAACCCTTCCAAGACCCTACCTACCTTCTATACCCGACACCTCCTCCTTCAGTCAAAGTCCACGATGCTCAAGTCGTCCGACTTCTAATCCCATAACCGAATTGACCTAATTTCCATAGCCCTCTGCCCGCTGAGCTACACCTCACGATTGAAGACCTCTACCTCTGCCTCACAGAAACTTCTCCAATCGAACGACTTCAAACTACCTACCTTCGATCTCCATAGCTCGCAACCGGTAGACTATCCGTACTCCACTCTCAACTGAGCCCTCTTCTCCTCTTTTACTCGATACCAACCACTCCAAACACCTCAAAGCCGATCAGATATTCTCAATCTGATCTGACTCAAACCTATGACTTGATCAAATCTACTGGTGAAAATTCCTCTAAACCCATTTTGTAATCATTTAAGCCTATTATTATCATTAGTTAATCATCGTTATAATCATTATTAGTTATAATAATAACATTAATTATTATTATTAATTACAATAATGTTAATAATAATGATGATTATCATCATCATTATTATTGTCATTATTATTACTCAAAATAATAATAATTATTATGCTTATTATCATGATTATTATTACCTTAATAATATTGTTATTATTATTCAAAAAATAAGAGAAAAAGGTGAAAAAAAAGAAGAGAGAAAAAGAAAGAGTTTTTTATAATTGATCCCTTGTTGTTGTATCTCGATCTCCGTGCCACTGACCTCATCACTGCCATCATCACCTCATCAGGTATAATGTCTCCAAACTCAGAACCACAAAATCTTATTTTCGACGCTTGCAGCGCACTGGGGGGCCTCTTGTACACGCTCTTCGAAGCATGGTGAGAGGGAATCGGTGTGGTGCTTGCGCGAGATGGATAGGCCCTGTACACACTCTTCGTAGTGTGGCGGGGACAACTTTAAGTACCCGTGTATGTGCTGCAGTGCCTGCGGGAAAAAATTATGTTTTCAAACAGGTGCCTCGAAGTTCCATACATGCTTTTCGTAGCGTGGTGGGAAGGCCCAGATTTTTGGATTTCCCCTAAACGCTGGAGACGTCGGGAGGCTGCCGAAATTTTAACTGACAGAGGACCTGACTTAAACAAAAGGCAGGGGACTTGAATGGACCACAGAGAACATAATATGAACCCCAAATAGTGGACTGAACTTGCAAGTTATTGAATAGCAGGGAACCGAACTTAATTCGAACAACAAAAAATTGGACCTAATTAAATGAGCAAAAATAAAAATTCACGTTGTGATGTAAATTGAACAAAAGTAAATAAATGAACAAAATATTCATAATGAAAACTACAGCTTGTATACATATAACTTGAGGCTTGTAATGAACCGGTCCATCTGTGCATGATGCAAGACTATTTGTAATGTACATAGCATGGCCATCTGCGAATGACTATAGGGGATATATAATTTGATCGTAAACATACTACAAGATGCCTACGAATGATGGAAATCGGTGTTTAATGTTCACATAAGTCATAAAAGAAAACATAGTAGTTCCTACAATCAACAACAACAGATGTATTGCAAGGATGACCAATTCCCTATATACATAGATATGCACATAATATATTGTTTGCAAGCAAAGATAACATATCTGCAATATATATGGGCTCCTACAAGCTGCTATAGGAGACTCCTCATGCATATAGTAGCCCACCTATGGGTGACAACAAATAACTTACAATGAATGCCAGGGCATTCACACAGTCATCAGCAATTCAATGTCAGGCGGATACATAAATTTGAAAGACATGTTAACAAACAAACACAATTCTCCGCAAGCAACGTGAATTACTTATGCGCAATGTTAATTGATGTGCAACGCTCACACTTATGAAAAGGGGATGCGATAGTTGTAATGAACACATGTAATGTGTTCATGTGTAGAGTATGAAGAGCATAATGGCAAGTGTAGTAGCATTCTTGTAGTCAACATCAACTTGTATGGGAAAGCAGCAATTCATGCAAAACAACACACGATGAATGAAAATAACTACTGGTGACAGTGAAAGAATTGTTGCATACACAATGGTATACTACTAGTGATAACCAACGGTAGGTGATAAATAAATTCCTATAGCCAATGCTGATCAATTGGCAAATGAATATGCCATTCTCCTACGAACAAATGATCAATATGCAATGAACACATCAATGTATTTGCAAATAGTATGTCTCCCATAAATATATATATATATATATATATAAGTAGTACACATTGAATGCTATGACATGCTTGTCATCAATGCATACGGAGGTGGCAATTCACCTGCAAGAAACCTTGGTAGATATGTTGTAGATGTGACGGGTCCTCTACAAACATAGGCATTTATTCAACATGCTATCTATGAACAAATGTAGGTACCTACGAGTCGTTGTAGGAGACTTGTCATGAGCACAACATGCTATCTAAGAGCAAATGCAGGAGGACTACAACAAATGCAAGCGCCCATGAACCGCTGTAGAAAACCCTCGCAATTAGCAACTGTAATGATAAAAAGCGCACTCAATGTACATTGAACCTAAGGGTTTTGTTGACCAAGTACAACTGAGTCTTCCAATTGACAACTCTAGAGACCCTGATAGTGACAGTTGGGATAAAGAAAACTCGGTGTTAAGGAGAAAGTGCGCCGATGTGCTACCAATAAGAGACCCTAACTGTGATACTAAGCATGCAAAGTTAAATGATTCTGTAGAGTCAAAGAATGAGCAGTTAAAAAAAATGTATCTCATTCTATCATCTCTTTAGAAATACTGAGGTTTCTGGAGAAATGCCGTATTATTTAAATAAAGGACAAATACCTGGAGATCACACCTCACAACCCGATGTCTTACGTGTGCATCGTAAATGCATGGAATGACTTCTTAGAGCATATTATATTGGACTATAGGAAAAGCCTCAATATCCCTTATACATATCAGATGCTAGAATATCGTTGGATACTGAAAACTACTCGGTGTTCTGTCCCTTCCATGCTTCGATGAGACTACCTTGTGACAAAACGGAGACAAAAAAATCTAATTGCACATTATCTGAGCCTTTGATCTCACCAGATTATGACACCTCATCTATCACAAAACGACCTCATACAATTTGGAACACCTGCAAGCAACTATAGGATATACAATTAGCTGAAGCACAATGACATGCCACCGGATCCGCAACATGTATACAAGAGAACAGAAGGCATCTATCAATTCCAATACACAGGATATCAACGAAGACAACTTGCAGAAGATGAAATTCAATTTGCAATGCTATGCCACGTGACCTGTAATATCCATACAAGCGGACAGAAGGCATTTACAAATTCCCAAATGAGACTCAGCGTACCATTGAACCACGCCACTGGATCTGCAACATGTGTACAAGCGGAAAAAAGGCATTTATAAATTCCCAAGTGGAGCCTCGTGCATTTCTCAACAACAGCTTATCTGCAAGAAGTAGCAAACAACCATAGTGTAATGCCATGTCATCAGATTTGCAACACTCATATAAGCAAACAGAAGGCGTCTACAAGCTTCCAAACAGAATGCTGATCACACTCAAAGGATAATTATTTGCACAGTTGATTGATGTCAAATATTTTAAAATGCCTTCTTGCATGCAGAGCTTATTATGTGAACATTCAAGCACTCGTGCAAATGCGTATACACAAATGCATATACGACATACATATCCGCTATATATATATGACAATTGTATAACTACATTATACAAATTGCATGCAAAATCATATACTCGTATGGCCTCGGCGAGCGTGTTACAGGTACATATGTGACATCTGTGGATGCCTCACGGTTCAAATGATAATTTCAAGTTCGAGCCCGATCCTTCTATGCGAGTAGGAGTCGATATGGCTCAAACTATCAAACAAATATACGGTCATGATGTCGACCGAGATATTTGTTTTAATACGTTCATATAGGCCTTCAAGGCCGATAATTAGGAAAATTCACTAAATAAAGGCATAAAATCTATGATGAACCTGATCCTCTGTCGACAAGTCAACAGAGTTGACAAGGTTCAATCAATAAAATATAATTGCCCATAAATACCCCGATGATGGCCATGTTGAATGTTTAATTCAACCAGAGGGGATCATATATTTTCAAATACCCTCACACATACACTGCAACATGTATGCATACAAATATGAAAGTATACATGCAAGCATATTAACATGTATACATGTAAGAATATTCACCTGTATGAGCCCCGACAAGCATGTCGTTTGCATACACGTGACGTCTAAGGATGCTACGCGGGTTAATAAGTAAAAACAAGTTCGAACCCGATCCTTCTATGTGGGTCAATAGGAGTCGACATGGTTCGAACTGTCAACTAATATACGATCGTAATGTCCACTGGGATATTTATTTTATACGTTCAGATTAGGCCTTTAAGATCTACAACAAAGAAAATTCACTAATTAAAGTATAAAGCTTACGAAGAACCCGATCCTTTGTCGGCAAGTAGATAGAGTTGACAAGTTTCAATCAACAATTGAAATCACTCATGATCACACCGATGATAGCCGTGTTGAATACTTATCCCAACCGGAGGGGATCCCAAATATTTAAAATACCTCCTAAATTCCCAAATGCCCATAAAAAAAATCCAAAATTTAAAAATATGGAAAATTAAAATATTTAAAATTGAAAATAATTACTAAACACTTAAAGCAAAGTCCATCCACCCTCCGCAACAGTTTACCGAGATGGACAAGTTTGAAAATACACTTCAGCTCACAAAGAGTAAATGTTTAGTCGAGAAATTACTAGGATTCATTCAAAATCTATCTCTTGACAGTAAAGACCTGGCATTGGTCCTCTAATCGGTGGTTTGGCCAGATAGCTCCAAAAATAATTTGTGGTTTGGCCAGATAGCTCAGCGTGATTAACGATTATGACCACGACCCTCTGACCTTGTGGCTTGGTCAAACGACTCCACTGTATAATGGTTACGATCATAGCCTGTATGTTCTCCAATGACTTCAAATCCTTGAGATATGAATCAATATGATATAATCGATAGGGCACAAAGCTCTCTGTTAGCTAAGGTGAATTCAGATTTGTTCTCTTAGATAATTACTCACCTTAAGTCTACAAGGTACCATTGGACGAAGCAACCCATAGCTGGCGATAAGGATCCTTTTGTCAGGTTGGGTCGACTGCCTCCTCTGACTAAGTAAACTAGGGACCATAATGGCCCGGGACGACAGAACCATGGGATCTTGATCGAGCTCATCATCATTCTACCTACCATTTGCTTTAAGTGCAAGATGGTGAAATTTTCAATTTTAAATATTATTTCTCAAAACTAAACCCATGCTGCTACTATACACCAGATACCACGTATCTCTACGTTTCTGTTTGACGGCTAGCCTTAATCGAAAGTTCTCTTTCATTATCGGGAAGGGTAATTAACTATAGGGGCTTGCGCCAATAGGAAACCTGAACTCAGATCATAAAGTCCTCTCAAAATGAGGGCGAAATCTTTGGGTATTGTCTTATTTCAAACTCAATCTGCCTTATAAAGGAAAAAAAAGCTCAATCTGCCTTTCTAAAATTTGCCTCGCAACTTAAGTGTTAAAATTCTCCTCGATGGCCCAAACGAAAGAGAAAGATAAGAAAGGGGTCTGCGGAGAGCCCGGGTCGCGAATTTTTGGAGGCCACATTTCTTTGAAAAAATAAAATAAAATGGTCCCTGGATTTTGTTTGCATGATCATTTTTGTCCCTGATTATTTGATGTTTCCAATTTGGCACCTTAACTCTTTAAAATTGATCCATATTTGTTCCACCATTAAAATTTTGATTTGGGATGATTGAAATTTCATGTGGGAGGTAGGATTAGAGGGCTCATATGTCTTAGGTGTTTTTCTACTGCTTTTTTTTACTCATCAGAATCCCTAATTACATGTGTGACTCGACCTGTAGCCTTTGTTGAATGAGAAGCCCTAGAGGAGAAGGGAGGGTGGAGATTGCAATGAGCAAATGAGAATAAATACCCACGTTGCAGTCTCCGATATTCATTCTCCGTTGCTTGTTGCAATTTCCAATCTACCTTCTCCGCCAGCATATTGAGTAAGAGGCGAAATCAGGGATTGTGTCAAGTAAAAAAGAAAAGAGAATCCTAAGAAAAACATGCAAGATAGATTTATCCTCTAATCCTCCCTCCGATATTAGATTGTCATCCTATATAGAAATTCTAACGGTTAGACTAATTTTAATAAGTTAAGAAATTAAATTGGATAGTTTGGGATTAAAATGAAATATGGGCATGATTTAAAGCTATGATTGCCGTGTTCTTCAAAGTTAGGATAATCATAACTAAGGAAAACTTTGCTGAATGTTTTGTTGTCCTGGTTCTTTGATAAACCAATACGTTTATTTGTCAGTCTGTTGTAATTCCTTCCCGCCTCATCTTCGCAGATTGTGCAAACTCTAATAGCAGTTGAAGGTATCCAAATCAATGCACTCAACAGAGCTGGTGAAACTGCCCTTTCCATTGCAGAAAAAAGCGGCCTGGAAGAAATTGCTGCTATCCTCAAGGATGCTGGTGCAGTGGCTTTCATAGAGCAGGACAACCACATAAGCCCAGCAAAACAGTTAAAGCAGACGGTTAGTGACATCAGGCATGATGTCCAGTCCCAGCTCAAGCAGACCAGACAGACTGACATACGGGTCCAGAACATCAAGAAGCGGCTCCGGAAACTTCATAGTGGTGGCCTAAACAATGCCATCAACTCCAACACTGTTGTTGCTGTACTTATTGCCACTGTTGCCTTCGCTGCCATCTTTACGGTACCAGGACAGTTTGTTCAGGAACCAGTCCCTGATGGGTTAACCCTTGGTCAAGCCAATATTGCTAACAATGCAGCCTTCATCATCTTCCTTGTTTTTGATTCCCTCGCACTCTTCATATCTCTTGCAGTTGTTGTGGCCCAAACTTCTTTGATAGTAGTAGAGCAAAAGGCAAAGAAACTTATGGTGTTTATTGTAAACAAGTTGATGTGGTTGGCATGCCTTTTTATCTCAATCTCCTTCATCTCCCTCACCTACATTGTCGTAGGCCGCAAAGACTGGTGGTTGGCTTGGTGCACCATGGCGATAGGTGCTTCAATCATGCTCACCACAATAGGGTCAATGTGCTACTGCATTGTAGTCCACCGGATGGAGGAGAAGAGCTTGAGAAGCATCAGCAGGGGCTCAGGTAGCAGATCCAGGTCCTGGTCTCTATCAATGCCCTCTGACTCTGAGCTGCTGAACACAGAGTACAAAAAGATGTATGCCCTTTAGATTCACACAACTTCTACATGCATGTAAATGTTTGTTGCAGACTAGTATTTGTAAGCCATTAACGGCATTTTCAGCAAAGGAGGAACCAATTTGTATGTTCATGAAAATATGAGCGATGTTAGAATATGTGGTTGGTAATTAAGGCCATCCCAGACAGATTGAAGTATTTGTACTATCTTTGTTCGTCAATCTTTATATAATGACAACAGGTTAAGAGGCAAAATTTTATGAACAGATGACACGAAAGCAACTGTGGCATCAAATCGCCTCATGACAGGGCAAACCTGCAACTGTGGCATCAAATCGCTGCATTATGCGGCAACTGGATTCATTTTTTTATTATTATTTTTATTTTAAACGAAGCAGGTAGCTATTTCTAGCCGTTGAGATGAAGCCGCTAGAGTTGGAGGCTTTGCTCATTCTGATTTTCCCTATATATCCCATTTGTTTTTATTCCCACTTCGCACTCTCAAATTTCTCAAAATTTACTTGCTCAGCTCTCATTAAGCTAGTTTTGTTAGTCTCAAAAAATTTCTTTCTCGAGTTTGTGCTCAAAGCGTCCTAATTTTGAAGATGAAAGGCCTGATCGAAGTATCACAGGCTAATTATATATTAATTTTAGTTATATATTCGATTTATTTTGGTGCTCGATTAACTTCTTTTGTTATTTGATATATTTTACTTGAATGCTGTGTTGGATTTTCTTTTTTTTTAATTTGCATATAAATATTTCCTTGAATCTGTTGAAATTATTTCATGAAATAGTAAATAATTTCTTGATTTTTTTATTGTGTTTTATTAGTCGTTTTAGTAGAATATATTAAAAACCCTTACAGTTAATTTACTCACTAAATATATAATTTTTTAAATTGTTTTGTAGAGTGTTTGGCTAGGTTAGAACTTGTACTTAAATAGAGCATCTTGGCATGGATTGTTTTGTGACTTCATGTACTTAATTGTTGCCAATGTATTGGCATATTCTAGATGTTTGTTAAGGACCTATTTATGTTGAATAGAATAATCATTTAAGAATAGTAAGAATTGTTAACTTTTGAGTTTCCCAATGCATAATATTTGGAGTGTTGTATTCAATTGTGGTTGTGAGCGACACCCAACTTTACTAGCAAATATATTTGGTGAGCTAGTGAATTGGACTAGCATGAAAACGGAGAGTAATAAGAAAATTGAAGAGGAAAAAAGAATTTGCAAAAGGTTTAAGAGGATTATGAGTCTCAAGCCAACATGGAATCCACCGGAATAAAACAAAATTGTCAAACTACTCCTTATCACCTTTTATTTATAGTGTGCTTAGATTTTCAAGAAAGGCTATATTCTAAAAAGTAAAAAGTACAACACTAGATAGTATGCACAACACGTGTCACCTCCTGATTGGTTGAAGGAGGGCGAGGTTAGAAGAGCTTTGACGAGTTGTGTCTGGCAAGCTCAATAGTGCTGAGTACTTAGGCAAGCTTAGGAGAGTTTTATGGGCGAGTGCTTAGATGAGGGGAACTATGACCAACGGGCTTGTTGATGTTGTTGATGACTTGTATGAGAGATCTCGAATCATCTGAGAAGAAAGAGATGATTGAGAGAGAGATGATTGAGATGTTATCCCGGTAAGGGAAAGGCATTGAGAAATCTATGAGGAATTATATAGGGTTAATCAATTTAGCCTAAGATGAAATAAGAAATTAGAGGGTTGGGATATTCTTGGCTGAATCTTAAACATGCTTGGATGAAAATTACAAAAAGATGTGATTAATGTTAAGTACATAGCCCCATGCCTTGACTGTCTCCAATTTTTTTATATCTAACTATTGCTTCATGGCAGTTTGAATATTGGATTATATATATTATGGGTCTTATTAACCTCCTTCGTTAAAAGAACTTAGAATCATATTACTCATTATTGCTTACTTTTCTAAATGAGCCAAAGCCATTCAATTATGAGTAGCAGAAATAGATAATGTATTACAATTCTTTCTTGTTCAAATATGTTATTAATTTTGGGTAGCTCATTCTAAAATATATGACAACAGTTTGGCCTTTAAAAGAACCATGATTAGATTTTACTCAATGCCATAATATTTATTGGAAATATTCCAAATTTTTTTATCATTATGCCAATGGTTTAACTAAATCCTTTAATAAGACACTTCTTGGCTTATTAATGAAAATTTATCAACTAATGAATGAGAATGGCATGATAAAAATAGCATAAGCTCTATGGGTTTGTTGAATTATATATACAACTCCAACACAATCAACTCCTTATGCCTTAACCTTTGGGTAAAAAGTGGTATTTCCATTAAAGTAGAATTGCCTTCCTTATGAAAGCCATAAGTATAAGCTTTTATCAAAAGAAAAATATTTAACACCAAGTAGCAGAATTAGATAATATTGGCAAGCTTAAAATCTGAGCCCACAAAAGCCTAGAACTTTATCATGCTCATATGATGCAGGCTCATGATAAGTTGGTTACGCCTAGAAAATTCTCAATTCATAACTTATCCTTAGTTTCATGATGACCTATTGTCACTCATTGTTGATAAGGAGAAAAATTATAACTAATTGGGAATGTTTCTTTATAATTGAGTTGGTATACAAGGTCATCAATAGATCTTTAGCAAACCTTCTTAGGATTTTGGTGGGAAAAATCTTAGGCAAATAGGATATTTTCCTACCTAGCTGAGTTTGCTTATAACAGTTCAGTTCTTAAGGCTACCAATAAAATATCCTTTGAGATAGTTTATCGTTACAATACAAGAAAATCAATTAATCTTGGTAGCATCCTATTGAAAATTCTTATGGCACACTAAGAGGGGGATGAATTGGTACTTTTAAAAACTTTTTAAAATATTTTAAAATATTTTTATTAAATAATAAAACTTGATATGCAGAATCTTTAAGGAAATTAAAACAATTCAAAACAAAAATCAAAAGAAACTAACTTTTTTGTTTTATTTTTGTTTTATTGAAAACAAATATTATATTTTAAAATTTTCAAAACAAAGTTCAACCACTTTCACAAAGATAATCAAGAAATACCATATTGCAATAAAAATAACTTGCAGGTAAAGTAAAGTGCAAAATAGTAAGACAAACATCTGTTTAATCAAACACATAGGATTTTAAAATTTGAACTATTCATACTATACGATCTAATTCATATGGTATAAATTTTAATTAAATTGCCTAATTTAATCTGAAGGATTATGCAATTGAATTAGATCAAAATAAGATTTATGATCTTACAATATGATCATGCATTGGACTATATAATTGACATGAGAAATCATCAGATGAACTTTTGTTTATCCTGGATGATCTGATGTTTGATTGAATTGATTGTCCAGTAAAATCTATACATTATATTGTATGAACATAAGTCTAAAAATTAAAATTTAGGATTTTTGAGAGCCCTCTTTATAAACTCTTTTATGACCATTGAGATAAAAGTTATGGAGTTTCATAGACGTCTTGCTTCTGAGTTTTTCCAAAAGGCTTTTCCCTTCTTTCAAATTGATTTTTCCTTACCTTTGTCCTTAGTTGGATGGCTCTTTATGTTAATGCAGTCAGATCTAACATGTCATAGCTTTCTACACTTGAAACAAATCACATTAGAAAAAAAAACTTGTTATATTTTACAATTTTACCTTTATTTTTATCCAAGTGGAACTTGTGTTTGCATTTCAGGAATCTTTTAAATTGACATGCTATAAATGCAATGTCATCACTTCCATCAACTCCTAAATATCTTTTGTCTATGTCGTTAGCCTTTAGCGCTATTATTCACTCCTTCCTTTATTCACCTGTATCTATATATCTTTGGCTCACATTTTCCTCGTAAGCAATTAAAAGGCCAAGAAGATTTTCATTAGAGAAAACATTTAAATATTTAGATTCATATATACAAGTTACTTTAGCATCCCATGACTCAAGCAGGCAATATAAGATTTTATTAACTTTTTATGAATTTGAAATCTCTCTACCTAAGATATGCAAAGATGTGATGATTTCAGTGAACCTAGTATACATAGGTTTCATGCGAAAGAGTTCATACTCATGTAACAACAAATTCAAGCGTGAAAATTTAACTTCGTTAATGCCTTTGTAGGTAATGCAAATCTTATCCCAAACTTCCTTACTACTAATGCAGGTAGAAATGCACATGTAATATTCTGATTTAAGTGCACAGAAGAAACATGTCAAACACCTAGCATTAAGCTGTGCAAGTTCTTTGTCTGCTAAAGACCATTCAATAAAGGAAATTTCTACTTTGACTCCATTCAAAATATGAAATGATAAAGAATATCCAGAATGTATCATGTGCCACATATAAAAATTAATTGATTGTAAAAATATTATCATACAGATTTTTCAAAATACAAATGGTATATTATCAAAAAGTTGTAGTTGGGTGATTGAAAACCCTTTTATGGTGCTATGATTATCAAACTATGCCATTAGATCTACTCAAGATATTAAAATATAAAATAGTGTGAGAACCTCGCTCTGATACCAATTTAAATTATTTATGGCACATCAAGAGGGGGGGGGGGGTGATATGGTTCTTTTAAAAACTTTTTGACAAAGTTGAAAATCTTTTCATTAAATAACAAAACTTTATATATAGAAGCTTTAAAAAAATGGAAATGACTCAAAACAAAAATTAAAAGCAATAAACATTTTTATTTTATTTTAGTTTTGTATAAAACAAATATTGTATTTTTATATTTTTAAAACAAACTTCAACCAATGATAAATCATTAACAACCTCTTTCACAATGATAATCAAGTAAACAGGAGAGTGCAATAAAAGAAAATTATAAGAAAAGTAAAGTGCAAAAAAGTATTATAATACAAATTGATGTTTATAGTGGTTTGATCAAATTGACCTATGTCCACTCTCCAAATGTCCTCCTCTTGTAAATTATATTATACACATCTCTCCTTCAATACATAGTTAAGTGGAGAAGCCCTTCTCCCTTGAACAGGTAAAGAATCAGCGTTATAGACTCTTTACATTCGATGAATGTACTCTTCACACCTCCTAGGCCTGGCGAAGTTGTCGTCTCTCCTATTGCTTGTAAGCCCGATGGAGATGTAACTCCTATCCTCCTCAACTAACAAGACTCTTTTTCTCCAAAAACTCTCCCTCCAAGGGATCCACAAAAATAGAAACCAGAAGACCCAAGATGTGGGTCAACTAGAGCAACTGTGTGAACCCCCTCACACTCCCTTGACACCCTTAAGGCTCTTCTCCCTCTCTCAACCTCACCTCATCTCTCTCCTTTTGCTTTGTGGGCTCCCTCTAAGCTCTCTCATGAAAGGAAGACTTCTTTTGATACCAAAAACTTCTTCTCTCAAGTTATGAACAAATTAAAAAGTGGGCTCTCAAAACTATATTTTTTCATTAAATTGCCTCTAATAATACAATACAATGCTTAGATTATATAGTATGATTAGTTTAATATCATCAAAGAACATCCTTTATGATTATAAATAATCTAGTATGATTATTCAAATTGAATTTTAGATCATATAGGATAAACCAAAGTTCATCCAGAGAGCTCTTGGGTGGATCAGACTATACGATATTCATATCATATGGTATAATCTATAATTAATTCATATCTGACTTGATTTATTGATTATTAGACTTCAATTATAAAAGTAAAATTAAATATCATACATTATAAAGTATTTTGTATAGTACAATCAGTTTAATTTTCAAATTTAACTTTACCTATTTTAAGTTACCAAGATTCGACTATAGAGTTTCATAATATAGTTTTTCATCTAGTACGATGTGTAGATATTACAATATGATTAATAATAGGCTAATACTAATTAATCTCACTTAATTAAATACTTTAATTAATTTTAACTTGAATATATTATACAGTATAATCTGGATCATGCATTATAATTAACGAAAAAATTAAAACATTTAATTTTAACCTTCTTGTGTGTGTGCACAATTTCTAAGCCAACATATGCCTAATATAGTAATAGACTCACAAAAATAAAAACTACGGACTCTGTAATGTCTAAGCTATTTGAGGAAGCATATGAATAAATAGAGAAAATGACTACAAATAAAGTTTAGTGGCATGCTGATAGAGTAAATCCTAAGAGAGTAGCTAGGGTCTATGAATCAAATGCTTTATTAATTCCAACTGCACAAGTTGCTGCAATTTCAAAGAAATTAGATATTATTAGAGTTAACTCAAAATCAGGATCATCTATTTAATTGGAAGATCCTAATAAGAATTATATTAAAGATAATAGTGCTTTAGGGACTAAAAATTTTAATTTGATTGAAAGGTAGAACAATCCCTATTCAAATACATATAGTACAGGTTGGAGGAACCACCCTAATTTTAGTTGGTTAAACAATATTGGTGGTAATAATCAATAGAATATAGGTCAATCTAATCAAGAAGGAAATTGGAATAATCCTTAGCAAACTATTATGAATCTTAGACCTTCTTATCCTCTAAGATTTAATCAATACAATCAAGTTGGAAATAGGAAGACACCATTGGAAGAGATAGTGATTTAATTTCAAACTTAATTGTAAAATCAAGCTGCTTCAATAAAAATTTAGAACCGCAATTAGGATAGCTTATAATCTCTTTTAGTAGTAGAGCTCTTGGTTTATTACCCATTAAAACTAATGTTAATCCTAAATAGAAAGAGAAAGATCATAATGGAAACCACTTGAGGAGTGGAAGTGATGTACCTTAGCCGAAATGATAAATCTAAGTAAGTCTGACTGAATACTATAAACTTAACGCTGATGGGAGGCAACCTACTTGTGTTCGAAGTTCTTTTTTGTTATTTAGTTTTTTTTCTGAAATGTGGTTCCATCTTTATTTTGTGATTCTCATTTTATGTTTTGTTATGATTGTTTACTGTTAGTTTGCAATATATATTTTTTTAGTTTCATTTAATTAAATTCCTTTATGCCTAAATTATTGTACATTTTCCTCTACAGATATTTACACTTTGATTGTTTACTTAGACAAAATAAAAATGATAATTATAAATTATGTAAAATTAAGATAATAATAAAACTTTAGATGATAATTTGAATGAAAATTGCATAATAATTCATAAGTTAAAAACTTAACTGTTAATTAACCTAGATCACTTAAGCTATTAACTTATTTTTTAATTTCAAAATTATACACTAATGCATTGACCACTGAATAAAATAAATAAATAATTATGTTTAAGGAATAGATATGGGTAGCTTAAAATTAGGAGGATCACAGCAAACTTGAAAATGGAACTAGTAATCCTATTAAATCTTTGGGTGAAATTTACTGTTGCTTGAGGACAACGAAGAGTTTACGCTGGAGAGAATTTTTTAAGTATAAATTATGTATTATTTATTGTATTAGCCTCGACAGAGGAATACTGGAATAATTAAGAATATTAAAATAGAATTTCGGCATACCTAAACATAGGATGTTTGAATATTTTAGGTTCTATGGAGATACTAAAATTATAGGAGGGCCATAAATCATTCTTTTCATCCTATAAGCTTGACAGAGATTTAATGTTGTATATAATCAGATGCATATTTATAATTAAGAGTCTCATTAGGAAAACTATGTTATTTACATTCATTAGTTCAAAACACTTTATTTTCAAAAGTATCAAAATCTCATTGCAAACTTTTGTTTTAGTTTAGTGACAAAAACTACAAAATATCATTTTTATTTTTAGTAGGATAAGTGGTGCATTTAAAGTAAGCAGTAATAATTAAGTTGCAATTAAGTAGAACACTTTCTCGTGAGTTCGGCACTCTACTCTTTCCCTTTATTATTTGATTCAGCACGCATACTTGTATATTTTAGTGGGCTTTTATCAATGTTATATTAAAGAAAATCTAAGCATATTTTAAATTTAGCAAGTCACATACTAGCTCACCATAAGACCCCATCACAAAGCAATACTCATTCTTTGAGTTAAATCACATCACCATTGATGAAGCAAACCATATTGGAGATCATAGGCTTTATATGAGATGGAGAGACAAGCCACTCACTAAACACACCTGGCTTATTAGAGATGATTTGGAGAAGCTAGCACCAAAACTTGTAGCTGATTACTCGGACATCAACTCTTTAAAGAACATTTTTTTGGGTCCAAGGGAATTATTGTAGAACATGGAGCTAATCAAGAGAAGGGAGGTCTAATTATAAGATCTAAGGCTTGTATGGCTTCACTAGGGTAAAGACTCAAGAACTAGACTATATTATTATTATCTTAAATTAATGTATTATTTCATATGTAGTAGTAGAACTATCTTTGTAACTGTTATTACATTTATGTGCTGTGTTAGCCATTTTACAATTATGTGTTGTGTTAGAAATTTTAATTAACCTAATTAAATGGCTAAGTTGGAGTGGAGTTGTTGGCCTATGTATAGAGCCAAGTATTGCAAAGTAAGGAGGAGTTAAGATGGTTATAATCTTAGTGATCGCAAACGCCCGCCCCCAATTCAAGATTCAATTCCAAAAGTATTCTCTCATATAGTGTTAAAGTAAATACCTCCAATCAATGGAATGAAGAACATAATGTTGATTTTTTATTGTATTTGGATGAAAATCCCTTGGCCGGAGCTTTGTGGTCGGCCAAACTGGATAGGGTTTTTGTGTTACTTTCTAGCACTACTACTTTGATGAGTGTTACAACTCTATTTGTGTTTTAATTTATATAAATTTCTTTTGTGTTGTGTTATATCTATCATCCCCCACTTAAAAGAAAATTAAGATATAATTTTCCTTGCAATCTAAATCATCTAGTTAAGGTTTTTACGAAAATCAGTCTAACTAGGTCAAAATCGAGCAAGTTACAAATTTTCTTTCAATTAGTTGATCTAAACTTGTAGAAATTTACTAAAAACTCAAGATCTATTATAAACATGTTAAAATTTTATTTTCATACATTTTTTAGGATTCTTGTTCATAAATATCCAAAGTTCTAAAAGCCCTAAGTCCAATTCCGCCTATAACTAGAGAGGAAAAATTTCAAACTAGTCTTGAAAAAAACTCAATAAAAAGTATTAAATCTCCACCAAAGCTTACTAAAATTTTCAAATCATAAGTAGACATAGTCCATTTTAATTTAGCATTTATTTCATTTCATTTGGACTTCTAAAGGAAAAGATCTAGTAGGTAGAAAATAGGGTTCCAGATATAGAGTAGTTGTTAGAATTGGCTTGACCGACCACTAATAGCTTCGCAATCTTAATTCCACTATCCTTACTCTCCTAAGCATGTAGGGAACACACTATCCACCAATTTGATCACATAAGTGATCTAAACCCACATCCAACACCACCATAATTTATTTCATCATGGCAAAGTACATACTTTTTAGCTAACTGGCACAAGGAGATGCTAAACAAAATATTGTGTTAATGAACGAGTTGGAGAAGATATTAAAATATAGTACTTACTCGAAGTACTCGATAGGTGTTGTGATTAAAAATTATCGTGATATTTCTTGAAACATATTAAATGATGATTTGGGCTCTTTTTCAATTAAAAATTATCTTGGTATTCCTAGAAATATATTAAATGATCATTTTGGCTCCTTCAAAGTTGATGTGAAGAAAGCGATAGAGGAGATTTTGTCATCTTGTAACTAAAATTTATTAAATGAAATGAATGAACCATTTTTGCCGGGCTTTAAACTCTATGTTTAAATGATGTGAATTCTGTTGAGTGAAATGAGTAGGTTGTGACTACTCATATATAATAAATCACACACTGAAAAAAAGAACTCTTTTAAATATAATAATAATAGGCCCAACTAGGAATTTATTTTGAGCATTGGTATTCAAATGAAAAAAATTGTTAGGACACAGTAATTTATTATTAAAAACTGCCCGTTTATCCCCCCTCCCGCCATCTAACTGATCTGGATCTTGTGTTTGCAAGCTAGCGAGGTACCCATGCATGGCTTCTTTCTCCTGATAGTGAACGCCTAGTCTGCGTCGACACCTTCCTCACGATTTCTTCCTCTTCCTCCCGATCGAATGCCCGCACCATCGCTTGGCTTGAAGTTTCTTCGTCCGATCGAATGCGTAGGTATGTCGCTCGTAGTTTCTTCCTCCGATCGAATGCCTAGGTATGACGATGAAATCCAACATGAAAAGCGATCTTATCCTTAGGAATATTTCCGTTGTGCTTTAGATATCGTAATGTTTCTCTTCTGGTGGTGTCGGAGCACCTTGGATGGCCCGCTCTTCTACGGGAAACTGCTACCGGCTGTGTGTCGCCGTTAAGAACAGGTGGGTTGATCAGCTTGAGGATGGAACCAGGGCGACTCTGAGCCCCCAACTTCCACTATCTTTGCCCACCTTTTCTAAAACTGATTTTCGTGTTGCTTCACCGCAAAAGAAATCTCATCTCTAACTCGTTACTTTAAGGGCCTGTTTGGTTATTGCTTTAAGGCAACGTTTAAGAGGCTATTTGGTAGCAGGTTTTGAGAAGGATCAAAGCTAAATTTAACTCAAATCTTGCCAAACATTTTTTGTTGGGTTTTGAATTAAATTGCATATTTCCAAAAGTCGGGTGGAGATCGAGAGCAGGATTTCTGCGTGAATTAAACAGGATTAATCTTAAATCCTGCCAAACATAAACTGTGTTAATTTTAAGGGTGATTGACATCATAGCACTCAAGATTGTCTCATATTCATAACTTGCCAAACATTATTCGATGCCTGTTCACCATAGCGATCGAGCTTCCATCGCGACTTCCTTTCTTCTATGTCATCAAGGATTTAGAAATTTTTTTGGACGTGAATTTAAGGGTGAAGTGCAAGTATTTCGGTCCAAATTTTAAAGAAAAATAATATTCATCCTCAGGTTTTTCCAATTAGAGTATCTTGGTTTATATAATATTTTGTGAGATATTTGCCCAAATCAAAATTTATTACAAGTAATATCAGTTGAAACGTGTGCATATAAAGTTAAATTTCACTTTACTAAATCATACTTCTAGCCAAACGACATTTACTTTGGCGATGGTAATGATTGGACATTCACCATGGAAGCTAATTCTCCACCGCTCTACTAAGGGTTGGGATTGCTTTTGATGGCGATTTAGAAATTGTAATGCTTCTCTGCTGTTCTCTTGCATTGGCACAAAGCTCTTGCATATGTGGGTAATTGCCACGATGCAGAATTAATGGATGGTATGTCTTCATGATGTAGGAATGGTGAATTTGAGCCAGAGTCCTTTTTGCTATTCACCCATTTGGAATTTTGTTGGGGTGGTTCAGGCTTCATTAGCTGCTTTTTAAAGCAAATTTTTAGTACGAAGAGTTTTAAAAAATAATGAAAAAATAGTAGCCAAAAGTTATTCCAAAAGAAACATTAATTTAACAGTTTCTATGATGCGCTTTCTTTAATTTGAGCCATGCATTTATTTCTCAAATTAAAAAAAAAAAACATCCATTAATTTCTAAATAAACCGCTATCTGGTATAGATTTTTTTTGGTGAAGTGTAGCTTTATTATACCCATCTCAAAGCAAATTCAATGATTAAAAATTCTCTAGGCTTTTCCGTACACAATTTTCTCATTTCACTTTCATAATTGTGTTGTGAAATTAAACACCATGTGTTAAATTTGATTTATTTCTCGTAGATTACTTTAGTTATATAGTTCACGATAAGGCATAATGCGTTGCATTCACTTGATTTAAGTAATCGTTTTTTATCATTGATTAATTGTGTGATATAACACTGTCGTTGACAGGTCCGAAGTCCTGGATGAGAAAAGTGAAGGGTTACGTTAGGTAGTTCACAGCTAGCGTAAAACTTATCGAATAATCATGACATGAATCCTTTAAAAATTTGTGTTAATGCTAGGGCATCTTCTGGAAGCGACGCGCTGTATGGTTTGAATACAATGACAAGTGTGCAAGAGCCGCTGCAGCGGCGCCCGTGTGCAGTGTTAAATAGGCAAGGTTTCCCATATCAAGGATGGATGTAGGCAAAGAAGCTAGTCCATAAAACTAAAATTAGGATAGGAACTTAGAATATTGATTCTCTTATAGGAAATTAATGGAATTAATAGATCTTATGATTCATAGGAAGATAAATATTCAATGCATTCAGGAAACTAAATGAGTTGGAGAGAAGCCTAAGGAGATTGATAGTTTAGGTTTTAAACTATAGTATTCGGGTAGGAGTCTTACTAGAAATGGTGTAGGTGTGATTATAGATAAGAGTTAGAATAATAATGTTATAAAAATTAATAGAATTAGAGATAGAATTATAGCTTTAAAGATTATTGTTGATGCTAAGATTGTTAATATTGTAAGTACTTATGCTCCTCAAGAGATGGAGGCATTTAAAAAATATTAATAAAAATATTTTTGAGAGTAAGATTTTAGATCTTAAGATTTTGTCTGTGCAGGAGGATGTTAATGTTATGTGGGAGAAAGTGGCTAGTGATATTAAGAATATTGCAAAAGATTGTGATTGGAGTTTCAAAAGAAAAAGCTCCTGATAGTAAAAATAGTTAGTGGTGAAATCTAAATGTGCAAGAAAAGATAAAAAATAAGAAGATTTGTTATAAAAATTGGTTTAGAAGTAAAAATTTTAATAATTTGAAAAGATATAAAGAGGCACGTAAGGAATCTAAGAAAGCAATATGCAATAAAAAGATCTTAGTTTTTAATGATTTATATAATAGATTAGATACTAAGAAGGGAGAAATATATATGTATAAGTTAGCTAAACAAAGAGATATGAGTAATAATTATTTAGTTCAAGTGAAGTGTATTAAGGATGAAGATCAAAAAATATTTTTTTTAGAAGATGATATTCAACAAAGGTGGATGAGATATTTTGCTAAACTTTTTAATAAAGAATATAAAAATACGAATGACTTTAGTGATCTGAGCACCCTAAATGAAAATAAAATTTTCTATTTTTATCGGCATATTAGTAAAACCAAAGATAGAGAGGCTTTAAAGAAAATGAAGTGTGAAAAAGCTGTTAGACCTGATGATATTCCAAAAGAGGTGTGGAAATGCTTAGGGGATGAAGGAATTTCTTCGCTTACTAAACTTTTTAATAATATTTTGAAGACTAAAAAGATGCCAAATGAGTGGAGAATGAGTGTGTTAATTCCTAATTTTAAGAATAAAGGTGATGCATAAGATTGTATGAATTATAGAGGAATTAAGTTAATATGTCATACTTTAAAACTATGGGAGCGAGTTAAGGAGCGTAGGTTGCGGCGTAATACTAATGTTTCAAAAAATCAATTTGGATTCATGCCGAGTAGGACTACTATAGAAGCCATACATTTATTGAGAGATTTGATGGAGAAATATAGAGATAATAAGGAGGATTAACATATGATATTTATTGATTTAGAGAAAGCATATGATAAAGTTCCAAGAGAAGTGCTATGGAGAGTTCTTGAAAAGAAAGGAGTTAATAACGCTTATATTCAAATCATTAAAGATATATATGCAGGAGCTATTACTTGTGTTCAAACACAAGGTAGTTTGACCAAGTATTTTCCTATTTTGGTTTGATTACATCAAGGATCATCCTTAAGCCCATATCTTTTTACTTTAGTCATGGATGTTCTCACTAGACATTTGCAAGAGGATGTACCTTGCTGTATGCTTTTTGCTGATGATATTCTTCTTGTTGATAAGGCTAGAGAGGGAGTTGAAAGTAAACTTGAATTATGGAGGTCAACCTTAGAGTCTATAGGTTTTCACTTAAGTAGATCTAAAACTAAATATATGTGGTGTAATTTTAGTAGTAATAGACCTAGTGAGGGGTTTGTGACTTTAAGAGATCAAGTCATTAATAAGAGTGCACATTTTAGGTATCTTGGATCTGTTATTCAGAGTGATGGTGAAATAGATGGGGATATTATTTGTTGAATTCAAGTTGGATGGTTGAAGTGGAGGAATGCATTGGGCTTGCTGTGTGATAGAAAAGTTCCCCTCAAACTTAAGAAAAAATTCTATAAGATGGTGGTGAGACCTGCAATGCTTTATGGTGTCGAATGTTGGCCATTAAAAGAGAAGCATAATACTAAGTTAAGTGTTGCAGAGATGAGGATGCTCAGGTGGATAAGTGGTTTTACCCTTAGAGATAGGATACAAAATGAGCATATACGTGAAAAGGTTGGAGTAGCTCCAGTGGAAGATAAGATTAGAGAGAGTTGCCTTAGATAGTTTGGTCACATAAAACGACGGTGTTCTAATGACCCTGTTAGGAAAGTAGAGGTATTAGTTTGACTTATGTTTAGAAAGGTAGAGGTAGACCTAAAAAGAATTGGTTAAAAAATATTAGAAATGATCTTTCTTTATTAGATTTAAATGAGAATTTGACTTTCAATAGGACACAATGGAGAAAAAGGATTCATGTAGCTGACCCCACGTAGTGGGACAAAGGCTTGATGTTGTTGTTCTTGTTGTTGTTGTTGTTGTTGTTGTTGTATTAATTGTATGATATGAAGGTATGATGTTTAAATTTTTTTTATTTATCTTAGTGTTAGGTGCCTAATATTCATTTGCCCTTTGATTGTGAAGGTTAGAATTGGATAGAAGTTGGATGTATTGTTCAAGAAGTAGCTAAGTTTTTGAGGAAGGAGTTAAAATTTTTCTAAATTTTGCATTTAGTAATGAAAATACAAGTGGAATTATACTATGTCCATATAGAGATTATGGAAATGACATTTATAGACCAATAGAAATGTTGAAGCTCATTTGCTTTGGAGATGATTCAAACCTAGATATTACAAATGGACTGCTTATGGAGAAACATCATTAGAAATGAAATTGGATAAACTTTCAACATTGTTGAGGATGGTGATGATGATATGGAAGGGCTATTAAATGATGCATTTGAGGTGGAAATTAATATTAAGGGTGAGGTTTCAAACACTGAAATTAATATGCATAATGAGGATGTTGCAATATTTTATAACTTGATAAGTGACTCACAACAAGAATTATTTCAAAATGTAAGAAATTTTCAAAACTTGATTTTTTTGTTAGGCTTTCTCAACTTAAATGCCTTGGTAATTGGACAAAAAATTATTTACCATTGTTACTTGACTTATCATGAGAGGTAATTAAAGATATTCGACTAGTCTTATTATGAAAAAAAGAAGATAATTCAAGATTTGGGCTTATGTTTGCGGGCTCCAAAGATTTGCGCCACGGCCTCCCTTACTTTCAAGGTAGTTTTAACGGATTAAGTTATGGGGTAAATTTTAAGAAGACAAATTTAATTTGTAGATAAGTCACTACCCAGAGATTTCTCCCTCATTTTGTGAGGATTTTATGATCTGAGTTCTGGTTCCTATAGGTGCAAGCCCCTATAGTTAATTACCCCTCTCAATAGTGAGAGAAAACTTTCGATTAAGGCTAGTCGTTAATTAGATATGCAGAGAATATGTAGTATTTGGCATATAGTAGCAGCATGTGTTTAGGTATTTGAATGTTTGATATTTAAAATTAGAAATGTTACCACCTTGCGCTTAAAGCAGATGGTAGGGGAATGGATGGTGGACCCGATCAAGATCCCATGGTTTCGTTGTCCTGGGCCATCATGATTCCTGGTCTACTTTGTTAGAGGAGGTAGTCGACCCAACCTGACAGAAGGATCCTTGTCAGTGGCTATGGGTTACGTCGTCCAAAGATATTTTATAGACCTGGGATGGATGTTTGTCTAAGGGACAAATTTCAATCCACTTTAGGTAATAGAGGGCTTTGTGCCCTATTGATTATATCCTATTGATTCATATCTCAACAATTTAATGTCATTGGGGAGCATACGATCTCTGGCCATAGCCGTAATTTAGTGGTGTCATTTGGCGGTAAACCACTCAGTTCAGAGGGCCCCGGTCATAACCATTTACCTTGTTGGTATTATCTATTGCATGACCTATTATAGAGATTTTGATGATAACAAATATATGCTTGGATGTTCTAATTTGTGTGTTAAGTATTTCAGGTGTAATGATTTGATGGATGTGCATAATAATTACTTATATGAGATTTATATTATACAACTCAAGTTCAATAAAATTTTGAGCTAAAAGAACTCAAGATGGACTAAGATGGATAGCTTGAAGATTTTTATATTATCGTAGGAGTATGTTAGAGGTCCATTAATATTTACTTGCATGGTTTGACTTGCTCATAAGTTAAATATCTATTAAAATAATTTAAATATTATTAATTAAGGATAATAAGCTTGATTTAAAAATCTATAAGATTCCTTTATTAAATAAATTTTATAGGCTTCATTATTATCAAATATGGAATGATGATTAATCAGGAAAATTAAATGTAATAAGCTTATATGATAAAAATTTATTATGTATTCATTTTGAATTGAACTTGTTTCATATAAATTTACTAATGTATAATTAATTTTATCTAAATTACATCATATTATTGTAATAATATTTAATATAACTTTAAATATATAAAAATATGCATAAGTTTTTATTTTGCTAAATATGGTATTATTTTGATGGAAACGGCTTAATTTTTATTTCATTAGATTCCTTGGATTCTATAGATTCTATTTGGAGCTATATTGAATATATAACAAATTTCTAAATATTATCTGATTTTAATATTATTTGCTAGGTAGCTATTTTTGCCTTATTATGGATGCATATGAAGACTTTTTGACTTTTTCATGTAACTAGCCATTTTATAGCCATTTAAAACTTATATTTCTTTAATATAAATGAATTATTTATCAAATATAATATTATTAATTTATAAGTTAATATTAGATTAATAGTTTTATTCAAATTTGACTTATTTATCCATTCCCTTTAAATATCCCTCTTTCACTTTATGTGAGGGCTATTAAAAATAGAAAAACTCCTGCAATCCTTTCATTCTTCTTTCCTTCTTTATATGTTAAATCTTGAGAGGAGAAACTTTGATCTTCATTCTAAGAGCTCTTTTCATTTGCAAGATCAAATTCATAATTGAAAGCTTCAACGCATTAAATCGTGTAATATCTCTTGGAGTTCTTGAGTTTGCTTTCTTTCTCTAAATATTTACTTGATGTTCTTTTAGTTTTCACCATATATTTTTCTTAAAAATATTATCATTTGGTAAAATACTAGTTAATTTATTTTAAATTTTCTATGTTAAATCTTTTATATTCATAAAGATAGCAAATCAAGTATTTTTATTTTCTTTTATATGGCACAGATTTACATTTCAAATCTAATTCATTTTTAAAAAGTATTATATGATTTGAGGAGTTATAATTTAAATCAGCAAGAAAAATATTTTTATTTAATATAAATCTATCTTAAAGTGAGCAAATTTTATATTTCATTTACAAGTAGTGAGGTGATTAAAATTAAATTGTAAAATCACCTCAAATATTTTGGTCATTTAATTATAAGATAATTGGAGCTTGTATTATTTATATCAAATTGTATTTTTTTTTTTTGATCTAAGCCAATTGGCTTAGTGAAGTTTAAATTATAATTAGATTGGATTGTACTAGCTTGTATAGAAGAGTACTTAGGTTGTGAAGAACTTCTTTGGTTTAAAGAAGTGAGATTTGTAAGGCAAACATGGGATTAGTAGATTCTAACACGAGAGTTAGCTAATGTAGATGTAGGTCGAATTAGAATTTGTGTCAAACCATGTAAAAAAATTGTGCCTGTTATTTTCTTTTCTTACATCTAATTTTTTATCTTTTTCATTAAAAAAATTGTGTAAACAAAATAGCATTAGAATTATTTTAATTATCTTCTTTTAATAAAAATTTTAAAACCTAATTGACCCCCCCCCCCCTCTTGGGGTTCCAGTCATCCAATAATTGGTATCAGATCCTTGGCTCTTTTTGTTTTGGCGTAACATCCTAGAGTAGATCCACTTATAAACTATGGCACAAGGTTTTTCTACGGATTCACTTCACGAAGGATAATCCACTCAGCGACCACCTTTGTAGATAATGTTTCTTTTGATCATTTGAAAAATAGAATTAATACATTCTTAAGATGACAAGACACTTGTATATGGCACATGCTTTTGATTGATATATTTGTGCCCTAAAATGAAAAGTATTTAAAACTCTTATTCGCTTTCACATATTTATGTTAATTGCTAGGATTTATTTTTAAAATTATTTTCTAACATAAATAAAAAATTAATATTACTGTAGTATTTTTTAAAAGGTACAAATTCACCCCCCCCCCCCTCCTTAGTACGCCTTGGGATAGTTCATTAAGGTCTTATAACCTCCCTAAACTTTCATATTTCTATAAAGCTAGCTAAGTGTAGGTTGGGATCGTCAATAAGAGGTCCCCCAAATTGGAAATTTTGAACCATCAAAATTATGATGGGTTTTATTTGCTTGGATAACAGGTTTATTGATACTCTAATGGATTCCTTCTACTACAAGGTTAGCATACTCTTTATGAGTTCTAGGAGGGGTTTTATCTTGTACTTGTTCAATCATATTTGAAATCATTTTATGTTTTTAATTTTTGTAAGGATCCTTTCTGTCTTAGAATTAAACAATAAGGGCACCTTACCAGATCTACTAAGAATGCAGTATTGATGTAATAAAATAAAGAATTAAAATAAAACAATCAATTAAATTAACTTTTTTGTCTTTTTCAAAATTTAACAAAAATAGAAAAAAAAATAATGATACCTAATACAAGTAGGTCTAAATATGCACTTATTTTAATAATATAGTTTAAAATTACAATACACACATTACTTTCTCAGTAACGATATCAAAAACTTGATGGCCTGGGTGCAGTCGGTGTGAGCTACACATAGAGGTGGAGTGCGATTTGAATATACTTAGGTTTCCTTTAATATAAAAATAATGAAAGCTCACTAGATATGTAAATATACATGTTGATTAAATAATAAAGTGATAGAGAAGAGTGTCAATCCCATGAAGAAATGTTCTGCTTAATTGTAATTGAACTTCTACTATCTAGTATAATTGCATGATTTATCCTACTAAATGAAAAGTAGTAGTTTTCTAGTTTTTTCCACTTAATAGAGGCTTACAAGAAAAATAGATACTTTATGTAAATAATTTTTTTGGGACTAATGAATGCAAAATAACATAGTTTTTCTAATAAGTCTCTTTATTTTAGATGTGAATCAGAGCATATGCATCCCTAAATCTCTATCAAGCTTATAGGGGTGAAAAGGAAGGATTATGGACTTCTTATAATTATAATATCTCCATAGAACCTAGAAAGTTTAATATCCCATATCTTGGCATGCTAATATTTTATTTCAATACTGCTATTTATTCTAATATTCCTCAATCGAGGTAATATATCATATTAGATATTAATTACACACATGACCATTGTATGCATTAAATTAAGAATAAGAGATATTAAAAACATCTATAAATTAATTTAAAGTACAAGAGTCTACATTAATACTTGTTATTTGTTTACATCATTAGCCCAAAACTTAGAGATTTTGTCAAACATGGAGAACACAAAAAGAAAACTCATACTTATTTCATTCATATAAGAAAAGATACAAGAGAATTAATAAATATAAATGTCACCAGAAAAGAATAATTGATATTCTCCACACTCCTTCCTCCAATAAGAACTGTACAAACCCAGATTGTACTGTACAAATAGTGATGGCCAAATTGAAAAATTAGAGTTTTTTTAAGCCTATTACTTAAGCACCCTTTTGAAGTCTTTTTAAAATGGACTTTAGCTATTGAAGGAACTATGAGGGAGATTATTCTTGAGAGACTTAGGGCATAGAGAGGAAGAAGAAGGTGAGATTATGTGTGAGGGAGAAGGAGTGTGAGGGGTTTCACACAGTTGCTCCAAGCAAGCTTGCACCTAGCTTCCTCCTGCGACCTTAGTGAGTTCTTGAAGATTCTCTTAGGAGAAAAGCTTCGAAGTCAAGAGTCTGAGGATCTCTGCCTTCACTAGGAGAATGAAAAAAAGGTTTGTGATTCTCTACCATCACCAGGAGAGTGATGAAAGATTCTAGGTTCTTTGTTTTCTCCAGGAGGGAGAAAAGGATTAAAGGTCTGTTTCCATCACTAGAAGGGTGACATAGCTTTCGGTTCTCCGTCGCACCAGGTTTGGTGGAAGTGATTCTTGTAAGGGCTTCTTTGTCATGTTGTGAGGGAAAAAGGAGAGACACTATAGTGATAGTTTAAGATCGTACAATATGATTAGTCATATTTAATAAGCCTTGATTTAATTGACTAATCACAGGGGATAATTTAAGTAAGATTTCAAATATTTATGATTAGTTCAAAATTCATTTTTTAAAAATTCTTACTTAATTTATCTGGCGGCTAGGGTTTCTCAGATTGAAACAAATTGTACAGTATGATCTAATTAATATAGTATGATTAGTTCAAAAATATTAATGATTCAATTAGTCATTAACCATCTTCTTTGTATAACTGATTGTATAGTACAATCATAATCCTGCAGTATGATTAGTTCAAAAAAAATTTATCTCAAAATTTTCTCACTCCCCTTGTGTGTGTGTGTGCATGATCGCCAATTTTATATACACTCTTATATAGCCAAACTCAAGAAATAGAAGCCTAATCACTTGTTGGAAGAGGATCTTTCTTTTCTAAAGGACTTCAATCAAGTTGTATTTAATTTTTCTAATAGGAGTTGTAATAAGTTAGCAGAGTTTGTACTAACTATGCTATTTTTAATGATTTTATTTGGGCTGATATTAGTTGTGTTGATATTCCTCCTTCTTTTCTATCTTTACTAAAGGAGGAATGTGATGGTTTAGTTTTTCATTATTAGGTTGTAATAAGTTTTTATTTTAATCCTATTGGCATTTTATTCAAAAAAAAAAGACTCAAGAAATATAAAATATAAGAAAGTTAAAATTATAGACTCTTTTGATTGACATATTATTCTACCCAAGCTTTAGTCTTCAGTAATCTTGAGTGGTGTATGATGTACCTGAAATGTTAGTATACACAGACAAAAATAATATCTAATATATATGCTATGAGAAATAAAATCTCAATCAATAATATTTGTTATCATCAAAATCAAAAGCTGGGGATTCTAGACTGCAACAATCTTCTCCTTTTTTATGATGGCTAAAGTTCTTTTCTCCTAATCTCCCTCTCACTAGGTGATAGATTTAAAAAATAGTGGTAAGAATTTTTTTTATTTTGATTTTTTTTCTAAATTTAAAATAATAAGATAAATCAAAAGAACACAAATAGAATGTGCATAGAAAAGATTGATTAATAAATATAAACATACAGACAACCAAACACTTACTCCTTTTGACATCACCAAAAAGGAGGAACACACAAAACATAAAAGAAACAACAAAATATGAAAAACATGAAGTACAACATACAAAGCCTAAATGTAGGAAAGCCCCTGATCAGGTGGTAGTGGTGGTGGTGGTTGAAAATATTTATGGGCCGAGGAGAATTATTCTTCAAACTACGCCATATCTGTCTCATGCTGTTATTGTTGTTACTAAATATATGAGTCCAAATAGGATTCTAGTCGATCGAACCTTAGTAATATCTCCTCGTAAGGGTAAGAGGTATAGGCTAGTGCATGTGGTGGTACAGGTGTAGCTGCAAGACTAGCTCTCCCTTCTTCATCAAAATTAGGCTCCTCATGATCTTGCCCCCGTTGATGATGGAAAAGAATATGGAAGGAAGCATCAGTGTAGAAAATAGGAATTGTCGGGAGGTGTAGCGTAGGTAAGTTCATATTTCTTTTCAAGAATATAGGCAATGACGTAACCAAGGGTGATATTTTACTTTCTTCTAGTTGAGGGAAGTTGAATGGGGGTCTGGTTTTGGATATAATTGATAAGCATTTGAGCTTCATCAAATTAGGTATCAGATATGATGAAGTAGGTGACCAAGGAAAGGAGTGGAGTGATATTGACAAGATCTCCAGCTTTATGTATGATTGAGATTCAAAAAACATGCTGGATAACACGTGCATTTTGACTTAAAGAGTGGAGTAAAGTTTGGTGTTGATTCAGGGCGATATTTTGGATTGTTAGATTTACCGCACTCCAATCAAAATCAGTCTTAGAGGCCATGGATTAGGGTTGAGTTCATTTTGTGAAAAGATGGATATATTCCCCTAAATATTCTTTAGTGATTTCTACAGGACAGCGACACATATAGGAAGTCATGATGGGTGCAGCGGCACTAATCATAAGGTTTGCAAGAAACTCATATAAAAGTTTAGAGTTGAAAGGGAATGCAAGAGTGAGAAGGAATTGACGAGTAATGGAGGCAAAAAGATTCATCACCTCGTAGTTCATTGCGTGTTGATTTAGCATTTTAGAGGGGGTGATGCGGGCTTCATCGTATCTGTAGTAGGCGACTTCATCTTCAGTGGATTGAAATTGATCGAGACTGGGCGACGAGAAGAAGAGGTTCCTTGGGTCATGTGACCTTATTTGATGGCTCCGGCCAATTGAGGACATAATGTTGTGAGGGTCAGAGTTTGAGAGAAGAAAGGAGTTCAAGGATTTAAGTGGATTGAAAACATAGAAATCCCTCCAATTTATAGATTTTCAGCTAATCTTACAATACGATTTGAGATCATATAGTACGATCATAAGGAGTTAAATTTTCTGGATGACCTGTCAAAAAAAGTGGCCAAATCATACAATATGATTAGTATTGTACTAGACAATCTTAAGAGATTTCATTCATCCTAAGGAGTCATCTATACACTTTTTGTCTAAATAGATTATACAATATGAATAGGTGTTTGTATAGTACAAAGTAAAAGTACTATCATACAGATTGACTTGAATTGGTCCAAGGGCATTTGACACATGTATCGTATAGTAGGAAAGAGTGTTCGTATAGTACGATCACTAATAATTGAATATATCTAGACCATTGATTTAATTGAGGGATGACATTTGTGTAGGGATGTGTAGATCCTATAATACAAAGTGAATCGTAAAGTATGATGTGAATAAATTTTGATTTTAATTTTTAAATTTTTTTTTATTTTAGCCAATGAAGAGTGTGTGATGATCAGGGAACATCTACTAAACAACAACAAAAAGAAAATGAAAAATAAAGCGACATACATAAACAAACACACAAATTCAAAATGACACATACTTAATGCACATAAAAATGAATGGTTGGTTTCAAATGATAGAATGATTTAGATTCATCCTGAATCAAGCATGAATATCTATAACACCTAGTCTAGTCCTCAAGCTGCTAAAGATTTCATAGGCTAGGTGTTTAGTAAAGATGTCTGCCAATTGATCTCTAGGTACTAGTAATGTTACACATGATAAGAACTATGCCTATAAGTAGTCCATGATCTAAGATTTGTTGCTTCAGTCATAGGACTTGAGCAACACAGCTTCCTACAATAATATATTTTTCCTCAACGATGGATAGGGCTATTAAATTTTGCTTTCTACTATACCAGGAAACTAATGATTGACCTATAAACTGACAGGTTTCTGATGTGCTTTTCCTATCTATCCTATATCCTGCAAAGTCAGAGTCTGAATATCCTATAATATCAAAGTATGAGCTATGTCTAGGTTAACAGATACATAAATTTTGGGTGCCTAATAGGTATCTAAGAATTTTCTTAACAGTAGTTATGTGAGATTATTTTAGATCAACCTAAAATCTAGCACAAAGACATACACTAAATATTATATCATGTCTACTTGCAGTCAAGTAAAGAAGTGATCCAATAATCCCTCTATATTTTTTCTGATAAACTAATTTCTATTTGGATCCTTATCTAACTGAATAGTAGAGCTCATGGGAGTATTTATTATCTTATCATTATCCATCTCATAATTCTTAAGAATATCCTTGATATATTTTGATTGGTTAAGGAAGGTTCCATCATCCCTTTGCTTAACACTAAATCCTAAGAAATAATTAAGCTCTTCCATCATGCTTATCTCAAACTCTTCACTCGTTATCTTTGAGAATTCATCACATGGATTTTTATTTATGAATCAGAACAATATATCATCGACATAAATCTAAAAAATTAGTAGATCTTCTCCTACTTTTTTAAGGAATAGGGTGGTGTCTACACGACCCTTAACAAAAGCTCTTTCTAGGAGGAATGTGCTTAGCCTTTCATACCAGGCTCTAGGTACTTGATTTAATCCATATAATGCCTTTTATAACTTGAACACATGATTGGAAAATTGAGAATTTTCAAAACTTGGGAGTTGCTCAACATATACATCTTCTTTAATCACCCTATTTAAAAATGCACTCTTAACATCCATTTGATACAACTTAAATCCTCTAAAAAAGGCAAAGGATAGTAGCATCCTAATGGCTTCTAATCTAGCTGCAAGGGTAAATGTTTCCTCAAAATCTATTCCTTCAATCTAGCTGTACCCCTTAGCTACTAATCTGGCCTTATTCCTCACCATTATGCTAAAGTCATTTACATTTTTTTTTTAAAACCCACTTAGTACCTATCATACTCTGATCCTTAGGTCTTCTCGATAGTTCCTATACATCATTTCTAATAAATTAATTTAGCTCTTCTTATATTACTAGGATACATAATTCATTGGGTAGGGCTTGATCTATGTTAGTGGGTTCTATCATGAAAATAATTATAGAATGACTAACCTCCTTCCTAAGTCTATACCTAGTTATAACACCTTCAGATGGGTCTCCTAGGATAAGTTCTTTAGGATGATTAGATGAATATCTCCATTCTCTAGGCAAAGTCTCCTGAGGTTCTACTCTATCCCCTAAGTTAATGACTTCTACCCTTTGGATGACCTCTACTTCTTCTTCTTCTGGTCTAGATTCAGTGGTTTTATCAGATTCATCAAATACAACATGGGTAGATTCTTCTACTATTAAGGTCTCCTTATTAAAAACTCTATAGGCTTTACCTACATATGAATAACCTAAAAAGACTTCTTCATTAGATTTGGGATTAAATTTTTCTAGAGGTGATTTTCCATTGATTAGGATAAAAGATTTACATCCAAAGACACGCAAGTGGAAAGGTTCGGTATCCTACCTTATGGAGTTCATAGGGTATCTTATTTAACTTAGATCTAACATTCACCCTATTTAAAATATAACAAGTAGTATTTACTGCTTTAGCCAAAAAGTATTTTGGTAGAGAATATTCAGCTAATATGGCCCTAGCAGCTTCTACTAAAGTTCTATTCTTTCTTTCAGCTATTCTATTATTGAGGGATCCTAGGGGAAAAAAAGTTATGCTCTATCCCTATCTCTTAATAAAAGGATTCAATTTATCATTTTCAAACTCTCTACCATGATCACTATGAATGGTTGATATTTAACATCCTAATTTTTTTTGTATCTAGGTGGAGAAGGTTTTAAACTCTTGAAAAGATTCACTATTTTGTGCTAGGAATCTAACCCAGGTGAATCTAGAATATTCATCAACAACAACAACATCAAGCCTTTATCCCACTACGTGGGGTCGGCTATATGAATCCTTTTTCTTTATTATGTCCTATTAAAAGTCAAATTCTCATTTAAATCTAATGAAGAAAGATCATTTCTAATATTTTCTAACCAAGTCTTTTTAGGTCTACCTCTACCTTTCTTAATATAAGTCAAATCTAATACCTCTATTTTCCTAACCGGGTCATCCGAAGGCCGCCGTTTTATGTTACCAAACCATCTAAGGGGACTCTCTCTAATCTTATCTTCTACTTGAGCTACTCCAACCTTTTTAAGTATATGTTTATTTCATATCCTATCTCTAAAGGTAAAGACACTCATCTACTAGAACATCCTCATCTCTACAACATTTAACCTAGTATTATGCTTCTCTTTTAATGGCCAACATTTTGCACCATAAAGCATTACATGTAACAATTTTTTAAAGGATTCATGTTATGATTATTTGACAAGTTTTATGCTAGCTGTCGACTACCTAACACAACTCTCCACTTTTCTCATCCAGGACTTGGGACCTGGTAATGACAGTGTTAATCTAGAATAGTCATCAACGATTACAAATCTATATAATTTCTCTCCTAGGATGGAAGTACTAACAGGTCCAAATAGGTCCATATAAAGAATATCTAATGGCCTATAGGTGTTGATTTTCTTGATTGAATGAAATGAAGACTTAATTTGTTTTCTTAGTTGGTAGGCACTATATAGGTGGTCCTTAGTGAAATCTAACTTAGGTATGCCTCTAACTAAGTCTATTTTGGTAATATTCCTAAGGTTTTTCCTACTTGCATAACATAGTCTTCTATGTCATAGTCAGGATTTATCAATAATAATATTCAAACATAGAGAATTAGAATATTCAATATAACTTAAATCAAGCATATAAATATTTTTTACTCTTTTCCCTTCTAAGACTAATCTACCATTCAAGCTAATCTTATATTTTACATATAAAAATTTAATATTAAAACCCTTGTCACATAACTAATTAATACTAAATAAATTATGCTTTAGACTATTTACTAATAAGATATTTTTAATTATAAAATTCTTAGAGTTGCCAATTATACATGAGCCAACAATTTTCCTAGTGGTGTTGTCTCCTAGTGTGACCTTACCTCCTAACCTGGCCTCCAACATGATGAACTACTTCAAATCTCCAATCATGTGCCTTAAGAATCCACTGTCCAGGTACCATATTCTCTCACTAGATATTTTGTGAGAGCACTACTACAAAGTCAATCAAGCATTAGATTTGGGAACCCAAGTGAGTTTGGGCTCTACCTTATGCTTTGATGAATGAGATGTATGCATGCTATGATGTGATGCATGTAATTTTGGCCTCCGCACTCGATGTGTCCTACTATTGATAGTGCAAGTGCCGGCTATGTGAACTAACATGCCACAAGAATGACACCTAACCCCTGTGAATGGATTTACTAGTCTTTGCTAATGGATGTGCCTTTTCCTCAGGTTGTATAATACATGAACTAATATAGGATTGTGCTATTGTGTTAAAGTGGGTGGTGTTCTGTTTTATAGTAATGCATGCATTTTTGCTTTTAAGAATTAATTTGTATTTTTTAGGCTAGCCACCCCCAGTTTTAATACATTCTCGCTACCATCTAGTTCAAATGCACATGCCTCTAATTATTTGAATGAGTCTTCTAACATAATATATTTTTCTTTCAAGGGATCTTATGTAGTAGATAAATATATATGCTTCTTGTTTAATGCAGCAAACTCATCAAGTAAAAACATGTAATTGTCATCTAAATCAGCATATTCAGCTATCAAAAAATTAAGCTCTTTTTACAAGATAGTAAAATCAGTGTTCAAATTAGAATACATCTTTTTTAACTTCCTATGAATCATGATTTTATTTTTGAAATAACAAATAATTCATCATAAGACAGCTGACATACCTCGTCTTGATCTGATTGATCAAGATTATCATTAGCCATGAGACACAGGTTTATTACCTCCTCCTCTGCTTCTTATTCTAATTATTCTGAGGCAGAGTCAGCCCCAAAATTCCATTTGTGACCTAGCCATGAGACATGCAAATTTTCTAAAAATTAAAAGGAATGTTTTTAAATAATGGTGGATGGGTTATTGAATAACTCTCTGCAATATTTCTATTTTTAAATTGCACCATTAGATCTTTACATGAAGATTTTAAAATTTAAATTTCAAGAACTATTTTCATACCACTTGAAATTTTGAGGAGGTTGTAAGATCTCAATGAAATATCCTGAGGCGCACCAAAAGGGATGGTGAATTGGTACTTTTTTAAAAATACTACAGTAATAATATTTTTTAAAATTTATGCTAGAAAATAGTTTTAAAAATAAATCAAAGGAATTAACTTAAAATATGCAGAAGTAAATCAAAGTTTAGAATACTTTTTTAAGCACAAATATATCAATCAAGATATGAAAATTTTCCTTTTGGCAAACCACAAATTAACCTAATTACAGTTGATAGTAAATAACAAGATTCAAGCAGTAAATTCAAATTATAGTAAAAATACCGAAAAATAAAATGCAAATAAGAAAGAGCACACTAGAGTTTTTATAGTGGTTCGGTCAACCTTGACCGACGTCCACTCCCTCCTGGTGACGGTAGTGGACCATCAATCTTTTTCTCCCTCCTGGAGAAGGCAGAGAACCTAAAATTTTTCTTTACCCTCCTAGTGATGGAAGAGAACCACAATCCTTCTTCACCCTCCTAGTGAAGGTATAGAACCTTAGACTCTTAACTTTGAAGCTTCTCTCCTAAGAGAATCTTTAAGAACTCACCAAGGCCATAGGAGGAAGCTAGGTATAATCTTGCCTGGAGCAACCGTGTGAAACCTCTCACACTCCTTCTCCCTCACACACAACCTCACCTTCTTAAAACATCAATATTTACTTTCCTGCGAGCACGGCATGTATATTTTCATTTTTGCTATGAACACTAAACTCACACATGCCATTGGCAAGCTAGGGACAGCCTCTACAATGGGATCGAGTCAACTATTCTTGTAGGTATAAGGTCATTATACTACTAGATTTTTCATAGATCGTATTAATTGCATATAAGAAAATGTAGAAGTTAAGAAAAAAATATTTCAAATATCATTAATTAGGAGCATTTGAAACCCTAACATCTTTAAACCATGATTTAAATTCTTAATTATAAACCTTCACTCCCAAGTGAATGATAGCCTACTTATCCTACATTTTATTTAGAATTGAAATCAAATTTTAAAAGCACCTAGGTGGTTAGCTAGTAGTCCACTCCAAACAAACACAAGTCAAGATACGCTATTCCTACACATATTTCTTAGAGTATAATCATGCTTATCTAAAAAATTTTGATCAACTCAAACATAAATTTCATTCTATTATAAATCATTATAGCCTAATCATAGTATAGGTTAGAGTGCTTCAGGGTATCCAAGAATCAAAAGAACTCTTTACCTTTTCTCTAGTGAATTTTAAAAATAATTATTCAACTTTAAATCAATCCCTATTTATAAATCATAAACTCAAATCCTTACCCGTGCCATTATAAATTAATAAGGATTTAGTCACCACTTTAAGAGAGTTTTCTCACGAGCTTCTCCTGAGATATAATTAACCATAATGGCTTGCCTTTATGGGAAACTTAGAACCCTAGTAAAAAACCCTATTTTAGTTTGCTAAAGTAAGAGAAACTTTTGTGGGACTATAGATAAGTTTCCTTAAAACTAATTTTCATTTTATAATAAATAATTGTATTTGATTTCTATATTTTGAGATAGTATGATATTCTTATGCCATATTTGATCATGAAAATGATAAAATATATTTATGTTCTTAAATCTATAGTGAAACATCATATCTGTCTTTTGAGATAGTATGTTGTTCTCTATACAAATTTATTTATAGAAATATAAATTTCAAAATTACATGATAGCTTATTTTTCCATAGATTTTTCTGGCAACTCCACTAGGAATCAAACCCAGAATATATATTTACCTCTCTCCAACTTTAATGGTGACTAAATATTTTCATTGGTAGTATACTTACTCTCACAGCAGGTTTAAACTACGCACCATTTGTTAGTTACTTTACTCATTTCACTCATGACGGAATGTAATCAGCATTAAATTTCTAGCCTATTGTATATCAATTTTTCTTGAACTAAACCTACCATTCTTAATTATCTGCTTCAATCATTTCCTTATTTTGAGTGAAGCATCGTAGTTACATTTTCTTGTATAGCTTGGTGTGGTTATTTGGACTAGGTCAAATAAATCAAAATCAATTTCTTAAATCCAAAAGCCTACTCCCTTCATCATGGCTGTTGAAGAATTCAGTAGATTCAGTTCGGCATTCTCATGATCAAAATATCTCTTTTAAAGTTAGTGAGTTCAAAAAATTGATACAAAGCTGTATTTATATTCAGAAATGGCTGGCAAGTTGATCTTCTGGTTTTCTAATAATCTAAACCTTAGACTTAACAAGTCTCAGCTTTTTATTAAGTTTTAGTCTGGCTTTAACAATCTAGTCATGACAGTCAATGAACCTCAATTTGTTATCATTACATCTAATGAAATTAAAGAGAAGAACCTCATCCTTGAATTCACTAAAGAAGGTGGTTACTGTTGCAGCCACTAAACCTTCTATGTTTTCAAGGATCAAATTCCTTGAGCTAGTTTCACATAAGATGAAATATATTGTCTTATCTGATATGCCTATGTCAGTACCTTTGAAATTGGATCATTATCTACTATTATTTCTATGATGACTAAGATTAGGAGAAGGAACAAGAAAACTCGTATGAGGTAGAGAGATAAGAAAGAGAAGTCCCTAGAGGAAGAATTCATTATGTATGCTACACAAAACTTGTCGAAGGAGAAATCTCCCCTATTTCTCCCTTGCTAGGAGGAACTTGATTTTATCCTCTCTCTCTATTGTTGATGGAGAGGAGAATGTTAGGATGATCGTTAATTCTCCATCACTTACACTCGATAGTTTCCTTGTTATGCCATACCTAATAGAGAGAGAGAGAGAGAAAGTTCAAAAGTCTGTTGAAGGATCTTGTCCAGAAGTGTGGAAGTAACTTTGGACAGTCGAAGAAAGACTTCTTAAAAAGCATGAAGGGATTCATAACTATGAAAGTTGAGATTGAGTTATTAGAAAAGAAGTTGATAATGTGCATGATAAAAGGAAGTTGAAAACCAAAATAAGGAATAAAGAACTAAAGTCAACAATGTCAGTAATTACTGATAATTATCAAAGGGAACCTAGAAGTTCTTTAAGAATAATGACCACATAGTATTGACTAGTGGTCAGCACCAGAATAATTTTGCTAAGCCTGTTGAGATTAGATGTCTTTCCCATTAGAGTTATCATCATTCTTCTCCACCTATATCCATCATCATAAAAATCCAGCAAAGATCTCTCATCACTTTTATGTGAACCAGTCTCCTAAAGTCGACAAACACCATTTTAAGGGTAGCCAATCATCTTCTCATTCTGATGTAAGGAGGTTGAGCTCCATAATTCAGCTAACCTTAATATCTAATGAAAATAAATTTTGGAGACCTAAAGTGTTATCCAATTTGTCTACACCCATCATAAGTAAAGACTGTTTAGAGGAAGAAGCAAGGATAGCTAAAGGAAAAGTGCTGATAAAATCTATGTTAGATAGAGAATACACTCAAATTAACCCACATTATAAGTCAAGAAACTCTATAGAAGAAATGATGGATGAATTAAAAAATAGCATCCAGAGAGTAGAAGATGAAGATGCTGCTAAATTAGCAACTATAGAATAAGATGATGTAGAGATATCTGTTGAGATCTGTATAGTAGATACTAAAGCATCGACATAGAAATATAAATCTACTAGAGTTAATCTATGAGATATAGAGGTTGAGGAAGGTGTTGCACCATATTTAACTCAATGTATGTTAGATCAATTAAGCCAAAAAGATGAACAAAACTCGAGAATGGAAAAGAAGATAGAGGAAATGATGGCTGTCATGGCTACATTGCAAAGTTGAGAGTACCCATCACTGTGAGCATAAGTTGAGTTGCCTCAACCAAAGTCTATTTAGGTGATGAGTAAAAAGATAGAAGTAATTAAAGAAGAAGAAGATAAAATAGTAAAGTAAGAAAGGAGTCTATTCAGCCAGTAGGCATAAAGAAAATGGTAGAGTTGTAGGTTAAAGAAGCATTAGTACAATCCCATAATACTTCACCTATTATTAAGGATAGGCCATATTTCGAAGAATATGACATAATGCCATATCCAAAAGGATTTGCGCCACCTGCATTCAAAAACTTTGATGGAACTGGCAATCCCAAATAGCATTTAGTGCACTTTAGAGCTAGTTGTTGCAATGTCAGAGGAAGTGATGCATTATTATTCAAATAATTCGTTAGTAGCCCATCAGGGGATGCATTTGATTGGTATTTAAAACTGCCAAATGGGTCTATCCATACCTTATTCAAAGTTGGAAGCATGTTTATAAAGATATTTTTCATAGCTAGACATTATGTCACTATTGGGGATATGGTAGTTACATGATAGAAACCAGGAGAAAATTTATTAAATTATATCCTATAATGGAGGAATCTTAGCATAAAATACAAGCCACAATTACAAGAGTAGTACACTATAGAAATCCTCTTAAAGAATATTCATGGTCCATTAGCTTTTCTTCTTAAAGTGTTTACCATTATAACATTTTAGAAGCTATTAAGTAAAGCCTCTAATATCCAAGAGAAAGCTTCTCAATTATTATTCTTAAGAGATCATCCCCTTGCAGATTCTAAGAAGTTGAAACCTCATAAAGTTTTAAAAAAGAAATTTGAGTTAGCTTCAACAGTAGATAAAGGTAAATAGTCAATGAAAGTACAAGTAGATAACCCAATACATCAAGTACAACATCAATAATTTAGTATACCTTTGAATGATCATCAAAGTAAACCCCGATCATATCTCACTCTAGAAGAATAGGGAGAAGTTTGAAGCCTATATAAATAAAGTATATTCATTTAAAAAAGAAGAAATCAAGAGAATTTTTAAAAACCTTAAAAATAAATCTAAGTTCAAACTACTTGACCCTAAGAGACCAGAACAAGTGGGCAAATCACAGCAACTCTATTATTTTCCATATCACCGAATGTTGGTTACAAATGGGAGATTACATTACTTTCAAGAAATGACTTGAAAAAATATCAAATCTGGAGTGGTTGTAATTCCCAAGAAGTACTTGGTATATTCAAGCTAGGGATTAGTTAGATGTGTGATTGGTGAGCCCTCTGTTCCTTCTCATATTATAAAGCCTAATCATGAATGGGATGTTATTTTATTGCATTCTTCTAAAGGAATTCTAAATAAACTATATTGTTCTTCTCCGTAGGTGTCTCAAGGAGCTTAGAATCCCATCCAGGTTGATTTGGTAGCTCTTGAAGAAGATCTGAGGATGCTACGACTAGAGATCTTAGGGAAGTCCAAACTTGCTGGGCTCCTGTAGTTCCAAATGAGGAGAATAAGAATAAGAAAAAAAAATTGTGGCAAACAAAATTATACTTTATGCGGATGAGGGACCTAAATTTATTATGCTATTAACTCTTTATGACTTTTATTTTGTCCCCTCAAGGGCTAAATCTTTAACAAAGAAAGATTCCACGTACATCTTGACTATTTTTGATGTTGATAATGTGAAAAATTCAAACACTACAATAGAAAACAATTCTCTGAAAATAGGTCTAAATTTAAATGATCTAAAAGAATTTCTTCAATATTTCTCTTATAGTGATGCCCCTATTCTTGATGTTTAGGGTACTCATATTTGTATTAAAATAGAGATGCCAGATTCTGATAGTTCACAATATGAAAAAATAGAAGTAATTGAAGATCAAGAAGAAGATAGTTCTCCTGCCTCTTCCCTTGAGAGGTAGTATAAGTAAATCTTCATACTTGTAAAGTTCTGCAACTAAGAGCACATTTGTAGATAAAGAAAAGTAGGTTATAGATAATCTAGAATCTTCAACACTGCCTCAACCTGTGCAGTCTCAAGATATAACTTATTAGGAAGTGCCCATGGTTGATTATAATATACTAGTGCATCTCAAGAAGTTGCCTACAAAACTGAGTATTTATGTGCTCTGATCCTGTCTAAGAAAATGAGAGAGGCTTTGATCAAAGCTTTACTCTATTCAGAAATTTGTATGGCTTAGTTAGCATTAGTATAGTATAAAAAAACCTTATACTTCGAAGAGGTTTTAGGAGTAACATTTTCAAATGAAGACTTTTATTGAGAACCACCCATCATATTCGCCCATTGTATATCTCTATTCGCCCATTGTATATCTCTATAAATGTAGACAACCTTAAGCTTCACATGTCCTTGTTCATCTGGGTATATCGGTCAATATTATGCCACTTCCCCATGAAAGGATTTTTAACTACGATTAATAAGATTAGTATCCATAAAAAAAATGAATACATAATTTGACTGAAAGCTTACTTGCAAATTGATTGTAAACTAAACGAAAGTATAATAATTATTTTTAAATTTATATAATGAATACATAATAAATTCACAACACATGCCCTAAATAATTTTTAATGAATACATAAAAAATTCACAGTATATATCCTTAATATTTTTAAATAAGTTTTTTAATTTATTTTTGTAATACATATAATAATTATTTTTAAATTAATAATAATTTATTTCTTTACTTAATATAAATAAATAACTTTTTTATGTCTATTAATGATAAATGACCTACAAGAATAATTTATAAATGCAAATTTATAATATGAATTTAATATATAATCTATTGGTATAAATTATACCAAAATAATTAACCTGAATTAATAATAATATATATTAAATTTATACCTTTATATATGAATTAAATTTATGTTAAATATAAATCAAATTTAAAAATTGAATTGTCTAAAATTAAAATTACAAAAAAATATTATTTTTGTATAAATTCAATGTATTTTTTCTTCATAAATTTTTATTATTTTATAATTATTACATTATTATTATGTTATTTAATTTAATTTTTATTACATCATCCTAACACCTAATTTCCTAATTGAATCATTAAATTTTGAACCTATCATTCTTCCAATTCTATATCCAATCCAATTTTCACAACCTTGGTGTAACTACAAATTTGATAGTCCTCAAAACTGTGTTCAAAGAAGAGGTAGTGATATCGATCTCTAGGAAAATGAAATTTATTTAACATTGGGTGTTATTTCAAGAGAGTTTATCAAAAAAAATGAAAAGAGTAAAGCAACATAATCCGAATGAATAACCTGAATTTTTGTCATGCAATGATGGAAAACTAATGCTATTGCCTGCAATTTTTCATGGCTAAATTTTATTCAATCTATTCTAACAATTTTGGGCAGAACTTTGTACAAAATATTTTTCACTTGAAAACAAAAAAACAATAGGCAAAATCACTCTATCCAAAGATTAAGACTCCAGATGCATGTACACATAAAGTCTAAGATATATGAGCGCTGCTCCAATTGTATCTAATGAGAACAGATACAAAGACTGGAATGAGGATCTTGCAGAGCTACATTGTAGAAATATTACATTATATGGGAAAATATTAGAAAAAAAAAACTAGGTAAATCTTGAACTGAATATAGGTTCAGCTTCTGCATTTGGCTGTGTTCTACGAGTATATTTGATAAGCAAACCTTCTGCAGAGAGGCCAGGCACATGAATATCTCTACATTAGGAAAGATGAATTACCAAGCAGCACTTTAGGATAATAAGAACACAAAATTCAAAGAAAACATAAGTTCAGCATATACAGGATTTGATGCTAACCGGATATAGGGCTCCAAGTCCTTCCATTCCCACTTTTGCCGCTCCCGAAACAATGCAGCAAAGCGGTTGGCTGGATTTGAAGGTAGAGTTGAGACGCTGAAAGCACGAATCCACTCTTCAGCTCCAAGTTTGTCATATAAAACCTCACCCTCAAGCATTTTCAAATCTGCCTTCATTCCTGAAGGGATACTGTGTTCCCACTTGTCCATGAAACTCTCGAGCTTCATCTTTCCTCCGCTCAAAACACGAAGGGCAAATCGTAGGCATACCCGTTTTTCATCTAGTCTCCATAACGTGTCATTAGAACAATATACCTTGCTTCCATGAGTTTCAAGGCAGTGTGAAACTATCCTGGGTGGAAAACCATCAGCCTCCATGGTGGACAGGACACAATCTTCACTGAGTGCACTTATCTGCCAGTCATGCAGGACTGAGTTGCGTAAGATCATATCTAAGGTTTCATACATTGTTTTGTCATCAACAATCCTCCAGTATCCATCAACTTCCACAGCAGAGAGGGACATCAAAGCAGCTCTTATCTCTTCATCACTTGCTTGGATCATCTCAACAAGGTCTTGCCACCTGTGTAGGCCTCCCTTGTGCACTGAACTGTCATATAAATCTTCTTCAAGATTGTAAGGCTTCTCGCTGAGAAGTTTCTTTAACTTATCAAGCTTTGGTGCTGCTTGGATCAATTCAATGTTACCTGGTGCAACTGTGAAGACAGATGCAACCACTGAGGTGCTCATCTCACCATTGGCAGAAGTAGTTTTCATGGTTGGAATCGAGTCTCCTGGAGGGATCAAGAATACAGAGTTGGATGTGCCAACAAACTTCATAACATAAGTGGATGAAAGAGTACAAAGTACCGCATCCTCATCAGGCTGTCCTCGAATTGAAACCCTGGTAATGAGGTTAAGAAAAACTTGTGAGGAAAGTAGATGCTGAGAAAAATTCGATCTCAAAGAGGATAAAAAGGGCCAAAATGCAAATTACAGAAATTGGACATGAAATTATCAAATACCTTCCCAATTCAAAATTCGAACAAGCTAAAAAAACTGTGACGTTGCTTTGCTAAACCTTAAGTTTGACTGAAAACAAATGCAACTAGTTAAGGGCACTCCAAGAATGCATGGAATATCAAATATACCCAGAAATCTGAATATTGAGCCATTGAGCTTTCTGGTCGATAAATTATCTAAATTTCAATTACGATTGCAAAAAAGGAGATTAGCCATTTAAATAAAAGTATGGAATTTAAATTATATAAGATATGTTCTATATTTTATAAATTAGTTCTCTAGATTTTCTATCACATATTTGCTTCATTATTAGATCATTTAAGAAATAATTAAATATATTTACATATAGAACGCCCAAAATTAGCTAAACCCCACTATTTTTATGTTTAATACCTAAACCCCACTATTTTCTTAATCTAACACTTTGTTAATCTGATTAATTACATTTTGTAGATGGGAGGAAGTAGAAATATTATCTCACTGATGAATGGCATTTGGAACCGGCAGCATGTACAATTTGTCGACAACTAATAAAAGAATAAGAGGAAGTCGCAACATGATCTAACTAGGGGAGGCCATCAACGAGACTAACGTTGTCTGCAACAACCCTAAAAACCAAGTTAATGAATAAGAGCTAAGTAATGGGAAGGTTACATTTTTATGTTGCTTAAAAGAATTGAATGTTATCAGAGTAAATAGCTAGATTCAAGTATTTAACATGTAAAATTAGACTGTTTTGATTGTGTTCGTAAATCCCCCTTTTCATATTTATAACAATGTTATGGTTCAAATTTTGATTAAATTCAAATAGAACCTTAAAATCTTGAATATTTCTTTCTTTTAGTTCAATATTCAGTCACATTTTCAGAATATCAGTGTAGACAGACAATTAGACTTGATTATATTATGGGTCAATCAATGTCGTTTTTAATTGATTTCAAAACCTCAAATTTGTAATTACATGCGTTATATCCTCGATAATAATGTTATCAATAGCTATGTAAAACATAGCTTTCAAAAAATTCTTGATTGAAGGGGTTCTAAAATTTGTTACGGAGGGTGCATTTCCTCATCATTTCATGCACATACTTGGAGTATGCCAGATCCACATTAGAGATGCCAAAAGAACGCAGGAAAATCAAGAGAAGCCAAAAAATCTTATCCCGATTAATAGCGGTCATGGTAACATGACAGTAATGCTTGAGATCGATTCAGCTGCAAGTATCAACTTTTCATTATTATATAAAGTTGATTATGTTATTTTCCTGATAGTGGGCTTGAGGTATCAATTCGCTTACTAGAATTGCGGCTCCCTCAAATTGAAAGCAATATGGATCAGTACAAACAGAAGCAAAAGGTTATGAACATGAAGTCCCATGACCAAAGATCTAAGAGGATGGATGATGTTGTAAGTATTGTCTCAATTTAAGGGGTTTGATCTGAAAAATCTTCCTGTTACAGGAGAAATTCCGTGGATATTAAGGATTCACATAATATGAGGTCACTCTAGGAATTATCTTCACATCTATTGAAGGGCTTGCCAAGTTAAAGCTCTACATAACAATCTAGTATATAATTTTTAAAAACAAAGTTTGAACGCACGCCTCTAATTAAGTTAACCAAAAAGGAGCTATGGTTGGAGGGGTTCATGACTGATCGTGTCATAAATTAGCATGTTGAGTTATTAACTTGAAAAGAGAGAACTTTTGATTAGAGTTAATCAAAATGCGCTAAATATTTAGCGTATAGTAATAGCAATTTGAATTTAGCGTTGAAAGATTTACCATTGTAAGCTTGAAGCAAATGATGGGTTAATGATGACAAACAAGATCAAAATCTCATGATTCTATCATCCCGAGTTGTAATGGACCCTAGTCTACTTAGTCAGTGAGGTAGTACCAATCTATTTGAAGGACCCTTATTAACAACCATGAGTGTGTTATTTAAAGGAATCCTATAAACTTGCGATGGATGTTCATCTATGAAGACAAGTTTAAGTCGACCTTAACTAACAAATGATTTTGTGTCCTATCAAAAAAAAAAAGCAACCAACCTACAGGCTCTAGCCATAGCCATAACTTAAGAGTGCCAATTCGCAGTGAAACGTTTAGTCATAAGGGCCCGATGATAATAGTTTAGATATGATGTCATTTGGCAAGAAAACAATCAACTAGAGGACATGTCATTTGGCAGCAAAAGAGAGCTAAGCTGGCAAAAACTTCTTGATACTGGCATTTTAATGATGACCTTGATATTATAGAACTTAAATCCACCTATGGCATTACCCCAAAAAGTTTTTTGAAGAAACCCCAAATGCAAATTTGAGAGGATTCATTTTGAACTCAAACTTTATAGTTCTCGCAAATACAATTCTCAAATCATCATAGTAATTCTTTCAATCCTTGCTCTTGACAACAAAATCGATTATATAGCACTCTACTTTCTGATGGATCAAGTCATCAAAAATACATATAATAATCCATTGATAAGTAACTCCAACATTCTTTAAGCAAAAGGGCATAACTATGTAACAAAATATCCTAATAGGCATCTTCAATGATGTATGTTTTTTTATCTTTGGGAGCCATTTGATCTGATTGTAACTTAATGATCCAACTATAAAAGAAACATATCGTAGCTAGAAGTGGTCCACAAGCAATTTTAATACAGGAAGTGAAAAGTCATTTTTTGGAAATGCTTTATTGAGATCCTAGAAGTCTATACATACATTTAACCACTAATCTTCTTCACATAAATAATATTAACTATCAAATTGACATATTTCTCTTCTTGAATAAAACCTGCTTCAATTAACTTTTTTGTTGTATAGTTACCCGCTCTTCAATTTTAAGTCTCATTGGCCTTGGGGCTTATTTGATAGATACTACATCGGAATTTATGGCTAATTTGTGAACGCCCATATCAAGGGATAAGGCGGGCATCTCACAAATACATAGACAATGTAGTCCCTAATTCACAGAGTAACACTTTTATTTTTTCAATTTTATCATTAGGTCAAAGAGCACAGATGAAGGTTGGGCTAGATCTTCCTCTATTCATAAATTAATTCCTTTTTATTCATCCATAGTTGCAACCTACCCACCTTCTTCTAGCTCTTCGAGTGCAAATTTGGCTGATATGCCTTCCTTATCTAAGAGGTTGGCCTCATAAGGATCATCTTCCCCATTGCCTCCAAACTCAATTTCTTCTTTTATTATTGCATAACAAGTCTCCTTTTGAGGATAATGAAGTAAAATAAATTCAAGGCATTTACTTATATGATTATTACTTCTCCATAAAACCTGTGGGTTTTTTAATACCATCTTTTTTAAAAATATTGAGTTGGTCGTTTAGCAATTCAATACAAACTCCAAGTTTGTGCATTATCTTTAGAATTTTTTAGGATACTATTTCCCTAAATAAGATGCATTCGATGAGCCAATCAGAATCGACGGCTTAAGTTTCTCTTAAAGGTCACAAGTTGCAAGGATTTAGCGGGTTAATGCCAACGATGAACCACATGTGGGGGCATGTGCCTAATAATTTTTTAATATACATATATATATATATATATATATAGAGAGAGAGAGAGAGAGAGAGAGAGAGAGAGAGAATTCTTGAATCAAATAAGTATTAACAATAAACCTTATATGTATAATATTTTTTTCATAACCATTCCAAATCTTTAAACTTCTCCCAAACTACAAAACCTCATGATGTTCAATACTATTCTTCTCTGCTTAATATTATTAAGTGTAGCTCATTGCCATGAAAACACATTGAAATTAAGTTGGTCCAACAGGTAGAATGATTGTTACCTTCGATTCGAGCTCTGACTTCACATGATGTAGACGAACCCAAACCAACGGTCGAATGGAAAGAAAGTTCGTCTACAAGAACTCATGTCAGATCAAAGAAATCCACTTAAAACGAAGCAGGCAAAGCGGAAGCAGCGCTCGAAAGGGAAGAAATTTGTTACCTTCGTTGTGAGCTCCTCCGATCCGACAGGACTGCTGCTGTCGAAGGCGGCAAGGGAACCTCTCTTTCAAAACTCTACTCTCACAAAATAGGCGAAACCAAAGCAACCCTAAAACTATTAAATGCATGTATTTAAAAGAAAACATAAAAATGAGACGGTGCTTCAAACTGCCTCGAGGCGTTAAGCCTTGACTCGTACAGCTCACTCAAAAAAAGCGCATAACTCACCAAATTCTTCAAGGCTTAAGCCTCAGAGCACTAGGATTGCGCCTCGAATTAAGGCGCACCTCGAGGCATACGCCTCGATCACTTTTTTAAATGATGGGTCATACTAAGAACTTTGGCAACAAAACTTTATAAGTGTGGTGCTCTTTGGCCATACGTCAACCACCAATCAGCTAAAAGTAATGAAATTTTTATTTTCTATTATTATAAAATTACTAAATCTAAATTTTATTCAAACAATGATACCAGGAGACCAGGTAGTCCTTTGTATTACAACTGAAGAAATACTAAATAGACCTTCACCCCTAATATATAAATGTAATTCAATAATGATTGTCTTCTTCATCTAAATCTTTAAATAATCTTCCAATGCATGAATATAGTCAAATAATTATTTCTTTATCCCTGGCAATATTAAAGGTCTGTAAAGTTGCACTTGCCATCTTCTATCAATAATTCAAAAATGTATTCATATTTATCACTATTGTTGAACGTTGTAGCAATTACTCCATATATATAAGTCATTCGGGCTTCCTTTCTCCATCAACTAATCTAATAACCTTCAATAAAGGGTCACCTATTTTTAGGACATACACTATTGTATTCCATAATGATTGTTACAAGAGTGTTTGTTGAGATTATTTTGCCTTTGCATTTTTTGTATAAGGACCCAATAATAAACTCCTCGCAAGTAAACATTTTCTTCATATTCAATTGTTTTTGATGAAAATATTGTAAAGTTAAGAAGGTTTTCATGAAACAAGCCATGGAAGGCTTGATAAGGGATCTTTGATTTGTACATCTTCTCATTAAGTCATATAGTGAGACTTTAAATATATGAAACTGTGTACAGCCACCGCTTTCTCAAAGCATCATCGTAGTTTTTGAATTTTAAAAAAGTCCTCCATTATCAAATCTAAACAATAAGCCACATAGGGAGTTCAATATATGTGAGAATATTTCTCCATCAACAACTTTCCCGTGATGTCATTAAAAGTTATTGTAAGATAAAAATTAAAATTACATTTTCATGCTTTTTAATGTACTTGCATACATTTGCGTATTCTTTAATGCATTCGCACAGTGCACTTGCATACTTTAGTTTATTTTCACAATGCACTCACATGCTTCTTGATGCATTAGCACAATAGAATGATGCACTTACATGAATTTTAGTGTATTCATTTGGTGTACTTGCAAACATTTTAGTGCATCCTCATTCTACACTTGCATGCTTTTAATGCATTATTATATTTTTAATGATTCACACGATACACTTACATGCTTTTTAGTACATATGCATCTGTGGGCTCTGAAAATTCGGCCCCGGCCTCCCCCGCTGCTTTTCGAGGGAGTTTTAACTGAATTAAGTTCCGGGGTAAATTTTGGGAAGGCAAATGAGTTTGTAGATAAGACACTACCCAGAGATTTCGCCCTCATTTTGTGAGGACTTTATGATCTAAGTTCTGGTTTCCTATAGGTGCAAGCCCTATAATTAATACGAGAGAGAACTTTTGATTAAGGCTAATCATCAATCAGATACGTAGAGATATGCGTTATCTAGCATATAGTAGCAGCATGGGCTTCGGTATTAGAAATTTGAAGGTTTGACATTTGAAATTAAAAATTTCACCATTTTGCACTTAAAGCGGATGGTGGGGGAATAGATGATAGACCCGATTAAGATCTCATGGTTTCGTCGTCCCGAGCCATCGTGATCCCTAGTCTACTTAGTCAGAGGAGATAGTCGACCCAACCTGACAGAAGGATCCTTGTCGGCAGCCATGGGTTGCTTTGTCCAAGGGGACCTTATAAAAACCTGGGGGAAATATTTGTCTAAGGGGACAAATTTGAATCCACCTTAGCTAACAAAGGGTTTTGTGCCCTATCGATCATATCCTATTGATTCATATCTTAAGGATTTGATGCCACTAAAGAATGTATTGGCTATGGCCATAACCGTTATCTCGTGGTGCCATTTGGCGACAGAACCACTCGGCTCAGAGGGCCCCGAGTCATAACCGTTTATCCTGCAGTGCATTTTGGCGGCAAAACTGCTAGTCAGAGGACACGTACCACGTCCTTACTGGCAGGAGATTATTTGAGAAGGGATCCTAATGATATTCTCGACTAGGCATTAACTTTATGTGAGTTAAAATATTTTCAATTTGTCCACCTTGGCAAACTGTTGCAGAGGATGGATGGATTTTACTTGAAGTGATTTGATGGATTATTTCAATTTTAAATATTTTGGATTTGGACAATTTTAAGATTTTTGGATTTTTGTGGATATTTGGGTGGAGCTTTGAATGTATTTAGAATTAACCCCTCTGGTTGAGATTTTCATTCAACACGGCCATCATCGGGGTGCCTTTGAGATCCTTGAAAATATTCGAATTTTATGGAAATTTGAGGGCATTTTGAAATGTTTGAAGTTAACCCCTCTGATTGAGATTTGCTTTCAACACGACCATCATCGAGGTGTATGGGGTCATTTGAAAATGTATGTATTTTGCAGGATTTTGGGTGCATTTGAAAATATTTGATCCCCTCCGGTTGAGATTCGCATTCAATACGGCCATCATCGGAATAATTGGGGGTCATTTCCTTTTATGGGTTGAACTTTGTCAACTCTGTCAACTCGCTGACCGAGGATCGAGTTTGTCAGCTTTAAGTCTAATTAGTGGATTTTCTTTGTTGAAGGCCTTAAAGGCCTAATATGAATGTATGAAATGAATATCTCGGTTGACCTCGCGATCTCATATTTATTTAATGGTTCGAGCCGTGTCGACTCCTATCTACCCACATAGAAGGATCAAGCTGAAACGTAGGTTTAATTACTGACCCGCGCAATATCCCTAGACGTCATGTGTTAACCCATAACACGCTCGTTGGGCCCATGCGGTTTGTGATTGCACATACCCCTTTAGTATACCTATGTGTATATATTATACAGTACACGTGTGGGGGTATTTTTCTAGTTAGTTGATTGTGGGCTCCGAAAATTCGGCCCCGGCCTCCATCCGCTTTGCTTTTTTTTCGAGGGGAGTTTTAATGGAATTAAGTTACGGGGTAAATTTTGGAAGGTAGATGAGTATTATAGATTAGACACTACCCAGAGATTTCGCCCTCATTTTGTGAGGATTTTATAATCTGAGTTCTGGTTTCCTATAGGCGCAAGCCCCTATAGTTAATTACCCCTCCCAGTAACGAGAGAGAACTTTCGATTAAGGCTAGTCGTCAATCAGATACGTAGAGCTACGTGATATCTGGTGTATAGTAGCAACAAGGGTTAAAGGTTTGAAAGTTTGAGAAATTTGAGAATTTAGAAGATTGGAAGATTTGGAGATTTGAAGATTTGATATTTAAAATAAAAATTTTCACGACCTTGCACTTAAAGCGAATGGCGTGGGAATGGATGATGGACCCGATCAGGATCCCATGGTTCCGTCATCCCGGGCCATCGTGATCCCTGATCTACTTAGTCAGAGGAGGTAGTCAACCCAACCTGACAGAAGGATCCTTGTTGGCAGCCATGGGTTGCTTCGTCCAAGAGTACCTTGTAGACCTGGGGTGGATGTTTGTCTAAGGGGATAAATTTGAGTCCATCTTAGCTAACAGAGGGTTTTGTGCCCTATCGATCATATCCTATTGATTACATCTCAAGGATTTGATGCCATTGGGGAGCATACAGGCTCTGGCCATAACCATAATATAATGGTGCCATTTCGCAGCGACCACCTAGTTCAGATGGCCCCGAGTCATAACTGTTTATCCTGCAATGCCATTTAGCGGCGAAACTGTCGGTTAGAGGACTCGTACCACGTCCTTGCTGGCAGAAGATTATTTGAGAATGGATCCTAGTGATATTCTCGATCAGGCATTAGCTCTTTGCAAGCTGAGGTAAATTTTAACTTGTCCACCCCGGCAAACTGTTGCGGAGGGTGGATAGATTTTGCTTTAAGTGTTTGGATGGGTTGGATTTCAATTTTAAGCATTTTGGGATTTTTGGATTTTGACATTTTTGGAGATTTTGGACTTTATGGGAATTTTGAGATTTTTGGGAGGTATTTAAAAGTATTTGTGAACCCCTCCAGTTGAGATATACAATCAACACGGCCATCATCGGGGTAAAATGGGGTCATTTGTATTTATGGGCTGAACCTTGTCGACTCTATTGGGTTGTCGACAGAAGATCGGGTTTCGCAGGCTCTGGACCTTTATTGATGAACTTTCTTTGTTGAAGGCCTTGAATGCCTAATATGAACTATAAAACAAATATTTTGGTCGATCTCCCATTCATATATTTTTTTTATGGTTCGAGCCGTGTCGACTCCTATCTACCCGTATAGAAGGATCGGGCTCGAACTTGGGTTTATTCATTAACCCGTGCAGCATCCCTGGACGTCACGTGTGTACCAATAACACGCTCGTCGGGCCCATACAAGTGCATAATACATCCCCTTATGTGTACCTAAGTGTATACATGTTATAGTGCACGTACGGGGGGTATTTCCAAATATTTGGCAGATGTTCTACGGCAGCCCGTAGGCATTTACATTTGGCTTGATCATGTTGCATTTTGCTTGTGGGTGATGCATTGGATACATAGGAGTCTTCTACAGAAGCTCGTAGGAGTCATATACTTGTAAGGCTTTGATAGTTGCCCGTAGATGATATGTTGAATTCACGGCGGGTCTTCTACAACGCTCTGTAGAAGCCCATGATTGTTGTAGTTTTTCAATATTTGCATGTGGATGCTACATGGGATGCACGACCACTGTTCATTGAGGAGCTTGTAAGCCTCAATAATCTTCTCCACCTCAATGTTTAGAATATGGTTGAATTGGGATTCATTCATTCCATGATGCTTTGATCTGGCTCTCTCCTTCTCGTGTAGGAATTAATGAGCGACTTTCTAGTCATGCCGTCCTCCTCATTTTCTACTGTTGACTCAAAATAAAGAATCGATTACTTCAACCTTGGATGATTATGGTCTTGCTGACGTCAAGATATCCCTTCACGGAATGATTATTGTAGTCCTTGAGATGGTTAGAATGGAGAATGATCTAAGAAGAACCTAGGAGAGATTCGTCCCTATAACTTCTAAGAGATTTAAGATCAAATTTGGTATGATCTAAGAAGAACCTAGGAGTGCATGCAAAGTTCATCATTTTCTTGTTTGAGATGTTTAAATGTTTAGATTGCTCATCATTAATCAACCAACTTACAAATTACATCAAACGTATTAGTGAATTTGCAAATCTTTAGATACATAGCAGTCTAAAACATTCGCTTCTACTTTATTTTGCAAAATATTGCATACAAACTTAATCAATTGTGCTTTCTTTGTGGGATTTCAACATAGATCTTGAGAAGTCAATGAGAGATCTCACAACATAAGATGCTTGCCAATTTGATTAAATTTGACTCTAAATATTTGCAAAGTTCCACGAAGGTTTACAAGCTTCAACACGTAAAGAAACTTCGCATTCGTAAATTACTTTTATGATCTAAGCTTTGAAAGAAAGATACATACAATCAAACAAATTGAAGCTTTGGAACTTTCTCATACGTTGGTGCATTAGAAGCATGACTAAACATCTCCAATTTTGGGGATTTCATACAATAAAGCAAATGTTCACTTGTTATTCTTCCCATAAGCTTTGCAATGTACCCAAAATGAGTTTGACCAACCTTGTTTGCTCTAGGATTTACAAAATGAACCTTTGGGGGTTCATATGAGATCCTACAACAATTTATCAAATCCATTTTGGATATATAGCCAAGCTATGATGAAATCCGCAAGCTTTAGCATATGCAAATTCCTAACTCTATGTCAATTTTGTCATGACACTTGGCTTGAGGAAAAAAGAGCATGGCTTACAAGATTTGGGAAAAATTCAACACCTCAACATACATTTTGGGATGGGAAGATATCATCAAACCCTATGGTCCATTTGTAGGTGAAGGCTAAGCATGTGATATGAATGCAAAATCATGCATTTGAGAGGTTTTGGATACCAATCCAACACCCCTATGCGTATTAGCGTGCCTCTTTGGCTCTCCCAAGAGAACAAACAAACAAAAATCACTAGATTTCCGTTGTTTTGCGGAGAGGACAGCAAATGGAGGGTTTTGGGGGAGCAAAAATGAAGCTTCTAACGGACCTATGGCTTTGGATCGTCAACCATACAACCATTGGCCTTGGGGGACCCTAAGTCTCACTAAGTTTTAAGGATTTACCTCGTCGGGTAGTCACAGCGCTAACCACGTTCCACTCGCCTAGTTAAAAGCGAGAAAGCAAAGGGTTGAGGCGACGAGCCGCTGTCCAAGCTGCTTCGGAGGAAGAAGACTGATGTCCTAGCCGCTCCGGATGACGTCACCACTGTCCAAGCTCTTTTGGAAGACATATTTGTTGTCCAAATGCTCCAGCTCGCTGTCTTTGACACCTTAAAGATGTCGGAGACGATGGGGAAGGAAGAATGAACTCCTTCAGTGACTGAAGAACCTCCACAAGCCTTCACTATCTTCCTGCCTTTCCTCTTTTGCTTGAGATAGAAAATGACAGGTTTATACTCTTCCACTTGGAGAAATGAAGGAAGGTGGGAAGATATTTCCCTCTCTTGACCCAAGGAAGAGAGAAACGACAGCCAGGGATCGGTGGTCTTGAAAAGTTGGCATCTGGAGGGCTCAACAGTAAGGGAGGCGAACGACTTGGCGAGGTCGAACGGGGATCCCGCACGCAAGCAGGCGAAGTCGGAAGGTTACCTGAATCCCTCTCTTCCGCTCTGTCTGGGACACACGAACTAGGTGGATGTTCCGGCTCTTGTTGTCTATCATTTTGGGAAGCACGAACTGCAAGCAAGAACTCTGGTTACTCCCCTCTCTCGCTCTCTACGGACAAAACCGAACAGACAAGGGGCCGCATGGAATGGGATTATATCTTGCGCGCTCTCTCTCTCTCTGCTTTCTCCATGCGTGGAATCGACGTCCATGCCTACTTGAGTGGATTTTCCGCAGAATAGAGAATTCTTGCGGCGGGATAAGAGATTTCTTGCGGCAGGATAAGAATTTCTATGATTTCTACTACAGCAGCCAGCCGAAATGGGGATTTAACGGGATAACGGCCGCAAAATTTGAAAAATTGGATAGATCAGAGCAGTTAATCGAGAGATTTGATCTGGGAAGTCAAATTAGCCATGATTTCATCAATTAGGACTGAAATTGAGCCCGAATTGGACTCAACTCAAACCAATTTGGGTCGGTTTGGGTTTGATCAAGTCAATTCTGAAAAATTAAACTTGAATCGGCATCGGATTGTGTCGAATTTTGTTTGACGAGGCTCGATTGGGTTCGATTTAGATCGATTTAATTTTAATTTAATTAAATTTAATTTAATTTAATTTAATTGAGATCTGATTTGGATCGATTTTAGTTCTACGACATTCGATCGAGGTTGGTTTGCGCTCGATTGTGAAAATAAACGTCAACAGCCATATTACAAGGAATAACCTTAACTTGGAACTCCTTTGCCAAGTTATCTTCCACCAAAACACTTTTGTTTCAAGAGATCTTCTATTTCATCAACAAGGTATCTTTAAATCAAGTGATAAAAAAAAATTTCTTTGTTGTTAAATTTCTTTTCATTTTGGTAGGTATCTGTGCTAAAGAAATCTAGAATATTAGTCTATTGGTAATTATAAACTTATTAGTCCTCCAATTAGTGAACATCACATAAAAGGCAAGTCAATCATATCTAAAAACCTACTTCGTCCCTTCGATAAATGAGAGATTCATGCAATATAAGGTGAAATTTACAAAGAAATATTTGATACAACCTATTGAATGTACTTTCAAAGCATTAAATTTGAAGTTATATCTTCTTGAAGTTAACTCTTGATTATATTTATTTATACGTGCTTAATTTCACTTAAGAAAACAAACTATTAACACATGCTTAAAGATTCAAAAAAAATTCTACACTCACATTATATTACTGTATTTATGCGTCGTATCTATTTATTTATATATTTAAGTGATTTGTGTATAAATAAAACAAAAAGGGTTTTGTCAACAAGACCTAAAGCGACTATAGCTTGAGACTTCTAATGGTCCTTCGTCGCCACACTCCTCAGGACCTCAACTAAAAATTCTTCTAGTCAAGTATTATTCAAATAGTCCTTTCATCTATCATTTGGTCATTTTTCATATTTTTAAAATCACTCAACTATATACTATATTTTTACAATCATGCATCACCTTACAGCACAAAATAAACCCTACAATAAGCCCAAATTTAAAACTTCTTGATTTAATGGCATGCAAACTATTAACAAATTTTAATGTTGGCTCGAACAATTGGATGGTTTCTTTAATTGGCATAACATTGATGACTTGAAAAGATGATTAAAAATGGTCAAATTACATTAAAATGGCTTATGAGAAAAAAAAACAAATACATGGGACCAAAACTCTAACATGAGATGACAATGCTACTAAGAGAATGCAAGCGAGCACGCAGGGCAAAGGCAATGAAGTTAACTCATGCGATGATGTCCACCCCAAGGGACATTTCAATAGGGTATAATGAAGATCGAGTTGTGCTTTGCAATGATGTCAAGGAAGCATCCAGAGAATGATTTGACGTGATGAAATCAAATAGGACTAGAAAATCGCCAGAAAAATAAGATGTAAAGTTAGCAGTGTTTGTATTGGCAAAGTTCAATGAGGTAGGAGATCACAATTATGACAAACAATGATGATGAGGATGTGTTCAAGTCGATGATGAAGTGATGAAGGATGTGTAAGCAATGATGGCGAAGAGGAACCAATGCATCATCACCAGTGAGCTGCTGAGAGATTTTAAGATTAGTTGGGCCTAAGTATGAGTCACAAAGAGAGAGATGACAGAGGAGGTAGAATCCTATCACGCAGTACACAATGTAACGACCACTGGGTAACATTGGTAGGGCAAATCAGTGAAGTTATGAGGGTGTGTCAGTCCAAGGACAATGAGCAACAACAATAGATATTGGAAGCATTGGCAGGAGATCTCAGGTTGAGACTCCGGTGCTAATAACGATTCTCATTTTCTAATTTATATATAATAAAACACCATTAGAGCCCATCTCTAGCTCCCACCATCATCGGCCAAGCAAGAGATAAGGTCTGTGAGGTGAAACAATGGTTACAAAAGTGTAAAGATAGATCAGGAAATGCCAAAAAAGTGATGGCAAAGCTTCTCACCTACAAGCTGCATAAATAGTTGTCATTTTAGCAGCTTGTTCACCTTAGACTCAACAACCAATGACTTGAAGGGATCCCTATGACCTACAACAATGAAACCATTGGATGACACGGAGGTCTACAAGAACAAGGTCAAGAGGATTCACTCATAACAAGCTCAAAATAGAAGATGTTTATGAGCAATAAGTAGTATAAGTAACTTGGCTCTGATACAATATTAAAAAAGAGATAATATGAGAGAACTACACGTATTCAATTGTGCATTAGTTAAATGCCTACATGTGAAACAGGAGAACAATGAAGAAAAATATAATAAAAGTGGATATCCAAATAGTGAATGGTGAATATTCCTGCTATATATGATTGGCACATGTGATGATATGGACATGGCAATGGCCTCATCTCACTTCAAATAAAAGAAACTGAAAATTGAAATTATTTTGAAAAAGGCATAATGGGCAAGAGGTCTCATAAAAAACAACCTACGGGCAGCTTTCAGTATATTTCAATTGAGAAGTTGCTTAAGCTCATGCGACTAAGAAGCTAGCCCTAAAATTATCTCCAGGAAATAATCTACAATAAACGGATTGACACGTTATTTATTGCTTATAAAAGTTCAATTATTTCGAAAATTGGGTGTCATTGCTATCATATAACCAACTCTGCAATGACCTCTCCACCACAAGTAGCATACACTTTGAAAGTAAATTAAGCCAAAAACGCCTATCACCTGAGTGTGATTTCGTGAAAACAAATTAATTTTGCGTAAAATACGCATCTCAATCTAATGAATGGGGTTTTCCAATCACGCCATGTTCTCTACGATGTTGTGCTCGAACCAAATAAGCACAACGGCAAAGGGCTTCAATTGATTAGTATATGTTGCGAGATGGAGCGCGTGAGCAGCAGCTGAGAGACAAGTTACAAATTTATCAAAGAGAAAAAGAAATTTACCGGTTTCCTAGAACATCAGGAAGAAGCTTGTCGTCAACCTCGAGGAGAAGGAGATCGTCGTGAGACCCGAATTGGGAGTGGTAGCAAATGGGGATCGAAGAACCCGGTGTCAGGCTTAGGCTGGCTTCCGCCTGTCCTTCCCAACCTTCTCGTTTTTTCTGGACTTCCATCTCCCCCCCTCTCCCCCTCTCTCTACCTCTCTCCAGCCTAGAGGGAATCCCGCACTTTGGATATCAGATGCACCGGATTTAGAAAATTTTCGCGCTTCTTTGGGCGCGACTTCACCAAAGGCCTGTGGAAGCCCGCCCTATGTAGTGTCGATGGAGAAATTATGAACCGTTCACGTGTATAAAGTGTGTAACATATTATTTATATATAGTGTTTACATTTATAATTTGGGTATTTGTTCATCCGAACTTCTGGTAAAATAATTTCTTCAATAAATGACCCGATTTAGCATCTGATCCTAAACATTGACATTTGATTTATATGTTTAATAAATCGGTCTGATTTGAATTCAGAATTCTAATTTATTTATTAAATGAGTCTAATTTAGATTGATCTGTTAACCTAATTTTAACTCAAAAGTAACTAGTTTAATATATTTTATAAATTATTTTATTTATTAGTATGATCTTTTTTTATTAATTAATCTAAAATTTATGATTAATCATTATAAAAAAAAGTTAATTAAAAAGGATTTTTGTGTCATTTTTGTTAGTGGGCCGAGTTTGGGTCGATCTTTTTGACCCATTTATTAAATTGGTTGAGTTTGAGTTGACTAGATTTAGATCGAATCAATTTCCGATCAAGCTCGACCATAATCCATTAGCCCATTTTGAAATCTCTACCTACACCAATACCATTAATTTTAATGTTCCTTACCTATCGATTGATGTCTAGTTAACCCACCACAATTGGGTCCATTTTGAAGATTGATGGTTTTATTGAAGTTTTTTTGCGACAGATCTTAAGTAATTAATGCTTGGGCTCTCAATTAAACAATGCAAATACAAATAAAAATATGAGTTTGATACTTGTTGCAGGCTAGAGTATTCGTGACGGTAAAGTACAAAAAACTTCACGTCTTAGCATTGAACAAGTATCCAGCTCACACACAGAAAGAGTAGAAATACCAGAATTTTTTACGTGGAAACCCTGAAGGGAAAAACCACGGGGCCACGCTCAGTTGAAATTGATCCACTGGTATTTGAATAAATTATAAATAACTGACTCGTCCTCGAACTTGAGGGCAATCAAATTACAATAGTTAATCAATAGGCTAAAATCTAGCGACGAATGGGAATCGGATGAAAATCTAGCAACGATCGGTGGTCGGATGTAAATCCGACCTCGATTGGCGGTCGAATTGAAGAACAGTGACTGTCGACGATCAGGTGGAAGTTCGATGGAGATCAGCGGCTAGGAGGTGGTCTGGCAACAGTCGACGGAGGTTTTTTGGTGATGATCGGTGGCCGGGCGGTGGTCTAGGAGGCGTCTGGTGGCAAAAGAGCTCTTCCTTCTCTTCCTTGCTTAAGTCCCCTTCAATAATGAATGAGAGGTCTATTTATAATTTTTTGGGAGTATCATAACCACTAAATAGGAGGAAGATAGAGGGTATGTAGGGAGTGGTTTGAATGGACGGTCGATATTGATCCTCTTGATCATGGACCGTTTACCGGGTATTTAAATGCCTTAATTATATCAGAATTTGATGATCTTAGGCTTGTTGGATTCGTCTCTCAAACTGCTCAATTCAACTATAAGCATGTTATGTTTGGAAATCATTTGGTCATCCTATTCATGGTTTGAACTTTCCAAAGGTGCTTTGAATCTTCGATTTGGACCCATTTGGGCTCGGATTGAGTCAAATTTGGTGTTGTTGGGTTCATATTTTTAAGATATTCAGTTCAACTATAAGTTTGCTGAGATTGGAGTTCATATGATTTCGAATTTAATTTTGAAAGTTTCCAACTTAATTTTTCCTAAAGATTTGTGCCCATTCATGATTAATTTTTGATGATATATCAATAATTAGTAATTAATATATCAAAAAAATAATTATAAAAAAATATTGGGGCTATAGGTTATGAAGAGTGTGATATTGGATTTAAATTTTATTGTGGATGAAACCCGATTCTACTAGTATGTGAACTCTAAGGAAGCAATCTAGGAACTTTTGTGAGAATATAGCGAACAGTCCAATAAGAATAATTTGTAGCACAAGTGCTCGAAATGCTCAGGATCTCAAAGAGTCAAAATGATCTTAAATTCTCATCTTCACCCTTTATGTATAAGAATATGAGGGCTACATAAAATACTATATTAAAAAAAGAGTAAAAAAATATAATGTCTTTTTTTAAGGTGTTTTGAATTTGTTTGGATCCTAAAGATTTATGAAATCACTACTAAAGTTGAAGATAACCTTAAAGCGATTCTATATATTTCTAGAGTTTTTTAATTATTTATTTTATTTAAATAAATTATTAAACACAAGGTTGACTTAAGGATCTTTAAGATTATTTTAAGTTTGGTTTATAGTTAACTTATATATTTTATTTTATTATTTATTGATTTTATTTTTTTTATTGCATTTCAAATTTTGAATTCAGTGCATTTTATTTCATATTTATTTATTTATAAAATTTTCAAGTTAGAGGGTCCATATGTACTTATTGGATTAAGATTTAATGTTTGAGCTAGCAAATGTATTCAAATTTTTATGAAAATTTTCCCATGAGTCATTGTTGAACCAATGACCATCCCATGAGCTTTTAGCCCATTTGAAAGCAAAATTAATTAATTAACTTTTTAATTACTTATTAAAAGGTTATGTTTAAATTTAGGTTTGACTTGGATTGATTTAGCTTTCATAAATAGAATATTAAGAGGCATTATTTTACCTTGATTCTCATATTTAGTGTGAGTTCAATACAAATGATTTTATATTTTTATAACTTTTTAGAGTTTATTATGAATTTTTAGTTATACAATTAGGGTTCCATTTAAAATGTCAAATAGGTTTTGTTATTTGAACCACCAAATGACTTCAAATTTTTATGAAATTTTACCTTAAGTCAACAATGGAGTAAGTTGAAAACTCTGAAAGTTCGAAAGAATTTGGAATTTTGTTTTATTTTTAATGATTTATTAAATTTATTATGGTATTTTTACTTATGTGATTATTAAGTGGATTTAAGGTATAATAAAAGGCTTTAATTATTTTCATGGATTCTTTATTATGTTAGGAGTTCAATTAATTTTAGTTTGTAATTTTATAATTTTTGTATATTTATATATGTATTTTCAAAGTTCTAGTTCACCTATGTTATCCTACATTACGTGAATTTAGGATTTGCAAATTTTCTAACTAAATGGATTCAAATCATTATGGAATTAAATCTAGAGGTCCCACTATCATGCCTCAAGATCTAATTATAGAATTAAACCCTAATCTTAATTATCACATCCCAAAAGGACATAACAGAGCCACTAGACATCCAAAATTATGAGAAGATAAAATATATACAAATTTATAATGTACATTTCATCCTGAACATGAACATGAATATGCATGAATTGTCACCTATATGATATTTTAGGATGTAATACATGTATAATTTGCGTACACATGATATTTGCAATTTGAAAATCATTCATTAGGAGCCTTTAAAACATTATTTTATGACTTTTAATAAATTCTAATCAATTCTAGAAATGTCATATTCTACATAAATAATTAACAGTTTGTATAGACCAAATCGAACAGTGAAAATTTGATTTCTTATAGTTAAAATGATTAGAATAGAATATTCTCTAACATGTGAGAAATCAAATGGTTAAATGTTTCTTGAAATCATTAAAATAACATTTTATCCCTTAACATTTTTTATAAACATCAAAATTGAAATCAGAAAAAGGGTATTGGGAGCCTATCTTGATTTAAACATTTTCCTTAATAAACCCGACAGACGAACCTCGCACTTTAGCCTTTGAATTTCTCCCGTTTGTTTTTTCTTTCTCCTCTTCTATTACTCCTCCTTCTTCTCTCCATTAGTTGAGGTTAGGGAAAATGTTTTTAGATATTTATATATAATTTTTTTAACACATTGTTGTGGTGCCCCATTTCCCAATGCTACAACACACCCTCAAAAATTCTGGATATTCCCAAATAGAGAGTTCAACACCATAACATTTTATTTTTTCAATGGTATAACGCCCTCGGTGCCTTCATTTTCCCTCTAAATAGAGTGTTGAGTGCCACAAGGCTGACATGTATAGGGCCACAATGCTTCATAAGCCAGATCCCTTTAAACAGATAGACAATGCCACATCACTGCCACGTACAGTATCATAGCTCTCCTAAGGAGCTTTATGCACTTGCCTTATTTACCCTTTTCTAACTTTACCCCATACTCTTATAGACTTTAATAAGTATATACTAACTTGAAATTTCATTAATAATTTTATACACAGGGGTATGCATGAACTTCTTACCAAGTTTGAATTGTTTTTACTTGCTTTTGTAACAATAGTTATTACATCTCCCCACCCCCTCCCCCCTTATTTTTGCTTTCTTTTCCCAGGTTACCTCTTATTCTTAGATGTGTTTCTATTGGACATTGACTATAGCAAAGTGCTTATTTCTTAGCTACTTCACATGCATCATAGGTCAAAATGTATTATGGTTCTTCCCTAAATGTTAAATTAAACTATACTTCAACTTCATCTTTAGGAATTCTCTACTCTATATCAGAATTCATTTCCTTAGCACTTATATATGGAACACATTATAGATATTTGACTTGTAATCTTACAGTGATAACTTATAAGTAGATTTCCAAATTTTTCAATCACTTCTAATTTCTTGGGCTTAGGAAGATTGAAGATTGCCTTCTTTAGGGGGTTCTTAAATATTTTTTATGACTACATTCCTCTTAAATGAAAATGTCTGGTTTATTGTTTCCAAGAATCTATCCTTTTTTTTTTCCTCTGGAGTCATATACTATTGTAGCTACGAATAAATCTATCATTGTGACTAATACTGATTACTTTTTTGTTGTGGTTATTGTGAAGAACTTTTAACTAGAATTTTTGGAAAGTCGCATTTTTATTTATTAATTTCCATTTATTTATTTGTATTTATTTATGAATATTTTATTTAATTTGGATTATTTAGTTAAATTCAATTAATGAATTGAGATTTAAATTTTATTTTTATTTTATTTCTAATTTATTTTATCTTTATTTTAGTTTATCTTTTAATATTTATTTTTTTATTTTTATTTTTTTATATATTTATTTAAGTTTGACCATGATTTGACTTTTTATTTAAAATTTAAATTTTTAGATTTATTATTTTCTTAAATTTAACTATTTATTTGGAGTTTATTTTTTTTTAGTTTATATTTTTATAATTTATATTTATTTAGTTATGAATTATTAAAGTTTACTAGTCATTATTTATTTTATTTATTAATGGATTTAGGCAATTTTTCATTTTTGCACTAAATGACATCCAAACATTATGAGATCATTGCAATAGGTTAGGAATGATGTAATTTGGGATCCATAAAAATTTTAAAGAATTTAAATTATATTTTTTTATTTAATTAATTTCCTTTATTTATTTATTATTTTTAGTTTTAACATTTTTTGATAGGGATCTTATTTTTCCTTGATTCTACTAGTGATTTTAAGAAGAATGAATTATACTTTATATTTTTTATTTTATTTAATTAATTGTGAATTATTTAAATTCCTAGGTTATTTATGTGACTAGAATTAAGGCTTGCTAATGGACTGACCAAATGACCTCCATTTGCTATGCAACTTAAACCCTAGATCCCTAAGAATATTAGGAGTGTTCCATAAAAATTTTAGACCATTTATATCACTATAGACTTTTTTATAATTTTTAAAAAGTAAATATATCTTTAATTTTGAAAATTATTTTAGGTAATCTACACAAAGATATTAAGTGCAATCAGTGTATCTAACCCTTACATCAATGTATGCAATGTCCTTAACTTTGATGCAATTATTCCTAGCAAATTAGGAGTTATGAATTTTCAAATTCATAGGTAAAAACTTGACCTATGAATTTCAAAATTCAAAATAAGCTAGAGGGTGATCCAAATAGACTTACGAAAATTCAAGCACGATAAATATACCCTAAAGTTCACTCAAGCCAAATTTGGATCCAAATTAATGTGTTTAACCGTACTAATTAATCCAAACATTCAAACCACTAATTAGATTATCCAAAGAAATCTACTCATCCTTTGGCCTTAATGTTTAGTTCACTAGATAGAGGGCATCTCATTGAATCCGTAAATAGTTTATTTGCCCAATTTAAATTAGTGGTTAAAGAGATTTAAATTTTATAAGTTTTAAGCTATTTAAATGCATTTAAATTATAAATCTAAACCAATTATACATTAAGTCGCTGAAGCAACAACACTTTTCCACGTGGCTGCATATTACTTGTTATATAAACATATGTGGACCTCAGTGCTACATCACATTGATTCAGGACCATCCGATCTAGGATCAAATGAATATGAAACTGTGAGATGTTTGGATGGATTAAAATACGACATAATCATAGTTGTATGCCAAATAGAAGAGAGTGGATGGCTATAATTTTATCCTCAAGTTGCTACGATAAATAGTGTTTGTTCACTATATTTGCTTTTAATCTAGGTATCCAATGGACCAATCTGTATCAAATTGATCCAATAGGATCAATAGAAATAGAATGACTAATCCAAAGGTTGGATTGTCATGCATTGGTCATTCTCTTCACAATGTCCCACACCCCACACTAAATAAAATCAAGCTTGGAAATTACCTCTACTCATTCTTGATCTAATGGTGAATTTGGTTCCTCTGCATTTGAATGGTTTCCAAGAAAACATATCCTTCAATCTCCAAGTGCTAAAGGTGAATGGATCTAAAGAATGTTTGTTGAAACTCACTTGAGAATGGGTTTGCAGCAGCTGTAGGAGCGCTAGGGAATGCTTGGGATCACTCAATCTCTCATTAGGTAAGCTTATGGAACATAAAAATTGAACCTAGCTTTCATTGAAAAAAGGGTATTTATAGGAGTTTGAAAAAAGAATATGGCAGGAATTCAAGCCATGGCCCGCTGTACCCTGGCCATTTGGGTTATTTAGGGAGGACTAATGGAATTTAGGCAAGTGTATAGAAGACTTTCGAAGAAGGCAAGGTGTATGGATTGATTAGGTGAGCTCAATTTGAATTATATGGCTCATATTGAAGCAAATTAAAGCCAACACATGTTTGTTAGAGGTTGTGTTGGGTTGGGTCATGCTCAGGAGGTGTAAGAGCCATCTTTATATGTATTAGTTAGGATTAAATAGGGTTGGTAGCATGAATGAGGGTTCAAGCTCATTTTGGGCTAAGTTTAGCTAGCCTAATTAGGTAACCCAAGTTAGCCCAATGCATGGATTTGAAGGTTTAATTCATTTTAAACATTTGGGTATATTCAGGCTAGTTAATTGTAAGCCAATATTAGAAATTTGATGAGTCAAAGCCAAAGTGTCTATATGACTCACTTATGCCAAACTAGATTGATTAGGTCAACTTAGCCCAATGAGTGGGTCTAGTGGGTTTAAGAAATTTTATGAAGAAATTTGAAAGTATTTGAGAGGCATATCAAGGCTTGGAACATGTTATATGCATGAAATGGTCATTTAGGTCAAAATGGTCACCCATGGTGAATTTGGTCAATCATGGTAGACCATGGCTCACCTGGGGTTCCTATGGGTTTAAATAAGTTTATATGAATGTTTGGAATATTTAGTAAGCATTTTCATGGCTTGGAATATATTGGATATATGATTTGGAATTTTTGGTCAAAGGGTATTCAAATGGTCAACTTGATCATTCATGGTCAACCATGTCTTTAAATGGGCTTAGGTATGCTCAATAATGATTATAGAAGTCCTATAGATCAATCCTAGGATTTGAAACCATATTTGAATTATGTTTCATGCATAGGTTTCTGTTTTAGGATTTAAATGTCATAAAGTTAAACATGGTCAACCTAGGTCAACCATAGACCCTTATAAGTTCAAATCATTCAAATGATGAATAAGTTTATATCACTTTCCAAGGTTTATAATAAATTTTAGATCTATATGTTATCTTGAGGGTCATAGAATATAATTACAAGAGATATGGATTTAGGTTTAGGATTCATTGATGTTAATTAATTGGAAGGGCATAGAGGCTTCCAAAGACTACTAGGGCAGCTGTAAAGAGGTGCTAGGTTAATGTGCAATTGGCCAGACCAAGTTCTAGATAATTCACCTAGAATTTATATCAATCTAGGGCGTCCTACTTGAAGAAGATTCATATACCCTATGAATTTGAGTATAATGAATAGACCTCATACAAAACTGAGGTCAACAAGGTCTAACCTGTGGGGAGGTTGGGCCAAACCTGATTTGATGCAATCAAAGTCGGGGAAGTAAAATAGAAGGAATAAATGGATCTGACTTTGTCTTCAACCTCTAACTTCAAATAGTGGTCATTCATGTAAAATTCATTAATCCAAGAAATATAATGGATCAAATGGCTTCAAATTGACCTAGGAAGATCTCCGTGAAGAAACTCACCCATCTAATGACTAGATGGCCATGGGGTAAAGATTTCCTTCAACAAACTTTTGACCCCTAAACTACCATACTTGGGTTAATGGTCCCCTGAAAGGGGCTTTTGGTTCCTTAACATTTGTGGACATCTGGGGAACAAATTTGGTGAAGACTCAAAAAACTAAGGAAAATTTGTATGGAAGTTAGGTTTTTGCCGTGAACACCTCACTAGAGCTCACTCGATTGACCTCTCTAAAGAACCAGGTAACTAAAAAGCTTAGGGAACCTAGGGTTTTCACTAGGGAAAGTGTTTGAATCAAAAGGAAGCAATGGGAAGCTCTTTGTATAGAGAATGAACCATTTCTTCTTTTCATCTCTCCTATCCTATTCATTCATCAGAGGTATGCATAGACAATCAAGATTGATCAAAATTATGCTTTAGGATGTTGCTGAAAGTTCGAAAGGGATGTTAAGCCCTTGTAAACTAGTCCCGAGGCTAACCAAGAGGGGGGTGAATTGGTTATTTAAAAATTCGAGAGCAACAGTGAAAATCTTTTCTATGATATGCAGCGGAAATAAGTAAATACTCAAACGAAAATATTAATCACAGATTTCACCCAAGAAGATAATCGCAATAAAATAAAGTGCAAAAAATAATAAGAAAGAACACACCATATTTATAGTGGTTCGGTCCAACCTGACCTACGTCCACTCCTCGGAGGCACCCTCTAAGTATTGCACTAAACCAAAAGTGTCTCTCCTTTAGCCCCCACAGCTAGGCGGAGAAGCCCTTACAAAATCACTTCCACCTTCCCAGGTGCGGCAGAGTAGCCGGGTCCTTCGACAACGAAGAAATCTTCTTCTTCCCAAAACTTCCCTCGAGACGACCCTTAAATCCGATGGTACTTAGGTGCAAGCTTGCCGGAGCAACCGTGTGAACCCCCTCACACTCCCTCGAGAATCCCCCTTCCCAGGCTCTTCTCCCACTCAAACTCCACCCTTTCCTCTCTCCCTTTCAAGCTCTCTCTTCAAGTTTTCTCCAAAAGAACGAAGACTCAATGGCTGCCAAAGACACCTATCAAGTGCCTTGAGAAAGCTTAAATAAGGAGCTCCAAAAACCCTTCCAAATTAGTTTTGGCGGCAAAGATCATCCAGGACGATCGCCGAATCGTCCAGGACGATGTGCTCCAAAAGATGGCTTCAGAAAACCCTAAAAACTCAATTCTGCCGCCAAAGATAGTCCAGGACGATCGCAGGATCATCCAGGACGATGTGCTCCAAAAGACGGCTTCAGAAAACCCTAAAAACTCAATTCTGCTGCCAAACATCATCCCGAATGATCGCAGGATCGTCCTGGACGATGTGCAGAATTTGACCTGATAGTCCCGTACGATCCTGGGATAGTCCAGGACGATCAGTACAAATTTTGCACAAATCATCCAGTACGATATATATATCGTCCAGGATTATTAGAACAAATTTTGACTCTTAAATCCTTGCCTAAATTATCATGGCGGCTAGGGTTTTGAGATCATATTGGATCATCCAGGACGATATAAATATCGTCCAGGATGATTAGTTCAATGAACAGATCGGCCTGGACGATCAGAAATCATCCAGTACGATTTGTTCAAAAGTTGAACTTCAGTTTTTGACAGGATCTCACTCCCCCTGAGTATGTGTACACATAGTCACAAATAAGCATACACCCTTACAGGACTTGACTCAAGAAATCAAAAAGTACATCAATGAGAAATACAATAAAGTCTATTCTACTCATTCTTGAGTCTTGAATCTTTCTTGGATTAATGCATGTTGTTCCTGAAATGTTAGTGCACACAAACAAATATATATTTCAAATACTAGGAGATGAACCATAATATTTGTTATCATCAAAATAAGAACTCGTTAGCCCGAGTTGCAATAGTTGCCCAATGGACTGGACCATTTTTAAGTAGGGTAGTGGAGCAGGCAATCCTTTTAACTGGCTTGGATCTTTAAAGGGCTTGTGTTTAACCTTTTTATGGGCAATAGGATAGAGCCAGGTGGCTGGTATTAAGTGAAAATTATATTATATTTAATTTTCTTAAATTTTGATAAAGATGTGTATTTTAGTTGATATTTTGCAAGAATATCTCAGAAATGGAGTAAAATTTATAAAGTTTAGAACCAGCACTGGAGTGTTGCGACTCGAGCTCACGAGTTTATATTTTTTAATAATAACAAATATTATAACTCACATCTTTATGTTTCATTCTATACTTATTTTGTGTGTACTAACATTTCAGGAAAATCATACTCCAGACTGCTAAAGACTTCAAGACAGAAATAGATTGGATTAGGGTTTATGGTATTTGAAGTCTATATTTTTATTTTTCTTGAATCTGAGAGAGTGTGATTGTAAATTGGGTAACCGTGCACACACACACTAGGGAAGTAAATTTTAGAACTAATCGTACTGTACGATTACCCATCATACTGGATGATTAGTACGTCTGTACCTCTAGAATGGAGTTAACTAAATCAGGACTGGAAATTTTCTAAGTACATTTCGTACAGTACAAAATAGGTTCATCACGAACTCTAATCAGAGTACGAAATGAGGTTCGTACACGATCGTACAAGATGAATGAGTTCATTTTTTGAACTGATCATACTATATGATGTCAGTTCGTATAAATGCCGATCTGAGTATGAAATGGGGTTTGCACCAGTCCGTACAGATGAAATTTGAAATGTTCGTACTGTACAATGTAATTTTTGTACAGATGAATTTGAAATGTTCGTACGGTACTATGCGTTCATACAGGCGGATCGTACGGGATGATATAAATTTGTACGGACGACTAGATTGAGTTTATACAGGTTCGTACGAGATACTATGCGTTCGTACTGATGGATCATACGGGGACACCATTCATTCGTACGTGGATACTATTCATTCATACGGCGACACTATTCATTCATACGGGATGATATGCGATCGTACGGTACGATCGTAGGATAGTTTTCTCTTAATTTTCAATTTTTGGATGGTTCTTCATGTCTTTTCTATATAAGAAGTCCTAAAAACTATCACTAAATACCTTTGGTGCTTATCTCTCTTGAGAGTGGCCATTGAGTGTGAGTGTTTGGGAGAGATTGTGAGAGTGGAGTATGAGAGATCTAGTGAGGGGGAGTTGTGAGGGTTTCACAAGGTTTCCCAAAGCGATGATCTCTTTATCTTCTTCAAGTTTCTTCCCATCTCCTCTGGAGGCTCTTGAGGGAAGATTTTTAACATTGTGTCTAGGTTCTCTGCCTACACGAAGAGGGTGAAAAAGGACAACTCGATTCTCTGCTGATATCAGGAGAGTTTGAAAGGATGACGGTTCTCTGCCGACACCAGGAGAGTGTGAAAGGATGTCAGTTCTCTGCCGACACCAGGAGAGTGTGAAAGGATGCCGGTTCTCTACCGATACTAAGAGAGTGTGAAAGGACGTTGGTTCTCTGCCGACATCAGGAGAGTGTGAAAGAAAGTTTGTAAGGGTTTCTCCGCCTTACTGTGGGGGCTAAAGGAGAGTCACTATTATTTAGTGCAATACCTGAAGAAGGAATCTTCAGGGAGTGGATGTAGGTCTAGTTGAATCGAACCACTATAAAATTTGGTGCCTTCTATTTCTTTACTTTTTACTGTAATTTATTTTCTGTGGTTGAAAGTGTTAATTAAGAAAATCTATCATTGTGCTCAAGTTAAAAATCAATTTTCTAAACAATCAAGAGAATTTTTAAATTACCAATTCACCCCCCCCCCCCTCATGGTTAGCATTGGGACAATTATGATAGGTCTAGCAACCTATTCTCACTTTCATGGAGCGCCACTACTATCAGCATCACAGTATCTTCAACACCCTAGTGCCAATTTTAGGCATTATAGTGCCAGAGTCTCAATATATATATATATATAAGCTAGCTCCCCAATGAATCAAAGGATAATGCCACAACACCGTAATGCTAAAAATCAACATTACAACACCAGATTCTTAGAAAATTTTTAAATAATTCAACACCAAAGTGACAAACTATACAACATTACAATGTCAAGAAGCATAATGAAGCACCATAGTACTTATATTTTATAGTGCCACGGTGGAATAATTAAGGAAAAGAAGAGCCATATTAACCCAGCCAAAAGTCACACCAGTTTAGTCTGCAACTGTGTCGGGTAAACCCAACACTATAGCAAAGAACATTTACATATACCAAGGTGCTAGGCCATATTCAAAAACTACAGCGCCACCTTGTCGATCATCGTCCATCTAAGTTTTTTTATATATTAATTATAAATAGTTTTTATCTTTTTTTTTATGAGAACTTTTTAGTGAAGTCTAGAGGAGAGACTGAGGGAGACCTAAGAATAGTGAGATACATCATTTAGAGTGGTTAGTTAATATTGTAGTGAGAAAATAATCAATTGGAGAGGTAAGGAGTTTGGAGAGCAAAGTTGTAAGGGGAGATTTAATTTGGGAAGGGTCCATCCACAGGATCTATTTAGGATTCTTCATTCTGAGATATTTTTTCTTCATCTTCTTTTCTTTTACTTTCTTTCTTGAGCAAGTAATAGAATTTGTGTTGTTCACTTTTTATTCAATGGCCAGCTAAACTTGTAGTTTTTGACTGATGATGTTAAAACCTTTGTAATTCCTAATGTAGACTCTTGTGTTTTAAAGTATGAATGATTATTTTAAATATCTTTGACTATTCATTAAATTTATGTAGTGGTCATGTAAAAAATTAACATCTAGTGTGATACATTACATCGATAGAGGAATATTGGAATAATTAAGAGAATTGAATGGAATGTATGCATGCCTAAACATAGGATATTTAATATTCTAGGGTCTATGGAGATTTAATAATTGTAGAAAGTCCATAAAGCTTTATTTATATCCTCAATCTTAACAGAGATCTAAACATATATATGCCTGGTTCACAACTAATGTAGAGGAGTGTTCTTAAGAAAATTTAGAATATTTACTATCATTAGTACAAAATACTTTAAATACTAGTATATTCACTATTTTATATATTTCTCATTAGAGATAGAGATTACCCCTAATTTTATTTCATATGATAAATATTGTAGTTTGAGTAGATGGTACTAGAATAGTTATGTAGCATATAATTTTCTCATAGGATTGACACTCTCTTATACATTTTATTACTTGATTGGCACTTGCACTTATATTTTTATTGGGGTATTATCCAAGCAAATATAAACTAAACATAATCCCCATTGAGTTTTTGGCATTGTTGCCAGGAAATTTACTTGAGTTGTTGCAATTATTTTATATTGTCAAAAAAAAATTGCATATTTAATTCTCCTTATCTTATTTTTTGATTATCATTTGTGAGCTTTAAAATTGTGATTTTTTTTGCATAATTATATTTTAAAAAAAAAATTTCTTACAATTTAATTCTTGTGTTATTGATATATGCATAGAAGAGCTAGTAAAGAGCCTTTGTTGTTTGATTTAGAAATTGAAAGGACCCTTATAAAAATTAAAAAAAATCTAAAAGACTTTATAAGAATGGTTGAACTAAATCTATATTATAATCATCCTAGACCACTTAGAATAAAAAAATCTAGAATTCATAATATAAAGTGTTTTTATTTTAAAATATGTTGATCTTAATATCTCCTACTCTTCATTTAACTTATGTAATGGCCATGTATAAAATTAACATCTAGAATGATACATTACCTCAATCGAGGAATGTTGAAACAATTAGGAGAATTGAGATGGAATGCTTGCATGCCTAGACATAGGATGTTTAGTATTCTAGATTCTATGCAAATTTAATAATTATAGGAGGCCATAAACCTTCCTTTACATCCTTACCAGCTTTATAGAGATCTAAAAATATGCATGCTCTTATTTATAACTAATGTAGATGAGTCTACTTAGGAAAACTTAGGATATTAACTATCATTAGTCCAAAACACTTTAATTACTAGTATCTTCACTATTTCTATATTTCTCATTTAAGAAAGAGATTACCCCTAATCTCATTTCATAGGATAAATATTGTAGTTTGAGTAGACGGTACTAGAATATTTGTGTGTAGCATAGAATTTCCTCGTGGGATTGACACTGTCTCATAACTTTATTACTTGATCATCACATGCACTTACATTTTTTTAAGATTGTATCCAAGCAAATATAAACTAAACACAACCCATATCAGCTAGCTAGCTAGGGAAAAGGTTTTGGGAGTTTGAGTGAGCATTTAAGTGAAATGATTAGCATGGGATTGGCTAATTTTAACTAAATAGAGTATTGAGGTATTTGGGTTCCATTTAAGCTTGCCCAAGGTTTGACCCAAGTTAAACCAAGGGATGGGCTAACTAGCTTAGAGCGTTTAGAATATTAGGTTGATGTTTACTATTAAGTGTAAATTGTGTACTATTAATTATATTTCAATTTAGTAAAAATATATTATTTTAGTTATGTTTATGCAGGAAATGTTCCTGAGAAGATATAAATTTATAAATATTGAATGAGCATCATAAATCCCATATTTTCAGCACCGCAAGGTGGCCATCTACAATACCCTAATGCCCATTTTTAACATTACAACAAGAACCTCTCAAAATTTAAGGAAAAATTAGTATCTCAGTGAAGCTAAGGTCAATGCTGTAGTGCCTCTCAGCATCACTCTAATAGAAATTAGCATCGCAGCACTGGAGTCTTAGAAAAACGTGTACTAAAACACCGATCATTAAAGTAAAACAGCGCGATTGTGCTTTTAAGAGCCATAACACTATACTTTTGTAGCACAATGGTAGAGTTTTATTCAAAATGAAGAGTTGTGCTGACTCAGTCAAAAGAAGTACTAGTTCAACCATTAATCATGCTAGGTCAAACCAGCATCGCAATAGAGTAAACATTATAGCTTTGAGGTGCTAGTTCATTTTACACAACCATGGTGCAACCATGTCGAGCATCTTTTTTCCTAAGTCCATTTCTACACTTGTATAAATAATTTTTTTCAATTCTTTTGTTAGAGAGTTCTGTTATTTCAGTGGAGTCTTATACTTTGTAGTGCCTTCCATTAGTTCCCCCTTAGAGTAAAGTTTAAGGGAGGCTATAAAAGAGGAAGATACTTTTATTTAGAGATCTTAGCTTATATTGTGTTAATAATTCTATTATTAGAGGAAGGAGTGTGGAGAATGTCAATTGATCCTTTCAGGTAACATTTATCTTATTCATTCTCTTGTGCCTTTTTCTTATAAGAATGAAATGAACATGAGTTTTTTTTTTGTTATCTATGCCAAGCTAAATCTCTGAGTTTTCGATTAATTTTATAAATGTATAGTAAGTACTGATGTAGGCTCTTGTACTTTAAATTACTATATAGATATTTTTAATATCTCTAATTCTTAATTTAGTGATTACAATGCCCATGTATTTAATTAATATCTAGTGTGATATATTACTTTGATGGAGGAATATTGGAATAAATATGAGTATTGAAATGGAATGTCGGTATAACTAGATATATGATGTTAAACCTTCTAGGTTCTATGGAGATAGTGTAATTATATGAAGGTCATAAATCTCTTTTTTACTCTTATAAGCTCAATAGAGATATTGGGATACATATGCTCTGATCCATATCTAAAATTAAGAGTCTCATTAGGAAATCTATATTGCTTTACATTGATTAGTCCAAAATATTATATTTTTATTAGTATCTAATTTTCTTGCAAGTCTCAATTAAGTAGCAAAAACTCAGAAATATCCATTTTACATTCAATAGGATAAATTGTTCATTTATATTAAATAGCAATAATTTAATTATAATTAAGCAGAACACTTTCTCATGCGATCGACACTCTTCTCTATTAGTTTATTACTTGATCAGTATGTATACTTACATATTCAGTGAGCTTTCATTATTTTTATATCAAAGAAATCTAAGCATATTCATTTTTCATGCTAATTCTATGAGTAGCTCACATTGTTGACTACATAGATTAAGTCCAACACAAGCCCTCCATTAAGTTTTTGGCATCGTTATCAAGGAAATAACATATGTATTGAAATTTTAAACTATATTATTGAAACAAGTACATGTTTAAACCTACTTGTATCATATATCTTTATTTTTATTGTGTTTGTTAAAATTTTGAAAAAGATAAAAAGTATTTTATCGATTATTTAGTTTGTGATTTATATTTTATTTTTTTATTGTTGCATACTTAGTAAGTCTATTAAGGAGCCCTTATTATTTGATTCTGAAATCAAAAGGACCCTTACAAAAATTCAAAAAAATAAAAAGATTTTAGAGTTGTTAGATTAGGACCATCCTAGACCTCTTGAGAGTAGGTTAACCCTGTAGTAAAGGAATCAATTAGAGTATCAATAAAACTATTATCCATGACAATAACTTTGAACTAAAACTTCTCATAATTAAGATAGTTCAAAATTTATAGTTCGGGAGAACTCCTGTTAAGGATCCCAACTTATACTTAGCAAGCTTCTTAGAAATCTGTGTAATATTTAAGTATAGTGATGTTAGTCATAACATTATTAGACTTAGATTATTCCTATTTTTTTCTAAGAAACAAAGCTAAGATGTGGTTGATTCTTTTCTCCCAGGCTCTATAGCCATTTGGAATGAGTAGGCACACAAATTCTTAGCTAAATATTTCTCACCTTCAAAAATTACCAAACTTAGGAATAATATCACATCTTTTGCTCAGTTTAAGTGAGAGTCAAATTATGAAAGTTGGGAGAGATTTAAGAAATTGCTTAAAAAATGCCCTCATTATGCTTTACTCATTTTGTTAGTTATTCAGACTTTGTACAATGGATTGGTAGGATCCATTAGGTTGATCATAGATGTAGTAGATGGAGGATATTTAATGTCTAAGCCATATAAGAAAGCATATGAACTAATTGAAGAAAAGGCTATAAATTATTTCTAGTGGCCTTCTAATAGGGTGAATACTAAGAGAGTAGCTAGTTTGTATGAATTAGGTGCCTTATTTATTTTGACTACAGAGGTAGCTACAATTTAAAAAAAAAATAGACACTGTTGGAGTTAGTTTAGGATCAGGATCATCTATATAACTGGAAGAGTATAATTTAAATTCTATTGATGAAAGTAATACACCAGAAATTAAGAATGTGAATTTAATTGGAAGATAAAATAATCCCTATTCTAATATATATAATCCAAGTTAGAGAAACCACCCTAATTTTAGATGGCCAAATAATAATATTGGTGGTAATAATTAGTGCAATATAGGTCAATCTAATCAAGGAGGAAATTAAAATAATCCTTATTAACTTGTAATAAATCCTAAACCTTCGTGTCTCCTAGGTTTTAACCAAAGCAATCAATTCAAAGAGAAAAAATCACCTTTGGAAGAGGTTGTGATTAAGTCAGTAACCTAGTTGTTAAGTCAGACTGCTTTAATTAAAAATTTAAAAAATTAATTCGGACAGCTTGCAATCTCTTTTAGTAGTAAGCCTCTTTCATCTTGGCCCAGTAATATCAAAATTAATCCAAAGGAAAAAAGGAAAAGTGCATAGTGGAGACTACTTGAGAAGTGGTGATGATTCATTACAGCCTAAATGGCATATCTAGGCAAGTTTGGTTGAAGATTATAAACTTGGCATTGTATTAGGAAGCAACCTAATTTTATTTTGTGGTTGTATAATTTGTTTTATAATTTATATTTTTATGTTTTTTTATAATTTATGTTATGTGTGTGCTATATTATTTATAAAAATATTAATATTAATTTTGATTAAATATTAATTTTGATTAAGTTAGGAAAAACTTCCTGAGAAAGAACTAAAAATTGAATTAATGTTGTAGTGTTAGTATTTATAGCGCAATAATATTTGCAAGCCAAGCACCGTGGCATTCAAAAATAATATTGCAGTGCTGAAACCTCATGAATGTTTTCTAGAATTCACCACAACAGCGTTGTATCATTAAACACTAGAGTGCTATTTTGCCTTATCGAGTGGCTTGGTGCTACTATCTTAACTGTTGCAACGTTAGTTTATTATCTCTATAGTAGTAATGGAAGCGTAGTCAAATAAGCCATACTTTCATAATATTTACATTATGATACTTTATTGAGCACTGTAGTACTTATCTTTCTCAATGCTACAGTGCTTATGCATGTAAGCACCGCTGTGTTTCCCTAGTCAAAAAGCTAGTGCTTAATTTTCCAATGCCTATGTTGCAGCGCCACATATCTCATACCACTACAGGTTTATATATTTGACTCTTTATCATTTTATATGATTTTAAGTCCCACAACACTCATGATGTTTATATATAGTGTGCCCTTTCAAAGTTTTTTTTCATTTTGTTCTTTGTTTCATTCTTTCCAAGTTTTCTGCTTTTTCTTTGTTTGAGCTTTAAATGAAATGGCCCAAAAAATGTTTAGCAAAAAGTGATCTTCATCATCCTATGATAAGAGCAAATTCATTTCTACAGAGGATAAGCAAAATTATGGGACAATAGGCATATCCAAGTAGTTGATTCCTTAGAGAGGCTTCCATAATCGAGGAGGAAAAGTAATGCAAATGATTGAAAATTAGAGTTGGGAGCAGTTTTGTGAAGAAACCTATGCAAAAGTTATCAATATAGTGAAGGAGTTTTTTGCCAATGGGAAAGAGACTATGGATAATAAGTGCTATGAGCGAGGCAAGTGGGTACCCTTCAATCTTGTAACCATCAACCATCTTTATAAGCTTTCAAATTTTGAGTTTGATGAGTATACCCCTTTTTCTTGTGCCTTTGATTCTGAGAAAATTCTAAGAGTGTTGTGTGAGCCTAATAGTGGGGTTGTTTGGAAGAAAAGGGAGAACAAAATTATTAATTTTTTTGCATCTTGATTAACCCAATTATCTAAGGCTTAGCATTACTTTATTTCTACTCGACTTTGCCCAGCAAAAATATTAGTGAGGCAACCAAGGACCAAATTGTTCTTAATTGTGCTATTCAGGTTGGGGCATCCTTATCTTATTTATGCTTTATGTATAAATGCTGATGTGAGGTGAGATCTCAGTGAAGAGAAATTTTTTTCTATTTTAGCCCTCACTAAAAAAAGATAGAGAGCTTTAAAAGATTAGATGTAGAGGAGGGTGGTCCAAGTGAGCCTCCTTTTACTAGTAGGCCCACCAATAACAATAGTAGAAGTTTTAGGACTCTTAAATTCTTAGTTAAAAAGGTGTTTGAATTGAGGGAGTAGATGGAGGGGGTGATTGAATTATATGAGGAGAGTAGGGAATGGCAAGCACATTACTCAGGTATGCAAGAAAAATATTACCATTATACAACCAAATTCAATGAGGCTTTAGTGGGTGTGGAAAATTAAAATGATATGGCCACTGATTTAGTATTTAGTGTTTATATAATCAATTTTGTATAATTAGTACTAATTATCTCAAAAGACAAACTAACACTCATATTATTGACTTGAGAAAAGAAACAGATTATTTTTGTATTTAAATTTAGCACAGGGGATATAAAATTCATCCTGAAGGATAATATTCACATTCACTTATCAATTCAAATATGAAAATAATCCAATATTAGCTTTGATCTATGTCCAAAAGATTTTTCCCCTATCTTAGTGAACTAAGATAGGGTTTATTTTATATTAGGATCTTAGGTTCCTATATAGGCAAGCACTTATATTCAATTACATCTCTGAAGAGAAAAATTTTGATTAAAGTAAAGATTAGACTCATTCTAGATTTAAAATATCTAAGAGTTGCCTTATAGACTTTGAAAATATCAGTCACTCCCTCAAAAATATTATTAAATTTTATAGAAAATACCTTTGAATATATGATATTCTTTTTATAATAGAGTTCGAGGTGTTCAAATTCCTTAGACTTACACTTGCTTGGAATGCATTGCCAACTAACAACCTAATACAAAGCAATCATCTTAGATGTAATATACGATATGATTAGCTTTATCTTAAGAGATCAAAGAAGTATATCAGACTCTGAATCAGTAACTTGATATAAGTAATATTGACTTTACGTTCGAATGACACTAATAAGATGACTTGCTGAAAACTCTACATTTTATCTTATTTAATTATCCAACTAAATTTTCTAACTCTTGAAATTTCTAAGAAATTTTGATACTATGATGGCCCTATACCAAAGGAAAAGTGATAGCATACCTCGAGCGCATGAGGACCCCCTACCTTGCCTCTATTAGGCATAGGTGTTTTGGCTTAACGCATATTATAGAAATAAAATGCGTGCATGTATAGGTAAAGGGATTGGTGTATATGGTACCCAGTACCATATCATCCTAAAATTAGTTTACATATTCCTATAAAGTCTGAAACATATACACCGAGGAAAGCCTAGAAAATTAGTACCCACTAATGCAAGCTACCACCCATATGATATAATACATGATTTAATGTAATAAAGAAAAGATTGTATATATAAAAATTCATTTGTTAATTAATTTGAAAATGTACAATAGAATCAGACTCTATAGAAAAGAAAGGTGGCCAGGCTCCACCACAATAAACCTAGGTTTCTAAGCCTACCATATGTATAAAATCAAATACATTTGCTTAAGGTTTTCAAGTTTTAAGTTTTTTATGGAATTCCAAAAGAAAGTATCCTCTAAGGGAGAGGATATTTTCTTTTGGAGCCCCATTTGAATGAATAAGCATGTGTATTTGACTCTTTTATAACTCAATACGATGTACAACTTGATTGATATACAATATATAATTTGCAAGGACTTAGATATATACATCATTCTTAGGTACATTCTACTTTGACTCTTGCTGGAATGTAAAGGATTGTATAAAAAGCAAGAAGCATATAAAAATATAAAATATACAGAGCATTTGTATTATATCCTAATACTCTAATGCAATCCTTAAAGAGCCTAAGTGCACTGAAAATAATTAAAATGTCTGACATTTAGATTGTGTAAAATAAATAAACAAATGCATAGTGCTCTCCAAGAAAAGCTCTCGGCAAGCAATTCATACCACTGGCCTAGCCTAGGCTAAAGTTGGTTGTCCTAAAAATTCATCTAAGTGTGTGAAGGAGGCTGTATAATTTTGGTATATCCTATAGGAGTTTATTGTTCAAGTTGCTTGCATTTAAGGTGTTTGTTCATAAAGGTCAAAAGGGGCTATTTAATTAAAACTTACCTTGTATGAATTTGGATTTTATTATTTATGTTTTATTGGTTGGCATTAATTATTTAGTCTTAAAGAATTTGAAAGTTAATAAATCCAAGTGTGGGAGTTACTAACCTACAAATCCTAAGGTTTTATAATCATAATGTAATTATCCCCTGTATAGGATATATAATTACATAAAGCTTTTAAAGATTTGTTGTTAATTTATTGAGGGAAAAAGGGACCCTTTAATCTAATACACATGCTCTCTAAATGGAGTCAAGCATGACGTATAGGGTTAATTAATTGGTTGGCTAAGGGCTTATGAATCCCATACACTATACCTTCCACCTGTGGAGGCTAACATAGTGTATTAAAGCCCTTAATTATCATTAAATTTTATTAAGAATCTTCTAATAAAATATATAAATGCCCTCCTAAAAGGAATTATGCATTATATAAGGAGATTATTGGGTGGCTTAAGGTGTATTAAAGGCTTTCAATGAAATGCTAAAATGCCCTCCAGAAGTAATTAAGCATTAAGCATGAAAGCCTTATTATTTAATTAATATTAATTATCAAATTTATTTGATTAAAAATAAATTTTTAATCAAATAAAGTATCAAATTAAATATTTGGATTTTTATGAAATTATTTGGTATTTTTAATTAAATATTAAATTTTTAATGAATTTTAATTAATTAATAATTAAATATTAATAAATTATTAATAAATTTTATTTAAATTTAAGTTAATAACATTTAATTTTTTATTTTATTTTATTTGAATTTATTATTTATATTTGAATTATATTTATTATCTTGATTTAATTATATTAAAATTAGGAATTTAATGAATTATTTAAAAGGCTTAATTATTAACCTAGCATGGGTTATTTAGTTCTGATATCAAATTAATTCCAAAATTCATGAAATTGATAACATTGGTTAATGATACCCAATGGATAAATCCTTAAAAATTTGGGATTAATTTGCTTTGTATTTTATTTTAATGAATTTATTAAATTACTATTTAATTAAGGATTAATTAATTATTAATTAGATTTTAATTAAGTTTAGATCTAAATTTCAATTTTCTTTAATTGTAGATAATATTTTGATTTAATTAAAATTTATTAAATTTTTTTATGAATTTTATTTTAATTATTATGAGTTTTGGAATATTCAAACCTTAATTAAGGGCTGATTTTTATTTAATTTTATTTTAGGATCAATAAATCTCAAATGAAGGTTTATTTAAATCCTAAGCTGTATATTGTCACTAAGTTTAAGGGTTTGAAGTTTCATCCCTATAGGATGTGTGTAAGAATTCTTAAAAATTTTCTAAGTTCACTAGACTTTGTCCTTAATTATTGTTTGTATATGTCCTTAAGGTTAAACTAGGCTTTATAATCATTATTTCTAACCCTTGTATACATGTAAGCATACCACAACAATCATGTGTCCTAATTCTACATGGATTGGATATATCAAATTTACAAAGTTTTGGGTCAAATCACCCCATACTTTGAAAATTTAATAACTGAATATAGGGGTTCCTCAAAGCTTTGAAAATTTAGAGTAGATGATAAACATATTCTAATTTTCAGCCTCCAAAATTCAAACCAATTTGACCATTGATTAAAACATAATTAAGGAAAATTGTTAAGAAGAAAAACCCTAATTACCTTTTAATTAGTGTTTAACACCTTTTAGAAATATTTTTAACTTAAAGTAGAGCTCATATATATTGATTCCATAGAGCCCTAGCATGCAAAAATTGGATGAGAAAAATTAACTATGAATTTTCAAAATTTTAGGTTAAATCATGACCTAGGTTTTCGTAAGTTCATATGTGGGCAATATTGAAAAATAATTCTAAAAAATTATTGGGTATAAAGAATGTCCTCTAGTCTATCTTAGCAAAATTTGAGCTTAATAAGATTAATATATGAGGAGCATTTGATAAAATTGGGTATACACTCAAGAGGAAATTGCTCCGTATATATTCATCATTTTAACTTAGTTTTATTTTTAAAATACACTACATTTAATGCTAAAAATATAGAGTATTTACATGCATTATTTGGTTAAGTATTTAATTAGTTGTGATTTTCTAACATTTTAAATCATTAAAACCCTTTATTAATTGAATTGGGATTAATGGGAGCTGGCGGCAGCGACTTTACATGCATCAAAAGGTGATTCGGCCACCTTAGACAGCAATGGCGGTAGTGCGCCGCACTTTACATATGGCGGCATCCTGATTAACCGTGCGTTGGCACATGGTTAATCACTTAACCACATCAGACGCAATTGAGATTCATTGGATCTGCACGATTTAAAATAGATGGGCGAGATCTAGCTAGATGAAGATTAGTTTATCTCATGATTTTAACCATTCAGATCAAACTGCTAAACCAAAGAAATCATGATCATTAATCCAAATAAAATGGATCAGATGGTTGCACATTCGTCTTTCTCCTCTGTCAACCCAAAAACCCTAAACCTATATTTTACTTTAAACATTTTATATAATGATCCAAATAATGACATATTTCAAATGGAGATAGGAGATAGATAAAGAGAGAGTGGGGAACATTCCTTATGGCCATTCATATATTTTATGAAACCTTATTTAAAATCCTAGTTAAACGCCTAGTGTTTGATTATTACCTCTACACAAAAGATCTCATGAGGTGTTTAATGATAAAAAATATTTGTTGAGACTTGAATAACAACTTTTATGAAGACTTCAACATCTGGAAAGTAGCAAAGAAAGATCTTCATCAACTAGGATGGAATGAGCTTTGATCCTCTGTTAACTTTGCCGCCAATAATGTTTAAATGGTAAGAAAACACCAGAGGATTATGGAGAAGTCTCCGAGAGACCAAAAAAAAATCTAAGGCCTAAAGGATAGCTAGGGTAAGAGTGTAGTTGGAATGAGAGAGTTTTGAGGTTTTGGACCAATTTAGACATTAGAACCCATTTGGATGGTTGGGATGCTTCAGATGAGGAGGCTGGATGCTGGACACCTGGCTCAGGTGGTTAGACAACAGGGAGGCAAGCTACTTAGTGTGAAAATGACCCTAGGTCATTCCACATAAGAGGGGACCACCTAGCCGACTCAAGCCAAATCAATGGATGGGATCTATTGGGGTAGTGTCTAAGAGTATTTTGGAATGTATTTAAATGAATGGAATGGCCTGTGAAAGAACAAATGAAGAGCTTTAGGTTGTTTGACCAAATGGGTTTGTTTCATGTATATTGACTATTTGACCAGTCAACAGGTCCACATTGCTTAGGTGAAGTCTTGGGGAGATGAGAATGATGATTGAGGTGAAATGGAATGAGTTTAAATGAGTTTATAACCATTAATTTAAAGTTTGAATGGAAGTTGACCATGCATATATGGATTTGACCCTTTCTAGTGAGTTAACTGAATTAAATCCATTGGATATGACTCACAAAGAATTTGACTAGATTTAAGTCCTACAATTGCATGATATTAATAACTTAATGGTTTTGAATTAGATGTATACAATGATTTGACCAAATTGGGTTTGATTTGACCAGACTTGGGCTTAGTTGACTAAGTCAACTATTAATTGGACCATGGTGATCAGTCATGTCCAATACACTAGAGATGATGTTCATAGCACTTTGATGAAGATCAGATTTAGTTTGGAGTTTGCTTGGTGTTGATTGAGGTTGAGGATCAGTTGAGCCATCTTGGGCTAGCTCAATTGGATCAAGTTGGGTCAATCACTGGCTTAGGAGCTAGTGATAATTAATTTAATATATATAGACCTCCCAGTGAAGTGATTTGGACCATATTTGAGGCCAAGGAGTCAGTACACTGTGCAAGGTAGTGCACTAGGCTACCTAATTATAGTGCAGGGCTACAATTGTTTAGGTGATTGTAGATTAATGATTGTTGATTAAGCTTAGTGTAGTTGAATATCCATGGTGATTATGAATCAATTGGATATAGGTTGAGTGATTGCATAATGTTGCACTTTGATTGCTTATTTAGCTAGAATAAAAATGATAATTAAAAATTATGTAAATTTAAGATAATAATAAAACCTTAGATGATTGTTTGAATGAACAATATATAATAATTCATAATTTGAAAAGTTTAATAATTAACTAATATAGTTCATGTAAGCTATTAACTTATTTTGAATTTAGAAACTCTACACTAATACACTAACCACTAAATTGAAGAATGAGTAATTGAGTTTTAAGAAAAAGAAGTGGGTAGCTTAAATTAGGAAGATAATAAACTTAAATATGAAATTAGTGACTTTATTAAATGCTTACATTAAATTAATTAGGGTTGCAAGAGGATGAAAGCGAAGTTGATATTCAAAATCATTAAATATGTACTCCACAAGTATGAAAAAAGTAAAAAATATGAAAAATCATAAAAGAAAAATATGAAAAAGAAAAAGATGAGTGCATTCAAAAATTATTATTTGTTAAAGCTCACATCCAAAAGCATCCTAATACTTAAATCAAATAGGATAACATAAGTGAACTAATACATATGATTGAGCACTAATGAACTTCCAATTTAACTACAAACATAACTAATTTTTAAATAATATATTATTTATTTTTGAAATCAGAAGTCAATCTTATGCATACACTCATAGTGAATAAGTTCAATACAAGTAATAGAAAGGGTCATTAATTTGGATAATTGTTATGACCTTTATAACTTCTAGACTATGATGTATTATTTTACATTTTAGTAATTTTAAATTATCAATTTTACTTGGGCTATTAAATTAATCATTAGGTGATTTCACCATTGTTTGAGGACAAATAAGAGTTTAAGGTGGGAAAAATTTATTAAGTATAAATTTTGTATTATTTATTATGTTTAAATTCAATGAAAAGTTATTATTTTAGTTATATTTGTGCAAGAAATATTCAAGAGAAGGAAAAAATTCAAGTGTTGAATGAGAACCGTAGTGCCTACAAATTCAACATCGCAATGGGGCCATCTACACATCTCAGTACTATTTTTAATATTATAGCACCAACCTCTAGTGCCCCGATGAAGCCAAGGACTGTGCCACAACATTTGTCAGCACCACTGTGCCATAAATTAGCACTACAGCACTGGAGTCTAAAAAAAATGAGCGTTCTTGGGGAATTTATATTTCTTAGTTGTTTTTTTCACCTAGAATAGCAGAAATAAACTCATTCATAAGGGAGCTGATGATTGCATTGCTGCTATAGCAGCTAATTCGTTAAGTTCTGCCACTGCTTCCTTTCGGTTTAATCTGATCTTGGACTACTGGGATTCCAATCAGTGTAAGCTGTCTCATTCCTCTTGGCATCCCCCTCCCCCCTAGTGGATTAAGCTAAATGTTGATGCTTCGCTTGAAACCTCATGTAAGGCGGGTGTTGGTGGTGTAATAAGAGATTTCAAAGGTAGATTCTTGTTTGCCTTTGGATTTAAATGTTTGCATTGGGACAGCTCGGAATTGGAGCTGCAAGAGGTTCTTTCCTTGAGGATGGTTCTTCAGGAGTGGATGCATGAGTCAAAAGGTATCATAATTGAAGGAGATAACTTGAATGTAATAAAGTATATTCAAAGCATGTTGAAGAAGGATGTTGCTAAGGTGGGCTGCTTGAATAAAGAAGATTTCTTTTTTCTTAAAGATTTTATCCAAGTGATTATTCAATCTGTGAATAGGGATTGTAATAAGTTAGCAGATTGTTGTGCTAACTATGCTCAGTTTAATGATTTTATTTGGGATAGTATTGGTAGTAATAAGATTCCTCCTTATTTCTTCTCTTTGTTAAAGGAGGAATGTGATAGGGATGCTATCACTTAGTTTTTTTTATCTTTGCTTTTGTTAATAAAATTTGCTCTATGCATCTCCTCAAAAAATAAAAAATAAAAAAAGAGCGTTGGTGCTCCAATCATTGAAACAACGCAGCACCAAATTATATTTTCAAGTGTAGCAGTGCTCTACTTTTGCATCATCATGATGGTGCAGTTGTTAAAATGAAGAGCCACTCTGACTCAATCAAAAGATACATCGGTTCAACCATTAATCATGCCAAGTCAACCAAATGCTGCAACAGAGCAAGCATTATAGTGCCGAGGCACTAGTTCATTTTGTATCATCACAGTGCAACCTTGTCGAGCACTGTAGTGCTTGAGTCTATTTATGTACTTATATAAATAGTTTTTAAAGTTATTTTGTTAGAGAGTTTTATCATTTCAGTGGAGTCTTATACTTTATAGTGTCTTTCTTTAGTTCTCCCTTAGAGTAAATTTTAAGGGAGGCTAGGAAAAAACAAGATACTTTCATTGGGAGATCTTAACCTATATTATGTAAGCAATTCTATGTTGAAGGAAAAAGTGTGGAGAATATCAATTGATCTTTCTGGATGATATTTATCTTATTCATTCTTCTATATCTTTTTCTTATATCAATGAAATGAATATGAGTTTACTTTTTATATTTACCATGTCTAGCTAAATCTCTATATTTTGGGCTAATATTGTAAACGCATAGCAAGTACTAAAGTAAACTATTATGCTTTAAATTACCTCATAGATATTTTCAATATCTTGCATTCTTATTTTAATTCATGTAATGGTGATGTATATAGTTAATATATAGTGTGATATATTGCCTTGACAAAGAAATATTAGAAAAAATGGGAATATTAAAATGGAATGTTGGCATACCTAGACATAAGATATTAAACCTTCTAGATTATATGGAGATAGTATAATTATAGGAAGGCCATAAATATCCCTTTTCACCCTTACCAGCTCAACAGAGATCTAGGGATGCATATACTCTAATCCTCATCTAAAATTAAAAGTCTCATTAGGAAAGCTAAGTTGTTTTGCATTCATTAGTCTAAAATATTTTATTTCTATTAGTATCCAATTTTCTTGCAAGTCTCCATTAAGTGGTAAAAACTCAAAACATCGATTTTATATTCAGTAGGATAAATTATGCATTTAGATTAAACAGTAATAGTTTAATTGCAATTAAGCAGAATACTTTCTTATAGGATTGACACTCTTCTCTATCACTTTATTACTTGATCAACACATACATTTATGTATCTAGTGGTCTTTCATTATCTTTATGTCAAAGAAAATCTAAGCATATTCATATTACATGCTAATTCTATGTGTAGCTCACATTGTTGACTGCATAACTCAAGTCAAACACAAGCCCCCCATCATTTACATGGGTTTGGGCATAAGGTTAGGGGGTTTGTTTAATTTAAGTGGAAAGGTGAATTGGTCAATTTAGGGTTTGATAGTTGACTAGGTCAACTAATGGGTCCAAAGAGGTATAATAAGCTCAAGGAAGTGATTGTGTAGGTTAAGAGGCTATGGCATGGCTTGAATTGAGTTTAAACATAAGAAAGGGTATATAGATCAAATGGGTCACATGTGGTCCACTTGGTTAAACATGATAAATTATGGGGGATATATCAAGTGTACAAATGGGTTTGATTAAGTTTGGTGAAGTGCATAAAGGGTCTAGAATGTGGATCTAGGGTTTAGGTATCGCTTGAAATTGGGAAAAGGTCAATTTGTATACAAAAGGGATTTTTTTGGTAATTTTATTTAAACATGGTCAAAGGTTTGACCATGACTTGATTTAGGTCTAGGATGAATCAATTAAATATTTAAAGTGCTGAGGATGTAATGGCAAAGTCTCATGTATGTTGGATAATCAAATGCCAATTTCATGAATTTTAGGACATGTTGAGCATTTTGGAAAGTGTGATTGAACTCAAATGGTTTTAGGGTTTTCAATGGCTAGGAAGGGTTGGGATTTGTTCAAGGAAGGTCAAGGAAAGTATCCTAAGAGTTATGTTTATCCTCAAAATAGGTTCTTAGGTTTCCCCCTAGAGTTTTTATGTGTTGGTTCTAAATTAGGCTAGGAAGACCTAAGCACTAAGGATAGAAGGTGAAGGGAGAATTTGGCCTCATACCAAAATGAGCACACCAAGAGCTAATTAAAGTTAAGCTAGGATAAGAGTTACCACAGGCTAGCTAAACGTTAAACCTATTAGGAATTAAATTTGAGATTGAAATAATTAAATAATGGGCTCCTCCAACGAGCTTTTTTATGTCTAATAAGATCATATAATGTTTTTAAAGTTAAAACCCAATCAGCTCAAGCAAAGGGCCATGGTAGGTTTTTTAGCTAAGCTTGAACTTGAGTGAACTAATGGATTGAAATTTGATTAGGAAGAGTGCTTTAAACATCTCTGAAATGGGATATAGGTCTAAGAAAAGGTACTAACTTATTTAAGTTCAATTGAGTAAGTTTGAGAATGACTAACTCAATATAGTATTAAAAATAAATTGAACGAGTGATCGACCTCAGCATCAATGTATAGGCAAATGTTGATATTTTTGGTGCTACCAAGTCATATTCTAAACTAACATAACATTTGCATAAAAAATGTCAATATTCATTATACATCGACACTAAGGTCAGACTATTACAAATTACTTCCAATATTAAACTAAGTTAGGCATAACATGTCTAGTTTATTTGAACTTGAACAAGTCACCACCCTTATTTGACTAACTTATTTTAAAAATTATTTATTTGATAGTAAGCATCATTTCATAAATTTATTTATTGTGCTATGAAAAATTAGAGGAAAACATATTTATTTTTTAAATAAATAATTACTTGCACCAAAATAAATTAAATATTCAATCTTTTTCTTCACTTTCTTTAATTAATATGATATTTGAATAATTTTAATAATCTATTTGAATGATATCACAAATTAATTTGAATTTTGATTTTAAATTGCTTTTTTAAAATGATTAGCAAAAACTAGATAGTTTTCAGTAAAATTTCTATAAAAAGATTTGATTTTAGCTTTTCCCTTAATTTTGTTTTTCTTAAGCTACCATAAGCAATAAATATCTCATAATATAACCAAGTAAAATTAGTAAATGACTACAAAATTTAAAGAATTGTAAAAGTAAATAATGTAGAAATTAAAAAAAAACTATAAGGTAATGTATAGTGGTTCGACCACCCAATTGATCTACATCCACTCCATAAGTCCTCTCGATATTTCATTAATCTCTTCTTCTATAAAATAAGATGGAAAAACCTTCTACTTAAAGTGAGAAGCAGGTTACTCCTAGCACAACTTGCTACTAACAACATTTATTTCAAGTTATGGTTTCAACCACTCTAGTATAACATGCTAACTAATAAACCTTTTATATATAAAAAAAAATATCTTGTTGAGACTATTGATCTCTCTTTAAGGTTTCGTTTGGGACAGCTTTCTTACTGCTTTCTAAAACGACGTTTTAGTAGAGAATATTTTTGCATTAGAGATTTTTGTACTAAAAAGCAGTAAGAAAGCTGTCCCAAATAAAACCTATCAACAAACTGAACTTCAACAACGGAAAACTCAAACTTTAAGATCAGAGGTTTGTAAAAATAAATTCCTTGGTGTAGAATTTTTCATTGATTTCTCTCTACAATCTCTCTTTCAACCTTTTCCAAATTGATAACCACACTTTTAATAAACTCATGATAGCAATCATCAGCCTCCATATTAAGATCAATTAATGCTTATGATAACTTGAAATTCAACTTACTATTTATTGTATTGTATAATCATGATCATATGGTTCAACTCATTTATTTTCTACTGTAAAGTCTGTTGAATTAAGAATATGTGCTAATGGAATTAAAATAGGAAATGAATCATATAGTATGATGGCCATCATATAGCTTGATTAGTTTAGTATTTGAAATATTTAATTAATGTAAAATTAATTTTGATGATTTATTTCCAAATATAGATACTCCATTATACAATCTCTATTTTATGGTACATTCATAAGATTAATTTTGATTAATTAGATTATATATTAACCAATCTAGTAGTTTGAATGAATTTGAAACTATGATTGAACATAATCATATTGTATGACCCCTCATCAAACAATAGAATTTGTTTAGAAATTTTTTTTTTTTCATAATACTTATTACTTGATTTAAATAATGTTTCTTTTGAATGTGATTTTATGTGAGTCATTTTACTATCTTCATCACTATAAAATATAATAATTTTACTACTCAAATAAATTAGTCTTTTGTGCTCGAAGTTTGATCTTGCAATGACAATCGGATTCACTTGAGTTAATCGAGCCACTAGCTTCACTTGAATTGTAAGTATAATTCAATATAATTTAGCTTTATGTTTGACCTAAAGCATTTGATATCATTATTGCATTAACTTTAGCATATACAAAAATGCAGCTCATCTTGATTTGTTTGTTGTGAGCTTTGGCTATCAACCAAGAGGTCTTAGGCTTGGCGTTAGCGCATGTGATTGTGTGTGACTTAACCTTAATTGGCTCAAATGTCTAAAAAAGAACACATGCCAAATTATGTTTTCAATCATTAAAATTATGATTGTAAGCTTAAACTCATGAGTTGAAACTCATTGCATATCAAATTCACCCTCACCCTATTTTTTTATAAGATGTATTCACTTAGCTAATTATCACAAGCTCTACTATATTGCAAAGTTTCAAAGGCAAGTCTCAAAGCTAGACTTAAGTTACACTCTCAATGGTGTTTGACATTTAGCTAGCAATCCTAAGCTAAAGATGCTCTTCCTATTGAGTGTTCTTTAGCCTCATCCCACTCGCCAACATTCCCTATCCTTATATTAGCCATTCTCAATGAGTGCCAAATAAAAATGTTGATATCCAAATTTATAGTGAAACAATCAATGAGATAGATTTGAAGACGAGATTGAAGTGTAGTATAAGTCACCAAAAAGGGATAGAGAAAGAAACCAAAAAGAATATAGCTAGTTTCTTGAGGTGAGCATTTTTATTTTCTTGCATAAGATTAAAATCATGGAGATGGAGAGAAGGAGAATATACGTGGCAAATCTTGAGTTTAGTAAAAGAAAGAGGAATTGAATCAATTTTCCCTCTTTTTATATTATATATATTTATAGGTTGCTTTCCTGAATATTCTTCTATATGATCCTTATTTAAACCTCATGCAAGAAATAATGATGTAAATATGATTTGTCGAATTATTCAAATATACCATCGCCTCATAAATCATCTCTAGGAAATGTCGTGTTGATGATGTTTAGTGTCTGCTTGTATGTTCCTAATCTTCATTTGAGTTTAGTTAAGCATTTCAATATCAACGAACTAATTTGCTGATTTGCAAGGCAGATTGATCATTATTATAGGGTACTCGCGTGAATATCTATCTGCATCAAATCCTCTAAAAATCCACTCAAAAATATCCATAATGATCTGCTCATGTGTTTTTAAGATATTCACTGAAAGACCCTCCTAAAATAGAGAGATTATTACATGTGAACACCGAAAACATACGGAGGTCAATTAAGAGCCACCATGTCACGCAATACACTATACATTGAATGACATGATATCTCATGATTGACATCCAAACGCACCCCTAAAGTATTAATTCGAATAACTTGTTGCTTTTTTTACATTGAGCAGACAACTATTTTTTATCCATCACATCCCAAAGGGTTTTCTTTTGCTCATTCTTGCACTACACGCCAAATAATTTTTAATTAGTTTAATCATCGAAAAGAGTGTCCTAGGCGTTTTCCTCTTTTACATCTTCATAAGGTGGGGGCAAATTTTGCCATTCTCACAGGCCCATGCAGATATTTTCTTGTGTCCTGAAAACCGAGTGAGCTACTTTTTATTTATTAAAGCTCTATTTATGACTTTAAAACTACCAAGAAAAGAGTGCACCTACCTTCAAAAATAAATAAATCTTTCGTATGGGATTAGCTAAAACATTAACAGTTCTCACTAAATTGCTTCTGAAGTTTCTTCACCCATGGACTTAATTAGTTTCTTTTCTTTTTTAGTTTATGCTGTAATTTTATTTTTCAAGGGTTAATATTTTTATTAAGCTGCTTGAAAGATGTGAAATTTAAAATCTTACTAATTATTGAGGATTTTTTAGATATTTTTCCATTCGTTAAGACTTCAATAATAAATATAGATTTCCAACTCTTTGAATTAAAATTTCATTTGAAACAGTTTTCTTACTACTCTTTTAAGTACAAATTTTTTTTAAAAACAGCTTAAAACAGAAGTGATGTTGTTCCCAAATGAAGCCTAAGGTGTAGTAACAACCTGATGTCACATACATGGCGGCAGATAAGCAGAATGAGATCCATTGGAAATCATGATTCCTTGAACAAATAGTTTACATCTAATGCACTTCTCTATTTCTACACATCTAACGCAACATCTCTCTAACAAAGGAAAGATTATGACCTGCGATGTTTGGACGAGTCCGGAGGTCAATCCGGTTGTGCCACATCACTCAATATACAACGCATTGGGTGACATGACACGTTTGGATTGGCCTCCGGACGGGTCCAAACTCAGCACATAATAATCTCTCCTTATAAAGACCAACTGGTTGATGATTCCAATTTACTTGTATTCATATGAAATGAAAATAATTATATTTTTTATAGCCGTTAGAGAGGAATTTGCAAAATATAAAATCAATATCAAAATCTAACAACACTAACCAAATAATTCAACTAAGAAATTTCATCATCTCAAAATGCGTTTTTTTTTTACTTAAAAAAACAGTGATATATCATCTCAATTGTAAGCAAGCAATGCAACGTCATAGAAACCTAAATCAACGAGTAAAGGCACTTTTTTGAAAATTATTTGTCACATCTTTTGCATTTACAATTCATCCAGAGTCGATTACCATTACCAGATCGCAAAAGTACACAAATACAGACATTTCAATACACTATTTCCGTGCAGGAGATACAATTCCTAACACAGTTGCACCATAAAGAAAATCTAATTAAATTTCATATTCCCACATAATGGAATTTGTGACGAAAAAGCTAAGTAACTAGAGTGGAGTTTATTAGATAATACTTGCAGGGGCAGAAATTTCTGGTAGCGCATTCTTTTTTCAGTAGTCATGTTTTTAGGTGGGCATTTCATAATAAAAATAAAAGGAATAGAGAGATGCAGATAGCTTCAGGATTATCTGCAGTTGACAAAAGAGAATAGATGGCCTACTTAGTAGAGTAGTTACTAACAACCATCACACCACAGATTAATATAGATAAGTGTACCACCAAACTTTGTTCTTTACGCTCCATCTGTTGAGTAGCTTCCAAGTTAATATCAAACATTTCAATACAAAGCCAGCTGCCACTTCAATCCTTCTGTCTTCTTTTTATTTCAGTGATAGCTAAAAGAAGTGTTAAAACTACAAGAATACATGTGTAAACGACTATATTTTCTTGAATAAGCAAGCACTCCTAAGAATTGTATTTGCAAATAATTAAGTTTCTAGAAACAAAGATTGTGCGCAAAGACATGGAGTCTAGTTTCATTTGCATGCTTCACCTGTGGTTTTGTTATTAGTTTTCATCATGATAAAATAGAACAAAAAAATGAAAAATAAACTCTTGAAACAATACATTAGGTTCGAAAGGACATTTCTATGATTTCCAGTAGCTTCATCTCGCTTGTGGAGGTAAATAATCTATGCTTAAAGAAAGTAAAAGAGAAACAAAATCTTTAGAAGGCTTTAGGATGGTTAAAATGAAGTAAAAACACAGATACAGGACAGCATATGCAAATGCTATATGCTTTTAAGAGGTATAAAGGTGAAAATTTCGGGAAAAAAAAACTTGAAGAATTATAATTTATATGTAATGCCAACTGGTTTCAGGTATTTGATGCTCTCTGACTCGTTCTCCGTGAAGCTGGACTGCACAATATTGGATGGCCAATGGCAATATCAGAATACCATCTATATATTTTTTAAGAAAATATTTTTATTTATTTTAAATTTTGATATGTTTCGAATAGTAAACTACACAGCTTCCAGCCCAACAGTTGGATCACCTCTATACAATACTTGATGTCATGTATACAGGAGGGAAAAACAAGCTGTTTCTCAAGTGCCTGTCCTGCCTTTAAAAGCTTTACATTCAAGTAAAGTTTGTTGGGAGCAGGGCCCCTGGAGTGAGAAAGTGGTCACTCCTCCATCATGAATCAAAAAGAAAGTTGCAAGGAGTTCCTATAAATTCACGAACAAGAAACAAGGAAAAAGTTGAAAAAGAAATGAAATAAAAGGGAACTGATCCTTGAAGAAATAACCCAATGCCAAGTTTCTTGCAGGAGAAAAAACAAGGAAGCAATATAAACTCCTAAGGTCACTGGAGAAGAAACTCCTGTGAAGGATGACATAAGGATTTTAATCTAGACTGCCCCCCTATTGTCATCTCTAAAGGTTCGTCTCATTTTTTCTTCTTATTTTGTTTTCCCCCAACTTGTTATATTTCCCTATTGCTTTCTATATAAGAACATGGCTTCATAAACATCCTTCACAAATAAAATGCTTTTCCATATTCAGACTGCAGTCATCATGGTTTATATGCAGCTTTTATTCACGCAAAAAACGTATATTCCTACTTGGATTATGTTCTTCTGGTTCAAAATTTGAATTTTACTTCAAAACACAGTGGAAAGCTGTAGACCTGTAAAAGCTGGCTAATAGAGGCAAGACAAGAATCTGAAAGATGAAAATACTAAATTATTTTATTTGAATTAGGGGTTTTAGAAAAATTTAGCCCGGAGCATGACTTTTATCTTATTTTCTACATAGACATTGCAATATACTCCTTACGTGGAAGAACCATAAAGAAATTTAAAAATATTTCTAGCACTTCATTATTTTGGGTATTTATAAAAAAATCTTCCTTAAGAGAACAGCTAATCAAAGTTCAAGAATTCATTCTCATATGTAGGGCTATCAAAATCGGGTAACGGGTCGGGTTCGGGTTGAACTCAGAATTGACCAGACACTAATTGACCCAACCCGAACCCGACCAGTTTTTGCAAACGGGTCAGGTATTTCAACCTGGACCCGACCCGCACGGGTTGCCGAGTTGACTAGACTCGACCCGTGGACACGTTTTGAAGGATGCGTTGGATGGCGCAGGTGATAGCACAAACAGGGTGAGGCGTCACGGTGAGGGCGTCACAGCGAGCTCGTTTTGATGGAGGCGTTGGACGGCGCAGGAGACGGCGATGGCAACGATGCAAGCGGGCGACAACGCAGGGGACAGCGAGGCAGCGACGGGACGTCACCCGACTTAGAGACTCAACAGCAGCAGGCGGGGTGAAGGCTTGACGCGACTGCGACTCGACATCACGTGTTTTTCCAAACGGGTAAAATCGGGTTGAGTTCGATTTTCTGGGTCAACTCGAACCCGACCTGTTTTTTCAAACAGATCAAATCCGGGAACCCGAACCCAACCCATTTCGAAATCGGGTCGGGTCTAACCTAAAATTTTCTGGTCAAGTTCGAGTCGGATTTTCGTGCCGTGTCAAATATTGACACCCCTACTCATATGGTAATCTTTCATTAAAGTTCAAGAATTCATTCTCAAATGATACTTGCTAATTTTCTAATATTTTTCAAAACAATGAAAACCAATAAATATCAAAGTTCAAGAATTTATTCTCATATAATAGTATTTTTTAAATAATGAAAATAAATGGAGGGTAAACATTTTGAAAAAGGGAACAATTAGCTATTTTATTTTAAGTACAAATTGTTTTTTAATCTTTCGCATTGTTACTTATTGTGTTACTTAACAGGCAATGACTTTGTTCACAAAATCAATAGACCCTAAACCTTGTAAGTCAGGAAAATCTAAGAGAAGAATAAAAGCTAAATATACCATATAATGCAAAAACTGAGATTCAAATTCTAAAGAAAGAATGCATTAGAATTTTCAATTAATGAATCTCAACTTCAATAAGAAAATTATAATAGATATGTCATTAATTGCATGCAATGATTGGAATTTCTTAATTCCTTGCCGCCTGAAATAAAACTTTGGTTGCAACTAGTCCATATTTGGAAGAGAAACTATTAGATGCCATCATTCTTTGCAATAACCATATTAAGGTGTTGGCGTGCATCTTCTCTCCCAAATTATATTCAAGCTTTATCGTGACATGGCTTTGTACTTTCTACATATAGTCCTGTTCATAGAGACGTCTAACAAATAAACATTAGTCTTCTTTCGTATAAAAAAGGGGAAAATATATTCCAACCAAAAGCATCCCATAGCATAACCTAGAGGTCAATACCATAGCTTAATAAGATAAGTGTCTGCTTCTGAGATTAGAAAGTAGTTGTATGAATGTGTATCCTAAACACAATGCTAAAGTATTTATTCATTACTAGGCTACCCAAGTTGACATTTTTCACAATAACCAATGACAACAAAACCTGAGGAAGCTTGAGTATGGAAAAATTGATCATAACATTAGAGAGAAATGTTAAAATGTTTAGCAAATACAGCGTCAACAAGTAAGCTGGTAAGGATGTAGCTCTAAGGGAAAGGAAACAAAATCCAAAATAGAAAATATACTGTTAGCGATGAACTTGTATAATTGTTGATGCTTATAGTGCTCAAATATACTGTTTCCTTCACAATGCAGGATTGTTTTAAGGTAAACTAGTGATGCAAAAAGCATGGGGAAGAAAGGTGGTTGGATCTCTGCATTGAAAAAGGCCTTCACCTCAAAATCCAAAGAGAAATTTGACAATGTAAGCATTCACAGTGAATTATTGTAAACTTTGTTTAATGCTAACTTTATTCTAGGATATCCTTTTTTTTTTCGGATAAATGGACAAAACATATTTCAAATGATAATATGACCAATGTATTCATACAAATCCTCAGGATAACTAGCTTATTAACAGACGCTACTGTATAGCTATTTTGGTGGCATGCATCACAAATTGAACAATGAAAAAAAAGCAATTTCATAGAATGACAAAAAGTCTTATCCAAAATCTAGAACTGAGTGCTCTACATAACATAAAAGCTTGTACTGAAAAAGCTAAATTTGAGCGCAGAGTCCTGGTAACTATGTTAAGGAGAAGAAGCAGGAGCTAGGGAGGAAAAGACATGGGGAGGCAAATTCCTTCATCCCACTTTATAGAGAACCAAGCAGCATCGAGAAAATCTTGAGCGATGTTGAGAAAGAGCAGCAATACAAGGCAAATCAAGTGTCCTACAAAAAAGTTCAGCAGCCAAAATCTCCAATAACAAGACTAAATACTGGTGCTAACATATCACAAAATGTAGTTTCAGATAAGGCAAATACTTCAGAGAAGAAGGCAACAGTTGCTCCATACAAGGCAAAATACATCATTCCAAGCAAACAGGCAATCATACGCAACAATAAATCCATCACCCCAAATCATGTTCACATTTCTGCAACCAAGATTCAGGCAGCTTACAGGGGTTATATGGTAAGACGATACTTTAATAGTTTTCAAGTTCTTTTTTCCATAAGATCTCTGCTTGAATCTATCCGGTCAGTGAAGTTAGAAAAATAACATCACTCGCATGCAAAGAACTCTTGTTGTGTTTATGCGACATGTAAAAGAAACAAGCAAAGAAAGATGCCCTATTTTACCAAGTTTTTAACAGTTACTGCACTTTATAAATATGGAACACCATCCGAAAAAAGCTAACATGATAAGTACAAGTATTACATAGTAACAACTTAGCCAAGGCCTATGATGCTTGAAGACAGTAACTATATGTGAATCTTCGCGTCGAGTCTTCCAAAAGGATAAAAAGGTTTTATCCAGATTTAAGATAAGCAAAGACCATCCTACTGAAGTTTTAGAGAATTATTAGTGACAACAGTCATAAGATGACATAAAAGTTTGATTTCAAATATGACCGACAATATATTAGTATTTGGTTTTGGATGACAAAAAAGTCATTTGTTGCCAAATAGAGACAGTTTAAAACAATAAATTTAAAATGAATACACGGTAAAACTAGTAAAACTAGAAAGAAAAATGAGAGAAATTATATTGCTAGTAAGATTGTAACAATAAAAATGAATAAAGATAAGATAATTAAAAAAAATACACTGAGATTATTTGGACATGATGTGGGCTCCGAAAATTTGGCCCCGGCCTCCCCCATTGCTCTTCGGGGGAGTTTTAACGGAATTAAGTTCCGGGGTAAATTTTGGAAGGAAGATGGGTTTGTAGATAAGACACTACCAAGAGATTTCACCCTCATTTTGCGAGGACTTTATGATCTGAGTTCTGGTTTCCTATAGGCGCAAGCCCCTATAGTTAATTAACCCTCCCGCTAACGAGAGAGAACTTTCGATTAAGGCTATTCGTCAATCAGATACGTAGAAATACGTGTTATCTGCCATATAGTAGCAGCATGGGCATGGAAATTTGGGAATTTGATATTTAAAAATTGAAAATTGCACCATCTTGCACTTAAAACGGATGGTGGGGGGATGGATGATGGACCCGATCAAGATCCCATGGTTCCGTCGTTCCGGGCCATCGTGGTCTCTGGTCTACTTAGTCAGAGGAGGTAGTCGACCCAACCTAACAGAAGGATCCTTGTCGGCAGCCATGGGTTGCTTCGTCCAAGGGTACCTTATAGACCTGGGGTGGGTATTTGTCTGAGGGGACAAATTTGAATCCATTTTAGTTGACAGAGGGCTTTATGCCCTATTGATTATATCCTATTGATTTATATCTCAAGGATTTGATGCCACTAAAGAACGTATTGACTCTGGCTATAACCGTTATCTTGTGGTGCCATTTAGCGGCAAAACCACTCGGTTCATAGGGCCCCGGGTTATAACTGTTTACCTGCAGTGCCATTTGACGGCGAAACTGCTGGTTAGAGGACACGTATCACGTCCTTATTTGCAGGAGATTATTTGAGAATGGATCCTAGTGATATTTTCGACTAGGCATTAGCTCTATGTGAGCTGAAGTAACTTTCAATTTGTCCATCTTGATAAACTATTGCGGAGGGTGGATGGATTTTGCTTTAAGTGATTGATGATTGGATTTTCATTTTTAAACATTTTGGAATTGGGATTTTTCTAGGAGTTTTTGAGGCATTTTAAAATATTTGGAATTAACCCCTCATGTTGATATTTATGTTCAACACGGCCATCATCGGGGTGACTTTGAGGTCACTTGAAAATATTTGAATTTTGTGAAAATTTGAGGTATTTTGAAATATTTGAAATTAACCCCTCTAGTTGAGATATGCATTTAACACGGCCATCATCGGGGTGAATGGGGTCATTTGAAAATATTTGCATTTTTGTGAAAGTTTAAACTTTGTGGAGGTTTGGAGGCATTTGAAATGGTTGGAGTTAACCCCTCTGATTGATATTTTCTGTTCAACACGGCCCTCATCAGGGTGTATGGAGTCATTTGTATTTTGTTGACTGAACCTTATCAACTTTGTCAATTTATCGACAAAGGATCGGGTTCACAGTTGGCCTTATATCTTTGGTGATGAACCATTCATTTACTAGGCTTTGAAGGCCTAATATGAACTATAAAATAGAATATTCTGGTAGATCTCACGACCGTATACTTGTTTTATGGTTCGAGCTATGGCGACTCCTATCTACCCGCATAGAAGGATTGGGCTCAAAATTGGGTTCACTTATTAACCCGCGCAGCATCCCTAGACGTCACGTGTGTACCAATAACATGCTCGTCGGAGCTCATGAGGTTTACAATTGCACTTGCCCCTTTTGTATACCTATGTGTATACAAATTACGGTGCATGTGCCGGGATATTTTGGACATTCAACGGGTCTTCTACGATAGCTCGTAGAAGCTCATATCTGCCGTGTTTCTCTTTTGTACTTGCCCTGTAGACATCTCGAGTGCAGGACGGATCTTCTGCAATGATTCATAGATATTTGTATTTGCTGTATATTATCTACCCTTGTTCGTAAACAACTTGTTTACACAACAAATCTACTGCAATAACCCATAGGTGTTTAAATTTGTTATACATCTTCTATCTTTGTCTGTGGTAGATCAGCGTATTTGCCAACAGCTGAATAGTATTAACTGAATGAAAGTTGCATTCTCCTTGAATTATTCAAAGACGCCATGTCTTTCAGTTCGTTGCATGTTGAATTCCCCTGCCTGTAGAAGGCAGATGCCTTCACTTACCACTACCTTACTATGAGTTGTATGAGTATCTTTACATTTGTCACGAGCTTCTTGTCAATGTATTTTCTGGACATTGCACTGTCATTGATGACAGAAGCACTACTAGAAATTATTCATGTTTATTCACCTTGCGATTCTATTGCTTGTGTATGAGTCATGTTAAGCATTATAAATCTTTCAGCCTCCTTGGGAATAAATTATAATTTGCGTGATGAACTTGCATCTTTGATGTTCTCTTGCAATTGATTGCATATGCCTTCCAATTTTCATCACTTGAAAACTCATCTTGATTGTTTGTATATAGGTATTGATTGTTATTGAAATTATCACATGTTCTCATAGCCATTGCAATTGTTTCAAGTCAAACAATTGCATGGAATGTCACTATCACTTGTGAGTGAATTATGCTTGCAGGGGTTTGGCATATCAACTTGCAAGTTCATGTAGGCTAAAGATCCTTTGCTGTAGCATTGAATAGATTGTTGCAAGCAAGTTAGACTCATTACAACTCCCTCAAATATATTCTGTCGGCGGATCACCATCTTCTTTGCATGTTAACAGTCACATCCACTAATGGCTCCCCTTTCTGGCGTCTTCAAGCTTCTTTACATAGACTTGTAGGCTGATTGTTACGAACATCAATAGTTTCACATTGTTTATGTGTGGGTCAAAAGATCTGCAGTATTTCCTATAATCAAATTGCATGTTCATATTGCTATAGCAATTATCCTTGCCCACCACGAGTCTTGGCTCACATTTAACTTCATCACTTTTGTGATTCATGTATTTAACTTAAATATTAGACCCATTTTTCTACAATTCAAATCATATGTTTTATCCTCTGTATTGTGTTCAAATTCAAGATTTCTATGATCCATTTGCAGGTTCAAATTCAGTTCATATTCACTTGATTCTGGTTCAAGTTCATGTCCACTGTAGTTCACGTTCAGTTCAGGTCAAGCTCAATATGCAAGTTCAATTCAAGTTCAAGATGAATTCAAGTTCATTTGTGTTTAGATCAATTCAGGTCCCCTGTAGTTCAAAATTGATTCAAGTTTGACTTCAATTGAATTTCATTTTACTTGGGTTCAACTCTTTATTAACCACTTAGATTTTGTTTAGATCCAAGTTCAAGTCCAAAACAAGCCTTCTGCAATTCATGTTAAGCTCAATTTTTTGGTTCATTTATATTCAAATCATGTCCAAGTAAAGTCCTCTATTCACCAAAAAATTTGGCAGCCACCCAGCGTCTCCCCCGTTTAGGAAAAACTATAGGAGATTGGGCCTCCCGCCACGTTAGAGAAAAGCGTGCACGGTAGGTGTCGGATAACACTGCGGCCATAAAATCTTCAATCTCACCACGCCAGAGAAAGGCTTGCATGGGTCTTCAGTACCTGTTTTAAAATAGTACAGTTTGCTTTCCCCGCAGGTACAGAGCCGCGTACGGGTACTTATATTTTTGCCCCGCCGTGCTAAGAAAAGCAAGCACAAGGCCCGCCTGCCTCGTTGTAAGCGCCGCACCGAGTTCCCTCTCACAATATTAGAGAAAAGCGTGCATAGAAGGTCCCTCGGCGAGCCGCAAACACCAAAAACAGGACTTTAGAAGATTGTCCGCCTCGTCGCAAATATCACAATGAATTCCCTCCCACCACGCTAGAGAAAAGCGTGCATAGATGGTTATTCGTCGCGTTGCAAGCGTTAAAGGCGGGCTCTCAGAGTTTTAAGGTTTAGAAGGGTTATACCTTGGCGACCGACGAGGTGGAGTTGGCATGCATATCGAGGCAAGCATTTTTTTTCCTTTTTTTATTCTTCTTTCTTTTTTTTTCCTTATTTTTTTATCATTAATTATAATCAATCATAATTTATTATAATTAATTATAATCAATAATTCTTAAATAATTAATTATAATTAATCTATTAATTATAATTAAATATAATTAAAGATAGTTAAGTATAATTAATTATAATTAATAATAATTAATAATATTTAACTATAATTAATTATAATTACTTATAATTACTAATACTCATATAATTAATTATAATTAACAATAATTAATTAGTTAATTATAATTAATTTATTAATTATAATTAATTAAAATTAATGATATTTAATTATGATTAACTATAATTAATAATAATGAACTATAATTAATAGTTAATTACAATTAATAATAAATAATTATATTTAACTAATTAATTAATCAATTTTAATTAATTATAATTAATTAGTTAATTATAATAATAATTAAAAAAACAAATTAAGCCCTCTACTCGGCAGATTTACAGGACTTGGCCGAAGAAGCGCATGAAAGGGGGTAAGTTACCTTCATGGCTAGCGAGCTCTTGTTGCTTCCGATCTGACTGGGGGGGAATGCCGTTGAGCGGAGCTGGAGAAGCGCACGAAAGGGCAAAAGTTACCTTCACTATGGGCGAGCTCCCGTACTGCTTTCGATCAAAATGTCGTAACTTCCGATCCAATGGGAAAAGAACGTCGTTGACAGAGTGAAGTCGACCAGCGACGAAGAAGGCAAAGAAGTGACTTCACAGCGAGCGAGCTTCGACGTTGCTTCCAATCCAAAATTTTGTAACTTCCAATCCAACAGGAGAGGAACGTCGTCGACGGAGTTAAGTCAATCAGCGACGAAGAAGCCGAAGAAGGACGCGAGAGAGGGAAGGAAAATAGCGGAGAGTATTCGCGTGTGAGAGAAGCTCAATCGCGAGTGGGTGTCGAAGCCTTCTCTCGTTCGTTTCTCCTCCTTTTAACGCGAGTAAAGCAGAGATCGTGGAGGTATGGCGAGATGCGACGTCGAACGTGTGTGGGATGGCGACGACGTGCGATTCAGACGGCTCGACATGCTGAGTTCAGTGCCGGACATGTACAAATAAAACTTTTTTTTAAACATATACAGGTCAACACATGAATAATAGAGCATTGGAAAAACATCAACAAGAAAATAATAGAATTAAAGTGAAAGGATTGGGATGAAAAGGGGACAAACCAAAACTAGCTTGACAATAAATAGCACAAACAACTTGACAAGATTAGAGGTAAAACCTCATGTAACATTCAATGGGAATCAATGAAAAACGAAACATAAGAAGTCAACTTGAAAGATAGGCTTTATTTGGGACAACTTTTTTAGTGTTTTGCTTTACAGACCGCAACCATAATTTCTATTTGGCCACTATTTTTCTGTTGCATTAAAAATAAATTATACTAGGAAGCTGCTTTCTACAACAGCTTTAAAAAGTTACTTTCTCAATAAAAACTTTACAAATAGTACGAAAGCTGTCCCAAATGAAGCCAAGGAGGAAAGACTTAAGGATGAAAAAAATGATATTTTATAAATGAATCAGACCATAGTAAGTAGTAGTAGTCAGCATGACAGTAGCATAAACAGGTGCAAATTATCACATTCATATTTGCTGGTATTAAAATGGTAAATTATCTTGAGTCATTATAATACATTCTAACTTAAAGCCATCAAGCATCTTGTTACGCATACATACAGCAAAGTAAGGATGAAATAAAGAGAATATGATGATGGCACAGGTCAGGAAAAGTTATAAAGCACTGAAAGGTCTGCTACGGCTCAAGAACATGATGAAGGGGCAGAGCATAAAGCGTCAAACAATGAACACAATGAGAAGCATGCAGCTTCTTGTGAGAATCCAAACGCAAATACACGCAGGAAGGCTTCGGATGATAGAAAACCAAAACATCCATCAAAACCAGATATCATGGAGGAGCAGCAAAGAAACCTTCAGCAGCTTAAGCAAGTGGAACGCCACTAATCAAGTAAGCATTAACCAATTCCTACATTTTTTGTTAATCCATATATTTTGAAAAGTAACAAGTAGATGTGGAAAATCATACATGCCATACGAATTCCCAGCTAAATCAGCTGATTACGTTTGACTCATCTCAACGGTGAAGCTTTATAAGGCAATTTCAAATCTATATACTATTATTAAATAGCACTTGTGATTTCACCAAGAAAAATTATAGCCGTTAAAAATTTATCTTTAATTTAAACCATTCATTTGTGCCATAAAAATTAATTGAAATTTCTAAAATAAAAATCAAATAACATGTTTTTTCATTTGTTAAGTATATCAAACAAAAAATACGTATCTTCTTTGACAATTGAAATTGAGCTTTAAGAAACCACATTAGCAGATTATTAGATCAAAATTTAATTAACTAATACATTGATTAAAAAGTTAAATGGAATGAATCAAATCATTTTATTAATCACTTGATTCAAATCACCATATTGAACTAAATCTAACGGAATCAAAGTGCTAAATCAAACATAATTAAATCAAATTAAATCAATACAATTAATAAAGTAATTTTAGTATGAACAAATAAATATATTGAATCTAATTGAATGAGATCATAATCTAGCAAATTAAATAAGAAGAAACAACTATAATAATTAAACTAATTCACTCATTAAAATGTACCAACAAATCAAGAAAATAAAATCAAGAAGGGCCATTAAGATCATAAAATATAATCTAACCATTAATTAAACAAAACTCAAGCAATCACTAAAAGGCACTCAGTGTAACTTTGAGTGGAGTTTGATTTGAATTGGGCTCAAACTCAAAATACCCAAGTTTAATGAACTTAACTCAAGCTCAACATAACAAACAAAATTTTTAAAATAGGTGAAAAAATGTTCGTTGCAGCTTTCAAAATAAATTTAAATCTATTAAAATGTTTATTGTGATTTCACGGATATAAAATCCCCAACTTTAATTTTGAAGAAAAATACCAGCCCTTCATTTTTTAATACCCTATAAAATCCAGCATAAACTTTTATCTAAATCTTTATGAGCCAAATCTAAATCAACATAATATATAATGATTCGATACCTTCAGCACAGTAGTTCACAAAGTTGTGCCATCTAGACCAATCGTCTGTCTAAAGTGTTTAGTATATTATTACAATAGATCATGATATTTAGAAACACATCAATTTATTTCATCTCCTCTCATCAGAGTAATCTATGTAAAGTTGATTTCTTGCATTATAAAAATTTGATGTTTCTTTCGATGCAGAAAAATATATGCTTAAATATAATAAACTAATAAATATGGAATTAAAAAAATAGGTTTTTAATGAAGTTATCATTTGTCATGCGCATTCATTTAAACTAGTATTACAAATGAGGCATACAAAATTTCTCCACCATGAGTATAATCAGCAGACCACTCTGTAGACTTCTTAAATTTTTATTTCAGCTCTAAACAAATGGCAGAAGGAAACTGTTTACCACTTCGATTGTGAGATTCAGATTTTTCATTAAAATGAGAACTTGCCCAATTTTTTTTATTTCATCCTGTTAATTTTCCTCACTCATATTTTGCTTTAATATTTCCAGAAACACAAGCATATTAACTTCTAACCGCACACTTTATGTTTATGAAGCCAGCCCCTTGTCGTTTCCAAAATAAGCAGAACGTGCTGTCAAATTTTCAAAAGCAACATGTTTTCCTATACTATTAACTTGTCATTGAACGAACCAAACAACGGCTTGGAAGGATTGGTGTTGCACCAGTGAACTTCTAATGAGTTCGACATCATCCAATAGCATGTGTATTATTCATAAATATTAAGAACAATTCCCGACTTACGTAGAACATAATAAAAATAACTGGCATCTTTTCTTAAATGATAAAGACGGAATTAAAAGAAAGCCAAATAAAACCTTGATGGCTTGGATCTCTATGGGTATAATAGAAGAATAGATTCGTTACCAAGGTTTAAATCTCAAAAGCAAGTCACATCCTGTTACAAAATTAAACCAACTGTTACATCGTTTATAATAAAATCCTAAGAAAACCTACAAATAGTCACAGACTTTTTTTGGAGACTAATGACTTCGATATTGAATTTGGAGCAGTTGGACCGAGAAGCTTATAATGAGTGGGATGACAGCATGCTGACAAAAGAGGAAAGGGATGCCAATTTAAAAAGAAAGGTGGAGGCTGTCATGAAGAGGGAAAGAGCGTTAGCATATGCACACTCTCATCAGGTATACTCCTTCGCCTCTCACGAAACCAATTGCAAGAGTGATTGATATTTAGTATCAATATTATATCATTGTTGGGGAAAGGCAATATTTTCTAACATTATCAGCATTTTGCAATGACAACTGATCTATTGGCATAGTTATGCAGGATTACTAAGACAAAGTTTCCGAATAAGAAAAATATGCTGCTTAGTATGTTTTCATGTAAAGAAAAATTAAGGATCCCCAAATTATCAAGTAATCCAGTAACTTTTTTTTTAATGAAAATATATAATAATAGTCTTTAAGCCTAATTTATATGGAAATGATCTTAAATTTCAAAGCATTTTAACAATAATTTAGAAGCAACTAAAACCAGAAATCAAATGAATTAATTTAAACAAAATCAGAAATTCAACCTATTTTTTCACCAAAATCAAGAGCACTAAAATAGCCCATAACAAATTATGCAGAAGAAACATATAAGAATGAAATTACTAGCGTAGAAACAAATCAGACATCATGCCAATACAAACTTGTACCTCCCACCAAAGAAGCAATATTCAACTTGCCACACAAGATTAAAAATTTGAAGAGAAATTTTATTCAAGACAACAGTTAGCAGCTGACACATGATCAGTCTCAATTTAAATTCAGATTAATCACAAATTAACTTTTAAATTCCCAAAACAGTGGACTACCCTTCAATATTATTTAAACAATAGTTGTTTAGACGAAGTCTCAAAGCTTTCCAATTCCATCCCTGGGCAGTAAAACCACATTGTTGATAGTCAAGGGCGCACTAGGAGGAGGGTGTGAATTGGGAGTGTAATGGGGATATTTGAACTTGATGTAGGACTAAACGAAATAAGTCATGCAAATAGAGATTTATGCTAAGATAACATCAAAGACAGCAAAATAAACTTCATAAAATATTAAGAACAATACGAAAAGTTGAACTATTAGATCATGTGATAGCAAAAAACTAATAAATAAAGGCTAAATAATAACAGAAGGTGTATAAATTTAGACTAGCAAACATGGATTGGCATAAGTCCAACATTTAATTAAGGGACTATTCACTAGAGTTTTTGTTCGATCAAATTTAAGTAGAACTTGGCGGATTAATCAACACATATGAGATGATGTTATTATAGATGAAATGAGAAGACCGATATTTAATTAGATAGAGAACAAGGGGAGGGTTTGATACTTAACTCATGAATTGGAGGAATGAAGTACTTGATAAAATGATGGCTAGTTCCTCCTTGGCTTGCCCTTGAAACCCTTGCACTTTGTTGAATCAATGTCCTTGTTGCATTAGCAAAAGCTAAGTTTCCTTGAAGAGGTAGAATAATGAGGGAAAAAAAAGTTTCATCTATATGAAGATTTAGAAGAGGAGAGTCCATGATTTTTGGGTTTGGAGGTGTGAACTAGGCCGGTTGCATGGGAAGGAGGAGGGGAGAGATGATTTGGCTGATTTTAATGGCTTGAAAAGGGAGAAGTCAGCTTGGAAAGTGAAGAGGTGGGGGCTGGTTGCTTGGGGAAGAGAAATGGCTGATGTGGTTTGCTTGGGAAGAGAATTAGTTGACTTGGGAAAGGGAAAAGCCAGCTTGGTAAGTGAAGAGGTGGGGCTGGCTGCTTGGGAAAGAGAGAGGGCTGATGTGGCTTGCTTGGGAAGGGAAAAAGTTAAAGTGGATGCAGATCCCCAAATGTCACAATTAATTGGGATAAATGCTCAATTAATGTGAATTAATTTCAGAATTTGGGAAGCCCAAGAGTCAAGGGTGTTGGGGAGAAGGTGGAGGCGGATAGAGAGGAAGAGAGGGAGGTGGTTGCTAGTTGAGGGCAACAGGTTGCTGCAGCTGGGGACTATTTGGGTGGCTAGAGAAGGAGAAAAAAATAGAGATATAGAAGGAAGATGATACCAACCAAGAGCTCACACGCTGTTGGGTATTTCTTTGCCTTTCTCCAAAGGAATTCACACACAAACTCAACTCACCAAGAGAACAGAAAGCATAAAACCAGAAATTTATATCAAAATATTCATCCTCCATACAAGAGAAAACAATGGGCCATATATATAAGTACCAAAAACATGAAAGAAACAAAAGACAAGAAGGGCCTTGGCCAAACAACACAAAAGCTCCCAAAAGTGAGGATAAAACTGAAATAAAATAAATAACACAACATAAATCTCCTACAACACATGAAAACTAAAAATATGGCCTCTATGGTGATAAACCCTCCAAGCTCTGATGTCCCCATCATTCTCCCAGGGTGGGAGAAAACTCGACCCTGTAGAGTCAGCTGTATGTGAACTCTCGTATCGCTCCAACAAATCCGGGTCGATCCTCTGCAACTCCTCACGCTCAAGCCATGTATCTTCAATCTTCGGCTTGTCCTTCCACCTAACCAAATATCTTCTTCTTCCTCCATCCTTACTAGAAATAATTTCATCAATCAAAATGATATCAATTTTATCTGCTTGGGGTGAATTGGGTAATTTGGGTAGTGGAGGTAGGCTCGGGTGCTCACTGGGTGGGTTCACACAAGGCTCAGCAAATGGATTGGGTGGGTTAAAAATCAGGTCCCTCATAGGCTACTAGATCCTCTCTATTAAAGGAGGGACTTATGCCAAAATTTGAAGGAATATCCACCACATAAGCATTGTCATTAATTTTCTTCACCACTCTAAAAGGTCCAGCACTCTTAGCATGTAGTTTCCTAATAACCCCTTCCAGGAACCTTCCAGACAAATCCGAACCATCACACAATCACTTACTTCAAAAGTTCTGAATCTCTTCTTAATGTCAGCCCGAAGTTTGTAAGTTGCATTGCTTTGATTTAACCTAGTTAAAATCTCTTTATGCAAATCATGGGATGTAAATGATGATGCAGACTCACTAACTCTAGACCTAAGGCTCATGGGAATCAAATATATAGGCTGCCTAGATTTCAAACCATAAACTATCTCAGCTGGACTCAGACCCGTAGTAAAATTCACGGAATTGTTATAGGCAAACTCAACTATAGGCAACTTAGAATCCCAATCTTTCATATGTTCACCAACTAAGGTTCTGAGAAGATTTCCCAAGCTCCTATTAACTACCTCAGTCTGACCATCTGTCTGTGGGTGAAAAGCAATAGAGAACTAAAGTATTGTGCCCATTTTCAGCATAAGGTTTTCCAAAAAAAACTTGTGAATTTGACATCCATGTTAGACATGATGGTTTTGGGTAACCCATGTAGTCTAACCACTACATTGAAATAAAGTTTGGCAACAACGGAGGCATCGGAAGTCCTAGAATAGGGTAAGAAGTGAACCATCTTGGAGAATCTGTCTACTACGACACAAATGGCATCATTCCTATGAATAGTCTTTGGCAGGCCTAAGACAAAATCCATATTAACATCCTGCCAAGGATAATTAGTGTCGAGTAGAGGTGTAAACAGGCTAGTGTTTTGCTTCCTTTGCTTGGCTAGTTGGCAGGTGTGGCACCTACTAACCAATCTAGCAACATCCCTCTTCAGGCTAGGCCAGAAGAAAGGATACTCTACAGCCTTTATGGTCTTATCACGGCCAAAGTGGTCAGCAAGACCCCCGGCATGAAGCTCACAAACCAAAAATTCCCTAAGGGAAGTGCACGGGATGCAGAGCTTCTGGGATCTAAATAGATACCCATCCTCAATGAGATAATCATTAACAGTGCGCTCAGGGCCTGAGGAGAGGATGGAGTAAATCTCCTTGAAGTTAGAACACTCTAAATATTCTTCCTTCAATTGCTCAAATATAGTCACTTCTGCCCTCATCTCGACAGTAGTCATTATACAACGACTAAGGTCATCAGCAGCTTTGTTCTCAACTATAGCCTTATGTCAAAGGGTTTAGGTGTATTCCTGGAGGAATTCAACCCATCTACCATGGCAAGCATTCAGCTGCTTTTGGGAGTTTATGTAAGGAAAAGCTTCATGATCAGAGAAGATGACGAACTCTTGTGGGAGCAAATAGTATCGCCAATATCTCAGGGACTAAGCCACAACATAAAACTCCTTGTCATATGTGGAGTATCGCTGGCGAATTTCATTTAGCTTCTAACTAAAATAGGCCACAGGGTGACCCTCTTGGGATAGGACTCCTCCAATACCAACTCCCGAAGCATCACATGACACTTTAAAGACTTTGGAAAAGTCAGAAAGTCTCAACACAGGGGTTTCCACCATCTTTTGTTTAATCTCATCAAAGGCTCTGATGGCAGACACAGACCATTGGAATTCTCATTTCTTTAGACAATCGATTATAGACAATGGAGCTAATGTTTCTAATGAACCTCCTGTAAAAAGTATCTAAGCCATGGAAGCTCCTAACTTCATGAATGTTCCTGGGAACAGGCCATTCAGCTATGGCTTTTACCTTCTCGAAGTCAGCAGAGACCCCATGGGCTGAAACTATAAAGTCCAAAAACATAACTTGGTCAGTGAGGAAGATGCACTTCTTACGATTAGCATATAGTTGTTTCTTCCTCAGAACCTCATATACCTGGCTAAGATGGCCTAAGTGCTGATCTACATATTGACTATAAATAAGAATGTCATCGAAATAGACGACAACAAACTTACCCAAGAAGGGTTTCAGCACTGGGTCATGATTCTTAATAAAGTACTCGGGGCATTACTCGACCTGAATGGCATGACTAATCACTCATAGAGACCAAACTTGGTCGTGACATCACTCATCTCCAGGATGAATCCTAATATGGTGGTATCCACTCTTAAGATCAATTTTGGAGAATAGAATGGCTCCAGACATCATATCCAACATGTCATCCATTCTAGGGGTAGGGAAACGATACTTGATAATGACTTTGTTGATAGCACGGCTATCAACACACATTCTCCATGTACCATCCTTCTTGGAGGTAAGAAGGGATGGTATAGCACAAGGACTCAGACTCTCCTTGATGAAACCCCGTTGTAAGAGTTCATCCACCTACCTCTTGAGCTCAGCATGCTAAGTGGGATTCATACGGTAATGAGGCAAGTTGGGGAGGGAAGCACCAGGGACAAGGTCAATGGCATGTTGTATATCCCTCAAAGGTAAACTGGTTAGGAAGGTCCTCAGGAAAAATATCAAAAACGTCTTGAAGGATGGGCTGGACCTCCTGAGGAATGGGCCTCTCAGGCTCCTCAGTAACCTCACGACCCACTAAGGCATAAACGGGTGAGCCTTGGGCCACACAGAAATCAATAATCTTGGCAGATATAAGGTTGAGCCCTTTATTAGGTTTCACAGGGCTGGATTTAGATTCATCCTTAGACTTTGGTTGACTAGGCAAGAGCTTGATCTTCTTGCCACTATGTTCAAACACATAGATATTTAAACGACCATAAATATGGACATCGCTATCAAAAAGCCAGGGATGGCCCTAGATAACCTGACCCACATCCATAACAAGGATATTACACTAAATATTTTCCTTATAATCAGAAAAGGAGATGGGTATGAGGCATCATTTCTTCACCTCCAAAACAGTGGAGTTGACCCAAGCTACCTTTTATGGACAGGGGTGGGAAACAGCAGACAATGCAAGGCGGGTCACCAAGTTGGAGGAGACAGCATTGATGCAACTACCTCTATTGATGATGACTTTGCAATTTTTATCTTTCAGTTTGGTGTAGGTTGAAAAATGGAAGTTCTACGCCAATCATCAATAGATTGTGGGTTTGAAAGTACACATTTCACCACACATAGAGGAGAGGGGTCCCAATTCTGGATGCAATGGATGACATCAGTATCATCCTCATCCTCCTCAAAGAATTCACCATCAACATTTACCTGGTGAATGAGGTCAGCCTCAAGCTCAAGGTCTTCCTTAGATACTTCTTCAATAATGGATACCTTATAAGGGCTAGAGCACTGGGCGGCAATGTGGTCATACCCATGGCATCTGAAGCACTTAGTCCCGGGGTGGGATTTAGGTGACTCCACCATGCGAGATTTGGCCTTCAGAATAGGCCGAGTCTGGGGTGTGTTAGAAAGGGGTTGGCTAGGATGGCTAGGAGTCAACCTAGGAGAAGAAACATGTGGAGCCGATTCACCAGGAGGCCTAAATGGGGGTCTAGACTCATTGTGACGAATAGTGTGGTGTGGTATAGATTCTTCTAGATTTAAGACTATGCTATAGGCACTCTCTAAGGTGGTGATATTCCTAGCAAATAATTCGTTGCGGAGATCTTCACGCAACCCTACATGAAACATGTATAGGATCTGTGCAGGAGTAGTGGCGGTCTCTCCACTACAGCATATCATAAAATCATCAAATGTTGCGAGATAGTCTTTTACAGATTTACTATCCTGGGTTAACCTGTTTCACCTATCCAACAGTCTCGGAAAATATGATGGTGGTAGGTATTTCTACCTTAATTCCCGCTTTATAGTTCTCCAATCAGTGACAAGATATTCACCTCGAGATTCCCTAAGATTTTTTAGATTAGTAAAATACTGACTAGCTCTCCTAATAAGCTTCATTTCAGCCAATTTAACTTTCCACTCCTCAGAAATATTATACCACTTGAAAAAACTATTCATACCCTTGATCCAATCTAGAAAGATCTGGGGATCCAGGTTGCCATTAAATGTGGGAGCATCAACCCTAATGTTTTTTTGCAAGGGAGCATCAAGATCATGCATAGGATCATGACCACAGGGATGTTCATGGTATGGTCGACCAACAGAAACAGGGTGGTGTCCACGGAGGTGTCCACCATGTGTCGAGGGCACTACCTGGCCGAAAATAGGGTTATGGCCAGGTGGGGAGTTTTGGTCATACCTAGGTTGTTGTGGAGGAGGGGGGACTTGGGGGTATCCATCATTGGGTTCAAGTCATCACCAACAATTGAAGAAATTTTAGTCGGCGTATAGAGTGAAGGGATACTCCTTGCTCTATCCAGATTGTCAAGCCTTTTTGTTGTGAGGCGATGGAATCCGACCACATCGGCTTGGTTTTCCGTAACAACCTGAGTTAGGGTGCCAATTTGACCAACTACAACCTATAAGGTCCTCTGAATTTGTTTCGAGTCCATGGGGATACACTAGGTGACACTTAGAGCTACTAGGATGTAAAGGATAGCACCTAGATTAATGGGAAAACACACCTAAGGCTTGCTATATGATGCAAGTTTTAGTGGACATCAAGCAAACAATGGGGAACACCCTCCTAAAATCAATTTTTGAGAGGTAGGATTGTTGTAGTTTAAGGGGCATCACTTAAACATACAATTTCCTAAACTAAGCTTGAGGCTTTGAGCCTACTTCTTGTAGCTAAGTGACATGGCATGCAGAAATTGTTATAAGCACATGTAAAATGGGCATACAATTGATATAAATGAAATGTTATGCAATTAATCATGCCTAGGGGCTACTATGTAAAACTTTGGGTTGAACTCTAGCACATGCAACTAGGCAACCATGCTCTGATACCAAATGATGCAGGACTAAGCGAAATAAGTCATGCAAATAGAGATTTATGCTAAGATAACATCAAAGAAATCAAAATAAACTTCATAAAACACTAAGAACAATAAGAAAAGTTGAACTATTAGATCACGTGGTAGCAAGAAACTAACAAATAAAGGCTAAACAATACAAAAGGTGAATCAATTTAGACTAGCAAACATGGATTGACACAAGTTCAACATTTAATTAAAGACTAGTCACTAGAGTTTTTGTTCGCTCAAATTTAAGTAGAACTTGACGGATTAATCAACACATATGAGATGATGCTACTATAGATGAAATGAGAAGACCAATATTTAGTTAGATGGAGAACAAGGGGAGGGCTTGATACTAAACTCATGAATGGGAGGAATGGAGTCCTTGATAAAATGACGGCTAGTTCCTCCTTGGCTTGCCCTTGAAACCTTTGCACTTTATTGAATCAATGTCTTTGTTGCATTAGTAGAAGCTAAGTTTCCTTGGAGAGGTAGAATAGTGAGTAGGGAAAAGAAAATTTCAGCTATATGAGGATTTGGAAGAGGAGAGTTCACGATTTTCGGGTTTGGAGGGGTGAACTAGGCTGGCTGCATGGGAAGGAGGGTAGAGATGATTTGGCTGATTTTAATGGCTGGGAAAGGGATAAGTCAGCTTGGGAAGTGAAGAGGTGGGGGCTGGCTACTTAGAGAAGAGAAAGGACTGATTTGGTTTGTTTGGGAAGAGAATTAGTTAACTTGGGAAAGGGAAAAATCAGCTTGGGAGGTGAAGAGGTGGGGCTGGCTGTTTGGGAAAGAGAGAGGGCTGATGTGGCTTGCTTGGAAATGGAATTAGCTGACTTGGGAAAGGGAAAAGTAAGCTTGGGAGGTGAAGAGGTGGGGCTAGTTGCTTGGGGAAGAGAAAGGATTGATATGGCTTGCTTGGGAAGGGAAAAAATTAAAGTAGATGCAGATCTCCAAAGGTCAAAATTAATTGAGATAATGCTCAATTAATGTGAATTAATTTCAGAATTTGGGAAGCCCAAGGGTCAAGGGTGTTGGGGAGAAGGTGGAGGCGGATAGAGAGGAAGAGAGGGAGGTGGTTGCTGGTTGAGCGTAACAGGTTGTTGCAGCTAGGGGGCTGTTTGGGCAGCTAGGGAAGGAGAAAAAAATAGAGATATAGAAGGAAGATGATATCAACCAAGAGCTCACATGCTTTTGGGTATTTCTTTGCCTTTCTCCAAAGGAATTCACACACAAACTCAACTCACCAAGAGAAGAGAAACCATAAAACCAGAAATTTATATCAAAATATTTATCCTCCATACAAGAGAACAATGGGTCATATATATAGACACCAAAAATATGAAAGAAACAAAAGACAAGAAGGTCATTGGCCAAACAACACAAAAGCTCCCTCAAGTGAGGATAAAACTAAAATAAAATAAATAATACCATTCTACAATATATGAAAACTAAAAATATAAAGACTCAATCAAGGCCGTAGATCTCCGGCCTCTACGATGATAAACCCTCCAAGCTCGGATGTCCCCATCAGAACTTCTTTTTAAATCCACCAATAAAAAACCTCAAAAATAAAATATTAATGAAAGCAGTGTAATTTAATAGTTAAAAAATAATTTAAATAGATAATAACGTGTATAACTTTAGGAGATATGATCTACACAGTATGAATGAACCAATACAAATAAGTGTTCAAGTGAACCACAAACTTAATGATATACACTAAAAAATATTAGATCAAGCACACTTATAATCAATTGATCTATCATACAGGTGTGCCACTAAACAAGTTAATTAAAGTGTAGGTTAAATACTTAAGCGAGTGAGTGAGTTATGCATACTATTATGCTTAATATAAAAAATTGAGTTATGCATACTATTATGCTTAATATAAAAAATTAACTGAATTTCATAAGCCATATAAATTAATTCACTAAATATGTAAATTACACAAGTGCTAACAATCCAAATTGAAGATAATTGTGAAGCAATTAATGTATGCAACATGAAAGCAATAATATAGAAAATATCTACTTAAGAAAAATTCATAATTTTATGACTAAGCTCATTTTTCTTAATTAAAATTTTGATGTTGTAAAAATCATGTAAAGCCATATTAGTAAATTTAGTGAATACAATGGAAATTTAGGATAAGTGAATTTGCTAACATAAATAAGTGGTCAATGATCATATGATGAGCAACTAAAGCACATAATTAATATATTAAATAATAACTAAAATAATTTTCACATACTAAAAAATAGGGAATAACAAACAAATTTCTAGGTAAACGTTAAATATGTTTTGAATAAACCTACTCAATTTTACTAATGTGTTAAAAATCCTTGTTAAGGCTTCATCAAATTACAATGAACAACCCTATGACACATAATAAGCTTTGTAAGCCCTCAAGTCTTAAAATCTTCATTTTAGTCTCATGATTTACATTGATCATCCTCCCAACCAGCTTAATGAAATACAATTATGACTACTATAAAAGGAATAATCTATAAGACAATGTTTAAAATTACACAATTGGGTATTGAGGCGTTTTTCATTCGTGAGATGAGGCATAAGCCTCAAGGTGTTTTGAGGCATAAGTCTTAAAATCTAAAAATTACGTAAAGTGAAAATAGAAGTTAAAAGTGATTTTTTGCATAATAATCAAATAATATGTTAAAGGATAACATATTAACTTTCTATTGAACTATGAAGTAACAAACTAACATACATATGAAACAAAAATTGTAGAAGACGTAACATAGCAACTGATAAATTGCGTGAAATAGAATTGAAATCCAAACACAAAAGAGAAAAACAACATAAAATATAAAAATTGCATAAAAATATTATATAATATTAAGTTCAACTTTAATTTTTTTCTTTCTCAATTCCCTACTCATCCATATTTAATTTCTAAAAAAAGCTAAAATAGTATGGCAATAACTTAGAAGTCAAATGCATTGTCATTACTGAGGGAGTCTTCATTTGAGTCATCGTCATCTTAACAAACTCTCTCCCATGCCTCATCATCTATGAAGTCCAATGCCTCCTAAGCTGAAAGAGTATGGCTACGGTAGTAGTGGATACAATAGAGACGGCAAGTTGGAGGTAGAGGCGATCAAGAGAAAATTGTTGTGGCTTGGGAGTGCATAAAGGTGTGATTTGTTTAGGGCTTTAGTTTTAATTAAAATAATATATAAATAGGATGTGCCTTATGCCAGTGAGGCGAGGTGCATCTCAAGGTGCACCTTAGCCAAAATGAGGTGCATGCCTCATAAAAAAAGCTCGAGATGTATGCCTCAAGGAATTTTTTGTCAAAATTACGCCGAGGCACACCTCACATTATGCAATTTTAAACAATACTATAAGAAAACATATGTCATACCATTAGATGACACAATAGAAGTTCTATTATCATCAAATCAATAAAGAGCCACATATGGGTTCATGGGATCAATAATAATATGAGCAACATATCACACTATATTTTAGTAATATATTTAGTCAATTGAATTGGGATAAGAGACCTTTAAGACGTAGTTTAGGTATTAAATTCATGCATTCTACAACATACTCATAAAAAATATTCATGCATTCCTATCAATTATATGTTCGCAAAACTTATTTGATTTTTTGAGTTTAAAAATCTACAGTAATCTACAGCTATCTTACAATCAAACTATCCCATCCTAGGCAATAAACCATATGAAATGGTGACCATAATCCAAAACCTAAAGTCCAGTAATAGCGCATGCATCCAACAAAAAACATCGCAATCATCCAAATGCACACAAAAATGGTTAATGCCAAGTAAGGCAATTACATAACTTAAAAAATCCACATCATCCCTTCCCTAAAAACCAAAACCTACCAACAACAAGCATAATTCCACCACAATATTTGCATTATTTTTTTTCCTTTTTCAATGCATATTTTGAACACTAACGCAATAATTTTTAAGCAACATAAAGATAAAATGCAATAGTCTATTGCCTCCTCCTGTGGGTATTATCCTAAACAAAATCAAGAATAAAATCATGCTAATCAAATAAACTAACAAAAAGCTAGGAAATACCTTCCTTGGTCATCATCAAAGTTATGCCCGCAAACAAAAATAACAAATAAAATGAAAGAACTAGTAAGAGAAAAATCAAATATTAAAAAAAATATGAGCTACACAAAAATTAATGCCTCATGTGATACTTCTGATGATAATAAATGCAGAGTTCTCCATTATATATATCATGTTTCATGGATTAGGCTTGAAACAATCTAGTGAAGTTGCAAGCAAATAAATCCAATGGCTCAAACATATCACCTAACATGACAAAATGGAGAAAAAAGATTCATGTAGCTGACCCCACGCAGTGAGCTAAAAGCTTGATGTTATTGTTTGCTTAAACATGTCACCAAAATGTATACATTTACATGTGTTGTGATAACTTTTATACATTAAACATGTTTTAAGTGCAAACAAAGGTAGCAATAGTACCACGGCCTAGAATTAATAATTAATTTTTGTTACTATATGTTATTATAATGATGAAACCATTGAAGCTCAATAGGACTACTGCATGATAAAGGTTTATCAGTAGAATAACAAGTACATTTTGAGGATAGTCTTCTTGAACGAAATCCAACAACAGTCCATGGAATTATCTTGCACACATACCAAAAATATTAATAGTTCTAGGAATTGCAGCCCCAAAAAAGCACTCGAATGTTCAAGTTGAGTTAGAAGGAAGAGAAGAGCTGAAACAAATTTAATGATTTCTACAAAAAATGAGCAAAAGGAGGATCCTTTACCTTAACCCTTAGGAGAGTATTCATATGCGCTTGAATATTTAATAAATCGTATGATGGAGAGATAAGCCATATACCTCCAGGATCTATGCCAGAACAAAATGCAATTACTTGAACCCTTACCTTAACCCTTAGGAGAGTATTCATATGCGCTTGAATAATTTGATGAAGGGCATTATGGTTCCTAATTGAACGGAGGGTGGAAAATTAGGCCATGATACATTTTTGTCATAACTTGAACCATATTGCAGCTAATGATGCGGCCCTAGGCCTTGTGATTACTATTGAACAGAGATATGACAATGACTTCGAGTGCAGTTTCGATTTTTATCTAAATTGGACAATCAGATCAAAGTCAATAGTTCCGAGAGTAACCTGTTAGGCTTGTGTGGTACTGAGATCAATTGGCAAGGATGAGCAGTCTTGTAGTTAGATTATTGTTCTGTCTGAACATCATTTGAAGAGGAAGCATGGTGTCAATGATAAATCGACTGGTATTAATCAAAAACTACTTTTAGAGCCTGATAAAGTCTGATAAAAACTATTCATTGAGCTGCCAACTTATCCAAAGTTCAAAAGCCGAATGACACACCAAAAAAAAAATTACTCTACTGATGTATTCTTTTATATTATGAAAAGCTATTTTTTGATAGGTCTCCAAATCATAAACTCTAATTATCTAAAGAATTCACCACATGCCTCAGTCTCCACATTCAATAAGTATGTATGAGATTCAATGACACCTTTTGATTGCCCTGCAGTTGCTGACAACAACGCCCAAGACTGCTCATGCCGCGCACACCGATGCTCGGTCTGGTGGGGCTCCAGTATGGTGGAATTGGCTCGATCGTCAGAACCCCTCGTTATCCCACCACGCCAATACCCCGGCACCGCAAACCCCCAGGCCCTCGTCAGCCGCCACCATTACCGGCGCCGCTCATCACCGCCCCAGCAGCCGCAGCAAGCAACCAAAAACACCGTTCGATGGCTACACCCCCAGGTTCTCAAGGTCACTTCACACGCACAATTCATCGAACAGGTGGCAGGCCATCCACTTGAGACCCGCCCTCAGGGACGACGACAGCCTCACAAGCTGCCCGGCCTTCACGGCTCAGCTTGCGGCGTCGGTAACTTCAGCGGCAGCAATTCCGAATTACATGGCTCCCACAGTCTCAGCTAAGGCGAAGGTAAGGGCCACCGCCATGGATAGCGGCGGAGGAGCAAAGGAAGGCAAGAGGTTTTCGTTTGCACTGAGCCAGAGCATCGGATCCCTGAGATTGTTCTCTGCAATGAAAAAAGCGGCTCCAGTGGTGCCTACGGCGAAAAAGACAGGCGGGAGGCACCGGTCGATGCTGTCAGTCGGGGAGCTGAGCGTGGATTCCACCGTCTCCCTCCCTGCGGGTTTGGGAAAGAGACCTTTCAAGTAATTTGTGCATTATTTATATTTCAGATCCATTTTGGAGAGATTATTACATACGATCACCGATGATCCGGAGGTCAATTAAAATGCGCCACGTCATTTGATATATTATAATATACAGTGATAGTACACAGTATATTATTGACGTGAGCGTCTTGATTGACCTTTGACGGCGTCCGGTGACCTCATGTAATAATTTCGCTCTATTTTATGACCTATCGTACACCGCCGACGAGCATCCCCAACGTGGGACACCGTTCAATCAACTTCCACTTGTGTCCAATGACATGGATTCTGTTTCTGAATGATTTTCTATCATTTTTTTATTTGGGTTTTATTTCTATTTTTTTTTAATTTAACAATTGATATTTTTTTCTTCCTTGGTGTTATTAATTATTTTTTCCTTGTAAATTTTCTGATTGGCTTGGGATGTTTTTATTGTTGGATTAAGGTCAAGTTTAGCTTAGCAATGGCATAGCATGCTTAATAATAATTAATCTAAATTTCAAATCATCAAATTGCAAATTTTCTCTTTTAATAATTTGATGAAATTTAATCCATTGAAGTAATTATGAGACATCATGTGTCAATTTTTCTAACTTTCCTAAGATGTTATTATATTATTGTTCTTAAGAAATTTTTGGGGTTGGCATTATATTTTTACACCTTCAAATTTATTCATCATTTGTTCTTTTTATTAGCATTGTTTTCATAGGTTGACCCATTTTTGTTCTTGTGAAATCAAAGAATAAAATAGAAGATCAATAGAATAAATAGATACATCTTTAATTTTAGTAATAGCTATAACCTCAACATCTAGAGATTAATGAATCTTTTATACATCTCAATTATAACCTCACTATGTTTTTATGCGAAGAAGTTTATAATAATGTACAAGTATGTTAATATAATGTTACTCAATCTCATTTGCACCATCATAAATGATCTTAAAATTTCTTTAATGTTTCACTTATAGATACACAAGTGTAATCATTTTACTTTAATGCATAAAAAAATATTTTAGTGACTTAAAATTTAACAAATACTAATTTATGTCCACCATATGTTCCGTCATTATATATAATTTTGATAAATTTAGCAGCAATAAATGTAGAAAGACATATAGACTACATCGAAAAACTTTCACCTACAAAAATTTATATATTGCGCAAAAGTGGATATTCAAACTTGCTAAATCAACTAGTATGACATTGAATAATGGGGGTCTTATAGTAAAATATCATCCTGGCATATCCTTCTTTCTAAAGTATGTTATACGGATCTATTTTTAGTGTTTAATATTTAAATAAGAAGTCACTATAATACTAATTGGATATTATGAGACGACTAAGAGGATGGTGAATTAGGTATTTAAAAATATTTATATTAAAAAAAGATTAATATACAAATTTCTTTATTACACTTAACTAATTTGTAGGAGAAAAATGTTTTATGTAGTTTTAATCCATCTAGGCTAGAGATATCATAAGGAGTAAGTATGATGCTTATTATCTTTTTTGAAAAAAAAATCTCATAGGTTGTTTGGGATATATGGTTCTGAGAGTTTGAGGTACATCTATACTAATTATTAAGTACACAAATTTTATAATATGACTAGTAATGTCTTTTACTTTCTCTTAGTTAAATAGAAGGATTTCATATGGTTGCCTCAACATAATGCTAGGATAAGAAATAATTTTGAGAAGAGAGGTTCAAATTGCCTATGAGACAACTAACATCAGAAAGTCAACTGAGTGCCCCTTATGGATTGGCGAGAGTGTTTAGAGAGAATTGACTAGAGCTTGGGGTACCTCTAATTATACTAGGAGGAGGGGGAGAATAAGCAAAGTAGAGCTTTCGACTGTGGGGGCTTGGAGAGCTCCCTCTATACTAGAGATTCAGTTCTTCACACAGAGCATAAGTGATATCTGGTAAAATCTTATATCTTAGTACATAAATAACCCAACTAAGTTCTAACACATTATTTATTTTGTTTATTCCATTAACATATTATTTGTGAAAAGAAGCACTAGTTAGAGAGTACGACTCATTGGAGTTGCATACATGCACACATCAGCACCAAGTGGATCACAAGTGGGCTGATAAAAGATCAAGGAAAGATTATGCGAGTTTTAAAATTTTTATGGTGTTTATGTTTACAAGTTAAATCTATAAGGGTTTATATGTATTTCATGTCGTAGGAGAATCAATACAAGAAAAACGCTCATTTCCAATGGCCATATCCGTCGAAAAATGGCTTTAAGATGGATTTCTGGTGAAAAAAGGTTTCGACTATAAAATGCACATCGAAAATATGCCTCCAGTGAAAATTTTTGTCGAAACCATTTTCGATAGATTTCTGACAAAATCATGGACAAAAAATGAAGTTATTTGAATTCAATTATCGGTGGATTCTTTCGTCAAAATTTCCAGTTGAATCATTCGCTGGAATTTCTTGTTGTTTATTAGTAGGTTATTTCCGCCAAAAATACTGGCGAAATATTCTGGAGAGTAAATCGCATTGGAATTTCCAGCAGACAGTTCCACTAAAAATTCTGTCGGTATTTCCAATGGACATAGATTGCCAGAAATATCTTTATAATTCATCATTTTTAGTAGATAATCCTTTAAAAATTTGTTGGAAACTTGTAGCACAATAATATATCCTACTAACTGATACGCCCTTCTATTTTCTGTTCATCCCAAAATTTGATTTAAATCTTGGTTCCTTGTAATAGTGGCATGCAATCTCTAACAAATAATCTTTGCAGTATAACATGCATCTATTAACATAGTAATTTATTTTTGTATATGTGAAACCCAAGTTTGAAAATAAATTTCTTGGTTCGGTATAAATCTGTCAAAATTATGTTATATGTCAGGTTGATCTTCTTAAGCAACCCAACAAATTGATTAAAGCATTCTCTATATTAATGCTTAACATCTTTACAGTAACAGATAACTCTGAGTGAGTAGTACACCTCTTCTAATTTGTTGTTGAGTAACATGCAACAAATCATAGAAGTTCTGTACCTCCTTATTTAGTGACTCTTTTGTATATTATTGAAATTGGCACACAGTTACATCAAAAACTAAGTCCTCAAGTGTCCTGATACTTTCCTCCTCAGTTATGTTTAAACTTGTAGACGGATCGTAATGAGAGTCAAAATATGGCTCGTACTCACTATAAGAAATCCAATACTAATATTCTAATATAAATCCTCTACGATATAGATCAACAATTATCTCATTTGGTGTGAGTTGAACTTGATTTTTATGTTTAGAATATGAACAGCAAAACCTCCCATCTGAGATAAATGAAGGTAGTTGACATGCTGTAATAACTCGTATTTTAACCCATATAAATAAATTTTTTTGGAGTCATTATAACTCCAAATCACAAATCGTCTTTGTCATAGTGTTATTATTATAGTATTTTAATTGCAAAAAAATTTTCATAATTTTTGGGCGCCGTCAAAAATCTTTAAGAAATTGATACATATCAATACAAGTGAGGATTTTGGGACTGTTAGGTGTCCGATTTGCAAAGCGATTTAATCAAAATTTTTTAAATAAAATGATTTATTTTATAGATATTTTTATGTAATTTTTGCAGTCCTAAAATAATTTATTTGAATTTTATACTAAAAAAGATTGATTAAAGTTAATTATATAATATAAAATTATTATTTTCATTAAAATATCTAAAGGCACTAAAACCTTTTTAAAAAGATTTTCATGTTCATTTTTGGCTAACAGAGAACATTTTAAGAAATTAGAGAGATTTGTGAGGAGAGAGAAAAGAAAGTTTTGGATTTGGAGGCCGCACATCAATTTTTGTCCGTCGATGCAATTAGGAGATTTATTCGTCTCGCTGTAAGGAACCTTTACCCTATTTTTGATTTTAATGATTTTATGTTTTTTGTATTTATCTAATCAAATTTATATTTTCATTACCAAAAAATGTGAATAACTTGCTATTGGCAAAACTTTCACCACATAACTTTTTATATGTTATAGAGATCATGATTATAAGCATTTTGAGTATTTATTTAAAATTTTTTATTGGGTGATTTTAAAAATATAAAAAATTTTATCTACCTAAAAATTTATTTTGATATCTAAAAATAGTAGTGTAGTACAATAAAAGTCTTAAAATATTATTTTATATAATTCCTTGTATTTTGATAATTTTCTGAAAAAGTGCATTTTTGCCTAATAGGAATTTTTTTATCTACCATTATGACATATTGGCATTTCTAAATTAAGCTCAATTATGCATTATTTGCTACAATGTATTAAAAATGGATGTGAATATGTGCTTGAGTAATACCTGGTCGCTATTACTATTATAGTATTGTGATAATAATGTACGTGTGTGAAACAAACATGTAAAGACTGGTTGACCCGTTGGTTGAAGATTGATTGACCTGTACATGATGGTGGGCCGACTGGCTTTACTTTAAATACTATGATTTGGTGTTATCCTCTATTAATTCACATGATACACTGGTTTTGAGTTATAAAGAGATTATTACTGTGCCGACGGGCAAAGAGTGACGACTCTATTTACTGAGCCAACAGTTTATTAACATTGATACTAACACTGAAATACACCGTGATAGTCAAGACTTCTTACTTGTTTAGTGTGACTACTAAAATGTATATTTTTAGGCATTTTTTATTGTACAGATTTATTAGTACTGCACGAATTTACTATTATTATATTATTTTACTACTCATGCCACTAGATTATTATTGTTACTGATATAGATACTAATACTAAAAGTCCAAGTAGGTTGTGAAACCTAAGGCAATTGTCTCAAGGCTAACCAAGAGGGAGGGTGAATTGGTAATTAAAAAAAAATCTCTTGGTTTTTTTTTTAAAATGGATTTAAGATATTTTTATTATAATAATAAATTTTTTGAAAATAAATTTTCAACCACAGAAAATGAAAAATACCGAAAATAAAAATACAATAAAAAGTAAAGAATAGAAGACACTAGATTTTATAGTGGTTCGGTCCAATAATATCTATGTCCACTCCCTGGAGACTCCTTCTCTAGGTATTGCACTAAACACTAGTGACTCTCCTTTAGCCCCCACAATAAGGTGGAGAAGCATTTACAAAAATCTCTCTTCCACTAACTCGGTGCGACAGAGAATCATCATCCTTTTTCACCCTTCTGGTGAAGGTAAAGAACCCACCATCCTTTCTCACTCTCCTAGTGATGGCATAGTACTGACGTCCTTTGAAAATCCTCTCTCAAGAGCTTTCATGAAAGTAGGGAAAGAACTATGAAGAACAAATAAGAGATCCTCACCATTGAGCAACTTTGTGAATCTCCTCAAAAATTTCTTTCATAAGATCTCTCACTTTTCAATCTCAAAACACTCTCCCAAATACACTCCTAAGGCACACTCAAGAGAAATTCACAGCAAGAGTATTGAGAGTCAATTTTTAGGACTATTATATACAAAGGACAAGAAAAACTATCCTGAAAATTAAAAAATTTCAAGTTGAACGGACTTCGATCGTATAGTATGATCGAGGATCGTATGTATGAACAGTTCAAAAAGGAACTCATTCGTCCGGTATGATCCTGTACGAACCTGATTTCATACTCTATCAGCCGCTGTACGAACTGACATCGTACAGTACAAATAGTTCAAAAAGAACTCATTCATCCGGTATGATCTTATACGAACCTCATTTCGTACTCTAATCAGCGTCTGTATGAACCCTATTTTGTATAGTATAAACAGTTCAATCAAATCATATTTTTCTTGGTACAAAAATGGACAACACCATTTTATACTCTGTGAATTATCTGTACGTAAATATATCGTATGGGATGAACCTAAAATCGTATAGTACGAATCGATCAAAACTTACAAGTTCATTTGGGATGATTTGATATGCGTCAATTTCATACTCTATGAGTCATCTGTACAAACCAAGGATCGTACAGTACGAATAATACTTTAAAAAATTTCCTAGCAATATTTGATTAACTTTGTTTTGGGAGGAACTATCATGATAAATTGTCCAGTACGATTTAAAAATCATACAGTATGATTAGTTTTAGAATTTAAGTTTTTTAATCACTCCCCTAGTATGTGTGTGCACGTTTACCCAATTACAATCACTCTTTCTTAGACTCAAGAAAAATAGAAAAAGTATAGATATTAATTACAAGAAATTCTAATCTAATTTGGCTTGAAGTCTTCAGCAGTCTAGAGTATGATTTTGCTGAAATATTAGTACACACAAACAATACAAACAAAATATATCTAATAAATATTAGGAGAAACAGTAATCAACACAATAATATTTTGGTATCATCAAAAACTCACATAATATAAAAATATAGTTTTGAAACCTAAGTTGCAATAATCTTCCCATTTTTGATAATGATAAAATAATTATTGTTTGAGTTAACACTTAAGTAATTTTTCTCCTGAGCTCCCCCTAAATAAATGACCAATTTAAAATAAGAGATTTCTTGAAGTTCAAAAAATACATTCACAAAATAAGAAGTCTAAAATAAACATAATAAAAAGAAATAAAACAAAATAAAATACTAAATACACAATAAAAAACTAATCAAAAACAAATTAAACAATAATAAAAAATAATAACATAGTAAAAAATAATAACCCACTGTACACATCATAAACAACAAGCAATACAATCATCAAATAAGCACAACAATCAAACAATAACTAATGATCAAACAATAACATGACTCTCCCTTTTGACAACAACAAAAAGGGAAGTGCATCTTGAAAAGATAGGTTTTGAAGAATAAATCAAAATAGTTAAAAAGAAGAAAAAAATTTTAAAGTAATTGCAAATACAATATTTACTCCCTAATGTTTAAAAATAAAAACTCAAATTTTAAATCAAAGAAAAACTAAGATAAAAAAAAGTCAACCAAGTTCAATGTTCGTTCTAGACAAATTAAATAAACATAATTATTACAAAAATGATAAAATTAAGATTAATCAGTTTCTTATTCAGTAGTGTAGATAATTGCCAATTTTATGGATTTGTATAAGAGATAAAATGACAAAGGAAAAAACTAGCATGAATTTTTTAATTGACGACATTGCGCATCTTTTTAATATTTTATGGCACACTTTACGCATCTTTTCAATTTGGGCTTATTTAGTGCCTCTTTTGACTTTGACGAATATTACGCATCTTTTTGTTTGACACGCTTTGTGCATCTTTTAAAATTTACAGTCTTTCTAATATTAATATATTTTTAACATAAATTCCAATAATTAATAAATATAAACACATTGAAAAAAAAATTTAATAAAAATAAAACATCTACTTTGTAATAATTTTAGCTAAATAATACTTGTCTATAAGAAAATGAAATTGATCTTCTAATCTATATTCAGTAATAATATAATTTAAAATTTTGAGAGATTAAATTTTATAAGGAAATTAATTTGTATAGCAAAGTAATTCAAAATTCAATTTTACTAATCAACTATAAATGATTTAACTTCAAAAATATAAAATATTTCAAGACGAGTAATTTCACATCAAGTCAAAAACATCATTCCATTTAGTACTTATAAAACTTACATTCATACATCATATCATCAATACATAATCCAATCAAGGAAACAACAAACATAAACCATAGCATGAAAAAGTTAATCCATTCAACTAGTACATCAACTCATAGCAAGAGGAACCATAACATAAAGACACCAAAACATTAAATAAAAAATAGAATATCACAATTGGTACAACAGAAAGATCACAACTAGAAATCGGAGGGACCCTGGTCTGGAGGTGGTTGAGGGTTGAACTTCATAAAGTAGCTATTAATTGTAGCTATATTTATATTGACCGAGTCTAATTGCCCTCGGATCTAACCCATGTCCTCCTTGTATCTTACATCATACTAGTTCAGGTGATTCTCAATTTGATCAAAGCGTTGATCATAGTGAGTTTCCAGTTTGCCAAAATGCTGGACCATTTCTTGGTAGAAATTTTGATTAGGTCTAGATGCAGGTGCAGGGGCTGCTCCTTCTCCCTCGGAATCTTCTCCCTCAGAATTTTGATCCCGCCCAAAGAGTGCACTGAAAGAGGCATTAATCAAGTAAATGGGAAGTTTATTTAGAGGTTCGGGATGGATTATGTTGTATTTCTTTCCAGAATGTAGGTAATTAGATGTTCTAAGGCCATATTTTTCTTCCTCATATTGTGAGGAAGTCCAATATCAGAAAGTTTGAAGATGTAGTCCATGATTAGTTGAGCTTCATCAATGAGAGTTTTGGTCATAATCAAGTATGTGACAATGGATAAAAGATGAGTCAAATTTATACGTTCACAAACTTTTGGAATTATAGAGGTTCTCAAAATATGCTGGATAATCATAGCATTCTGGTTTAGGGTATAGACACGAGGAAGATGGTTTACTTGTTCAATACCTCTAAGAGTTAGGTTTACATCCGTCCAATCATAATCTGCTATAGAGGTCATTATATGTGGTCTAACTCCTACAGTCTGAAGGTGAAGAAAGTTCCCTATATCTTCCTTAGTTATTTCAACCTGTTGCTTAAACACGTAAGAGGTCATCCTAGTTTGATCTTGACTCATTTTCATATTTACAAGAAACATTTGAAAAGTTTCACGATGGTAGGCATAAATCAAGGTAAGGATAAATAAAAACTGGGTTGAGGTAAATCGGGGCATGACAGAAAAGTTAATGTCACTCTGAATGAGGAGCCGAGAAGGGGTTGTTTTGGCTGTAACATACCGAAAGAAGGCTTCCTCATTTTCCTTAAAGAGAAAGTTGTCGTCCCTAACAGATCGAGAGGATGAGCCCCTAGAAGTACGAGGTCGTTTGCTACTGCTAGCCATCCCTAAAGTTTGGACTCAAGAAGGTTTGGAAACAGAAGAGAATGTGAAGAAAAACTTATCCAAGACATTTCTTTTCAAAGAAAAGCGACGACCTATCATATAGTACGAACGTATAATTTTGAAATCGTACGGGACAAAAAATATTTCATACATATGAATAGAAATGGCCAAAAATAAAATGACTTTTCATAAACTGCCACTCCTGAGGAGTCGTTTCATATAGGCTTTTTGACCACATGATCGTACAGATGAACAGGTGTTCATCTGGGATGATCAGAATATTAAAGATCATTTTGTGACGGTTAGGTTCATCCATATGAGAAACTAATAACTGGATTGTACAGACAAAATGGGATTTCGTACATATGATCTATTTTTAATAACTGACTTTTCAAAAAATAGCATCCTCAATCGTACAGATGAAAAAATTATGAATCGTACAGTACAATCGCCATTGAAAACACAGTTATGCACGCTTAACATAGAAAAAAAATATCATGTACACGCTACATAATTCATATAGTATGAAACAAAATTCATACAGTACAAAAAGAACACTTAGAACACATGATAAACTAAGAATCTTTTCAAACATAAATTACTCAAGATCAGATAACATGCTACTAGTAAAATAAAAAACAAAGAGAAACACAAAATTATCAAAAGAAAAATAACCAAAAACAAACAAAATAAAACAAAATAAAAGAAATATATACAAACATACAAACTCTGACAAACAACCTAATAAAACAAACAAACACACCAATGCATTACAAATCAAATTTGCAGATATTTAATTTAAGCATTAAGATCAATCACACATAATCTGATTCTTAAGATGCTAAACATGCCAGAAGTCATTGATTTTGTGAAAATGTCTGCAAGTTGATTCCGTAGCAATATGATGTAATTTAATTTCTCATTTAGCTACATGATCTCTAATGAAGTGATGCATAATATCAATATGCTTGATTCTAGAATGTTGAATAAGATTCTTTGAAATATATATGACACTTATATTATCACAGAAAATTAGAATAATGCCAATTAAAATCCTAAATCAATCAGCTATTATTTTACCCAAAGAACCTGTGCCACACAACTACTAATGCAATATATTCTGTTTCAGTAGTAGAAAGGGCTACTGAATTTTGTTTTTTGCTAGACCAAGAAACTAAAGAGTTTCTTATAAATTGATAAATTTTAGAAGTACTTTTTTGATCAACCCTACATTCTACAAAACCTGAATCAGAATATCTAATGATATTAAAAGAAGAGCTATGCCTTAGATACCAAATCCCTAAGTTTTTAGTTCCCAAAAGATATCTCAGAATTCTTTTAATAGCAATCAGATGTGATTCCTTTGGATCAGCTTGAAATCTAACACATAAATAAATAGTATATATGATATATGGTCTGCTAGCGATCAAGTAAAGTAATGATCCAATTATTCCTCTAAATTTCTTTTGATTAATAGATTTTTTCTTAGGGTCCTTATCTAACTGTACTGAGGAACTCATTGGTGTACTCACTGATTTAGCACTATCCATCTCATATTTCTTGAGGATGTCCTTAATATATTTTGTCTGACTCAAAAATGTCCCATCCTCCTATTGCTTAATGCTGATACCTAACTCAAATCTCCCATCAAACTCATCTCAAATTCACTACTCATTATCTTTGAAAATTTATCACAAAGATTTTTATTAGTAGATCCAAACAAGATGTCATCAATATATATTTGAACAATGAGTATGTCATCTCCTATCATTTGTAAGAAGAGAGTGGTGTCCACACTTCCTTTAATAAATGATCTTCTAATAGAAAAATGCTTAACCTCTCATACCAGGCCCTAGGTGCCTATTTTAGTCCATATAATACCTTTTTCAACTTAAACACATAATTTGGGAATTTTAAAATTTCAAAACCTAAAGGTTGCTCAACATAAATATTCTCATGTATCACCCCATTAAGAAAGGCACTCTTAACATCCATTTGATACAATTTAAAATCTTTAAAATAGGCAAGGGTTAGTAAAACCCTTATTTCTTTAAGTCTGGCTATAGGGGCAAAAGTTTCTTCAAAATCAATTTCTTTTATTTGATTAAACCCCTTGGCCACCAATCTTGCCTTATTTCTAATCATAACACCTGAATCATTCATTTTATTTTTGAACACCCACTTAGTTCCAATAATACTTTAATTCTTAGGCCTTTCAAATAATTTCCAAATATCATTTTTAACAAATTGATTCAATTCTTCTTGCAGGGCCAAAATCTAAAATTCATCTGAAAGTGTTTGATTTATATTAGTGGGTTCACTAATTGATATAAAGATAGAATGATCCACTTCTTTGCTGAGTTCATGCCTAGTTTTAACACCCTCACTAAGTTCACCTAAAATCAATTCTTTAGGGTATCTCTTAGAAAGTTTTCATTTTCTAGGCAAAGGATTTTCCCTCTCAATATTTTCTTTCAAATTTGTCTTTTTAATCTCTTGGGAGATATCTTTAATATGATCTTCTTCTAGCCTTAGCTCTTCTGAAATGTCAGATTCATCAAAAACTACATGTGTGGTCTCTTCAATTATCAATGTTCTCTTGTTAAAAATTCTATAGGATTTGCCAACACTAAAATATCCCATCAAAATTCTTTCATCAAATTTAGGATCAAATTTTTTTAAAGAAGTTTTGCCATTATTATGAATGAACACAATATAGCCAAAAATATGTAGATGTGAAAGATTAGGTGTTCTACCCTTAAGAAGTTTATAGGATGTTTTGTTCAATTTAGATCTAATATTCATCATATTCAGAACATAACAAGCTGTACTAACCATTTCAGCCCAAAAATATTTTGGAAGTGAATATTTAGCCAACATGGCTCTAGCAGCTTCTATCAATATTTTATTCTTTCTTTTGACTACCCTATTCTGTTAAGGGGTCCTAGGTGCTAAAAAGTTGTGATCAATTCCTTATTCTTTATAAAAATCTTCAAATTTTTTATTTTCAAACTCTCCTCCATGATCACTTTGAATTGATAAAATTTTACACCATAGCTTTTCTCTCTAGATCCAAGTATAAAAATCTCTGAATTTTTCAAATGATTCACTTTTATGAGATAAGAATTTGACCCAAGTAAATCTTAAAAAATTATCAATGATTACAAATCCAAAGACTTTACCTCCTAGATTTACAGTGCCAACCAGTCCAAAAAGTTCCATGTGTATGACTTCTAGTGGTTTGTTAGTTCTAAGGTCTTTAATTGAATGAAAGGATGACTTCACTTATTTTTTTAATTGACATACATCATATGTGATCCTTAGTAAAGTCTAGCTTGGATATTCCTCTAACTAACTCTTTCTGGGTTCCTAAGATTTTTCATGCTTGCATGACAAAGTCTTCTATGCCATAATCATGATTTATCAGTGATTATTTTGAGATAAAAAGTATTAAAAGATTTTATAAAATTTAAATCAAGTATGTATACATTATTTATCTTATTTCCATACAATATATCAATTCCATTTTGACTTATAAGGTAGCTTGTGGGAAAAAAATTAACACTATAACCTTTATCACAAAGTTGACTAATACTCAATAAGTTATATTTTAAGTCTTCAACCAATAATATATTTTTAATGAAAAAATTATTCTTGTTGCCAATTATACCTATACTTACCACTCTCTTAGTAATATTATTTCAATGCGTTACCTTGCATCCATTCCTGGCTTCTAGCATTATAAACTGATTTGCATCTTTAGTCATATGCTTTAAACATATGTTATCCAGGTACCAAATGCTCTCACGAGATCTTGTATGAGAGCGTTTCTACAAAAAGATCAAACGTTAGACTTGGAAACCTAAATAAGTTTGGGTTCACCTCTTGGCAATGATAAATCAGATGCATGTGTGATATGCTATGATTTATGCATCTTTGGTCTCCACACTAGGTGTGTTCTACTATGAATTATACAAGTGTGGGATATGTGTCCTAATATTTCACTCCAGGAAAAAGATTTCTTAATCTATATGAGTTATAATGTCTCTTTCTAGGTTTTGAACTTGTATCCTTTTGCTTAGACTCATAGAATTGTTCAATTGTGGTTGTCAGTCTATTTTTTATAATAGCCTTCATATTTAATTCTAAATATGATTTTCTATTTTCCAACAATAAGATTTTCATTCTCAAATCAATTTTCTTATGTTCAGCTTCTTCCATAAAAAACTTTACAATCATTTTCAAGTTCAGTATGTGATGATTTTAATAGTTCATATTTTTTATTCAAATCATCAAACTCATCCAATAATATCATGTGGTTGCTATCAATTAATGCGTGATCATTCTTAAGAATTTTATGCTCTTTTTATAAATTCAAAAATTCTATGTTCAACTTAACATGCAGGTTTTTTAATTTTTTATATGCAGCATGAATTTTCTTAGAAACTTTAAATAATTCATCATAGGATAAATCATATATCTTCTCTTGATCTGAGTGATCAAGGTTGTCTGCCATTAAGCACAAGTTAGTGACTTCTTCCTCTGCTTCTATTTCTGAGGTATTTGATGTTGAGTCTGCTCAGAATGCTCTTTGTAGTCTCTTCTTGCCCTTCCTTACATTGGTTTTCTCATCAACCTTTCTACTTATTAGGATTAGCTTTGAGATTCGGGCAATTAGATTTAATATGTCCAGGCTTCCTGCATTCATAACAAATTACATCATTAGAAGCTTTTGCATTTTTGTGGAACTTAACTTTGTTCCACTACTAACGTCTCCTTTGCTTCCTTCTCAGAAAACTTTTGAATTACCTCATCATGAGTGTAATATCTTCTTCATCCTCAAGTTGTGACTAATCACTCTCTGAGTCATCCACTTTCAACACAATATTTTTCTCTTTCCACTTGTCTCCTGCATTAATCTATCTATAAATCACTCCTTGCACGTAAGCAATCAGTGATCCAAGCAGATTGTCAACAGAATAACTAGTTAAGTCTTTTAACTCAGTTATTATAGTTATCTTTACATTATAAGTAGTAAGCAAACAATAAAGAATTTTATTGACTTTCTTAGAGTTTGTTAGTTCTCTACCTAAAGCATGCAATGAGGTGACTATCTGTGTAAAATGAGTATAAATGTTACTGATTAACTGATTCGATTTCATACAAAAAGTTTGTAATTCTATAATAAAATATTTAATCTAAATTATTTTATCTCATTTGTTTCTTCATATGTAATGCAAATTCTATCCCATATTTCTTTTCCATATTTACAGATTGAAACACGCATATAGTCCTCAGATTTTAGTAAACAGAATAAAATGTTTAAGCATTTAGCATTTAACTGATCTAGTTCTTTTTCTTTTACTTTCCAATCATTAAAAGGTGTTTCAATTCTTATGCCATCAACAAGTCTAGTGGGACTAGTGTAACCTTCATGTACTAAAATCCACATGCGATAGTCAAATGATTGAAGAAAAGTAGACATACGTGTTTTCCAAAAGTCAAAAGGGATGTTATTAAACAACGGTGATCTAGTATTCGAATATCTTTCAGGAGTGTTCTAGTTTCCAAAAGTAGCCCTGATCGATTTTCAAAAAATTATCTAAATCTTAATTTTTGAAATAGACTCTGATACCACTTGAAAGTCCAAGTAGGTTGTTAAACCTAAGACAATTATTCTGAAGCTAACCAAAAGGGGGGTGAATTGGTAATTAAAAAAGAATCTCTTATTTTTTTTAAAAAAATTGATTTAAGATATTTTTATTGCAATAATAAATTTTCTAAAAATAAAATTTCAACCACAGAAATGAAAAATGCGGAAAATAAAAATGCGGTAAAAAGTAAAGAACAGAATACACCAGCTTTTATAGTGGTTCGGTCTAACAAGACCTACGTCCACTCCCTGGAGACTTCTCCAGGTATTGCACTAGACACTAGTGACTCTCCTTTATCCCCCACAGCAAGGCGGAGAAGCCTTTATAAAAATCTCAATTCCACCAACTTGGTGTGGTAGAGAATCGTCATCCTTTTTCACCCTCCTAGTGAAGACAGAGAACCCACTATCCTCTCTCACTCTCCTAGTGACGACAGAGTACTGATATCCTTTCTCACCCTTCTGATGATGGTAGAGTATCAGATCTCCATTGAAAATCCTCTCTTAAGAGCCTTCAAGGAAGTAGGGAAGAACTATGAAGAATAAATAAAATATCCTCATTATTAGGCAACTTTTTGAATCCCCTCACAAATTCTTCTCACAAGATCTTTCACTTTTCAATGTCAAAACACTCTTCCAAATACACTCCTAAGGCACACTTAAGAGAAATTTACAGCAAGAGTATTAAGAGTCAGTTTTTAAGACCCTTATATACAAAGGTCAAGAAAAATCATCATGAAAACTGAAAATTTCAAGTTGAACGTACTTCGATCGTACATACGAATAGTTCAAAAAGGAACTCATTGGTCCGGTACGATCCTGTATGAACCTGATTTCGTACTCTCTCAGCTGTTTGTACGAACTGACATCATATAGTATGAATAGTTTAAAAAGAACTCATTCGTCTGGTACGATCGTGTACGAACCTCATTTCGTACTCTGATCAGCGTATGTATGAACCCTATTTTGTACAGTATGAACAGTTCAATCAGCTCATGTTTTTCTTGGTACGAAAGTAGACAACACCATTTCGTACTCTGTGAATCGTTTATATGAAAATATATCGTACAAGACGAACCTAAAATCGTACAATATGAATCAATCAAAAATTGCAAGTTCATCTTGGATGATTTGGTACGCATTCATTTCATACTCTGTGAGTCATCTGTATGAACCAAGGATCGTGTAGTACGAACAATACTTAAAAATAAATTCCAGCATGATTTGATTAACTTCATTTTGGGAGGAACTACCATGACAAATCGTCCAGTATGATTTGAAAATCGTACAGTACGATTGATTTTAAAATTTAAGTTCTTTAATCACTCTCCTATGTGTGTGTACACGTTTACCCAATTAGAATCAGTCTCTCTCAGACTCAAGAAAAATAGAAAAAGTACAGACTTCAATTACAAGAAACTCTAATCTAATCTAGCTTGAAGTCTTCAGCAGTTTGGAGTATGATTTCCCTGAAATGTTAATACACACAAATAATACAAATAAAATATACCCAATAAATATTAAGAGAAATAGTAATCAACAAAATACTAGTTTGGTATCATCAAAAACTCATATAATATAAAAACATAGTTTTAAAATCTAAGTTGCAACAAATACTATTTGATACTACTGATTTACTGTACTGATATTATGTATGTGATATACTAAGCACATGATATAGAATACCTGGATAGTATGGATACACTCTTATATGATTTTACTGCATCGATTTAATTTTGACAGTCTTTATCGATATTTTGATTTGATTTTTTATCCGATTACGGAGACATAATTGATTTATAGATTTGACAATTATACTGGGTTATTATTTTACTCGCTTCTGTACCTTAGTGTTTTACTATTGAAATATAATATAATAACAATGTGATAAAATTGCTAAATTAATATCAGAATAAAGGCAAGGCGTGATCCTGATAATTTTTGGAGCACAAGAATTAAGGATCAAAAGTAAACGTGGCATTCGATTCACAATGGTTAAAGCCTTGTATCATAAATTACAAAAATTCAACAACAGCATTTATATAGTTCGACAATCATGTCAAGTTGCATGCTTCGCAAAAGCCAATGTTATGAATGAAGGATTAGCTGTGACAACGGAAAAAAAAAAACTGTGAAATTCAACAAAAAAAAGTGTGCCACAATATAAGGGATATTATCGACGACTTGACTCAATGAAGCTATACCAACCTTACAACCTGGCAAAGAAATTGTAGATCATACGAACCACAAACCACTTCAATACTTCCAGCAAAGTTGCCGCAAGCAGAACACATGAAGTAGATAGTATTATTACGTCGATTCAACTTAGTTATCTTATACAAGAAAAGAGTGCAAAAATAAGATGACAGTCATCCTCCCACAACTTCTAAGTGACTGTCAGCAGTGATGTGACTACAATATTCTCAGCATAAGTACACTGACTTATACAAGCTTGATGAAGATATGAACAATTCTGGATGACAACCAAGAGAAAACATACACCATCACAGGATTTCTGTATAAATCGAATCAACTCCATGTTCCCAAAGATGGTGAGCAAGTGAAGTGGATAATTAAAGATCAATCAGATCTACCAATGAAGATCACGTTATTTACCTTGCAGTAAGCTAAACATGAAATAAAACTATAAGCAATACAAACAAATACCTTGAATGAAGGAAATTATTACAAGTCATAACAGCTCATACATGCCTTCCAGCATATGTTTGAGCATTTCTCAGCTTGTAGGACATTATGCTCAATACCAATATAAACAATCTCTCAATCACAGAATTGATAGACATTCTCAGAAGTTCATATAGCTAATTATTATAATTATTATTATTATTCAGCTATATGCTTTAGAATACATTTATACAAGCCGATAACAGCTCTTATCCGATAATCACTACTGGACATTAAATAAAAGCCTATATGAGTTTAAAAGGACTTAAGCTGAGTGCTCATAAAATTATATTGGGTAGAAGTCTAATGTTTGACTCTAATGTCAGAGCTAAAATATAACATTAAAATGTCTACTATGATTGGCTAGAATTAAATGCAGTTGATCCCTTCAAAACTTAAAATGGGAGTTCCGTAAGATAATAATTGCTGAGGGGAATGGCATATGCAGTTTATTAATCACACTATTGAAGTTTTATCCTGTCCCCACTACTCCACCTTGGACAAAACAGAACCACGTCGCCCACATTCTCAGAATAACTACTATCACAATTCGCATAAAAGAAGAAAGAAACGAATGGAAAGTTTTTTTTATGCTCACCAGCAATTATAGAGGGAGAGGATTGAATTTTCAATTTCTGGGTTCTGTTTCTCTGTCCTGAATGAGGCATTACCGGCAACACCTCCGATCGCGACAAAGCCATGACCTCACCTCCAATCGGACCTACCTTGCGCTCCGACCTCGTCGTCCGGCCCCAATCCACGGTCCAAGCCCAAGAAATCTTCTAATCTTGGCTAGTTCACCTTCTTCCTCAATCCAACTTCCACCTCGTCTATCATGAACAGCCTTCGATCAGCCTTACACGAGCAGATCGCAAGCGGATCTTCCTCCCTGCCGCCGACGACCTGTCCAGCCGACCTATTCACGCGAGCAAGCCTTGAATCAGAATTGTTCTTTTAGGTTCAAACCTAATTTCTGCCTCTTTATAAGCTTTTATGGACAAGCCCAGTGCCGAACATAATCTCTTGTTCTTGCGTTTGAGCGGCCTTCTCTGAGCTTACAAATTCAAATCCCTCAAATTCTTGGTTTTTATTACTTGGAACGGTAAAGAGGGATAAATGCTATTATTATAATAAAGTTATTGATTTCTCTGTTGCAGAGAAACAAGTGCTATTATTATAATAAAGTAATAGTAAATTATAATAATCATTATTGTTCTGATCCGACTGAGGGGATCAAAGACTTGAAAATTATTGTTGAGATTGATTCGCTCTCTCAAACTTCTCGCTATTGATTCTCTCCAATTGAGTCAAGCCAAAAGGGAAAGTGCCCTCCCCTACCTCCCCGCGAGGGGAGGGGACGTCGGGAAGCTGCCGAAATTTTCTCGAAAATTTTGGACTTAATTTTTTTTTTGAAGAAAAAAAAAAACTTAGTGAACAACCTAAAAACTTTATTCAATCTCTTAAAATAAAATTTATTTTTATTGAACTAATCAATTACCCATCCTAAAACTCATTAACTAAATCAAATAACTCACTTATTAAAGAACCTTAACTAAAATTAAAACTATATCTAAAATAACTGTAATTTAATTAACCAAGTATTTGAGTCCAAAAGTGGAATCAGAGACTAAAATTAACTAAAATTTAATTGAAATGATAACCTAAGTAATTAACTAATTGATTTAAAATAATAACGGCAACCACTAATTAACAATAATTTGGTAACTAGTTAAAATTTATAATAATAATAATAATAATAATAATAATAACAAACAAAAAAAACTTAATTAATTGTGGCTTGAATTATTTGATTAAGTCAATTAATTGTTTGGACATCAGTATGATGTTTAAATTGATTAAAAATTTATATTTGATTAATTGACAATTCAATTAATAGTACAACCTATGAATTAATTTGAATGGACAATTAAATTAAAACCAAAGCTGTAATCATGACTTCGAGCTAAAGCATAAATAAGAAACTTTCAGAATTGTTAAATTTAACTAACTTAATTGAATAATAATTTAATTTTAAAAAGTTAAATAATTTCAAAATACTATTTAACTTTAACCTAAATTAAAATTAATCAAACTTTAATCGGAAACTTTAACTCAATTAAAACTCAAATCAATTAATTGAACAAATTAAATTTTAAATCAGCTTTCAATTAACTGATTAATAATCAAATCAATTTTAACATAATTAATTTTAAAATACATTTAAAATTCAAATTAACAAATAAATAATTGATTCAAATTAAATCTTAATTTCAATTAAAATCATTTAATTAATTCACATAATTAATTAACGCAATTCAAATAAAATAAAATACAGAAATGAATGTTTCCAATAGTCCAGTTTATATACAAACTTCCAAACTGGCAACTCTCCAAAACAAAATGCTCTCCAACAAGTGACAGCTTACACAACAACTTTCTGAACAAGAACAAAGTACTCTCCAAACAACTCAAACACTCTGAGCAAGAACAAAATGCTCTCCAAACAATCTCAAGCTCACTCAAACGCTCAGCCGTAGTCTAAATTGCATCTACCTGAAAGCTCTCTAATTGCTGGTTACGAGCACCTACAAGCAAGCAGACAAAAGTCAGCGCATTATAAAAATTAAATTAATGCTAAAAGTAGTAAACTAACAGGCAAAATAAAGGGCTAAAAAAAAGTACGAGCACTATGCAAACAACAAGCACACTACTAAAAGCTAAGTAGAGAACAAACTATTAGCAAGTAAGTGTCAAAACCACAGTTTAGTGTCAAACTAGTAAAAATCTACAAACCCTCTATGGGCATCTTAGTCTATAGGACTAAGTTGTAAGACCCGCTATTCGGGCTACTTCTAAGCGAAGCAGTAAGACCCATGCGTTAGGGAACTTTTTAATGAACCATAGATCCAAAAACTCAAACCCCTATGGGCAGTCTTGTTTATAAGAACAAGGTTGTAAGACTCACCACTCGACAACTTCTAATAGAAGTCGTAAGTCCGACCTCTGAAGAAAATATTTAGGTAATAACATAACCCTAGACCCCTCACCCAGGCATCCTAGTCTATAAGGGCTAGGTTGTAAGACCCACTATACGAGCCACTTAGCTTACAGGGCTAGGTCGTAAGACCCGTCGTTAGGCAACTTCTAAGGAAGCCACAAGACCTATCCAACCAAAATCTTCGGGCTACTTCTAAGGAAGCCATAAGACCCACTCATATCAAAAAATCTTTGGGCCACCTCTAATAAAAACTGTAAGTCCCACTATCAGGGCCACTTTCAAATTAAAGTCGTAAGCTCCTACCCAAATCTAATCACACGGGCAACTCCTAATTGGAGCCGTAAGCCCCAAACTAAATAAACTAATAGGAAAATTCTAAGGAAGCCATAAACCCCAACCCAAATAAAACTAAATCAAAATCCACACATCTCCACTTTAGTCTACTCGAGATCCTTAAGAGGAGGCAACCCATGACTGCTAATCAGATTCTCTTGACACTACAATCAATGATTATTAGTGTTGGTAGACTGAACCTACGGTATGCCCGAGATGACGGAACCATGGGATCTTGATCGGGTGTACCTTCATCCCCCCATAACTAAGTTTAAAACTCTGTTGTACATTCTAATATTTCTTACACGAAGCTAAGTATATTTCATTTTTAATTGAGAGTGCTCTTCAAATGTGTTAGGAGGGGTAATTAACTATGAGGGCTTGCGCTCATAGGAAGTAGAACCTAGATCTAAATAAACCCTGACACTACTCTCAGGGGAAATCTGGTTAAATATTAAACTCAATCTACATCTGAAAAAATTAAAGGGAACCATAAATTTATGAGAGTGAGGTTCACGCCTGTTTAAAAATGATTTTTCTGTAATTTTTAAAGTCCTAAAACAATTTATTTGAATTTCATACTAAAACAATTGATTAAAATTAATTATATAGTATAAAATTATTATTTTCATTAAAATATTTAAAGGCACTAAAACCTTTTTAAAAAGATTTTTATGTTCATTTTTAGCTAACAGAGAACATTTTAAGGAATTAGAGAGATTTGTGAGGAGAGAGAAAAGAAAGTCTTGAATTTGGAGGCCGCGGAGTAATTTTTGTCCGTCGACGCAGTTGAGAGATTTGTTCGTCTCGCCGTAAGGAATCTTTACATTATGTTTGATTTCAAAGATTTTGTATTTTTGATATTTTTTTATCAAATTTGCGTTTTCGTTACTGAAAAATTTGAATAACTTGAAATTGGCAAAATTTTCACCGCGTAACTTTTTGTATGTTATAGAGACCATGATTATGAGCATTTTGAGTATTTATTAGAGATTTTTCACTGGGTGATTTTGAAAATACAACAATTTTTATCTACCCAAAAATTTATTTTGACGTCTAAAAATAGTAGTGTAGTATAATAAAAGTCTTAAAACATCGTTTTAAATAATTCCTAATATTTTGAGCCAACGATTTACTAACACTGATATTAACACTGAAAAACACCGTGATTGCCAGGACTTCTTACTTGTTTAGTGTGATTACTAAAATGTATATTTTTGAGATATTTTTATTATTATTATATGAATTTATTAGTACTGTATGGATTTACTATTATTATATTATTCTACTGCTCCTGCCATTGGATTATTATTGTTACTGATATAGATACTGATACTATTTGATACTACTGATTCACTGTACTGATACTATTTGATACTACTGATTCACTGTACACTCTTATATGATTTTACTATATTGATTTAATTTTGATAGTCTTTACCAATGTTTTAATTTGATGTTTTATCCGATTACAGAGATATGATTGATTTATAGATTTAACATTTATACTGAGTTACTACTTTACTGACTTATGTACCTTAGTGTTTTATTATTTATAGATTGTATAACTACTGCATGTAAATTTTACTATTTTTGTTCTGATTCAATGATCATATGAATGCTATTGTTATAACTTAATTATTGATATGCATATTGCTCTTTTATCGTGCTTTGAATTTAGTTGTAGATTTTGGTGATCTGCTGGGCTTTTTAAGCTCATTATATGTAATTAAATAATTTCAGGTTAAGGCAAGGGAACAGGAGTGTGAGACTGGTTAAGTTTCCTTCAGGTTTATATTCTTTTTATTTTAGTTATTCTTTTGTACTCAGGATAGGATAGATATTTGATGATTGTGTAGATCCTGAGTTATATATGTGATTAGTTGGGAATGAATACAGATGTGTATATTGATATTTTGAATTATAAAATATGTTTTATTGTTTATTACTGATAGATGGTATTAGATAGTCTTGGTTGTTGTTTATTAAAAGAATAATTCTTCCAATTTAGATTCTGGGGAATCACTCAGACTGCCTAGCTGAAAAAATTCACCCCATTAATGAACTCATCTATTAATGTCTTCAGTCCAAGCCTCAATTGGTTATATATTTAACATCTTTGATTGTGAAAATACATAATATGAAGAATTTATCTTACATATAATATGAAATTATTAGTGATTGTAATTGCACTAATGATTTGGAGACATTATCTAAATAGAGTTAGATATGCAGTGAAATATGATAAGTTTTAACATCTCATTCTTAATATAAATATAATCTCTCCATGCCTAGTATTTTCAAATTTATTATTTATAACTTCTTCATACAAAATTGATTATTCATTAGCGAGAAGGAAAATGAGATTGAACTTATTATTTATCATATCGATCTCTTACAAAGTTCTTTTTTCATTTTTTTTCCTTTGAATGTCTTTCCAAGTTCTAGGAGATGGTAGCAACTTATGATTTTACACTTTGTTTGCTTGATCTTCCTCTTCCAAAAAATGGATCGCTTTTTATTGGTATGTATATTCTAACATCTTTTTTCGTTAAATTCCTCATTACTTAAAATGTTTTCTAATAATTAGATCAAAGAGCTTATAAACATTTGATATTACATCATATCCAATGAGAACATTTTAGCACTATTATAGGGCATTGCTTATAAACCTTCAAGTGAGAGAAGCTTAGCCTTCTCCTACTCCATGTTTCTTGCAAAGTTGTTTTCATTCAAATAATTTATAGGAGATTTATTAAAGAAGTAAATAACACAATTCACAATTTATGCTTAAAATCATTTGGACAAGTTCTTGGTTTTTAGCATGCTATGAATCATGTAAAAAATGATTTAATATTTTTTTTCCTTACATAATACCATTTCTTCTTGATTTTTTAATAGGAACACGTCTTTCAAACAAATAGAATAAAGCTGATGTAAGGCAATTTATTCATCATATTCCTAATGGATATCTATGGAAGACTATTAAAATGAAGAAGCCCAAAAAAGAAACCATCGACAACAGAGAAAACTTACGTATGGTGAATGGTGAGTAGAGAGGATGAACGGCCTCGGAGAGGCAGTTGGACTGACGAGAGAATGATCGTTGAACCAAGTGGCAAATGGGAGCGAAATGGGAGAGGATTTTCGCACGTAGTAGAGAAAATTTGCATAATTATGCAGAAGAATGTTGAAGTAGGGCTTTCTCCGATGAAATTTTTAGTGGAACTTCCGTCTAAAAATTTTTCGACGAATATTTCGTTGGAAAATACCGTCAGTCTACTTAAAGACGTCAATATTTTCTGACATAAAATCCATTGGAAATCCACCTAAGAACTTCACACCAATTTCTATTGCCAAATCCACCGATATTTCTACCACTATTTATGGCAAACTATTAATCACCAAAAAATCACCAAAAATAAATGCTTTCCTGTAGTGGATTATATATAAATTTGTGAGAGCCAAGCTTCAATTGGCGAGGAATCCTTTTGGGATCTATATAGTACTTCGACTACAGCATATGGTCATAGGCCATGAGAGGCATGCACAAGGGGAGAGTATATAGATTAGGATCTTAAGCCTACACATATAAGTCATAGTCATCAAGCTCAGTTGCCTATAGTGACAACAACATTGGGGGGATAGCCAATCGAATGGTGGCTGCTCTAACCAAGGAGATAGTGCAGATGTGATAAATTCAAGTTGATTTACTTACGCAGTAAACTCAGATGTAGATATTCAATGCATGTTGGCACAAGGGATTATGACATGACATCCACATATGATGTAAGAAAATCATTGATGCCTACGTAGCAGTTTAGCACGTATGAGGCAACAGTCGGCCATCCTATAGATCTTTATTATGGCAGCTAGTCTCAACAGACACCTTCATATTCATCATTTAATGTGTCTATACCTCGTTGGATGTCACGCGTGGGCTTACCATCATCACCAACAGAGCAAGATTTACTCTTGCGAGAAGGACAACCAACCCAGGAGTACCATCAAGTCAAGGGGGATGAGGATGTAGATGTTCAGTCACTGCAGAAAAGGTGAGTATGATGACCTACAACTAGATTTATCCCGGGTAGTGATGCTATTCCCCATTACAGATGAAGGAGATAACTTTGTATTTTATTTCATTGGTTTATATGTAACAATGTGTATGCCAGTTAATTTACTGTGGGCTTATATATAACAATGGGCTTATATGTTTCTTCTTCTAAAAAAATTATGCATATCCTAAATAATATCTAAATTTAAATTATTTTAAATTTAGAAGATGAATATCAAGTTATAGAGAACCAATTCTTCAATTTGAATTATTAATTGCTCAGTAAAATTTTTAATTAAAAACTTTTGGATTCTTTAGTAAATTTAAATCTACTGAAAGTTGGAATAACAAAAAATAAATAAATATATTTTTAAAAGGTCTTCTTAGGATACAACAACATACCATAATAAAAAATATAAACACAACACATAGATACCATAGTGAACATTGTGAGCATATGAACTAATACATATATTTTTTATTTGCTAAGCATCATATGTAGACGTGCTTGGAGTTATGTTTGAGTCAAACAACACTTGAGATGCAACTCAAACTCATATTGAAGGTCTTGCCAGTTCTCACCATTCAAAAAAAAATTAGGCTTACCTTTAGGTAATAGTTCCTTCATACGGTCGTTATAGAAATCTAATATAAACTCATCATAACCAAAATGCCATTTATGGTATAAAATCACATGCTCGATGTCGATGTTACTACAGTCCACATCTGGTGAAATGACCACCATCTCTCTCACGTCTCATCTCATGATATCGCATCTACAAAAAAGAAGACTTATAAGATGTCCATTTTCTTCTAAGAACCTCATCCGAACATATTTCCATCCGACAGTATTTAGAAAATCTCTCGTCCTATACAGTTTTACCCTCATTACCTCAACATGCACGACCCAAAGGGCATGGTCCTCATCTTTAGACCATTCATGTATGCAACACCTAAATATCTTATTTGCATTCGCCTTCTGCTCTAACGGACTGTCACCAGCTCGTGCTATATAAGCATACATTCTTCTGCTTGCAGCATCGAACATTTCTTTATTAGAGATTCCTCAAATCCTCTCCATACATGGCCAATACATTCTTAACATCTAAACTCAAATATTCATAAGTCTACTTGTTAGGTGAATGCATCTCCTTTAAATAGTTGGGGATATATAAATCCCACCTTCACAATGCTGCTTATAATTTTAATATTATTTGATGAGATATTTTATCTTTACAGTTCAACTAATATGACGACTTGCTGCAATGTGAACTTCCTATCAATGATTCATAAGACAAACTTAGCAGGATCACAATAACATGACAATAAAAGCCTGCAAAACTGATTTGACAATACAAACTAATTTGACAAAATAATTATATATTAATGTGAATCTGATTGAACATTAATATTATAAAATATTTTATCTTATAACCAATATTACCACAAAAATAATAATTTCATATTAACAATCACAGTAAAAAAAGATTGTGTAGTCAAATCAACATATATTATTAAATCAGTATGTGTTATCACATTCAAGAAATTGGTACTATAACATCGCTATGTATTATCTAATCAGTTTGTGTTATCAAATCAGTCTGTATTGTCAAATATGATAGTAATGTCAAATCAGGGTATTCATTCATTTCTTACCAACTAATAATTGCTCTTGCAATCTGATGGACTTCTTCTATAAATTAAGCATGTTTTCCTTATTTGGAAGCATATAACTAGTATCCTACATTCTCCACTTCCTCTACAAATCTTCCTATGCTTGTTATATCTTATTGTATAATGTATAGGACACTAAAAATCCCTTTGAAGTAGTTGATTGTGGAGGGTAGCAGTCGATTGAAAGAATGTTTAGCACATTCCACTGATGATGGGTTAGAGGAGATGGCCAGATCGAATGACATTTACTAGTGTTATATAAATTCCTGGTCAGACATGGAAGACTGCATACTATGGGACACACATTTTGAAGTTATGAAGATTCGCTCTTATAGGGATGAAGTGAGTTTGAATGAGGCGGGTTGGAGATTTCTGTAAAGGAGGTTTATAGAAATGCTAGGACATCTAGCACCAATTAACATTCTGAAGGCATGATATGCTGAAATTGGATGCCATGAGGATGGATTGTTTGAGGTGATTGTAGACAACCCAATATTTGATATAAAGCACTATATTCTTTACCGTGAATGGCATCTTGTGGCTGATGCATTCCTCATTAAGATATATGAGAATCTGCTATTTTTGCCAATAAAAAGAGGAACGAGTTTCTCAATGCATCAGACTGGCAATTTGTCCAACATTGGTTTCAACACAAATTCAATTGCTGTCAAACTCAATCGCAACTCCAAACTCGCATGCACATTGTGATCAAGAATCGTTTAAAGCTTTCTTTTTTTAGAACTTTCTTAAGTGTGTTAGTTAGGTAAATTCTGAATGTGGTTTGTGTCTATTATTGCCTAAGTTATTACGTTTTATGGATATGTACGTTCGTGTATATATGAATGTAGTTTTCAATACAATGTTCTTATTGTTCTTGGAATATTGCTTCTTCTTAAATTTACTTCTTTTTCTTATATTTAAATGTTTAGTACTTTTTCAAATCAAAAGAAATAATATTACGAAAAAAAATTAAATTAGATAAATGATACTATTATTTTGAAAAAAAAAATCAAATGTTGAAAAATAAAGTAAATCATAACATAATACAAAGTATAATAAAACAATAAATATTTTGTAATCAATAATTTCTAAATAAATCAATACTTATATTCAATTTAATTTAAACACTTTTAAATTGTTTCATTTTCAACAACAACAACAACAACATCAAGCCTTTATCCCACTATATGGGGTCGACTACATGAATCCTTTTTCTCCATTGTGTCCTGTCAAAAGTCAAATTCTCATTTAAATCTAATAAAGAAAGATCATTTCTAATATTTTCTAACCAAGTCTTTTTAGGTCTACCTCTACCTTTTTTAACATAATTCAAATCTAAGACATCTACATTTCTAACCGGGTCATCGAGAGGCCGCCGTTTTATGTGACCAAACCATTTAAGGCGACTCTCTCTAATCTTATCTTCCACTGGAGCTACTCCAACCTTTTCACGAATATGCTCACTTCGTATCCTATCTCTAAGGGTAAAGCCACTCATCCACCTGAGCATCCTCATCTCTGCAACACTTAACTTAGAATTATGCTTCTCTTTTAATGGCCAACATTCGGCACCATAAATCATTGCAGGTCTCACCACCATCTTATAGAATTTTTCCTTAAGTTTAAGGGGTACTTTTCTATCACACAATAAGCCCGATGCATTCCTCCACTTCAACCATCCAACTTAGATTCTGCTGATAATATCTTCATCTATTTCACCATCACTCTGAACAATAGATCCAAGATATCTAAAACGTGTACTCTTATTAATAGCTTGATCGCCCAAAGTCACAATCCCCTCACTAAGTCTATTATTACTAAAATTATACTACATATATTCTGTTTTAGACCTACTCAAGCAAAAACCTTTAGACTCTAAGGTTGACCTCCATAATTCTAGTTTACCATCAACTCCCTCTCTAGTCTTATCAACAAAAAGAATATCATCAGCAAAAAGCATACACCAAGGTACATCCTCTTGCAAATGTCTAGTGAGAACATCCATGACTAAAGCAAAAAGATATGGGCTTAAGGCTGATCATTGATGTAATCCAACCGAAATAAGGAAATACTTAGTCAAACCACGTTGTGTTTGAACACAAGTAATAGCTTTTGCATACATATCTTTAATGATTTAAATATAAGTGTTATGAACTCCTTTCTTTTCAAGAACTCTCCATAGCACTTCTCTTGGCACTTTATCATATGCCTTTTCTAAATCAATAAATATCATATGTAAATCCTCCTTATTCTCTCTATATTTCTCCATCAAACCTCTTAATAAATGTATGGCTTCCATAGTAGACCTACCCGGCATGAATCCAAATTGATTTTGAGAAACATTAGTATCGCGCCGCAACCTATGCTCCATAATTTGTTCCCATAGTTTTAAAGTATGACACATTAACTTAATTCCTCTATAATTTGCACAATCTTGTGCATCACCTTTATTTTTAAAAATAGGGATTAACACACTCATTCTCCAATCATCTGGCATCTTTTTAGTCTTCAAAACAGTATTAAAAAGTTTAGTAAGCCAAGAAATTCCTTCATCTCCTAAGCATTTCCACACCTCTGTTGGAATATCATCAGGTCCAACAGCTTTTCCACCCTTCATTTTCTTTAAAGCCTCTCTAACTTCGGTTTTACTAATACGCCGATAAAAATAGAAATCTTTATTTTCATTTAAGGTGCTAAGATCACTACAGACAATTTTATTTTAACATTCTTCATTAAAAAGTTTAGCAAAATATCTCATCCACCTTTGTTGAATATCATCTTCTAAAAAAAGTACTTTTTGATCTTCATTCTTAATACACTTCACTTGAACTAAATCCTTACTACTCCTATCTCTTTGTTTGGCTAACTTATACATATATCTTTCTTCTTCCTTAGTATCTAATATATGATAAATCCCTAAAGGCTAAACTCTTTACATTGCATATTACTTTCTTAGATTCCTTACATGCCTCTTTATATATATTTCAATTATCAAAATTTTTACAATTAAACCAATTTTTATAACAAATCTTCTTATTTTTAATCTTTTCTTGCACATTTGAATTCCACCACCAACTATTTTTATTATTAGGAGCTTTTCCCTTTAAAACTCCAAGCAAATCTTTTACAATATTCTTAATATCACTAGCCACTTTTTCTCACATAACATTAGCATCCTCATGCACAGATAAAATCTTAAGATCTAAAATCTTACTCTCAAAAATATTTTTGTTAATATTTTTTAAATGCCCCCATCTAATCCTAGAATATCGTTTTACTTTATTTTTTATTTTCTGCCAAATTATCTTCAAGTCCAAAACTAATAAACGATGTTAGATACATAAATTTTCACTCGGAATAACTTTACAATCTTTGCAATCTAAACGATATAATTTTCTTATAAGAAAATAATCAATCTGGGTTGTATTATATCCATTTTTATAAATAATGAGGTGCACATTCCTTTTCTTAAATAAAGTATTAGCAATTAAAAAAATCATAAACTAAATAAAAATCTAATATGGACTTACCACCTTCATTTATCGTTCCAAACCCATAGCCACCATTAAATTGTTTCATTTTCATTTAAAAAAAAATTCGAATACATAAATTTATAATATTTTAGAAATTTAATTCAAAATAACTAAGCTATTTCAAATTTTATGTCAAGATATAAGTATAAAATTCTTACATATAATTAAGTTACTAATTTATGTAAAACCTACAAATATCCCAAAATAAAAAAGGCAGGAATGACATTTTGATTGTCACAACAATTTTGCCAAATCGCTCGTTCCATTAAATTTACAAATTCAGAAATATATACGATTCTTAAAAAAAAAAAAAAGATTAATGAGCAAGTCGCTCATTCCATTAAATGGGCGACTATGTCTAGTTTTAATTTGTTTTTTTTTTGCGCATGCTTAATCAGCTAATTACAATACTAATGATAGTGTAAAAATTTGTCCGAACTCTAATGGATTTTTGTAACTGTAACAGTCTTTGAAATGCATCAAAGAGTTTGGTGCTGATTAGCTAGTTTTCTTTCTAAATTATTTTAGTAATATGCTCCTACAACTAATTTAAATATTGATAGTGCTTCTTAAAACTTGAACGCTAACGTGAGATTAAAAAAAATAATAATAAATAAAAACTAACGTGAGACAAGCTTCTGACTTCTTTTAACGGTCTCAAGGGAACAAAAGCATTTATCAGTACCAAAAGCAAATAAAAGAATTAGAAGTAGCCGTTGAGTTCCTTTGTCATCAACCTGCAACGGTCACTGTCTCCATCCCCTTCATCTATAAACCCACCTTCACACTACTCCATTCCTCACAGTCATCTCTCTCTCTCTCTTTGAGGATAGTCTCCATCCACCAAATGGCCATTCCCATCACCTCCAGCCGCCACCACACTCACCAGGCCTACCTGCTCACCAACTACCTCCTCATCGGCGCCGCCTCAAGCTGCATCTTCCTCACCCTCTCCCTGCGCCTCCTCCCCTCCCCCTGCGGCCTCCTCCTTATCTCCCTCCACTCGCTCACGGCCATTGCCGCCGCTTCCGCCGCTGCTTCCCCTGTGGCTTCCTCCGACCGCTCACATGCAGCCCACACCGCTGCCGCCGCCCTCACAGCCATCTTTCAGGGAGCCACCGCCCTCCTCGCCTTCACCCGCTCACCTGATTTCATTGCCGAGATCCGCTCGTACGTCAGGGAAGACGACGCGATTGTCATCCTCAAGCTGGTTGGCGGTCTCTGCGGAGCCATATTTTGCTTGGAGTGGGTGGCTATGGCCCTCGCCTTTGCGCTGAGGATTGACGATGGGGAAGACAGGGATTGCAGCACGGAAAAGCGAGTCGGGTACTTTGGGGCTTAATGGGCTTAATGAGGAGAAGCACAAGTGGAAGCTGCGGTGGAAAATTTTTTATTTTTTTATTAATTGTTTCTTATGGGGTTAACGTACCGTGAAATAAAGTAATTTCATTTAGTAGTACTTTCTGTAGCCGTTTGAAGCTTTTAATGGCAGTGGCCTCTTTTTTTGTTTGATAAATTCGGAATATTATCTATTGAATTTGATGTATTCCAAGCAAGAGAGAGAGAGATAATTAGTGTTGCTAAGAACTTACTTCGAACAAAAACTAACTTTAATACTCGAAGATTTCGGCTTAGACTCATACTTAAAATTTAGAAATTTTGAAAACTCCCGATATGTGCTTCTAAAACTATGTTAATGAGACCTTACAAATTTTTATTTATTTCAATCTTTTGATTTTAAAAGAGAAATTTGAATTCATATACCAGAAAGCTGAATCACAAATTATTATTATTATTATTTTTAATTTGCCCGGACCAAATTTCATTCAAATAGCATTCAAAGAATGTTTAATTAAAATTCAGTTAAAGTTGAACCTATGTGAAATAAAAATTTGATCTATGACCGAACATTCTTCGAAGCCTAATCAAATATTAATTATTCTAATTAGAAAAAAATTTCAATCAAAATTCAAAAATAATTTAAATAAGATATTATTCTAATAACTTATAAAATAGTTAAATTACATGGTTGATAAATGTTCAAGATAATATAGCACAACAAATTCAGAGAGCAATTAATATTATTATGCTAAAATTATTATTGATATATCATCAAAAATTAATCATGATCAGACACGAATCTCGAGGCAAAATTAAGTTAGAAACTTCCAAAATTAAATTCGGGATCATCCGAACTCTGTACAAACTTATAGTCAAACTGAATGTCTCAAAAAGACGAACCCAACGACACCAAATTCGACCCAATCTGAGCCCAAATGGGTCCAAATCGAAGACCCGAAGCACATTTGGAAGGTTTAAATCTTAAATTGGATGACCAAATGGTTCCAAACATGACACATGACATGCTTATAGTCGAATTGAGTGGCTCGACGAGACAAATCCAACAAGCCCAAGATCATCGAATTCTGACATCATTAAGGCACTCAAATACTTGATAAACGGTTCATGATCAAAGGAATCGATATCGGCCATTCAAAATATCCATAACATGCCCTTAATTTTCTCCATATTTATTGAGATCTCTCTTGCCACCAAGCTCCTCCTCAACCACCACCTGACCACCGACTGTCATCTGACTGTTGCATGGACTTCTGCCCAGCCACCAACCATCGTCGGACTTTCACCAGACTTTAACCCAGCTACTAACTATTGCCGGATTTACGCCTGACCACCGATCATCGCCGGACTTCAGCCCGACCACCAATTATTGTTGGGCTTACGTTCGTCCACCGATTATCGTCAGATTTCCTCCCGACAACCATCACCCGACTATAATCTTTTTGACCTCCCTCACCTGCCGACCATGGTTCTTCCGATCTTTGTAGCCAGACTAAGGTCTTTCTGACCACTGTCACTTGTTGATTATGGACATTCTAACCTCTTTCTCCAGATAACAATCTTTCTGACCACCATCGCTCGCTAAGTACGATCCTTCCAACCTCCGTCGCTAGACTACGATCTTTCTTACCACTGTCGCCTGCTGACTACGGACTGTCTGACTTCGTCTCTATACAACAATCTTTCTAACCATCGTTGCCTGCCAACTACGGTCCTTCCGACCTCCGTCTCCAGACTACGATCTTGCTGACCACCATCACCTACTGATTTCAGACCTTTTGATCTCCATCTCCAAACAACGGTCTTTCTGACCATCGTTGCCTGCTGACTACAGTCTTTTCGAGCTCTATCGCCAGACCAGTCTTTCTGACCCCCTTCGCCCACCGACTTCGATCCTTCTAAACTCTGTCGCTAGATAATGGTCCTTCTTATATTCGTTGCTTGCCGATTGTGGTCATTCTGACCTCCATCCCTAGAATATAGTCCTTATAACCTCTATCCTTCGCTAACTACGGTCCTTCTGACCTCCATCGCTAGACTAAGTCTTTTCGACCTTCGTCATCCACCGACTATAGTATTTCTGACCTCCGTCGCTAGATAATGGTTCTTCTGACCTCCATCGCATGATAACGTACTTTCTAACCTCTGTCGCCCGCCGACTATGGTCCTTCCGACCTCTATCACCTAATAAAGGGATTTTTGACCTTCATCAATTGCCGATTATGGTCCTTCCAACCTCCATCGCCTAACAACGATCTTTCTGACCTCTGTCACCTGCCGACTATGGTCATTCCAACAACTGTTACCTAACTACGATATTTCTTACCTCTTTCGCCCACCGACTTCTATCTTGCTGACCAAACAAACTTGTCAATACTAATTCTTCTAATGCCCATCATGTAATACACTCTATATGATATATATTTACTACATCAAGCTAAGGCCTTCCCCCCAAGAAAGGGCCTCATTTGTAATCGACTACAAACATAAGTGGATTCAGTCGAACTGGGCCAGGCCTTATGATTTTTTTGTCTTTTTAGGGGTTTGTATGTAAAAACTCTTGTGTCTCTTAAAAATACTACACCCATCTCTTTTATCTGATTGTGTGCTAGATCTTTGTACAAAGCTAAAATGCTAAACTTTATATTTCTTTACCACCACAAATATTTCAGGACGCAACAGTTTTGACGCCATATGTGGGAACGTTGTTCCTGTCTGGGTGGCAACTTTTGCTCCAATCTCGAAGGGCCGTTCATGTCAACATCTTGATATTAGCTATTACTGCATTAATTTCATGGAAATCAGATATGGACTGGGGGGTAACTTTGATTGCAACCGTAGTCAAGAAGATTTCTCCAACGCTTCCAACATTCAAGATGATATCTTGGGAAACTATTTTTCATAAAGCTTCTAACAAATGAATGGATAATTTTAATAAATTATAAGCTTTATACAGTCCTTAGCTGGACTTCTACTCCTTGGGCAAGATCATAAACTTTACCTCAAAAAAGTAGTAACGGTCTAAAGATAAATCATTATTCACCTTTGATTCGGGAGATACGCAGCATTCGCCCCCTCCTATTCAAGGCATAATCAATTCCAGGAGAATTCGATTTGACCTATTCCACATAGGTTAACGTCATCGAGCAATGCTTTGACAATCAACCTCGGATATGTCATACATCCTTAGTGGATTCTCTTGACCTCTTTCACATAAGTTTATGTCATCGAGAAAAGCTCTGACAAATAACCTCGGAGAGGTCATACATTCTTGATAGGTTCTCTCAGCCTCTTCCACTCAGGTTAACATCATCAAGCAATGTTATAACAAATAACCTTATATAGTTTATATATCATTGGTGGATTCTCTCAGCCTCATCTATACAGCTTAACGTCATTGATCAATGCTATCATAAATAATCTTTGATAGGTCAAACATCCATTATGAATTTTCTCATCCTTTTCAATATAAAGTAATACTTAAACAAACAGCTCCAGGAAGGCTCACCTACAAGATAGCCACAAGGGAAAGATAGTAATGGATAGGGTCCTCCCTAAAAAGACTACATGAGAGTAATTGGCTAGCAGGGTCATCACTTATTCAAAGACCTTAACAGGCTAAAAAGGCTCAAATGGCATAGATATGCAAATATTTTAGTAAGCTAAAAAGCCTCAAAAGGCACATGTACATCAAAATCTCAGAAAGGCTAAAGGCATCAAAAGATATATATTTCTTTTATTATTTAAAAAAGTTAAAAGAATAAAAGTTGCAAAAGGGATAAAATTCTCTAATCTAGTTGCTCTAACTAGGGGGAATATATCAAAGTATATATCAAAGATGCATAAAAGACTTAATTTTCTCTAGGGATAAGTTTATTTCAAAGGAAAAATAAGCATCGAGCTCATACAAATATTTCAAATTTATATACAATATCGTTGGATTTACATAGCAAAATTTTACATTAAGTTCGAGTGTACATTTCATTTTCACCAGAAGTTGAAATTAAAATTACATTGACATCATCTTGTGCACTATAATAAATCAAAATAATAAAAAAAACTACTTGTAAACCATCGACCTCCACTTAATTGGCAACTTGAGCGTGCTATTAGATTATTGCAATCGACACAATGTTTGATCCCATCAATTTAGATATCCACCTTTTGCCTCCATTAGTATACTATCTCCAACAAATCAAGCTTCTCTTTCATCAAGTAAAGATCAGAGCCCTAATAAACCTTCAATTATTTGGCACTTTTTATATACTACTAAACTGCTGCCATCAGCACACCACCTAACTACCTCTGTCAGGTTATTCATTATTCTCCTCTAGTTATCATGGTTTCCTACTACTCTCAATAGAGTACAACTCAACTACCACCATCATCAACCCTTTGCCTGATGTCCACCATCTATCCTTCACCTCTTATCAGCCATCATCAGCCTCTAGCTCGACTGCTATTAGAAGTGCACCTTCTAGTTATCTCCTTTAACTCACCACCCTGTCGTTGACTGCCGCCAAACTTTGACCTAACAATCGATCACCACTGAACTTCCACCGGGACGTCAATCACCATCAAACTTTCACTCAGCCACTAATCACCGTCAGACTTTTGCTCAAATATTATCAAAATTTTGCCTGCTATTAATAATCACCGTCTCTCCTTCTAGTTATTATTACTGTAAATCTTTTCAAATCACCCTCGCATGCAAGAGGAAGTAGATCTTCTATCAAGGGATATTTATTGAGAGAATAAACTCTCATCGTGACTTCTACACAAAAGAGCGACACTGAAATTTGATAGGGAATGCCGATTATCAAAAATAGTGGAATACCTTCAATATAAAAAAAAGGGCAAAAGAGAAGGCGAAGAAATACAAGTACTACTCCTTCTACATAAAGAGGGACACTAAAACTTAATAGGGGATGCCGCCTATCAAAAGCAGTGGATTGTCTCCAATGTAATAAGAAGTGTAGAAGAGGAGATGAAAATATGCGGGCTACTCCTTCTACACAAATAGGATATGAGATGAAAAACTTGATATGAGATGCCACCTATTCAAGATAGTGGAAGTCCTCTACTGTAAGACGGTTAGAAGAGGATAATAAAGAAAGAAGTGGTGCAATTTCTCTTCTGTCTCAGGGGGGCTATTTATAGGTGAAAAAGGAAGGAGAAATATTCTGGAGAAATAAAAATATTCTAAAAATAGTTTAAGAGAATAAGAATATTCCTAAGAATATTCTAATATTCCTAAGAATATTCTAAAAGGAGAGAGAAAGAGAGAGAGAGAGAAATCCCTTTTAAAAAAATCTCTTTACAAAAGTAAGAGAAAAATAGAAAAAAAATTATGTAAAATTTTTTTAAAAAATTAACTGCTAGCTACAATTGGCTTGAGCCGGACCATGCGAGTAGCCATAAGTGTGCGTGGCAACACCGTGTAGTACGGGCATGCGCGTGGTAGGGTGCAAGCGCCCGGGCAAGAGGGCAGCACGTGGCGGCGGTGGTGGCTGGCTGGTTTAGCTGCCAAGTCGAGTTTGGGCTCTATTTTTTGTTCGAACAGTCTTATTCAGATGTTTTTGGGTCCCTATAACCATTTTTTGACGTTCAGGCTCAATTTTAATATTTTCAGAGCTAATTGGGAGCTCTAAAGTCACGATCGAGCAATTCTCAAGTTTTGAATCATGTTAAAAATTTCTCAGAAGCTACAATACATACTTTCGAACTTCTAGAGCTTCTATTAGGGGGCAACTAATATATCATCAAAACTTAATCACGATAGGGCACGAATCTCGATGCTAAATTATGTTGGAAACCTCCAAAATTAAATTCAGGACCATTTGAACTCTGATTTTTGCAAACATATAGTCAAACTGAATGTCTGAAAGAGACGAATCCAACAACACCAAATTTGGCCCAATCCGAGCCCAAATGGAACCAAATCAAAGACCCAAAGCACATTTGGAAGGTTTAAATTGTAATTTAGATGACCAAATGGTTTCCAATTGTAACATGCTTATAATCGAATCAAGCGGCTTGACGAGAAAAATCTAACGAGCCCATGATCATCAAATTCTGGCATTATTAAGGCACTCAAATAATTGATAAATGATCCATGATCAAAGGAGTCAATATCTGCCATCCATTCAAAATACACCTAACATGCCCTTGATCTCCTCCCTTTTTACTAGCCATACCACTCCCAAAAAGTTATAAATAGACTCCTTATTCTTCATTGAGGGGAGAGGAACATGGGAGCAAAGAAGAGAAAAAAGAGAGGAGAGAAAGATAAATCTGAGATATCTCTTGCCATCAAGCTCCTCCTTGACCACCGCATGGCCACCGACTGTCATTGGACTTACACTCGGCCACCGATTGCCACTGAACATCTGTCTGGCCACCAACTATTTTTGAATTTATGTCGGCCACCAACCATCATTGAACTTTCACCAGACTTCTACCCAGCCACCGACCATCACCGAACTTCCGCCCGGCCACCAAATATTGTTGGACTTACATCCAACCACCGATTATTGTCAGATTTTCTCTCAATAACCATCACCTAACTATGGTCTTTTCAACCTCTATCACCCACCAACTTTGGCCCTTCTAACCTCCGTCTCCAGATAATGGTCTTTCCGACCTCCATTGCCAGACTACAGACTTTCTGACCACCTTCACCTGATAGCTACGGAACTTCTTACTTTTGTCTCCAGACAACAGTCTTTCAAACCACCATCACCCGTTGACTACGATATTTCCGACTTCGTTCGCTAGACTATGGTCTTTCTGACCACCGTCACTTGTCGACTATGGACCTTTTGACCTTCGTCTCTATAAAACAGTCTTTCTAATAATCGTCGCTCGCTGACTACGGCCCTTCCGACCTCTGTTAACAGACTACGGCCCTTCCGACCTCTGTTAACAGACTACGGCCTTTCTGAGCCTACCGCTTGCCGACTATGGTTCTTCTGGCCTCCGTCACCGGATAATGATCCTTCTAACCTTCGTCATCTACTGACTACGGTCCTTCCGACCTCCGTTGTCAGACTAGGTCTTTCTAACCTCGTTCGCTCCCTACTACAATCATTCTGACCTCCGTCGCTAGATAACAGTCCTTCTGACCTTTATTGCCTGACCACTACGATCCTTCCGACCTTCGTTTCCAGACTACACTCTTTTCGACCTTCGTCATCCGCCGACTATGATCCTTTTGACCTCCATCGCTTGACTACAGTCTTTTCGACCTCCGTCGCCCATCGACTATGGTCCTTCTGGCCTCCATCACTTGATAATGATCTTTTTGATATTCATTAATCGCTGATTATGATCCTTCCGACCTCCATCGCTTAAAACTGGTCTTTTCGACCTCCGTCGCCCACTGACTATGATTTTATTGACCACCTTCACCAAACTACGATCTTTCCAACCTCTATTGCCCGTCGACTATAATCTTGTTCACCAAACAAACATGACAATACTGATTCTTCCAATTCCAACAATGTAATGTATTCTATATGATGAAAAAAATGCTTGTTGACCTGTGCCGCAAAAATCCAAAGAAAGAAAGGGAAAACAAAATAAAAAAAATCATCACATACCTATAACTGCCCATACTGAAGCCCCACTTGAGTCGCATCCGCCGCCTGCTACAGTAATAATTTATTGTGCAATTCGGCGCTGAGGATGGCTGCCCACACGACCTCGCCTTGTCTCTTCTCCCCATTCGCGTCTTTAAAAGCCGGGCAAATAAAGCCTTCGGGACACGATCTCTCTCTCTCTCGCATTCGCCTCTTTGGCCTCCTCCCATGACTCTTTTTCCTCCTCTCTCTCTCGCGTGGTTCTTTGACTCTTCCGTTGCTGCTCAACTTTACTCCTTCGACGACGTCCCTTTCCTGTCGGATAGGAAGTTACGACACTTTGATCGGAACTGACGATGAGAGCTCGCTTGCGTGAAGTTGGATCGGAAGTTAGGAAGTTTGATCAGAAGTAACAACAGGAGGTTTGCTGGTTGTGAAGGTAACTTTCGCCCTTACACGTGCCTCTTCGGCTGTTGAGTCGCTGTTCGACCTTGCATCTTCGACGACGTCCCTTTCCTGTTTGAGCGGAGGTTATGACATCTCGATTGGAGGTAGCGACGGGAGTTCAATCACTGTGAAGGTAACTTTCTTCCATTCGCGCTTCTTCGGCTAAATCCAGTAAATCAGCTAGGGATTCACAGCTAAAAGAGGGAAACTAGGGTTTTAACTTGCTAAGAGATATAACCTTCCACTAAATCTTGCGGTAGAGAGAAAGAAGTTAGGGATTTAACTTGCTGTGAGATTTCATTATTTCATAAATCCTGTTTGGCTAGGATTTAGCCTTAATCCTACTCAAAATCTACATAAGTGTAATTAATTTATTATTAATTTTAGATTGAATATAATTAATTATATAATAATTAATTATAATTAATCTATAACTAATTATAAATTAAAACATTTGATTTATAATTAAGTTTAAGTTAAATATAATTAGTTATAATTTCATTCATAATTAATTATAATTAATTAAGGTTAATTATAATTAATTATTTTCTCTTTTAATTAATTATTATTAATTATAATTAATTTAAGTTAACTTATAAATTAGTTATCCCTAAAAATAAGTAATTAATGTTAATCTTAATTAGTTATAATTAATTAAGATTAATTATAACTAATTATTATTAATTATTGTGATTAATTTAAAAACAATGAGAAAATTAAAAAAAAAGAGTAAGAGAGGTTTTTGTATGCTTTTCGTCGCCGTCACCCCACCACATTTGCAAAGGTATAACTTCTAAACTCAAAAATCATGTTCTCGGCGTTCGTGTCGAGCCGGCAAACCATCTATACATGCTTTCTTAAAGGTGGTGGGAAGGGAACCCGGTGCGACACCTACGGCGAGGCGGGTAGGCCCTATACACGCTTTTCTTAGCGTGGTGGGGACAACTTTAAGTACCCATACGCGGCTCTGCACCTGCGGGGAAACAACTGCTCTTCTTTTTCAGGTACATTTGAAGACCCAAACACGTTTTCTTAAGCGTGGTGGGGGATGAAGAAAATACGACCGCGGTGTCCGATGACACCTACCATACACGCTTTCTTAAGCGTAGTGGGAAGGCCCGATTTCCCGTAATTTCCCCTAAACGGGGGAGACGTCGGGAAGCTGCCGAAATTTGGACCGAAAATACAAATACTTGGACTCTATTCGGACATTGATTTGAACAGCAAAATGAACAAAATTCTAATAAATGATCAAGCAAAAGATCTAAAACAAATTTGACCAAGGAAAACTGAACTTGAATTATCATAAAGATTGGAATGGAGAACTTGAACTTGTACTCTGGACTCAAACTTGGACAACAAAAACTTGAGTTCAATATAAACAGACAAGAACTCAAACAAACTAAGTGCAATGGACATAAACTAAATTTGAACTTGAACTCAAATTTCTAAAGGTTAAATACTTGAGCAAAGTGCAAGATGAACTTGGATTGAACAAGACAACGGTGGACATTGTACTAGAATTGAGCCGCATCAAGTGTAACTTGAATCATTACAAGGGGCCTAAATGCATTATAAAGGACTTGAATTCACAAACAATGTACTTGTAACAATCATCTCTATTGGGATGAAAGCATTGAGAAGTGTAGTATCAAAACTCATCATGTATATGGCGAATCCTCTTTGAAGGGTAGGAGATTGCAAGTGGAACTTGTTTGCAAACAAAGAAAGGATTGCAAAGGATATGATTTGGCCCCAAAGTCGTAGCATGAGCTCTTTGTAGCATGATGACGGACTAGTATCGTTGGATTTAACTTATCCCCAATATAGTCATGTGTAGTTTGATCATGATTAAAGATAGACAAATGTTGCAAATCTTATAAAGACAATAACGAGGGACCTCTAGATATATGTACCAATCATTCAAACAAGCTCAAATACCCAACCATGCAAGGGTAGTATGATTGCAAAGCACGCGAGCCACTGCGAAGGTCCACTATTTGTAAGTGCAATACAAAGGGAAGTATGACAAATATAGCTCGCATACAAGCAACAATAATAGAGAAATTGCAAATACAAGGAATTATCTACGAACACATTTGACATGCCTATGAGGTAGAAGACATGTTCGAAGGAGCTATTAAGAATACAAACCATCCACAGTTAATATCAATTGATTGCAAATAAAGCATTAACTTGACTCAATGACAATGGATATGCAATGTTTGAGAATGCGTCCTACAATGAACATACAAACAAAACACTGGCTCACCAATGCCAACAAATGATAAATACCAAGCTTATATGTATGTTTGTGAACCGTCCCTAAGGATAAGGAGCTTGTACCTTCAACTTGTTTGAAAGTAATAAGAAGAGCGTGGGAAATCTAACTTGGCTACAAGGCCATGACATGGAGTCATTGGATCAGAATAATTGACTTGCAATGTTCGACACAACTCGCTTACAGCTAACTTTGATTAATGAGAAGCGTATGCAAAGTATTTGCAGCATATGCAAATATTTGCAAGCTACAGAAGCAAGAATATTACAACACTCCTACGATCAACCCCTATTCAATAGTCAAGAAAATCACCGTCCTCTACCAGCAAAATGCAAAGTAATTACGTCTAATGTGAATGTCTACGAGTTACTGTAGGAAACCTGTCGTGCACACAACAGACCATCCATGAGCAGATATGAAAGAACTGTAATAGATGAAAGCATCTACAACAAAGGCAGGAGATTTGTTAGTGCACTACAATTTACATGCAGAAAGCAACAAGTAGTGTACGACAGTCTATCTGTACAACGCAACGGGAACCCCTAGTACAACGCCACCGGATCTGCAACATTCGTACAAACAGACAGAAGACGTCTACGAGCTCCCAAATAAAGCGTTGCACATGTTTTAATAGTAGTTGATCGCACAACTGAAATATCTCAAAAATGTCCACACGTGCACCTTAATTTGTATACACATAGGAACACAAAAGGGGTAAGTGCAACTATAGACCCGCATGGACCCCAGCGAGCGTGTTATTCGTAACACGTGACGTCCAGGGATGCTGCGCGGGTTAATAAGTGAATTCAAGTTTGAGCCCGATCCTTCTATGCGGGTAGGTAGGAGTCGACACGGCTCGAACCTTTAAATAAATATGCGATCGCGAGGTCGATCGAGATAATTATTTTATACATTCATATTAAGCCTTCAGGGCCTATAATAAAGAGAACTCACTTATAAAGGCATAAAACCTACGAACCCAATCCTCTATTAGCAGGTAAATAGAGTTGACAAGGTTCAATCCACAAATGCAAATAACCCCATATACCCCGATGATGGCCGTGTTGAAGGTAGATCTCAACCGCAGGGGTTAATTCTATATTTCCAAAGTTTCACTCAAATGCTTATTAAAACCCAAATTCCCACACAATCCAAGTCTCCAAAAATTCTAAAATCCAAAAATATTTAAAACTGAAATCCAACCATCAACTACTTAAAGCATAAAATCCATCCACTCTCCGCAGCAGTTTGCTGAGTGGACAAATTAAAATTTACTTCAGCTCATATAGAGCTAATGCCTAGTCGAAAATATCACTAGGATCCATTCTCAAACAATCTTTTGCTACTAAGGACGTGCTACGTGTCCTCTAACAGGCAATTTTACCGCCAAATGGCATTATAGGATAAACGGTTATGACCCGGGACCCTCTGAACCGAGTGATTTTGCCGCCAAATGGCACCACGAGATAACGGTTATGGCCAGAACCAATACGCTCCTTAGTGGCATCAAATCCTTGAGATATGAATCAATATGATATGATTGATAAGGCATAAAGCCCTCTGTCATCTAAGGTGGATTCAAATTTGTCCCCTTAGACAAACATCCATCTGAGGTCTACAAGGTACCTTTGGACGAAGCAACCCATCGCGGCCGACAATGATCCTTCTGTCAGGTTGGGTCGACTACCTCCTCTGACTAAGTAGACTAGGGACCATGATGACCCGGGACGATGGAACCATGGGATCTTGATCGAGTCTATCATCCATTCCCCCACTATCCACTTTAAGTGCAAGATGGTGACATTTCTAATTTTAAATATCAACTTTCTAAAATCTCAACCCATGGTGCTACTATATGCCAGATGCATGTATTTCTACGTATCTGATTGACGACTAGCCTTAATCGAAAGTTCTCTCTCGTTATCGGGAGGGGTAATTAACTATATGGGCTTGCGCCGCGGCAAATGAAGCCGGGTCTTAGAGCTAGCAATCTTGTAATTCCCGCTGGCAGAGGGAATACCAAATTCAAGCTAACAGGATGCAACCCCGGTTGATCCTCAACCTCCCCACTAGATCACCACTAAAAATCAACCAGGAGAATGCCATGTAGTCAAGAGACGAAGAACTAGTAGATGCTCGGAGTCGTGGTTACATTGCTTAGATGTTGAAGTCGAAGACGATTGGAGGCAACCATTCGTCGACTACTTCAAAGAAAGTAAACTCCCGATAGATAAATCTCTGGCTACACAAATCCGAAAAAGAGTATTACGATATGCATTTGTCAACGATACGCTATATCAACGAGCCTTTAATCAAATGTGGCTGAGGTGCCTAGGGACAAAGGAAGCTGATAAAGTGATGATAGAAGTCCACGAAGGACTCTGTGGAGCATATCAGTTAGGTCCCAAGATGACTGCTAAAATTAAAAGAATGGGTTATAACTGGCCAACGATGGTGAGAGATTGTATTGACCACGCTAAGAGGTGCCACGAGTGTCAGATTATGGGTGATGTTATTCATCAACCGCTAAATCCACTGCACCCAACGATAACGTCTTGACCATTTGAATGTTAGGGCACAGACATAATTGGGCCAAAAGATCCACCGTCATCATCCGAACACCGCTTCATTCTAACAGCCACAGACTAGTTCTCTAAGTGGGTAGAAGAAGCCGCATTCAAAGAAGTCACGTTTGAGCACGTGATCAATTTCTTTACCTGCAATGTTGTTTATAGATTCGGTGTACCACATCGCGTGATCTCAGATAACGACACAGCATTCAAAAGTACTAAAATCTACAAGTTCGTCGAGCGACACAAGATCGATTAGCAATACTCATCAATATACAACCCAAAGGCAAATGGTTTGGCGGAAGCCTTCAATAAGATACTGGTGAAATTGTTGAAGAAAATCCTTACCAAGAACAAAAGAGAGTGGCATACGAAGATGACAGAAGCGTAGTGGGCATATCATACAACCAACAAAACACCGACCAAAGCCACTCCTTACTCATTGGTGTTCGGAGCTAAAACACTATTGCCACTAGAGATTGAACTGTCGTCACTTCGAGTAGTGATTCAACACGATCTAACTAAAGAGCAGAATGCTCGCCTAGGAATTGAAGAACTCGATGCACTCGATGAAGTTAGATTGCAAGCTCAATAAAATCTGAAAATCTATCGAGGAAGAGTAGCGAAATCATTTGATCGGATGGTGTGTCCTCGGGCATTTCAAGAAGGGGAATTGGTCCTGGTACTAAGAAGGCCAATCATCCAACACCGAAAAGTCGGTAAATTCATATCCAATTGAAAGGGTTCCTTTGTCATCGAGAAGGTGTACCAAAGAGGAGCATACCAGCTTATTGATCTGCACGGTCAGAGGCCCATGCCACTGATCAACGGTCGTCACCTGAAAAAGTACCATGCATAAAATTGCTCGAAGAAATATTATGTTTAATATACTGTGTATTTCATGTAAGTTTATTAACATATAAACTTTTACATTTTGAAATTCTCTTGTGTTGCAAGAATGCATTTCAAAATCTCCCTGTAGGACGGGACATTTTAAATATTTATTTGGGTTGACATCGTGCTACGCGCCGAGATTCCCAAATAAATATTTAAAATCATAAAATTTTAAATTTATTCCATTCTGAAATGTCCCTGTGAGATATGGGGCATTTTAAATATTTATTCAGGTCGACATCGCGTTGCATGCCGAAATCCCCAAATAAATATTTAAAATCATCAATATAAATATTCTTTTATGCTGAAGAATACAACAATCTTCTTTTTAAAATATATGCAGGTGATCTTCTAAAAAGTTCGAGACACCACTTTCTCCAATGAACTAAAATTTCAAAGGTCAGAAATGAAGACTTTTGTAACTACACACTCTAAAAAATTGAGCCAGAACAGTTTGAAGTTTTTCGATAGCCTGAAGCTTAAGGTTCAGGTGGGTGTAAGAGGCCGGATCCAACACGCCCAAATATGGCTAGATTGCTGGCAGCTCCGTCTACTCAACACGCCATAAGAAAGGTCGTAGTAGAAGAACCCCCACTTCGTCAACCCATCAGTAAGGACTGTAGGAAGTACGAAAGCTAATTTGACTCAATAAGTTCAAGTGATCGTAGTCTGCAAAATTCTTCTAATCGACGGGAGAATTAAAGTTTCGATAGAAAGGAGTCTCAAGAGACTACCGAATGCTCGTAGATTCTAAATTTTCAACCACAAAGGATGACTCTAAATCTGCCAACTTCAATACATTTAGCATTGGGAAGCATATTTCTCATAGCTCAAGTTTGAAGCCTGAATGAGTATAAAAGGTCGGATCCAACAAGCCTAAATATGGCCGGATCACTAGCAGCTCCATCTGCTCAACTTGCCAAAAAAGGCCATAGTAGAGGAACCCCCATCTTAATAACCAGAGGATGAAGAGCTGTCAAATCCCAGCTCGCCCAATCTGATGAACTCAAGTGACTCGGGTGGGTTGAAGTCTCCTCAAGTGGTTAAGGATCAAGCTACTACCTATATTTGGTACTATCAACCGAATCCAAGACTTGCAAATCCTTCAACAAATCCGTAAAATAAAAAGCGAGGATCGAAGGAACTTTTCTTCAACAAGTCTATTAAAGCACAAAGCAAAGGACCGAAGAAATTATTCTAAAGTTTATGAAAAGCTTAGAGCTGAACTGACCGGATTCTGTCATCAACAAGTCTGTTATGTACAAAACTCTGGACCGATGACTTTTTGCCACTGACCTAATACGAACCTAAAGGGTTAGGTTACCTGCACCTACTTCTTCTTTAAGCCCGTTAAGGCTAGAAGCAAAGGGCAGAAGGTAAATAAATTTTCTGACAAGTCTGTTAAGACGAATCAGGTAATCCTCCATCAATGTCCGCAGCACAAAGCACAGAACAGAAGGAACAAAATCTAAGAACTCAAACCAAAGCTATGAAAAGAGTATCCTGAATGACACCACAAATGTCCCTAGATACTGGGGACATTTTAAATATTTATTTGGGTCGACATCGTACCGCGTGCTGAGATCCCCAAATAAATATTTAAAATTTCTTGTTAAAATGCTGGTAGAGGAGGGAAGAATGGAAGATCCTCCGTAAACGGAATGCGCCATCAGCAAAAAGTAAAATTTGAGCAAGATACAATCAGTATAAGAGACAGCAAAGTCCCACCAATTGATGAATTTGTAAAACTCAGATAAATCTCAAACGATATCAATAACATTCAACAACAATATACATCTATACATGATTGCGATAGAGAGAAGATGTTGAGCTGTTACAAAAATGCTAGAAACTAAAATGACAGTGGTGGCGAAAGGAGAACAGGGAGTGGCAATGCTATCTACTAACATCGTTCTGCAAAGTGATGCTCTAGAGACCTAAATACAAAGTGATATGTCGCTGTTTTATGGATTCCTACATAACTAAAGCCCACATGCATTTCGTGTAGGTGATTACAAGTGCATCTAAAGATCTACAAAGGTACAAAGATGGACTCTTGAAGATCTACAAAAAGAAAACCAGTGTGACATCCAAACAAGTTTTTGGAGATCCACTAAATGGAAGTCCTAGTGTGACATCTAAAATAAATATCTAGAAATCCACAGGGTCATGCAGCTCACAACAAACATGGTTCGCTCTAGCCACGTACCACATTTGTTGGGGGGCATTTATTGACCTATGCCGCAGAAATTCAAAGAAAGAAAGGGAAAACAAAATAAAAAAAATGTTAAAATCATCACTTACCTGTCACTGCCCATACCGAAGCCCCGCTCTAGTCGCATCCGCCGCCTGCTAAAGTAATGATTTACTGTGCAATTCGGCACTGAAGATGGCTGCCCACACGACCTCGTCTTATCTCTTCTCCCCATTTGCATCTTTAAAAGCTGGGCAAACGAAGCCTTCGGGACACGATCCTTCTCTCTCGCATTTGCCTCTTTGGCCTCCTCCCGTGACTCTTTTTCCTCCTCTCTCTCTCGCGTGCTTCTTCGACTCTTCCGTTGCTGCTCGACTTTACTCCTTCGATGGCGTCCCTTTCCTATCGGATAGGAAGTTACGACACTTTGATCGGAACTAATGACGGGAGCTCACTTGCGTGAAGTTGGATCGAAAGTTAGGACGTTTGATCGGAAGCAACAACGGGAGGTTCGCTGGTTGTGAAGGTAACTTTCGCCCTTACACGTGCCTCTTCGGCTCCTGAATCGCTAATCGACCTTGCATCTTCGACGACGTCCCTTTCCTGTTCGAGCAGAGGTTACGACATCTCCATCGGAGGTAGCGACGAGAGTTCAATCACTGTGAAGGTAACTTTTTTCCATTCGCGCTTCTTCGGCTAAATCCCATAAATCAACTAGGGATTTACGGCTAAAAGAGGGAAACCGGGGTTTTAACTTGCTAAGAGATATAACCTTCCCCTAAATTTGGCGGTAGAGAGAAGGAAGTTAGGGATTTAACATGCTGTGAGATTTCATTATTTCAAAAATCCTATTTGGCTAGGATTTTTCCTTAATTTTGCTCAAAATCTACATAAGTGTAATTAATTTATAATTAATTTTAGATTGAATATAATTAATTATATATTAATTAATTATAATTAATCTATAACTAATTATAGATTAAATATTTTGAATTATAATTAAGTTTAAGTTAAATATAATTAATTATAATTTGATTATAACTAATTATAATTAATTTATGATTTATTATAAATTAAAGATAATTGATTTATAAGTAATTTTAAATTAAATATAATTAATCATATTTTTAATGTAATTAATTCTAATTAGTTTATTATTAATTATAAATTAAAAATAATTAATTTATAATTAATTTTAAATTAAATATAACTAATTATATTTTAAATGTAATTAATTATAATTAATTTATTATTAATTATAAATTAAATCAAATTGATTTATAATTAATTTTAAATTAAATATAATTAATTATATTTCAAATGTAATTAATTATAATTATTTTATTATTAATTATAAATTAAATCTAATTGATTTATAATTACATTTAGATTAAACATAATTAATTTTAATTAATTAACAATAATCATACTTAATTATAGTTAATTAAGGTTAATTATAATTATTTATTTTTACTTTTAATTAATAATTAATAATTATAATTAATTTAAGTTAACTTATAAATTAGTTATCCCTAAAAATAAGTAATTAATGTTAATCTTAATTAGTTTTAATTAATTAAGGTTAATTATAACTAATTATTATTAATTTTAATTAATTATTGTGATTAATTTTTAAAAAAATGAGAGAATTAAAAAAAAAGAGAGGTTTTTGTATGCTTTTCGTCGCCGTCACCCCACAACATTTGCAAAGGTATAACTTCTAAACTAAAAAATCCTATTCTCGGCGTTCGTGTCGAGTCGGCAAACCACCTATACACGTTTTCTTAAGCGTGATGGGAAGGGAACCCGGTGCGACACCTACGGCGAGGCAGGTAGGCCCTATACACGCTTTTCTTAGCATGGTGGGGAAAACTTTAAGTACCCGTATGGCGCTCTATACCTGCAGGGAAACAACTGCTCTTCTTTTTTAGGTACATTTGAAGACCCATACATGCTTTCTTAAGCGTGGTGGGGGATGAAGAAAATACGGCCGTGATGTCCGAGGACACCTATCATACACGCTTTCTTAAGCGTGGTGGGAATGCCCGATTTCTCATAATTTCCCCTAAACAGGGGAGACGCCGGGAGGCTATTGAAATTTGGACCGAAGATATAAAGACTTGGACTCTATTCGGACATTGATTTGAACAGCAAAATAAACTAAATTCTAATAAATGATCAAGCAAAAGATCTAAAACAAATTTGACCAAGAAAAACTGAACTTAAATGATCACAAAGACTTAAATGGAGAACTTGAGCTTGTACTTTGGACTCAAACTTGGACAACAAAAACTTAAGCTCAATATAAACAGACAAGAACTCAAACAAACTAAGTGCAATGGACATAAACTTAATTTGAACTTGAACTCGAACTTGTAAAGGTTAAATACTTGAGCAAAGTGCAAGATGAACTTGGATTGAACAAGACAACGGTAGACATTATACTAGAACTGAACCGCATCAAATGTAACTTGAATCATTACAAGGAATCTAAATGCATTGTAAAAGACTTGAACTCACAAATGATGTACTTGTAACAATCATCTCTATTGGGATGAAAGCATTGAGAAGTGTAGTATCAAAACTCATCATGCATATGGTGAATCCTCTTTGAAGGGTAGGAGATTGCAAGTGGAACTTGTTTGCAAACAAAGAAAGGATTGCAAAGGATATGATTTGATCACAAAGTCGTAACATGAGCTCTTTGTAGCATGATGACGGACTAATATCATTGGATTTAACTTATCCCCAATATAGTCATGTGCAGTTTGATCATGATTAAAGATAGACAAATGTTGCAAATCTTATAAAGATAATAACGAGGGACCTCTAGATATATGTACCAATCATTCAAACAAGCTCATATACCCAACCATGCAAGGGTAGTATGATTGCAAAGCACGCAAGCCACTGCGAAGGTCCACTATCTGCAAGCGCAATACAAAGGGAAGTATGACAAATACAGCTCGCATACAAGCAACAACAATAGAGAAATTGCAAATACAAGGAATTCTCTACGAACACATTTGACATGCTTATGAGGTAGAAGACATGTTCGAAGGAGCTATTAAGAATACAAACCATCCGTAGTTCATATCAATTGATTGCAAATAAAGCATTAACTTGACTCAATGACAATGGATATACAATGATTGAGAATGCATCCTACAATGAACATACAAACAAAACACTCGCTCACCAATGCCAACAAATGATAAATACCAAGCTTATATGTATGTTTGTGAACCGTCCCTAAGGATAAGGAACTTGTACCTTCAACTTGTTTGAAAGTAATAAGAAGAGCGTGAGAAATCTGACTCGGCTACAAGGCCATGACATGGAGTCATTGGATCAAAATAATTGACTTGCAATGTTCGACACAACTCGCTTGCAGCTAACTTTGATTAATGAGAAGCGTATGCAAAGTATTTGTATCATATGCAAATATTTGCAAGCTACGGAAGCAAGAATATTACAACACTCCTACGATCAACCCCTATTCAATAGTCAACAAATACACCATCCTCTACCCGCAAAATGCAAAGTAATTACATCCAATGTGAATGTCTACGAGTTATTGTAGGAAACTTGTCGTGCACACAATAGACCATCTATAAGCAGATACGAAAGAACTGTAATAGATGAAAGCATCTACAACAAAGGCAGGAGATTTATTAGTGCACTACAATCTACATGCAGAAAGCAACAAGTAGTGCACGACAGTCTACATGTACAAAGCAACGGGCAACCCGTAGTACAACGTCACTGGATCTGTAACATTCGTACAAGCAGACAGAAGGCGTCTACGAGCTCCCAAATAAAGCGTTGCATGTGTTCTAATAGCAGTTGCTCGCACAACTGAAATATCCCAAAAATACCCCACACGTGCACCTTAATTTGTATACACATAAGAACACAAAAGGGGCAAGTGCAATTATAGAGCCGCATGGGCCCCGATGAGCGTGTTATTGGTACACACATGACGTCCAGGGATGCTGCGCGGGTTAATAAATGAATTCAAGTTCGAGCCCGATCCTTTTATGCGGTTAGGTAGGAGTCGACACGGCTCGAGCCATTAAATAAATATGCGATCGTGAGGTCGATCGAGATATTTCTTTTATACATTCATATTAGGCCTTCAAGGCCTATAATCAAGAGAATTCACTTACAAAGGCATAAAGCCTACGAACCCGATCCTCTGTTAGCAGGTAGACATAGTTGACAAGGTTCAATCCACAAATGCAAATAACGCCATATACCCTGGTGATGGCCGTGTTAAAGGTAGATCTCAACCGCAGGGGTTAATTTCATATTTCCAAAGTTTCACTCAAATGCCTATCAAAACTCAAATTCCCACACAATCCAAGTTCCAAAAATTCTAAAATTCAAAAATATTTAAAACTGAAATTCAATCATCAACCACTTAAAGCATAAAATCCATCCACTCTCTGCAGCAGTTTGCTAGGTGGACAAATTGAAATTTACTTCAGCTCATATAAAGCTAATGCCTAGTCGAAAATATCACTATGATCCATTCTCAAACAATCTCTTGCTACTAAGGACGTGCTACGTGTCCTCTAACCGGCAGTTTCGCCGCCAAATGGCACTGTAGGATAAACGGTTATGACCCGGGGCCCTCTGAACCGAGTGATTTTGCCGCCAAATGGCACCACAAGATAGCGGTTATGGTCAGAACCAATACGCTCCTTAGTGGCATCAAATTCTTGAGATATGAATCAATAGGATATGTTTGATAAGGCATAAAGCCCTCTGTCATCTAAGGTGGATTCAAATTTGTCCCCTTAGACAAACATCCATCTGAGGTCTACAAGATACCCTTGGACGAAGCAACCTATGAATGCCGATAAGGATCCTTCTATCAGCTTGGGTCGATTACCTCCTCTGACTAAGTAGACCAGGGACCACGATGGCCCGGAACGACGGAACCATGGGATCTTGATCGAGTCTATCATCTATTCCCCCACCATCCGCTTTAAGTGCAAGATGGTGACATTTCTAATTTTAAATATCAACATTCTAAAACCTCAACCCATGTTGCTACTATATGCCAGATGCACATATTTCTATATATCTGATTGACGACTAGCCTTAATCGAAAGTTCTCTCTCGTTATCGGGAGGAGTAATTAATTATAGGGGCTTGCGCCTATAGGAAACCATAACTCAGATCATAAATTCCTCACAAAATGAGGGCGAAATCTCTGGGTAATGTCTCATCTACAAATCCATCTGCCTTCCAAAATTTACCCTGGAACTTAAATCCATTAAAACTCCCCCGAAAAGCAGAGCGGGCGGAGGCCGGGGCCGAATTTTCGGAGCCCATATTGCTACATCAAGCTAAGGCTTTCCCTCAAGGAAGGGCCTCATTTGTAATCGACTACAAACACTAGTAGATTCATTCAAATTGGGCTAGGCCCTATGGTTTTCCCCTTTTTTTAAGGGATTTTCAAGTAAAAAATTTGGTTTCTCTTATAATAAATGATACACCCATCTATTTTATCTGATTGTATGTTGGATCTTCGTACAAAGCTAAGTCGCTATACTTTATATTCTCTACCGCCGCGAATATTTTAGGATGCGACAATTATGAAGGTTTTAAAAATCTCATATAAAAGTAAATGCTAAATCTAAACATGCATGTAAAGATATGCTAGTAAAACAATTGGTTTATTCTTGGATCTTAAAGTAACACTAATATATGCAATCTTTATTGTAGGAAAATATAAATCCCAATTTCCTAAGCTTTTACCCCCCAAATTTCTTGAGAGGTTTCTAAATATTTTGTTTATCACCTCAGTTTACCCATCAATCTGAGGAAAAAATACTAAAAATAATTTTAATATAGTGCTTATTAACTTGCACAATATATATATATATATATATATATATATATATATATATCCATCTGCTCTTGAATAGTTGCAGACATTCACATGCGTACAAAAACACTCATAAACACATGTAGAGAATAATGCAAAAGTTTTTATAATCTTAGGTTTTGGAATGAATTTTAGAGCTAGGTTTATGTGAAATGGCACATGCTGCTTGCCCACTAACTTTATTAAAAATACCTTTATAATCATAGCATTATATTTGAACACATATATGCTATCTCAACCATAATGAATCACATTCAAATCATAGAGCTAAGGTTTGCCTAGTAAAATTTGTGTTATATGACATGACACCAAACACAATATTCATAATTACTTATCTTAAAGGGTGGCAGGCATTTAGATGTTGTGGTCAAGGAAGTGTGGCTCATCCAACTCAGATGAAATGGTTTAGGATGTGGTTCTGATTTTAGGTTTATTCTTGAATGAGTATAGGCAAATTTCAAATTTAGCAAATCATTACTTAAAAGTTGCCTCTTTCTGTGGCATTTAAAACAAATAATATCCTTAGCAATAGATTCAATGGTTGTCATATTAGGTTGGACACCAAAGGATGAAAGTCCATATCTAATAGTTTACTACTTAATTTAAGGTTTATTTTACAAGTGGATCACACTTTTACTACTTTGAATTAACTCCAACAACTTTTAAGTTATGATTGGCTAAATTTGAAATTTAGTGGCGACCAATTTATGCAAATTACAATACTTCATACTTTTAACTTAAACGAGTAATTTTCATTTAATTTTTGCAATAGAATATTAAATATCACAAAAAGAGTTTACAAGCTTCAAAATTCAAAGGATGACTTTTTTATGGACTCCAATTTCATGAATTGCAATTGCAAGTATTTTGCCAAGCATTGAATCCTCTTAGTGGCGAAGTCTCTAATGCTCCTCAACCTAGATCTGATATCAATTTGATGCGACTTATGATGAGCACCGTAGATGAAGGCATTAGCGCATTTACAATTCTTTCTAAGAATCTTAGTAATATTATTTAGGCCTTTGAAGAGATTTAGGCCAATTTTTATTAAAAAGATAGCCACTAGAATTGAATTAACCAGAAAAGTAAAGTGGAAAGGCATGAATTAGGGGGGTCAGTTGTGCAAAATTGAACATTCCTGGCATAATTTATAACACACTAATTTCAAGTTGAAACAGGCTGAATATAGTATCTAAATCAACAAGAATATACAATTAGATGATCAAGAAGAAAGGCAAGTGAGGTTTGAAGCTATTGCACCAGCAGAAAACTCGCCATGAACCAAAATGACAAAATGTGAGAAGTCTTTCCTTTTCCCAACTTATGCCCAGCTTTCTGAATAAAACGAGAACTGATTTTAAAGGTATGACATAAGTGTAAATAGATTTTATGGTTCCAAAGTAGTAAAAATAAATAGGTTGGAGGGGAAATCTTTATATTAAAAAAAAAAAGGATTTTCTTTATTGTTCCTCTCAACACCAAAGAGAACATTGGAATGGCATTCGATGACAAAGAGCAGCAAACCAATCAAATAAAAGGATAATTCATTAATTGAAGAAGATACATTACCCATGGTCTTCTGCTCGCTCATCAGAAACGTTAAACAGTAGGCAGTACATGATCAATTAGGGCTTGGGCTTCAGGTTAAGGTACGCTTGTTAAATGATTCCACTGTTAAGTTTGCTGTGAAGGCAGGAATTGAGTTCATCTTTCGTACAAAAATATCAACCTGAGAAGCAATTAAGATCAGTCCGATGCATCATATTTGAATATTTGGAGGCCTCAAAATAACAATGGTCATACAACCGAGCAGAGAAGATTTCACAGAGCATCATAAAAAATATTTAATCCAAGTCTTTCATCACATTAAAAAAAAAAAAAAAAAACCAAATGTACACAACTGGTTGTGAATTCAAAAGTGGGCACTGAACCTAACAAACTTTTCTATATTCTTTTTTTTTTTAGTTTTAATATGCTACTAAATGACTGTAATAATTCAGTTTATTAAATCTTTAATTCCAAACAATGACAGTTTTGTTGACCCTGTACCGAACAAAAAAAAAAAAAAGAGAACATCAAATCAAATCGCGTACCTGTGCGGACATCTAGCCACGACGCCGTCACCTTCACACGTCATGTGCCCCTCAACGCACGTCTCGACGCCATTTCGCTTGTTCTCTCAGCATGACTCGTCTAGCGTCGTTAAATAGCCGAAGAAACGAGGCCTTTGGCCTCTCTTCAACTCTTTTCCTTCCCTCTCTCGCACGCTTCTTCACCACCTTTGTTACTGTTCGACTTTGGCTCCCTCGTCACTGTTCAATTTCGCAGCTTCGGCGGCGCTTCCTTCCAGTTGAGTCGGAAGTTACGACATTTGATCAAAAGCAACAACGCGAGTTCGCTTGCTGCGATGGTGACTCTCTCCCATTCGCGTGCTTCTTCAACTAGATCTCGTAAATCCGCCGAGGCCTCTCCACCTCCTTCATTGCCCGTCGACTTCGCTCCTCCGAAGACGTTCCCTTCCAGTCGAATCAAAAGCAACACAGGAGCTCGCTCACTGCGAAGACAACCTTCTCCCTGTCGCGTGCTTCTCCGGTCCCTTCGCTGCTGTTCGACTTCGCCCCTCTGACAGTGTTCCTTCCTGTCAGAACGGAAGTTACGACATTTTGATCGGAAACGACGACGGGAGCTCAATCGCTGTGAAGGTGACTTTCTCCCTCCTGCGAGCTTCTTCGGCCAAATCCAGTAAATTTGCTGAACAGAGGAAGAGGGAGAGAGGGATTAATGTTTTGATTAAAGTTAATTTTAATTAATTATAATTAATTATTATTAATTAGTTATAATGAATTAAAGTTAATTAATATTAATTAGTTATGATTAATTAAAGTTAATTATAATTAATTATGTTAATTAATTATAAAAGGGAAAGGGAAGACTCCTCTCTTCTCTTGCCTCGATCCATGTGCCAACATCGTCACCTTGCCGATCACCAAGGTATAATCTCCTTAACTTAAACCCCGCTCTTGACGTTTGTGTCGAGCCGAAAAATCACTCATACACGCTTTTCTTAGCGTGGTGGGAAGGGAAGCCGATGCGACACTTACGACGAGGTGAGTAGGCCCTCTACAAGTTCTTTGTAGCGTGGTGGGGACAATCTTAAGTACCCGTACGCGGCTCTGTACCTGCGGGGAAAGAAAACTATACTTTTTAAAGCAAGTACCTGTAGAAGACCCATACACGCTTTTTTTAGCGTGGTGGGGGATGAAGAAAATACGGTTGCGGTGCCCGAGAACACCAACCATACATGCTTTTCTTAGCGTAGTGGGAAGGGCCAGTTTCCTGTAGTTTCCCCTAAACGGGGAAGACGCCGGGAGACTGCCGAAATTTCGTCTGAAATGTACGAGGATTTGGACAAATTAATAAGGGACTTGTGAGCTTGGACTTGAACTGAATAACAATGGACTTAATGTGAACTTAAAAGAACTTGAACCCAAACCAATGAATAAACAAGGGTCCAGAATTTGAACTAAGTGGGACTTGAGCTTGAAAAGCAGAACAATAGACTTGAATCAAACTCAACCAAGAAGAATTTGGTTCAAACCTGAACTAAGCAAATAATAAAAAGATTTGAACACTTACAGAAGACCAAGACTTGAATCAAATGACGACGATCTAAGTTTGGAACTTGAACTGCACAGAAGATTTGTGAGCTCAAACTTGAGTTTGATTTGGACTACAGGGAGCTGGACCTAATATCTAAATTTAAATATTTGAATCATAAAAATGACAAAGTCGGATGCAAATGCACAAATAAGGATGACATGAAGCATGATAAATGCAATCATAATTTATGAAATAATGAATTCATGATTAAATGCAAGTGGATGAGTTTGGGACTTGTATCGAATAAAGGACTTCAAACATAACTTGTTTGAAAATCATAACATAAGGGCTTCCTCAATGCTACAACTCAGTCATAATGATTATGTCAATTAACGTGCAAGCGCCAACAGTCATAACTCACCCACAAACATGTGCGGGGAATGCATGGAGATCACTCAAATAAATGGCAATGAGCAAGAAGAGCATGCAAGCGAAGAACAAGAACTCATAATGAACTTGGACATCCACAAGTGTATGGATGAGACATGCAATAAATGTGATGACCTCTCCATTATATCAATTTGCAAACGCTACATAGAAGAAACTCTTGATGAGTGCACTGATTCATTAAAGAGATATCAATTTGATATTGAAATGTGATCCTCTCACAGTCAATGTTGGTCAATATGCAACCAAAACACATATGAGGAATACAATATATCCATGGGCGAGGGGAGAAGGCTATCGTGAAAGATATTCTGCCTACTATTAATAGTAATTGATAAGTAGACCAATGCATTAGTTCAAAGCCACTCACTTATATACAAGCATACTAAGCTCTAAAAGCCAATCAATGTCATCTAACGCCAAAGCATGAGAGGCATACAATAACATATAAGTCTCCCTACAACTAATATCAATTGTCTTGGGGATGCGTATAATAGTTCCCACAAGCACTAAAAGATGCACACGCAAGTGCAACAGTTTGCCAATCAGCGGAACACCTCCAGCAAATGTAAAGCACCTACAAGTTGTTGTAGCAAAGAACATTACAGTATCCTCGCAGTCAACTCCATCCAATGGCAGCTAAATACATCAATCATTTGCAAGTGGAAGCAGATGATATGCAGCAAACACAAATATACCTACAGGCTGTCGTAGCAGTTGTAGGAGACCCATCGTACACATCAAATGTCACTTACGAGCAAAGTGCAAAGTACCATAGCAAATGCAGATGCTTACGAGCTACAGTAGAAAATTCGTTGTGCATACAATAGGTTGTATATGAGCGAGCACAAGAGGACTGCAGCAAATACAAATACCTATGGTCAGCGTTAGAAGACTTGTATGTAAAGCAACTCGACTACAAACAGGGGCATCATGCCCATGGTGAACGCAGTATTTACAAATATATAGCAGGAGATTCTTTAGTGTATTACAATCTACCTGTGGAAAGCAATGAGTGGCACACAACAGTCTACTTATACAAAGCAACGGGCAACTTGTAGTATGACGCCACCAGATCTGCAACATCCACACAAGCGGACAGAAGACGTTTACAAATATTCCAAAAGTGCCCCCGCACATGCACCGTAATTTGTATATACGTAGGTACACAAAAGGGGTAAGTGCAACCAAACACCCACATGGGCCCCAGCGAGCATATTTTGGATACACACGTGACATCTAGGGATGCTATGCGGGTCAATAAATAAACCCAAGTTTGAGCCCGATCATTCTACATGGACGGATAGGAGTTGACACGGCTCGAATTATCAAACAGATATACGGTCAGGGTGTCGATCGGGATATCTGTTTTATACGTTCATATTAGGCCTTCAAGGCTTATGAACAAAGAAATTCATTAACAAAGGCATAAAGCCTATGAAACCGATCCTCTGTCGACAGCTAGACAGAGTCGACAAGGTTCAAAACATAAAAATATGAATGACCCCATATACCCCGATAATGGCCGTGTTGAACGTAGATCTCAACCGGAAGGGTTAACTTCCACCATTTCAAATGCCTCCAAACCTCCACAAAGTTCAAATTCCCATAAAATGCAAATATTTTCAAATGACCCTACACCCTGATGATGGCCGTGTTGAACGTAGATATCAACCGGAGGGGTTAATTCTAACATTTTCAAAACTCCACCCAAATAACCAAAAATCTCAAAATCATCCAAATCCAAAATATTTAAAATTGAAATAATCCATCAAATCATTTAAACCAAAATCCATCCACCATCCGTAATAGTTTGCTGAGGTGGACAAATTAACATTTACTTCAGCTTACAAAGAGCTAATGCCTAGTTAAAAATATCACTAGGATCCATTCTCAAAAAATCTCCTGCCAATAAGGACGTAGTACGTGTCCTCTAACCGGCAGTTTCGTCGCCAAATGGCACAGCAGGATAAACATTTATGACCCGGGGCCCTCTGAACCGAGTGTTTTTGCCGCCAAATGGCACCATGAGATAACAGTTAGGGCCAGAGCCAATACGCTCCTCAGTGACACCAAATTCTTGAGATATGAATTAATAGGATATAATCGATAGGGCATGAAGCCCTCTGTTAGCTAAGGTAGATTCAAATTTGTCCCCTTGGACAAACATCTAAACCAGGTCTACAAGGTACCCTTGGACGAAGCAACCCATGGCTACCGACAAGGATCCTTCTGTCAGGTTGGGTCAACTACCTCCTCTAACTAAGTAGATCAGGGACCATGATGGCCTGGGACGACGGAACCATAGGATCTTGATCGGGTCTATCATCCATTCCCCCACCATTCACTTTAAGTGCTAGATGGTGAAATTTCTAGTTTTAAATCTTCAAACTTCCAATTTCAAGTGCCCATGCTGTTACTATATGCCAGATAAAATATATCTTTACGTATCTGATTGACGACTAGCCTTAATCGAAAGTTCTCTCTCGTGATCGGGAGGGGTAATTAACTATAAGGGCTTGCGCCTATAACGAACCAGAACTCAGATCATAAAGTCCTCGCAAAATGAGGGCAAAATCTCTGGGTAGTGTCTTATCTACAAACCCATCTACCTTCTAAAATTTATCCCGAAACTTAAATCCGTTAAAACTCCCCCCCGAAAAGCAAGCGGGGGAGGTCGGGGCCGAATTTTCGGAGCCCGCAAGTTTTCACATACGAATTAGCATTCTAGCCCATTTGCATTAATTTAATATCCATGCATTATAGGCCATTCTCCTTTTCTTACAAGTACAAAAACTATGTTGTGGATGGCATAAACAGAGAAGGGAAACAAGGAAGAGACCCAAACCATGCACTTTATCATTAAATACAATAACCTCAACTATATTTTAGAATACTGAAGCACACAATTCAGCACATCAGAGTTTCTTATTTACTTAATGCCCAAAACAAAGCAATCCTTTTACTAATTAGAAAAATCATGACTTATATATCATATGTGCATATATTTGTGCATGCAATAGTCATATAACAAATCAAACTTCAACCAAATAAATAATTTTCAAGGAATAAAACAAGTACTTATCAGTTAATAGAAAGCTAAAACAAAAGAAACAAATATACAAAGAATGAAGTGATGAAAGAATACTCACAAGATTGTGAGACAATTTATAATAGACCGAAAGATAGAGGCAGCATGAAGCTAGAGAATGAAGACGAGGCATATGAAAGTATGTAGAGGATATACATCGTGAAAATGTTTGTGATCAAGAAGCTACTAACGCCAGTAGCAAGAACCAATGAGCAGCATATATGAAAGCTAGTGAGCAAGAAAGCGTGAAAAGAACAATAAAGAAGTGACTAGCCCCGACTGGAGAGAACAAAGAACCAATAAGAACAAATCAACAACTATAAGAACCAATGAGGATAAAAAAATGTGTAGGCACTAATTACTGTGGCATATGTTAAACTAGACCAAAAAATTTGAGCCAAGATTTTATTTTAAGGCAAAGCCAAAACTGAAAGTACAACACTACGATGTGATGCAACAAAGTGATGGACATGCACACTTTGCTGCAAGCTTATGTTTCACAGGAAAGTGATGGACTGGACCATTGCTTCGCTTCACTTCAAAAGCTTGCTTTTAATAACACTATCCTCTACATATGCCGCAAACTGATCTCATACTACATCATCTTGATTAACCACACATAAAGCTTATCATTCTCAATCTTGGTACATTTGCTTAGTCCTTGTTTTTCCCATATTCATTTTTATATAACTGTTGACCTCATTTTTATATGAGGTCACTAGGACCAATCCAGATCCTAGATCAATGCAGACCCTAGGATCAATCTAGTTTAAACCCAGAAAATTCAAACCAAAATCCAAGGCTAAAGGCTCAGGTCTTGAAAGCCTTTTCCAGTGATTTTTTGAAATCTTTCAAACCCCAGTCAAATGATCTCTGATTCATGATCTATCAATTGCATATTGATTAGGCATATCTCTAGAATCTACCCTCCCAATTTGAGCTCATTCTGAGGTCTCTAACCCCAAAAACTAAATTGAAACCCAAAGACTGTAAAACCTTCAAATATTTACGGCATATGCCACTGGACCTGCCACCCAGTGGATTTTGACCTTGGAGGCTTCTCCAAACCCTCTAACCACATCCAGACCCTTGATTATGACATGTTCAGCAGTAAACTATATTTTATTAGACCCATTTGACCCCCAATTGACTAGGGGTCAAAATGACCAAAATGCCTCTTAAGGGCAGTTTGAAGTTTTCTCTAAACTTCAATATAGCCTTTTCAAATCAAATCCTGAAAACTCTTCCAATGTATTCTAATCATTATTAGGAGTACATAGGATTCAAACCCAGACCTTGGTCAAGCCTGGTTGACCAGGGCAACCCAAAATGACTAAAATACCCCTTAGGAGTGTGAATAGTCATTTTGAATCAAATGACCTTATCTTTGGATGGAACCACTTCCATTCAACTCCAAATGTTAAAACAAACATGTTGGACCTAATCCCAACCCCTGGGTCAACCTAGTTGACCAAGTCAACCAGGGTTGACCCAAATGCCCTTTTAAGGATCCAAATAGTCATTTTGACTGAATTGAACTCTCCAAACCCTGAGACTATCTCCATCAGACTCAGAATATTATTTCAAACTTATTGAGCCCAAATCCAGACCTTGGCTCAACCTGGTTGACAAAGTCAACCTAGGTTGACCAAATAGTACATTAAGGGTTTAAATGGATCATTTCAACCCATTCAACCTATCCAACCTATTTAATCAAATCAATATCTTCAACTCCTTAAATCTACTCCATTTGATGCCTCAAATATTTCTAAACCCACCATGAGTCATATCACCATAGGTTGACCAAGTCAACTTGTCAAAATTTGGTCAAACTTCCTTCCATACACATATATGCATTCAAATCTCAAATCTTCAATCTCAAGCCACATTTAAATTAAGCAAACCAGCTCATAAAACCTTCCCCTATGCCACATAATCTTATTGACTAGTTTGACTAGTCAAAGTGTTCAAAAAAGGGTCAAAGTACATGCTTAAGTGACTTTGCCACCTTGGCAAGTCAAAGTATCCTAATACTCCATATTCACATGCATTTGGTGGCTGAAAGGGTTACTTGGCAGCAACCTAGAGCTTATCTCATTCACTAATCAAAGCTAGCAATCATAGGGGGGAGTAGATAATCCTTAACTCAAAGCTTTAGAATTATCTCCAATCATCCAAAATGAGTAATTCGAGCAGCCTCCAGCTCATGCCAAGGATAACTCAGTTTCTCCATCTATAAATGAGGCCCCTCCAGCCATTAAAAGGGTTGTTGAAAGTTTGAGAACACAAATTTGAGAAGAAAGAGAAAAAGAGAGAGAAAGGATAGTTGTTGTAGCAGATCCTAAACCAGCCACCAACAACTCTTAGACCCTTGAAAGTTGTTAAGGATTCAAATATCTTTCCAACAAGTCCAAGAATACCAAAATCCATATGCAGGATTGTAAGATATCTCAACTTTTCTCTCAAACTTCAATTTGAATCTATAGAAAATCTACAATACATGAAGCCTCCAAACATCAGGTGTTGGAAGATTAGACTACCATGAGTCTATGTTTCAAATTTCATCCAATTTGGATGAGTATTTTGAAAGTTATGGGTATTTGAATTATTTTGACTCGCGATCGGACGGCCCAAAATCAGCCACGTCGGCCGACCCAGATCGCGCGTCTCACCCAGGATTCGAACCCTAACCGTTTGTCAAGACCGCGCATTGATGTGGCGCTTCCGTAGCCATCTGATTAGACCGCAGATAAATGGATGTCCGATCTGGCCATCCGACGTGTTTAAGTGGCGCGTCGTTGCGTGCCACCTTCATAATTAAGTAATTTAAAAAATCAATTAATTAATCAAACTTTAAAAAATCATATCTAATTCCAGAAAAATTCAAATTAACCAAACTTAGTGTCATTCAACTCCATTTGAGGTCTAATATTTTCTAAAATATTAAACAAACAGAAATAGGTTAAAGTCAAAAAGTCAACTTTCTGGTCAACCATAGTACAAAATTAGGTCAATATTTCAAAAATTTATAACTTAATGTAGGATGGACTTCTCTGGGCTTCGGGGCTAAATGTCCTAAGGAGGTCTGGTTCCTCGAGCCTGGTGGCACAACGCCACGAACCAGTTGAAGAAAAATTTAAATTAATCTAATCCTTAGAATCAGCAACTAATCCAATGAATTCGATTATATTAATCTTTTAATTTATAACCAATTAAATCAATTTAATTAATCAATCTTAAAAAAATGCATTTTAAAATAAACCATAAACGCATTAACAATTAAACTTTAACCAAATTTACTCTTTGATCTTCAAGAAACTCAAATATTAGACAACTTTAACTAATTATCTGATATAAGACATATCTGAATCACACAGCCTACTACACACTCAAATGGTTTGCTTGGGTACCACTTCTAGATTTAGGCTAGGCCGGTGTTTACTTTTCTGCTGTGTTCCAGAATTTTCAAGTTTTCACAACATACTGGTTGGTAATGTTGATATAATTGTTTATTTAATTTCTGCACTCTCTAATGTGATTAATGGGCATTAGATTTACCCTTAGGTTAAGGGAGATTTAAATGTTGATACAATCTTATGCAAGTGGCTATACTAATACAGAGCATTGAAATTAAAGGGGACAAAGTTAAATTTAAATTAATCAAATTTCTGCAGGTGCTACAGAATGCTAAGTCCCCCTTTAAAAATTAAAAGAACATAGCCAAGTGTGGTTGGTTTAAGCATTTTAAATTTCATTATATTAACTGCTTGGAATGATTTAAATATAATTGCTTAGGATAACCCTACAGGTCGTTTGAGTCTAGATTTTTAATTTTCATTAAATGTAATACAAATTTATTTAGTTGTAATTCAAAGTGATATTTAAGAGGGGATATATAAGTATCCAACTTAGATTCCAAAGAGGAGAGAACATCTCTTAGGGGAGGATTCTCCTCCATTTGGAACACTAAGTTAGGACAGTTTCAAATATCCAAAGGGAAATGAAAATACCTCTTTCGAGGGGGAGTTTCTTTTCATTTGGATATCCGGACCCGATGGATCCAAGAAGTCCGCATAAAGACGAAGTGAAGATTGAGAAAAATCCTATTCTCAAATTCACTTGAGTCTTAGGAGTAGAATTCGGGCTATTGTCAGTGGTACCCGACTACTTTACTTTCTACAGACCCTGGGTTGTAATATTAAGTGACACTTGCCACATGAACTTTCAATTTGAATTTTAATTAATTGATTTGATTAATGATTAATGTGCTGATTGCGATATAGGATTGCATGCTTTTAGTTATTTTTTGACGATTTTGTATGTCGACCTTTGATTTTACTTGAAATCCGATCGGAGGCTCGTGAGGGGTCCCTAAAACTTTTTCTACTTTAATTATATTAAAATTTTTAAGATAATATAGAAACTCTAACGCTTTTAAGAAGTAAGACAGGGATCACCGGGAGTTTACATTGCATTTTGTTGCACTTTCTTTCCATTATTGGGCACCTCCCCGCTTGCGGGTTTTTGCAGACCACCTGGCCTAGGAGAGTGCAGATCTATCAAGGAGAATCTATGCAATCTTTAAGAAAATCTATTTTTAAGCTTTTTTAAAAATTATTTCATATTTGATTAAGCATTTGTTAAGTCAACTAGCATGCATTGCATTAAAAATAAATTAAAATGAGTCAAAAATTTAATTGCATTTACTTTAAGCTTTATACTACCCAACATAAATCAAAGGGCCAATTAAGGACTGCTTTAGATGTGGGCTCTATCCTCAAAAACTTATCTTAAGTAACATCCCTACCACTCTACATTAAATGACCGGAGACATGGTTTTAAAGCGCTTAGGTGGTTTAGTTGGCTCCCCAATCCAGGCCAGGGTAAGTCCAGATCCTACATTGCATTAGCTAGGTTCAGGTTACTGTTTTGCAATACCCAATTTAGATTTAGGTTCTGAGGCAGGCTCAGGCTATAAGACCTCAAACTTTGGAAATCTAATCCCAACCTTCTAATAAAACTGACAATTCAAATTAAAAATTCTCTTCAATCCAAAATTCAAGTCTAATAATTAGGATAGGTTGGGGTGCTTCTGAAATATTTCAGAATTCTGATAGGAAATACTTGAGTTCGCAAGCAAACCTAGTCCAAATCGGAGATCCAAATGCAGCAAGATTGCTGCCTACTGCAGGAAATCAGCGAAAACAGTAAGAAAACAGTGGAAATTTAGAGGAAACTTGTAGGAAACTCAAGCCAAACGTGGTATTTCACTAGATGAAGGTTAAAAGCAAGAAAAGATACAATAATCTTCAATTCGAGAGGAAGATTAACTCTCCAAAATCTCTAGACAAAGATATCTAGAGCCCACACCTCCAAGAACCCTAATTTCTCCCAAAACATAACATAACCTCCTCCTAATCCTCTCCCCCCTTCTAATACAAAAGCTTTCCTAATTAATTTCCCTCCCAAAGCCCTAACCGCCCCCTCCTTTGTGATTTTGAATTTACTTAGGTGGGTGGGACCCACCCAATTGGGCGGCAATAGTAGAGGAGGCGGACCCAGTCCGCCTCCTGTAGGTAAACAGGACCGGCCCCCCTTGGGCCGGTTGAGTTTGAGCCGGTTCCCAGTGAACCGATGTAACAATACCGCCCTCCCAAAGAATCACCTTGTCCTCAAGGTGGAAGTCTGGAAACTGATGTTTCACCCTCTCGTATGGCTCCCACATGGCCTCGTAGTCCGGAAGATTCTTCCACTTGATCAACACTTCCTTCGTCCCCTCCTCTCTATGGCGAACCCCCATCAGTTCTAAGGGTTCCAGAACCACCTCTAAATCCTCAGTAAGTGTCGGCGGTAACTCGGGGTTGGCTGTATATTCCCCAATGGCCTTTCTCAACTGTGATACATGAAAAACCGGATGTATAGTCGCCGTGGGTGGTAAGTTCAGCCGATATGCTACTGCCCCAATCTTCTCCAGCACTTCATAAGGCCCAAAGTACCTTGGAGCCAGCTTCTCGTTCCTCCTGTTAGCGACTGTCTTCTGTCTGTAGGGTCGGAACTTCAAGAATACCCTCTCCCCACTTCAAATTTGATGTCCTTCCTATGCCCGTCAGCTTGTTTCTTCATAATCTGTTGAGCTCTCAGTAGATGTCTCTTCAACTCCTCGAGCACTCTATCCCTTTCCTCCAAATATTTTTCAACTGACGAAACTGGAGTACTACTACTCCCAAAGTGCACCAAATGGGGAGGATCCCCTCCATACAGTACCTTGAATGGGGTCATCTGGGAAGCCGAGTGAAACGAGGTGTTGTACCAGTACTCCGCCCATGATAGCCACCTGACCCATAGCTTGGGTGTCTCTGACACAAAGCATCTCAAGTAAGTTTTTAAACTCCTGTTGACTACTTCTATTTGGCCATCTGTCTGTGGGTGGTAAGCTGTGCTCCTCTTCAGAATTGTCCCTTGTAACCTGAACAACTCCTTCCAAAAGTGGCTGAGAAACACCTTATCTCTATCTGATACTATCGCCTCTGGTACTCCACGCAATCTGACCACTTCTCTGATGAAAGATGACGCCACTGTCATCGCTGTGTAAGGGTGTCGGAGGGGGATGAAATGAGCGTATTTGCTCAATCTATCCACCACCACTAGGATCACCGTGAAACCTTCTGAACGGGGCAGCCCATCAATGAAGTCCATGGATATCTCCTCCCAAACGCGTCCCGGTAGAGCCAACGGCTGTAGTAGTCCTCCTGGTGACATAGCCATGTATTTGTTCCTCTGACAGACCTCGTATCTGGCTACCATCTCCTCTATATCTTTGTGCATCCCCTTCCAGTACAACTCCGAAGCTAGCCTCCTGTAAGTCTTCTGCACTCCTGAATGGCCCCCTATAGCGCTTCCATGAAACTCCTGAAGCAAGTTCGGGATGTGGATCGAGGATCGGAGCATCACAAACCTCCCCTGATATAACAGTCTGTTCCCCTCCAAAGAGTACCCTGGGTGGCTACCCCCTTCCTTCAGCAGATCTGCCCTGATCTTCCCCAAAGCCTCATCTCTAGCACTTTGTTCTCTGATAGCCTCCCAATCAAGCATCAAAGGAACAGATAGTGTCACTGTCTGCAGCTCTCCCATACACCTAGATAAGGCATCTGCTGCCTTATTCTCCACCCCTGGTCTATACTGAATCTCGAAGTCGTACCCCAGTAACTTGGACAACCACCTCTGATGTTCCTCTGTCACCATTCGCTGCTCCAGCAGATATTTTAAACTCCGCTGATCCGTTCTGACTATGAAATGTCTCCCAAGTAGGTAGGGTCGCCACTTCTGGATGGCCAAAACGATGGCCATTAATTCCCTCTCATATACTGACTTCAGCCTGGCTCGGGCTATCAATACCTGGATGAAATAGGCAATGGGCCTACGACTCTGCATAAGTACGGCTCCCAACCCGTATCCGGATGCATCCGTCTCCACTGTGAAGATCTGCGTGAAATCTGGCAAGGCTAGGACCGGCACCGTCGTCATAGCCTTCTTCAAACTCTCAAATGCTGATGTGGCTGCCTCCCCCCATAGGAACCCATCCTTCTTTAACTGCTCAGTGAGTGGCCATGCTATGGTGCTGTATCCCTTGACGAACCTTCTGTAGTAACCTGTCAGTCCTAGAAATCCCCTCAGCTCTCTTAGATTTCTTGGCACTGGCCACTTTAACATGGCCTCAATTTTAGACTGATCTGCTGCCACTCCTCCTTTTGATACAACATGGCCCAAATACTCTACACTGGCCTATGCAAAGCAGCACTTCTTCAAGTTGGCTCTCAGCTGATGCTCCTGCAGCACCTCTAATACATTTGTTAGATGCTCCCAATGTTCTTCCGTCCTGCTGTAGACTAGAATGTCGTCGAAGAATACTAGTACAAATCGTCGTAGATAAGGTTTGAAAACCTTGTTCATCAGCGCCTGGAAAGTGGCTGGAGCATTGGTGAGGCCAAAGGGCATCACTAGGAACTCATAGTGTCCCTCATGAGTTCGAAAAGCAGTCTTAGGCACATCCTCCTTCATCCGGATCTGATGGTATCCTGATTTCAAGTCTATCTTACTGAAGATCACCGTCCCACTCAATTCATCCAACAGCTCATCAATCACGGGAATAGAAAACTTATCCGGTACAGTTTCCTTGTTGAGTGCCCTATAGTCCACACAGAATCGCCAACTGCCGTCTTTTTTCTTCACCAATAGCACTGGACTAGAGAAAGGACTGACGCTCGGTCTGATGATGCTGGCCTCCAACATCTCTCTAATCAGCTTTTCAATCTCATCCTTCTGAAACTGGGGGTAGCGATAAGGTCGTACGCTGATGGGTGATACTCCCTCCTTCAGAATGATGGCGTGCTCCTGCTCCCTCTGCGGTGGCAATCCTTGAGGCGGCTGAAATACCTAATGGAACTGCTGAATCAAAGGCTGCACAGAGAGGTGTATGTCCCCTCCCTCTTCCGTTCTAGCTCCCTCCAAACTGTGTAGCTCCACCAAGTATCCTCCGCCCGCCAACTGTATGTCCCTCACCATAGTTTTAAGAGAAACCATGAATTCGGATAGCCCCGCATCTCCCTTAATCACCACCTTTCTTCCATCCACCGTCAACTCCATCGTGAGTGCTCCCCAATTCACTTTGGTGTCTCCCAAAGTCTGCAACCATTTCATCCCCAAGATGATATCTGTACTCCCAAGATCCAGTGGAAGAAAATCTTCCCTCACCTGAATCTCCTGGATGGTCAGTAGCACTCCTCTGCAAATTCCCTGGCCTTTCTCCACCTTTCCCGTATCCATCATCACCCCGTAACTACCGGTATCCACCAATTTCACTCCCAGTTGGTCGACGACCTGAGTGGAAATAAAATTGTGGGTGGCCCCACTATCAATCAACACCACTACTGCTCTATCCTCTATCTCCCCTTTCACTTTCATGGTATGATTCGTAGTGAATCCGACCACTGAGTTCAGAAAAACCTCAGCAAGATCCAAGTGCAGCTTCTCTTCGTCCTCCTCCACTATCCCGCTCTCTCCTCCCTCTTCAGTTTCCTCGTCATCACAGACGGTGAGAACCTGAAGAGTTCGGTCCTTACACCTATGCCCTGGCATATACTTCTCATCACACCGGAAACACAACCCCTTGGCCCTCTTCTCCTGTACCTCCTTTTCAGTCAGCTTCTTAAAATTTCCCCCAGGCCCTCCTCCTCCAAACTTCTCCCTTGGTACATCTCTTGAACCTCCCGGTACGACTCCTTTGGGAGCTAGAAAAGTAGTCGTCATCCTGTAAGACCCCCCGGAACTACTGCCTCGAGCCCCCCTCTCCAGATGCTTTTGGTCCTCGACCAGCTGTGCCAACTCCATGGCCTCCCCCAGGTCGTGTGGTCTCATCACTCTAACAGCTGCTCTGATCTCGGGCTTGAGCCCCTTCATGAAATTCCCCTCGAGCATGGTCTCGGAAAGGCGATCCAGTCTGCTAGCTAGGTACTCAAATTGGTCACGGAACTCTGCCACTATCCCCTCCTGCGTCAAAGCAAAGAACTGCTCGTAGAAGTCTCCTCCCCGACTGGTTCGAAAACGCTCTAACAAATAGTCTTTGAACTCCCTCCGGCTCCGAATGGGTCGCCTCATATCCCGCCACTGGTACCACGCCAGTGCCTTCCCTTCCAAGCACAGTCCCGCTGCTGTCAGTTTCTCCTCCTCCGTCAATCCGTTGACGGCAAAATATCTCTCCACCTTGTAGATCCAGCCTCAGTTTCTCCTCCTCCGTCAATCCGTTGACGGCAAAATATCTCTCCACCTTGTAGATCCAGCCATGGCCATCCTCGCCCTCAAAGATGGGCATCTTCAGTTTCCTCACCTTCGGATCTCCTCCGTATCCCCAGTATCCTCCGTAACCTCCCGCTCCTCGAATAGGGGGAGCTCCCCAAGTGTCCCGATCGTCCCTCCGACGATTGTACCCAAACCCTTCCTCGTATTCCCCTCTTCTCCCTTCAAAATCAACACCTCTGCGATGCATTTCTTCCCTCCTTCCTAAAAAATCAGCACCCCTTCGTTCGTACCCCTGGCTCATCTCCTCTCTAGAAAGCGGTTCTAGAGGCGGCATGTCGTCCTCCCCCTCAAGGATCTCCACCTCCGGATGTTTCCTCCCCCGAGGCGGGTTCGGATTTCCTCCTATGCCATGGCCGTAAGTGGTCTCTCTTACTTCCGATGTCGCCGGGTTTGTCTTCATCTCCATTAATTTCTTCAGCATCTCCTCCACAATGGTGAACTTTCCCTCCAACCTTTCATTGTTGGATATGATTTGATTTTGAAAATCAAAGAATTTTCCTTCCAAATCGGACTTCAATTGTCCGATTTCACCTTCCAAAATTTCCACCTTTTTCCCGGCCATCCTTCCTTCACAAATCACAAGGATCTCTCTTCCGGATGCCCAAAGGTTTGCTGAAATTTCTGGATTTCAGCCGCCGATGGTCCCAAAAACGATGCTCTGATACCAATTTGATAGGAAATACTTGAGTTCGCAAGCAAACCTAGTCCAAATCGGAGATCCAAACGCAGCGAGATTGCTGCCTACCGCAGGAAATCAGCGAAAACAGTAAGAAAACAGTGGAAATTTAGAGGAAACTTGTAGGAAACTCAAGCCAAACGTGGTATTTCACTAGTTGAAGGATAAAAGCAAGAAAAGATACAATAATCTTCAATTCGAGAGGAAGATTAACTCTCCAAAATCTCTAGACAAAGATATCTAGAGCCCACACCTCCAAGAACCCTAATTCCTCCCAAAACATAACATAACCTCCTCCTAATCCTCTCCCCCCTTCTAATACAAAAGCTTTCCTAATTAATTTCCCTCCCAAAGCCCTAGCCGCCCCCTCCTTTGTGATTTTGAATTTACTTAGGTGGGTGGGACCCACCCAATTGGGCGGCAATAGTAGAGGAGGCGGACCCAGTCCGCCTCCTGTAGGTAAACAGGACCGGCCCCCCTTGGGCCGGTTGAGTTTGAGTCGGTTCCCAGTGAACCGGCATAACAAATTCCAAAATACCTTCTATCTTTTCTCCCTTGACCTCCAGAAATAAATGCTCACTTTTAATCCATTCCCTGTTGAATTTCAAATCCTTACTTCCTTTGATATCAAACTTTGAAATTTCAAAATAAAATTTTTACCACTATTTTAATCGAGAGTATTCATAGGAAACTCCAGTTTCCTACGATGTAATTAACTACGAGGTCTTGCGCTTGTAAAAGATTTAGAAACCCAGATCAAATCAATTTTTTTAAAAATCAATCTTTTCAAAACTTAATTAATTATCTTTAAAAAAATTTAAGTCAAAATCAACGATCATTATCGTCATTTTCAAACGATCAATAATGATTGATATCTTCTTCCCTCAGGAAGATATATCAATTATTGTTGTAACTTTGATTATGAAATTAATGATAATTTATCCAAATTATCGTAGTTAAATACTTGAGTAAACAATCATTTTGACCCTCCAAAGTCATATGTAGTTCTTGCTCGAATTTGACTACGATAATCAGGATGAAATTTTAATCCTATAAATTGAACCCATTAGGGAATAGTATGCTCGTCTCCTGCGACAATATATAATTAATAATGATGTGTTCAATTTCAAAATTAAAATTCAAGAAATTAAATTACCCAAAGATAATTAATCTTTTCGAAAATAATAACTTTTTAATCAAACCAATAACAAGTGTTCTTTTTTCCCTTGAAAATTTGTGAAGAACAATTGAATTTTAACAGTAATCAGAGTATTCACAAACTCCAAAGATCTCTTAAATTCACAAAAAACATGTACTCATCACACTGCTTTAATTCATCTTTAAAAGTAATCTGCAAGAGAAGGTTTTCATTACATGCTTTAAAGCCAGGGAAGAAAACGCTTGCTCAAAGTTGGAAGAAAAACAACAGTAACAAAAACTTTAACGCAAGCTTCAACGACTGGCATTTGAAGCAAAAGCTAAAAAAGATATGCCAGAATAACTGAAAAAGTAGAGGGAAATTTCACTCGAAATGGGCAAAAGTACAAATTTACTCTCATTTCATATTATTGATCAAAAGCATAAAAGACCACAGGTAATCTGAAAAATTTGACAGAATTTTCAATTCGGTGATTTTGATCAATATAGCATGCCTCAACTCAAGGCTATACTCAAAACTTATGTGAAAAAGTTAAAAAAGGCGGAGGGACAATTGTTGCGTCTTGTACTAGGTGCATAACCAACACTGAATATACCTACTAATTGGATTTTCAAATTAGGTAAAAATGGTAGATACCTGTTGATCTATTTCTCTCTGAGAAGTGTAGTCGTTGACCTACATCAGAAGAACATTATGTCAATCCTAAAAGGATAGCGCTGTCATAATAGCAATGATTCATTGAGATAATATTTTACCAGAATGGTTGCATTTCCTGATTCATAGTCAAACTCAAGTTTTTCATCATCATTCTGTGCATAAATAGATTGTAAAGTAAACCGCGTCACAGGAATCCCATTAGGACGTTGTTGATCATCCATTACAATCTAGAAAGCCAGAAACCTGTCGTTATATCTCACAGGCTATCAACAAATATGCAGAATACATTTGTAGAACAATCTGCAAATGGAAAAAAATTTAACTCCAAATTGCACTATTGCAATAAACATTTTTTATGCTAGTAAAGAGGCATAGAATCAGGGTTGTCAAAAGGCTCAGACTAACTTATTAGCTGTCCTTTAAAATCCATGAGTGGTATGTAAGATAAAGGGCCTGCATGGGTTACGAGCTGGAATGTATGCCTGTTTAGATTTCATAAATAACCTTCATTATCAATTTTACAATATCATCTTTTTAGCAGGCTCCAATGATTTCCAATCAATTGCTGATTGAGCTTTGGCAGGATCCCTAGCTGCCGACTGCCATTAACCTCCCTAGGTCACACTGTTGTGGACCTTGACTTCCCTATATTTCTAAAAATGCTTTAATAGGCTACCCAAGCAAATGAGCTTAATTCGCCAGAACAGGCCCGGAACAAATTCACTTTTTCAAGTATATATTAGAAGGGTGATGTAGATAAGGATAATTGGGTATTAGGTGAACGAGAGAGAAAGAAGATAAAAGGAAGATTCAATTTTTAACTCATCATCAATTGAACAAATGCAAGTCAAGAATATCCTATTTATAGACATAGGTTCCACAATATAAGATCAAAATAAATTGAATTCAAATATAATCATATCTAAACAAGGTTAATTACAAATTTCAAACCAAATATAATCCAAAAGAATAATTTATTCTAATTTCAAATTAAAATAAATCTAAAAATCTTAATATACTGAAAAAAACCTTAACCTAATTTCTTTTATTGCATCAACTCCCCTAGGATTGGCAAAACTCTTCCCCTAAACTTTGACAAATATGGAGTTTTGATCATTTTAAACGTCCCTTCATGAGTGGAAATGCATTAGACATGATACTTCACTTGTAACCACACTTGGCCGAACCTTGTATCCGCCATGCAGACATAAAGTCTAATGATTTTTATCTCCTAATACAATTATAAAACAAATACATTACATCCCCAACTCCCATTTAAGTTCATAAATTACAACCATATTAATAACTTACATCAATGATACCCCAACAGGTGACAAAAGCAAAGACTACACCTTCAAAAAAGTTGTTTAAATGTTGTAGAGTTCCTCGCAAGTTAAATCCTCTTGATATGCAATATCTATTCTCTCCCACTTAAAAGAACTAGGTTATGCAGAGTTGGCATAGCAAACACAATAACGCTAAGGCCCAACCCCAAGTCTTCAATAGTAATGTAAAGGTGTCGGAGTGTCTATGGGGGAGAAGGACCTACAAATAGAAACATGGTGATAGAGTATATATGGAATATGATAATCTTGTAAAAAAGAGCATCTGTAAAATGGTTTTATCTTTTTATAGCAAAGTGTTCTACCAATAATTGAAGAATTTTTTAATTAATTATTCTTCTTGTTCAAAAAAAAAGTATTACATCTACATATATATACAAAAAAAAGTGACAAATAAAGGAAACAACTAACTCGCTTAACTCTTTCCTAATTAAAAAATAGAAGCAAGGGAGAATAATTCTTTCATAAAAATTAGAAAGAAAAATCATAGGAGAAGTTCACAATTGATCTCTCATTTTATTCCTAAAAATACTTTTCTAAAATAAAAACAAAATCATAGGAGAAGATCACAATTGATCTCTTCTTTTATTCCTAAAAATACTTTTCTAAAATTAAAACAAAATCATAGGAGAAGATCACAATTGATCTCTCATTTTATTCCAAAAAATACTTTCCTAAAATAAATTCCCTAACTTTAACTTTCAACTATTCAAGACTCCCTATTAAGCTAGAGAATATATATCATACAATAAAAGCTTGCAAATTAAGCCTTCAAAGTTAGGTCTAGATAGAGCTTTGGTGAGCATGTCTGCGTATGTTGCTTGGTAGGGATATATTTCAATTTAATAGTATCACTAATCACCTTCTCTGTGATGAAGTCACTATCAATTTCAACGTGCATAGTCCTATCATGATGCACGGGAGTAGCTATGTTGATAACTGTCTGATTATCACATATCATTAGAAAAAGAGATGAACTCATTTGTCCCAATTCATTAAGAACCTTTTTTATCCAAATCCCTTGTGCCAGTGCTCTTTACTCAGCTTCTGCACTACATCTGGCTACCACTGATTGCTTCTTACTCCTCCAAGCAACAAGATTGCCCCAGACAAAAGAACAATACCCAAAAGTTGACTGTATGTCAATGATGTTTCCTGCCCAATCTGCATATGAATACACTTCAATGTCACGGTTCTTTGTCTTTTTGAAGAATAGGCCTTTCCTTAGTGTTATTTTCAAGTATCTAACAAGACTATGCATGAATTGACTTACAACACTCACTACATAACCAATATCTAGGATATCTTCCATTTTCTAAAGATGTATGTTCTTTCTTGATACCAAGTTTTTTCTAACTATCCATAGGAGTATCAACAGGTTTGCATCCAAGCATATTGATCTCCTTAAGAAGATCTAGAATATATTTCTTTGAGAAACAACAATGCCCTTTCTTGATCTAGCCACTTCCATTCCAAAGAAATATTTAAGATGTTCAAGATCTTTAACTTAAAACTCTTATGACAAATACTTCTTCAAATTGTGTAATTCCTCTACATCATTCCCAGATAGAATAATATTATGGACATAGATTATCAATATAGCAATTATCTCAGCGTGAGAATTCTTGACAAATAGAGTATGATAAACTTGACCCTGTATGTAGCCTAGCTTTAATACAACCTTTGTGAATATGTCAAACTAGGCTCGAGGAGATTGCTTAAGGCCGTACAAGGACTTTTGGAGTTTGCAAACTTGATTCTTTGCCATGCTTTTTTTCAAGGTTGTAAAAATCAGATCGGACGTAGAACCGGAAAAAGGAGAATTTCACGGTTCCATGGTTTGACTAAAGTTAAATAAAATGACGTAATAAATATAAAAATTATTTAAATAAAATTTAAATGATAGAATAATCATGTAATAATATAAATTTTAATTAAAAAAATCAAATTCAAACATTAATAATATATTATGTAATTTTAAATTTAAACACATTCAATCTTTAAATTTAATTCAAATTAAAAAAAAAATTAGCTTACATATAAATTTATAAATTTAATATAAATTATTATTAATTTACGTTATATGCTTAGATATAATTTATGCCTATAAATTATTTCTTAAATTCATATTATAAATTTACATTTATAAATTATTAAGATTAAATCATTTATTATTAATAAATAAATAATTTTTATAGTATATAAATAATAAATGAAATATATAATTTATTTAACATTATTAATTAAAAATAAATGCTATTTATATTATAAAAAGTTTATTTAAAAAAATTATTTTAAAATATATAGTGTATGTTGTAAACTTAAAAAATAAAAACTTCAACTTATTTAGTCTCACATCACTTAAAAGAACTTCCTCTTAGTAATACTTACACTTTATATAGCCTTTTGAGTTTGGATGGGGTAAGAACTCACATAGAGTGATGGAGTCATATAAAAAGCTTGAATTTTTTTTATTTAAAAATTAAGCATTTTAAATTTAAATTAATTTGTTAAATTACAAATATTGCTTAATATTTTATTTTTAATATATTAAATTAATTTATTTAATTATTTAAATATTTTAGAAATTGAACCAGCTAGTTCAAGGGAACCAAGGCCGATTCACCGGTTGAATCGGCGGTTCTGGTTGGTTCATCCAGGTTTGATACAAAATCGGTTTTCAGGTTGAACCGGATCGGCCTTTAGACCAATTCACGGTTGAACCGGTCAGACTGATCGGTCTGGTCCGATTTTAAAACCCTGCTTTTTTTAAAACAAAATGGGATTTTTATGTAGACTTCCTCTTCGAGGTCACCATTTAGAAAAGGATTTTTTATGTCTAGTTGTTACAAGTACCAATATTTGTTGACAACCAATGAGAGAAGAATTCTAATAGTGTTAAGCTTTGGAACAGAAGGCAAAATTTCTTGATTGTCTATCCCATAGAACTGTATAAATCCTCTAGCTACCAACTGAACATTGAATATCTCAATTGATCCATCTACTTTGTACTTTATAGTGAAAATTCACTTGCAGCCCACATGCCTTTTGCCAATGGACAAATCAGTAATAATCCATATTCCATTCTTGTCAAGTGCATCAATCTCATCTTGCACTGCCACCTTCCACTCTGAATTTTGTAATGCCTCTTGTATTGTGCAAGGAAACTAGATATCATCAAGAGAAGTATCAAATGCTCTGTAAAATGGTGATAGCCCTTCATAAGCAATATAATCCCTAATTGGAATACTTGTACATCTACTAACACCCTTCTTCAATGCAATTGACATGATTAAGTCATCAATATTGGGAATTGGCACATATCCAGCCTTATTTATAATACCCAATATTTGTAAATGTAAGCATGCAGTTTTCAAAATCTAAAACATTTATTTAAATGCATCACTGTAGCAAATCTACTTAAAATAGCATGCAGAGGCCAGATGTAATCACACGGCTAGGAGTGAAGAAAAAATGCTATAATGAAATTTGTGGCATAGCATTAGTATTAGTTTATTATATAATAAAACTTAAGTTAAAATCTTTGCATTGGTTTCATTGTCATTTTCATTTTCTTTTTTTTCCTACCCGACGTTCTCTAGAGGCGGAAATGCCAGGGAGCTCAAGCCGTAGGCTGTAAGGGGAAGGGAAGTTGCTGTTGTGGAGAAAATTTAGAAAATAAAGAAGGGAGAATGAGAAAGAGGTAGGGAAGACTTTTGAAAGGAATGAAGAAGAGTTTAATTGAGGTTGAGGTGGTGTATTCTCTGTTATACTCCAGGTTGACTATTAAGGGTTTGGGCCAACTGGGTGTAACATTATTCGTACCTATGTTTTCTTCAGGTGAATTTGAAATTGAGTCAATATCTTGGCCATATGTTTGGGATAGAAGAACATATGTTCAAAGAAAGAGACATCCATAGAGGTATAAAATCTTTTGTTGGTTGGAGAATAACATTAGTACCCTTTTTGAGTTGGAGAGAACCTTAAAAAAATACACTTATTGGCCCTAGGATTAAATTTGCTATGATTTTGAGGATGCACATAAACAAATGACGTGCAACCAAATGCTCATACTTGTCAATGGCGAATAGCGCACCACGACGCAAAGTTCCCCGTGGAGCCAATGGCACATAGCGCACAGCGCGGCACACACCATTTTAAACATGGCGCACAATGTAAAATAATTATATATATATATATACTTATATTTATATTAAATACTATTAAATAATAAATAATATGCTTATTAGAGCAAAATTTAGGCATAAATATCATATCAAACAACAAATAACAATATTAAATCCTAGATAAACTTATATCAATAAATTTGAGCATGATTTGAGCATAATTCAACCTAAATGTAGTGAAATCTCAGGTTTTAAAGATAAGTATTGAGATTACTAGTGAAGTATTCCCAAGCATTGTATGACTTGAGCACTTGAATTTTAGAGTTGATTTGATTTTGAACCATAAGATTGAAGGTTTGAAAATTTTGTTTGACCTCAGGCCTTTCTTTCATAAGAAAAACCCAAGTTACCCTTATATGATCATCAACAAATGTCACAAACAATCGATTGCCCGAAATATTTTTTATCATTGAAGGACCCAACACATCACTATGGATCAAAGAAAAGGCTGTTGAAGATTTCTATGGAATTTGAGGATACACAATTCGAGTATGCTTTGCAATATGAAAAGTTTAACAATGAAAAGATGCAAGACTTTCATTGGTAAATAATTTGGAAAAATATTTGCAAGATATACAAAGCTAGGATGATCAAGACCATAGTGTAACAATATAAATTCACTATCTTTATTGATATTGAAATTGGAGAGAGAATTGAAAGATTCTAGTCAACTCTGAGATTGGATGCAACTTGCTTAAGAGACATGATTTGAGGATCGGTCAGGTGGGAGGAGATAGAGCCCGGAGTATAGTTCAACACTGCCAATCATCTTCTCAGATTTCAAGTCCTGAAAAACACACATTTGGATAAAATTTAGGAACACATTAAAGGTCACAAGCCAATTTGCTAATTGACAAAAGATTACAATCCAAGTTTGGAACATGGAAGATAGAGTTGAGATAAAACTCTGCAGTAAGTTGGATGGAACTTGTTCCAATAATTTTAGAATTTGAACCATCAGCAATACGAACGAACGAGTGACCAATACTGGGCTTATAATTATGGAGAAGGGCTGTATCTCCTGTCATATGATTAGATGCACCAGTGTCGACTATCTACAACCTCATGTCTCCTCTATTAAGAGTGAAGGGAGTATGTGATATGTTTGAGCAACCAAACCTGTCCCAGTAATGTGTTAAGTGTAAGTTATGTACTGTGTATTACATTTGAATTTAAGTGAAAATATATTATTTTAGTTATTTTTTTTACATGAAATAATCAGAAATTACGAAAAATATAATGTATAACATAGCACCGCAGTGCTGGATGAAACAACGTCGCTGCGTTGAAAATTCAGCTTGATAGGGTTGACTTCTAAACATACTCCACGATCAATCTTGTACATGAAGGAAAGTGATTATCATACATGTCACTTATCACGAGCATCGGGACACCTCGATCACTATCAAAATGGCATGTTGGCATCAAGGAAAGTGATTATCATAGATATATAAATTTGCATGTTGGCAAACGCGACGCTGCCAAAACTATCCAAATGATCTCCGATTGTCAAACGGACTGCGCCAATATGATCAAAGCATCAAATTTATCTAAGGTAGGATCCCTTACAATTGAATTGAGTGAAAGCGGTCGAAATTAACAGATTAAAGATGAAACAGTGTGATACACTACTCAAACATCGTTAGTTTGCAAAATGGATTTTGTCGTTGTATCTGGAACGCTGAATCCATATAGAAAACACTGTTATATTGCCCATGCCATCGAAGGCAATCAAAATTGACGGACCACGGACGAAATGTTGAGCGGCGTTACCTGAACATTGCCCGTTCGCAAAACGGACTTCGCTGCTGCATCTGAAATGTCAAGAATACCTAGAAATGACTACCACATTGCATGGGTCATTCAACGAGCAAAAATGTGAAATTGACACGAGTTTTGAGGCGATGATAACATGCAAATCTAGATATACAAGTCACGTTTGCAAATGCACAAGAATCAATTCACACCTACTTATCTACTTGAACACCTTTTTTGCTTTATTTTATACATAAATATTCATAAAATATAAAATATAGCATGCATCCTATCTAATATTTCTGCTCAAATTCATAACAAGTGGCTGCCACATCACCTAAATCCCTGCTCAAATCCTATTGTACCAGCCCCCAAAAAACCTGATATTATCCTGCTCAAATCCTGCCATATCCTGCCAAACAGCCACTGCCCTAACTATAATTTTAGCTGTCAAATCCCATCCAAGCTGATTTCATCAGAGATAATAAAAAAAAAGGAATGTAGCTTTCCTAATATCAGTTTTCCTATTCACTCATCCTGTCATTTTTTTCTCCTCAGCCCGTTATACTCAATTCCCCTATCTGTGCAGGAACCTGATATGTGCTCTTCCTCCGCTACTTCTAACGTGAAGATCTCCAAGCCAAACCCCTCTTCCAAGCTCTCTACTTCTGCAGTCCTTCACTACTCCACAACAGCTGCCTTCTCCTCCTACACCCTCACCTACCTAACCCAAAACCACCCAGCTGCAAGCCACTACTCCCTCACATGAAGCTGCAGCAACGCCATTATCCTCTTCCACCCATTCTCCCTACTCTACACCGACCAACCAGCACTTCAACCCTTTACTCACAGCGACTGTTGCTCCGTCTCTTGCAGCCTACGCATAATCACACCTCACCCACACATAGCAACACATTTCACCACAAAACCTGCTCCATTGCTTGTCTCCAACAACCCAACTCCCTCACTTCCTTACTCCAAACACAGCAGCCCACAAACAGCCCCCCAACAACCCTCAAACAGCACCACAAACAGCCCTCACAACCTGCTCCATTGCTTTTCTCCAAAAACAACTCCCTCACCTCCTCACTCCAAACACAGCAGCCCACAAACAGCCTCCCAAACCACTCCACACCACTCCCAACCAAGCAGTCACTCCTCCTCTGCTGCTTATTGCTGACCTTCACCTCACAGTAACTAGCCCAACATCTCCCTAGCCACATCACAGCTGCTGTCCTCTTCCAACACCTCCTGCACTCTAACAGCTTCAGTAATTCTCCCCACAACCAGCCCAAACAGCCCTCCAGCAAACCACATCTCCACCTCCCATTTTCCTTGCTCAAAGCAGCAGCAAAAAAACCCTCCTCTTTCCCAAAACTCCTACACCAGCTCCCTCGAATCTCTAAGGTTGAATCTCCTCTACACTCCAAGAGCTGCAGCCAACACTCCACAGGCTCTTCCTCCTCTCCCAAACCAGCAGCCCATCACCTCCGATTGCAGCTTCCAGCAAAACCACCTCCAGCCCTCTCCAAATAGCAAGCTCATCTCCTCTACAGCTCAGTATAAACCGATAAGCTCCCAACTGTTGCTGTCTACTGCACTCCAATCCTCCTCAACAACCATTCTCCACTTCATCCCTCTACTTCCAAACCAGCTACAGCAAACAACCCCATTCCCTTCACTCATCAAGCCTACAAATCCAACCCAAAACAGCCCACTACCAACAAACGCCACCTACCAAACAGCCACCTACAACTACAGCAGTCCAAACAGCCCTCCACACCTCCAATTAGTTGAAACCAAACTCAGCCCAAACAATTTTCCAACCCACAAACTCATCCCAAAATAGCCAACACACTCTCTAACCTCCCTAAGAAGAGTTCCTATTTTTCTATTATTATTAGTATTTACTATTATTAGCAAAAAAAAGGAAAGCAAAAAAAAAAGCAGAAAAGAGATTAAAAAAAAAGAAGAGTGAGAAAGAGATTTGTGTGTTTGTCCGTTGTTATTGTGCTCTCGTTGTCACTGTCGCCTACCTCGTGCAAGCTATAATATTCTCAAAATCCAAAAATTTCCAAATCTTGTTTTCGGCACTCGCGGCGCATCAGTGGACCACCCATACACACTCTTTGTAGCATGGTGGGAGGGAGCCCGGTGAGGCGCTTACGGCGAGACGGGTAGGCCCTATATACGCTTTTCATAGCGTGGCGGGGACAACCCTAAGTACCCGTGTATGTGTTATCATGCCTGCAGGGAAAAATTATGTTTTCAAACATGTGCCTCTAAGACCCATACGCATTCTTCGTAGCGTGGTGGGATTGAAGAACCACTGCCACGATGTCGAGCGACACCTACCATACATGCTCTTCATAGTGTGATGGGAAGGCCCAGCTGCCCAAAATTCCCCTAAATGAGAGAGATGCTGAGAGGCTGCCGAAATTCAGAGCAAACAAGAGGATCTAGACTTAAACAAAATATAGATAATATGACTTAAATGAACTACAGGGAACCGAACTTGTTATTAAACCTACAAGGAACTGAACCTAATATCTAAAACAAAACCTGTAATTTAAAAATTAACAAACAATGATGTGTAGTGGATGAAGAAAATTCCTACATCTCACCAACAAGTGACGATCAATACAAACATGTAATTTGATTACAGGTAATAATACAAAACTCGTAACTCACCTATGAACAATGTTCACTTCAAGCATGTTTGCCAAATGAGCAAGGATAGTTACAATGAAGTGGATATTCATGAGTAAAGCACGAACAATGCACAATAAATGCAATAACTTCCCTACCAACAATAATTCAACATGCAAACAAATATATCAATTCCCTGCAAGCAATAGGGGTAGACGTGCATTGGATGAGAGGATTTGCCGACCAAGATATGTTTGAGGAACTCAAAATGAATGCAGTCCACATACAGTCAACAATACTTAATTGCAAACAAACATTTTAGCCAGACTGCAAGTAATGACGAACGACATGCAAGGGATGCATCATGTCTACTAGCAAAGCAAGAAAGTTGTAAAGGAGATATCCTCTTTACTATCAATGCCAGTCAACTTGCAAATGAATCTACCAATCTACCTGTGAGCAGCAACAGTGGATAGGTTCAAATATCAACTTGCAGACAAACTTATTGATCCACCCACGAGTAATAATATCGAACATGCAATGATTGCAAAGGCACCCTCACGGTCAACGTTAATCGAGCACCTAGCAAATGCACGACCCCCCTAGAAGTAGAAGAGTTTGATATGCAACATACAATGAATGCAAACATATATAGTGTAGCATACGATGAATGCGAACATCTACTGGCGATGACAGAGGGCTTGTCGTAAGCACAACAGTATGCCTCCGCGTGATAACCAGCAACAGTTAATAAATACCACGACACTCCTACAGTCAACAACAGTTCAGTGACAAGTAAATACATTGATCCCTGGCAAGCAGAGGCAGTCAATACACAACAACTGCAGGCACCTACGAGCTGGCGCAGAAGGCTCGTCATGTACATAATGTGCTATCTACAAGCAAACACAAAAGGAATTGTAATAAATACAAGCATCTACGAGCCACTGTAGGAGGTTCTTCATGCATACAGTGATATGCCTACGAGCTAGACTAATGATTTCTGAATGTCCATTGATGACCTACAGACAGATTCAACAAAACTTACATGGCATGACAGCTCGCCAGCAAGAGGCAAAGAGCGACCCATAACGCAATGCTACAATTCAGCTGTAAGCAGAAGCCGGAAATTTATAGTAAAATTTGCGGGCCACTGGTAAACTGAGGAAGCAAATTTGCGGCGCCTGGCTAACATACTAGATAAGTCAACTTACTTGCAAGCAACAGGTGGAAGGCTCTTGATGCGTGATATAGCTCATTTGTTAGTTGAAGTACACTCATGCAGGCTGAATGCTGAAGAAAATGATGGCTTGCAGAAGACAAAATGAACACAACAGCATTGCCGATGTGCGACAGATGAAATTCAACGTGCTGCTAAAATCACGCCACCGTATCCACAACATCCGTACAAGTGGACATAAGGCGTTCACTGGCTCTTCATAGAAGCTCGTGCATCTTTCAAAGGAAAACTACTTGCCAACAAGTTTTTAGTGCTTCACGACAACCTACCTATAATAAGCAGCAGGCAACCCATAGCACAGTACCATGCCACCGTATCCACAACATGCACAGAAGCGGACATAAGCCACCTAGAGGCTTCTAAATAGAATGTTGCGCACACTCAAATGATAATCATTAGCATCAATAATCAGCATCAAATACTGTAAAATGTCATCTCACATGTATTATAATAGGCAAAATATATCATTCAAGCATGTCATTCAACATTGTAAGACGCATTATGCTACAATAGTGCATTACGTTTACATGTAAATGTATTATACATATATGCATTACAACATGTAGAACACATTATACAAGCATATCACCTTACATGCAAAATATGCCATGCAGTGTTGACACATCGCATTAATATGCAAAATACATCATGCAAGCATGTTTAAGTGGTGCACAAATGCATATGCCAACATACATACATACATGTAATTAAATACTCGCATGGGCCCTGATGAACGTGATGTATGCACACACCTGTGCAGTTTAAGAAATAAACCCATGTTCTAGCCCGATCCTTATATGAATAGATAGAAGTCAACATTGCTCGAACTGTCAAACAAGTATACGATCGTAGCGCCGAACGGGATATTTATTTTATACGTTCATATTAAACCTTTAAGGTCTATTACGAGAAAGTTTCATTAATAAAGGCATGAAGCCGACGACGGACACAATGAATATTATATTGTGTTAATTTGTCGGTAAAAATGTGTTGTTTTAGTTATGTTTGTGCAGCAAAATACATAAAATGGGCAAAATTTTCAAGTATGATACAGCTCCACGGCGTTGGACACAATATCACCGCAGCACCAATATTAACACTATCGGAGTGCAGAAATATGGACATGGCGGTTTAGATTTTTGGGAGCATTTCTTTCTGTTTGGTGTTTTTGGTTAGTTTTTTTAGGAGTTTCAGTTTTAGTGTGAATTATACAGAGTCAATTAGTGTAAACATTGTTCTGTATTGCATTTCATTTAATTTTGATTTAATTGCATTAATTAATTATATGAATTAATTAAATAAATTTTTAATTGAAATTGATTTTTAATTTAAGATCAATTGTTTGGCTCATTAATTGTATTTTAAAATTATTCAATTAATTTTGATTTAATTATTAATCAATTATATGAGTTAATTAATTTAAAGTTGAATTTTAATTAAAATTTAATTTGCTCAAATTGTTAGTTTAGATTTTTAAATATTACATGTATTTTAAATAGTTGATTTTTAATTTAATTACATCATTAATTTAATTAGATTACTCAAAAGACTTAATTAGTTTAAATTTTTAAATTTGAATTAAATATTTATGAATTAAATGTTATTTAATTAGATTTAAGTTTCAATCTTACATTACTTGATCTATTTTAGGATTCAAATTTCCTCTTATTCAAATTATTTAAGTTGAAAATTTAAATTCAACTAGTTGGCTTGCTTAATTAAGTGATTTTTTTATAAAAATAATTAATGTTGATTAATTAAAGTTTCTGCTTTGAGTTATCTAACTTAAGTAATGTTTTAGTTCTTTGTAATTAATTAATTATCATATTGGTTGCAAACTTTAATTTAGCTAACTAATTTAAAACAGATTATGTTAGGTTAGTTGTTTTTAGAGCATAAATTTTGTTTTTTAAACTTTGTTTAGGTGAGTTGATTAGTTATTAAGATTTAAGATTTAATTGATTACTCATTTAAATTAATTAATTAATTAAAAATAGATGTCAAGGTTTCAAATTAAGTTAATTAATTGATTTGCATTTTATTCCCATGTTAACTTGGTAAATTGAACGCTTTCCTATCTTTCTTTTTTCAACGATCCGTGTAAGTCCAATATTTTCAAAAAAATTTTGGCAGCCTCCCGACTTCCCCTCCCTGCGAGGGGAAGTCGGGGACTGACGTGGGTTTTCATGCTCGGGAAGCAGACGTGGACAGAGGCTTGGATCCGTGCGGGTGCAGAGGGAGGCGGCTGGTCAGGCGTTGGTTCCGTTTGGGTTTGCAGAGGGAGGCTCGGTGTGCGGCTTCAACTGAATTTTTCGTGTGAGAAGGTTGGATGCAGGCGAACAAGCTCCCTTGTTTGTTCGATCTTGGATACACACGCAAGGAGGCGGGCGGACGGACGTGGGTTCCGTTCAGAGGAAGGTCGGAGCGTCAGCAACGGGCAGGTTCGTGCGAAGGGAGACGGACAGGTCGAAGGCTTGTTCGGATGAGGCCTGGGCCGCTTGTGCTGGAGGTGAGGGCTTCAAAGAAATCAGAGAAAACCGGAGAGACAGAATCCAGAACGTCCTTGAGTGTTTGTTCGCATAACCTTTCCTCCTTCGTCTCTTTATTATTTTATACAAGCCATTTACTTTGACAACGTGGGCATTCTGTTTCCCGAACGTGTTGTCGTAGGATATTGAGCAGTTACAAGTGGGGGTTTGAGCGTCCTGTAGGAGGACGTGCCTTGTGTGTGGGGGCCGATTAGCTGATCGACAGTCAACATTGATAAGACTAAAGAGGGAGTTGAAGGAAAACTTGAATTATGGAGACCAACCTTAGAGTCTAAAGATTTTCGCTTGAGTAGATCTAAAATTGAATTTATTGAGTGTAATTTTAGTAGTAATAGACCTAGTGGAGGGATTGTGACTTTGGGCGATCAAGTCATTCAAATAAGTACACATTTCAAATATCTTGGATTTATTGTTCAAGATGATGGTGAAATAGATGGGGATATTATTAGTAGAATTCAAGTAGGATGGTTGAAGTGGAGTAATGCATTGGGCTTGTTGTAAGATAGAAAATTACTACTCAAAATTATAGGAAAATTCTATAGGATGGTGGTGTGACCTACAATACTTTATAGCGCTAAATATTGATCATTAAAAGAGAAGCATAAAATTAAGTTAAATGTTGTAGAGATGAGGATGCTCAAATGGATGAGTGGCTTTACACTTTGAGATAGAATGCGAAACGAGTATATACGTGAAAAGGTTGGAATAGATCCAATGACATAAGATTAGAGAGAGCTGCGTTAGATGGTTTGGTCACATAAAATGTCGCCATTTTGATGACCCATGGTAGAGTAAACATATTAGATTAGGCTTTTGTTAAGAAAGATAGAGGTAGGCATAAAAAGACTTGCTTTGAAAGTATTAAAAATGACCCTTTTTATTAGATTCAAATAAGAAATTGACTCTTAATAGGGCACAATAGAGAAAAAAGATTACTGCCGACCACACATAGTAAGATAAAGGCTTGATGTTGTTGTTGAGTGATCTTGAAATAAAGCAATCTTTGAAGATCTTCACCTGCTTGATTAGTATGGCTGACCTACCTATTAAGGGACCTCAGATTAAGCTTCTTACTTATTCTATAATGATTTCAATCACACCCCATTTTGACCCCCTTATAGTCAACATGGAGTGTAACAAAGAAAGAGAATCTGAAAAGACATTCTTCTTACTTGCACCCATTCTGAACTACCTCTATTAGAATCAGGGAGTAAGAAATAGCCTTTCAGAATATCCCAACATATCAAAATGTATACATAATAATAGAAAGCATGTAATATATCTCAAATAAATTGCATATCTAAGAAGAAATACAGTGCTTTACTAAAACTTTAAAATTTTACTTGCACATCCAAAAGGCTACACAGCTCCTACTCAAATCTCATTATACCCCCAAAAAGTATATGTACACAAAAGAGTAGTCAACTGCCTGACTACTACCCCACTGGCTCCTTCCCCTTGCCTGTAATACAATCACGGCTAATGAGCTAGAGCTCAATAAAATACGCAATCATTGTATAAAAAATAGTAATCAATATATTAACAATTAAATTAAAGCACATATAAGTTCATACTAGTTATAAGAATTTCATAACATCCCTTTCTATTATATTTATTGATTAACCGTTTATACAAGTCATATGATGGTTGTAGACTTTTGTACCTTTCTAGCTTTTCCAATTCAAGGTTGGGTCCGAATTCCCAACTTTTAGAATTGAAGCTGTTCTCTCATTCAAGGTTGGGTCTGAATTCTCAACTTTTATAATTTTAAGAGTATAAGCTTACCTTGTCAGGTCTTTCGCCTTTACTTGTGCAAGCATATCCCCCATATATGACTTATTTCATCTTTCTAATATCATTCAGTTTTAACAATCATAAACTGTGCTATTATAATTACTAATTAATGAATCAACAATTACATGAATAAACTGAAATTAAAATGCTATCATAAACATAATAATTATGAATTTATAAATATATAAAATTTCTACTATTTCCTATGCATTGTTTGGGTATCTTACCTCACTTGAATTCATTCTTCTAGGTCCTATTTTCTTCTCCTGTTGTACACCACCTAAAACATATATTTCTTTATTTACACATACTTATAAATAAATAAAACAATATGAATATCTTACGAATTACCTCAATTGTGCTATTCTTCATTCAATTCAATTTTTTTCTCTCCTAAACTTCTTTCCCTACAACCCTTCCTTTCTTTTCTATTTTAACAACAACAGCCCCTAATTAACAAAAATATCAACAAACAATAGTATACTAAATTTCAACAACTAATCTTACCTGATTTTCACATTTTTTTCTTAATATTTCTTTGCTGATTTCAGTTATAATAGTTGATTGCAATAACTATAGCAGCAATAGTGTTACCTAATTTAAGTAACCAACACCTCATTTCATCACCTAAGCAATATAATATTCATTCCTAATTCCACTAATTTACTCTCAAACTCCACCCAACCGTTGATTTCCTGCATCTTGAAATCAGCCCATTGCATGCATGGCTAAGTGTCATGGGTACAGTAATAGGAATAAACAATGCAATGATTGCTATAGTTATAAAATTAAGAGTCAATTAACTTAGATTAATTTCAAAATTAACTGTTAATGAAATATGAAATATGAAATACGAAACTGTTATTCCTCTCTCTCTCTCTCTCTCTCTCTCTCTCTCTATATATATATATATATAGACATTTGGTTTAATAATTTACATGTACTTCTATATATTAAAATGCTCAAAATTAAAAGTAGAATTTAATGAAACTAAATGAACATTTAGAGGAAGTTTATGCTTACAATATTTTGAACATTCTTTGGTATTATAATTTTAGAGGGATGAGAAGTTGCCAATGAGCTTGCTTGGAGATGTGTATATGATGAGTAGCCGAAATATTAATACAGTGTCTTGGTTTGTGATCTTATTCTTGGCCTTTGTTTTGCTGATGCATCAATAGCAAATTCATAAATGATAAACAAACATGGAGCTAACTATCATGAACAATTAGAGCAGATGTTGCAACACAACATAGTCTTGAATGGCAAGGTTTGTATACCAACAATAAGTAAAAATGACCAGACTAAAACTAAAATCTTCAACCACCATTGAACAAGAATAACTCGCAAAAAGCAGATCTCCTAAACAAAATAATATAATTTTGGATAGCTTCTACCAAAGGATCACAAAAACAAGAATTTAAAATAGAAAAAAAAATGTATGGGATCAACCATGAAAAGTCAATTCATATTTTTTTTTTTTAAATTGCTCACTAATAATATCAAACATACCAGTATATAACTACCTTAACATACGATTAATTTGGTTTTTGATAATACTTTAATGTGCCTTGAAGTAAAAAAAAATTACCTTGTAGCCAAATAGCAAACAGCATGCTCTTCTAAAAACAGAAATCTTCTCCGCAAAAACGGCCTTGTATCTGCACTAGGTAGGTAAATAAGTCGCTAATTCTAATATAAAAATGGCAATTTTAAGGAAAAAATCTATGCATTAAGCAAAGGGGTCACCTTTCTTCACGCTTCTCAAGTATTGCAATTTGCTCTTTAAGTTGTGATAGTTTTTCAGGTATGCCTACACTGATTACATTGCCTGCATCTGTTGACCAAACAAAAAGCCTTCAAATAAAATGATTTCAAATGCTTCGTAGAGGAACATAACAAAAAGGTCTGAAAGAGTTTGAAAACAAGTTAACATAAGCTCACTTCAATCTCATAGATAGTAGAGCTAAATTTTTTGGAGGAAATGTTGTTCGAAGCACCTAGCAGACAACACTATCCAGATGCTTGAAGAAACCATGGGATAACCTAGTGTACAGCTAAAGCCTTCTGTTTTTACAATTAAATGTAGATAAATTTCAATTAAAGGAAAAAAATTCCTAAACTACCCTTAAATATTAAATATCATGCTAATGCCCAGTCAACAATATGTGAAGGGATCCCAACCTTTGTGGGCTACGAAAATTCGCGTCCGAGCCTATCTGCGGCCCCTTTCTTTCTTCGGGTCGTCGAGGAGAGTTTTAACGTTTCGGTTCAGGGACAAATTTTCAGAAGGCAGATTGAGTTTTGAATAAGATATTACCCAGAGATTTCGCCCTCATTTTGCAAGGACTTTATGATCTAAGTTAAGGTTTCCTATAGGCGCAAGCCCCTATAGTTAATTACTCTTAATAACGAGAGATAACTTTCGATTAAGGCTAGACGTCAAATAGATACATAGTACCTGGTGTAGTAGCAGCATGCTTAGGTATTTTAAAATTTAAAATTTAAGCTTAGAAATTTACCACCTTGCACTTGAAACGAATGGTGGGGGGAATAATGATATACCCGATCAAGATCCCATGGTTATGTCGTCTCGGACCATCATGGTCCCTAATCTACTTAGTCAGAGGAGGTAGTTGACCCAACCTAACTGAAGGATCTTTGTCAGTAGCCATGGGTTGCTTCGTCCAAGGGTACCTTATAGACCTTGGGTGAATGTTTACTTAAGGAGACAAATTTGAAGGCACCTTAGCTAACAGAGGATTTTGTGCCCTATCGGTCATATCCTATCGATTCATTACTCAATGATTTAGCGCCATTGGGGAGCATACGGGCTCTGACCATTATCATAATTTAATGGTGCCATTTGGCGGCAAAACCACCCGATCAGAGGTTCTTGGTCAGTTTACTTGTGGTGTCATTTGGCAGCGAAACTACCGGCTAGAGGACACGTGCTATATCCTTACTGGCAAGAGAAGGATTGAGAATGAATTCTAGTGATACTCTCGACCAGATATTTTCTTTTTATGAGTTGAAGTGATTTTCAAACTTATCCACCTTAGCTAACTATTGCGGAGGGTGGATGCGTTTTTGCTTTATGTGTTTGATGATTGAATTTCGATTTTAAATATCAATATTCTTAATGGATGTGAAGTTTTTTTGGAGTTTTGGTAGATCTTTATAAGTCAATCCCTCTAGTTGAAATTTTCTGTCAACTCGGTCATTACCTGCAAGCAAGCTGCATTAAATGCAGATCTTCTAGTGTTGCTCGTAAGGTTTGTATTTACTACAACTTTTCTATATTTGCTTGTAAATAGTAGGTAGTGTGTACGTTTGGCGGGTCTTCTACACACGCTCGTAGACGAGTTGTTATAATAATTGCGTATTTCCCTTATGTGTTCATAATGATTGTCGCCTGTATTTGCAAGCTAGCTGATATTAGTTGTAGGAAGACTGTTACATTCATAGCTCATCCGTTGTTGTTGCTCAAAGAAGGCTAGTGTATTCATTTGTAACCTATCTGATGTTGCACGTAGGGAGGCAGTTACATTCGTTGCATGTTCCCTTGAGTGTGTTCACAGGGTGACTGTCAGTTTCATTGTTTGCAAACGAATCTATTATGCACACTTCACATCTTCTGTCGTTACCCGCTGGTAGGCTGCATTAAGTGCAAATCTTCCAACATTGGTTGTAACTGCTTGTACTTGTTACAAATGTGTTGCTTTTGCTAGCAGACGGTGTGCTGCATTTGTTGTAACTCCCTCATCTGTGTTTGCAGGGATTCATTGATATTCTTTTCATATCGATCGTCGTCACTTGCAGGGGTTGAATTTACTTGCTTGCATGTTGATATTGACTGCAGGGTACTGTTGCATTCATTGTGTATTCTTCATGTTTTACTCATAGATGTGTTATTCACTGTAGCTATCCTTGCTTGTTTGTGAGCATGACTGAGAGGAGTATTCTGCATCAATTACTGTTGTTCATAAGTGAGTGTTTCAAATCATGGTTTGTGATATGATCACCATATTCCCCTCAATTTTGTTATTTGTTGCTTGTTAATGTTTGCTTGCAAGTGGCGTTTGTCAAATTGTCCATCACAAGTCTTTTGATTATTCATTAATGTTCATTTGAATGACTTGAACCGTATTTTAGGATTTGTATCTCAACTTGGTTGTGCATTTTAAAATTTAGGGTCAAGTTCCCTATTCTTTATTTTGTAAATTATGTTCCCTGTGATTTGTTTGAGTCAAGTCTCTTTTCAGTTCAAATTTCGACAGCCTCCTAGCATCTCCCCTGTTTAGGAAAAATTTGGGGAGTCTTAGCATGCCCGCCATGTCAAGAAAAACGTGCACAAGGCTCACCCGCCTCGCCATAAGCATCGCACCGGAATCTATCCCACCATGCAAAAAAAAACGTGCATAAGTGGTCCCACAGCGCGTCGCGAGCACCGAAAATGAGATTTAGAGTTTTTTGTGTTTGAAGGATCATTATACCTTAGTGTAACAATCGACGGCAGTGACGAAGCGACAATAATGACGAAAATGTGCACAAAAAAATCTCTCTTCTTTTTTTATTATTTTTTTTGCTTTTGTTCTCTTTTTTTTTACAACAATAGTATAACAATGATAAATAATAATATTACTTAATAATACTAATTAATAATAATAATGATAATAATAATAAATAAAGGTATAGAGAGAGCTTAGAGAAAACTTAGAGAGAAAGGACTCTCTGTTAAGGTGCTGTTGAAGGTTGAGTCAAGAGGTGTTCAGTGGATAAATCGGGTTGGGAAAGCTATTTGAGTGAGGAGGTTGGTTGTTGGGGTTGTAGAGGCTTTGAAGTGGGCTAGTTAAGTGGGATTTGGTTTAAGTGGGCGGTTGAAAGTATTTGGAGAAGAGAAGGTGATGATAAGGTCGGCTGCTGCTATAGGATTAGATAGGGACAACTGGTAGTGATTGGGAACTGGGATTGGGATCACTAGGTTCGACGGCTAGCTGAAGTGGAGGAGTCAGAATCGGCAAGTAGGTGCAATCGATCGAGCTTGGTTGGGAGGACTTGGTAGAAGCTATAAGCTCAAAAGCTGTTCGATTGAGGGTTGTTCGTCTGGGAGCTGCGGCTTTAATGGACAAGGCTCGTTCGGTTGAGGGAAAGGGGATCGTGTGAATGGGTTGATCTTGTGTCCTGTGGCTTGTGAGAGTGTCGGGGTCGGCAGAGAGAAGTTCAGTCGAAGGGCTGATTGAAAGGTGTGAGGCAGGAGTCGGATCAATCGGCTAGGTTTGGCGGGTACAAGAAGTATGTGAATTGCTACTACAGGCTAGCGTCAAGATCCGAGACTTGTATCATGAAATCGGGCGACTGGAGAGCTCAGTTGGGTCTGACGGGGTTGCATGATCGGAAGTCGGCCTGGTGGAGTGCGATCGATCAAGCTCGGTTGGGATCAGGATCGTCCGGATGAGCTCAATCGGGTTGCTCGCATACACGAGATTGGCACAAGAGGCGTCAGCGTGAGCAGGTAGAGGTCGAGCGACTAGCGTGAGGTTGATTCAATCAGAAGTTTGCGGCCTCCGTCTATACGAGGGAGTCGGCGGGAGTCTCAGGGATTGGAGCAAGTAACGTGAATTGGACAGTGGTTTGAGGGAATCAGGATAGGGAAGAGTGAAGACAAGATCTTGGGCGTGGAAGCAGAGATGGGAGGAAAGAGGATTGAAGGTTGAAGAGTGTAGCTGGGTTTAGTTGGGTGATAGAATCGGACATTCGGGCAGAGAGGAAGGGAGCTTGTGTGCTCGATCGGCATTGGAAGAAGAGGCATAGAGCGTGGACAAATAGGAAACAATGAAGTCCGCTTGGTTCTTGTTTTAAAGACGCGAGCAAGAACGCGAACTGAGCAAAGATCTTGGAATTTGAGCGGCGTCAATGCCGAACAGCGGATACAATGTACTTTTTCTATTTTTTAGTAATAATAATATTATTATTATTATTTTATTATCACAGAGAGAATAAAATAACATAAAAATTCATTTCGTCTCGATTTGTGTGCGACATCACCTCGGGATTCTCGCCAATTTTCCTGTATGAACTTTGGACGAAATTACCATTGTTTTTAGATTACTCAAACATTCTGAATGTAATGGAAAAATCCGTTTTGCGATTGGGAGTCATTTGGGCAGCATCACGTGTCATTTTCGAATGTCGGTCGCCGATTTTGACCGATTTTGCTCAATTTGGCTGCAAGGGGTTCCATCTTGGTCAAATTCGACGCTCTGATCGCAAAGGCGCAATCCATTTGGCTATCGGAGGTCGTTTGACCACTTAAGTGATGCGTCACGCCTACCAGCTATCACTTAAGTCACTGATTTTCATTCTTTCACCTGTTTTTAGCTTATGGGTCAACAACCACCATCAACGCCACATATTAAAGGATGAGACGGGCCAAAGGTATGCTTGACCAGAAAAACTACTATGAAAATGTAGTCATTGCCACTTTGTAACACAACAGCTAATGTTCTTTTAATAATAACATAAGTATGCAAAGACTAATAAAAACTCACCATAGAACTAAGTAAAGAGGCATACCAGTGCATGGAGTTCCTGCTAAAACAAGATCTGAGGAAGAGGTTGAAGTAGGCAACCTTACCAATAAAACTAAGTCCACTTCACATTGCAGAACAGTGGCTGAACTCCCCACTTAAACTCAACCAATCCTTTCAAACAGGCAAGTTCCAAGGTATCCCTAGGCGCCTAAGATGAGTGAGATTTCTATCTAAAGCAACTTCCTAAATTTCTCCACTTTTTTTTTTTGTTTGTGTTGACCTCCCTGCTAGAGCTAAAAGAAAGAAAGAAATATATATATATATATATATATATATATATATATATATATATATATATATATATATATATAAATGCCTAAATCATTACCTGTGGGAAGCTTTGCCGCAAATCCTGCCCAAATCCTGTAGAAACAGTCGCCCCATACCCTGCAATGGCGCCGCTCGTGTCGTGTCTTCTCTCCCGCATGGGCTCCTGCCCTGGCTCGCTTCGTTAAAACAAGACAAAAGCAGAGCTTCAAGTCTCTTTCTCTGTTTCTTTCGCACAGCCCGCAAGCTTCCCTCTCCTCTGTTCTCAAACTCCTTCTAGCCTTCCTTTCACATTCTTCTCCTCCCACACGAGTTCCAGCCTCCGACCCATCTGCTTCCGCAACCGAACTCCTCTTCTCCCCGCAAGCTATCCAACGCCCAAAACCAAAGCCATTGCCAGCCTCCTCTCTCTCATAGCCGAATACCTCCCTCCATCCTCTTCTCTGCCGCACACAAGCCGTAGCCAACTCCAATCAACCAAACTCCATAGCCCTCTGACCTCATAGAGCCGCAGACTACTGCAGGTCGACGTGCCCTAGCCGGATCTTCCCTTCTGACTTAGCCATCCAGCCGATCCACATTTCCTCTTGCTGTAGTCACTGCCCTGCTCGCAAACCACCAACCTTCCGATTTCTTTGATCTAGAGAGAGAGAGAGAGAGAGGGAGGGAGGGAGAGACCAACACCTTACCTCCTTAGATGATGTTTCTTCCTATCAGATCGAAAGAAACAACTAGGAGCTTGTTCTCTGTGAAGGTAACTTTATCCCTGTCGCATTTTTCTTCGGTAAGCTCTCGTAAATCCAAAAAGGAAAGGAAGAAAGGGAGGATTTAATGCTTTGTGAGATTAACAATTCCCTTAATCCAGTTAACAAATTTTGGATGAATCTAGCTCAAATCATGTATCAATCCTGCAACAGAAATTTTGCTCAAATTTTGTTATGATTATAATTGAGGTATAATTAATTATAATTAAATGTAATTAATTATAATTAATTTATGATTAATTATAATTTATTTATAATTAATTACCAATTTATAATTAATTATAGATTAAAATATAATTAATTATAATTAGTTTATAATTAATCATAATTTAAATACATTTTGCTTATAATTAATTTTAAATTAAATGTAATTAATTATAGATTAAATATAATTAATTATAGTTAATTTATAATTAATTATAAACTAAGTACATTTGATTTGTAATTAATTATGAATTAAATATAATTAATTATAGATTACATATATTTAATTATAGTTAGTTTATAATTAATTATATATTAAATGTATGTGTCTCGATCTGCGTGCCAACTTTGCCGTCGAAGTTCCCTCGCCAAGGTATAACCTCCTAAACTTCGAAAAACCCATTCTCGACGCTTGCAGCGCGGCGAACAACCACCTATGCACGATTTTCTTAACACAGTGGAAGGGAATTCGTTGCGGTGCTACGGTGAGGCGGGTAATCCCCTTAAAGTCCTGTTTTTGGCATTTGCAGTGCGCCAAGGGACCCATATGTACGCTTTTCTTAGCGTGGTGGGAGGGAACTTGGTGCGGCGCTTACGACGATACAGGCAATCCCTGTGCGCGCTTTTCTTAGCATGGTGGGATAAAAATATAAGTACCCATATGCGGGGAAAAACTGCTTTTTCAAACAGGTGCTTTGGAAGACCTATGCACGCCTTTCTTGTCGTGGTGGGGGATAAAAACTACGGCCGCAGTGTCCTACGACACCGACTGTGTACGTCTTTCTTGACATGGCAGGCAGGCCCAAACTCAAAATTTCTCTTAAACAGGGGAGACGCTGGGAGGCTGCCAAAATTTTATCTGAAAAAGACAAGGACTTGAACTCTAAAGGACAGCATAGGACATGCTTTGAACTTAAATGAACGAATATAAGGGGCTTAACATGATTATAATCAAATGAGCAGATGACCTAAATCAAACTCGGTCAAGAAGAACTTGAACTTGCATTTGAACATTAAATGAAATGGACTCAGACTGAACATTGACTTTGATTCAAACCACAGCAACTGAACTAGAACTTGAATTTGAACCAAATATCAAAGACTTGAACTAAACAAGACTACTTGGATTTGGACTTGAATGTGACACAACGAACAATACTTGAACTGCAGAGGACTCAAATTTAACATCGAATTGAATTTGAACTGAACATACAAGTTGACCACATGGAACTGGACTCCAAACTAATAAATGAAAGATCACTCTAAATTGCAAATGTTGAATGATACTACAGACTCTTCAAATGCACAATAAAGTTGGAAACATAAGATGTCAATCAATGATCCAAAACATTCAAATGAACATCCATCGATGAGACTAAAGCAAATTGTCATGTTCAACCAATCAAGCTACGAGCAAGGAGAAGGAACTTGTAATACAATCATTCGTCCTGTAATTGAAACTCAAAGACTTGCAACAACATCAATCACCATCCCAAAAACATATGCAAGAAGATTATGGTAGGGGCAATGGCATGTTCAAAAGGAAACATGCAAAAAATGAGATATCAAACTAAAGTTGAAGTGTGGCCCTTCCACAGTCAATGCAAGTCAGCATGCATACTACAATCTATTCCCAAGGAGGCTGAAAGATTTGTAATGCTAACATGACTCGAGCAATAGAATTGCATGGTAGATGAATATAAAGAAATGCAATAGTGCTTATGTCATCAACTATAGTTCAATGTCTAAAAAAATACACTGACAGGAAAGCAATACATGATGAACATGACGATCGATGCGTTCAATGAGTCTGAAATGAATGCACGAGTCTCCTACAAGCAGAAAAGTTTGATAGGCGACATATGATGAATTCAAACATACACAAAACCGACAATGACAAACAAATTGCAAGGATGGCCGGTCTTCTACGAGCATAGATATATGTATGAGACACCATCTGAAGGCAGTGAATACTATAATACTCCCACAGTTGACAATCATCCAACGAAAAATAAATATTCCAATCCCTTGCAAGCAGAGGTGATCGATAGGCAACAGATGCAAACATTCACAAGCCCTACAACAATCTCGGAATACCATGATACTCTTTCAGCCGACATCAGCTGGTTAGCAGATGAAAGCTGCAGTCATCTATAAGTATTAGAAATCAGTGTACGATGAATGTAGCAGTGCTCTCCAATCGACATCCAAGTAAAGTCAATGATAGTCTTTACGATAGACATGCAGAAAGAGGTATAGCCTCCACTACATCCATTTACAAGCATTGACGGAAGTTTGTAATGAGAACATCAGCTTACTTGTAGATAACGACGATAGATAAGATGTGAAAGCAATGATCTCTCTTTGCAACCGACATCAGGTGTCTAGAAGATATAAGTGACAGTTGCCACAAGAATTGGAAGATATGCAAGCTCCTACTGGCCGCTATAGAAAGCTCGTCATGCATTTAAAAAAAAATGCAAGAGAATTGATGACAAGTGCAAGCACCTATGAGTCGTTGTAGGAAGCCTCTCATGTATGCAAAGTGCTATCTACAAAAAAAATACAGAAAGCCCGCAACAAATCTAACCTCTTATGAAAGAAAGCAGGAGATTCGTTAGTGCACTACAATCCACCTGCAGAAAGCAACAAGTAGTATATGACAGTCTACCTATACAAAGCAGCGAACAACTCAATCTACGAGCTGTGACACCACGCCACCGGATCTGCAACCTATATACAAGCAGACAGAAGGCGCATGCGAGCTTTCAAATAAAACGTTGTACTCAAGCGAAGGTTTCCCACACAACTGAGCAGCGTCAAATATTCCTGAAAATACCCCTGCACATGCATCGTAATTTGTATACACATAGGTATATGAAAAGGGATGTATAATATACCTGCATGTGCCCTGACGAGCATGCTATTGGTACACACGTGACGTCTAGGGATGCTACGCGGGTCAATAAATAAATCTAAGTTTGAGCCCGATCTTTCTATGCGGGTAGGTAGAAGTCGACACGGCTCGAACTATCAAACAGATATACGGTCAGGGTGTCGATCGGAATATCTATTTTATATGATCATATTAGGCCTTCAAGGTCTATCACAAAAGAAATTCATTAACAAAGGCACAAAACCTATGAACCCCGATCCTCTGTTGACAGCTCGACAGAGTCGACAAGGTTCAATCCATGAATGGAATTCCCCATACATCCCGATGATGGCCGTGTTGAATGTAGATCTCAACCGGAGGGGTTAATTTCAATATTTCAAAATGCCACCCAAATACCCGTATGTGCCCCGGCGAGCATGTTATAGGTATACACGTGACATCTAGGGATGCTGCGTGGGTCAGAAAATAAATCCAAGTTTGAGCCCGATCTTTCTATGCGGGTAGATAGAAGTCGACACGGTTCAAACTATCAAATAAATATACGATCATGATGCCGATCGGAATATCTGTTTTATACGTTCATATTAGGCCTTCAAGGTCTATCACAAAAGAAATTCATTAACAAAAGCACAAAGCCTATGATTCCCGATCCTCTATTGATAGCTCGAAAGAGTCGACAATGTTCAATCCATGAATGGAATTCCCCATACACCCCGATGATGGCCGTGTTGAATGCATATCTCAATCGGAGGGGTCAACTTCAAATATGCAAAATACCTCCAAATACCTAAAAAATTCAAAATCTCCCAAGAATTTCAAAGATTGAAATGTTTAAAATTGAAATAAACTACCAATCACTTAAAGCAAAAATTCATCCACTCTCCGCAACAGTTTGTCAGGTGGATAAATTGAAATTTATCTCAGCTCATATAGAGCTAATGCCTAGTCAAAAGTATCACTGGGATCCATTCTCAAATAGTCTCCTGCCAGTAAAGCGTGGCACGTGTCCTCTGACTGACAGTTTTGCCATCAAATGGCACTACAGGTAAACGGTTATGACACGGGGCCCTCTGAACCGAGTGGTTTTGCCGCCAAATGACACCAAGAGATAACGGTTATGGTCAGAGTTAATACGTTCCTTAGTGGCATCAAATTATTGAGATATGAATCAATAGGATATAATCAATAGGGCACAAAGCCCTTTGTTAGCTAAGGTGGATTCAAATTTGTCCCTTTAGGCAAATACCCACCTCAGGTCTACAAGGTACCCTTGGACGACGCAACCCATGACTGCTGACAAGGATCCTTTTGTCAAGTTGGGTCGACTACCTCCTCTGACTAAGTAGACCAGGGACCACGATGGCCCGAGACGACGGAACCATGGGATCTTGATCGGGTCCATCATCCATTCCCCGACCATCCTCTTTAAGTGTAAGATGGTAAAATTTTCAATTTTAAATATCAAATCTTCCAACCCTTCAAACTCCAAAGCTCATGCTGCTACTATATGCCAGATAACACGTACTTCTATGTAGCTGATTAACGACTAACCTTAATCGAAAGTTCTCTCTCGTTACTGGGAGGGGTAATTAACTATAGGGGCTTGCGCCTATAGGAAAACAGAACTTAGATCATAAAGTCCTCGCAAAATGAGGGCGAAATCTCTGGGTAGTGTCTTATCTACAAACTCATATGCCTTCCAAAATTTACCCCAGAACTTAATTCCGTTAAAACTCCCCCGGAAAAGCAACGGGGGAGGCCGGGGCTAAATTTTTGAAGCCCACAGTTTGCATTTTCACTCTGTCAAAATGTGGTGTAAAATATATTTAAGAGTGAGCCTATTCTGTTTTTATCCCAAGCATTCTTATGACAGACAACACTTTAGATCTGATGCCCATATATATACATACATATATAGAAAGAGAAATTTTGATTTTGATATTGGGAAATGAATATAGCAGAATTTGAACCGGGGCTTGAAATTTAAGTACCCTTGATGACATTCTACCATTTTGGTTATAACCTCATCTTGATCCATAGAGACTAACTTGGGTGGCATAATATTCAAGGACAATTCTCATAAGATTCTTTATGCAAGATAATGTCTTATGCATGTATTTAAAAAATTTTAAGCCTTTAGCACTAATTTTTTGGGCAAGCTAATATCATTAAATTTTTCTGCAAAATAAGCTTCCTGAAATAAATTACAAGTTAGTCCAAAGCAATATAAGGTTGGAACCAATATGTAGGTTACCATTCAAAGTTGTTTGTTGATTTATATGTGGAACACAGTCTTAAAAATGATTTCACTCAATACAGGCTTAAGAGAGTAGGCTCTCACAATGATAATAGTTCATTTTTATAGGTACAGACAACTAGACGAAGCATATCATAGGATTATCACAAACATGCAAGATTCTCTAATTTTCTCTTTAATTTTATTAAGTCATAAATAATGAATATTAACCAAGTCCAAAATCACAGTAGATGAATGATAGATCCATCAATCATAAGTTCCAAAGATTGAAGTCTCAAAAGATGCTTATGGTGAAATTGCTAATGTTCAAGATTTAGCTCTAATATCCAAGGCTTTCAATTGTTGTGATTGGTGGCCAACGTTGTGTGGAATACCCCTAGATGATTAAAGAATTTTTATATGGGGCAGGGCCAAGAGAAGAGGGTCGACCAAGAGAAGATAAGACATAGTAGGATCTCGATGGATTTTCTCCTGAAAAATCTGTCACTTGGACCTGGATAATTTTCCAACAGAAAATTGACCAGAAAGTCCTTTGAGATTTCTGGCATATTTTCCATTGAAAATCCCAACCAATAATTGTGCGCTTTCCTACAGCATATCAACTGAATTATATATCGTATTATGTAAATAAACTAATAATTTAAGCATTATGTATTACATGCTGTATGTTAATGCATATTATAATACATAATGTAATAAATTAGCTTTTATTTATGCATCAGCTTTATGCCTATATGCATATGCTAGTCGCATTGTACTTCCATCATAGGGCAAACTATCATCTTTAATAACTCCTAAAAGTGTGAATCTGATCCATATGAATCTAAAGTCAACCTACTAAGAATTGTACTTTTCTATGGGAAGATGTCACTTGACATTTTTGCCATCAATCCGATAGCAAAGCCGTCCACTTCCATCACTTTTCACTTGCATTTCATAGTAAGTGCAATCAAATAAGCTTCAAGCATAAATTGAAATATTTAACTCTGAAATCTTTGATATTCATCAAGCATTATTCTAAAAACATATGCTTGTATTAGATTTAATATAATCACACTTAATTTTTCATTTGTAATGCAATTTGTCACACATCACTAGTTACTCTGGTTTATAGCATTGCTGACTTTACTAGAGGCAACTATACACTTCAAGTAAGATTTACTACAATAATTTACACATTCCTTTCTTCCTGCAGACATCAGAAGCACAATGATAATAAGAGAACTTGAAAACAATATTTTAAGGATGCCATCACATTGTTATTTACTGCAGCAAGTATAAACGAGACAACATAATACCTGATTGTCCACTTAGCTCTTCAATAGCTTGCAACTTTGCCTTAGCTTTCTGGAGTTCAGCGCGCAATATTTCTATAGTGCACTTTGCATCATTATCAATGCCTAAAGAATTCACCATCCGCAGTACTTTTGTATTTGCTGCTGAGTAATCACCATGTCCGAGCTGAAAAGGACAATAAAAGACTTATGAAGCTGATTTCCATCTTTCATCCAAGTTGTAAGCTTAGGTATGACCATATAGTATATAATAAAAGAAAAACAAATCAAGTATACTAATTGAAAGTGTTAAACTTATTCTCTAATCCGAATTTCTACAAAAAAGGCTTGCAAATGTCAAAAAAGGGCCTTCTAGATGAATGGAATAAAATACAAAAGTATATGGATCTTAGGGTCTGCAATTTAAACCCAAGATATATATTCCTTGAGGCATGCTGACCTGAGATAAATCATAGCACATACTAATAAAAATTCCCTGGCAAAGTAAATCTTGTAATTGATTATTGCATCTCAAGATGGATTGTCTTGATAACAAACAGAAGATTTTTTAATCAGTTTTTGTAAGATTTTTTTTTCTTTATCATGGTGATTGCCAATCATTTAGATTTTGATTTCAAGAAAACAATATAATTTATTTTGGCACCAATTATAGGATGACTGCAATAAATATTTACAAAAATGACCAATTGTTGTTCTTCTCACTTAATTCATGCAAATTTTTTTTATATTTCATAAATTAATGATGTGTGACACTATCAACTTTCCTTCTCACCTTTAATCTATTATTATTATGTTTACCTATATTTATTTCTTCAGAAGGAATGTGTTCCTATCTATTCACTGCATCAAGTGATAGATCATTACTATTCTATTCTTTGTATTGAGCTTCTTTTTGAAATAATCAATGGATATGAATTGGAAATTTCCTGAATATGAAAATATACAAAACTTTGCTTAAGCACATGTTCATGCTTCACATGAACTTCATGTCATTAACTATTAATTTGTTGTATGTAGCTTAATCATAAAAAGAAAATGATCTTAAATGCATTGCATTTGTGCATATTGCTCCAGGTGGTGTTTTCTCTCTTTGTTACCTTCTTTGGTGATAGCAACAAGTGAATGAAAGAAGAAACGTTCTTAAATTTGCTTGTAATCAGCTCATTTATATAGCTTTCTTATTAAAGTCATGCTTTTGCATAATACAACAATGAATCTATCAATTTTTTAACAGTGTTATTGCAATGTGTAGTTCCTTAATTTGTTATATTTCAATATAAAAGTTAATCATCCTCATTTCATATATTTTTAATTACATATTTTGTTTTTACACTTACTCTTAATTCTTTTCTTTTTGTGCATCTAGATGAACAAGAGTAACCACGGTCCATTATGTTAGTGCAATTTTGGATTAGTCATTAGCATGATATGTCGAAATGTCTATCTAGTGTTCCATAATGTGTCATAAGAGTAAAAGCTCAAAATAGTCCCCCAACTAGTAATGATTGTCTAATTTAGTCTTAGAATTTCGCATTGCCCCAATTTAGTCCCTCAATTACTAGATTTAGCTTCTTCTTCCAAGTATCCTAAAGTATTTGATTTGGCTTCTTCTCGCTAAAGTAATAAAAATATAGACTTAGATTGATTATTTATTTAGAATATTTTTTGTGCTTCAAAATTATAGGAGATATTTAATTATATACAATCAAAATCAGAAATATAATGATGATATTCGAGTTTAATGAGGTTTTTGGGATGAGCAAACTACATCGAACGATGTAGATACAAGAAATTTTTGTTCTTTAAAATTATATATTTTGTTCAAAATTATATGAGATGTTTAATCATATACAAAAAATCAGAAATTTGATTATATTTGATACTCAAACTTAATGAAGTTTTTGGGATGAGCAAACTACAACAAATAATGTAGCTGCAAGAAATGTTTGGGACAACTTAATATGAAATCATAGCATATATTTATTGTTATTCTATAAATAACTTTGTTAAATAATTTTGAGATTGTAATGTTTCTTGAACTTTTAGATTTTATTGCATTCATCATGTGTATGTCTTCTATTATAAAAAGATTTATCTCGCTTCATGTGATATTACAAAATATTTGTCTCATTCATGATGATTATAGAATATTTGTAAGTTTATCATATATATCTCTGTGACCTATAAATGCATAACATATTGTGCCGTTAAACTATATAGCTCACAAGTCAATAATGATCCATCATTTAATTTTAAATAACATTAAATCATAATTATAAGATATTAGGCATTATTAAATATAAATAAAAATTAAAGAAAATCAATTTTTTGTTATAAGATTAAGAATAATAGAAGTGTATAAACCTGTTAAGCTGATTTTAACTTTATTTTTAAATAAAGAAATAGAAATAATTTTATAATTTTAAATATAATTATATTATAAAAGTCATTTTCTATTTTATCATATTATTAATTTTTTAATGATTATAATCAAGTGCACGTAGTGTTAACTATTAATTTATTTTCTTGATCCAATCAAATTTATTGCTATGGGAAGAGGATCAAAATAAAATCATAAAATAAATCCATGACTGATTATTTTAAAACGATAATAAAATTTTACTTTATCTAATCATGATTAAATGTCAATTTGGAAAATTTTTGTGTGCTTTTAAATCTATTGTTTTTTATTGTTCTTTTCATTTAATGAGTTATTTGGATATAGATGTTCATTATTGCTGTAGTCTACATAAAAGTGCACATGGCATAACATTTTTATATAACTAAATGTCATGTGCTTCAATTTTACTTGATAGTTAGAAATTTTGATTATCAATTGTAAATCCACGTAAAAATTTATTTTGTTCTTAAAGATAGAGCTTTCTTTTTTGTTCTTCTTTTGAATTCATATATCATTTTCCTTTGATATTTGTTGGCATATTTTTCATATTAATTTATTTTTTAAAGGGTTTTCCTTTTATTATATTTGTTGATTTATAGTCAAGTAACAATCGTCATGAAGTTAGCCAATTATATTATTTTCTCCCTCGATGTTTCGTTTCAATATTGTTTATTTTAATACACAATATATGGATATACAGTAAAGTTAATTCCATAAATATTATGAACCATCAAAGCAATCATAAAAGTAGCTTTAGTCAGAATCTTAGAATTACTTTGGTATTTATTATTTATATTGCAGTTTCAGTTTATTTTTGAGTGAAAAATAATTTTATGAACTCTTTAAATGATTTCTCTTATCATATAAATTTAATTAAATAATTATTCTATTCACATAATCCTCTTCCAAAAATATGAAAAAAAAACAAAATAATAAAAGCTTATGTCTATTAATTATACTTTTCATTTAAAAAATAAACAAATAAAATTTTTAATATAATAATAATATTACAATATTAAATAAGTTTGTATTTTAATAATGTTTTTATTTTTTATTTTTAATTCTATCAATGTATATTTGGTGCATACGTAATTCATTTATCTTTATTAAATTTAAAATAACAAAATATCATGTTATATATATTAAGTTCAAGAATAATTTAAGTGTATATGTCAATTATGATTCATTTGGTGTGACTTCATAGTTTTCTTAGAATGCTGCAACAATTCTTTTGTGCTACAACTTTTTTTGCTCAAATTTGGTTGTAAAATGTTCTTTCTCACTACAAAAATTGTTTTTTTTTTTTGAAGGAATGCTTGAAGCAATTTTATTAAGAAAAGCATTACAGAAACTAAGTGATTGATCCACAATCACAGTCCTCCTTGAGTAAAGAAACAAAGGAAGGAGGTACGTTATTACTACTAAAGTCATCCCAAAAGAAATCTAAAGAACAAGCATAATTAACACAAAAATCTGCTAACTTATTACATTTCCTATTCACACAATGAAATAAAACTTGATAAACCCAATGAGAAAAGAAAAATCTTCTATCTTTGGATATCCCTCTTTGACAGGCACCTTATTGAAGATCTTCTGAACCAATTCAATAACATTTTGATTATCATCTTCAATGATGATCCCTTTGTACTCATACATCCAGTCTTGGACAAACTTCTTAGCCGACAAGATTGCAAAAAGCTCCAACTGTGATGAATCCCAATGCAAACATTTCACACCAAAGGCACACAAAAATCTACCTCTTTGATCCTTGAAGACACCACCAACGCCAACATTGTAATTGCTCCCTAGAGAAGCATCAATGTTGAGTTTAATCCATTCGGGAGGAGGATGCCAATAAGAAGACAGTTGTAGGAGCTGGTTGGTATCCCAGTATTCCGAACTTCCTTTCAAAGATGCCACAGCCATGCAAACAGCATTAGCAGCAATGACTGTGAAGCTATCCTCCATCCCACCATGCGTTACCTTGTTCCTACTCTTCCAACTCAAGAAGACTGCAGAGCAATACACATTCCCAATGAAAGGACCAGAATCAGCAAAGCTTCTCAAACCCGACAAACAATCTTGAAGAGAAGAGAAAACAGGGATCAAGAACCCCCAACTCCTAAGAATATCAAAAACATGCGTAAGCTTCAAACAATTGACCGCAATATGATCAGCATTCTCCACAACCTCACATGCTCTTGGACATCCTTTACTCGTAGATAGCCTTCTATACATCAAGAACTCATTCGAAGGAATAGCATTAATGGTTAATCGCCACCAGAACTCATTCGAAGGAATAGCATCCCAAGAAACATAGTGTAGACCCTTACTTCCATCATGCTTGTTCCATAAAAAATCCCTACACATTCTATCCAAATCATTAAGAACCCCCAACAGGACCAAAGAATGTGTAGTAAGAAAAATAGGGAGAGAAGAGAAGATGGATTTAACAAGGAGCAACTTCCCTGCAAGAGAGATAAAACGGTTACCCCATACATTCAAATAGTTGGTAGCCTTTCCCAAAAAATTATTGAAATCGGCAGCTGTCATCCTTCTCAAAGCAATCTTGATGCCAAGATAGATAAATTCTTTCACCACTTTGAAACCCAAGATTTTAGCTAGAGACCTTCTAGATCTTCTGACTGACTTCCCAAAGAGAATAGAAGATTTCTGAACATTCATCTTCTGACCTGACCACCTACAGTACTCCTTCAAGATTTTGCTTGCTTTCTTCACATTCTTTCCATTTGCTTCCAAAAACAAGACAATGTCGTCAGCATATAATAGATGAGATACTATCTCAGCATTTGGAGCCATTTTAATACCCAAACCTTTCCCTCTCTGGGCAATAGCATCCGACAGAAGTTGAGAGCAGAGAATAAAAAGATAGGGAGACAAGGGACATCCTTGCCTAAACCCACTCCTAGCATCAATCCAACTTGAACCATTACTATTAATCAATATCGAAAATTTTGGGTCAGTTACACATTGAAGAAGGAGATTAGCAAACATATCTGGAAAGCCAAAATTTTTCAAAATTTGTCTAAGAGTAGTCCAACCCATACTATCATAAGCTTGCTCCATATCAACTTTGATAGCCATAAGTCCTTTTTTGGATTTAGAATATCTGAACTTGTTAAACACTTCTTGGGCTAGCAAAACATGATCTGAAATAGAACGGCCTTTGACAAAAGCCGCCTGCTCCTCAGAAATCAGCTTAGGAATAACTCCAATCATTCTATTTAATAACAACCTAACCACTATCTTATAGATCGATAAACAAAAGCTTATAGGTCTATAATTAGAGGGGGTCATAGGATTCTCAACTTTAGGGATAAGGACCAAAAACCTCCTTCCAACTAGAGCTCATAGAACCAATCATAAAAAAGAAAGAAAGAACCTTCAAGACATCTTCTCTAATAATTTGCCAATAAGATTTAATGAAAGAGTAAGAAATACCATCAATACCTGGAGTGATATTGGATTCCAACTGAGCAACCACCTTATCCAGCTCCTCCTTAAAATCAGCTTGTAGGCACTCTCTATCAATATCATCCAGCCCATGTAAAGGGGACGGCCACCCCCTCATCTTGCATTTCCTATCCTTCCATTTACTCTTAAAATATTCATTAAAAACTCCTTCTATCTAATTTTGATCCTCAACCAACTTCCCATTACTATCTTTTATCTGATGAATCCAATTGGAATTGCGCCTACCCGACGCAAACGTATGTAAAAACTTGGAGTTGGTGTCACCATCAGCTAACCATTTAGCTTTTGCTCTTTGCCTCCACCACGTATTAAGACGGCCAAGAGTAATATTCATCTCATGAACTTTAGATTTCAGCAACAGCAGTTTTCCTTCAGTTAGCCCACCAGGCTCCGCTTCTTCAATTTGTAGGTCCAAAATTTCCTTCTTCAAGTTCTCCTTCAAGGTCATCAAATTTTGATGTTTAGATTTACTACAAAAAAAGAGCTTTCAAAGCTCTCCTGAATCTCACATTGAGAGAAGTAACAGCATCACCCTGCACTTTCCTTTCCCAAGCTTTAGACACAATCGCAGCAGAAGCAGGGTACGAGGACCATACCTCTTCAAACCTTAAAAGATGATTCTTCCGAAAACCTGAAGGCAACAGCTTGATGAGAATGGAACAATGATCGGAAGCTACACGAGGAAGATGTCAAACTACCGGCATTTGGATAGCTTCCAAGGCTGCTGTGTTCAAAATGCACCTATCCAATCTTTCAAGGATCCGAGCACCACCTTTCTTATTGTTACATCATGTATATTTTGGGCCAATGACTCTCATATCATGTAGATCACAATTGCTCATAAAACTGCTCATATCTTGAGCACCCTGAGATAGAACAAACTTTTTCCCACGTTTCTTATCCTCTTGGGACATAATACAATTGAAGTCACCTCCTATAACAATTGGAAGATTAAAGTTTGAAATCCCTTCAAGTTCACTCCACTAGCTCCTTCTCTTATAAGAATCATTACTACCATATACCGATGCAATGATCCACACGCCTTTAATAGCAATTCTCAATTCCCCAACTACAACCTGAGATGAAGCTACTAAAACAGTAAAAGAAGCCAAGTCCTTCCTCCAGCAAACCATAATACCGCCAGATAAGCCTTCAACAGGATAAATGAAAAAGTCTCAAATGTTACCAATGAACCTATTACACTCAAGTCTTTCAAATGAAGAGATCTTAGTCTCTAAAAGTCCAACAAACATCACATCATGCTCTTTCACAAACTCCTTCAAGTAATGGGAGGCTTCACTCTTCCTAGCCCCCCTACAATTCCAAAAAGCTATGGACGACATTATTGATAAGAAATGGGATTGCTCCCTTTCCTACCTTTAACAAATCCACCACCCTTCCTACCATGATTAATAATGTTATCCTTCCCCAAGGAGTTTGTGAAGTCTGGCCAAACGAACCTTCAATTAACTTCAAACTTTCTTTTGGAAAAAAAAAATTTCATGTAATAGTGCAATGCTCATTAATTATATATGTATAGAGAGAGAGAGAAAGAGAGAGAAAAGATCCTATAGGATATTATTAATAATCTAACTTATTCTAAAATAATTGACAAATGACTATATTGCCATAATAATTAAAATAACACTAACAAAAGAGATATAATAATAATTCAACTAAATTGATATGACATGAGAAATAATCTATGTTGGTCCTACATTATTCATTCCAGGTTAAAACAACTCCACTACAAAGAGTTTGAATATTGTGGATGGAAACAAAAGGTCTTATGTTGTCATCATGAAGTAGTGCATTTCATCCATTTGGAACATATCTTCATGAATAAGAGACAAATGGGCTACTGTTCCGTAGAAATAAATTAAGAAAATAAACATCATAACTTATAAAACAACAAGCATCTATTTATAGATCCTCGGGAAACAAAACAATCAAATATCTCTAAAAAATAATTTTTTTTCTAGAATTCCTAGTCAAAGTACATGAACTTTATAATCGTTGGGTATAAGATCTATATAAATTTCATTCAGTTTTTGTCCTTTTTTATATAAAGCGTGATTTTATAACTAAGTAATGATATGAGTACAACAAAGGACAATAATAAAGAATTGCAAAAGAAAAAGAAGCATAAATAATTCACAAAAAAGCGAAAAAAAACAGCATGATGGCTAAAAATGAAATATCATTTGACTCGAGAAAACTATAAAAACTTTCACATGAAATGTCTTCTTTGAAGACTAGTGAATACGACTGATAAATTTTTTATTTATTCCTACCTCATTTGGCAAATAAGATTTGAAACCTATTATCCATAAAATCGTAAACAGTTTGCATGCTCCCATCTAAATCATAAGGCTGCTGCAAAACATGATCATTGATGTCTTCACTAATTGGAGGGAGATGACGTGCTTCGAGAGTAATAAGTATCAATATTAATGATCTTGCTAGTGCATAATGTAGTGACCACATACTTAGGGGTTGCAAGGACAAGCACAACAGGCTCTAATTCCAAAGGAAAGTCTGAAATTGGCTCCAAATTTTGAAATAAACATGAACAGATGAAAGAGCAAAAACCATAGAGGTCAAACGTAGGATCTAAACATTTGTTTATAAACCTTGTGCCGAAAGTAGCCTTGAAGCATTTAGAGTAATTGTGACAGAATATTTTGCAGGATAAGGAAAAGGGAGGGATGCTTCAAATTCTACCTTTTCTCAATATCCATACGATAAGAAAATAATCCACACCTTTCAATCGATGTACTCCAGCTATAAAAGGGCTGGATAGACGAGGCATAGTAGCAATCACTTGTAAATGTTTACCAAATATAGAAAACAGGAATTATAAGCATTTAGAGTAACCGTGATCAAATATTTTGCAGGAGAAGGAAAAGGGAGGGATGCTTCATATTGTACCTTTTGTTAATATCCATAAGATAAGAAATTAATCAACACGTTTTAATTGACATAGAAACGCCCAATTCAACCAGAACTCCAACTATAAATGACCTGGATAGACGAGCCATAGTAGCAATCACTTCTAAAGGTTTACCAAATATAGAACCTAGGAAGTATAAAATGATCTGGTTGAAATAATGCAAATGAAGTCAATGATATGAAGCCCACATATGAGTAATAGTAAAAACCTTCTTTCATTTGAAGCCTCTTGGTAAATTTACAGCTTAGGCAGTAACAGTTGGGGTTTATTAGGTTAGAGTTAGGGTTCTACTATTTATATTTGTAGTAAAGATGTTGTTCGGTGGTGATCAATTGTTCTGGGAGATAGAGTTAAGGAGATTGGCAGAGAGGGTTTTTTTCTTAATTTTTCTAGAAGTAGGGACTAGGAATCTGGTAGTGAGAATATTCAAAGAGGCTTACTTTTCTCAAGTTTAGAGGGGAGAATACGAAATTCGAGAGAGACAAAGCAGAGGACCTTACAAGTAAAAAAGGGATTTTTCTTTCCTTTTGAATTTGGGTAGCTTGGTTTTCTAGAATTTAGGAATAACAATAATTCTGAAAAAACACTTGGAATTTAATTTAGAAAATTTAAAATAAATCTTTATTATAGATTTTTTAAATGAAATTGTTAGAGAGAAAAAGAAGAGATAAATAGGGTTAGTTGAGCAAAGGGACGAATAGGAGAGAAATGAGGTTGAGCAAGGAATTGTGATAATAATGCTTTTTAGGACTAAAAGAACTCCAAAGGGCATGATTTGGCTTGGATTTTAGCATTTGAAAATTAATTAAGATCCACTGAGGATCTTAAGAAAAAAGCGCATCAATTATGGTGGCCAAGGGCTTCAGCCAATAAACAATTGAAGCAAATGCCATTTACAATTCATTAGATGTCGTGAAACTGATCTTCATCAAAACATTGATCATTATCTTGTTAATTGCTAACAATGATTCCCAAATAATATTAAGAAATAGAAGTCTAATTAAAGAAGAAGAAGAAGAAGAAGAAAAGAAACAGAGAAGTAGAATAGAAAAGCAAGAAGAAGAAGAAGAATCAGGCACATAGCTAAGAAGGGGGAAAAACATGTCAAGGATTATTTCATTCAATAATCATAGCCTGCATTTACGTGACCCATTTGACCTCCATTTATAATATATAGCATAAAAAATAAGCGTAATAACCAAACTTATTCTAGACAACTTACAAAAGATCATTGATGAGGACATCCGACCGTGAAAGTTTATCAGAGGAGGAGCCGAAGATCTATGGCCATGATTGTACCACTTTATTTTGAGTTATTATTTATATTTTGATTTATTTATACATTTTTTCTATTTTTACCCTCACTTGAGGGAGTAGGCCTATGTGACCCTAGGAGGCACTTTTGTCATTTGTCTTATTATTGTATTTTGGCTATTTACAGCCCCCTCCTCTTCTTTTTGAGGGATGGATGATTATTAAGAAAACAATTAAGCACTTTGTTCTTGAGAGCTTTGAGAGTTCTTATGAGAGGTGAAGTCCCTAGGTGAGGGCAACGTATTATCCACCAGCCGCAGGAAGCATCCTGGCTCATGGTTTGAAGTCCAAAAGTGAGGGCAAAGTATTACCCATCAGCCATAGGAAATATCCAGACTCGTGGTTTATCTTCTCCAGTGACTCCCTCCCTTTCTCCAAGCCGCCGGCCCCCATCTCCCTCTCGGCCAAACCCCCACCACCACTAAATCCTAGGCCGAAATCCCCTCTTCCCTTCCTACCCGCCGGCCCCAATCCCTACCTCCTCCTCCAAGCCGCCGGCCACAATACCCCCTCCTTTGCCTCCAAATTTCAAATCCTTAGATTAATAATTTCCATTAATAACGCATTTTAAATTAAGAAGAATTTTAAATTCATATTCCAATCTATTGAAATTTAAATTTTCTTTTCTAAAATAGGATAAGTTATATTAAGAAAGCCCCTCCAATCAAGGCCTTTTAAATTTGAATTTAAATTGAAGAGATAATTTGTATTAAATTCTCTTTCCTAATTTAAATTACTTAGATTGGAAACTCAATTAAATCCCCTAATCTCCTCCAATCTTTTTTAATGCATGTGGGCCCCTCCCCTTCCCCTCTTGGCCGCCCCCGCTCTCTCCCTCTCCTCTAATTAAGAGGCTCATTAAAGCTCCCCCAATTAAGCAATCAATTCCCCAATTATCTCCAGTCTTTTGGCTGAAATTAATTTCAGAAATTTTGAATTTGCTTCCCTCCCAATTCAAAATCAAAGTTTTCAAAATCAGATTTTAAGAAATTGTTTTCCTAAAATAGATAGGTTAAATTAGGAAAGGCCCCACCATTGAAATTAATTTAAATTTTGAAAAGGAGATACTCTAAATCTCCTTTCCTAATTTAAATTTCCAAACTTAGCAACCCCTCTTAATTACCCCATTAAATCCCCATCAAGGGGTTGGCCCACCCTTCCTGATGCAAGCAAACTAGAGAGAAAGCCAGATAAAGAGAAATATAGGCAACACTTAAATTAACTTCAAATAGTAGCAATCATCCACACTTCCAAAAGACAAAGGAGATTTGAAACCAAACGAAACAAAAAGAAAATTAAAAAGTCGCTATCCTCAGAACAACCGTAGGAACGGTTTCCTCGCATGTATCGAAAAGTAGGTAAAGTAAAGTATGTGCTTAGGGCTAGCAAACCAAATGGTCCACCACAGCAAGAAAGTCCAACCGTCCAACCAACTCCGCCGGCAAATGCTCTCTAAATCAACCAACCAACAACACCAAAAGAACCAGAGGAAGGATACAGGTGGAATGTAACTTGTGGAGAGAAGAAGAGGTAAGAAGCCCGAGAAGAATATAGCTCGCAAGCTATAGAAAAGAGGATAAGAAGGTGGACAAAGCTCTCAAGCTTTTCCAAGAGAAGAAACCCTCAGGTTTTGGTGGCTATGCCAAGCAAATTTCAACAACTTTTTCCTTCCAAAAACATGTTATATATATAGGCAAACCATAAGGAAACCAAACAGCCATAGCACCTCCATCTAAACTAATTAGATTTAGGGAAATGAAAGACCAAAGGTCACCAAACAGCAGCCATAAAGTTCAGCACAGGAAACAGGACAAAAGCCCACAGCAAACCAGCCAAAAAGGCCACGGAACCAGCCAGGTGGGAAGGAGCCGAAGGGGCAAACCAGCAACCAAGGCAGAAGGCCATGGAACCAGCCAGCTGGGAAGGAACCGAAGGGGCAAACCAGTAACCAAGGCAGCAGGCACAAGAAGCCCAGCAAACCCTTTGGGAAACAGAAGAAAAACCACCAAAAACCGAAGGGTTAAGAGGAGAAACCGAGGAGGCAGCAAGGAGGAAAACGAGAAGGCAGCAAGGGGAAAAGAAAAGCCACACTTCACCATACCTTTTAGAATTAATGAGCTTCACCATTACTTCATCCCTTTTAGAATTAATGAGCTAAACTTTAGCTCACAAAAATAGAACTCCAAAATCAGCTCAAAACCGAGAGCCACAAAGCCCCAAAATTATTAACTTGTGTTGACCCCCCCTTTGCCTACATCACTTCCTCCCTCCTTGAATTGGAGAAGATTCAAATTCAAACTTTCCCCTCCTCTCCAAACATTAAAATCTGAAATTAAATTTTAGATTTTGAATTGTCTAATCATGGCTAGCTTGGTTCTACATCAGTTTGGTATCAGAGCATGGTTGCATTCCCAGGATGCGTACTCGACAGAGTCGAGCTCTTTTTTCACCCCGGGAGAATGATGAGGACATCCGACCACGAAAGTTTATCAGAGGAGCCGAAGATCGACGGCCATGATTGTACCACTTTATTTTGAGTTATTATTTGTATTTTGATTTATTTATGCATTTTTTCAGTTTTTACCCTCACTTGAAGGAGTAGGCCTATGTGACCCCAGGGGCACTTTTGTCATTTGTCTTATTATTGTATTTTGGCTATTTATAGCCCCCCTCCTCTTCCTTTTGAGGGATGGATGATTATTAAGAAAAAAATTCAGCACTTTGTTCTTGAGAGCTTTGAGAGTTCTTATGAGATGTGAAGTCCCTAGGTAAAGGCAACGTATTACCCACCAGCCGCAGGAAGAGTTTGGGCTCATAGTTTGAAGTCCCTAAGTGAGGGCAAAATATTACCCATCAACCGCAGGAAGCGTCCGGGCTCGTGATTTATCTTCTCCACCGACTCCCTCCCTTTCTCGAAGCCGCCAGCCCCCATCTCCCCATCCCCCTCTCAGCCAAACCCCCACCACCACTAAACCCTCGGCCGAAATCCCCTCTTCCCTTCCTACCCGCCGGCCCCAAGCCCTACCTCCTCCTCCAAGCCGCCGGCCACAATACCCCCTCCTTTGCCTCCAAATTTCAAATCCTCAAATTGATACTTTTCATTAATAACGCATTTTAAATTAGGAAGAATTTTCAATTCAGATTCCAAACTATTGGAATTTAAATTTTCTTTTTTAAAATAGGATGAGTTATATTAAGAAAGTCCCTCCAATCAAGGCCTTTTAAATTTTAATTTAAATTAGAGAGATAATTTGCATTAAATTCTCTTTCCTAATTTAAATTACTTATTGGAAACTCAATTAAATCCCCTAATCTCCTCCAATCTTCTTTAATGCATATGGGCCCCTCCCCTTCCCCTCTTGGCCGTCCCCTCTCTCTCCCTCTCCTCTAATTAAGAGGCTCATTAAAGCTCCCCCAATTAAGCCATCAATTCTCCAATTACCTCCACCCTTTTGGCTGAAATTAATTTCAGAAATTTTGAATTTGCTTCCCTCCCAATTCAAAATCAGTTTTCAAAATCAGATTTTAAATTAAAATCTGAAATTGTTTTCCAAAAATAGATGGGTTAAATTAGGAAAAGCCCCACCATTGAAATTAATTTAAATTTTGAAAAGGAGATACTCTAAATCTCCTTTCCTAATTTAAATTTCCAAACTTAGCAAACCCTCTTAATCACCCCATTAAATCCCCATTACGGGGTCGGCCCACCCTTCCTCCCTCCTTTAATTGGAGAAGATTCAAATTCAAACTTTTCCCTCCTCTCCAAACATTAAAATCTGAAATTAAATTTCAGATTTTGAATTGCCCAATCATGGCTAGCTTGGTTCTACATCAGTTTGGTATCAGAGCATGGTTGCATTCCCGGGATGCGTACTCGACAGAGTCGAGCTCTTTTTTCACCCCGGGAAAATGATGAGGACATCCGACCGTAAAAGTTTATTGAAGAAGCTGAAGATCGACGACAATGATTGTACCACTTTATTTTGAGTTATTATTTGTATTTTGATTTATTTATGCATTTTTTTCCATTTTAACTCTCACTTGAGGGAGTAGGCCTATGTGACCCCAGGGGACACTTTTGTCATTTGTCTTATTATTGTATTTTGGCTATTTATAGCCCCCCTCTTCTTTTTGAGGGATGAATGATTATTAAGAAAAAATTTCAACACTTTGTTCTTGAGAGTTTTGAGAGTTCTTATGAGAGGTGAAGTCCCTAGGTGAGGGCAAAGTATTACCCACCAGCCGCAAGAAGTGTCCGGGCTCATGATTTGAAGTCCCTAAGTGAGGGCAAAGTATTACCCATCAACCGCTGGAAGCGTCCGGGCTCATGGTTTATCTTCTCCACTGACTCCCTCCCTTTCTCCAAGCCGTCGGCCCCCATCTCCCCATCTCTCTCTCGGCCAAACCCCCACCACCACTAAACCCTAGGCCGAAATCCCCTCTTCCCTTCCTACCCGCCGGCCCCAAGCCCTACCTCCTCCTCCAAACCACCGGCCACAATACCCCCTCCTTTGCCTCCAAATTTCAAATCCCCAAATTAACAATTTCCATTAATAATGCATTTTAAATTAGGAAGAATTTTTAATTCAGATTCCAATCTATTGGAATTTAAATTTTCTTTTCTAAAATAGGATGAGTTATATTAAGAAAGTCCCTCCAATCAAGGCCTTTTAAATTTGAATTTAAATTGGAGAGATAATTGGTATTAAATTCTCTTTCCTAATTTAAATTACTTAGATTGAAAACTCAATTAAATCCCCTAATCTCCTCCAATCTTCTTTAATGCATGTGGGCCCCTCCCCTTCCCCTCTTGGCCGCCCCCTCTCTCTCTCCCTCTCCTCTAATTAAGAAGCCCATTAAAGCACCCCCAATTAAGCCAATTAATTCCCCAATTGCCTCCACCCTTTTGGCTGAAATTAATTTCAGAAATTTTGAATTTGCTTCCCTCCCAATTTAAAATCAGTTTTCAAAATCAGATTTTAAAGAAATTATTTTCCTAAAATAGATGGGTTAAATTAGAAAAAGCTCCACCATTGAAATTAATTTAAATTTTGAAAAGGAGATACTCTAAATCTCCTTTCTTAATTTAAATTTTCAAAATTAGCAACTCCTCTTAATCACCTCATTAAATCCCCATCAAGGGGACGGCCCACCCTTCCTCCCTCCTTTAATTGGAGAAGATTCAAATTCAAACTTTTCCCTCTTCTCCAAACATTAAAATCTGAAATTAAATTTCAGATTTTGAATTGCCCAATTATGACTAGCTTGGTTCTACATCAATCATATTGCTAATTATAAGTAAAATAAAGAATCTATGCTAATATCATATATATATATATATATATATATATATATATATATATGGACATACACAGCTACCACGTTGACACTAATCATTAAAAAGAAAGATTATAGTGACTGAACATATAGAAAAGGATAGTGGGAACTATCCAAAAAAACGGTCTTAAATTTAAGAAAAGGCTTACCCAGTGCAATCTCCACTAATGCAGGGTTGGCATTACAAACTGAAATCTATTAAACTTGAAAAAAATTAAAATATACCTCTACCAAGCACCAAAAAAAAAAATGAAAACAGCATAGTTTATTGACACTATAGTAGTCTGAAAATAGATTCCCAACCATGGAAACTTCAGACCGTTAATGTTTCGGAGAAAGAAAGCAATAAAACAACAAATAAAATCAGATGGGCACACATATAATTCAAAATTGTTGTGGGTAATCAATAAAAAGTCACATGCAGAATAATAGTATGAGTTATAAATCTAAGAAGTCCAATGTTTGCACTTCACAAGAAAAAAAAAAGGATTAGACATATCAAGGAAAACAAACAAGATAACTGAAATGAGACTCGGGATAAACCTTTCTACTAATGAATCAGCCAAATACCTTGGATTCAAGCAAAGAAATCTCAGATCGCAACCGATCATTCTCCCTCTCTAGTGACTTCACTTTCTTTGTTTCAACATTGAGACTATCATTCAATAACTTCATTTCAGCATGTCGACGATTAATAATTTCCCTCTGTTGACATAAATTACTCTCCAGACCTCGAATAGAATGTTCTTTTTGCTCAAGTAATGTTTCTAGGTCCTGTGATCACAGTAAAAACGCAAAGAGAGGCAACTGTAAGCAATTATATCAAGAATTAAAAAAAAGACAAATGCCCAACCTTACTAACTGCTTCAGTTGTTTGACAACTGCCCGAAAGTCCACTCTTACGCTTACTCAAGCTAACAACATCCTTCTTTAGCTTTTCACATTCTTCAGAAACAGATGAAAGCTGAAAAACCAATAACCACACATTAAAAACAGAATTAAGCTTATACTTATCCACAACTAGAATGCCCGGTTTTATGGCAATGTTTCACTAACTAATAGCCCTGAGTATTAAGCTTGACATTTTCATGAACTAAACATTGCATCTAACAAATTTAAATATTATATTAGAAGAAGAAATGCCACTTTCTTACATTTAGAAGTATCCCAATTATTTAAACTCACCTCAATTGCTGCTTTATTTCAATCAATTATCGACGGATATTAGTACGATAACATTTTATGTGCCCAACCTTCATCAATAATCATCTATAATCATCCATCTCCATAATTATAAGTGCCACTCCAATAATTAATGATTCCTCACTCCCAATTGTACTAGACCATAACATTCAAACCATTCAATTGACTTCATTAACTGTCAAACAATAAAGCTCCAAAGCTCAAACAAAAAGAAGACGAAATTTTCCATTCATTTTTCAATCATTAATTGAAGAACCAAAACTATCAAGACAGTTCCCTAGAAGTTATAAATGGGATTCAATAACTTTAAGGGTTCCTTATCAGTCAATATGGAGAATTTTGAGAGAAACCCTCAGCATTTATAGCCTCATTTATTATTCTCTCAGTTCTCTAAAAATATATGGGGTTTTCAGAAGGTCAAATGATGAATTCAAATAAATATTATTAAATTTCAATAATTCATTAAAGTAAATGTTTAAGATACTAAACTCCTATAAATTGGGGTCATTTTGTAATGGACAATTTAGAGTCCAAAATTCATCAAATTCTACCATCTGCACTTCCTATCTGTAACACCCAAAAAACTAGGTAACATACAAATATAAGAACAAATGGACTTCAAGATTTTCTATCGCTCAATTTTTGCATATTAAATTCACTATTTTTAACAAATCAATTATATATATATATATATATATATATATATATATATATATATATATATATATACGCTTTATTTAATGTTGCTGTTACGAAACTATTGTACTGTTTATGTTATTGCCGGTTCCGCTTACCATAGCATGCAGCAGTGGATTGAAGTGGTGAACTGTTGTCATGGATGAAGCAACGAGTCCGATGATGACCTCATTCCTTATAATTTACTTCATTCGGTAAAACCCAAAAGAGAGGCTGTGACTCGGGAGCCGAAGGCGAGAAGAACCGGAGGGATAGAGGTTGTTGTGCCTTAGGGCATTATGCCAAGTGATCATTTTGAGGTAAAAGAATATTTTTGTTTAGATTTTGAGCCGGTAGTGTAATACTCAAACATGCAGGCATGCATGCATGTAAAATCTATAGTTGATCGCCAGTTTGATAAGATATTCAATCTCTAATTCAGAGATCAAATTTGCTTTAATTGTTTGCATGTAAATTTTATAAATAATTTAGATTTGTATGAAAACCATATATTAAAAAATCTTAATATTACAAAATACATATTTCTATCCTATCAATTATGATTAAATAATTATATATTAATTGAAAATTAAGCAAGCACATGTTTAAAGGATTATGCAAGTATTCTAAGATTTTAATGAAATGATGTATCTTAAAATCTATGGGAGCAAGTTATGGAATGTAGGTTGCAGCGTGATACTAATGTTTCTCAAAATCAATTTGAATTCATACCGGGTAGGTCTACCATGGAAGCCATACATTTATTGAGAGGTTTGATGTTGAAATATAGAGAGAATAAGGAAGATCTACATATGATATTTATTGATTTAGAGAAAGCATATGATAAAGTTTCAAGAGAAGTGCTATAGAGAGTTCTTGAAAAGAAAGGAGTTAATAACGCTTATATTCAAATCATTAAAGATATGTATGCAGGAGCTATTACTTGTGTTCAAACACAAGGTAGTTTGACCAAGCATTTTCCTATTTCGGTTGGATTACATCAAGGATCAGCCTTAAGCCCATATCTTTTTTGCTTTAGTCATGGATGTTCTGACTAGACATTTGCAAGAGGATGTACCTTGGTGTATGCTTTTTGCTGATGATATTCTTCTTGTTGATAAGACTAGAGAGTGAGTTGAAGATAAACTTGAATTATGGAGGTCAACCTTAGAGTCTAAAGGTTTTCACATGAGTAGATCTAAAACAGAATATATGTAGTATAATTTTAGTAGTAATAGACCTAGTGAAGGGATTGTGACTTTGGGCGATCAAGCCATTAATAAGAGTACACGTTTTAAATATCTTGGATCTACTGTTCAGAGTGATGGTGAAATAGATGGGGATATTATCAGCAGAATTCAAGTTGGATGGTTGAAGTAGAGGAATGCATCGGGCTTGTGTGATAGAAAAGTCCCCCTCAAACTTAAGAGAAAACTCTATGAGATGGTGGTGAGGCCTGCAATGCTTTATGGTGCCGAATGTTGGCCATTAAAAGAGAAGCATAATACTAAGTTAAGTGTTGTAGAGATGAGGATGCTTAGGTGGATGAGTGGTTGTACCCTTAGAGATAGGATATGAAATGAGCATATACGTGAAAAGGTTAGAGTAGCTCCAATGGAAGATAAGATTAGAGAGAGTTGCCTTAGATAGTTTGGTCATATAAAATGGCAGCCTTCCGATGACCCGGTTAGGAAAGTAGAGGTATTAGATTTGATTTTATGTTAAGAAAGGTAGGGGTAGACCTAAAAAGACTTGGTTAGAAAATATTAGAAATGATCTTTCTTTATTAGATTTGAACGAGAATTTGACTTTTAACTGGACACAATGGAGAAAAATGATTCATGTAGCTGACCGCACGTAGTGGGACAAAGGCATCATGTTGTTGTTGATGTATCTTAAAATATAACATCTAGCTGTTATTAGGTTATTTCGAAAGAATAAGACTTTGGGGAGACATAAATAAGAAAATCTGCTCGAAGTAGAATCTTATAATTACGATGACCCAATTTGTAATATAAAGAGTAAATTATTTGTAAGATTAATGTTTGTGAACTCCTATAACTATATTAAAATGTTGTACGTGTATTTGTAGAATTTCATCATATTAAGCAAATCATCATCACCTGATAATACCAGTAAAAGTATTTCAACTATTTAAATAATTTTATAATATTTATGTTTAACCCAATTCTCAAGATTGTTTGATAAAAAATGATGCATAATTAGGTATCACAATGTTGACTTTTATATATTATATATTATCTTTGATGCATATTAATATAGATTAAAAAATAACAGATGCATAATAATGCTATGCATTTTAAAATGTTTATGATAATGATGCTAAAATAAAAGGAAGCTTATAAAAGGTCATGTCAAGTGGGATAAATAGGCAAACGATGAACACCAGAGTAGAAAGAGGCAAAAGTTGTGATGAAATGAGGCTCAATAAGGAATAAAAGGGGTTTCCGACACGCAATACTGTAAAGTTGAGATGATATAGTCTAACAATGATCAAGGGATCATTAATAATAGCTATACATCCTAGCATTCCCAAATCTATTATGGTTGATGGGCTCAGTAAGACAAATGACATAAATATGTCAGCCTATACGAATATTATAAGACATTTTTAAGACAATGATATGTAGGAATGAGAAATAAAATGAAAGAAGAGTAATGAATTTAATACTAATATTTGACTAGAGTTGAAGGTAAAGTTGAATTTGGAGGTCAACCTTAGAGTCTAAAGGTTTTCATTTGAGTAGATCTAAAACCGAATACAATGAGTGTATTTTTAGTAGTAATAGATCTAATGAGAGATTGTGACTTTGGGTGATCAGGTCATTTATAAGAGTACACGTGTTAGATATATCAGGTCTATTGTCTTGTCCAAATTTGGTGAAATAGATGGGGATATTATTAGTAGAATTTAAGTTGGATGGTTGAAACGGAGGAATGCATTGGGTCTGTTGTGTGATAGAAAAGTACCCCTCAAACTTAAGGGAAAATTCTATAAGATGGTGGTGAGACCTGCAATGCTTTATGGCACAGAATGTTGTCCATTAAAAGAGAAGCATACAATTACATTAAGTGTTGCAGAGGTGAGGATGCTCAAGTGGATGAGCGAATTTACTCTTGAGAAATAGAATGTGAAACGAGCATATACGTGAAAAGGTTGGAGTAGCTCCAGTGGCAAATAAGGTTAGAGAGAGTTGCCTTAGATGGTTTGGTCACATAAATGCTAGCCTTCTGATGACCCAATTAGGAGAATAGATATATTAGATTTGGCCTATGTTATAGGTAGAGGTAGACCTAAACAAGATTTGGTTAGAATATATTAGAAATGATATTTTTTATTAGATTTTAAATGAGAATTTGACTCTTAATAGGACACAATGGAGAAAAAGGTTTCATGTAGTCGACCACATGTAGTGGGATAAAGGCTTGATGTTGTTGTTATTGTTGTTGTTGTTGTAGTATTTGACTAGACTAGTGCATTTAATGGTTTGACACTTAACAAGTACAGTTTAATTTCTTGCAAACATTCATGCCTACTGCTTATGATTGAGCATTTTACTAAATAACTAATGAAGCATCTTCTAATTTAAATTTTATTCCACTGAGCTGGCAATTTCTATGAAATATTAATGCTCATATTAGTTCAAATGATCAACATGTCATATTATGTTTTTCTCTTAGATGTTTGAGCTGTATAATGGAATTATTTATCTCGTTGAGCTTTTAGTTTACCAAATATTATAAATGGTGTTTCAGACAAGGGAATGAAGCAGGTTGAATCATAAATCGGGTGATTTGATTTCATGCTATATCTTAGAGTTTTGAATGTACAGCTTTAGATGTATCCAAGAAGGAAAAATATTCATGTTGTAAATTTAAGTATTTTGGAACATATAAATTTATATATGAAGTTTATTTAGAATTTTAATAGCCCATTTAATCATTATACTTATACACGTTTCATATAAATAATAATGATGGACCAATTAGAGGATTATGAGTGATTTATGTTTTATGACAATTTAGATAAACTAATTGTAGAAAGTGCTCTGCGGGCACTTGAAGGTGCAAAAGGCGCACAAGGAGGGGGGGGGGGGTTCTTTTAAAATCTTTTGCTTAAAATTCAAAACTTTATATACGGAAGCATAAAGAGATTAAAACAATTCAAAACAAGAACTAAAAGAAAAAAAAATTTCTTTTGCTTTTAAACTTTTACAAAATATTTTTTTTTTCTTTTTTGAATGTCAAAACAAAGTTCAACCAAAGATCATTCACCAAAAGCCTCATTCACAAAGCTAATCAAAATAAATCCGAGTGCAGTGAAATAAATTGCAAAAAAAAGTAAATTACAGAAAGTAAGAACACGCAAATTAGGTTTATAATGGTTTAGTCGAATCAACTTACATCCACTCCCCAAAGATCCTCCTCTTTGGGTATGCGCTAACTTAGCCTCCTTGGCTTGGCGAAGATGTCGATCCCTAGCCTCCTCGGCTAGTGAGTATTTTGCACCAAAGACTCTCCTTCTTAGAGCTCCACCAAAACACAACTGGAGGACCAAAGTTGCAGACTATTGGAGCAACTGTGTGACCCCTCTCACACTCTTAGCTCCCCTCAAGGCACTATCCCTTTCTCAATCTCACCTCCTCTTTCCCTTATGAAGTGGACTCTCTAAGCTCTCTCTTAAGAAGAAACAATCTTTGCCTGCTCAAGCCTTCTTCCCTAAAGACATAACAAGAGTTCATAAAGTGGGCTCTCAAACCCCTAATTTTAAATATTAAGCCTTCTAATCGTACAATACGATGCACAGATTGTACAGTACGATTAATTCAATTCCGTCGAAGATCTTCTGTACGATTAGTTATATCAAAATATAGATCGTCCGGGACGAACCAAGTTCATCCAGTTCAACTCTCTATTGATCGTCAAGTACGATCATTAATGATTAATTAGATCCTAATTTGATTCTTTCATCTGTGGGATTAAATTAGACAGTTGTAATTAATGTGCGTACAGTACAAACCAGTTTTTATAGTACGATCAGTTCAAAATTCAAATTTGCCTATTTTAAGTAACAGATTCAACGACGATGTATTATCAAAATAGCTGATTGTACAGTACAATTTAAGATCATACAGAATGATTAGTTATAGACATTTTTAATTAATCTCATTTAATTAAATATTTTAATTAATTTTTATTTGAATAGATCATATAGTACGATTTGAATCGTACAGTACGATTAACAAAAAAATTAAAATATTTAATTTTGCTCCCCTTATATGTGCGCACGGTTGTTTAGCCAACATACACTTAATACAAAAAAATGACTAAAGAAAAATAAAAAGTACATACTCCATTAAACACAGACTAACTTAGACACCGACGCTACACTATCTTGAGCCTTGATTCTTCACTTTTGCTCAATGTATATTGTACCTAAAATAGTCAGTAACACACAAGAAAAATATGCAATATGTGAAATAGGAATAAGTAAAATATTCATCCAATAATACTTGTGCTCATCAAAACATAAGGTCGGGCTCCCGGATTGCAACAATTGTCTACTCACTTGATCATGATTAATAAAAGTTAGGATGGATACCGGTGGAAATGTGTCTAAACTATCCATCTCTATTGCATTTCATGGTAGACTGGAGTAAGTCAATATGGAATATGACATTCTATATTAAATCTTCCTCTTAATTCTCTTCATGAACCACCAAGTAGGCACCCTCTAAATCTTACATGGCCCGAATTAAGATAAATTTAGACACCACCATATCTTTATTGGAACCCTTCATTTAGCGGTATAAGGTCCATTCACTCTCCATTTTGCTCCAATGTATGTATTCTTGTACCCATTATGAAGAGTGTGTTTTTTGTATTATCAAGCTCTTATTGTCAACAAATGATAAGCATCCATTGAAATAACATCATTTCATATGTTTTCTTAAAGTTTATTGTCAATAAAAATTTCATCAAACAATGCTTCCCCACTTTAATCTCATTTTTCCTCTACAATTAAAAAAGTTCAAAGGGTCTTAAATGTTCTTGCATTAAAAGTTTCAACTTCTTCACCATTTTAGTGAAAACAACATATTTGCAGTTTTTCTTATGGTTGATGACATTGCACACCTCCTTAGATAGTGCATCAAGTATAGAAGATGTTAGTTCAACCAATCCAACTCTTTGTCTATGTCAGCATTCAATATCGTTCAAACAATAAGAAACTCTCCTTCATCAGCATACACCAAGTATTCTTCATCTAGTTCAAGTGCATCATCTATGCCATTTTCTTCGATTATTTCTTCAATAATTATAATTGTGGGTTCCAAAAATTTGGCTTTCGAGACCCAACCTCTCTGCGTTATTCAGGAAGAGTTTGTTAGACCGGTCCACGCGGGACCGGCCCAGCGCAACCGAGCCGGAAGATTTCGGCCTCTTTCGGTAGCCGTTCGGTCCGCATGAGCCAAACAAACTTTTTAGGAAGGATTTTTTAGGGTTTTGGGAGGGAAATTTAAATGTAGGGATTGTTTAGGGATTTCCTTTTGATTTGTATGCATTAAATAGTTTGTTTTCCTAGGGTTAGGGCATCTTGAATTTGGCTGAAATTTGAGATCTCTTAGGTTTAGGTTTTTCTTGGGCTCTAGCGGCATCTAGAGATTTGGGAGAGATCAATCCTCCTCTCGAATAGAGGATCAATTGTATCTTGCTATTTTCCATTTCTATTTCATCAAATAATACAAATTATCTACTGTTTTTATGGTTTTGTGTGGACTTTTGTGGAGAATTCTCGCTGTTTTCCGAAGATTGATAGAAGATACTTGAGATCTACAAGTGTTTCCTATCAAATTGGTATCAGAGCACGTCGATCGAAGGGAAAGCCAATGGTCGGAAGGAAGGTGGAAGTTTTGGAGGGAGAACTTGGGCAACTCAAAACACATTTTGAGGAGAAGATTGCTGATTTTCAAAATCAGATTGCATCCGTCAATGAAAAGATGGATGAAAAATTCGCCATGGAGGAAGACATGTTGAAGAAATTGCTTGAGGCGAAAACCAAACCGGTGACATCGGAAACAAAGGAAACTGCTGGCGGCCATGGAAGAGATGGGAACCCTACCACATTTAGGGGAAGGAAAAATCCATAAGTGGAGATCCTGGAAAGAGAAAATGGAATGCCTCCTCTAAGACCACTTTCTAGGGAGGAGATGAGCATTTGCTACGCAAGAAGGGGTGCTGAATTTGAAAGGAGAGGGGATGATTTCGACCGCCAGGGTGCTGATTTTGAAAGAAGAAGAGGGGATTTTGATGAAGGGTTTGGGTATGATCGTCCGAGGAAAGATCGTGACAATTGGGGAGCACCTCCTCTTAGAGGAATGGGAGGTTATGGAGGATTTAGGGGAAACTGGTGTGACCCGAGGGTGAGGAAACTGAAGATGCCAATCTTTAAGAGGGAGGATGCGCACGGGTGGATCTACAAGGTAGAAAGATATTTCGCCGTCAATGGGTTGACAGAGGAGGAGAGACTAACGGCGGCGGGCCTATGTTTGGAAGGAAAGGCTTTGTCTTGGTATCCGTAGAGGGACATGCGACGACCCATACGAAGTTGGAGAGAGTTCAAGGATTGTTTGGTAGAACGTTTCCGAACTAGCATGGGAGGAGACTTCTACGAGCAGTTCTTCGCCTTGACACAAGAGAGTTCAGTGACGGAGTACCGGGAGAAATTTGAATACCTTGCTAGCCGATTGGACCGCCTTCCTGAGGCAGTGATAGAGGAAAATTTCATGAAGGGACTGACATCAGAGATCTGAGTAGAGGTTAGAGTAATGAGGCCTCGTGACCTGGGAGAGGCCATGGAGCTAGCTCAATTGGTGGAGGATTAGAGGCACCTGGAGAGCAAGATGGGAGGCAGTAGCTCAAGAGGTTCGAACAGGAGGACCACCACCGTTCTAGCACCCAAGGAGCCGACACTGGGTACTCTTAGGGAGACTTCGAAGGAGAAGATTACCGGAGGAAGACCTGGGGAAAACTTCAAGAAGCTCACAGAAACAGAATTATAGGAGAAGAGGGCGATGGGGATCTGTTTCAGATGTGACGAGAGATATACGCCGGGCACAGGTGTAAGGACCGAACGCTTCAGGTTCTTACTATTTGTGATCAAGAAGGAATGGAGGAGGGTGTCGTCTTTCCACCTTGGGGATAAGATGGATCTTTGGGAGGGGAGTATTGTTAGACGGGTCCATTGGACTGGTCCAGCCTGTCCACGCGGGACCGGCCCAGCGCAACCGAGGCGGAAGATTTCCGCCTCTTTCGGTAGTCGTTTGGTCCGCATGAGCCAAACGAATTTTTTAGGAAGGATTTTTGAGGGTTTTGGGAGGGAAATTTGAATGTAGGGATTGTTTAGGGATTTCCTTTTGATTTGTATGCATTAAATAGTTTGTTTTCCTAGGGTTAGGGCATCTTGAATTTGGCTGAAATTTGAGATCTCTTAGGTTTAGCTTTTTCTTGGGCTCTAGCGGCGTCTAGAGATTTGGGAGAGATCGATCCTCCTCTCGAATAGAGGATCAATTGTATCTTGCTATTTTCCGTTTCTATTTCATCAAATAATACAAATTATCTACTGTTTTGTGGTTTTATGTGAATTTTTGTGGAGAATTCTCACTGTTTTCCAAAGATTGATAGAAGATACTTGAGATCTACAAGTGTTTCCTATCAGAGTTTAAATGGACTAAGTTTCGGGGGAAATTCTTGGAAGGCAAATTGGTTAGAGATAATATAATACTAAGAGATTTTGCCCTCATATGCAAGGATTTTAAGATTTGAGGTCTGATTTTTTATAGAAGCAAGCTCCTATAGTTAACTACCCCTCCTGATAAAAGGAGAGCACTTTCGATTAAGGCTAGTGGTTAGACAGGCACTAAATATCCAACATATAGTTGTAGCACATTTAAATATTTAAGATTATAAATTTAACGTTGCACACTTAAAGCGGATGGTGGGGGAAATGAAGAACCCGATCAATATCTCATCGTTCCATTGTCCCGCATTATCATGATCCATAGTCTAATTAGTTAGAGAAGATAATCGACCAAACCTGACTAAAAGATCCTTATCGACAGCCATGGGTTACTTTGTTCAATGATACCTTGTAGACTTGGATGAATATTTGTCTAAGAGATAAATTTAAGTCAAAAATTTAAGTCAACCTTAGCTAATAGAGAAATTTATGCCCTCTCAAATCTACCCTATGATTTATTACTCAAGGGTGAAAACCATAAAAGAACATACAAGCTCTGGCCATAATTGTAATTTAGTGGAGCCGTTAGGCCAATCATATGGTCAGAAGACCCTATCATAATTGTTTACCTTATGGAGTTGTTGGGCCAAATCATCTATAAAAGGATATTGCCACATTCTTACTAGCAGGATATTACTTGAGAAAATTTTTTAGTAATATTTACAACTGGACATTCATTCTTTGTAAGCTGAAGTTATTCTTGGGAGGTGTTAGGCTTGCTCACCATTCTACAAAAAGTTTGCATAATCGATGCCACAAGACACTGCAACCAAAGTCTTCAATTCCATAGCGCTACAAAAAACGCATATAGGTCTTCAGGTACATGGTTGAAATTATGTAAATTTATCAATTTATTTATATTTTTTAGTTTAACTTTTATGTGTCATGCCTCATTACAAAATTCAACATCCTCCTCAGTAGGGGCATCATCGGGAGTGCTGAGTCTGCCAACCATGCTATGAAAAGCATGTATGATCAGCATTAAACAACACCACAACCAAGATCTTCAATCTCGTTGCGCTACCAAAGCGCGTGCACATACTTTAAGATTTTTCCTGCCACGCTACGAAAAAATTATACAGGGCTTATCTGCTGCATCATGAAGGTCGCCTATGAGCTTTCCCCTGTCATACTACAAAAAATGCGTATAGGGGTATGCTCGTCATGCCGTGCACATAACCAACAAGATTTTGAGTCTTGCTGAGTTTGCGAGGGTTATCCCTTAGCGTACGAGCAATGGCAATGACGACGACAACGAGGGTAATACAAAACTTTGACTCATTTTCTCTCTATATTTATTTTCTTTTTACTTTTTTTTTTTGTAATATATATATATATATATATATATATATATATATATATATTATAGAGAGTGAGAGGAAAGGGAGAGTTGTAGAGATAGAGAGAGGAGAAGTTAGGGTGTTCACTATTTAGAGAGAAAGAGAAGAGAGAGAATTAGAGAGAGCAAAATAGGTGGATGTTTTAATGTAGGTTGAAGGTGAAGCCAATTAGGCTATGGGTTTAGGTAGAGTTGAGCGAGAGTTCAAGTTGAGTGGAGTTAGATCAAGGTTGTTTGGCTGAATGGAGATGGCAGCATAACATTGGTTGAGCAAGAAGTATACTTGGGTAAGGTGATTGCAAGCTTGGAGAGTTAGTGTGGGAGAGGGAGGCGAGCGGGTCAGGATGGCGGCTTGATAAAGGGATGAGAACAAGTGCAGGTCGTGCAAAGAGGGTTATGGTGAAGACCAACTAGTCGAGTTAGCTGGGGAAGGCCTTGGTTGTGGAGGCGTGTTTAGGGGAGAGTGAGAATGCCAGAGAACTGGTGGTTGGTCGAGGATGTTGCTAAGATGGGGAACAAGTGCAGGGAGGCAAGCTTTGCCTAAAGAAGCAAGCGATTGAGAAGAGGTGTAGAAAAAGGGAGTAGGTTGTGGGAAGAAATGAGAGGGAGGAGGGTGAGAATTTGGGTGCAACTTGCTAGCGAGGAGGTGATGTGAGGGATGGATTGTGTGGTAGCTAGGAGGGAGGCTAGGCTCGTCGGAGTATCTATAGGAGTAGTTCGACTGTTTGAGAGAAGGAAAAGATAGGAAAGGTAGTTGCGAGCTCGAAAATGAGAAGAAAGAGGAACATGAGAATATGCATTTTTTTGTGAATGAGAAAGAGTAGGACTTCTTATATTATGTTTTTTTTACTTTTTTCTATGCAACTAGATTGTGATAATCTGGGCGCCAAATTTTAGATGAAGCAGAGCAAGGATACGTAGAGGATAGGATAGCTTTTCTTTTAAAAGATGGTCTTTTTATATTAAAACCATATATTAAAAAAATTATCAAATTTAATTAAATTGATTCTTAAAAAGACAAAAAGAAATGTAAATAAGTCCATCACATAATTTCTCGTTCCACGTGCGTCTCGATTTTCATGTCGTTGCCAAGTGTGCGGTCAAATTCTGCCTTTCAACTCGTGTGGCGACTCAAGCAGTATGGGTCTCTTTTATGGGCCATTTCACTGTTCAGGGCACAATGGTGAAGTATATTTTGCAAATGGACATCATTCTGATGTCCTCGCGCGATGTTGCACCCATAGACCGTTGTCTTTGACCTCCTTCACTCAAATTGATCACGAGGGGTCATTACTAGGGAAAATTTGATGTTTCGAGCACAACAGCAATGTCCATTTTGTGATGGAATGTCGTTAGGAAAACTTTTGCAACGTCACGCCTGCCAACAATCTCTTTCATTGTTGTCGTGTTGATTCGCACGTGAGTGGTTCCTTCTTGAAAAACTCAACGCTCTAAACATGTTGATGTAGATCATTTCACAAATAGACAACATTTCGAGCAATTTAGATAGTGATCGAGGCATTTCAAGCATGTCAAGTGCGACCATGTGTCCGTCGATTATTCGCATCATGCTTACTCGATTTGGAATGTATGTGGAGGTCAACAATATTTAATTATCAGTTGGGGCGACTCAAGGCAATTTGGCAGAACTTGCTTCACATGAAACATATGTGGTGTTAAGCATTGTTCGCGAGATTATTTGCCATGTTGTTCCTAGCCTGGAATCGATTGTATGGAGCAATCTGGGGAGAAATTCAACTCGCCTCTTCACAGGACTCAAATTGGCCCTACTAGGATCTTGCATATATCAAAATTGGAAGTTCTTAGAGGTGTATATTATTATCTTTCCACCAGTATAGCCAACTTGGTACCATTGAAAAGAATCCAATACTGCCAAAGTTGAACCGAGTGATTCTAGGCCACAAAACTACCCAAAAACCTTGCAATGGTGTGTTCTAGCTCCAAAACATCATATTTCAAGATGAGCTACTAAAATAAAGTGATGTATTATTCCACTATCGAGCCCTTCTATTGAAAATAATGTAGTTTCATCTTAACAAAAATATTTGGGTAAATAGCTTCAATGTAATTCTTTTTCATTTTCTCTCAAGTGACAACTGGCCCTTAACTACATGATTTTGATTTCTTTTGAGATTTTCCCACCAAATAGAAACTATCTATTTCAATTTAATGGCCATCAAGTTTACCTGCTAAATAGAGGAACTTCTTTGTAATCAAAGAAATAGTACAATGTGCAACTAATTGATGAGGTCGTTTGGATTCAAGCCATCTTCAAAATCAACAATATGTATGCCCAACATTTATAACATATTATTGTTTCCCTCATTGGATCCCGATAGCGATGCTCCTGCTTAAATCATTTTTAAAGCATTAAATGAAAATGATTGTCCATCTTATAGTCATATTGATTTCATTTGAATTGGAGGAGTGAGCATCTTGATCATAACATTTATACTTCATGAGGTGTTGTTACCATTAACTTTCGAGTTGCAACTCTTCTACCATGATGTTTTTAGTGCAGCTTTAGCGGTTCCTCATTGGTAGCATACTTTCTAGGCTCTGATATCAATTGACACTAAAAGAAATGAAGAGAGCACAAGAATCGAAAAGAGAACTAAGAGAAAATTAAGAAATTAGATTTGTACTGCAATTGGATTGTGTGAAGTTTATTTCTTGCATCGCAATCACTATGATGGATAAAAAATTAACCTGTACTTGAAATCCAACAAGCCAAGAACCCTCTAGCAATCTCAACGTGACATTACAATCCAAGAATTCTTGCAACTATTCCTCAACTCGCCTAATTGTCTGAGATGTTGACCTCATTTTTTGTATGAGGTCAATATAATCAATCCAGACCTTAGGATCTATCCAGACCCTAGGATCTACCTAGACCCTAGATCAATCCATAACCTAGATCAACTCAAACCCTAGGATCAATCCAGATCTTAGACCAATCGAGATTCAAATTAACCCAGATCTCAAATCAATTCAAACTTCAAATATATCCAGACTACAAACCTATCCAGAGCTCAACTCCAGTTGATGGAGTTACTTATTCCTTTCTCAGGTGCTAGTGGGGTATCATTAAAGAAGACTTTTGGAATGCTCTTAATCAGTTTTTTTCTTTCAACTAAGATGAATTCCACGTGGAAAGAAACATCTATTGTTTTGATTCCTAAGGTAACTGATCCAATTTCTCCTTCCAATTTTAGACCCATAAGTTTGTGTAATGTGGTTTATAAGGTCGCTGCCAAGGTCATTTTGAACAGATTATCTCCTATCATTCCTAAATTAATCTCTGAAGAGCAAGTGGCTTTTTTGAAAAATAGATCCTTGTCGGATCATATTTTGGTGGCTCATGAAATATTTCACAAAATCAGGTATTCTAAGTCTTCAAAAGGATTTGTTTCCTTTAAGTTAGACTTGGAGCAAGCTTATGACTCTATGGGTTGGCCTACTTTAGAAAAAGCCCTTAAGTATTTTGGTTTTCCTTATACAATTTCTAAATTGATTTTGGAGTGTGTTAAAGATCCGAAATTTTCCTTATTAATTAATGGGAACTCCTCAAGATGGATCGATGCTAAAAGCGGATTTCGTCAAGGTTGTCCCTTATCACCTTATTTGTTTATTCTTTGTACTCAGCTTCTATCCAATGCTTTTAAACAAAGAGGTGATAACTATGGTGTTCGGCTAAGCTCTAGTGGCCCCAAGATCTCTCATTTGTTGTATGCAGATGACATTATTATTTTCTCAAAAGCCAAATTAAAAGCTGTGAAGGAGATCAAAGGCATAATCACTGATTTTTGTGGTTGGACTGGGCAAAAAATCAATGTGAATAAATCTTGTATTCTTTTTGGAAAGTCGGTTAGTAGAAGGAAGAAAAAAACTATTTCATGCATTATGGGGATTAAAGGTGTCAAAGAATTTAATTATCTTGGGATCAAGATTTCCTTAAGGAGGTTAGTAGGAGCTGATTTTCAATTCATTATAGATAAGGCTTTGAGAATGATTAATATTTGGGGTGAGAAATTTATTTCCTTAGTGGGGAAGATTATTTTGGTAAAGACAGTATTGCTTTCTTATACTGTTTTTCACTGCACACACTCCTTGATTCCTAAAGGCGTCCTAGAAGAGATTGACAAACTTTGTAGAAGTTTTATTTGGAACAAGAGGAATGGTAGTTGTGGTCTTCATTATATCAACTGGAATGTTATGTGCTTGCCTTTGAAATGGAGTGGTAAAGCTCTTCACTCTTCTCATGATAAAGTTGGCCCTCTTAGAGCTAAAATTGCTTGGAGATACATTCAAGAGGAAGAATCCTTGTTGCATAAAGCATTATATCCTAAATACGGCTGCTTATTTGGGAAGGAAATTCCAAAGAAGACAGGTTCCACAGCCTGGAAAATTATTCTTGAGGGGGGTGTTTTTCTTAAGCCTATTGTAAGATGGAGCATTGGCAATGGTGAATCGATAAATGTATTCAAGGATATTTGGATCTTGGATAAGAGCATTAACAAATGGCCTACTTATGTGATTCCCCAAGGGTCTGAGGATATTACGGTGGACAGATTCATAACAAACGTATGTTGGGATTCTTTGGAGCTTAGCAAGTTCTTTGGTCACGAGCTAGTGGATCTAATAAGACAAATTCCGATTTCTCCTGTTTTATTATAGGATAGACTGGAATTAGTTTCTAACAATTCTGGTAAATCTATTTCGGCTCTTACATATGAGGCTACATTCCAACACAAACTACAGAGTCAGTACTGGATTTGGATTAAGAAAGCTAAGCTGAGTCCTCGAGTTGAATGATTTTGGTGGAGAGTCTTCAGCAAAGCTATTCCTACTAATCATTTCTTATGCTACAGGAGATTATTAAGGAACATGGGATGTCCTAGAGGCTGTAATATGATAGAAGATATTGAGCATGTAGTTGTAAGATGTAAAAAACTGTTAAGCGTGATTCAACTCCTTAACAAATGGGGATTTGGTATTCCAACTTTTCATTCGCTGGAAGACTGTTTTATCTGGTTGTCACCGCAAAACTATTGGTTGGTTAACTTGTATTGTAATGTTATTTACTTCTCTTGGAAGGCAAGAAATAAGCTTATTCATGAAGGGAGAGATGACAGTGCTTTGTTCATTGCTTCAAAAGTTGTCAGCTACGCTTCCATACAGCATCCAAGTTTTCTACTAGTTCGGGTATATGGGTTGCTAATCAACCTCATAAGCTGTTGGATAATCATTGGCACCCCCCTCCACCCGATTGGATCAAAGTCAATGTTGATGCATCTCTTCTTCAATCTTACAAAACTGGAATTGGAGGGGTTTTTCCTGACTCTAAAGGCAGATTTTTACTGGCTTTTGGACATTCTTGTGTTCATTGGGATATATCTCGGTTAGAACTCTTGGCTATTCAATCTATTAAAGGAGTTTTGCAAGAATGGATGTTCCATGACAATGCAAATATTATTAAGTTCATCCAAGCTTTACTGAATAATCAACAGAAGATGGAAGATCCGTTTTCCTTCAAAGAGTTCCAACATGTTATTTTTAATTGTACAAATAGGAATTGTAATAAGTTAGCCGATCTTTGTGCTAACTATATGATTTTTAGTACTTTTATTTGGGATGATATTGGGATGAATAAGGTTCCTCCTTCTTTCATTTCTTTGTTAAAGGAGGAATCTGATGCTATTTGTTAGTATTTTGTGTTTTTCTTTTTAATAAAATTCTATGCACCTGGTTGCATTTTCTCAAAAAAAAGAGCTCAACTCCAGTTTAAACCTTGATCCTGCCTCTGATATATCTTCAATCTTATCCAACCATTTATGATCATTCAAATGATTGTGAATGATTTGGATAATTCAAATTCAAGCACTCAAACTCAAAATCTAGATCAAATCCTGAAATCTAGACCAAAATCAGAAGCTCAAAGGTCCTGTCTTAAAAGTCTTTTTTAGTGATTTTTCAAATACTTCAAACCCCAATCAAATGATCCCCGATTCTTGATCTATCAATTACATATTGATTAAGCATGTCTCTAGGGTTTACCGTCCAAATTTAAGCTCAATCTAAGGCCTCTAACCCCAGAAAGTGAATTGAAATCCAAAACCTGTAAAACCATCAAATATTTACGGCTTACGCCACTATACCTCCCACCCAGTAGATCTTGACCTTAGAGGTTCTCACAAAGGCTCTAACCACATCCAGACCCTTAATCATGATATATTAAGCAGTAACTGTATTTTGGTGGACCCAATTTGACCCCCAGTTAATTAGGGGTCAAAATCACCAAAATACCCCTTAAGGACAATTTTTAAGTTTCCTCTAAAATTCAACATGGCCTTTTTCAATTAAGTCTCGGGACCTCTTCCAATGTATCCTAATCACCATTAGGAGTACATGGGACTCAAGTCCTGACCCTGGTCAAACCTGGTTGATCCAGTCAACCAATTTTGACCAAAATATCCCTTAGGAGTTTAAACAGTCATTTCAAACGAAATGACCTCCTCTTTGTATGAGACATGAAATGACCTCCTCTTTGTATGAGACCACTTCCAGCAGATCTTAGATATCAAATCAAACCTATTGGACCAAAACCCAGGCCCTGAATCAACCTGGTTGACCAAGTCAACCTAGGTTGACCAAATAAGCCCTTAAGGATCCAAACAGTCAATTTAATTGAAATGACCTCCCCAGACCCTAGAACCACCTCTAACATACTCAAAACATCATTTCAAATTCATTGAGCTCAAACATATGTCCCGAGTCAACCTAGGTTGACCCAAAGGTCCCTTAAGACTTTAAATGGGTTATTTAAACCCATTTAACCTATCTAACCCCTTTCAAACTTCAAATCAACTCCTACTCATGGCTTAATCATGTTCTAACCATAGGTCAATTAAACCCAAGTCAAGTTGACTTGGTCAATTCAATCAAATATGGCCAAACCCCATTACATACCCAATAGTTTGCTTATAGAGTTGATTAATCCCATCAAGCCCTTCTAGACCAGCCTCACCAGCACTCAAAACCTTCCTATATGCCACCTAGGCAGTCAAGTTGACTGTTGACTAGTCAAACTAGTCATTAAAATCTTTTGAAATGATCAAGTCCCCATGCCTAAGTTAATCCACTCCATTCCAGCCATTCAAATCTATTCCAGAACCTTCTAAACACTTTTAAAACCCCTCTAATCCCTGGTTTGGCTCTAAACTAGCTCCTAATCAAACCCATGTGGACTATGGGACAAAAGAGGCTTTCCACCTCACGTGTCCTTGTGTCCTTTTGATACTCTGCTCTCAACCACTCCCTTGACACTTGGAAAGCATCTAGGGGGATTGGCAAGTCGATCCTAGCCGCCCATTTGAACAGAAGAGGGTTCAATAGGGCAAAACCATCCAAAAGGGCTCATTCATGCAAGTCTCATTCTCTCAGCACCCTCAAGTTCTCCAGGCCAAAACTTGTTTCGTTTGAGTTCCTCCCAATCTCTTCTACACTTTCCACTTCAAATCCGACCGGTCAAACCTCGCCGGCGACATCTTCCCGGTGGCTTTGGCTAGTTTTTCGTCCAAGGCTTATAACAAGCGATCCGACGCGTTTCATACCATGAGTTCAACAGGGAAAAGATACGTGGATAATCTACAAGCTCAGAGAGCCCAAGATCAACCAAATCCACCATCTATTTTGGTTAAAATCTCTAACCCTAGCTTAAGACACCTAGATTAAATTAGCTTTTCATTAAGCGTGTTTTGAGCTGTCAAATGAATTCCCCATGATTTCTGCTTATTCATGGGACCTAGGTTTAAAATTTCATGCAAAATGACCGACCCGATTGCGAGAACGAACTATTTTTGGTCTTAGGGTTTCAGTTTAATTCATTTCTCTCAAGTATGAAATTTTAACCGTTGATCTTGCGATCAACGGTTAAGATCTCGTCTTACGACGCCTTGATTCGACCGTGTGCTGCCCTCTGTCGGATCAAAGCTTCGTTCGGCTCGATCAAAGCTATTCGCATATAGCGGAGGATCCAACGGACGGGAAGCGTCGCTAACGTGGATTAGTGATACCGCATCCGCGGTATTGATTAAGCAATGACTGTCGGCGGCGCAATCATTGCTAATCAATGCCGCCGCCAGCCAATGGTTGGCTGTTGTTCGTTCCGGCCAATCGAAACCCGCCGCATGTCTTCTGCTGCGGCTGGCGCTGCTAGAGCATTTAATTAGATTTAAATTTAATTTTAAAATATTTCAACATTATTTTTAAAATCATTTTGAAACTATCTTAATTTTTCTAAAATCCAACATAAATTAAATTTTAAAATTATATATGATAAATTATTTGAGAGCTTTGAGTGATCTTGAAAGTTTAAACATAGGTTACTATTAATGAAGAGATTTGATGGGGATGATTAATGAACAAATTATGTCTTAATTGTTCATTAATCAAATTATTAAATATTCATGTTATTCTTATTATATGCATGTATAGGATGCACACACTTGCACTTAGCTTAGGCTCCCCTAAATTTAGAAATTAATTGTGCTTGTGTGCATTTATGTATGTATGTTAAGGGTAAGTAGAATTTTGATTCAAACCGATACAACTTAGTGACATTAAGGACAAAAATTAATGTTTTGTTTAGAGAACTTAAAAAAATTTTAGAAATTAAAATATAAGTCCTATAAGCATGAAACTCAAACCATTTAAACTTAGTGACACCTACGACTCATAAAAATTCTCACTAATTTTAAAAATCATTAAGCCCCTTAATCAAATTAACTTAAGTCTAATACATTAATTAAGCCTTAAAATTTTAAAAAATTACCATAAATCAAATTTAAATTCAAAAATTAGAAATAGTACCTCTAATTGACCAAAATTCAATCCTTAATCAAAAAATAATAAAAGCCCATTGACTGGAATGCATATTTGAATTTTCTTTGTTTTGCAATTATTTTTATAATTTTGGATTTATATTTCAAACATAATTTTATTTTCTTAAAACACTTCATTTTATTCCCTTTATTTTTTTCAATTTTATGTGCATATAAGATGAGTTGGCAACAACCCTTCATTTTGGATTCAACAACTAAGATATTCTCAATAATTAATCATTGGTAATGAATGGCGCCTGAGATGGTAGTCGGTCAATCATAAGCCATAGGATGTAATGGATCATGATTTGTGCATGTGATGTTGGTGGGCCCACCTATGTGTGGCTTTGTGAATCAATGAGAGAAGCATCAACCATTGGACTCCTATACTGCTAGATGATTAGCCACATTAAACCCCATAACAATTTTTTTTTAAAACAAGCATGCAAATTCCCACATCTTAATTGCACCATTGATCCAAATCGTATATAGTCATACATTTGCCAAAGCATCCTTGCTAAAAACCCTAATTTAATTCTCTCTATCAATCCCCATCTCACCAAACCACTCTAACCTTAGAACTTCAGCCACACTGGGTGTAAAACCCACATGTGAGCAAGTATGTGTCACATTTGACTCAATTTAAGATACCCAAAATCTAAGATGCACCGACACGGACACGGCGACACGGACACGACACGACACGGACACGGGACACGGCATTTTTTAGAAATATAGGACACGGGTGCGACGTGGACACGGCATAATAATTTTTTTAATATAATATATAGAAATAAAGGTGACACCATATTGAAAATGGTAAGCAATAATAAATCAATGTCATGAGGACTTGTTTAGCTTATAACATTAAAATGTTTAGTACAATCACAAAAATATAAGCAAAAAATTATTTAGTACAATATGAAGGTTCAACTACTCAATAGAGAGAATGATAGAATTAGATTCAGAGGTTGGTCTTTGGCCTTCAATATCATCATCATTGAATATCATTGCTTCCAATTCTGGTTCATCTAGAGAAAGATTTGCAACCTCCAATAATCCCATATCATTAAGGCACTCGAACCCAGCTCCAGCAACATCCCACATCTTGTTATCACCTGTCATATAAAGTGGGGCCTTCCTTGATAGAAGACGAAGATTTGTATGCACATAAACTAAATCTTCAGCTCGTTGTGGAGTTATTTTATTCCTCTTCATTGATTGAATAAATGAATATGTGCTCCAATTTCTCTCACAACAAGAAGAGGATGATACTTGACCAAGAAGCGGTGTTGAAGCTCCATGAATCAACCACCACATTTTTGGATCCATCCTCCATCTATCAACCAAAGATTCTTGATCACCAAAATCCTCTAAATATCCAAAGAACTTTGCAAGTTCTATATTAATCTTTCTTCTCTCCTCCTCATTTGGAAAATATCGTTTCAAGCATATCTTTTTTATATTTGACACTTCTAAATCTTTTTGTGGTGAGACACGTTGAGGGTCTTGTTGAAGTCATTCTTTACTTGAATACCTTCAAATAATACAAAGCATATAAAATTATTTATTCATTTACTAAGAAATTTAAAATTAATTTAAAAAATGAATACAAATGTACCTTGGATTTAATGAATGGGCCAAACAATGCAGAGGTGTGTTGCTTTTGGTCCACCTATCCTCAAGAATGGTATAGACAATACTCCAAAAACTTGAGTCTTCATTATGTGACTTTCTTTCATGTCTGTATATAATTTCTTTCACTTTTGCTAACATAGAGTCCCACGTCTCATAAATCAAATGTAGGCATGATTTATCTGTGTTAGCCTCTCTCAACATATCATAAATCGGATCAGTGAAAGCCAAAATGTAATCTACATCATCTCACCACAAATCATCTAAGACCTTTTCTTTCACATACCTTGCCTTCCCAACATCATCTTCTCGATAACAAGACCACTTCTCACTAATCACCATAGATTGAAGAGCTTGTTTTATTTGTTTGAATCTTCTCAACATGATTGTTACAGAGGCAAAACGAGTTTCAGCAACAGCTAACATTCTCAAATATGATAAATCATTAAACATTGAAAGTCTCATTGAGTGGTTCATAATGAAATTTCTGATCAAAACAGCATCATCTGCAACTACTGTTATCCAATGACATTCAGCATATATAATTTCATTTGCTTCTATATTCTTTGCTGCACAAATATTTTTTAGAGCAAGATTTAAAGTGTGAACAACACATTGAGTCCAAAATATATGAGGATAAGTTTGCTCCACCAACAATCCTGCAGCTCTACACACCGGTGCATTATCTGTAATAACCTGCATAATATTTGAAGGCCCAATAATGACTATCACCTCTTTAATCAAATTGGCAATGAAATATTTATCCTTGTATTCTTCTTCACAATTCACAGCTTTAATAAACATTGGGCAATTCTCTGTAATGGCCATGAAATTAATGAGTGGTCTTCTTTGAGGATCATTCCAACCATTACACATCAAAGTGACACATTTTTCTTTCCACACTCCTTTTGTTGGTTCAAGCAATGTTTCAATATGTGCTCTTTCTCTTTCCAATAATTTTGATCTTATTGCATTATAGCCAGGTGGAACATAACCTGCAAGGTTGTTATTACATGCAAAAGTAAATGCATTCTTGTAATGAGGATTTCTTGCAAGGTTGAAAGGAAGTCCCGCTGAAAAAAACATCCTTGCAATTTCACCATCCAATTCCTCTCGCTGCTGCATGTTAAAAGCCTTCTCTAAAGCACTACTGGCAACTCCTTTTCTTTTCTTTGAATCATATCCTTCACTTCTATATGATAATGAATGATCAACTCTAACAGATAAGGAAGAAGTGTGGGATGAACCATGGGTAGATGGCAAAGGTATCTCTTAAGGAAGTGCCCTTTTGATTCTAGATTCAGCTTCATCAACTTGTCTGTTCAATTCAATCAACTGCGACATAGTAATCTTAGGACACATTTTAATTCCATGACCAGAAATCTTAAGTAGATGTGCTTTCACCCTAGAAAAAGATCCTTTGTAGGTGCCACCACAATAATTGCATTTGAATGACACATTACCTCCTCCTTCAGAAGTTTTTCCTAACTTTGTAACATGAATCCATAAGGGCTTATCAGTTTCTACAGATGGCTCTTTTGAACCATCACCTAATCCACTCCCACCAGCAGCAGAGCTCATTTTGCTTTCAAACACACTGGTGAAATGAAAAAAATAAAGGCTTAATAAATTAGTACAATATATCAAACCCCTAAACATAATGTTTCACTTATCCTAAAGATGATGAATACAACAATATGCTGGGCAGCCGGGGGTCCAAGGGAGCGTTGCCCCCTGGCGGTGTTCGACTTAAAGCGCAGCAAAAGTGCAACGAAAGCGTAACTAAAGCGCAACTAAAGCGCACCTAAAGCGCACCTAAAGCGCACCTAAAGCGCAACTAAAGCGCACCTAAAGCGCAGCTAAGGAAAAAATTTTACTTTTTTTGTTGCACTTTAGTTGCCCTTTTGCTGCGCTTTAGTTGCGCTTTTGCAAAAGGACAGCTTAAGCGTAGCAAAAAGATCTAAATGGACAGAAATGATGAATGGAGAAAAAATGGTGAAATCAACTTACAGGTTTGAAAATTTTTATGCAGTTTGGTGTCGCCTTTCCTCAGTTGCGCATAGAAACTAAGGAGGAAGGCTTGCTGCTTACGGCCGGAAGGGAAGACTAAGGGTGCGATCTCCAGGCAACCGCTGCTCGCCTCAATCGCTCGGGAAGACCACGAATAGGAATACGGGATTAGGGCGAAGATGAAGACTCAGGCATGAATCGGCTAATATAAAATAGCGGGACTAGAGTTTTTCTTTTTTTTTTTAAATTTAATTATCAAATAGCCAAACACACGTGTCCGACACGCGTGTCTGTTTTTTTTTTTTAAATGGGACACACTATTAACGTGTCCGACACGTGTCCCCGCCGTGTCGGACGCGTGTCCGTGTCCGACACGTGTTCGACACTGCATACCCTCTTAAAACGGAATGTCGGTGCATCATAGCCCAAAATCTTAACATTTACAAAATCTAAGAAATTTTATGTCATTGTGTTCTACTTGTCAAATGGAGCAATTTGACATATAGCATTATATGCCTAAATGTGAAGGATTTGAGAGTTAGAGAATTAAATCTAGATTGCATTTTCCTAAGTTTTAAAAAAAATTGATTAATGTTTAAATATGACAATTACTGTATCAAGGGTAATAAAGGACCAACAGGTGGCTTGCATGCATTGTTTTGGAAGAGGGTATTTAAGGAATTTAACTTGCCCTAGTTATACTTAGTGTATTTCCTTCCCAACAAAATTAGAAAAAGGGTCTTTGCCATTCAAGATTTTGTGCATGCTGGAGCAAACCGAGATGTGGGGCAGGTGAGAGCTGAGAAAGGTATGTGCGTCGGGAGGAAATCAGAAGGAGCTGGAATTGGGACGTTTTTGGGCTCAAGCTGAGGAGCTGAAAGCGGGAAATCGGGTGGAATTTGAGTGGGCCGAAGGGTGCTCAGCTGAGCTAGTCGGATTCCTGCTGTAGTGGGTGGTGAGTGCTGAATTGTTTTGGTTTTGGGAGCTATCTGAAGGAAGGTTTGTGCTGTTGGGTGGCTGGTCTCTTGATTTGAGGTAATGACAGGGAAGTTAGGGGGTGTGGGTTGTTGCATTTTTTGGTAATAGTAAAGGTTAGGGTTGATAGGAATTGGAGGTAGGAACATGTAAAATTAAGGGAAGATGAAGCAGGAAAGAAGAAATAGAAGAAAAGAGGAAAAAAGGAGAAAAGGAGAAAAAAGTAAGAAGCTATTATGTTTTTTAAGGAAAAATTAGTACGAATGGTATAATTAACATTTCAATTTTAATCATGTTCAGTTATTGATGGATGTTCCTTGTGCAACGGGGAATTGTAAACTAATTGTGTATGAGAAGGGAAAATTGGAAGGTACCCTATAAGCATAGACAGATGCAAGTTGCCCGATTTGGTGAGTCAGTGCGTTAAGAAGATAAGATATGCATCTTTAATTATGTAGCAAAGTAGTGTATGCGTGATATTTACTCTTGGACTCTTATATGATCGTAATTATTAGTCGAAATCGTGGTTCATACAACCATTGTACATGTAATCCCTTGTGACTTGTGAGTATGTTACATACGTTATCATGTGCAATAGGGTAAAATATGAAATATGAATCATACAATTATGCTTATTATATGCTGATACATTGATACAAATTTCAATAATGTTTATCTATATACACGTATAAATGTAGACAAACACATAAGTAATATATATAAGATTGTTTTCAGAAGAGAAGAAATACCCATGATTAAATAAGTTTAAGAAAATATCATGTCAGAAAATAGGTAGGTGGGGCAATGCGACCTCGATGGGCAATGTGACCCAATAGAGGCAATGTAACCTCAATGCCATGGAGCCTATGGCTATAAGACCTATAGTTGGTAGAGCCTAAGGGCTATAGATATAGAGGTAATGTGACCTCGGGAGCAAGCCAAAAAACTTAAATCTCGACATGACATTTTCTAGGGTTGAAAAAGAAAGTTATCAAATGAACAGAAATTGATAGTTGTGACTATATGTTTAAATGGTATGCATTACATAGTACTACAACTAGCGTAAAACGATACTATTAATGTTATACAACAAATAATTAAATGGGTAATTCAGGCAAGCATCATCCTTACATGTTACATGGTAAGAATCATACCCAGTATATTATTCTATATTGCTTTTACTGTAACTTTAGTAGCTGACACATTTTTTATGCACATTTGATTTACCTACTGATGTTCATATTCATTAGTGAATTATTGCACTTAATTTTGACAGTAGAGTTGCGTATCTTTATGAGTGTTATAGCTCACCAGATTTGTATTCTGGTTGTTATTACAGGAAAAGAAAAAATAAGGTCGAGCCAAAATAGTGACAGATTCAATTTTTATTTCATATTTATCTTTGTCAATGTGAGAGGGGTTTGATATGAGGTAAGTAATATATTCATATTTACATATTTTGGGCTTCCCAATAGTTGCTTTGTAGAGGAATATTTTGGGAAATAAAAAAATTCGGGCAACTTTCGCTTTTGAATGATGGTTCAAGTATGATATTTTATTGGGCTTCATTAAGATAACATGATTATAAAGGTTTAAATTTGTGAAATAAAGGCGTGTGACACTGTAAAAGCTACAAAGCTAACACTTTAACATTAAGGAAGGCAATGACAACGAGCAATCCCAAGCCAATTAACATTGTAGTGATTGGCTTTGGCCTAGAACAAAGTGTATAAGCTCGAGCTTGACTGCAAAATGTGCACAATGAACTTTAGAGAAGCCATTAGAAAACAATGTAAAAAGTGGTCCTTTGAAACTAGTTGGGTTTCTTTCCATGTACTTTCCTTCTCATTGCTTGACTCAATAACTCGTTAGGGTAATGAACTAGTTCCTTAGCATCCCTTGAATGTCTACTATGTGGTCAAGTAACCCCACAATGTCACCCAAGGGCACAGTATAGATACAAGCCTAATTCAAATTAATCTCTACATTGTAAGCCGTGTCGGAGGGTGGTATTGATAGGCCACTAGTTGTCCACCTAAACAAGCTAAGGGAAACTAGATGCTAAAATTACCTCTTAAAAACTACTTCAATCAAATACTAGTACCCCCTAGCATTTGCCAAGTACTCGTTTAAATCTGAGTATTCAATACTTCATCTTTCTGAATGAAATCATATTTTCAATTAGTTTCTTATTTTATCCATTACTATTTGTTGTTATTACTCCCTTCAACTGAGTGCTCCTTATCCTAAGCCATGTAGTGACATGAAGTTTATAAGTTGACCGTGGCTAAGCAGTCAAGTTAAGCTAGTTGACCTCTATTGATATAAGGGAGAAACTCAGAAGCTCATATCAAGTGCAGTGACCTCGAAGGGATTGAGAAATTAACGATATGAAACGAGCCAAATTATCTTCTTCCATGTCTAAACAACCATCTCACAATTTAATATAAATGACAAGCATGCACAATTTTGCATATGCCAATTATGATAAATCAAATCAAGCTACAAAAGCGCTAAATTTGTCCGCTTTTCTACCCCCGAATCATTTTTGCCCAAATTTTTACATTGTTTATTTTCATTTGTTTTCTTAGTTTGAATGTAATAAGGATAGAATAATATAATCCTTAATTTTGGAATTTTTTCCCTTTGATCTAGGTTGATTGTTGGCAGTGGCATCCCTCCAATTGATCCTACTTGAGTATGTGGACCACTCCAAATTGCATATAAGGAATTAATCTTCTTCCTCCCTTCCCCTTCATAATAAATGTATTTTACAGTTTAAAATAGTGTTTTTCTCTCTTCAAGATTTCTCAAGAGCAATCACTCAACCATAAACTACACAATAGGCCATAATCCTAGCCTCCATGTCCAGTTGGGCAAGAAAGAAAATCAGATAAACACTGCGTTACATGGAGATTCGATTAGGTTTTACTCACTGCCTCACATTCTACTCAACATTTAAATGGTCTTATCAATATAACAATGCCTGTGCGAGATAAGCCTTTCAAAATTAGTTGAATTAAACAGAATTTTCTTTTAAAAAAATACATCATATAAATTAAAACAAATAAGGAAAATCTTGCAAAAAGATAAACTTCAACATGTCATGTCACAAGTATCAGGAAAGAGTGTATAAATAGGATACGTGTCACTACTCACCATCAACTCAAGCTTCTTAACCTCTAAAGATGCACATTCGGCCTTCTCTTTTTCTAGTTTGCATTCTTTTTCAGCATGTTCTTTACTAAGATTTGTCATTTCCAAGGTTACTTGAAGCTCCTTCAAACGTGCATTAGTCTCACCAACTTTAAGCATACTTTCAATTGTTTCTCTGAAAACATACAAAGAAAAAAAATGACAAATAAGATGCATGGCACGTAATTTGAACAACATTCTCACCGTAAAGAATAATAGTTAAACATCAAGCTATGCTGTATAGAGGGAAAAAGGCAGAAAAAGAGTAAGTGAAGTTATGAAAAAAAAAAAAGGAGGAATAAGTAAATAATAGAAGTGCACAACATACTTCTGCAGCAGAGCAAATTTTCTGGGTATGTCATCATAGCATGACACATCAGGTATCTGATTCAGCAATGATTTCCAAGATGCTAATTCAGATTCTAACATATGAGCATGTACTTGAATTTCCTGTAATTGATTAAGCTCCATTTCTGCCTTCTGCCTATGACCCTTTTCCTCCAATAGCTGCTCTATCAATAGTTCTTTATTCATACGAAAAGATTTTAATTGTCTGGCCTCTAGTAATTCAGCCTCCTAAAAGGAACATGAAATAAATAAGCAAAAATAATATATGAAAAGCTTATCAAATAAAATTTTAGTTGTGGTACATAGCCCAGAATCAAGAATAAGGGGAATAACCTTGAATCACCTGAATACATAAAAAATTTAGATGTAAATTTTGGCACTAAAATCAAGTATGCCATAAGAACCCAAAACATATCACTTAAACATAAGACAACGTAAAATTGGAACAGATTAGTATGGTCTCAAACTAATAATACAACTACGGCTCCGTTGGACGCGGTAGCAGCTTTTTATAAATAATATTGTGAAGTTGTTATAGGAAAAGCAATTACTTTGAAAATTACTCAGAGTAGCATGAATATTAAAAAAATCAAACCGCAGCTTTCTTGTAGTTATTACATATTAGCATATTTGTTTGCAAATTAAATTTCTATACTAATTATTGTGTTAGTTAATTTAGGCTGTTGCAATAGTAATAATAGTAGAAAAATCAATAATTAGTAGCACCAATGGCAGTATATGACAGCAATAGTTAAAAGCAATAGTAGCAGGAGTAGCAGTAGAATACCATAAAACGAATGGTAACAACAGTAGCAAAGTATGGTAGAGAGCATTCCGCCAGAGGATAAATAGAAAAACTTGAATAATTAATAAATTAAGAAAATATAAACAAGTAACAGTAACAGTAATCTTTCTCAAATCAATGGAATAAAACATAATAGTTGATTAAAGCAACTCACAAATCCCTCATTGCAAATGAGAAAAAATAATTTTGAAAAATTTATTAATTTGAAAAAATAAAATAAAAACTAAGTATTGAGTACGGTTTAGATGTTGACAGTAGAAGCAGTGGCAATGGCAATCAAAATAGGACTATAATAAGTTCATTAAATTAAGCATATGGCGCAAATTTCAAAGAAGGATGCTATAAGTGATATTGAATAATCAATTATTGATAGGAAATTCATAATCTAGATTAGCTCATGAAATGGTTTAATGAGATACATGAAGGTGTTGGTAGTTGTAATGGTGGCAAGGGCGGGGGCTGATCTATGTAGGGCCATTGGATGGCACATGTCCATACTAGCCTGCTCAACTCCATTAGATAATAAAATGGCAAAATTATTTTTGCTGCCTAATTTCAACCAACAAAGTATAGAGTTAGAGAAATTTTGTGGTGAAGGACATGCAATTGGTGACCGGGCGAAGTCTGAAATTCTCAAACTCCATTTGGTACTCAATAAAACAACTTAGAGGATGAGAAACCCTCAAGTTTTGGAGAGACTGGCATAGATGCATCCCAACTAACTCATTGGGCTGAAGTGGATCTTACAGAAGACTCTACAGGAATGACAAAGCAATTAAACCCTCATCCTCCAAGGGATGTGCCAAACGTACAAAGAATAAGAAGCATAGTGTTAAGCAATCTCGAGGTAATTATATTGTTAAGATAGTTGATAATGTAACTCAAGTTGCTAATGTAATTCAAAGAATAACAAGGGCTTCAAAAAACATATTCACTGAAACTCATGATAATTATATTGTTTAGATGGTTGATAATGTACAAAGAATAAGAAGCATAGTGTTGAGCGATCTCATGGTAATTATATTGTTAAGATTGTTGATAATGTAACTCAAGTTGCTAATGTAATTCAAAGCATAACAAGGGCTTAAAAAAAATATTCACTGAAACTCATGATAGAGCTATCAAGTACTCCCCACTTTTTTGAGAAAGAGATTAGTACTATATATGACAACTTATCCAAAACCTAATAAGGATTTCATTTCTTCTTCTCAAAACCTGTGGAAGCAAAAAAAAAGATGGATATGAAAGGAGTTAAATAAATGTTTTTATATCGTGAAACTTACTGACAGATTAATCAATTTGTGTTGTAATGACTTAAAGTTTTATATTTTAAACAGTGATCTTAAGAAGCATTTTAGACTTATGAAATGATAATGGTAATTTTGTGTTTATCATATCATTACTAATTTTACCATGTATTTGATTGTAGTGATTTTACATTACCCGGCATACACCAAACTAAACAAACCCTAAGCATTTAGAATACACTTTTTTTTAACTTAATATATATATGCCCAATCACATTTGAAAAAAAATTCCCCTACATTTACTTTTCAAACGACCAATCTGTCCACAAATATTCAAAATGCACTAAATTTATTTTACATTGTATTTCATTTCCTTTGTATTTCTTTTTCACCAAACCAAGCAGCCCTTTAGTTTATATATAAATCATTCAAGTTATTGAAAATGGTTTAATTAGTAAATGTGAAATGTTTTGAAAAATGTTTAATTATATTTTCAAAAAAGCTTAAATTTATTGAGTAACAACATTTAGTTATAAGATGGTTTTAGTAAAAATAAAAAAAATTTGCTTTTAAATGGATAAAATTTGTTTAAACTTAGTTCACATTCTTTCTATGATGGATATAATCATCTATGAAATTCATATTGTATATAAGTTTCTTAAATTAAATAATTGCTCAAATGATTAATACTACAACAACAACATCATCAAACCTTTATCCCACTACGTGGGGTTGGCTACATGAATCCTTTTTCTTCATTGTGTTTTGTTAAAAGTCGAATCTTAATTTAAATCTAATAAAAAAAAAGTCATTTTTAATAGATCAAAAACAATTATGGCATTTATTAAAAAGTTATGAGGCGATTCACAGACAAAGAAATTTATCCTAGTGATGTCAAACTATCAACCAATAAGAGCGATAAATGATAAACGTTAACAAAATGAGATGAAAGATTACATGCAAAGAAATTTATTCATCTACATACAAAGAATTTAGCAATGGTTGATCCAAACATAAGAAGGAAAGATCCAACTTAAAAGTATACACAATTACAATCCAAATCAATAACTCTTTGCCACATTCATTTACTACGGTAAAGAGACAAATAGAGGTATATTTCAAGCCGAGAACATCATATCGGCCCTAATGGAGCATTTAAATGGAACATTGAGACTAAATATAAGGAACAATAAAAGGACCAAAATGATCCCCTAACTCTTTAGGTAGAACCAAAACTGTCCCCGACTATGTTAAGGGATTATTTTGGTCCCTCAACTCTTAAAAAAAAAATCAAAATAGTCCCACGGTTACTTTTTTTAATGGTAAAAAACAAAAACGTAACGGATATATCGAGTATGGGAGGGTATATATAGAATACTGTAAATTCGTCGTCAAAGTCGTCGTAAATTCCGAGAGCCGAAATCAAAATTGGGAAAACTTTACCTAGTGTGAAACTCCTTCCAGCGTCCAAACCCCTTCCAGCGTCCAAACTCCAGACCGAATCGAATGAGGCGAGCGTAGAATCCCGACGTCAAACTGCCGATAAAGTCGAACCCCAGCAGCCAACCGGTCTTCGCCTTCTTTGGCAACGATGAACTCCACTGGAAGCCTAGCGTCGAACTCCAGCAACATCGGATCCCATAGTCAGTTCTTTTTCGCTTCTTCTATTATTTGTTTGATGTTCGACTTTGCTCCTTCGACGATGTTCCCTTCCTATCGAATCGGAAGTCGCGACATTTTAATGTGAGGGTACCTATCTTTCTCCCTTTCGCGCGTTTTTCTACCAAATTATGTAATCGTCATAAATCTTGTTAAATCCAGCATCCAAAGAGCCCCTAACAGTAGATCTCTAGCAAAGTTGAACCCAGCAGCAGCAAGGAGACCAATCCAGGGAGTTGACGTCCTTCAACGGGGAAAAATCGTTGCACACCAAACCCCCACCCGCCTAGTCGTCACATTCGGTCGAGCACCCATGCGATTAGCTGAATTCGATCGAGTAGCAACCAGTGGGAGGTATTTTTTTAAGTTCATATGTTCGAGAAGTGTCGTTCAGCTTGTTTTGTGTTAGACCAGTCCAGCCGGTCCGGCGTACGGGCGAAATGGCGGAAACGTCCGCCTCCTGCGCACGCGATCCGACCGCCCGCCTGGAAAACGCTGTTTAGGAAGGATTTTTGAGGGAATTGGGAGGAAAATTTGAATGTAGGGACCATTTAGGGATTTCCTTTTGATTGGTATGTATTACATAGTTTGTTTTCCTAGAGTTAGGGCATCTTGAATTTGGCTGAGTTTAGGATCTCTTAGGTTTAGGTTTTGAGCTCTAGATTCGTCTAGAGATTGGGAGAGATCGATCCTCCTCTCGAATAGAGGATCATTTGTATCTTGGTATTTTCCGTTTCTATTTTATCAAATAATACAAATTCTCTACTGTTTTCTCAGTTTTGTGTGGATTCTTGTGGAGGATATTCGCTGTTTTCTAAAGATTGGTAGGAATTACTTGAGATCTTCAAGTGTTTCCTATCATTTTGTTATCACAAATTAACCTTAAATAAAGCTTGATTACTTAAAGTTGATTTTATTGTTTCTCAATTAAATCTTTAATAGCATATGTTTATATTTATTGTGAACCTTACTGTTATATTCATTACTTAAGAGCATGCATTATTTTCAAATATTATTTCACACTTGTTACACATCCCACTCATAAAAGGCCAATTAATTCCAAAGGTCAATTCCAAAAATACCCCTAATTTTAACACCATTAATTTTAATATCCAATAGTTTGGATGGTGGGACTATTTTAATTTTTTTTAAGAGTCGAAGGACCAAAATGGTCCTCAATATAATTGGGGACCATTTTGATCATACCTAAAGAGTTAAGGGACAATTTTGATCCTTTTCTCTATAAGGAACCATTATAAGTAATAGAGATTCTTGTTTATCAAGAAGAAACAAAAAAAATAAAATAAAATAAAATTTATGTAAGGAACATAATGAGAGGATGAAAGAAATTACTGAAAAATCATGTATTCATATGTCTGCATTATGAAAGAGATCTTTTGAATCATCTTCTAAAATGCGAAACATCAATGCACCTAAAAATAAAAACTTCTATGGATCATTTCATGAATCAAGATCATGATAAAGAGGTTGCAAGGAGAAAAATATAAGACAAATGAGAACTAAAGAAAATATAGATAAGAGAATAAGAGATGGAACAACACAATATATAGCTAGATGGTTCTATCAATGAAGCATCCCTTGCAATGCAGTGATGTTCAAGAGTTTTCATTACATGATAAAGGCTATTGCACAATATGGGATTGGGTCATAAACCACTGTCTTATCATGAGTTTAAATTTCCTATAGTTGGAAGAGATATACGAGTGATTGTGAAGGATGTGGCAGAACACAAAAATTTTTCACAAAAGCACATAATTATTCTTCTTGTTGATAAGACTAGATAGGGAGTTGAAGGTAAACTTGAATTTTGGAAGTCAACCTTAGAGTCTAAAGGTTTTCGTTTGAGTAGATCTAAAACCGAATATATGGAGTGTAATTTTAGTAGTAATAGATCTAGTGGGGGGATTGTGACTTTGGCTATCAAGTCATTAATAAGAGTAGACGTTTTAGATATCGTGGGTCAATTGTTCAAAGTGATGGTGAAATAGTTTGGTATCTTATTAATAGAATTCAAGTTGGATGGTTAAAGTGGAGGAATGTATCAGGCTTATTGTGTGATAAAAAGTCCCCCTCAAATTTAAGGGAAAATTCTATAAGATGGTGATGAGACCTGCAATGCTTTATGATGTAGAATGCTGGCCATTAAACGAGAAGCATAATATTAAGTTAAGTGTTACAGAGATGAGGATACTCATGCGGATGAATGGCTTTACTCTTAGAGACAAGTTACGAAATGAGCATATACATGAAAAAGGTTGGAGTAGCTTCAGTGGAAGATAAGATTAGAGAGAGTCGCCTTAGATGGTTTGGTCGCATAAAATGGCGACCTTCCGATGACCCGGTTAGGAGAGTAGATGTATTAGATTTGGCTTATGTGAAGAAAGGTAGAAGTAGACCTAAAAAGACTTGGTTAGAAAATATTAGAAATGACCTTTCTTTATTAGATTTAAATGAGAATTTGACTCTTAACAGGACACAATGGAGAAAACGGATTCATGTAGCTGACCTTACGTAGTGGGATAAAAGCTTGATGTTGTTGTTGTATATTTTTCTCTGAAGATTAGAACATGACTAAATTCAATATTGACTAAAAGGATGAAAAGCTAAGGAGATCACTTTGAAGAATACATTTTGGAATGATGTGCCCTACGCTTTGAAGGTTACAAATCCACTAGAATAGATGTTCAGATTAGCTGATGGTAAGAAGAGATCGACTACAAGTTACATTTATGATGCAATGGACAGAGTGAAGGATGCAATTGATCGTGCAATTGAAAATGAAAGAAGTACGGGCATGTCTTTCATATCATTAATGAGAGATGATGTCAACTCCGATAACCATTATACCAAGCTAATAACTATCTTAATCAAGAGTTTTTTTTTTTTAAGAATAAGTCTACAATACAATCGGATGAACAATAATGGAAGACTTATATACAAATATTTGGCAGATTAGTGAGATACCCATGATAGAATAGTCATAGAATATGAACACCCAATTTTTAACCATGCTGGTGGCTTATACAATAGAGTTTCATTAGCAATAGAGAAAATAAATCTCAAGATAAAATTAATTAAACCTTCTGTATAATTTTAAAATTATTTATTGATTATATTTTTTTTCTCTGTGACATTATAATTTCAATACAACAGAGCAGTAGTGGATGCATGATGCATAAGCAACAACTTTACAAAAAGTAGCAAGCAAAATTTTAGGATTGACTTACAGTGTGATAGACAACACTCGTAGAACTCAAGTGAAACTTATTAATAAGGGAAATAATGCGATCTCCCACCACAATTCTCCCCACAAATAAAAAAAACAGCAAGAAACAATGTAAAAATTGATGAAATTGGAAGGAAAATACCAAGATACAATTGATCCTCAATTCGAGAGGAGGATCTATCTCTCCCAACTCTCTAGACACCGCTAGAGCCCAAGAACACCAAAGAACCAATAGAATTCAGTAAATCAAACGTAACCCTAACCCTAATCCCAACCCTTCTACTTAAAGCATACAAAATAAGAAGGCAAATTACTAAACAGCCCAAACATAACTTAATTCCTGCACTAACCGCCCCCTCCTTCCAAATTCATTTCAAAAGTGGGCCCCCCAAGGGCGACGGGCTGCAGCAGAGGCGGACCTTTAGTCCACCTGGAGTAAACCCGGGCTGGCCCTTTGCCTAGTCCAGGCTGGACCGGTCTAGCCTGGACTAGTCTAACAATACCCCCTCCCAAAGAATCACCTTGTCCTCAAGGTAAAAGGACGAAACTAGTGCTTTACTCTCTCATATGGCTCCTAGGTGGGGTCATAGTCCGGTAAGCTCTTCCATTTTATTAGAACCTCCTTAGTCCCCTCTTCTTCCTGACGAACCCCCCTCAACTCCAAAAGTTCTAATACCACATTCAAGTCCTCTGTTGGTGTCACCGGTAACTCTGAACTAGTTGTATGTTCCCCAATCGCTCTCCTCAGTTGTGAAACGTGAAACAATGGATGTATAGTTGTCGTCAATGGTAATCTCAAACGATATGCTACTGCTTCAATCCTCTCCAATACCTCATATGGGCAAAAGTACCTTGGAGCAAGCTTCTCATTCCTCTTGTTGGCCACAGTCCTCTGTCTGTAGGGTCGTAGCTTTAAAAACACCCTCTCCCCTACGTTGAACTGGATGTCATTCTTGTGTCCATCCACCTGTTTCTTCATAATCTATTGTGCCCTGAACAGGTGCCTTTTCAGTTCCTCCAACACTCTGTCTCTTTCCTCCAAGTACTGCTCTACTAAAGAGACTGGTGTGCGACTCCGCCCAACATGCACCAAGTGAGGTGGGTCTCATCCGTACAACACCTTGAATGGGTCATCTGGGAAGCAGAATGATACGAAGTGTTGTACCAGTACTCTGCCCATGCTAGCCACTTGGCCCAAAGCCGAGGTGTCTCCAAAACAAAGCATCGTAGGCAGGTCTCCAAGCTCCTATTTACCACTTATGTATGCCCATCTGTCTGAGGGTGGTAACGGTACTCGTCTTCAATACGATCCCCTGCAACCTGAACAACTCCCTCCAAAAGTGGAGAGGAACACATTACCCCTGTCGGACACTATAGATTCTGGTAACTCATGCAGTCTGACTACCTCTCTTATGAAAGTTGCTACCATTGTCACTGTCGTGTAGGGGTGTCGTATGGGAATGAAGTGAGCGTACTTGCTCACTCTGCCCACTACCACCAGAATCACGGTAAATCCTTCAGTTCGAGGTAACCCGTCTATAAATCCATGAGATCTCCTCCCAAACCCGATCTGGTAGAGCTAGGGATTGAAGTAATCTCCCTGGAGCCATGGCCATATACTTGTTCCTCTGAAAACCTCACAATTGGCTACCATCTCCTCCACATCTTTGTACATCCCCTTCCAATACAATTCTGGTGTAAGTCTCCTGTATATCTTCTGCACCCCAGAGTGACCCCCAATAGCGCTCTCATAAAACTCCTAAAGCAGGTGTGGAATATGGACTGATATTTGAGGCATCACAAATCTCCCCTAGTAGATTAGTCTCTCTCCCCTCTAGAGAATAACCAGAATGGCTATTCTCATCCTTCAGTAACTCTACCCTAATCCTTCTCAGCTCCTTATCTCGCATACTCTCCTTATTAATGGCCCCCAATCCAGTATCAGGAATATCGATATGGCTAACTCCTGCAGCTCCCCCATACAACTGGATAAGGCATCCGCTGCCTTGTTCTCTATCCCGAGCCTATACTGGATTTTGAAGTCATATTCAATAACTTTGATAGCCATCTCTGGTGTTCCTCAGTCACAATCCTTTGCTCCAACAAGTACTTCAAGCTCCGTTGCTCCTTCCTAACAATGAAATGTCGATCCAACAAATAAGGCCGTCACTTTTGGATGGCTAGTATAATAGCCATCAACTTCCTCTTGTAAACTGACTTCAGCCTAGCTCTAGCTGTCAATACCTGACTGAAGTAAGCTATGAGTTGATGGCTCTACATGAGACTGCCCCCAATTCGTACCCTAATGCATCAATCTCTACCAAAAAAGTCTGATTGAAATCTGGTAGGGCCGAGACCGGTACAGTGGTCATGGCTTTCTTCAATCTCTCAAAAGCCATGAAGCAATCCTTCTTTAATTGTTCTGTAAGTGGCCAGGCGATGATGCTGTAGCTCCTCACAAACCTCCTGTAGTATCCCGTCATTCCTAGGAAACCCCTCAGCTCCCTTAGATTCTTTGGAAGCGACCATCTCAAATTTCCTTAATCTTACCCTAATCTGCGGCCACCCCCTCCTCAGATACTATGTGCCCCAAGTACTCCACACCGGTCTATGCAAAGTAACACTTCTTTAGATCGGCCCACAGTTGCTACTCCTGTAACACCTCTAGGACCGTCCTCAAGTGCTCTCAATATTCCTCATCCGACCTGATGTACACCAATATATCATTAAAAAAACAGCACAAGTCTCCTGAGATATGGTCGGAACCACCTTGTTCATGAGAGACTAGAATATAGCCTGGGCATTAGTGAGGCCAAACAGCATCACCAGGAACTCATAGTGTCCCTTATGCGTTTTGAAAGCAGTCTTCGGAACATCCTCCCCTCTCATTCGAATCTGATGATATATGGACTTTAGATTTATCTTTGTGAAGATAACTTCCACATATAGCTTATCTATCACTGGGATGGGAAACTTGTTTGGCAAAGTCTCTTTATTCAAGGCGCGATAGTCCACACAAAATCTCCAACTTCCATCTGTTTTCTTAAATAGTAAGACTGGGCTAGAAAAAGGACTCACACTATGCCTGATAATCCCAGCCTCCAGCATCTCTCGGATCAATTTATCAATTTCATCCTTCTGAAACTGAGGGTAATGGTAAGGCCTGACACTAATGGATGACACCCCTCCCTCAAGGTGATAGCGTGCTCCTGCTCCCTCGGTGGTGGCAATCCTTGAGGTGGCTGAAAGACCTAACTAAATTGCCGCATCAGTGGTTGTACTAAAGGAGGAATGTCTCCCCTCCTCCAATCTGATCCCTTCAAATCTCTGCAGCTCCACCAGGAATCCTCCTCCCGCCTCCTGTATTGTTCTTACCATAGTTTTAAGGGACACAATGGCTTTGGATAACCCCACATCTCCCCTGATCTCTACTCATCTCCCCTCCACCACCAGCTCCATCGTCAGTGCTCCCCAGTTAACCTTGGTATTTCCCAAGGTCTGCGGCCACTTCATTCCCATGATGATATCAGTGCTTCCTAACTCCAATGGGAGGAAATCCTCCTTCAACGGAACCCCTTGTATTGTCAGCACTACTCCCCTACATATTTCCTTACCCATCTCCACCTTCCTCATCCCCATCATCACTCCATTACACCCCATGTCCATCAATGTCACCCCAGTTGGTCCAAGACCCAGTTGGAGATAAAATTGTGGGTGGCCCCACTGTCAATCAACACCACTACCTCTATGTCTAATATTTCTCCTTTAACTTTTATGATATGATCCGGGTTGAATCTTACCATTGAGTTTAGGGAGACCTCTGCCATGTCTAGATGGAGCTTGTCCTCCTCTTCTACCCATACCTTACACCCACCTCCCTCCTCAGTTTCCTCGTCATCACAAACGATGAGAACCTGAACAGTTCGGTCCCTACAGCTGTGCCCCGGAGTATACTTCTCATCACATCTGAAACATAATCCCTTCGCCCTCTTTTCCTACAGCTCTCTCTCAGTAAGCTTTTTGAAGTTTTCCCTACTTCCCCCTTCTATAGGCTTCTCCTTTGGGGCCTCACGAATGTTGCTAGATGTTGGCCTCTTGGGTGCTAAGAAGATGGTGGTCATCCTGTACGAGCCACCTGAACTGCCGCCTCTGCCTCCCCTCTCCTGGCACTTCTAATTCTCCACCAGCTGAGCTAGCTCCATAATTTCTTCCAAGTCACGAGGCCTCATTACTCTAACTGCTGCACGAATCTCTATCTTAAGCCCCTTCATGGAATTCCCCTCTAGAACAATCTCAAGCAGCCGATCCAGTCGACTTGTCAAGTACTCAAATCTCTCGCAGTATTTGCCACCGAGCTTTCTGTGTCATGGCAAAAATACTGCTCATAGAAGTCCCCTCCCTTGCTGGTTCGAAACGTTCTAATAAATACTCTTTAAACTCCCTCCAACTTCGTATAGGCCGCCTCATGTCTCTCCATTAGTACCAAGCCAATGCCTTTCCTTCCAAACAAAGGTCAACTGTCATCAATCTCTCCTCCTCCGTCAACCCATTGACAGTGAAATATCTCTCCACCTTATAAATTCACTCGTGTGCATCCTCCGTCAACCCATTGATAGCGAAATATCTCTCCACCTTATAAATTCACATCGTGTGCATCCTCCCCCTCAAAGATGGACATCTTCAGCTTCCTTACCATCGGATCTCCTCCATTTCCCTTAATTCCTCCATAATTTCCCCTTCCAATGTGGGTGGTCCCCCCTAAGTATCTTGATCCTCCTTTCCACGTTCGTACCAAACCCTTCCTCGATTTCCACCCTCTTTCCTTCTAAATTAGCAACTCTATGTTGTAATCTCCCTCCCTTCTTTAAAATCAGCACTCATTTGCTTATACTGAACATATACAAGCCTCTCCCCATACCTTTCACCTCTCTCCTCCCTCTGATAGGTTCTAGATTGGGTCTTCTCCTTCTCCCCCTAAGATCTCCACATCATTTTCATCCTAAATTATCAGAATTTGTATTTCTTCTGACCGGCACTCTTGCCTCTGATGCCGTCGTTTGGTTTTGAAGATCTCATATCTTTTTCGTCATCTCTTTATAGGTCCGAAAATTTGCCTTCCATGGAGGAAATTCTATCCTCCACCGATCGCTTTGATTTGACTCACCTCCCCTCAAGACGTTCTTACAAAGCATCAATTTTTTTGCCGCCATCGATACTCGAATCTTCGTTAGACTCAAAAATCCGTATTTCAGCCCAACAAAAAGCAAAAAACAGCGGTTTGAAGGTGAAACTGCTGCAGAAATCAGCCAAAAACACCCGAAATCCAGCCCCGGACATGGCTCTAATACCAATTTGATAGACAACACTTGAGAACTCAAGTGAAACTTATCAATAAGAGAAATTCAGCAATCTCCCACCACAATTCTCCCCACAAATCAAGAAAACAGCAAGAAACAACGTAATAATTGACGAAATTGAAGGAAAATACCAAAATACATTTGATCCTCAATTCGAGAGCGAGGATCTATCTCTCCCACTCTCTAGACACCACTAGAGCCCAAGAACACCAAAGCACCAATAGAATTCAGTAAATCAAAGGTAACCCTAACCCTAATCCCAACCCTTTTACTTAAAGCATACAAATAATAAGGAAAATTACTAACCATCCCATACATAACTTAATTCCTGCCCTAACCGCCCCTTCCTTTCAAATCCAATTCAAATATTGGGCCCCCAAGGGGCGGGCTGCAGCAGAGGCGGACCTTTAGTCCGGCTGGAGTAACCCGGGCCAGCCCTTTGCCTAGTGATGGCTAGACCGGTCTAACACAGTGATGCTAAGTGTGAGACGAATTGAAGTGTCTTCGAACAGGTAAACAATTTAGTCATTTTTGAATATTCTAAATATTTAATATGTTATATGCATTTCTGACTTCTTTCTACAGATTCATATAAAGAAGAGAAATTGATTAGGTCAAAAGCATTTAAATAATTTAGTGTTCATCAGTATAACCAAACTTTAAAAAGAAAATTCAATTTGAGAGATATTCTTGATCCAAAAAATATAGTTTCTATTGATGGAAATTGCAAGTGGTTAATTGAGGAAATGAAGGATGCTGGTAAGCAACAATCCATTGATAAAGATTTGACTTGGAGGCAAATTAAACAGGCATGAAAAGAAGTTGATTGCAAGTGCTCTATAAGATTTGGCAGGTTAAGAACAACAGGAAGTTCATCCCGCAAATGACTGCTAGTTCATCTCGACCTGCATTCACTTTAATAGTTCAAGAAAGAGAAATGATGTTGACTCACAAGAAATAGAAGAAGATTTTGAGATGAAGAAAATCTACCATAAAGATAAAGAGATTATATAAATAAAAGAGATGATAATGACTAATGAATTCTCTTTAGCTTTCTTTATGAAACTTGATACTTTATGCATTTAAATTTAACTTCTGTTATAAATTAAATGGATTTTTATGGAAAAGTTTTAATTTTTATGCAAAAGTTCTAATTTTTATATCAAATTACTACATTAGTTTTAATCTTATAAATTATTTGTTAATTCCCATGCCCAATAACCCCAACGATATCTTTATCAGGTTTGTTTAACTCAACTTTTTGCTTTTCTTTTTTAGCAATTAGTACTATGCGTAACTTGTTATATGATATTCCATTTCCACTTATCTTATTCAATTAAAAGCTCTTAGCCGCAACATTTTGAAAATAAAACATTAAATCATGATTAGGTCAAACAAAGAGCAAGAGGGACATCAAGTGAAAGCTAGCGAGAACGAGCAAGGAGGTAATCAAAAGATTGTGAGAATAGAGAAAAAAGAGAAAGGAAGTGATGGAAGTTTGACTGGGCGAGCGAGTTGAAGGAAGCAAAAAATCGCAAGCATACAACAACAACAACAACAACATCAAGCCTTTATCCCACTACGTGGGGTCGGCTACATGAATCCTTTTCTTCAATGTGTCCTGTGTAAAAGTCAAATTCTCGTTTAAATCTAATAAAGAAAGATCATTTCTAATATTTTCTAACCAAGTCTTTTTAGGTCTACCTCTACCTTTCTTAACATAAGTCAAATCTAAGACCTCTACTTTCCTAACCGGGTCATCGGGAGGCCGCCGTTTTACGTGGACCAAACCTCTAAGGCGACTCTCTCTAATCTTATCTTCACTGGAGCTACTCCAACCTTTTCACGAATATGCTCATTTCGTATCCTATCTCTAGGGTAAAGCCACTCATCCACCTGAGCATCCTCATCTCTGCAACACTTAACTTAGAATTATGCTTCTCTTTTAATGGCCAATATTCGGCACCATAAAGCATTGCAGGTCTCACCACCATCTTATAGAATTTTCCTTAAGTTTGAGGGGTACTTTTCTATTACACAATAAGCCCGATTGCATTCCTCCACTTCAACCATCCAACTTGGATTCTACTAATAATATCCCCATCTATTTCACTATCATTTTGAAACAATAGATCCAAGATATCTAAAACATGTACTCTTATTAATGACTTGATCGGCCAAAGTCACAATCCCCTCACTAGGTCTATTATTACTAAAATTACACTCCATATATTCCGTTTTAGATCTACTCAAGCAAAAACATTTAGACTCTAAGGTTGACCTCCATGATTCAAGTTTACCTTCAACTCCCTCTCTAGTCTTATCAACAAGAAAAATATCATCAGCAAAAAGCATACACCAAGGTATATCCTCTTGCAAATGTCTAGTGAGAACATCCATGACTAAAGCAAAAAGATATGGGCTTAAGGCTGATCCTTGATGTAATCCAACCGAAATAGGGAAATACTTGGTCAAACCACCTTGTGTTTAAACACAAGTAGTAGCTCCTGCATACATATCTTTAATGATTTGAATATAAGCATTGTTAACTCCTTTCTTTTCAAGAACTCTCCATAGCACTTCTCTTGGAACTTTATCATATGCTTTTTCTAAATCAATAAATATCATATGTAAATCCTCCTTATTCTCTCTATATTTCTCCATCAAACCTCTTAATAAATGTATGGCTTCCATAGTAGACCTACCCGGCATGAATCTAAATTGATTTTGAGAAACATTAGTATCACGCTGCAACCTATGCTCCATAACTCGTTCCCATAGTTTTAAAGTATGACACATTAACTTAATTCCTCTATAATTTGCACAATCTTGTGCATCACCTTTATTCTTAAAAATAGGGATTAACACACTCATTCTCCACTTATCTGTCATCTTTTTAGTCTTCAAAATAGTATTAAAAAGTTTAGTAAGCCAAGAAATTCCTTCATCTCCTAAGCATTTTTACACCTCTATTGGAATATCATCAGGTCCAACAGCTTTTCGACCCTTCATTTTCTTTAAAGCCTCTCTAACTTCGATTTTACTAATACGTCAATAAAAATAGAAATCTTTATTTTCATTTAGGGTGTTAAGGTCACTATAGTCAATTTTATTTTTACATTCTTTATTTAAAAGTTTAACAAAATATCTCATCCACCTTTGTTGAATATCATCTTCTAAAAAAAGTAAGTACTTTTTGATCTTCATCTTCTAAGTTAAGTGTTGCAGAGATGAGGATGCTCAGGTGGATGAGTGGCTTTACCCTTAAAGATAGGATACGAAATGAGCATATTCGTGAAAAGGTTGGAGTAGCTCCAGTGGAAGATAAGATTAGAGAGAGTCGCCTTAGATGGTTTGGTCACGTAAAACGGCGGCCTCCCGATGACCCGGTTAGGAAAGTAGAGGTCTTAGATTTGACTTATGTTAAGAAAGGTAGAGGTAGACCTAAAAAGACTTGGTTAGAAAATATTAAAAACGATCTTTCTTTATTAGATTTAAACGAGAATTTGACTTTTAACAGGACAATGGAGAAAAAGGATTCATGTAGCCGACCCCACGTAGTGGGATAAAGGCTTGATGTTGTTGTTGTTGTTGTTTTTGATCTTCATCCTTAATACACTTCACTTGAACTAAATCCTTACTACTCCTATCTCTTTGTTTGGCTAACGTATACTATATATATATCTTTCTCCCTCATTAGGATCTAATCTATTATATAAATCACTAAAAGCTAAACTTTTTGTAGCGCATATTATTTTCTTAGATTCCTTGCGTGTCTCTTTATATAATTTTCAATTATCAGATTTTTTACAGTTAAACCAATTTTTATAACAAATCTTCTTATTTTTAATCTTTTCTTACACATTTGGATTCCACAACCACTATTTTTACTATTATGAGCTTTTCCTTTGAAACTTCCAAGCATATCTTTTTGCAATATTCTTAATATCACTTGCCACTTTTTCCCACATAACATAGTATTCTCATGCACAGACAAAATCTTAAGATCTAAAATCTTACTCTCAAAAACTATTTTTATTAATATTTTTTAAATGCCCCATCTAATCCTAGAAAAATGTTTTACTTTATTTTTTATTTCTTCTCATTATCTTCAAGTCCAAAACTATAAACGATGTGTGGGTACATAAATTTTCACTCAGGAATGACTTTACAATCTTTGCAATCTAAACGATCTAATTTCCTTATAAGAAAATAATCAATCTGAGTTGTACTATATCCATTTTTATAAGTAATGAGATGCTTATTCCTTTCTAAATAAGATATTAGAAATTAAAAAATCATAAGTTAAACATAAATCTAAAATGGACTTACCACCTTCTTTATTGTTCCAAACCCATGGCCACTATGAATACTTTTAAAATTCATCTACCTCTCTGCCAACATGTCCATTTAAATCTCCTCCAATAAAAACTCTTTCTTCAAGAGGTATCTTTTGTATTAATTCTTCTAAGTCATTCCAAAATTTTTAATTTTGAATCCATATCCAAACCCACTTGAGGAGCATAAGCACTTATAATGTTAACAATCTTAGCATCAACAACAATCTTTAAAGCTATAATTCTATCTCCAATTCTATTAATATTTATAACATTATCCTTCAAACTCTTATCTAAAATCACGCCTACACCATTTCTAGTACGACTCCTACCCGAATACTAAAATTTAAATCCTAAACTATCAATCTCCTTAGTCTTTCTCTCCAACCCATTTAGTTTCCTGAATGCACCACATGTCCACATTAGCAGTTAATATTTAATACTATGCTTTCGTGATTTTTCATTTTTAAAATGTAGTAGAAGATTTACTTTTTCCACATTTCTTTGTTTTTCAAAGATCGAAAGCATAAGAAAATAATGATTAAAGGCAGACTTAAAGGCCAAAACCACCAAAACTTTGAAACTAAACTCTTAATCAGATTCCAAAATAAAATGAAACTCATAATGAAAACAGTGATTATGAGGTTATCAAGAGGCAAGAGGTTGATGGCTAATCAGATTCCATAATGAAATTGAATTCATAATGAAAACAGTGATTATGAGGTTATCAAGAGGCAATAGGGGTGTTTTATTGTTAAACATATCTAAATTATCACATTTGCTAATTTAAGATAGGAATTACATTATTTATTCTTATAATATTTCTTATATTGATGATATTTTCTTTGATCATATTTTCCTGGATTGTTCTCTTCTATTGACGATATATATAGGCATGTATATGCTTATACTAATATGACAAATGAGCAAAGATGTAGTTCTTATATGTATTTCGCTCAAAGCATGATATCAAAGCTTAGATCTCTCAATCTCTCCCCACAGAATCACCTAATGATGGCCATTAATTTCTTTCTCATAGTCGCTAATTTAAATGTTGCTCCATGTTGCACAAAGCTCAATTTCTGTGTTCTTATCCCACCCTCCTATGTGATCTCTGTTCTCGAGGAATCTGTACCGATGACTTTTTGTCCTCACTATGACAACACACTCATCAATACTCTTCATCGATGCTTTCTATTAACTCTCTCTGACAATACTCTTCATTAATATTAATGATACATTTGTTCAAGGATCTTATATGTCATCTTTGACATGAATCTTGTAGCCAACTCTTATGTCCAATTCAAACTACTCGCTCTTTGACCAAAAAGTCTTGCTCTTGCAACATTTGCCATCTATGGGCAATAAAATTTTTGACTAATTCATCCATCATCACTATTTTTTCTAGACCTAAATTGGCATCTTATATGTTGCATTGAATTTATAGTGAAGTGTAACCATGTTGATATTATCAAACGTCCAAATTTATTTAAAATAGTAATATAAATTATTTATTCAAAAAATATCTCAAATAATCCCCAGACTATTTATGTGTGGCCAATTTGTCTCAAAGTATCACGTTGCTCCAATCTACTCCCTTAAGTATAAGAAATTGATTGAAAATGGTCTCTCCTATTGTAATTATGATGTAAAATTTATCCCAATTTAGTAACTCGATTATAGAAAATTGATCTCAATTTAGTCCCGAATTAATCAATTTTGGATTAACAGATTAATGTTGAATAATCGATTGACTAAACTGGAACAACATGATACTCTAGGACTAAATTTATCATATACAAATAATCGAGGATTATTTTGAAGTTTACCCCATTATTTATTATTGAAATACTTCTCATTATTGAAAATAAGCTAATTTATTATATTTTCCTTGATCATTCTCATCTCTTGACCCATTTTTTCAAGGAAAATAGAACATAGACATCTAAAGTGCACATGAATAATCTAATGACTTGACCTTAATTATATCTACACTAGATGTTAATTATGTCTACATAAGCCAATTCATAGATATTTGTCACAAGTTGCTCTTTCGACATCAGGGGACGAACAAGCCTTATTTTCGCATGGGAGCGGGGGGGCGCAAACTTATAAGTAACTGTTGGTGTTGCCTCGAATTTCATTCGACTATTCACAAAAAAAGGGTCAATAGCAACCAAAAAAATAGAGACAAAAAGAATATATATATATATATATAATTTAGTGACTAATGATTCTTTGTACTTGAGTACATAATACATTTTAAAAATATCATCACATTTTATATAATAAATTATTCTTAAACAAAAATTTAGGTTGAAGTATGGATGATTTATTTGAAAAAAAAAAATCAAATGATGTAATTAATTAATCATTTAATTTTTACAAAATGTATGTTATAAGTAACTGTTGATCTTGCCTCAAATTTGACTCGACTCTCATTAAAAAAAATGGGTCAATAGCGACCAAAAAAATGGAGACAAAAAAGAATATGGTAGCTAAAGATACTTTTTAGCTACCAAAAGTAACTAAGGCCTCTAAATAATAAGGAAACTTGATATTAGCCACCAAAAAGAAAAAATTGGCTTATAATTTTGTCGGTAAAAGTGTAGAGAATTCTCTTTTCATATATATATATATATATATATATATATATATATATATATATATATATATATATATATATATATATTATATGTGTCATTATAGTGACTAATGATTCTTTGTACTTGAGTAAATAATACATTTTAAAAATATCATCAACATTTTATATGATGATAATTTTTCTTAAACAAAATTTAGGTTGAAGTATGGATGATTTGCTTGCAAAAAAAATCTAAATGAAGTAATTGATTAATCATTCAATTTCTACAAAATGTATGTTGGAGTTGCCTTGAATTTCGCTCGACCCCTATTTATTCATATCCTTGATCGTCGTACGCTTCGCAGATATGTCGGGGGTCCAAGGAGGCAGCACCCCCTTACAAATTTTGGTTGTAAGGATATTTTTGGGATTCAAATTAATAAATAAAATGATGAATTCTCTTTACTATTTCTCTTTATAGTTGGTTCATCGTTCCCTAACAATAACACCTCTACACAATGTGTTTAATTATGCTGGGAACTAAAGACCATAATATTTTAAAACTTTCAGTGGGACAATTGCCTAAAAATCCTTGTAATAAAGACTAAAAAATAAATAGAGGGAGACAAACTACCTAAAGAATTATATAATAAGTTTTTTTTTTTTTTTTTGGTTGGTGGGGGGGGAAGGGGGGGGCAATTGCCCCCCTGAGCTAAAGGGGGGATCCGCCCTTGTTCGACACATAAGAAACTTTTACCTATCTTTTGTGTCAAAGAAAACAGACACGTCCCTTAGTCATATTGCCTATATCAAGAACTATAACTACAGCTATGCTTGATACCGGCATAACAAAGAAATGGAAAGAACAAATTTCATGAACAATTCAAGCTAAAAGGTATATACAACAATTGAAAGATTTAAAGAATTTAAGCTCATTAGCCATATGATTAGCATGTTATTATAATCAGTAAAAACATAAACTATAACTTTCCGATAATTCTGATCAATATTGAACGTATCTGAGATAAATACAATAATATGCTCTCGATAAAGCCAAATGACAGTTGAAACACTCACAGCCTTCCGAAGCTCATCCTTTAGATGCTTCACCAAAGTGGAATACTCTGAGGGGCCGGCTTTAACCAATGGAGAATCACAACTTGATAACTTGCACTCTAATTGACTCTTCTCATGGAGACACTGTTTACAGTAGCGTTTAAGTACTTAACACCGGAAATACTACAATATTACAAAACCATCTTGATTAGCTTAATGCAAAATTAAGAATTCTCAAATCTTCCCCGAACAAATTAAAAGAAAATTGAAATCGCAGAAGGAAATGCAACTAAAAGCAAAACTAAGGGTTGTGGAAATGGTGGTTATTGCAAGTGTAAAATTAGATACTACAAAATATATAATAGCATTATGGTAAAGACATCAAAGTTTTTCACCTCATTCAGTTGTTCTTTTAAATCCACTAAGCTCTTTTTCAGTAGTTCTGCTTCTTGCTCAAAGCTATCAGCTCGGAATCTCATTCTTTCAAGCTGAAATAATCAAGAATCGAATAGATCCAAAATCTAAAATAATTCAAAAGAGCTTCACCTGACTAACCTCGGCATTCACCCTTGACAGAGACAGCTGTGATTCATCTTGCAAATGCAAGAAAGACAAATGTAGACGGTTTTTCTCCCTTTCATTGTTCTCAGAAACCAGAAGAAGTTCCTTTTCAAAGTTGTCGCTTTTTCTTCTGCTGTCTCAGCCAACAATTCAGCATTTTTACGAACTTCAACTTCTTTTTCAGCTGTACCTGTAGTCAGGGACAGAACCACCGTAACCACATGTAAGAGACCACAACAGAAAATCCTAACAATAGCAATGCCTTGTGGGATATAGTGAACCGAACTTGGGAAATGCAACAATGAAGAAGGCCATTACACGAAGAGCTAATCCGGATATTGAAAAGTTCACATAAACACTAGTAAAGTAAGCTTGACGCCTTACCAATAAGTGAAAGAACAAGCAAAGTTTGTGTTTGCTTGGTTGAACTCCCTTTGGATTGTAGCTAATCAAAGTGGTATAGACATATAGTTCAGTTAAACAAATAACATCAATTAAAAAAAAGAGCGTACATCTATTTGTTTGCTTATTAAAGTTCACAAACTACTAATTTCATGAGTAGTAAGAAGTAGAATTAAGATTTTCTTAAACAGTCTTTGTGATTCAATGAGAGGCCCGAGCATACTTTCTGATAGGAAACACTTGTAGATCTCAAGTATTTCCTATCAATCTTCGGAAAACAGCGAGAATTCTCCAAAAAAATCCACATAAAAACAGGAAAACAGTAGATAATTTGTATTATTTGATGAAATAGAAACGAAAAATAGCAAGATACAGTTGATCCTCAATTCGAGAGGAGGATTGATCTCTCCCAAATCTCTAGACGCCGCTAGAGCCCAAAGGAAACCTAAACCTAAGAGATCTCAAATTTCAGCCAAATTCAAGATGCCCTAATCCTAGGAAAACAAACTATTTAATGCATACAATACAAATGAAAATCTCTAAACAGTCCCTACATTCAAATTTCCCTCCCAAATCCCTCAAAATTCTTTCCCAAAAAGTTCTGCCGACTTCTGCAATTTAGACGGCATACGGGAGAGGCAGGATTTCTCCGCTAGTGTCCGTGTGAACCGATTCCTATGGGACCGGCTGAACCAGTCCAATGGACCGGTCTAACAATACTCCCCTCCCAAAAATCCACCTTGTCCTCAAGGTGGAAGGATGGGACGCTGTTAATAGCTTTCTTCAGCTGCTTTGTTAGTGGTCATGCTATTGTCCATTGGAACCAAGCTAAAGCTTTCTCTTCCAAATATCGGGCCGCTGTCATCAGTCTCTCATCCTCTGTCACCCCATTCACCAAGAGATACATCTCCACCTGGTACAACCACCCATAAGCATCCTTCCTTAAATACTGTCATCCCCAACTTCCTCACCTTAGGATCACTACCACCCCAATAGCTTCTTCCTCCTCCAGTGTAGCGATTGTCATGATCCCTCAATATTTCCCACATGTATCATGGGTGGGAATCCCACCTTCCTTCCCTTCGCTTCATATGACCCGATCCCCATGGTTCAGCCCGTCCCCTTCCTTCGGTCATCCACTTCCCTTGCCCAAAAGAACTCCCATAGGAGTCAGCCACCCCATCACCTTCACCACGAAATGCCCTTCCTGCTGTCCCCCCATTCATAACCCTATTCCGCCCCTTATCGAAGCCCTCGGAGGTGGCTCTTGACCCCCTCCTTCTCCAATGAGTGACTCCCCTTGCCCAAAATGCCTCTCATAGTGGTCGGTCGCCCTACCGCCTCACCAAAACATTTCATCTTTTTGTCCCCTCATCTAGAAACCCTGATCCACCCCTTATCGGAGCCACAGGAGGTGGCTCTTTATGAAAGAAACTCCTCTCATCAAACTCCTCTTGTTTGATCTCCTTTCCTTTCGATTTGGCCAAGGGAATCCCGGTCAAATCTTGGTTAGGGTTAGCCATCGAAACCACTGGTGAAGTTTTTGTTTGCATCTCCAAGAGCCTTCTTAACATCTCCTCCATGATCTTCACATCATTTTCCCTCCTACGAAATTCAGAATTCGTTGTTCTTCCCACCGGCCCCTTTGTCATTGATGTCGCCGTTTGAATTTGAGTTTCTAAGAGCATCCTCACCATCGCATGAAGATCGAAAACCTTGTCTTCCACGAATGAAATTCGGTCCTCCACCGTTGCTTTTATTCGACTCATCTCTTCTTTAAGTCTCTCTTCCAGCGCATCCACTTTCTTGGCCTCCATCAATCTGCGGATTTTAGTAGATACAAAAATCTAGATTTCGACCTCAAAAAATAGCAATTTCCCCTTTCACCGGCACAAAAACAGACGCTGAAATTCACAAAAAATAGCCCACCAATGGCCCTAAGACTTGCTCTGATACCAATTTGATAGGAAACACTTGTAGATCTCAAGTATTTCCTATCAATCTTCGGAAAACAGTGAGAATTCTCCACAAAAGTCCACATAAAAACAGGAAAACAGTAGATAATTTGTATTATTTGATGAAATAGAAACGGAAAATAGCAAGATACAGTTGATCCTCAATTCGAGAGGAGGATCGATCTCTCCCAAATCTCTAGACGCCGCTAGAGCCCAAAGGAAACCTAAACCTAAGAGATCTCAAATTTCAGTCAAATTCAAGATGCCCTAACCCTAGGAAAACAAACTATTTAATGCATAACATTCAAAAGGAAATCTCTAAACAGTCCCTACATTCAAATTTCCCTCCCAAATCCCTCAAAATTCTTTCCCAAAAAGTTCTACCAACTTCTGCGGTTTAGACGGCATACGGGAGAGGCGGGATTTCTCCGCCTCAGTCCATATGAACCGGTCCCTGGGACCGGCTGAACCGGTCCAATGGACCGGTCTAATACTTTCTTGTTAGAAGCCCTGGTGCAGAACAAACTCCATGAAGCTGCTCATTTAGGACTCAATTACGTGCTCTTTTATTATTAGAATCGAAGAATGGTTCAACCAAATCGCTAAGTAAATGTTCATAGCCTTTATTCTTGTATGAAATGAATATAAGTTAATTTCTATGTTAAATTATTAAGAGCCATACAATTAATTATGCTCCTTAATGAGCACCATTAAACTTGTTTGCATACTCATTTAATACATACTTGTGAGATAATTTCCATTACTAATACTCCTAGAACTCACCAGTCTTGACAATTACAAAGCTCAAGTCCAGTAAAACTTGCAATTTGTGCTTAAGAAATCAAGTTCTAAAAGATTCTAAGCTTAGTTTTATTCATATGGAATCCCGTAGCACATCTAGTCACGCTAGTAACAGTTGGTTAAAATATATATAATTGGTTTTAAGGCCAACCCCAGCACCTCAACTAAGCATCCCCCAGCTTCATGCTCGATTAAAAGGCCAAAAGAGACGAGTATTGGGACTAAAAAAATTCCCGAGTAAATTACATACAGGCATGTGATAATATGTTCAACCACCAACATGCAGGTCTCTGCTGCTATTAACGTCTTGAGCCAATGGTTTAACAATTGAAATTGGACAGAACACTATCTCTTCCCTTAATTCTCTCTAATTCAATCATTTTTTAACCTTCTTTGATACCAAAATCTTGCAGTGAAGGGAAAAGCTGGAGGAATGACAGCAGGTTGGGAGAGCCACTGCAGCTGGGAATGCATCGACAGCCTTTGGGCAGCCTTCACAGCAGGTTCGGAGAACCACTGTTAAGAAGCTAGGCAGCAGTTGGACTACCCAGATTGGCTAGGGTAAGAGGCGAACTGCAGCCTCTGGCGCCTGGAAGACAAGGGACAGCAAGTCTGCCACTCAGAAAGGTGGCGAACGGCACTTCTGAAGGGCTGGATTGGGCAGACAGCAGCAGTCGGCAAGTTCTTGATTTCAGAGGAAGGGAGAAAACAGAAAAAGGTTGGGGAAGAAGAGAGCCACCGCCAGGCTTGGGCCATGATACAGGAAAGAACTTAAGAAAAGAAAGATAACATTCTTTAATCTCCAAAAATTGAATATAAGAAGAAAGATATCACTTTATTTATAGAGCAAGTCCACCCCCAAGGGTCCCTTTGGAGGGAACTTGTTAATGAAAACAGTAATTTAAAATAAATAATAATCATAAGAGGAGAGAAGACCTGTTGGTTGAATCAGGCCAACAAGGTCCATCCAAAATCATTCTCCATGTCTAGGAGAGGCTTCGGCATAATCCAAAGCCGATGAATCTTGGTAATGAGGAGTCAAATCAGCTATGTTGAAAGTGGCAGATATTTGATAGTCAACCAGTAACACCAATTGGTAAGAATTATAGTTGAGACGTTAGATAATACAAAATAGCCCATCAGTCTTCGCCTTGAGTTTTCCATGAGCTCTTGTAGAAATTCGTTCCATTCAAAGTTTGATCCATAACAAGCTACCTACTTGAAATGGGATGTTTCCTTGATCTGTTTGCATGTGCTTGATATTTTACATTTTGTCTTTTTATTTGATCCTATACTTGTTCATGAAGCTTCTAAATGTCTTGAATGTGGAGTTTAGCTTCGGGGTGACATTCTTTAAGAGAGATGGGTGGGATCAAATACATCAGTGAAAAAGGCATGGCCCATGGTCTGATTGTGGGATCGATTATAAGCAAATTCTGCTTGGAATAAGATCAAGTGCCATTAGCAAATATTTTTGTCGATAAAACACCATAGAAGGTTTCCCAAGCTTCGATTGACGGCTTCCGTTTGCAGATAAGCAGTAAAACTAAACTATACTTTGGTGCCAAGCTGTCAAATCCCACACCACCCCTTCCAAACAACGCAGGATGCAATAGAGAAAATCATATAATTCCTAAACATTCATAACCAAATCATTTCAACTATCTTCATGCCACTTAAAATGGAAACATTCAATTTTCTTTATGCACTTCATATGTATGTAATTACAAAGAAATTAACCACCTAAAAATATTTTCATAACAACAACTCAAGTACCTCTGCTCAGGACTAATCTCATACTACCATAAAATCATAATTTTTAAAATTTGACCTGAGTCTAATCAGCTTCCACTATATCCCTAACCTTTTATGTAACAACAGCCAGAATAAAAATCTGTTGAGCTATGAGGCTCAAAAAGATATGCAATTCTAATATCGTATTCAAGCATATGAAACATAATACTTACCTGTGTATCCACAAGCGAAAGTAAGACCTGTATGTAATCATTAAAAATAAAATATGCATAGTATGGAATTATTTAACAGGTAAAAATAAGGTCAAATGTAAGAACTATGCTCATCTGAACCAAACTTTCGAGTATGTCCCATAATACCAATATTATCACCACATGTCACATACTGCCAACATCATCAATCATGCTAAATATATTCAATGAGTAATTCATACATCATAATATATAATCATCATTATATCTTTCAGTTCATCAATTAACTTTATTTTTCCAACCGTGGAAAGTGTCATGTTCACATGATGAGGTCTAAGTCTACAACCTATTATTGGATAAATTTTGTCATCCTCAACGGATTGCATATTTTGTGATCGAGCACGGCATAGAAAATGATATATTGTCCCGAATGTCAAAAATACATTTTCTCTATGGGCTCAATAACAAAATTTATAATTTTAATTTTAATAGAGATTTTTTCCCATTCAATATTTGGTTGAATGTGGTTTTTTTTTTTTTTTGTACGGATGTCCCATAAGGGCAAGCCCCTATAGTTAATTAAAACTCAATATTTGGTACTTGAGTAAACTTTTGATTAAATTAGTGGTTTTCTTTCTTTTGAAAATCATCAAAATATTGGCTAAAGATTTTATTTTAAAATCCATGAACAAGATTTTTGGCCTTTAGGAATTTCAAAGGAAGAGGGGGATCAACTTTGATTGAAGTTCTTGGAATGAGAATCAAAGGGAGAAAGAGTAGGAGTACTTGATTCTGAGGAGAAACTCAGAGGTACTCAAAACTATCCTTTATTAGGCTTTACATTTTAAAATCAAATTTTGTTTAAGTTAACTATTTTCATTTAGAATGTTGGGGCTTATATTCCAACAACACATATTAGAGGAAATGTCCGGAAAGTGACTGTTTATTAGGTGATTGAAATCAACCACTGCCTAGGATCTTAAAACTAAGGTGAGGACTACTAAGAGATAGTGCCTCGAACATAAGTCTAACGGAGTGCAAAGGGACTTCTAGACTACACCTCACATAAGGCATAGCCAGCCCGACCTCTAGGTTATGCATGATTATATTACTTTTTGAAAACTTAGCTCCTTGAAAGGAGCCATACAATTTTTCTTATATTTTACAAAAATATGGAGATTAAGGTTGATTTTATGTTATTTAATACATTAATGGATAAAAAACTTAAGTTTATGCTCAAAGCATACTGCATCACTATGTCCAGGCCACCCCCAAGCAAAAACAAAGAAGAAACCTAGGAAAAAACATGATTTTCTATTGCGCAATCAGGTAAACAATCAACAAATGCTTGTATATATGTATAATCAACCAAAAGGAATGTAAATTGTAGAGTCCAAATTATTACAATTAAGTTTAGCAGCTGAGTTGTATGTCATTATACAACCTAGTCAAATTTCATTATAGACTTTACTTGGGGGGGGGGGCCTTCAAGCTCTGGCTTTCAAGTAGACCTTGGGCTTCACATTAACAGGTGCATCCTCTTGATCCACCTCTCCTTTAACTGAACCCCACAAATTTAACATACAACTCCTAAATCTATCAAATATATGTTAAAAATATAAAAGACTCAAAACCTACAAAATAGGGTAGGGATTAGGAGCAGCTTATGTATAAAGCATGAACAATCATCTAGAATTGCCTTGCACTTAAAGTGACAAGCCCCTACTTCTACCCTATTGGACACATCTCCTTTTGGGGGTTTTAAGCAGTATCTGTTAGCAAGCATTTTATTTATTATTTATTATACCCCCTTTTGAACATGGCCACATGCAAGAAAAGCATGTATATATCTATGCTAACTACTTAAGGGTAAGTGCCTATAATACAAACAATCCAAAGGGCATCACACCAAAATATCAAACACATGTGTAGAAAAAAGAAAAATCCTAATCCTAACATGCCTAGGGGGTTATGCACCTAAGTATGTGAGGCTTGTGTGGCATGTCACACTATGAAAGGTGTTTTATTTTATTGAAGATTAGAGGTATTTAAACTTAATACAATTGTGATTTCTCTTTAAGTTGTTTGTGACTTAAAGATTTTATTTGGCTTTTAAGTGTTTCATATTTATGAGGGTTATGGAGAACTCATAAAGTAGCCACTGTTTGCTTTGAGGCAAGCCTGCCACTTATGAGTCTTAAGATACAATAATGCAACCATTCAATCTTTTGGGGTGGAATAATTAATCGTTGTATCAAAGAACTTAAGTGATTTTTAGATGTTTTAGGGTTCTCTTAGTTTGGATTAGAGAGAAGTGTTTACCTAATAGGGTAAGATAAACATGCCTAAGAGTTAGACTTAGGACTTTGTGAAACTCACCGAATTTGGTAAAGTGAACTTCAAAAGATAGATAGAAAACTCCTAAGAGATATCTAAAGATTACGTTTTAGTTGTCACAAAGAGAGACCATTTGTTATGTTAAATGAAACGCTACTTAGAGTTTGGGTCTAAGAGAGAGATATCCAACATGTAGCTTTTGGGATAGATGTTGGAGGATTCTCCTTAACTTTTAGAGCTAATGAGAGAAAAATTTCCTACAACTTAGAGGCTAGAGGAAATGGGATGAAACCTATAGTTTTAAGGCTAAGGAAATGGGACATTCCCCTTAGCTTTTGGAGCTATGAGGAGAGAAATCTCCTACAACTTTGAGATTGGAGGAGAAGAAAATAGACCTAAAGCTTTTAGGCCAAGGTATGAAGGAGTTCCCTTTAGCTTTGGGGCAAAAGGAAGAGAAAGAATATGTCCAACATATAGCTTTTGGGTTAAGTGTTGGAAGATCTTTGTTAGCTTTTGGAGCTAAAGAGGAGAGCTTGTAGGGATTTAACATATAGCTTTTGGGATAAATATTGGAGGATTCTCCAAAGCTTTTGGAGCTAAAAAGAAAGAGATCTCCTACAACTTGAAAGTCACGGGAGAAAGAGAGGAAAACTATAACTTTTGGGCTAAGGCTAGAAATGTTCTAGAGCTTTTGGAGCCCATGGAAGTGAGGGATGATTTGTAGTTTTGAGGCTACAAATCAAGAGGATGTCTCCTTGAATTTGTGTATTCAAAGAGAAAGAGACACTCGCTTAGTTTGGATTAAGCAAATAAATTGATTTTGGCTAAATAGGTGAGGAAGATTTGCAACTTCGAGGTTAAAGCTATAGAGTTTATCATTGAATTTGGTGTTCAATGATGGAAGCTTGTTTGTTGAATGTGGATAAAGCAAACATGAGAAGATGATATGTAAGTTTGATAATATATCATGAGGGATTCTTTGGACATTTGGGTATCCAAAGAAAGGAGTTCATTTATCCAACTTGGATTGGAAAAATGAAATGGAAGATCGGAATATTTGTTGGTTTTGGCCCAACAAATAAATGATTCGGGATGAAACTATTTGTCGATTTTGGTTCAACAAATAAATGGATTTGATGTAGGTTTGATTTACTTAATGTGGGTTAAGTAAATACAAGAATCTCCTACAACTTTTGAGCTATAGAAGAAGGGATGAAGTGTGCAACTTGTAGGTATGCAAACTAAGAATGAATCATTGAATTTTATCTTCAATAAGAGGTGATTATTTACCTAGTTTGGTTAGGTAAATATGAAAAACAACATGCAATTTAGATGTTGCACATTGGAGAAGAGCCTTTGAACTTTTGATTGTTCAAAGAGGAGAAATCTTCCATCCAACTTGGGTTGGAGAGATGAAAGGAGGAAAAAATGCAAGTTGTGAGTTGCAAATTCATGAGTATCCTTTGAACAATTGTTGTTCAAAGAAAACCATTAATTTGCCATATTCAAAGCTATGCAAATGGAGGAGGATTTGGTGGCTTTCCTATAATCTCGACTTGTAGGAGATGATGAATAGAATGCAACTTAGAGGTTGCTAAATGGAGGAAACGTCTTGAACATTTGATGTTTAAAGAGGGGAGGTTCATTCCTCCAACTTGGGTTAAAGGGAAGATAGAGAGGAAGTGCAATTTAGGAGTAGCAAACTATGAAAGATCTGCTTAAACTTTTAGGTGTTCTAGAAAAGAGGTGCTTATTCACCTAGTTTGGATTGGGTGAAAGAGAGATTTTTCTGCAACCTTTGAGTTAGGGAAAGAGAGGAATTTCTCTATAATTTTGTTTTGTAGAAAAGTGGGAGAGGAACATGCAACTTAGAAGTTGCAAATCTATAAATATTCTTTGAACATTTGATGTTCAAAGAGAATGTGTACACTCTCCTAATTTTGAATCAGGAGAGTGAACATTTTCTCTTTGATTTACAATTTTTATAATTACTAATTCAATATTATGCTTGTTAATAGGTCTATACATCCAAAAGAAAGAAGATCAAGTAGATGATGCTTGGAGGATAACATACACAATAAAGTTTTTTTATATTAGTTTGTGTTTACACATTTTAAAAGATATCATCAAAGGACTTCTTTTGTAACATGATTTTTTTGAGTTATATGGTGAATGTATACTGTTTTTGTAAATGACTTTTAAGTTCCAATCATCTAATCACAATCCTACTTCAATTTTCCTTCAAATTTCAATGTAATGTTTGTTCTGCATCTTCAATTTATCTGAGATTATTTAGCTTTTTAATGAATGTTTGACTATAACATGTTATATTTTTTAATACATCTATAATCTTGTTGCTATTTCAAGAATGTTAAATGCAACACTCAACAGAAAATCTTTAGTATGAATGAATCATATTTTGCATCAAAATCTTGTGTCAAAAACACATTAAAATTAATGATTGTGTGATTTATAATGTCTTGCTCCCAACAAGACTATTCCCCTCCCAACCCTATACATACTGCAATTCCAATTTCAAAATTTTTTAATATGCCTATGATGATCTTAAATTTAGATTTTGCTTTAAAAAAATATTTTTTTCACTAATTATTCCTTATTATTTAGTAGATTAAATATGTATAATAATTTATTAAATGATAAAATAGAACAATATAAGCAATGTAATCTCACATACACTTGTATTACCTAAAATACTCTTATATTTAATTTTGGAGTTAACTTTAACACTTATTTTAGCCTCTGAGACTAAATTGATCCATTTCTAATAGTTAAGGGACTAAATTGGTGCAATACAAAACTCTGGGACTAAATTGAGCATTTATCAATAGTCGGTGGACTATTATAAGCTTTTACTCTTACAATTGATGTTAAAGTTATGCATAATTTTTCATTAATAATGGAGTACTTATTTAAAAAATAGGCTAATTTTTCATTAGCTTTGATGTTATCTTGGATGAAGTGTTATGATGGAATTAGCTTTTTGATGTAATCAGGATGTTCTTATAGTTAAAGCTATATATTTACATTAATGTGCTTCCTTGGCTCAAATTGCCAATATTATACTCATAAGACAATACAAATCACATTCCTTGCAGCTTTGCCTCTCAAATACATTTCACCGACAGATTTTATCACAAACTCCAGTTTAATCCTATTGAGGGCTTTCAGCCATTAGCTCAAGCGTCTCGATGATTAATATGTTAAGAGTGTGATCATAAATCAGCATTAGACTTGTACCAACTATTTGAAGTTGGTTTTATAAATCATCAACCCCAATTCATTTTTCAATTATCTAGTGGTGTTAAAGCTATTTTATGTAATTTTCTCAGAACAACTTCTATACATTTTAACTTTGATTTACACCTCATTCATCATAATCCTTGCTCGCTAATTTCATTCACCTAATTTATAGGTACATTTTCTACACTTTATAGTGCATATTCAAACCAAATTAGCCAATTTTACATGATTCTATCTTTAATAAATGCAACTCACCAACCATCCCTCTTAATAGTTATTTGTCAATCTATCATTCCCAGTTTCTTCACACATTGATCTAAATATTTTCATTTCTATTGTGCTCAGCTATGCTCTCAAAGTTTTTTTTATATTCAAAGATGAAATCAGAAACATCTCCAATGAGAAATTGATGCATTCATGATTTTGTAATTTTATTGAACAATGGTTTTTATTTAGTTTTTATATTTTTTTTAGTTATCCAATGATGGAAGGCATCCAATGAACATGGTAGGTTGTGCTTGGGCTTGGTAGACCGTGGTTTGCTAGCTTGGTTGGGTCCCTTGGGTGGCTGCTGTCTCTCGGGTTGGGCTTTGGTTACCGGTTTTGAGCTAATATTGAAGATCTGGTAGCTCATTAATGTTGAGCTGAAGTTTAGCTCATTAATTCTAAAAAGGTATGCTCATTAATTGAAGTATTGTGTAGCTCATTATGGTGGAAGTTGGCTTTTTCTTTTCCCCTTGCATTTCTCTCGGTTTCCCCTCTTGCTCTCTCAGTTTTTGGTGGCTTTTGCTCTTCCCGTGGTTCCCTGGCTGGTCTCCCCTTGTTGCCTCTTCGGGTCCCTCACCTGGTGGCTTTTTCCCGTGGGCTTTGGCTGGTTTCCCATGCCTGTTGTGTTGTTCTCTGTGCTGCCTCTTTGGGTCCTTTGCTGGTTGGTTTTCCCGTGATCTTTTCCCTGTTTCCTGTACCAAATTTTGGGGCTGCTGTTTGGAGACTCTTGGCCTTTCATTTCCCTAAATCTAATTGGTTTAGTTGGAGGTGCTATGGCTGTTTGGTTTCCTTCTCTTGCCTATAAAAATGAGATGTTTTGTGATGGTAAAGGTTTTTGAAAAATTGCTAAGTAAAGCCACTAAAACCTGAGGGTTTTTTTCTCTTCTTGGAAAAGCTTGAGAGCTTGTTCCATTTCTTTCTCCTCTCTATTTCGTCTGGGCTTCTTACCTCTTCTTCTCTACGTAAGTTCCACTCCACCTGTATCTTTCTTCTTGAGCTTTTGGTGTTGTTGGTTGGCGGATTTGGAAGTATTTGCTGGAAGAGTTTTGGTTGGACGCTTGGACCTTCTTGCAGTGGTGGACCATCGGTTTGCTAGCCCTAAGCACATACTTTTCTTTACCTACTTTTCTTTACCTACTTTTCGATGCATGTGAGGAAACCGTTCTAATGGTTATTCTGAGGATAGCGCCTTTTTTATTTTTCTTTTGTTTCGTTTGGTTTCAATTTTCCGTTGTGTTTTGAAGTTGGTGGATGATTGCTACTATTTTAATCTAATTTAATTAGTATTGCCCATTGTTCCCTTTATCTGGCTTGTCTCTCTAGTTTGCTTGCATCAGAAATAGATCAATATTATATCATTAATATATAAAGTTAAAAAAAAACATGTCATTCACCAATCAATAACATATCCTTTATAAATCATCAAGTCAAAGAGACTCATTCATAACGCCAGTTACATACAATTATGCTTATTCAAAGTTTATGATAGAATGATGCATGTCATATGGAAGAACAGAGTAAGCAATTTTTTAACAATAACTTAAAAAGCAAGCCAAAAGTATTTAAGTATTTATAAAATATAAAGTGGTTAGAATCCCTATCTCCTTGTAGATTAATAGAAAGGTTGCAATAAAGAGAAAGAATACTGAAGATAAAGAGATAAAAGATGGCCCAGCAAGGGAGTATTAAGCATGAAGATCAATAGAGTACCTCAAGCTCGCTGCATCGTTTCAGCTGCGTATGATATCTTACTTGATAATCGGTAATTTCCTTCAGCAGTTGTTCCTTTAGGGCATGTTCTCGGCCTTTTGAGGCCTGAAGCTCCTGTTCCGCCGAATAGAAATGATCCCGGTACTTTTGACGCTCCTCCTCTGCAGAAGCAGCCGGAACTCAGATGGCTAACTTCAAACTCAAGAAGATGTGGCACAGAAGTGTAGAAAAAAACTTGTATGCAAATAAGACAAATTTGAGTTAAATAAGATATCAGCGAATAGCTTTCAAACTTTACACAACAGCACTACCATAGCCTTCATAATGCTCTTATGATGCCAAGATACATTGGTCATACAGGTGTAGAAACAATGCAAGTAGGAAGAGAAATTTGGCTAATATAAGAAAGCACTGAAAAACCCTTGAAAATTTCAAAAGCACTGCCACAGAACTCGACACAGTAACAGATGTTATCATCATTATCCAAGATGCATCAACCGTACAAAGTATAAAGTATAAGACAAGTGCAACCTTAAAAAAAAAAAAAGAACAGAAAAAAAAACTGCTCACATATTTAGTACGGCCTACTTTAATATATGAATAAATTATCGTAACAATATATTAACCCAAAATAAAGATATTTATAAACAAACCAGAGGAAACGCACCACTATTGCATAGATCATTGTTCAAAGTCTCTAGTCTAGATTTGTAGTCAAGAATTTGCTTTTCTGCGGTATTCAAAGCTGCAAAAAACTCTGACTTGACCTGTAAATTTAGAGAATACACTTGGATTAACAAAAGAAGACTTTTGGATAAAACAAAATCAATATTCATCCAAGAGCAACCTAGGACATCTTAGCCAACATAAATTAAACTTTGCAGATGAATACAGATAATATGAAGCTGTTATATTTTGTTACAAGAGTATTGAGTCTTTTAGGAAAGATTGTATATATGTCATCAGAACACTTGATTAGTTAAGGATACGTGAGATGACAATATGCAAGAAGAAACACCAGCTTTTCCTTTTTTTTTTCAGGAAAACATTGCGCTCCCCAGGAAAGACTACATGTACTTGATCATTTGGTTAACTAAAGAAAGCAGAACAAGGCATTTAGTTATAGACGACGACTTGCCGCTCTTCATATCTATCAAACAAAAAAACAGACAAATGGAGCAGATATAATCAAAGTGCAAAGGCACTGCGCTAGAACCAATAATGGAAAAAAAAGGTCAAAGGGTTTGCATTTGTTGAATATATGATAATGTTGAATCAGAAAAAAATCCAATCCAAGGGATTCCAACAGCCCCTCTACTCTTGCTTCATGACTGCACCTTATTTAGAATGTCTCTCCTAAAGAAGTTTCAGAATCCATCTAAACAGCCAAATAACAACATGAAAACAAGGACACAACACCTAAAAGTTTGTGATGCAAAAAATAGCCATGAGTGGGCATTAGCAAAATCATTCAAATGATATGCAAATCATTATAAAGTATCATATAGCCCATCCACTTTTCTAAAACAAAGTAAACTAAAAATTGTTGACCTATGCGGATAAAACAAAAAAAAGAGAATAAAAAAAATGTGTATGAATCATTACCTGTAGCAAATCCAGCGCTTATTCCCTGTTCTCTGTCGAAATCCCGCCTGCTACAGTCTTATCGGCAGTCTGCAACGGCGCCGAATGGTCTTACGCCCGCGTGCGGACATCTCCTCGATCGTGCTCTCATTCGAGTCGTTAAATATGACGCTAAACGAAGCCTTCTCTTCGCTCTTCCTACACACGCAAATCTTCAGCAAAATCCCGCAAGCCCCAACGTCCAGATCTCCTCCCATTCTCGTCCAATCCGACTCCCTCTCCGAACTCCACGATCCAGCCGCCTCCAAGCCCACACTCCCGATCTCTACCTCCACAGACCTCCGACCCTTGTTGAAGCCGGACCTCAAGCTTCCTGTGTCGCAAGCAACCCCGATCCCAGATCATACCTGACCTCCTCTCCGACTTACACGGGCTTTTGGATCCATCAGTTCAAACAAAGAGAGAGAGAGAGAGAGAGAGAGAGCTTCTTCCCCATACCTCCTCTCCAAGCCGAACTCCACAGTCCAATCTCCATCTATTGCCGACCGAGCCACCTAGCCGAAGCCCTAGACCGACCTACCTCCATCCTCACTGCTCAGTTTCGCTCCTCCTCCGACGTTCCCTTCCCTGTCGAGTCGGAAGTTCCGACATTTTGATTAGAAGCAGCGATGGGAGCTCCTATACAGTGAAGGTAACTTTATCCCGTTCGCACGCTTCTTCGGCTATATCCCGCAAACCCGTCGATCTACAGAATTAGTAAATCTGGGATTTATGGTAATTGGGGGGAAAACATGTGCTTTAATTCGTCTGAGATTTATTCTTGTATCGTGTTTGAATTTTGTATTTTGCTGAGAGCGAATAAGGGAGATAGAGGTTTAGCTCTCTGTAAGATTTAACAATTCCTTAAATCATGTCTAACAGGATTAAATCCTGCTTAAATCTGTTTAAACTGATTATAATTAATTAAGTTTAATTCTAATTAATTATTTTAAATTATAATTATTTTTTTATTAATTATAAATTAATTATGATTAATTATCTTTAATTATAATTAATTATTGATTAATCATAAGCTAATTTTAATTAGTTAAATCTAATTATAATTAATTCTAATTAATTATTATTAATCATAATTAATTACAATTAATTAGTTCAAAAAAAAGGAGAAATACAAAGAGATCCCTCCACTTGCCTCGATCCACGAGCCTCCACCTCGCCGGTCGCCAAGGTATAAACTCCTAAACCTTAAAACTCCGAGAGCCCATTCTCATTGTTCGCGGCACACCGGAAAATCGCCTATACACGCGTTTATTCGCGTGGTGGGATGGGACCCCGGTGCGGCGCCTACGACGAGGTGGGTAATCACTTAAATCTCGTTCTCGGCGCTCGTGTCAAGCCGGAAAACCACCCATACACGTGTTTATTCGCGTGGTGGGAAGGGAACCCGGTGCGACACCTACGACGAGGCGGGTAGGCCCTATACACGTTTTTTTTAGCATGGTGGGGACAATCTTAAGTACCCATACGCAGCTCTATACCTGCAGGGAAACAACTGCTCTTCTTCTGAAACAGGTACCGTTGAAGACCTCATACACGCTTTTATTAGCGTGGTGGGAATGAAGACACGGCGCGGTGTCTAAGGACACCTACCATACACGCTTTTATTAGCCGTGGTGGGAAGGCCCAGTTTCGTATAGTTTTCCCCTAAACAGGGGAGACACCGGGAGGCTGCCAAAATTTCAGGTGAACATGAGACCATACAAGGACCTGATTTGGACCAAATGACATTAACTTAAACTTGGACTTAAATTCAAAAGAACAAATACAAAGAACTTTGACTTGAATTGAACTTGCAAGGACACAGGGGATTATATTTGGACTCAAACTTGTAAATTAAATGAACATCAAATGAGCTATGCTCAAATAAGCTTGAACCTAAACACAAAGAACTCGGCTGGATCAATCAACAGAATATTTGAACTTGACTTGAATATTAAGTGAATATGATTTTAACAATTCAGATTCAAACTAAAATGAACAAGGAACTTGACTGCAAACAAGTCAACAGAGACTTGAATTCAAATGGACTAAGAGCTAAAGACTTGGGTGACAGGTGGCATGGCATCAATCGAACTTGAATTTGAGCTTGAGGGAGAAATCAGATCATAAACTCCTCACAAAATGAGGGAGAAATTTATGGGTAGTATCTTATCTATAATCCAATTCCTCTAAAAATTTGACCAAAACACAACTCTTTGAGAAGAAATGGATGTAAATTTTTGGAATCACAATAGTCACATGTATAGCTATTACTTCAAAACATACAGGTAAAATCTTGTTTGACTTAAGTGTTATCCATTCATTCATCTCTAAGACATTCTTTGGTTTGTTCTTTTTACCTCCTACTACATTAAATGCTAGTTTCCCAATTACCTACCAGAGATAGTATAGTATCTACTTAAAGTGCGTATATTGATTGTGTGAAGAAGGTTAGCTTATTGTTGGCTAGTAGTGAAGATATCTATTTCCATTGATATAGCAATGCGTTGTCATCCCTGATTTTAGCAATTCAAGTTGATATATGGTGAAAGAAAGGGAATGCTGTGATTTTAGTCCATGTGGAAGAAGGAAATAAATTAGTAAGTTAGAAGAAATGTCATGTTTTCCCCAGTACTTAGAAAGGTTCGTTATCCATAGATGGTCAAAGAACTACAGCTAAATTAGACCCCAATGTGAGAGTTTTTGTACCAGGCGAAATTCCTGGAAATAGAAGGATTCAAATCCTCAAATCAATCCACAGAGACAAGATAAGAATAAAGTAACCATCGATTTTTCAAAAGATACAAAAGTGAGCGTGAGAGAACGCGGGTGGATTACCATCTGACGGCAGTGATAGGTGCAGACCATCTCGTCTGATGGTTCGACATAAGGTACAAGCCGGCGATCGGAGACGGGGCTCTCGTGCTCGGAGACTGACTCGACCCTTCTCTTGCGCTGTTGCGGGGTCCTCAGGATCATATTGAATAGTACCTCCAGGGTTTTCTCCTTGCCCTCCCAGTCTCCAGGGTTTTCTCCTTGCCCTCTCACTCTCCCCAACTTCCCCTCCAACCTTTTTACTTAGCACCGCTCCCAGTCTAATACAAATTGGCCGATCTGTTCCAGCTCTAGGCTTGAAACGATAAAAAATTCTCAGGGGCTGTTCGGCTGCAATTAGGAATTCGTTTGTCTAAGCAATTTTTAAGTAAAAAATAGGTTGAAAGCAGTAAAAAAAATTGTGTGTAAAAGCTGATCCAAACAGAGTCTAAGGGGCTGTTTGGTATTGGATTAGATTTAATTTGGTAGGATTTAGTAAATCCTGTAAATTCGGATTTAGTAAATTCTGAGGCTGTTAAATTCTAAAAACTGTTTGGTATGATAAATAAAAAATCCTGTTAAATCCTGAGAAACTGTTTGGCAATATATTTCAGGATTTATGATAATTAGATATTTAAATTGTACGATTATTTAGATTATTAAGTTCAAATTACTCATTAATTATTATTTACACTATTAATTATATGTTTAGTGAAATATATTTTAAGTTATATTAATTAAGCTAATTATATTATTTTTTATTACTAATATATCATTAATTATTCAATTAAGTTAAATTAAACATTTATTTTATACACTAATTATACTATTAATTTACTCAATTATTATTATTTTAAATAATTAAGTTAGTGATAACTTAAAGAGGCCCGTCGGGTTTACCTTTCATCTTCTCTTTTCGTCGTTGTTGTTCGGCTTCGTAGCTTCGCAGGAGGTGTAGAGAGATTGCACGCGTCGCTTCTTGGGCTCCTTCGTGGCTATTCGACTTCGCTCCTTAGACGACTTTCCCTTCCTTCGCTCCTTCGACGACTTTCCCTTTCTATCGGATCGGAAGTTAGGACATTTTTGATTGGATGCAATAACGGGAGCTCGTTGGCTTTGAAGGTAACTTTCTCCCTTTTGCGCTCTTCTCCGGCCAAATCCTGTAAATCTCGTTAAATCCGGGAAATGATGGGATTAGGATTTACCCGGATTTACCAGGATTTATGCTGTAAATCCCTAAATCCGGGATTTACGTTGTCGCCGGATTTACATGCGCCCAAAAAACCGTTTGGCTGGATTTAGGTTAAATCCTGCTTAAATCGTATGCCAAATCCGATACCAAACAGCCCCTAAGATTTATTAAATCTTGTGAATTTGAATTTATAAAATTTTGAGAGAATTAAATTCTAAAAGTTATTTAATAATATGGAAATTAAATTTGATTAAATTTTTAATAAAATATTTAGCTATTTAATTGAAGATTTACATCCGTAACTGTCAAATAAAATTTTAATATTATCAAATTATTTGTTAATATTAATTATTAAGACTAATTTATTTGCATGTATTTATATGATTGATTACTATTAATTTTAATTTAAAATTTCTAACTATATTAGTAGCATAATTAATTATTTATTTATTAGATATTAAACTAATAAAACAAAAAAATTTATTTTAGGAAATAGTCTGTCATTATCTATCTATCTTTATAATTTCTCCTCTTTGATTTTTCTCTATGCTTTTCTAAGGCGTGAGGCATGTCTAGGGTTTACTCTTTCCGGTGTCATTTCTTTGTTTGTTACTTTGGCTTCACATGAAATATAGTGTTAGCACTACTTTTGTTAGATGTTACCTTCTTGTAGGTTGTATTTTTCATTGTTGCTTAGCATTCGATTAGCTACCCATTGAGCTCAAGCAAACAAAAGAATAGGACATTGTCGCACCTATTTCCCACACTTAACATACCCTAAATCCTCTAAATCCATCGGACTCCTAGATTTTGTAAATTCAAGATTTGAGATAAATTGGAGAAGAAACGAGATTTAAGATTCTATACAATTTAAAGTTGCCATCTTACTTAAATCCACCACAAATCTTACATCCAAACACCACCTTAGAGGTTGCTTAATAGCAGAATTAATGCTAAATTTAAATAGGAAGTAAATCCTGCAAAATTGTCAATAAATAGTCAAAATTTTGAAATATACAGAATTTTAATTGTTTATCTTTCATTCTTTTTTGCTATAAATTATAGATTTATGGGCGGTTTGGCTGGAAATATTTAGGGTGTAAAGAAAGCTAAATACAAGGGTTTTAAATTTTTAGGTATTTGATTGGCATAAAAGTAAAGTAAAATAATAAAGTATTCTAAACTCCCCCCAACCCAAATTATTTTGCATGTAAAGTAAATCATACAATACCGTCCACATCATATTATATGATTAGTTGAAATAAAAATTAATTAAAATATTTAATTTAAATGAAAAAATAAATTTGAATTATAAATAATCATATAGTACGAACACCACATCGTACTATAAGATCATCTATAACCAAAAACCCTGCCATCGAATCTAATTTACCTAAAATAAACAAATTTGAATTTTAAAACTTAAATTGTTCATACTGCACAAATCACTTTGTACTGTACGATCTTTTAAATTATTGCCTAATTAGGTTAGTTAATTAAGGAATAAAATCAGTTCTGAATTAATTAAAGATTGTACTATATGATTATATATCATACTATATGAATCACTAAAGAAGTCTCTGGACAAAGTTTGGTTAGTCCAGTACGATCATGAGATCATACTACAAAACACCATAGGACTCTCTGGATGAAGTTTGGTTCATCCTATACAATCTGATGTTCGATTTGAACTAATTATATTGTAGTGTTGTTCACTCAGATACTACAATCAGTTAAGAATTTGAATTTATTGTACTATACTCCTATTCATTATACAATACTATAGTGGGATAATTGAACTAATCGTGTTGTATACGATCTATTAATCATACTATACGAACATAGTCGGCATAATTAAAAAATTAGGGTTTTTGGAAGCCTGTTATTTAAACTTTCTTAAGAGACTTTGTAAGAGTCTTTGGCAATTTGAGAGCTTGAGTCTTTTGTAAGCAAGGATTTAAAGAAAGAACTTTGTGCAAGGGAGAGAGTGGTGAAGTTGTGAGAGAGGGATAAGAGTTTTGTGGGTGCATGGGAGTGTGAGAGGGTGTTTTTGCATGGAGTCTCCAGCAACATCCACTTTTTTTCCTTTGAGTTAAGGTTTGTCTTCAGGGAAACTTCTTGAAGAAGCTCTTAGTGTCAAAGGTCCACTGGGTTCTCCACCTCACCAAGGAAGTTGAAAGTGATTAGGCTACTCTACCTCATGAGGAGGGTGAAAGAGATTTGGTTACTCTTGCACACCGGGTTGGTGAAATGGATTCATCTACTCTGTCTCACCATGTTGGTGAAAGAGATTCAGCTACTCTGTCGCACTGGATTAGTGGAACTAATTGTGTAAGGGCTGCTTCATCTTGTCATGGGAGCTAAAGGAGAGTCACTAAATGTTTAGTGCAATATCCAGAGAGGAGGACTACAAAGAGTGGACATAGGTCAAGTTAACTGAACCACTATAAAATTATGATGTGCTCGTTCTTTTTCTTATCGCACTAAACTTTCTTATGTTTTACTTTCTTGCATTTTTTATTTATGTAATCAGGTTTGAGCATTATTTTCCTTGTGTTGCGACATCTTTGTGATTGTTTGGAGATTTTGTATTTGTTTGAAAAAGAAAAAACCAAAAAAATATTTGTTAATTATTTTTCTTACAAAATAAAAAATTAAACAAGTAATTGTATTGTTAATTACTTCCACATTAAAAATCATATTTTGATTTTAAAGTTTGCATTTGGTTGTTTAAATTTTAAAAGGAATTTTTAAAACATTAATTAAGTCCCCTCTTTATGTACTATTTTGTAGCTCAAGTTGTTTCTCAATCATCCATTAAACTTTCATAACTTCTTCTCCATCCTCTAATCTGACATTTTCAACTCTACGGCTTATCTCTTCTTCTTCATCATTAAAATTCTAGTTTGAAAACCCTATCAGATTCATTAAATATAATATGGGTGGACTCCTCAACAACTAAAATTCTTTTATTAAATATTCTATATGCTTGACCTACATAGGAATGTTCTAAAAATACTACTTTATCTAACTTAGCATCGATTCCCTAAATGAGATTTTCCATTATTTAAAACAAAACATTTACATCCAAATACATGTAGATGAGACTAGTTAGGTGTTCTACCCTTAAGTAATTTTTATGGTATGTTTTTTAGCTTAGATCTTATGTTTACTCGATTAAGAATATAAGCAATATTCACTATATTTGCCCAAAAATATTTGGATAGACTATACTCATTATGAATTACTCTTACAGCCTCTACCAATGTCATGTTCTTCCTTTCGGCTACTCTATTTTGATGTTGGGTTTTAGGGGTTGAAAATTATGCTCTATCCCAGACTCTTGACAAAATAATAAAAAAAATTTATTTTTAAATTCACCTCCATGATCACTTTGAACTGTTAAAATTAAACAACCTACTTTTCTCTAAATCCAAATTGAAAAAGTTCTAAATTCTTTAAATGATTCACTTTTATTTGTCAAGAATTTAACCCAAGTGCATCTATAATAATCATCAACAATCACAAATCCAAATAACTTCCCACCTAGGCTTATTGCGCTAATAAGTCCAAATATATCCATGTGAAGTATTTCTAAAGGTCTAGTGGTTACTACATGCTTAATGGAATGGAGAGTGGATTTGGTTTTCTTTCCTAATTGACATGCATCATAAAGATGTTCTTCTTGCATGCAAAAAGCTAGGTCACATTTATTTTAAAAGGATATGACCTAGTTTTTTGCATTCATAACCAAAAACGTCAGTGGTAAACTTATTTAACTTTTCATTCTTATCTCATTGTTTGTCAAAGTGGTGCTTCTACTTATATTTTAGAAATCTTTTGAATTATTTGATCATCAGTGCTATGTCTTCATTTCCAGCCAAACCAGAACTGAAGCTATCTATATCATTTGCTTTTAAAACAATTGCCTTAGTTCACATGCATCTGCATTTTTTTTACTAACCTTTTACTCATAGGAAATCGAAGAACCAAATGGATTATTAATAGAACAAGAATTTAAATCTTTTGATTAAAAAATTATAGTAATTTTTACACCCAAGATTTAAGCAAGCAATGTAAAATCTGATTTATTTTTTTTAGCATTTGATATTTCTTTTCCTAAAGCATGTAGAGACATAATAATTTTTGTGAACCTAGTATACATTGCTGAAATTGATTTGCTATGTTGCATGCCCAAAAGGTTGATTCGTGCAATAATAAATTCATGTGTAATTGTTTCATTTCTCTAGTTCCCTCATATGCTATCACTACAGGAAAAACAGCTATTACCTGCGGACAAAATCCGCCGATAAAGTGTAAAATGCGACGTAAATAATGGGTTTCCGGCGGATTACCGGTGGAAATGGATCCGACGGTAAAACGCGCGTCGGAAAAAAAATTCCGGCGCATTTTTTCCGCCGGAAGGATTTCAGACGGATGTTCCGGCGAAAAACCGACGGATATATTTGACAAACAGACGGCTTTTCTGTGTCCCTATTCCGGCTTAAAAACTGCCGGCATTACCGGCGGATCATAGCCGCCAGAAGTTCCGGCGGATATTCCGCTGCAATAAAAGCGATACATATTCTTACCGTCGGATATCATCGTCGCATTATCCGTCAGGAGTTCTGTCACAAATTCCGTCAGAAATGTCGTCAAATCGTAGTTCCGACGAAATTACCGGAGGATATTCCGTCGGAAACCTGTAGCAGAAAAAAAAACCTTCCTCACTTTGAAAATTGATTTTCATATTTATACATGTATACAAAAAATTATAACACCATATATATTATACAAAATCAACAATTACACAAACTAGAAGAGCATCATCTATATAAGGAATAATTAAACATGTATACAATAAACATATATAAGAAGAGTAACTAAATATGTTCAAACAGCAAATAGATAAATTTGTCCAAAAACACATAAAAACAGATATCCACATCAGTAAAATACATGAATAATGTCTACTCTGATTCAGTTTCATCCTCAGGTGATGCTGTACTTCTACCACTACTCATCTGCTCCCTCATCTTTCTCATTTCTTCTAACATTTGAGCTTGCTGCTGCTGTATCTGCATCTACTGCTGCTGCATTTGCATCTGCCAATCAGCTTGAGCTTTCCGTACCTGTTCTAGCTTGGCTGTAAGGGCAGCTATCTGTTGGGTATATAAAGATTCATGGGTACTAGATGAAAAACTGCCGCCACTAGATGACTGCCCTTCATATGCATAGGCCTGCAAGCCTAACCCATATACTCTGCCATGCTGCATTCCTCCTACCGCTTGCGACCAAGTGTTGTAGTCAGAATAGTCTGTTGATCCAGCAGAAGAACCTTCACCTGCTGCAGCCTGACTCTCTTGAAGCCGTGTATACTCCTCCTATGAAAGTTAATAAAAAGTTATGTAATTTACACATAATATCACCCAAATTAACTTATATACTTACATAGGCTCTCCTAGCATGCTCGTCAACCTATTGTTGGTCCTCCTGCCGCTTGTGGGTATGACTATGCAATTCAACAGGAGTCGGTTCTCTACCCAGCACCTGTTTCTGTAATAGACATATATTAGTATTCTAATTAAAGTAAATTATTAAAAGATTTTAAAATTTCTTACCAAATATCTTCTATGCTCAGTATGAGGAACAGAACCTCTTGTATGAAGGGAACTACCCAAGCCCCCAACATCAGAAGCTCTGTTCTTTCTATTTTGATCTCTCCTTCCGGTATAATCTGGGCTTCCCCAAGCACTGCTCAACTCTGCCCAAACACCCTCACCAATCCAGAGAAGTCACTGGCCTGACTTTCTAATGTCAGTAAACATATCTCGCATACGAGTCGAGCCATGCTTCTCAAAGTTCTTTCTGATTTTATCATTATGTTGGGGAAGCCAATAAAAATCTTTCTGCAATTAAACATATACAATAAAGAATAAATAATTTTTTTAGCTTATATATATTAAATATAATAAAAAAAATTATATAATAACATGCCTCAAACTCTCTAAATCACATGTCCCGTACTTCTTTTGGGACTTTCTTCCAAGAAATATAAGGAGCATCGTATCTGCTCCGTATTATGTCCCGGATTTTATGCGTAGGATCTTTTGATGGATGAAACCTGAAAGTAATATATTAGTTGTCAAAAAAACTAATTCAATTCTATTTACATGACTGAAATAAAGTTAGTACTTACGTGTCACCGTCAGGTTCAATCAATATGCGACCCTCTATCGCCTGCTCTGCTGTAGCTGGGTAGGAAGGTCCGGCTGTAGCGGGCTGAGGTGGTGCTGTAGCGGGCTGAGGTGGTGGTGGGACATATGGCGGATATGGATATGGAGGATGTGCACCTTGATAAGGTGGGGGTGGGTAATAGGGGTAGAAAGGAATAGTCTGTGTAAGGTTCGGTGAAGGTAAGTGTGGGTCTGGTGAGTAGAACTGTGGGCTACTAGCTGCAGGAGTAGGTATAAGCGGGCTAGGCTGACTCTGAGTAGCAGGTTGAGATGAAGAGGTACCCTCATTATGTGCAAGCTTGCTAACAGCAGCCTTCTTGCTGTGCCTACCAAATATATTCTTGATCAGTTCTCTCTGACGGTAATCACCTGAAGCCATCTACAGAAATATTGGAAAATATTAGTAACAGATATTATGACAAAAAATGAATATAAAATATCACAGGAATTAAATAAATGCAAGTACAAAAAACTTTTAAATATAAAATAACACAATAAATAAGTCAATATAAATACAAAAATTTCATTTTTAGTCCAAATTCTTTTACCTTATGTTGATTCACTTTCATATGATGAAACTTCTGTACCACTGTCAGAATCGTCATGAATATCCTCTATGTTTAAATTCACTTCCTCTAACTACAACTCACTCTCAGTAGTTGTAATGTGATCATCCACATCGTTAGAAACATCTTGTATATTTGACATAAACTCTTATTGATGTGCTGGTGGTATTGAAGTAGTCTTTTCAATAACTCCCCTGGGTTTGATCTTCATAACTACGAGCCAATCTTGTTTGCCTCATACTCTACTCGGGTAGTTAGCAAAATAGACTTGGTGCGCCTAACTAGCAATGATGAATGGGTCAAACTTTGAATATTTTCTACCCCGTTTGACTTCTATTATACCGTACAATAGATGTATTCTTGTACCTCTATTCTTTACTGGATCAAACCACTCACAATTGAATAGATACACATTATTCCCAACACCAGAATATTCCAACTGTAATATTTCTTCTAATATCCCGTAATACTCAGACTCATCACCTGTATGAGTATTGCCTCTAACACATACACCAGAATTATCTATTTTTCTATCTTCACACCAATATTTGGTTTGGAATTTATAACCATTAACTAAAAAATTTTGATAACATTTTACCGCTCTATTTGGTCCCCAAGCTAGATCAACTAGTCCATGATATTGCAAATTACTACCTTCAGCGTGGACCTAGTTATTAGATAAAGTATGTCATTAGTATGCTTAATAACTAAATAAAGATATATTAATTGAAATGAATAGTCGAAATATGTACCGTATTTTTAAACCAAATAGGAAAATTTGTTTCCACTATCTTCTAGACTTCTACTTGTTATGTTGTATTCAATCCATCAATGAAACTCCTATAAACATTAATGTTTAGATTGAATGAAAGTGTGAGTAATAAATTTATGAGTAAGCTTATTCATACTTACTCGAGATATGACTCAACTTCATCACAGTTAAGTAAGATATATAAAGTGGTAACTCGCATCTCTTTATCAGTCAAATAGCACATGGTACTAGCGCCTAAGGGTTCTCCACTGCCGTTGAATACAGATAAATTTGAGGACTGACCCACTTTTTCATGTGCAGTGCTCTGACTTGATTGTGGCGTTGTTTCAAAGTAATACGAGCAGAACTAAGTTGTCTCGTACATTAAATATGCTTTGCATATTGAGCCTTCAGGATGCGCTTTGTTCTTAGCAGTCTTCTTAAGTTTATTTAAGTATCTCTCAAAAGGATACATCCACCGATATTGAACTGGTCCACCGACTCTAGCTTCATATGGTAAATGTACGGGGAGATGCTTCATAGAGTCAAAGAAAGCTGGAGAAAATATCTTCTCAAGTTTACACAGAACAAATGAAATATGCTGCTCAATAAGAATCAGATGCTCTTTATTTAATTTTGAAGAGCAAAAATTTTTAAAGAAGATACTCAGCTCGATCAAGGGCTTCAAAATTTAATATGGCAGATAACTAAAGGCAGTTGGCAACAGATATTGCATGAAGATATGACAGTCATGACTCTTCATACCAAATAATCTCCCAGTTCTAATGTCAACACATCTGCTTAGATTTGAAGAATATCCATCAGGTACACGTAAACTCTTCACCCATTCACAAACAGCACGCCTCTGCTCTAAAGTCAAAGTGAATGGAGCTTTTGATTTGAAATATTTTCCGCTTCCACCATCCCTCAATTCTAATGCTTTTCTCTTACAAATCTCCTTTAAGTCCATCCTTGCTTTTATGTTGTCATTGGATTTATCTTTGATATCCATGACTGTATTGAATATATTATCAAAGACATTTTTCTCTATATGCATCACATCTAAGTTATGTCTTATCAAGTTTATCCTCCAATATGGTAATGACCAAAAAAATACTTTTTTTAGTCCAATTATGGTTGACACCATATCCTGGCAATTTGCAATCACCTAATGATGGAGATTCCACTATTGTGGGGCTGGATCTGACTCTTTCAAATATTTCTTTACTAGTTAATTTAGGAGGAGGCAATGACATAACCATTTTATTCTTGACAAAACTATCCTTATTTCGCCTGAAAGGATGATCTGTAGGTAAGAACATACGATGATAATCAAACCAAGTGTTCTTCCCTCCGTGCTTTAAAGTGAATGACTTTGTATGTTCCATACAAAGTGGACAAGCTAATTTTCTAGAAGTGTTCCAACCTGAGAGCATACCGTATGCAGGAAAATCACCAATTGTCTAAAGTAATGTTGCCCTCATAATCAAGTTCTGTTTGGTGGAGATGTCATATCCCTCTTCCCATAATAGATTTAAATCATCAATTAACGGTTGTAAGAAAACATCGATCTTTGCTTTTGGATTATGTGGCCCTGGAATGATAAGCATCAGAACCATCTAAGGAGTAGTCATGCACATCTCTGGTGGAAGATTATATGGTGTGAGTATGACGGGCCAACATGAGTAAGGTGAAGCAGACTGACTAAATGGAGTGAAACCATCTACGCATAAACCTAATCTTATATTTCTTGATTTTGAGGCGAATGTGAGATATGTACGATCAAAATGTTTCCAGACATCTACTTTTGATGGATGTGTAACAAACCCTTCCTGTGAGATATGTTCTTTATGCCATCTCATATGTTCAGCAGATCTCATTGATGCATATAATCATTGTAGTCTAGGAATTATAGGTAAGTAAAATAACCTGCTGGCTGCTACATCCTTCAGCTTTCTTTTCATTATAAATTTTGGTTTAAATCTCGGTGCGTTGCAATGATGGTATGCAATCTCTGATTGAAAATCTTTGTAAAATAACATGCAACCGTTGACACAACAATCTATCTTTTTGTATGTCAAACCAAGCTTCAAAACCAACTTCTTAGTCTGATATAAATCTGTGGGAATTATGTTATCTACTGGATTAATTTCTTTGAGCAGTCTAATAAATTGATTAAAATAATCACGGGGGACATTATATTCTACCTTGATACTTAACATCTTAAGCGCAACAGATAAGTCTGAGTGAGTGGTGCAACCTTTCCATATTGGTTGTTGGGAAGCATGTAATAAATCATAAAAATTTTGTACTTCTTTATTAGGTGACTCTTCTGTATATTATTCAAATTGTACTCCACTTGCATCATGAATTAAGTCCTCAAGGTTAGGTATGAAATGCTCTTCATCATCTCTAGTAGCACTTGTCGATGGGCAGCATCGAGAATCCAAATGTGGTCATACTCACCATGAGAAGTCTAATACCAATAATCTGGCATGAAACCTCGACGATATAGATCAACAGTTACGTCATCTGGGCTAAGGTACACCTGATTTTTATGTTTAGAACATGGGCAACGAAACTTTCCATCTGAGATGAAGTTGGGTAGTTGAGAAGCTGTCTGAATAAAAATATGCACCCCTCTAATGAACTCATCAGTTAATGTCTTTCACCCTTACGCCAATCGATTATCCATCCAACTTCTTTGAGTTCTGATATCCATAATATATAGCCTACATATAATATTTACAATCAGAATATAAGTTATGATTACTTGTCAAAATAGTTACATACTATCATTGATAAAAAGATAGCAAGGTAGTCATATCTAGGTTTGATGGAGAAATATAGAGAGAATAAAGATATGATCTACATTTAATATTTATTGATTTAGAGAAAGAATATGATAAAGTTCTAAGAACGGCAAGCGAGCTCGAGGATTTGACCAAAATATGTATGCAGAAGCTTTTGGAATCATTTTTATCCTATCTCTAAGGGTACAATAACTCATCCACCTGAGCATCCTCATTTCTGCAACGCTTAACTTAGAATTATGCTACTCTTTTATTGGCCAACATTCGGTACCATAAAGCATTGCAGGTCTCACCACATCATTAGGCGTGTGGTACCAAGCTCGGTACCGAGCGCGGTACCACTCGATCGGTACCGAAAGTAGTACCACTCGGTACCGATCGGTACCGCTATCCGGACAGAATAAATTTTCAAGTTTGAGGGGTACTTTTCTATCACACAATAAGCCCGATACATTCCTCCACTTCAACCATCCTACTTAGATATCTAAAATGTGTACTCTAATTAATGACCAACATTCTGCACTTAAAAGAATTGCAGGTCTCACTACCATCTTATAGAATTTTCCCTTAAGTTTGAGAGGGACTTTTCTATCACATAACAAGCCCAATGCATTCCTCCACTTCAACCATCCACATCTACTTCATTACTCTGAATAATAAGCCCAAGATATCTAAAATGTGTGCTCTTATTAATGACTTTGATTGCCCAAAGTTACAAACACCATATATGAAAGCATACACCAATGTTTAGATTTACTCAAATGAAAGCTTTTAGACTCTAAGGTTTGCCTACATAGTTCAAGTTTACCTTCAACTCCCTCTCTAGTCTTATCAACAAGAAGAATATCATCAGTAAAAAGCATACACCAACGTACATCCTCTTGCAAATGTCTAGTGAGAACATCCATGACTAAACCTTAAAAATAGGAATGCGAAAGGGAGAAAATTACCTAAACAGCAAGCGAGGGAGGGAGGGATATCGTCAACGGAGGGAGGGAGGGACGTCGTCGATGGAGGGAGGGACGTCGTCGACAGAGCGAAGTCCACCAACGCGAGGGAGGGAGGGAGGGACGTCCACGACGGAGGGAGGGACGTCGTCGACGGAACTCAATCACAAGGTCGTCGTCGAAGGAGATCGATCGAGGGAGGGAGAAATGTCGTCGACGGAGCTCCTGGAAACCTAAACAGAAACAGAATGAGCCGAAGTTGAGGGCACGGGCCCGATATATTGAAATTACCAGCGTATTTTCCCGCAGAATTTACGCCGGAACACTTACCGGTGGATTATCCGCCGGTAATACTTCGTCGGGTTTTAATTAACCTGACGGTAAATCTGCCAGAATATCCACCGGATATTATCGGCGGAATATGCATCGGTATATTGAAAACACAGGTGCAATTCTGGTAGTTAAGCCGCCGAAAATTTACCGACGGTATTTCCACCGGAAAGTCCGCCGTAAGATTACCGGCGGACTAACCCGCCGGAACCACCGTCGTTGCTTCCGGTGTAAATATTTCCACCGGAAATTCCGCCGGTATTTCATTATTTTCCTGTAGTGTATACATCTATCCCAAATATCTTTACTAGTAGTACATGTTGAAATACGCATGTAATCCTTAGATTTCAAAGCACAAAAAAAGAAACTAAGTAAATTGGCACTAAGTTGTGCTAAATCATGATCATCTATTGACCATTCAGTAAAGGGAATCTCTATTTTAACTCCATTCACAATCTAAAAGGTATTGAATAATTGGATTGAATCATATGCTGCATTTAAAAAATAATGGATTATAAAAAGGTGGACGTACGAATCTTCCAAAAATTAAATGAGATGTTATCAAAAAGTAGCATTTGGGAAATTAAGTATCCTTTCAAAGTATTATGATTATCGAAGTAGCTATGTGGATCAACTCAAGTTGTTTAAACTTAAAAAGTGAGAACCTCATTCTGTTATCACTTGAATGATCTTATAGTAGACCAAGAGGGGGGTGAATTTTTTTTTAAAAAATATTTTCCTTAAGATCAAAAATGAGATATGCAGAAGCGAATTCAGAGAGTAAACTATTCAAACAAAATTAAAAGCAAATAAGATTTTTTTTTATTTTAAACTTTTAGAAAAAAGAAATATCTTTTTCTTTATGATATTTAATTTCAAAAATAAGAACTTCAACCAGAGATTTATCACCCAAAAAATTCTTTCACCAAGATAGCAAAAAGTAAGCTAAAGAAATCTTCCACAAAGATAAACTAGTATATGAAAAATAAATTACAAGAAAGTGTAGAGTATACAAATTGAATTTATAGTGGCTCAGTTGAGATCAGCCTACACCCACTCCCCAATGGTCCTCCTCTTTAGGTACTACACTAAAAGTGACTCTCTTTCAATATACAGCTAAGCAAAGAAGTCCTTCTCTCTTGACCGGGTGGAGAATGACATTTACAAACTTTGCTTCCACCTCCCAGCCTAGCAGAGATGTCGTCCCTCTTTTAGCTCCTCATTCCGGTGAAGATGTTAATCTCTCCTTTCACCCCCAAGCATGGCAAAGATGCCATTCCTCCTTTAGCTCCTCGTTCTAGCAGAGATGTTGATCCCTCCTTTTACCTCTAGGCCTGATGGAGATTCAGATCCCTCCTTTTGTATCCTGGCCACGTAGAGATGTTGATCCCTCATTTTACCTCCCAGCCCCATGATGATGTGGATCACTCCTTCATCTCTTTGTTATGGCCGAGATACCATCCCCCCTTTTGCCTTCCATCCAGACATAGATATTGATCCCTAGCCTCCTCGGCTAGCAAGTCTTTCACACCAAAGACTCTTCTTCCAAGAGCTCCACCAATACATAATAGGAGGATCCAAGGTGCAAGCTAGTCGAAGTAGCTATATGAATCCGTTCACTTTGTATCCCTCAAGGCAAACTCCCTCTCTTAACCTCACCTCCTCTCTGCCCCTTATGAAGTGGGCACTCTCCAAGCTCTCTTCCCAGAAGAAAATGTCTCTAACTGCTTAAGCTCCTATATCCCTTAAGATATATCATGAGTTTATAAAGCACCCTTTTAAAAATTCTAATTTTTAAATTAAGTACTTTGATTGTACAATATGATTTACATATTGTACAGCATGATTAGTTTAATTCAGTCGAAGATCATCCGGTATGATGCACAGTCGTCCAATACGATTAGTTATATCGAATCACAGATCATCTAGGATGAACCATGGTTCATCAAGTGAGTTTTTGGGTGAATCAAACTATATTATATAATACGATCATTAATGATGGTTTGATGTAACTTGATTCCTTTATCCTTAGGATTAAATTATGAAATTTTTATTAATGTTCGTACTATATAAAATGGTTTGCACAGGACTATCAAATCAATTTTAAAGTTTAAAATTGGTTAATTTAAGTAACTAGGATTCTACAGCAGGGTTTCTCAAAATAACTAATCATTCTATATGATATGGTGGTCATACAATATGATTAGTTATAGCCCAAATTTAATTTTTAATTAAATAATTGAATTAATTTTTAGTTGAATAGATCATACAATACTATTTGGATCCTATTGTATGATAATAAAAAAATTCAAATATTTAATTTTACCCCCTTATGTGTGTGTACATTATCTAGCCAACATGCACCTTATAAAGATTACTAAAAAATAACAAGTACAATCTTTGACAAACATAATATAACAAATACACCGATTGTACTTTATCTTGAGTCTTGAGTCTTGATTCTTCAATACTGCTCGGTGTGTATTGTACTTGAAAGGTTAGTGACACTTGATGCTATGGGGTTGCGGTCGATGTGAGCTCACATAATGCCAGAGTGCAATATGAATATGCTTAAGTTTCCTTTGATATAAAAATATTGAAAGCCCACTATATATGCAAATATATGTGTCGGTTAAGTAATAAAGTGATAGAGAAGAGTGTTGATCTCACGGAAAAGTATTCTGCTTAATTGTAATAAAACTATTAGTTTCTAATATAGATGTACGAAATGAAAAGTAGTTATTTTTTAGTTTTTGCCACTTAATGGAGAATTGCAAGAAAAATAGATACTAATGTAAATAAAGTGTTTTGGACTAATGAATGCAAAAAAATATAGTTTTCTTAATAAGGCTCTTAATTTTATATGTGGATCAGAGCATATGCATCCTTAAATCTCTATCAAGCTTGTAGGGATGAAAACGGAGGTTTATGACCTTCCTATAATTATAATATCTCTATAAAACCTAGAAGAGTTAATAACCTATGTTGAAGTATGCTAAAATTCAATTTTAGTACTCTTATTTATTCTAATATGTCTCCGTCGAGATGATATATTAACTACACACAAGATTATTATTATTATTATTATTATTATTATTATTATTATTATTATTATTATTATTATTATTATTATTATTTTTATTTTTATTATTATTATTATATAAGAGCAAGAGATATTGAAAATATCTATAAACTAGTTCAAGGCATAACAGAATATGTTAGTACTTCTTCATATTCTTGTGGATATTCTACCACTCCTTCCTCCAACAATATAATTGTTTACACAATATAGGCTAAGATCTCTAAAAGAAAATATCTTGCCCTTCCCTAGCCTCCCTTAGACTTTACTCTAAGGGGGGACTAAAGGAAGGCACTTAAAAGTATAGTACTCCACTAAAAATGATAGAACTCTACAACAAAGAACTAAAAAATAATTTATAACAAGTGTAGAAATGGCCTCTAGTGAACCTAAAACACTATGCTACAGGGTTGTGATTTGTATTAATTACACATAAAGCTAGAGTGCAATACAAATATGCTTAGATTTTCTTTAATATAAAAAAAATGAAAGCCCATCAGATACGCTAGTATATGTGACGATCAAGTAATAAAGTGATAGAGAAATCCCGTGAGGAAGTGTTCTACTTAATTGTAATTAAATTACTACTGTCTAATATAAATTCATGATTTATCCTACTGAATGAAAATCCATTGTTTTTGAGTTTTTTTTAATTAATGGAGACTTGCAAGAAAAATAGATACTAATAAAAATAAAGTATTTTTTTACTAATGAATGCAAAATAACATAGTTTTTCTAATGAGACTCTTAATTTTAGATGTGGATCAGAATATATGCATCCCTAGATATCTGTTAAGATTATAAAGGTGAAAAGGGAGGTTCCTGACCTTCTTATAATTATAATATCTCTATAAAACTTAGAAAGTTTAACATCCTATATCTAGGTATGCCAACATTTCATTTCAATACTCCTATTTTTCTAATATTTCTCCTTTGAGATAATATATCACACTAGATATTAACTACACATATGATCATTGTATGTATTAAATTAGGAATGAGAGATATTGAAAACACTATAAACTAACTCAATGCATAAGAGTCTATATTAGTACTTGTTATGAATCAATAACATTAGCCCAAAACTCAGAGATTTAGCCGGACATAGATAACATAAGAAGCAAACTCATGTTCATTTCATTCATATAAGAAAAAGACAAATGAGAATTGATAAAGATAAATGTCACTCGGAAGGATGAATTAATATTCTTCACAGTCCTTCCTCCAATTATATAACTACTTGCATAATACATGCTAAGATCTCCAAGTGAAAGTAGCTTACCCATTCCTAGCCTCCCTTAGACTTTACTCTAAGGGGGAACTAAAGAAAGACACTCAAAAGTATAAGACTCCACTGAAAATGGCAAAAATCTATAACAAGTGCATGAATATCCTCTGTATTTATAATCATTGAAACACAAGTTTGGGCTCATGAATTGTACAAAACATACAACTATAAAATATTCCCAAATAGTTATGTTGCTTTTAAATTATATGCATTTTTTAGAAGATAATTAGTTCAAGAATGATTCAAAGTATAGAAAGATGAAAGGGTTCAAAGCATGAACCTTGTAAAAAAATTATTTGCTTACTTTATGCTATCATTTCATATAACTTTATGGAATTTTATTTGAGAAATACAAATGTTATTAATGTGTCTTTATTTGTATTCTAAAGAAGGATGAACGATTAGAAGAAGCTGAGGAGCATTTATTCAATTCCGATGATATATGGTTTTATGGTAATCAAAATAATTCAAATTAGAATATTTTCATTTTACTTTGTAGACACCCAACCAAATAACTTTAAGTGATCAAAATACATGTATTTTGAAACTTTTGTTATTTGGTTGGAAGAAAATATAAATTCATGTATAGTTTAAATGTATTTGGAATTCCCACTATTTCATTTTGAAATAAGCAAGTTAAAAATATGTTGCTTTATGCAAAGTGTAGCCCACTTCCTGTTTCCATTGACTATACTGTCTAGCACCCACCCTTGCATTTGCTCAAAACTATCACTAGTCATTATCACCAACCTCTATCTCCGCTAGTCACTAAATACTGCCATTGCCAATTGGTTGCCCCATTATTTTCCCTATTAAACCCCACAATCCTATTGAGATATTGATGATTTCAAATATTATTTGTTGTGTTGAGTTTTGGCTAATGTTATTATGTATACAAAAAGAGACTGGTATGAAACTAGAATTATAAATATGATGACAATCACAAGCTTAAAAAAGTGCACTAGCCTAAGCATAACTAGGAAACTCTTATGAAGAATTTGTAGACATAAAGATAAAAAAAGACTGTTGAATAATTAAGAAATTATACTTTTATTATTCTTTTATCCATACCTTCTTTTATGTGAAATAATCATTGTTAAGTGTAAATAGTGTATAGTTTATTGTATCTAAATTCAGTGAAAATATGTTGTTTTAGTCGTGTTTATACAGGAAATATTCAGAAAATGACAAAAATTTTAAGTGTTAAGCAATGTCGCGGTACTAACTCATATTACGCCGCAGCACCTAAATCATCCATAACAAGGCACATAGTTTAGACATTGCAGTGCTATCTCTATTTTTAAATGTCACAGTGATACCATAGTCAGTATCACAGTGTTACACTGTGCCTTTGCACCCAAAGTCAGCACCGTATCATTGGAGCCTCCATAAAATTCACACCAGAGCATCATGTCTTTTAATGCTTAAGTGCACGATTCCCAATTCGAGTGCTGCAATGCTTAATTTTTTTAGTGTTGTGGTGGAGTAGTTGCGCACCAACTCAGCCAAATGATACATCATTTTAAGTAGTAATCATGCCATGTCAACCAGCACTACAATGGAGCCAACATTATAGCATCGAGGTGCTAGTTCATTTTTCACTATCGTGGTGCCACCTTATAGAGCACCGTGGTGTCTGAACCCATCTCTATACATCATATAAATAGTTTTTTTGTTATGTTGTTTAGGGAGTTCTATCACTTGAATGAAATCTTATAATTTTAAGTGTGTTTCTTTAGTGCCCCCTTAGAGTAAAGTCTAAGGGAAGCTAGAGAAGTGCAAGATACTTTCCTTGTGGAGACTTTAACCTATTTTTGTTAGCAACTCTATAGTTTGTGAAAGAAGTAGTGTGTAGAAGATCATTTGATCCTTTCGGGTGACAATTATCTTATTATTTCTCTTGTATATGTACTTCTAATAAATAAAATGAAGAAGAGTTTGCTTATTATATTTTCTATGTCTGGCAAATTCTCTAATTTTAGGTTGATAATATAAAAAGTATAGTAAGTACTAATGCAGACCCTTATTCTTTGAATGATAAAATGATATTTTTAATATCTCTCGTTCTTCATTTAATACATACAATAGCCATGTGTGTAGTTAAAATCTAGTGTGATGTATATCCTTGATGGAGGAACACTAAAATAATTAAGAATATTGAAATGAAATGCTTTTATGCCTAGACATATGATGCTTGAATATTCTAGGTTCTATGAAGATGATAAAATTATAGGAAGTCTATAAACCTTTCTTTTCTCTCCTGTAAGCTCGATAAAGGTCTAGGGATGCATATGCTCTGATTTATAATTATATTTAAGAATCTTATTAGAAAAACTATTTTTTTTACATTTATTGGTATAAAACACTTTAATTTTATAAGTATCAAAATTGACTTGCAAGTTTTTTTCTTTTAGTGACAAAAACTCCAAAACATCATTTTTATTTTTAGCAAGATAAGTGATGCAATTGAAATAAGCATTAGTAGTTAAGTTGTGAATAAGAAGAACACTTTCTCGTGGGCTCGACAGTCTACTCTTTCATTTTTTTACTTGATTTGGCATTTATACTTCAATATTTTAGTGGGCTTTAACTAATTTATTATTCAAGAAAATATAAGCATAATTCAAACTCAACAAGTCATGTATTAGCTAATCATAGCTAGGTGGAGAAGTCCATAAAATCCTTTCACCTATACGGTGGGGCAGAGAATCTTGATTACTTTTTCACCCTCCTGGTGAAGGCAAAGAACCTCAACCTCCTTTTTCGCCCCCATGGTGAAGACAGAGAACCTCAATGGTCTTCAAGATGATGATCTTCTTCCCAGAGTAACCCAATAAACCAAGCAAGACACTCAGAGGAAACAAGACAGAAGCTAGCCCAGAGCAACCGTGTGAAAACCCCTCACACTCAACTTCTCCTTTGTCTTTCTCAAAGCTCTTCAAGATCTCTTCTCCAAGCTCTCTCTCCAGAAAATCCGAACAGCCAAAGACTTGAAAAAAGTCTAATTAGAGAGTTTAAATATAAGGCCTCATAAAAAGTCCTAAACTTCAATTCTGTCGATACTGATCATACAGTATGATACAAGATCATACATTATGATTAGTTCAAATAGCCCTATTAGAACTGTACGAAGAGTAAGGCATTATAAAATCAGTTCATATAATTGAGATGATCGTCTAGTATGATATAAAGCATCATCGTATGATTTGTTCAAATGACTTGGATTATTGTCCCATACGATTGGTGATGAATAAATATCATCTCACGTAAAGATCAGGTCATATAGTGAAAGTTCAAGAAGGTTGTTAAACATTACAGAGCTAGCCCGAGCACACCAAGAGGGGGGGTGAATTGGTAATTTAAAAAACTCCTACACAAGAATACTATTTTTTAGCCATAAAACAACTTAACTCGGATAGATTATCAAAATAACTTGTGGAAGAAATTTATAAAAAAATTTATATGATAAAAGTTTTTTTTATTTTTAACACATATAAATATTCTTGTAGTAAAAAGGTTTAAACTTAGTGCAGTTGATTGATAAGATTGAAACCAATAAACTTAACTTGTAAAGAAAGAAAATTACAGGAAAATAAAAATGCAGAAAATGAAAAAAAGCACATAAAAATTTTTATAGTGGTTCGATCAACCTTGACCTATGTCCACTCCCTAGAGTCCTCTACTCCGGGTTTTGCACTAACCCTAAGTGACTCTCCTTTTGCTCTAACAGTAAGGCGGTGAAGCCCTTACAGAATCACTTTCACCAAACCTGATGCGGTAGAGTGCTGAAAGTTATGTCACCTTCCTGGTGACGGTAGCAGACCTTGTATCATTTTTATCCCTCATGGTGAAGGCAGAGAATCCAAAACTTTTTCCCTCTCCTAGAGAAGGCAACGTACCTCCGATCTTTGTCTCCCTCCTAGAGAAGCCAGCGTTGCTCCAATCTTTTCCTCCCTCCTGGAGACGGCAGAGTAACTTAAGGACTTGACTTCAAAGCCTCTCTCCCAAAGAGTCTTCAAGGACTCACCAAGGCCATAAGAGGAGAAAGGGTATAGCTAGCCTGGAGCAAACGTGTGATCCCCTCACTCACCTTCTCCCTCACGTTTAACCTTACATTCTCCTTCCTCTCAAACTCTAATTTTCTCTCAAAAGCACCTCTCTCAGAGTTCCTTCAGTAGTCACATAATCCTCTCTGTTACTAAGAGATTCTTTAACATTGCTTAAGTATTAGGTTTTAAGAAACCCTAAAAATTCAAGTTGGTCGTCACTATTCATACAGTATGATTGAAATTCATACAGTGCAATTAGTTCAAAAACTAGACCCATCCAGTACGATACAAAGAGTCATTCAGATTAACTATTCAACTTTTCAAACAGATCATATAATACAATCCTAGGATCATCTTATACGATCTATTTACTTTCTTTCTATTCATACAGGATGATTCCTAGGATGATTGGAAATCAACTCTATCAATCATCCCGTACTGCTCTCATCATATAATATGATTAGTTTAGTATAAGTGGGTCATCCAGTACGATGTGAATATCATATATTATGATTAGTTTAAAAATCATAGTTTTGTTTGGTACGATCTTTGGGATGACCAGATTTCATCTCTATCAGTCATACGGTATGATCAAGATCATACAGTATGATCTGCTATCATTATTTAAAGCATAACTTAATTGACTAATTATGGTGGTTAATTTAAATATGATGTTAAATTTTTGTATAAAACAAATCATATCATACAATATGACTAGTTCAAAATTCATATTTTGAATATCTTATTTAATTTATCTGGCAGCTTGGGTTTTCAGGTCATAACAAATCATACAATATGATCTTGATTGTATAGTACAATTAGTTTATAGAAATTAATTATTTAATTAGTTGTTAAACCCATTCTCCATATAACTTATTGTACGGCATGATTGTAAGTCATACAGTATGATTAGTGCAAAAAAAATTATCTTTAAAATTTTCTCACTCTCCCTATATGTGTGTGCACGGTCACCCAATTGCATACACTCTTATGTGGCCAGACTCAAAAAATAGAAAAAAAATTTAAAAGTACATACTCTTTTACTTGACATCCTATTCTACCCAATCCTAAGTTTTCTAGTAGCCTTGAGCAGTATATATTTTATCTGCAATGTTAGTGCTCACAGATAAAAAGAATGTCTAAAATATTTATTAAAAAAAATAATTCAATCAATAATGTTTATTATCATTAAAAATACAGATTAGAGATCATGGATTGTAACATACAGTATAATTGGTTCTAATCATCCTGTATGATTTGACTGGATCAATTAATCTAAAATTATTCTCCTAATTATTTGATTAATTTAGGCAAAATTTAATTATATCATACATATGATACTTATCATATGGAATGATTAGTATAAATTTTGAATTTTAAATTATTGCCTAATTTATGATTGGTGGCTTAGATCTTGATTTCAACTGGTCATCCTATACAATCTTGATCGTATAGTATGATTAGTTTAAATGGCTTTAATTATGATAATTAACTATTTTAATGATTTTTTAAATAGTTGATCGTATAGTGCGATATGTATCATACAATACTATTAGTTCAAAAAATTATACTTTTAATTTTCTCACTATCTCACTCTCTTGAGTGTATATGTGAGTGATCACCAAGTTTAGCATCCACCAAATATATAACTGTTGACCTCATTTTTGTATGAGGTCAGTAGGACTCAATCCAGACTCTAGATCAATCTAAGCCCTAGCATCCAGTCAAATCTTAGGATCAATCCAATCTCCAGACCTATCCTAGACCTTAGGATTTCTAGATCCTAAGATTCCTCTAGATTCTAGGATTTCTATATCTTAGGGTTATTCTAAACCCCAGACCCTAGGACTTCTAGACTCTAGGATTTTCCTAGACTTCAGTCCCTAGGATCTACTTTAGATCCTAGGATTCCATTAAGCTGATCTAAACCCTAGGATCTACTCTAAACCCTAGGTTTTCTCTGGATCAATCTAGACTTCAATTCAATCTAGACTTCAATTCAATCTAGACTTAATTCAAATCCAGAAATTTAATTCAAATTCCAAGGTTCAAAGGCCCTGTCCTAAAAGCCTTTTCCAAGAACTTTTTAAATGCCTCAAAACCCTATCAAATGATCTCTGATTCAGGGTCTGTCAGTTGCATACTTATGTGATATATCTCTAGAGGAAACCCTCCAAATTTGAGCTCATCCTGAGGTCTCTAACCCCAAAAATTGAATTGAAATCCATAGGTTGTAAAACCCTCAAATATTTATAGCCTATGCCACTAGACATTGCACCCAGTGGATTTTGACCTTGGAGCCTTCTCCAACCCTTCAAATCATTTCCAGACCCTTGATTATGACTCATTGAATAATAAATTATATTTTGTTGGACTCATTTTGACTTCTAGTTGACTAGAGTCCAAAATGACCAAAATACCCCTTAGGGGTGTGAATGGTCACCTTTGATCAAATACTTCCAGCAAGTTTTAAATATTAAACCCAACCTATTTGACCCAAACCCAGACCATGGGTCAACCTAGATTGACCAAATAGGCCTTTAAGGGTCAAAACAGGTCATTTTGACCAAATGACCTCCCCAGACCTTGAAACCACCTCCATTGGTCTCCAAATGTCATTTTAGGTTTTTTGAGCCCATTCCAAGGCCCTGGGTCAACTGGGTTGACTATTTTAATCATTAAGCTTTCCTATTTTGAATCAAGCCTCAAATGCATTTCAAACTTTGTCAAAACTGTCTAAATATATCCCTCAGTAATTTGGGATTTGACTAGACCCCTGACCCAGTCAATAGTTGGCCAAGTCAACTTGGTCCAAGATTGGTCAAGGTTAACCCTTATGAGTCAATTTAATCCACTTAGCCAACTTAATGTATTTTGAACCCAATCAAACCATTTTCCAGATCCAAATCTAGCTTATTCCATGTCTTAAATACCTCTTAACCATGATTGAATCCAATCTTATTGGATTTGACCAAGTCAAATCAATATAAGCTTTGATTTAATTAACTCATAGGTTATGATCAAACCATGATAAATTCAAGCTATCTATCTTCTAAATCAACTCAAATTCATGACCTAAATGCATCTTGCCCATTAGTCAATCAACTTCAAGTTGAGTTGACTAGGTCAACTTATTATGCTTGGTCAAATTCCTTCCCATATGTTTAAACTTCAAATTTTTATCCATCAAACTCCATTCAATGCATTTAACTAGCTTAAACCCTCTCCCTCCATGCCACCTAGGCAGACATTTGACTGTTGACCAGTCAAAATGGTCAACAAATCAAATGAATTGATTCAATATGGTCAAATAACCTCTCAAGCCTAATCTAATCCATTTAAGACCACTCCAGCCATTCAAACCTATTCTAGAAGGTTCTCAAACCTTCATTAAGCCTTCCTAATTCCTGGTTTAAGCCCCTAATCATTCCATACGCTCAAAAGGACAATTTCACCTTTCCATATAGGTGTACTCTGTCCTTTTTTATTCCCTACTTCTAACAACCTTGGAGACACATGGCAGCATCCTGACCAGCCCCTAAGTTGATCTAGACTGTCCCTTTGATGAGGGAATCTTTTAATAGAGCAAAACATTCAAAATAAGTGCCATTTCTCATCCTAACCCTCTCTCTCCAGATTCAATCCCCCCAACTGAGCTCTCTACTCATTCAAGCCTTCAATAACCTCCCACATATTTCCCCACTCAAATCCAACCGGTCAAAGCGGTCGCCGGCGAGCTTTCCGACGAGCAAAGGGTCAACATCGTCCAAGTCTTGAATCTCTCGATCAAGTGCTTATCAGACCACAAAATCTGAAGAGAAAATAAGCGTGGACAGTTAACAAGCTCAACCATCCAATATACGGTTCAAACCATCCGTTAACTTGAGGTAAAACCTAAACCCTAGGTAGAAGCACTTAGGGTTATTTAACTTTTTGAAAAGCTGCTTTTAATCCATGAGATTATTCCCCCATAATTTTTGTTCATGAGAGTATTCTACCTTTAAAATTTTAAGTATTTTAATTGAGTAAATCGAGAGAAAATAAAAAAAGTAAAGTCTAGGGCTCGGTTCAGCTTAGCTGAACTGGGCGAGATTTTGGCCGTTGATTGCTTGATCAACGGCCATGATCTTGGCTTTTTGCGGTCCGTCCAACCGTTTATCAGTGGGTGATCAAATCTGCGGGCATCTTCCACAATCAGAACTGTTGATTCCAAACCGTGCAGAATCAACGGTTGAGATCGTTGCACACATGGTTTAGTGAAACCGCGTGAGGCATCCAGCGGCTGACGCGTGTTTAACCGCCGCCGCCAATCATTGGCACCGCCGTGCGTTTTGTCCCAGCGAATCAGTGAGTGCCGCATGTCCTCCCGCCACCAGATCATATATATATATATATATATATATATATATATATATATATATATATATATATATATATATATATATATATATAAATTAAAAATTTAATTTTAAATTATTTTAAAACTAGAAAACTTTAAAAAATGTTAAAAATTCATTTTAAATCCAAAATTCGCATGTAATATATCTAATTGCTTGGATTTTTGAGACCTTTAATTTAAAAATAAAATTACTTTAAAATATACTCTGTATTTTAAGTAATTTTAGATATTTATTTTTTGTTTATTTTAATTATTATTTAATTAAAATAAATCAAAATATTTTTCAAAATTTTAAGAAAATTATTTTAAAGCATTTTAAACATCTAGAGAACCTTTTGAAACTATTTTGAGCAATATTTTGATTTCATTTCACTTTATTATCAAAAAACCTATAATTTACTTATATAATTTTAAAGAAAGAAATTTATTTTAAAATTATATAAGTATGTAAATCATTTTAAGTATTTTAGGTTTGACTTGAGATTCTAATCAGAGATCTCTCAAAATAATTTGACATTATTTTAATCATACTTTGATTATTTTAATATAAATACTTATATTCGTATATATATATATTTCTTTTAAACATTTATTTAGAAATTATATTTATGTTAAATGCAGAAGTTTGAGGGATCTCTTTGAAATTTTAAACATGGGATTAAATGCGTGAATAGAAATCATGTGAAAGGATTAGTGGGTGATTACATCTTAATCATTCACTAATCAAATCATTAATTGTAGTTAATTAAATTTTTGCATGTGTAGGTGCACACACACACACACTTAGGGCTCTCTTAGTTCTAGGATTTAATTGTGATGTTTGTGTGTATTCATGCATGTATGTCCAAGGGTTAGTAGAACATTGATTTAGGCCCTTTAAATTTAGTGACATCATTAAGGACAATAATTAAGGACTCATTTAGAGGACTTAGAATATTTTTAATAATTAGGATACACATCCTATTGACTTGAAACTCAAACCAATCAAACTTAGTGACATGTTTAGCTTATAAAAATTTTCCAACTAAATTTTGAAATCATTAAGCCACTTAATTAACTTAATCAAACTTAAACCTTAATTAAGCCTTTAAAATTCCAAAAAATATAATAAATCAAGATTAAACTCAAAAATTATACATAATACCTTTAGCTGATCAGAATTGAATCCTTAACCCATGAAAATTAAAACCAACTAGATTTGACATCAATTTTAAGCTTAATTTAATTTTAATTGAAATTTAACATCTAATTAATTTAACTAATTAAAAATAATTAAAAATTCCAAAAATCTCTCAGACACTTGATAATCTCTCCTTAGATCATCCCTGATCCTTAGAGCTGATTTCAAAAAGTTTGGAGGTCATTTAGATTCAAATCATCAAAAGGCCTCTAATTAAATAAATTAAATAATTCACCAAACTTCAAAAATTCATAACTAATTCAAGAAAATTCCAAATTGATCAAACTCAAAGGCATTCAACTCATCTTAAGGTCTAATATTTATCCAAAATATCAAATTTCCAGAAATCAAACAAATTTCAAAAAGTCAACTTTTGGTCAAACATAGTTCAAAATTAAGTCAAAACTTTAAACCTTCATAATAAAATATAAAAAAATTAAATTCCAGCATACTTACAATCTAACTGATCATATTAAGGTCTAGTATTTTAATAAAATATTAACATTCTAGAAAACACTTTAAATAAAAAAGTTAACTTTTGACCCCTTAATTAAATGATTAAAATAATCTAGAAAATTCTAATATTTAATATTTAATTTCAAATTCCAAAAAATATTAATTCAAACTAAAAAATTAGCAATCAGTCAACCTTAATTAAAATTTAATTAACCCTCAAACTTAATCAAACTCAAATCATCTAATTATATTGGGTACCATTGGGTAACCCAGGCCTACGAGATTATTGAATTAGCCCCAAGGAAGGTGAAATAAATTTCACGGCCTCGATGTGCAACAAAGATGGTATCCAACAAATAATTAAAATCAAATTTATAATCAAATTTAAATCATTAAGATTTATACTTTAATTAAAATCTCCTTGAAGCCTTTTCAACCAACCAGAACCTTTAACAACTTCAATCAAATGATCCTACTTAGGACATATCAAACCCACACAACCTCCTACACACACTTTATATGATTTTCTAGGACAACCAACTCTAGTCTTAGGCTAGGCCTGTTGCAAATCTGGTTTTGATGATGACAAACATGTTTCCAGTGTGTTTTTCTTGGCTAATCAGTTTCAGGCACAAAAGACCGCAAGCTACTCAAGCCAACTCAAGATCGGGTCCAAGTGTGTCAAATGTATGATTTTTTCTTTTATTGAGTCAATTGTAATGTAACTGATTCCCTAGCTAAGTAACCTTGCACACACACACTCAGGGAGAGAGATTGAGTGAATTAGAGTTTCTGTTAAAATTTTGTTCAGATCGTCCTGGACGATAGTATCATCGTCCTGGACGATCCAGTTAAAACAGAAACCCTAATTAGGGCGACTAAGTTAAGGAGGACTGATTGAGCCGATCGTCCTGGACGATCTATGGATCGTACGGGACGATATGCCCAAATCAGAAATTCTCAGCCGCCAGATTAAGTTAGGCAAGTTTTATTTTAAGTATTTTGGTCTGATCGTCCCGGACGATACGTGTATCGTCCTGGACGATTTACTACAATCATGCCTAAATTAGTCTGGTAATCAAGGAAAGCAATTAATGTTTAATTGATACGATCACATCGTCCTGGACGATCGCAGGATCGTCCCGGACGATCGTGATCGTCTTGTGCATTTCAGCTGTACGTCCAGAACTATGTATAGGACGATTTGGGGCCTTTTTGAACTAATCGTACCGGACGATTACCCTATCGTACGGGACGATCAAGTCATTTTTTGGTCGTCCAGCACAGATTTCTCTGGACGACCCGAACTGTCTTCTGGACGATTTCCTTCAATTTGAACTAATCGTCCCGGACGATCGCAGGATCGTACGGGACGATATGAACAACTTTTTCTACTGATCGTCCAGAAGAGCCAGATCGTCCAGGCTGAAACAGCTGAATTTGAACTGATCGTACAGGACGATCTACCGATCGTCCTGGACGATCTTGGCCGACAAGTTGAGATTTAGGGCAAGTTTTAAGCCCTCCTTTAAAAGAACTTTTTCCTAGATTTGGAAAAATCTTTTGCTGCCTTCCTTCCCTGAGAAACCCTAGAGAGAAGAGAGAGTTGGGAGAGAGAGAAGAGATCTTGTGAGGGGGAGTTAGTGAGGGATTCACTAAGGTTGCTCCAAGCACGGATCAGAGTCGTCTTCTCCGCTCGTCGTCTGTCGTCTAGTCGGTGTTCTTCGTGGGAGGATCGTTCGCAAGAAGATCCGGGTTCTCTGCCCGCTTCAGGAGGAAGCGAAAGGAGTTCGTGGGTTCTCTGCCCGCTTCAGGAGGAAGCGAAAGGAGTTCGTGGGTTCTCTGCCCGCTTCAGGAGGAAGCGAAAGGAGGTCGGGTTCTCTGCCTCACCGTGTGGTGAAAAGGAGGTGTTTTGTACAGGCTTCTCCGCCTTGCTGTGGGAGCAAAAGGAGAGTCACTTTCGTTTAGTGCAATACCCGGAGGGGAGGCTCCGGGGAGTGGACGTAGGTCAAGTTGATCGAACCACTATAAAATCTGGTTTGCTTTTCTGATTCAGTTTTGCATTTTACTTTTCAATATAAACTACTTGGGTGAATATCGTTGGTTGATCTTTTCATTATTGTTTACTTGTTTCCGCTGCTAAGTATCGAAAAGATTTTTGTAGTTATCGTGAAATTTTTAAATAACCAATTCACCCCCCCTCTTGGTTAGCCTCGGGACTAGTTCACTAGGGCTTAACATCCCTTTCGAACTTTCAAGTGGTATCAGAGCAGGATTCAAAATTTCTGTTTAAAAACTTTTGAATTTGATCCAATGGCTAACTGTAACAATCGTAATACTGCTGAAGGTTATTCTATAACTAGACCACCGTTGTTTGATAACATTCCATTTGATTTTTGGAAAACACGCATGTCTACTTTTCTTCAGTCTATTGATTATCGCATGTGGATGTTAGTTAAGGACGGATACGAACCACCTTTTCGAATGGTTAATAATGTGAAAACTGAATTGCCGTTTGCTGATTGGACGTTTGATGATCGTGATTTAGCACAGTTAAATGCCAAATGTTTGAACTGTTTCTTTTGTGCTTTAAAATCTGAGGACTATATGCGTGTTTCTACTTGTACAACGGGAAAAGAGATTTGGGATAGATTATGTATAACATATGAAGGTACAACTGAAGTCAAACAATCTAGGTTAAACATCTTGTTACATGATTACGAACTTTTTCGCATGAAACCTAGTGAGACTATTTCAGAAATGTACACAAGGTTCACTCAGATTGTTACCTCTTTGCATGCTTTAGGTAGAGAACTTACCAACTACGAAAGAGTGAACAAGATTCTTAGATGTTTGCCTGCTTCTTATGATGCTAAGATTACTGCTATTACTGAATCCAAAGATTTAAATACTTACTCTATTGACAGCTTACTTGGATCACTCATTGCTTACGAGCAAGGGGTGAACCAAAGGCAACTTGATGCAGGTGAACGCAAGAAAGAGAAGACAGTGGCACTAAAGGCCAAAGATTCAGATGCTAGCACTTCCGGGTCTGATAGCGATGATGTTGCCTTAATCACAAGGCAATTCAAAAGCTTTCTAAGGAAGAAACATAAGAACCATCAGAAGTGGAACAAGGGTAAGTTCAATAAAAACTTTAAGGGTTCATCTGAATCGGTTTGTTTTGAATGCAGGAAGCCTGGACACATAAAGGCTGATTGTCCAACACTTAAAGCTCACCCAAGCAAGGAGAAGGGTGAGGAGAAACCAAAGTACAGAAAGGACAAGAAGCGGATTCAGAAGGCGTTCTGGGCAGACTCTGCATCCGACTCTTCTGAGACTGAAGCTGAAGAGGAGGAAACAAACTTGTGTTTGATGGCTGATGATCACCCTGGTCAGTCCGACCAGGAAGAGGTGTGTGAGCTTACTTACGATCAGTTATTTGAAGTTTCTGAAAAGATTCATACATCGTATAGGAAGCTTAAGAAAACCCATGCTAGTTTGAAACTAGATTATCTGACTTTGCAAAAAGAGCATGAAGTGTTGATTAAGGATCATTCCACCATTGATAGCAATCACATGTCTTTACTAGATGAGTTTGATGAACTGAATAAAAAACATTCTGATTTAATTGTTGAGCATAACTTGTTAAAAACAGCGCATGTTGAATTAGAACTTGCTTTTAAGAAAGTGAATGATTTGGCATCTGAGTTAGAAAGTACTGAAAGTGCAAAAACGTTTGAAATTGGAAGTTTAAACAAACACATTGAGTTTTTGAAAGTAAAAATCAGTTCTTTTGAAAATAACAAAACACCGCCTACTTTTGAACAATTTTATGCACCGCCACCTTTTAAAAATTCTGTTGCAAGTTCTTCAAAGCATGTTTCATACACTACTAGGAAGAGGCACTATCACTCACGACGTTTAGTTAATCCTTTTCCTGGTGTTAGATGTTTTTCATGTGGCATGTTAGGACACATATCACACACTTGTACTGTTCACCGTAGTACACATTGGGTGTGGAGACCCAAACTGCCTGTTGCACAGCACAGCACACATGCATCGCATTCTTCTTTTCATAAGAAGGAACCCAAACCTGTTTGGGTTCCTAAGACTGACATTTGATGATTTTGTAGGTGTGCTCTCACACAAGACCTCGTGAGAGCATGTGGTACCTGGACAGCGGATGTTCTAGACATATGACTGGAGATGCAAATCAGTTCATTTCGCTGGAGGCCAGAGCTGGAGGCAAGGTTACACTTGGAGATAACACCACTAGGAAGGTGGTAGGCACAGGTATGATTGGTGATTCAAAGAATTTTGTGATTGATAATGTTTTGCTTGTAGATGGACTGAAACACAACCTGCTGAGCATCAGTCAACTCTGCGACAAGGGATACAGCATCAAATTCCTGCCCACTGGCTGCATTTTAAGCTTAAATGATGAAGTTGTTTTGCAGGGGCAAAGGATCAACAACGTCTACAAGCTGGATGTAAGTAGCATTAAATCTGATAATTCAATTTGCTTAAAAACTGCTGCTGATGAGTCTTGGTTATGGCATAGGAGATTGTGTCATGCCAGTATGAAAACCCTTAGGAGAGTCACCCAAAAGGACTTAGTTAGAGGTGTGCCCAAGCTTAAGTTCACTAAGGATCACCTGTGTGATGCCTGTCAGTTGGGGAAGCAAGTCCAGTCCTCTTTTCACTCTGTTAAGGACATTAGCACCTCTAGACCTTTAGAAGTTCTTCACATGGACCTCTTTGGACCCATTAGCACTGCCAGCTTAGGGGGGAGAGTCTATGGTTTTGTGATTGTTGATGATTATTCAAGGTTCACTTGGGTTAAGTTTTTGTCACACAAATCTGAGTCATTTGATGAGTTTAGATCTTTCTCTACTTGGATTCAGAAGAAGTTAGGATGTGAGATTATTACCATCCATAATGATCACGGAGGGGAGTTTGAAAATGAAAGATTTGGAAGTTTTTGTGAGAATCATGGGATTAGTCACAATTTTTCAGCTCCTAGGACCCCTCAGCAGAACGGGGTAGCTGAAAGGAAGAACAGGACCTTAGTGGAAGCCGCTAGAGCCATGCTTGCCGAGTATTCACTTCCTAAATACTTTTGGGCTGAAGCGGTGAACACTGCCTGTTATGTGCTGAATAGGGTAAATGTGAGAGTCAAGCTGAACAAGACACCTTATGAGATCATTAAGGGTAGAACTCCAAATCTGTCCCACCTCCATGTCTTTGGCTGTAAGGTTTTCATTCTAAACAACGGGAAGTCACCCTTAGGAAAATTTGACCCCAAATCTGATGAAGGAGTGTTCTTAGGATATTCAAGTGTGGGGAAATCCTTTAGGGTGTTCAATAGGAGGACTTTGGTGGTGGAAGAAACAACCCATGTAGTGTTTGATGAATCTGATCCTAAGGAGTCTAGATCTGAAGTAGAAGATGAAGAGATTGTTGAGGTTACCCAAGGAGTTGGAAATACAAATTTGGAGGAAAGGGTAGAACCTCAAACCCCATTGCCTAGAGATTGGAGATATTCTTCGAGTCATCCTAAAGAACTGATCTTAGGAGACCCTTCTGAAGGTGTTAGGACTAGGCATGGACTTAGGAAGGAAGTAAACCATTCTGCCTTTATCTCAATGACTGAACCCACCAACATCAATCAAGCCTTGTCGGATGAGTTTTGGATTTTAGCTATGCAGGAAGAATTGAATCAATTTGTAAGGAATGATGTTTGGGAGTTAGTAGAAAGACCTAGAAACCAAAGTATTGTGGGAACCAAGTGGGTCTTTAAGAATAAGATGAATGATTCTGGTGTGGTGGTGAGAAATAAGGCAAGATTGGTGGCTAAGGGGTATAATCAGATAGAAGGGATAGATTTTGAGGAAACTTTTGCCCCTGTAGCTAGATTGGAAGCCATTAGAGTGCTACTAGCCTTTGCCTGTTATAAGGGATTTAAGCTGTTTCAAATGGATGTCAAGAGTGCCTTTTTAAATGGGGTAATTAAAGAAGATGTTTTTGTAGAACAACCCCCAGGTTTTGAGAGTTCCCAATATCCAAGTCATGTCTATAAATTAGAAAAGGCCTTATATGGATTGAAACAGGCACCCAGAGCTTGGTATGAGAGGCTTAGCACATTCCTGTTAGAAAGAGAGTTTGTTAAGGGGAGCGTAGACACTACCCTTTTTCTGAGGAGATTAGGAGATGACTTACTCATTGTCCAGATCTATGTTGATGATATAATTTTTGGATCTTCTGATAAATACTTATGTGAAGAGTTTTCTAAAATAATGAGTAAAGAGTTTGAGATGAGTATGATGGGAGAATTGTCCTACTTTTTGGGGTTTAGCATAAGGCAAATGGAAGATGGAACTTTTCTCAATCAATCAAAATATACTAAGGACATTTTGAAGAAATATGAAATGGACAAAGCCAAGCCAATCAATACTCCCATGCCCTCCTCAGTTCAGTTAGATAAGGATTCAAATGGAAAATCTGTTGATCAGAAGAAGTATAGAGGGATAATAGGTTCACTGCTTTACCTGACTGCTAGCCGACCCGATATCATGTTTAGTGTCTGTCTTTGTGCTAGGTTTCAGGCTGATCCTAAAGAGTCCCACCTGACTGCTGTTAAGAGAATTCTTAGATATCTTTTGGGGACCCCAAACCTAGGAATTTGGTACCCTAGGCACAGCACCTCTTTTGAGATCATTGGATATTCTGACTCTGACTTTGCGGGGTGTAGGGTGGATAGGAAGAGTACCTCTGGGACTTGTCAATTCATAGGACAGTCGTTAGTCTCCTGGTCCAGTAGAAAACAGAACTCAGTTGCACTTTCCACTGCTGAAGCTGAGTACATTGCCTTAGGAAGTTGTGTGGCCCAAGTTCTGTGGTTGAAACAACAAGTCTTGGATTTAGGAGTACCCGTTGGCACAATTTCTGTTCTGTGTGATAATACCAGTGCCATCTGTATCTCTAAGAATCCAATCCAATATTCTAGGACCAAACACATTGACATTAGGCATCACTTCATTAGGGACCATGTTACAAAAGGGGACATTGAGCTACATCATGTAGCAACTGAAAATCAGCTGGCTGACATATTCACTAAACCACTGGCCTTTGACTCATTCAGCATTTTGAGAACCAGATTAGGAGTGATTGATATAAATGCTTGATTCTGATGACTGCTGATTTATTATCTTTCTGATTGGTATTCTGATTTCTGTTAGTTAGGTTTAGTTTTTCTTTTGATTTCTGATTTCTGTTAGTTAGTTTTTGACTTTGATTATTTACTTTCAGTTGATTTTATGTCTTTTGCTGATTTCTGTTTTAGCCTTATTGTTAGTTTGATTTAAGTATTTACTCTGATATGATTTTATACCTTTTTTTTATTATTCACTAGCTCATATCTTGCACTTACTGTTTTATGTTTTTCAAAATCTGATCACCGCTCACTACTTCTGATAATCTGAATTTCTGACTGGGAGTTTTTACCTTGTTTTGATTTGGAAGCTGGTAAGCAGTGATTGATTCCACTGAACCTGTTAAAGGGAAGAAACATTGATGATTGTTTCTCTTCCTCTAACTCCTTTACTGGTGTATGGTTTCTTTTGGATAAAAATCTTCTTCAAAATTAAAATGTTAGTTTTTTGAAATAGAGATTATTTTATCTTCCTACAGTAATCTGCCTCATATCAATAGTGTTTTTCAAAGTCTTGAGTCATTAGTTTGATTTTCTAAAACCAAGTGATTGCATTTATCATATGATGTGTGTTTTTTTGTTTTGTGAATCATTCTTCCCTACTGTGGAGAGACATCTCCTATGTCTGGAAGATAGATTCACAGCTGAGACTCTTTAATGATTATAAAAAGGAGAAAGCTTACAAAAGATGCGCAGTGCGCCAACCAAATTGAAAAAGAGGCATAAAATGAGCCCAAAACTGAAAAGATGCGAAAATGCCAAATACACAAAGTGTATCAAAAAATCAAAAGATGCGCAGTGCGCCAAATAAATTGAAAAAAAAAGAGGCACAAAATGAGCCCAACCTAAGCTTTTTTCTCTTTCAGATCTTTAAATGTCTTAGAAAAAAAAAACTCGTGTGTCACTTAATATTTTCAAAAGCTTGAGTTTTGAAAATCCCGATTTCTGATTTTTTACTTTGTAACACTATTATATCAGATATTTTTCTGGAACGAGGCTTGAAAGGATTTCTTTTCAAATCTAATGTCTTTTATTCTGAATCGGATTTTTGTTTTGAAAGAGGTTTGCATCGATAAGGTGCCCGGGGTCAGAGTTACGAAAGTTGATTGTTTCCAACCTTTTTGGATTTCAGCGCTGTCAATCGTCCTCTCATTGGTTTTTGAATCTAAAATCAAGGAAAAATTCTGATTTTCCTGTTTTGTTGTTGTTCTGTGTATGTTTTATTTTATATTTTATTTCCGTGTTATGTTTTTCCCTCCTCCTTTTTGTGATGTCAAAAGGGGGAGTCAGTTGTAGTCGTGTCTGTTTCTATTTTCTGAGTCATGTTTTCTGTATTGTTGAAAATTTAAAAAATGTGTGTTTTGTTTGATTTCTTAGTTTCATTTTATTTTCATCTTAGTTTCATTTTGTTTTCAGACTACTTTACAAATGTTTGCCATCATCAAAAAGGGGGAGATTGTTGCAAATCTGGTTTTGATGATGACAAACATGTTTCCAGTGTGTTTTTCTTGGCTAATCAGTTTCAGGCACAAAAGACCGCAAGCTACTCAAGCCAACTCAAGATCGGGTCCAAGTGTGTCAAATGTATGATTTTTTCTTTTATTGAGTCAATTGTAATGTAACTGATTCCCTAGCTAAGTAACCTTGCACACACACACTTAGGGAGAGAGATTGAGTGAATTAGAGTTTCTGTTAAAATTTTGTTCAGATCGTCCTGGACGATAGTATCATCGTCCTGGACGATCCAGTTAAAACAGAAACCCTAATTAGGGCGACTAAGTTAAGGAGGACTGATTGAGCCGATCGTCCTGGACGATCTATGGATCGTACGGGATGATATGCCCAAATCAGAAATTCTCAGCCGCCAGATTAAGTTAGGCAAGTTTTATTTTAAGTATTTTGGTCTGATCGTCCCGGACGATACGTGTATCGTCCTGGACGATTTACTACAATCATGCCTAAATTAGTCTGGTAATCAAGGAAAGCAATTAATGTTTAATTGATACGATCACATCGTCCTGGACGATCGCAGGATCGTCCCGGACGATCGTGATCGTCTTGTGCATTTCAGCTGTACGTCCAGAACTATGTACAGGACGATTTGGGGCCTTTTTAAACTAATCGTACCGGACGATTACCCTATCGTACGGGACGATCAAGTCATTTTTTGGTCGTCCAGCACAGATTTCTCTGGACGACCCGAACTGTCTTCTGGACGATTTCCTTCAATTTGAACTAATCGTCCCGGACGATCGCAGGATCGTACGGGACGATATGAACAACTTTTTCTACTGATCGTCCAGAAGAGCCAGATCGTCCAGGCTGAAACAGCTGAATTTGAACTGATCGTACAGGACGATCTACCGATCGTCCTGGACGATCTTGGCCGACAAGTTGAGATTTAGGGCAAGTTTTAAGCCCTCCTTTAAAAGAACTTTTTCCTAGATTTGGAAAAATCTTTTGCTGCCTTCCTTCCCTGAGAAACCCTAGAGAGAAGAGAGAGTTGGGAGAGAGAGAAGAGATCTTGTGAGGGGGAGTTAGTGAGGGATTCACTAAGGTTGCTCCAAGCACGGATCAGAGTCGTCTTCTCCGCTCGTCGTCTGTCGTCTAGTCGGTGTTCTTCGTGGGAGGATCGTTCGCAAGAAGATCCGGGTTCTCTGCCCGCTTCAGGAGGAAGCGAAAGGAGTTCGTGGGTTCTCTGCCCGCTTCAGGAGGAAGCGAAAGGAGTTCGTGGGTTCTCTGCCCGCTTCAGGAGGAAGCGAAAGGAGGTCGGGTTCTCTGCCTCACCGTGTGGTGAAAAGGAGGTGTTTTGTACAGGCTTCTCCGCCTTGCTGTGGGAGCAAAAGGAGAGTCACTTTCGTTTAGTGCAATACCCGGAGGGGAGGCTCCGGGGAGTGGACGTAGGTCAAGTTGACCGAACCACTATAAAATCTGGTTTGCTTTTCTGATTCAGTTTTGCATTTTACTTTTCAATATAAACTGCTTGGGTGAATATCGTTGGTTGATCTTTTCGTTATTGTTTACTTGTTTCCGCTGCTAAGTATCGAAAAGATTTTTGTAGTTATCGTGAAATTTTTAAATAACCAATTCACCCCCCCTCTTGGTTAGCCTCGGGACTAGTTCACTAGGGCTTAACATCCCTTTCGAACTTTCAAGGCCGGTGTTTATTTTTCTACTGTGTGTCGGGTTTTCAAGCTTTCACTACATGCTGTTTGCTAATAGTAGAATTACTATGATTGTTTATTTTTTTACTGCACTCTGTGATATGATTGATTGTACATTAGATCTATCCCTAAGTTAGGGATAATTTGTACTAATTCAATCTCATACAGGTGGCCATGCTCACACAGGGCATTTAAAATTAAAGCAGGTAATAATTAAAGCTTTAAAATTGACGCTATTTTCTGCAGATACTTCAGAAATTTGCTAAGACCCTCTTTAAAATTAAAAGAGCATGGCCAAGTGTGGCTGGTTTGAGCACTTTAAATTTGATTTATATAACTGCTTGAGATTAATATTAACTGTTTGGGATGTTAAATAAATTATTGATTATTAGGATAACCTTGCAGGATTGAGTTTAGATTTTTTTATTTTGATTGATGTAATTTAAATATAATTGAGTTGTAATGTTTAAAGTACTTTGAGATGGGATATAAATCTAATCTGAAGTTCAAAGAGAAGGGTGACATCCCTTAGGAGAGAGTCCCTCTTCATTTTAAGATTCATAATAGGACATTTTCAAAGTATCCAAAGAGAAAAGATAACACCTTATCCAAGGGGAGTTTCTTTTCATTTGGATATCCAGACTCGACGATCCAAGGTGTTCCCAGAAGATAAAGAACTGAAGTACAAAGAGAAGACCCTTTCTCAAAGCCACTTGAGTCTTAGGAATAGAATTTGGGTTATAGTCAGTGGTGCCCGGCCACCTTAATTTTTCTGCAGACTCTGGGTTGTATAATTAAAAGGCACTTATCTATGGACTTTCATTTTGAATATTGATTTAATTGATTTAATTATTTGATTTATTTGAATGATGTGTTGATTGTGATTAGAATTTATCTGGTTTTATTATTTTTTTGGTGATCTTGCATGTCGTATTTTATTTAGCCTGAAATCTGATCAGAGGCTCATGAGGACACGTTTAAAACTATTTTTACTTAAACAAAACTTAAAATATTTAGGCTCAGATAGTAACTCTAATGCTTTTACGAAGTAAGCTTGGGATGCTAGGGGTTTTTCATGCATACATATTAAAACTTCTCTTCCGTGTTAGGCACCTCCCCGCCTGCGGGTTTTGGCAGACCACCTGGCCTATGAGGGTGCAGTTCTGTCCAAAGGGATGTTGTATAATCTCTAGGATAAAATCTATTTTTAAGCCTGATTTTAAAATTGCTTCATTCTAATTTTAAAATATTCGAGTCAACTAGCATGCATTGCATTAGATACAAATTAATAATTGAGTCTAATTCTTAATTATATTTCTAGCTTAAGCATTTCACCCAATATATGTTCAGGGGCCAATTAGGAATCTACTCTAGATGTTGACCCCATTCTCCTTAAACTAATCTTAAATAACATCCCTAACCACTCTTTTATTAAAGACCGAACACATGATTTTGAAGCATTTAGGTGGTTTAGCTGGCTCCCCAATCCAGGCCGGGATAAGTCGAGATTTATATTGCATTAGCTAGAATCCGGGTCACAGATTTTCACTACCCTCTTTAAATCTAGGTTATGAGGCAGATTTTTAATCTTAAGACCTCAACCTCCGGGAATCTAATTCCCACTTTCTAATAAAATCAATCACTTAAACATCAAATCTCTTTCCATCAAATTCAAGCCCAACACATAGAATAGGCTGGGGTACTTCTGAATTAGTTCAGAATCACAGGTGCCTCCTACCCTTCCTCCTTTGAGTCCAGAAAGAACTGTTCAATCTTGAACCAATCCCTGTTGAAATTCTAGTCCCTACCTCCCTTAACATCAAACTTTGAAAATCTTAAATGAAATTTGTATCGCTATTTTAATCGAGAGTATTCGTAGGAAATTTTTGGTTACCTACGATGTAATTAAGTACAAGGGTTTGTGCTCATGGGAGATTTAAGTTTCGTTTGAGACGGCTTTCTTCTTGCTTCTTAAAACTGCTTTTTAGTACATAAATTAAAATTTGGTACTAGAAAGTTGTTTTAAGAAGCAGTTAAAAAGCCGTCCCAAACGAAGCCTTAGAAACCCAGACCTAATTTTCGAAATTAATTTTTTAAAATCCTTAATTAATTACCTTTGGGAAATCAAATAAAAAAATGGCGATCGTTATCATCATATTCGAGTAATAAATAATGAATTATATTTTCTTCCTTCGGGATGATATATAATTTATTGATATAATTTTAAATATAAAATCAATGATAATTTATCCAGATTATCATAGCCAAATATTTGATTGAACTTCATTTTGATCCTTTGGGACCATATGTTGTCCTCTCCTGAATCCAGCTACGATATTCAGGATTAGATTTATGATTCTAAATTTGAACCCATCAGGAGATTGTATCTCTACCCTTTGAGGTAGTATACCATCACTAATGGATGTTCAATTTTAGGATTCAAATTTAAATGTCAATTTTAAATTATTCTGAAAGATTATTAACCTTTTTAAAAACACATATTTTTCAATCAAAATAATGACTTGGCTTAAGGAATATAGAAATAAATAAAAACCGAAATACAGACTCTTCAAAACACTTAACCTTATTCTACCCATTCTTGAGCTGATCAATTTATACAGTGTATGGTGGACCTAAAATGTTAGTGCACAAGAAAATAGATGTGCAATAATAATAATAATAGAAGATAACATAATAGAGAATTTAATAATTTTTATCATCATCAAAATCACAAGACTTGAGTCCAGATTTGTAATAGAAGTAATCCATTAAAGTATCATTAGACCTACTATCCATGCGAATAACATTGAACTGAAACCTATCTTAATTGAAATGGTTCAAAATTCTCAATTTGAACGAACTCCTATTGAAGATTCTAACTTACACTTAGCCTATTTCTTTGAAATCTATGCAACATTTAAGTATAATGATGTTAGTGATGATGCTATTAGACTTAGATTATTTCCAATTTCTCTAAGGGAGAAGGCTAAGATGTGGTTGAGTTTTTTACTCCCCAGCTTTATAACTACTTGGAATGATTTGGCTCATAAATTTCTAGCTAAGTATTTCCCACCTTAAAAAATTATCAAACTTAAGAATGATATCACATCTTTTACCTAATTTAAGTGAGAATCGATTTATGAAAGTTGAGAGAGATTTAAAAAAATGCTTAGAAAATGCCCTCACTATGATTGACCCGATTGGTTAGTTATTCAGAACTCTTTCAATAGATTAGCAGGATCCCTTAGATTAATCATATATATTACAACTAGAGGTTCTTTAATGTCTAAACTATTTGAGGAATCATATGAACTAATTATGAAAATGAATATAAATAATTTCTAGTTGCCTGCTGATAGGGTGAATCTTAAGAGAGTAGCTATAGTTTATGAATTAGATGCTTCATAAATTCTTACTACACAAGTTGCTATAATTTCAAAGAAATTGGATACTATTAGAGTTAACTCAGGATATATACCATCTATATAATTTGAAGAGCCTAATTTGAATTATATTGATGATAATAATGCTCTTGGGATTGAAAATATGAATTTGATTGAAAGAGTAATAACCCCTATTCTAATATATACAATCTAGGTTGGAGGAACCACCTGAATTTTAGTTAGCCTAATAATATTTATGGTAATATTCAATGGAATATAGGTCAATCTAATCAAGGAGGAAACTAGAATAATCTTCAGTAAATTATTGTGAATCTTAGTCCTTCTTATCTTCAGAATTTAATCAAAATAATTAGTTTGGGTGTAGGAAGACACCTTTGGAAGAGGAAGCGATTCAATTGAGAACTCAATTATAAAGTCAAGCTGCTTCAATCAAAAATTTGGAAACTCAATTAAGATAACTTGCATTATCCTTTAGTGGTAGACCTCTTGGTTCATTACCCAGTAATATTGAAGTTAACCCAAAGAGAAAGAGAAAGATCTTAGTGAAAATCACTTGAGGAGTGGTAGTGTACCCCAACCAAAATGATAAATCTAGAAAAGTCTGGTCGAAGACTATAAATTTAGCGCTATATTGGGAGGAGACCCAAATCTATTCAGTGTTTATTTGTTATTTTTTATGATTTATACTTTCTTTTTATGTGAACGTGGTATTTTGTTTGTAAAACTTATTGATTTAGTAGGATTGGGGCACCTTTCTCTTATATATGTCTTGTGTGTAAAGGTGGGTGTTTGGTGGGACCAAATTGAGGAGAAACTATTTCCTATCTTAGCCCTTATAAAAAGAAAAATTTGGACTTTTAAGTAGGCAAGAGGAGGTGATGAAGAGGCAGGACCCAGTGTACCAAGATCATTTAGTAGGCAAGGTAGCAGCAGTGGTAGTAAGAGTTCTAGGACTCCTAAATCTTTAGGTGATTAGGTGGCTAATTTGAGAGATAAAATGGATTTGGTGACTGAATTTTATGAGGAGAGTAAGGGATGGCAAACTCATTACGCAGGGCTGAAGGAAAAGTAGTATCACTACTAAGCTAAACCCAATGAGACTTTAGTAGGGATTTTAGGAGGAGCCCTTTTGTGGAGAATCCTGTCCAGTAGCAGTTCCCTGTTGCACTAGAGTACCAGTCATTCATGTGGACCTAACCTGATGATGAAGAGGAGGAAGATCGTGACTCAGAGGGATAAGAGTCATTATTGTATTATCTTTCTTTAGTTGTTCTTAGCTTGATAGAGAGAGAGAGAGAGAGAGAGAGAGAGAGAGAGAGAGAGAGAGAGAGAGTGAGAGTGAGAGAGAGAGGAGAGAGAGAGAGTTGGTGAGTGCTACCCTTTATTTGAAGCATATTTTTCTTTTTATTTCCTTTGCTTTGGGGGAGAGCCTAGTGATGTTCATATGTTGTTCTTGTGTTGTGATAGGATGGCTATGAGATCCATATTGGATAAGATTACAAAATCCTGCCTTAAGCATTAGTTATCTTTCTTTGTTATTTTAGTAGAATGTATTACTTATCTTGAGCTTTTTATTATTTATAAAAAGGTATGTTGTATCTCATATCAGCTTTTATTTATTTTGGTGCAATGTGTTTTATTATTTACATTTGATTAATTTTTGTATACTTAAATTATTGTACCCTATCTTCTATAAATGCTGGCACTTTGACTATTTACTTAGCCAAAATAAAAATGATAATTAAAAATTATGTAAAATTAGAATAATAATAAAATCTTGGATGATAGTTTGAATGAATATTGCATAATAATTCATAATTGGAAAACTTAACAATTAACTAACCTAGATCACTAAAGCTACTAACTTGTTTTTGAATTTAAAAACTATATATTAACTCATTGACCACTGAATTGAAAAATAAATAATTAAGTTTAAGGAATAGATGTGTGTTGCTTAAAATTTGGAAATTCATAGTAAACTTGAAAATGGAATTAGTGATTTTATTGAATTCTTACATTAACTCAATTAGGATTACAAGAGCATAAAAGAAAAATTGATATTCAAAATAAAATAAAAAAAAGAAAAAATTGATATTCAGTAAGTACTCCACAAGTATTAAAGGAAAGAAAAATATATATAATCCAAAATAAAATATTTCAAATGAAAAAAGATGAGTACATTCAAATATTGGTATCAATTGAAGCTTAAATTCAAATACATCCTAAAACTTAAATAAAAAGGATAAAGTAAGTGAACTAGTATATGTGATGGTGCACTAATGAATTTTCTATTTAACTACGAGCAGAACTAATTCTTAGGCTACATTATTCATTTTTATATTCAAAAGTCAATTTAATACTTACAAACATAGTGGATAGACTCATAATAAGCAATAGTAAAGGTGACTGATTGTAATAACTATTATATGTTTTCAATTTAGAATTATAACTTTTTTTATTCCAAATTACTTCTAGATTGTTTATTACAAATTACTTTGGCTATTAAGTGATCAATGGGTGAAATATACCATTTCTTGAGGACAAGTAAGAGTTTAAGTTGGGAGAAATTTATTAAGTATAAATTATGTATTATTTATTATATTTAAATTTCATGAAAATGAGTTTTTTTAGTTAGTTTGCATAGGAAATATTCAAAAATGATAAAAATTTCAAGTGTTGAGTAGCACCGTGGTGCGAACTCATATTATGCCGTAGCGCCAAGATCATCCACACCAAGGAGCATATTTCAGACATTACGACATTGTCTTCTCTTCTTTCAAGCACCACATTGGTACCATAGTTAGTGTTGCGGTGTTACACAGCATCGTTGTGCCCAAATTTAGCACTGCAGCATTGTAGCCTCAGGAAAATTCATGTTGGAGTTCCATGTCATTCAACATCTTAGTGCTAGAATCCCAATTTGAGCACCATAACGCTCAAAATTTTTAGCACATGGTGGAATAGTTGTCAAAGATGAGAAGCCATGCTGACTCAGCTAAATGACATGACATTTCAAGCTATAACCGTGCCATATCAACCAACGCCACAGTAGAGCCAATATTATAGCGTCGATGTGCTAGTTTATTTTTCACCACCATCATGCCTTAACCCATCCCTATTCATCATATAAATAGTTTTTTAGTTCTATTATTCAGGAAGTTCTGTCACTTGAGTGAAATCTTATAATTTTAAGTGTGTTTCTTTAGCACCCCTTTAGAGTAAATTCAAAGGGAGGCTAGAGAAGTGCAAGATACTTTTCCTTGATGAGATCTTAGCTTTTTGTGTAAATAATTCTATAGTTGGTGGAAGGACTTTGGAGAAGATCATTTGATCCTTCCAGGTGACAATTTTTTTATTACTTATGTTGTATCTGTACTTCCAATAAATGAAATAAAGATGAGTTTGCTTGTTATATTTTCTATGTCTGGATAATTCTCTAGTTTTAGGTTGATATAAAAAGTATAGCTAGTACTAATATAGACTCTTATTCCTTAAACTATAAAATAATATTTTCAATATCTCTCATTCATTATTTAATGTATATAATGGCCATGTGTGTAGTAAAACTCTAGTGTGATGTATAGCCTCAACGGAGGAGTACTTGAATAATTAAGAATATTTAAATGGAATGTTGGCATGCCTAGACATAGGATATTTGAATATTCAAGATTCTATGGAGAGAGTAAAATTTTAGGAAGGCTATAAACCTTTCTTTTCACCCCTACAAGTTTGACAGAGATCTAGGAATGTATATGCTTTGATCCACATCTATAATTAAGAGTCTCATTAGAAAAATTATGTTATTTACATTCATTAGTCCAAAATACTTTATTTATCAAGATTTACTTGAATTTTTTTTCTTTTACTAATAAAAACTCCAAAATATTATTTTTATTTTTCGTAGGATAAGTAGTGCAATTGAAGTAAGTAGTAATAGTTAAGTTGTAATTAAGCAGAACACTTCCTTGTGGGTTCGACACTCTACTCTTTCACTTTATTACTTAATTCAGTATGTATACTTGTGCATTTTAGTGGGCTTTTATTAATTTTATATCAAATAAAATCTAAGCATAGTTCAAACTCAACAATTCACATATTATCTCACCGTAATCCCCCATCAATCATATGCATACACTGTTGAAACCCATGAGCCCGATCTACTTTTGATATTTTGATGATTTCAAATATTATTAGATAAATTACTTAATATTTTTTGCAGTATATACAGGGTATTTTGTTATACTAATATTTTAAGTATGATAGATAGAGTAAAGCTTCATACAACATACAAGAAGTTAAATCTAGAAGAAAAATGAGCTCAAGAATTACAGAAATGAGAGTTATCAAAATTCTAACATATGTCTATACTTTTCGTTTCTTCAGTCATTGTATGTTTCGGTGTATGTTGGCAAGAAAACTAATCACACACTCATGAGTGGGGATCAAAGTTGAACACTTGATTTACCTGGTGTATTATACTTATAATCTTGATTGTATTGTATGATTGATTATTAAAGAAATTAAGTCAAGTGTTTAATAAAAATTAAAAAAATTAAAAATTAGAAACAACAAATCATACGGTGCAATCTTGATTGTCTAGGATGATTCATTTATTTTGATAATACCCACCAGTGATTCTTGATTTCCAAAATTCGACAAATTTAAAATTTGAAAATTGAACTAATCGTATTGTATGATTTTGATCGTATTGTATAAATGTTAATATACTTTGCCTATTTTGGGTCATGAATCAAGCAATTAAATCAAGATCAAATCAATTTTAGATATCATAATGTCTGATCTAAATCATATTGTATGAAGAATAGAATATTTATTAGACGAAACATTGTAAGTCCTACAAAATTCTTAAGCTGATTCAACCTTACTATACGATCAATATTATACAGTCCAATATACTAGAACTCAGATTATGGATATTTTCGCAGAATGAACTAATTAAATAGTATGAACCACCATTCGCATTATACAATCAAAGTATTAAAATTAAAATTTTGGATTTGCGTTAAATAGGTAATTTTAGTTTTATTGACCTAAGAGGGTGTAAGGCAAGAGATTCATCATAATTGTTTTTCTTTAGAGGCTCCTTAAAGAAAGGGAGGTGATTCTTTTAACTTGGTGATAGCGTATATGGGAAGAGAGGGTAAGGTTGAGAGAAGGTTCCTTAGAGATTCAAGGGGTGTGTGAAGGAGATCACATAATTATATTTGTTAGCCTAGACCTTTGTCCTCCTATGTTTCTATTGGGAGCCCATGGAGAGGAGCTATATAGGGAACTTTTGGGTGAAAGACTTGTGTTTAGCTAAGAAGGTTAGGGGAGTGGCATCTTTGCCATTATAAGGAGTAAAATGAGGGTGAAAGCATCTCCGCCGTGCTCAAAAGCAGAAGGAGGGAATCTAGGCTTTTTAAAGAAGGAAGAGCTTGTAAAGATCATTCTCCACCTAGGAACAAAGAAGGGCTTCTCCGCTCTGTTAAGTGCAGAATGAGTGCTTTCCAGTGGAATTCCCAATGAGGATAAACTCAAGGAGTTGGTGTAGGTCAATTTGACCAAATCACTAAAAAATTATAGTTTAAATTTCTTTACTTTTCTGCACTTTTTATTTCTTGCATATTTCATTGCTTAGATCTGTGTTTGTAGGAATTGTTATGGTTACAAACAAGAAATTTTTTCAAAAAGGAAACTTCATAATTATTTTTTGCAAACAAAAATAATTTTTGCTTTGATCCTTCTTTTTAAATTTTATTTTAAGTAATTTTCATTACTCTTTAAGAAAATAAAATACAATAAATATATTTTAAACTTGGAGTTTTGAACTTTTACTAGTGCATTTCAAAGTACTTCTACTTCAAATTGTGTTATTCTACAGTAGATATTTTAAAATAACCAATTCACCCCACCCCCTTTTGCTTATGCCAAGTCACTTGCATACCCATGAGAACAAAATTAAGATAAAAAATACTTTAAAAACCTATTTTAAAATGGTTAACCATGATAACTTGATCTTTGACAAATCGTACCATGCCATGATGTTTTGTATTGTACAATGTGCATGACATTTTTTAAAATTCCAAAAAAAAAGTCATATTGATTCCTAAAAAATTCAAAATAAAAAATTTACTAATAATCATATTGCACAATGATAATTGGACTGGATGATCAATTTTATTAAAATATTATAACCATCATACACTACTTTTTTAATTAGGTGAATTCAAAAAAAAAAAACTAATTGCACTATCTGGTACATATCATATTGTATGATAATGTAAACAACTTTCCTAATTGAGAACCATAAATCTGTAAGCAAATTAAAAAATCAAATCAAAGGAAATTTCATACTGTATGATATGTATTGTTAAGTTTGATTAAATAAAGATATTTTTTCTTGAAAATTGGTTAAATATACTAATTGTACTCTACAATATGGCTAAATTTTTAAATAAACAATCCTTTAGAGTTTTTAATCAAACCACTATATAAATATACTTTTTTTTTAAATCCTAAAATATTATTTTGAGAATAGATGATGCTATAATATGAAAGTTTTGGGAGAAAGAGTTATTCTTGTTGCTTCTTTTTCTTTTTGTGATTTTCCACCAGTAAAAGAGAGGTTCTTGTGTGAGATTTAGCACCATAGGTTACTTCCCCAAATCATAGAGTCTTTGCTCTAATCTAAGATCTTGTTATGCTTTGTTTGTAAAAATCTATTAATCATGTGAAGCTTTTCTGGTATACCGTGGAATATAGCCGATGGGCTAGGATAACTCTACTTTTCAAAGAGAAAAAGTGGTGCAGGAGTTTCTCTAATACCCGATGAAGGAGAGAGGTTTCTTTGGTAGTAAAATTCTCAAGTAGAGGACTACAGAGAGTGGACATAGGCCTATAGGCTGAACCACTAAAAATCTGGTTTGCATCTTTTTTCTGCAATTTATTACTTTTGTGCTTCCTACTCTATAATGATGATGTTTATCTGTGCTCTTATAATGTATTGTGATGTGATGAATTTGAGAAATTAAATATGATCTTTATAAGTAGTCATCTTATCTTAAAGTAGGTTTCATAAATAACATATTTAACTTTTAATTTAATTTTTAAATAGTTTGATCACATATTGTATTGCATTAAATCTTTTTTTTTCTTTTAAAATAATTTAAAAGAATATGCATTAAATCGTTGATTAGCTCATCTCTAATTTTTAATATATTTTCTTCCATAAAAATTTCACCAAATAACCCCTCTGCATGTGCCACACATTACCACTTTTATGAGAGTAATTACTTGTTAGATAGAATTTTCCACCTTAAGTTGAGTCTAATGTGGCACTAATAAGAAATATGAGCCTCTTTAAAGGGTAATTTATTATCTAACTAACACTATTTGACATCTTTTCCTTTGACTTTTAAAAAAATTGTATGGTTATTTTTATATAATCTATTAACTATAGAATGTTGAACATGTCAAATAGGATACACTTTACCCCCTAAATTTGAAAATAGAAAGAATGTTGAAATTTCTTTTAAAATTGCAAAAAAAAATTGAAATCAAAAGATTCTTGCCTTCTCTACTTGTAAAATTGTAAAAAAAACTTGAGATAGGCTATGTATTACCTTTGAGCGTACTAATGAAGTTAATCAATCATATATGAATATTCTATTTTATGATTATAAACTATTAAGTATGAAATCAAATGAAAGATCTGATATGTAGCCTTGCTTAACAATAATTAGCACATTTTTACATACTTTAGGAAGAGATTTTTCAAATGCTAAAAAAGTGAATAAAATACAAAAATGCTTGCCTAAGTCTTAGGATGATAAAGCGATAGTGATCTTTGAATCTAAGGATTTATCTTTTTATTTTAGTAATAATCTACTTTTCTCTTTAATAGCATATTTCCACACATGTTCATACATCATCTAGACTAGTTCCACAAACAGCATCTTCTTCCAGAAAGAAAAATTTTAGATCAAATAGACTACTTCATTCATTTCCTATCGTTACTTTTTCCTCATATGACATGATCATACACACATAGAACCCACTTGAGCACTTCTTATGAATGGAGACCAAAAGCCATAGGATTCACCACCATGTGCATACATTACATAGTATTGGGGAATCTAAGCTAATTTAGGTTCATAAAATTGCAACTTAATATGTTCGTATAGGCGTGACCTTACAATAAGACTGATAAATGCATGTAGTACATGGATAGTGGGGGGCTCACATGACATGATTAAAGATAAGAGCAACTTAATTACACTCAATTATAGGAATAGTGGAAAGGTCACCCTTGATGATAATACCACATCGAAAGTAATTAGATCAGGAACTTTGGCAAGATAAATATTTTTTTCTATTAAAATGGTTTTATTAGTAGATAAATTAAAATGTAACTTTGTTAGCATTAATTAGGTTTTGATAAGGGATTTAATCTAATTTTCTTTAAGAAAATATTTGTTGCCTCAAATGAGAAAATTATTATAGAAGGACTTCATAAGAATAATGTATATGTGCTTGATCTGGATAGTATGGATAGGTCTAAGGAAGTTCATTGCTTAAAAACTATGATAGATGAGTATTGGATATGGCATAAGAGATTATGCTATGCTAGTATGAACACCCTTAGGAGAATCACACATCTAGACTTGGTTAGAGGGGTATCAAAGCTTGAATTCAAGAATGACCATTAGTGTGATATATGCTAGCTACAAAAATAGGTCATATCACCATTTCATTCTATTCAGGATGTAGTGACTTCTAAACCAAGACATATTACATATGGATTTTTTTGCACCCATGAGCACAACTAGTTTATGAAACAAATCCTATGACTTTGTGATAGTAAATGATTACACTAGGTTTATCTTGGTTAAATGTTTAGCACAAAAGAGTATCTTTTTTTCTAGGTTTACGTTATTTACTCTATGTATTCAAAGGAAGACAACTTAGATAATAACCACTATCCATAATGGTCATGGTGAGGAGTTTAAAAATGAAAAAAATTAACACCTTTTGTTAAGAAATAGGGGTTTAACATAGTTTCTTAGCTCCCCAGATACCACAACAAAAAGGGATACTAGAGAGAACAAAATAGAAACTTGAATGAAGCTACTAGATTTATGTTAAATGAGTATAAACTATCTAAATATTTTTAGTTTGGAGCAATACATAATGTGCTATATCTTGAACTAGGTAAACACAAGACCTAAGCTAATTAAATTCCATGTGAGCTATTAGTAGGAATAATATATAATCTATCACATACACATGCTTTTGGGTATAAGTGCTTTATTTTGAATATTAAAAAATTAATTTGGGAAAGTGTAATGCAAAATTTAATAAATCTATATTATTGGGTTACTCCTCCATGGGAAAATCTTATATTATATTTAATAGAAAAACACTTATTGTTGAGGAGTTAGCACATGTTACATTTGATGAGTTTGATAGTATTTTTCTGCTTAAAGAATTAGAAGGAGAAGAAGATAATATTCCTAGTGTTAAAAAACTTAAGTTTAGAAGATAAACATGGCACCCATGAGTCATTGCCTAGCTACCTTAGAGACTTGATTATATGAGACCTTTTATTTGAGTTAGGACATGACACAACCTTAGACAAAGGTTATTCATGCCATTTTTAAGTGACTTTACTAAGATCTTTCATATTAAAAATTGGGTTGATAAGCATGTCTTTAGTTGATATTATATGCATTCATGCCAATTTTCCTTATACTATTAAAAGTGGGCATGCCCTACCTTGTACTTTTCTAAATTGAGTGGAAGGATGCCTCTCAGGACGAGTTCTTAACACATGATCTCCTACTTAGAATTCCTTAAATATTTTATTTTTATTATTAATTTCAATGTATTTTGTAATAGTGACTTCCAATTATTTTTTTGCATTTTTATTAAAGCTTTGAAAACCTTATGCAAATGTAAATGCAGAATTAAAAAATATGGGATGCTGGCAAGATCAACAGTCTTTCTAGAGTTGTAACTATAGAGTATCTCAAAGGGTATTTTGTACGAGGTCCCTACACACTTAAAAATTAAAATATGGAGGTAAATTTACAAAATCTATATTGTACTATATTATTACACATTTTACCATACAATCTAAATGATATTGTATAATTTTACATTGTCAACTAAGTTTAAGATAGTTGTTGGGATGATTGAAAAGTAATTATATGATTAACTTAATATTAGTAGTTTTTGGGATAATCTAGAATACAATAACACATAATGTATGATCTTAATCATACTATATGATCATTTAAGCCCTTAAAATATATCAATAGGCATGAGTTCTCTCTCTCATGCCTTCTCTCTCATTCAAGACATAGCTAATAAGAGATCAAGTGCACTCAATTTATTATCTCTCACTTGATGTCATGAATATTTTATATTGAAATGAGATGAAGTGGCATACATAAGATATAAGGAAACTTTGATTATTGATTTAAAGCTCATTTTGTAAAAATACTTGTCATTTTAAATCTATGATCTCTTGGTCAGTATTACACTGCAATTTCTTATCTCACTTATTTTTGCTTGGCACTCAGAAATATTTTTTGAATTATTTTCAAATCTTGAAATCAATGTTTATAGAATCATTATGTCATCTTTAGTAGGTAAAAAATAAATAGCAATCATTGATCATAACCTACATGAATAGTACATAGTTCCTGCACTAGTGTCTCACCCGATAATATAGTCACCTGTGGGCAAAATTAATTATGGTAACTGATTTGATTATTTCTATAATTAAATCTTTGTAGTTAACAACATACTGTCTCGAAAGAAAGATTGATGCTTGACTATTGATTTGATAACATAAATAGAATTTATTTTCATAATCAAAATCAACATAGAGAATATACTATTTATCTAGAAAGATAAAATGATATTCAAACTAGAGATTTTTTCTCTACTCTAGCGAGTTAAAGCAGGATTTATTATTTTGCTGGATTTTAGGTCTTCCATAGAGGCAAGCATCTATAGTTAATTACATCATAAGATAAGTCTTAAGAAAACTCTTGATTAAAGTGGTGACTAGACTTTTATATTATAATATTTTAATAAAGGATTTGAATTTAGACCCACCTATCAATTGGAAAAGTTTAAAGCCTGAACACTTTTTTACTAGTCAATGCAAAAAGGATAGAGAGTGCTTGAGATTCTAGAAAATCAAGAAACACTCTAGCCTGTACTATAGTTAGGATTTATCAATTTAGATCATGATTGAATTTAGATTTATGTTGATAATTTATTAAATAATCAGGATAATCCTCCTAGAAGGAAGTATATGATGTGCATGCAAATTTGGACTTACATCTTCTTGGAGTGGATAGCCAGTTAACCACCTAAGCATATTTTTAAAACCATGCTTTTAGGTCTAATATATGCAAGATAGATAGCTAGTATTTATCTCGAATCAAGGATTTAAGTTTAGACTTTAATCAAAATTTTTAAATATTTCATACACCAAACTAATGCACTTTAAAATAATTTTAACTTAAACTCTAAATCTTCTATGATGAACTTAATGTAATATATGCTACACAACCAATGCAATCTACATGACTAATTTTCTAGAAAAATTTAGCAACATAATGACCTTAAACCCATAGGAAATAATAGGCTCAGCCTTGTCGCTTTGGCCGCCCCATACTTGTTGTTGGCTTGTGTGCATTATTTGGTGTATATTGTAGGAAAATAAATTTGCATACATGATGCATGCACATGTAAAGGTGTTCTGGTCTATGGCATAAATATAGCGACGTCCAAAGTCTACTATATGTATCCCTACAAGGACATAGACGTCACAAAGTAACCTGAGAAAACATGTACTTCTAATAACATGATATCTATAAACATGTATGAATGAAGCATGTATATATAAAAGAAAGTGACAAATACCATTATAAGTACAACCAAGGTATATAGGAAAAGAAAGGTGGCCAAGCTCCACCAATAATAAGCTTGAATTTCTACACTTATAGAAGAATAATGTAAATCTTTATAAATGTGGTTGTATATGTAATCTTCATGTATCCTGGCTCTGGGTCTTTTCTAAAATTCTGAAAGGTAATATCCCTCAAAGGAAGGGAGATTATTTCCTTTTGGATTCCTATAAGTATATATAATTAGTAATCACATTAAAAATTTTCACAACTCTTTTACATTTACAACTTGCTCTACCTATATTTTTATCTCTACACTTTACATTTTCATTGGCACTTTACAATTTACATTTACTCTTTACACATTTACATTTACTCTTTATAATTTACATTTGTACTTTATAAGAGAAATAAATGTGCAATACAGGTAAATAAATGTGCTATGTAGGTAAATAAATGTGCAATGCAAGTAAATAAATGAGCAATGCATGTATGGCATCTCAGAGTAAACAAACATAGAGTAAAACACCCTCCAAGAAAAATATCCAATCACATGAAAGTGCAAGAATGGTATAACAATGGCCAATCCTAGATTAGAGTCGGTTGTCCAAACAAGCAATCTAAAGCGTGTGTTAATTTGTGTCGCTTAGATATATTATAGTTTAATAATTTATTGATGTTGTTTATAATTTAAATTTATTTATTTAAAGGTCAAAGGGTTTTAATTTAATTTTAAGTTTTAATATTTTTAATATATTCTATTTAATTAATATGTTTTAATTATTTAAGTTACTTAGTCTAGATTTTAAAGAACCTCGGTAATCATACTACTCCAAAGTGTTTGAAGTCATTAATCAACAAGTCCTAGGCTTGTGAAAGAATGCATTTGTTTCATCCTTAAAGATAAAGCAAACAATATAAAGCCTTTATTTTAATTAAGTATTTTATTTGATTTAAATTATAAATAACCATATTAATTAATCGCTTCAAAAATTGAAGCTCTTAATCAAGAAGTCCTAGGCTTTCAAAATAATTCATTTATTTTGCTCTTAATGGATAACATAAATGCATAAGCCTTCATGTTTATTTAAATTATTTATTTAAGAATGTTTCATTTATTTATTTAAATTTATTTAATTTGATTTATTAAATTAGTTTGAATTCAATTTGATTTATTATTTAAGTTTATTTAATTTAAATCAAATTTAATGTTTTTTATTATTCTCTTACTTTTATTTTTTTAGTTAATTTTAAATTTTAGAATTTCATCTTTTTTAATTTTTAATTAATTTTGTTTTATTATTTAAGTTGAATTGTTTAATTTGTATTGAAATTTTTATATTTATTTTTTATAAAATATTTTTTTATTTAATTTTTTTAATTATTATTTCTATTTATTTAATTAATTTTATTTTTTTTTTCTTGAGTTAAATTTAATTAATTAATTAATTTTATTTATTTATGTCTATATAATTTTATTTAATTTTTTATCAGATTTATTTTTATTCTTTTAGTTATTATTCTTTTATCATTTATTAAATGGTTTGACCAAAGTTTGACTTTTTTCAATTTGAAATTTAGAAAATTTATTTATTGAATTCTTTGTCTTATTTAGAGTTGAATTCAACTTAGTTGGTATTTTCAGGATTTTGATTTTTCCAAAATCATCTAATTAATATAATTATTTAATTAGGGTAATTGGGCTAGTTTTGATTTTTGAATGAATTTAACTCCAATCTACTTGAAATCATCACGAGAGGTCATGAGTGACCTAAAATAATGTTTAAAAGAGCTTAGAGTCATTTGGTATTTTATTATCATTTTTAGTTATTTTTTTTATTTAATTATTAAATTTATCTAATTTTTAATTATTTTTTATGACCTTTCATGATGGGGCTTTTATTTTTCCTTTAAAGTATTATTAATTTTAAGTCTAATGCAATTTATTTTATAGTTTTTATTTCATTTGAATTTTTAATGATTTAATAATGCTCTTGTCATTTTTGGATATGAAATTAGAGTTTGCTAATTGACAACCAAATGAACTCTAATTAGCTTGAAATTTAGATCTCAAGTTAACAATGACCAAAAGTTCAAACCTTAGCAATTGGGGCTCATCAAAGCCTTCCTATGATTTTTAATAAATTTCTAGAATAGATCCATCTATATTTTAGAAAATTTACAAGTGTCTACCAAGATAAGATCAAGGCATAAAATTAGTGGCTAACTGGCCCTTTTATATCTATCTAACACACCACACAAGCATAACCCTAGAGGGTATATGGATTAAAAGTTATTTAAATTAAAATTCCTAAGTCAAAATTTGACCTAAGGATTTAAATTTTCAATTGAGGCTTGAATTTAATTCAAATTGCCTTAGATATTTTTGGACCTTTGTATAACATGTCCAAGAATCATCCATATCAATTTGAGCTCAATTAAATTTTAGATGACCAAATAATTTCATAAATACATTGGAGAGAATTTATGAAATTACCTTTCATTCATTCAAAATTGGGCCTCTAAACCATAGGATTTTTATAGATAACCTTTTACTGAATCCATAAAGGTAGGGAACACTTAAATTGGTCAAGTAGATTAGGAGATATTAATTTTTGAAGTTGAGCTTAATTATTGAACCATTTCCCTGGCAATTTTACATATAGTTGTGCTTTACATGTGGTGCCATTTGATTGGCTATTTAAGATAGTGAGCAAGTCCGTTAGCTAGTGTAACTTCTAGATCGAGTGATATATGACATAATCAAAGCAGTTCGTTCAAATACATGGAGAACCAATGGCTCTAATTTTGTCTTCTACCTCCCACAACAAAATTGAGTTGTAGGGTTTTTTTTTGTTTGATTAAGAGAATTAGTTTGGTGAATCTTGCTCAAAATCAAGCAAGCATAAGATTTAGGTGTGCTCTTCCAATGCATCAACCAGATTGCCATGGATTGAAAATTGGCTTCATACTTGACTAGAACTACATGAATTGAGTGTTGGGTTTGTAAATTACCTCTATATAGAAGCGAGTTTAGGGGATTTTAGCTATATTTCACTTCATTAGAGTTAAGGAACAATCTTCCTTCACAGGAACCAAAGAAGAGCAATGTATGGAGATTCAGATGTTTGGCTGGAGGTACCTCACCGAAGTTCCACTAACTTTGCACAGGAGTGAGCTAGGAGGTCTAAAAAGCTAGGGAATTAAAGGGAGAGCTCTAGCGAGTTATTTGGAATTAAAGAACAAAACCCATCTTCTCAAAATTTTAGAGTATTTATAAGATGCTCATTTCAATCTTTAGTTCAAAATATGTCCATTTGTGATGGAATCTAGCCGATTTTTAGTTAGGGATGATCCAATGAGCTCAAGGAAGCTCAATGAAGATGTTTGAGCCTGTTGGGTAGTTGGGGAGAGAGTTAGAGCTTAACTAAAGAATTAAGTGGCTAATTTTCTTGAATTTTGGCCACCGCAGACCACTACCTGGCTTGAAATGATAGTGCTAGGTGCATGGAAGGTTGTAGAGCCAAATACAGGTGTTGGTCTTGCCTAATTGCTTCTCATTTGTAAAATGGCTGAGGAAAGTCTCATTTTGGAGATTTGGGTTAACTAATTTGGCTAATCAAGGTCAGCCCATGGGTTGGGCTTGCTAATATAAATATTGATTTGATTTAATTTCCTAGGCTTTGGCCCAAAGAAACTCACTTAGGTTCACATAGGTCAGCCCAAATGGCTAGCCCATGTAGGCCTAAGGGCTGAACTTGTTATGGTTGATCCTTGGACACCCAATGGATAATCTAAAGGGTTTTGGAGGCCATGAATGCTTCTAAATTATTTTATTTGAAGTAGGTGACCCAATGGCATATTTGGTTAACTTAGGTTGACTTGGTCAACCATATTTGACAATACCTTGATATTGGATCCAATGTGTTCCAAATGGCATTTAGTCTTGTTGGAATAGTTTTTAGGCTATGTCATGGTTTACATGTGATGAATTGAATGTATGGTTCATATAGGTTAAGTTTAGGTTTAAGCTTTGGTTTGGTCAACCAATATTTATCAAGGGTTTTATTTTGTTCTATCATGTATGGCTTAAGTTTAGAGATGGTCCAGGATGATTGTCAAGTGCCTAGGGGCCAAACCTAGGACTTGGATTAAAGTTTATAATATATTTCATGCATATGAAGTGGTTTTAGGGTTTAAGGGTCCATTTAGTCAAACTAAGTCAACCATAGTCAACAATGGTCAACCATGGACCCAAATGGGTTCAAACCATTTTAATGATGATTGTTAACATGTTTGCATGAGTTCCAAAGGTTTCCAATGTGTTTAAACCAATATGCCATGTTAAGTGGCATAAATGATACATATTTGAATGTTTTGGACCTAGGGAATAGGCATTGAATTTTAGGTCTTGGAAGGGCATGGAAGTGCAAAAAATGATTAGATAAGTTCTAGGGGTATGTCTAATCAATAAGTGAATGATCGAACTTAATTTCAAGGGCTTTACCTAGGGTATTGATTCAATTAATATTCCCCCCAAAAAGGAAAAAAACCAAAGGCTTGAACTTGGATTTTGAACTTTGAATTTTAAATTGGAATTCGATTGAATGAATGAGCTTGATTGAAGGATTTAAGATGATTGAATGATTTAGGATGATTGAATGATGTAATTGAACTTGATTGAAGGTGACTGAAAGGATAATCTAGGTATTGAGACTTTTTTGAATGTTTGTATTTTGTGTTTTATTTTCTTTGTGTAGTTATTTACTCGCCCTTTTTGAGATGTTAAAAGCGGAAGTAGTGTTTATATTTTTTGGTTGTATTATTTGTAATGTTTTTTTATGTATTTTGCTTCTAAAGGATGTTTGTTTCTATATACTTATACTTGTGGTGTCTTTTACTAAAAAAAATAATAATGAAAGAACACATATCTATATATTTTTATTTGACTTAATATTATTAGAGGCATACATTAAGTGAGAAACTACTTTTATAAAATTAATAAAATTTATTAATAAGTCATTTAAAATACACAACAAAGAATATATATCAAAACTAAAAAGGGGGAGATTATTAAACCCCATGAGCCTATAAGTTTATTAAGAATTTGGTGATTATAAATATTATTGATTCTGTTAAGGTTTGTTTATTAAGGTTGTGTGTACATACTTTCTATTTATACTAGAATTTCAAGTATGTCTTACAAGAAGGCCGATATGAGGTAGTACATACAAATATTATGGTAAACATAAATGAAAGAAGGTGCACTTAGCTTAAGCTTAAATAGAAATTATTTTTGAAGAATTTGTAGCCATCAAGATAAAAGAAGACTATCAAAGACTTACGAACTTGTATTTTTACTTTTTTAAGTCATGTCTTCTTGTATGTGTCAGGTATATAGTTTATATGAAACAACCAAGCACTCATATGAGAGATAATTAGGATAAAAACTTTAAAAACTACTTAAAAATGATTAACTAAGATAACTTGATCTATGGCTAATCATAATGTATGATGATGTGTTGTACTATACAATATGCATGACATTTTTAAAAATTTTGGAAGGGTAAGTCATATTGGTTAACAAAAAATCAAAAATTAAAAATCTTGCATTAATTATAATATATAATAATAACTCAATCATACAATAAGTTATTTTAAAGCTATAAAACCACCATTTGCACATTTCCCTAATTAGGTGACTTCAAAAATTGAACTAATTATAATATATGATACATATCTTATTGTACTAAAATGTAAATAATTTACCTAAATGAGAGCCGTGAATCCAAGAGTAAATTAAAAAACATCAAATTCGAGAGAATATCATAATATATGATCTGTTTCATAAAGTTTGAACAAATAGAGATTTTTTTTTTTAAATTAGTCAAATGTATTAATTATTCTCTATAATCCTTGGATCATACTATATGACTTGAAAGATTTCTAATAAATATCCCTTTAGAGTTTCTAATTAGACACCTTATAAATATACTTTTCTAGAAATCCTAAAATGTGATTTTAAGAATTGAGGCTATTGTAATCTTAGAATTTTGGTGAGAAAGATTTATTCGTGCTATTTCTCTTTATTTTTGAGTTTTTCTAGCATTGAAAGAGAGGTTATTATGTTAGATTTTTTGCCATTTATTGCTTTCCCATATCATATCCTTAATGCTTTAATTTAAGGGTTTAAACTCTAATCTAAGAGGCAATTGTGCTTTATTTGTTATTGATATATTGATCTTATGGAGCTTTTTTCATGTACAATGGAATCTAAGAAATGTGTAGGGAAAGCTATGCTATTCAAGGAGAAACGACGGCATAGGTGTTTTTTCAATACCCTGTAAAGAAGGTGTTCTCTATCTTGCATGTGTAAAAGATGAGAGGTAGTGAAATTTCTAAGTAAAGAACTTTGGGAGTGGACTTAGGCCAGTACGATAAACCACTATAAATCTAGTTTACACCTTTTTTTCAGATTATATTACTTTTGTGCTACATGTGTAATCTACGATGAAGATGTTTATCTGTGCAATCGTGATATCATGTAAGGAAATGAATATGAGAAATTTAATTTGAGCTTAATAGGTTGAAATCTCATCTTAAGGTGAAACTAGAGTTTCGTAAAAAAAATATTTAGTTTCCAATTTTATTTTTAATTAGCTTAATCAAGCTTGTATTGGATTGTATCCTAATATTTTTTTTCTTTTATTAAAAAAGATTTATTAAATCACTAATTAGTTCATCCTACAATTATTAATTCATTTTTATTAAATAAGAATTTCACAAATTTTAATGACATCAATTCACCCTTCCCAACCACCCCCCCCCCCCCCCCCCCCCCCCCCCCCCCCCCGGCGATCTTCTTAGGTGTGCCACTCACAACATCCCTGTTGGGTTTTACACTTAACTAATTTTTCTTCAAACCAAATATAAAAAGCATTCAATTGCATTTGTAGTATACTCAACCAAATAACTCAAAAGTATCTTAAATACACTACGTATTTTTTCATTATATTCTTTATATTCTACAATCTTTTTTAATAGAACAAACCACCACTAAATATGATTTAATTAGTCAAATTAATGTTGATATAAGAAAACTAAATATAATATGATGTCCCAATTATATAAAATCTTAAATCATGAAAAAGTAGCCAAATAGTTTATTTGGATTTAATTTAATATAACACATATCTTGCCAAATAATTTTCAAAATTAGCCCATATAGGATTTAATAAATCCAAATTTATATGATTTGCTAAATGCAGGTCAAGGAAATTCAAATGAATCAATTCTTATAGCATAAAAAAGGTTAAAAACTCATTGCAAACAAGTTTTAAATACTTGCTCAATTATAAGTATAAAATCACTAATAAAAGTATCACTTAAATCTAGCTCGAAGAAGGTTAAAACATGATTCAAACTAGGCTTGAATATAATTTAAATAATGTTTAAACCTACAATAGTTCGAACTGGCTATATCCTGAAAGCTTTTTTCAGCAATTTTTCAAACTTCTCAAACTCCAATCATATGATCTCTGATTCATGATCTATCAATTTCATATTGCTTAGGCTTGTATCTTGGGTTAACCCTCCAAATTTGAGCTCATTCTAAAACCTCTAGCCTCAGAAACTGAATTAAAATCCAAAGACTATAAACTTTCAAATATTTACAGCTTATGCCACTAGACCTGTCATCCAGTGGAATTTGACCTTAGAGCCTTCTCCAAAGCCTCTATCCACTTCCAAACCCTTGAATATGATATATTAAGCATTAATCTATATTTTCATGGACCCACTTTGACCCTTAGTTGACTAGGGGTCAAAATGACCAAAATGCCCCTTAAGGTTAAATTTGAAATTTTCTCCAAACTTCAATATGGCCCATTCAAATCAAACCCTAAAAACTCCTCCAATGCAACCTAAACACCATTAAGAGTGCATAAGACTTAAACCCTCACCATGGGTCAACCTAGTTGATTAAGTCAACTTGGGTTGACCCAACAGCACCCAACAACCCACTAAGGGTCCAAATGGTCATTTTCACTAAAATGAATATTCTTACCCTTGGGATCACCTCTACCAGACTCAAAACATCAAACCAAACTTGTTGGACCCAAACCTAGCCCCTGGGTTAACCTGGTTGATCAAATAGGCTCTTAAGGGTCCAAATAGTCAATTTGACTAAAATGACCTTCCTAGCCCTTGGGAACACCTATAACAGACTTCAAATATCATTTCAAACCAGTTGAGCCCAGACCTAGCCCTTGGGTCAACCTAAGTTGATCGAATGACCCTTTAAGGGCCTAAATAGTCAATTTGACCATTTAGACCATTCCAACCCATGAAGCCACCTCTATAAGACTCCATATATCAAACCAAATCTGTCAAGCCCAAACCCTAACCCTAGGTCACCCTGGTTGACCAAGTTAACCAAGGTTGTCCAGACCAATCCTTAAGCCCTTTTATATTTGAATCAAGCTTCAGATCAACCTCAAACCCCTTCAAATTCCCCTGATCACTTACTTTAATGATTTGGACTTGGCTAGACCTTGGACCAAGTCAATAGTTGACTTAGTCAACTCGGTCCATGAATGGTCAAAATTGGCCTATGTGACCCATTTCATTGCACCTAGCCAACTCAATCCATTTAAACCTCAAGTTAACTCCAAACCATAGCCTTAATATACTCTAATTGTTGGCCAACCAAATTCAATTCAAGTTGACCAAGTCATTACATCAGGACTTGGTCAAACTAGCTTAAATTCCTTTCCATGCTTTCAAGCCTCATCCCTAGGCATTGAACCCTCTCTAATTCATTACTCTTGCTCAAAACACTCTCCCATGCCACCTCAGCAGTCAACATGGTTAGTTGAATGGTCAATAATAGTTAAACAAGGCTTTAAAGGGCTTTAAGTGGTCAAATTTCTTAACTCAAAATAATTATATCTAATCCAGGCCCATCCAGCCCACTTAACTGACTTTAGAAGTTTCTCAAACATCACCTAACAAGTCCTATTCTTTTAGATTAATCCTAAATAAGCAAATGGTCCCAACAACCCATGTGAGGCCAAAATCAACTTTTTAACTCACCTGTCCTTGTCCTGTCCTTCTAACTAACTTGAGGACACCTAGAAGGCATCCTACGATGATGCCAAAATAATCCTAGCTCTCCAAAGATTTTAGGATTGCTTGAATCACTCAAGAGAGGCAAAATCACATTCATTCTAACCTAGGCCTTCTCTCACCATTCAAGCCATCCGAAAGCCTGAGGTCTTTTTGTTTGAGCTCCCAAAGACCTCATTAACACTTTCCAAGTTGAACTTGGCTGGTCAAAGCTCGCCAGCGATGGGATTCTGGCTACGTTGACTTCATATCCGTCCATGGTCAAGAACGCATAATCTGTAGCTTTTTAAACTGTGACTTAAATATATGTGGATAGTCTACAAGCTCAAAGAATCAAAAAAATTTGAAATCCATCGGTTAGTTTTCTCAAAATCTCAAACCCTAGGTAGAAGCACCTATAGCAACTTAACTTTTCAAAACATGACTATTAAACCATAAAATTACTTCCCCATAAACTCTGTTCATGTGCTTAATCTAAGTCTAAAATTTTATTCGTTTTGATCGAGTACATCTTGAGAATGAAGCATTTTTTATTTCAAGGGTTTATTTCGTAGCCTATTACGCTTGTATAAAATCTCAGCCGTAGATCTTCTGATCAATGACCAAGATCTTGTCATCCCACCTATCCTTTTGACCGCGCGGTCTACTCGATTAAGGTGTTTCCTCATTCGACTGAATCTAAGTCATTCATTTCAAAGGCATAAGATCGAACAGTGATGGATTAGCGCTGACACGAATAAGTAATAATAATTGCACCACCACCGCATTTTTTTAAATGCCAATGATTGCACGGTAGCATAATCATTGGCAATCCATTTCGCCAATGTCGTGGTTTTCCTTGCCCAGTTAGAGCGCGATGTGTGTCCCTCCGCCGCCGTCACCGCCAAACCTAAATAATTAATTTAAATTATTTTAAAATGTTTTTAAAAACCAAGAAATTTTAAAAAAATATTAAAAATTAAGTACTAATCTAAAATTCACATATAATAAATCAAATTATTTGATTTTTCAAACTCCTTATTTTAAAATTAAAATCAAGTTAAAATAATTATCATATTTTTATTATTTTCAAACATTTAATTTTGATATTTTTAATTAAAAATAATTCAATTATTTTCGTGATTTTCAGATAGTATTTTGAAATTATTTAAATATTATTTAAATTTATTTTGAATATTAATTACTTTTAACAATTTTAAATATATTTAATTGCTACATTATTAAAAATATCATTAAGAATTTAAATTTAATTAAATAAAATGTAATATTTTATACATTTTATATAAAATTATTCAAAAATTTAAATACTTTCATTTAAATTTAAAATTACATTTAAAAATTTAATCTATTTTAAATATATTAATTATTTCACTACTTAAATATTTAAATAATATTTAATTTAATATTAATATAAATATTTCAAAATTTTAAAACTTTAATTTAAGTTATTTTAAAATTTCAAAGATTAAGTATAAAATAATTATTTTGAAATTAAATTTAATTAAATTTAAAATATTTTATTTAAGTATCGTAAACAATTTCAACATATTAATTTTTAATTAATATTTATTTAATTATTTTCAAAATTTTAAAGTATTATGTTAAATGTTCCAATTAATCATAAAAGATATTTGTAATATTTTCAAAATTAAGATTAACTTCAATTATCTAATATATTTTAAATAATTTTAATGATTTAACTATTTAAATATTTAACTAATTTTTAATTAAATTTTAATTTAAATTTAAAATGTTTATTTTTAAACATTTTTAAAAAAATTAGAAGAAATATTTAAAATATTTGAAAACTAAAAATAATTTAAAATATTCAATTTTTTTAATGATTTAAATTATTTAATTACTTAAGTATTTAATTAATTAATTAATTATTTTCAAAATTTTAAAGTTTATTTAGCATATTCTAAATAATGAGAAAATTAGTTTAAAATTTTTTAATTTGAAATTAAAATTAATTTAAGATATTTTATATATTTTAAATAATTTAATTACCCAACTTCGAAATAATTAGTATTTAATTAAATTTTAATTCAAATATTTTTTAAAAAAAACTTCAAAAAATTAATTTTATTTTATATAATTAGAAAAGATAATTCAAATATTTTAAGATTAAAATTAATTTACAATTTTTAATGTATTTTAAATAATTTAATTTTTTAATTACTTAAATATTTAATTAATATTTAATTAAATGTTTGACTCAAATATCTTTCAAACTTCAAAAATTCTATTTTGAAGTATTTTCAAATTATTAAAGTTTTTTTGAAATTATTTTAAAATTATCTTTTCCAAAATTCAAAATTGACCTATTTTCAATAAAAAATTTAATTTTAAAATTATATATATTATAAATCCTTGAGTGCTTTGAGTTGAGGCTTGAAATTTAAAACATGGTTTCAGTTGGATTAAATTGAATTTATGGGGAATGATGATTAATCATTGAGCAATTATTTTTTATAATTATTCATTGATTAATCTTCTAATTATTTTAGTCATATCTTATTCTTTGCATGTGTAGGATGCACACACTTGCACAAAGTACTGGGCTCCCCTAGTTCTAGGATTGTTGATTGATATGTTGTAATTGTATTTTGTCTATGTCTAAGGGTTAGTCAAACATTAATTTAAACTCATATTACCTAGTGACATCTTAATGACAAAAATTAAGGCCTTATCTAGGGAACGTAGGAAAATTTTCAAAATTAAAATATAAGTCTTTTCGGCATGAAACTTAAACCATTCAAACATAGTGACATCCTCTGCCTTAGAAAAATTTCCACTGATTTAAAAAATCATTAAGCCACTTAATTAATTAACTTAATATTCAACCTTCAATTAAGCTCTAAAACTTCCAAAAATTATAATAAATTAAATTTAAATTAAAAAAATTACATATAATACTTCAAACTGACTAAAATTTAACCCTTAATCAGAGAAAAATAAAAGCCCTTTGACTGGACTTTAATTTCAACCATAATTTAATTTTAATTAAAATTTAATATTTAATTAATAAAAAACTAATTAAAAATTCCAAATAAAATCTTAAGCACTTGAAAACATCTCCTTAGGTCATCTCTAACCTTTGGAGGTGATTTCAAGAAGTTTGGAGTTTATTTGGATTCAAATCATTAAAACCCTTCTAATTAAATAATTTTAATAATTCAAATAAATACTTAAACTTTATAAAATCATAACTAATTTTAAAAAATTCCAAATTGAGCAAACTCAAAGGCATTTAACTCCATTTAGGATCTAATATGTATTAAAAATATCAAACCACAGAAATAATTCAAATTCAAAAAGTCAACATTTTGGTCAATTGTAGTTCAAAATTAAGAGAAAACTTTAAAAATTCATAACTAAATGCAAAAAAATCTAAATCTAGCAAACTTAGTGTCTAATTACTCATCTTAAGATCTAGTATTTAAGAAAAATAAAACTCTAGAAATCAATTTTAATCAAAAGTCAAATTTTGACCCCTTTAATTAATACATTTAAATAATTCTAGAAATTCAATGTTTGATTTAAAATTCCAAAAAACTTTAATCCAATGTTAAAACCAATAACCAATCATCCTAATTAAAATCTATTAACCTTCAAATCTTTAATCAATTAAGTTAACTTAATTAATATAGGTTACTACTAGGTAACCCGAGCCTACGAGACTATTAAATTAGCCCCTAGGAAGGTGAAATAAATTTCATGGCCCTGGTTTAAAGAAGATAGTAATCCCTTAATATTTAAATACACTTTAAAATCAATTCTAAAATACTAAGACTTAAACTTGAATCAAAATCCCCTTGAGCCTTCAACTAACCAGAACAACGGACAACTTTAATTAATTATTCTATATAGGATATATCCAAACTACACAACCTACCTCACATACTTTAGATAGTTTGAAATCTGCTAGGACAACTAACTCTAGTCTCAAGCTAAGCCAGTGCTTTACTTTCTTGTTGCTATGTGTAAAATTTTTTGAGATTTCACAACATGCTGGTTGATATAAATGATTGATGTGATTGTTTATTTAAATTCTATAAAATCTATGAATTAATTTGATGAGCGTTAGATTACCCTTAGGTTAGGGATGATTTAAATGCTAACATGATCTTATGTAGGTGGCCATGCTCATATAGGCCTGAAAAGTAAATCAAAAGGGAAAAAATTAAACTTTAATTTAACTAAATTTTCTACAAGTGCTATGTAATGCCCCCTTTTAAATTAAAAGAGCATGGCCAAGCATAGTTGTGATTGAGTTTTTAAATATTTTAATGAATATTAACTGCTTGGAATGTCAATTTTAATTATAATTGCTCAGGATAACCCAATAAGTGATCGGTAGTCTTTTTAATTTTTGAATATTCAATGTATTCAATTTGAGTCAAGTGTTGTAATGTAAAAGTGTTTTGAGATGGGATGTTATACATCCAATTTGGAATCCAAAGAGGAAGGAAAATCTCTTAGGGGAGAGTTCCTTTCCATTTAGAGATCCAAATCTTGGATGATTTTAAGTATCCAAGGAGAAAAGAAACACCCCTTCAGAGAGGAGTTTCTTTTAATTTGAATATCCGATCCCGATGAATCCAAGGAGGTCGTAAAAGGACAAAGAAGTGAAAACTAAGAAGAATCCTATTCTCAAAGTCACTTAAGTCTTAGGAGTAGAATATGGGTTGTTGTTAGTGGTACCCGACTACTTTACTTTTTCTATAATTTTTTAGTTATAATATTTAGTGTCACTTCATACATGGACATTCAATTTGATAAATTTAATTGATTTTATTTACATTGAGTGTGCAGTAGAAATTACAAGTCTTTTCTAGCTTATTGATTGCATGCCAATTTTAAGTTAGCCTGAAATGATCGGAGGCTCATGAGGGTACGAATAAACTTTTTTTTACTTTAATTAAAATTAAAAATTTTTAGCTAACATATAAACATAACGACTTAAGAAGTAAGCTCAGGATTGTTGAGAGTTTTTCATGCATCATATTTGAAAGTTCGAAAGGGATGTTAAGCCCTAGTGAACTAGTCCCGAGGCTAACCAAGAGGGGGGGTGAATTGGTTATTTAAAAATTTCACGATAACTACAAAAATCTTTTCGATACTTAGCAGCGGAAACAAGTAAACAATAACGAAAAGATCAACCAACGATATTCACCCAAGCAGTTTATATTGAAAAGTAAAATGCAAAACTGAATCAGAAAAGCAAACCAGATTTTATAGTGGTTCGGTCAACTTGACCTACGTCCACTCCCCGGAGCCTCCCCTCCGGGTATTGCACTAAACGAAAGTGACTCTCCTTTTGCTCCCACAGCAAGGCGGAGAAGCCTGTACAAAACACCTCCTTTTCACCACACGGTGAGGCAGAGAACCCGACCTCCTTTCGCTTCCTCCTGAAGCGGGCAGAGAACCCACGAACTCCTTTCGCTTCCTCCTGAAGCGGGCAGAGAACCCACGAACTCCTTTCGCTTCCTCCTGAAGCGGGCAGAGAACCCACGAACTCCTTTCGCTTCCTCCTGAAGCGGGCAGAGAACCCGGATCTTCTTGCGAACGATCCTCCCATGAAGAACACCGACTAGACGACAGACGACGAGCGGAGAAGACGACTCTGATCCGTGCTTGGAGCAACCTTAGTGAATCCCTCACTAACTCCCCCTCACAAGATCTCTTCTCTCTCTCCCAACTCTCTCTCTCTCTAGGATTTCTCAGGGAAGGAAGGCAGCAAAAGATTTTTCCAAATCTAGGAAAAAGTTCTTTTAAAGGAGGGCTTAAAACTTGCCCTAAATCTCAACTTGTCGGCCAAGATCGTCCAGGACGATCGGTAGATCGTCCTGTACGATCAGTTCAAATTCAGCTGTTTCAGCCTGGACGATCTGGCTCTTCTGGACGATCAGTAGAAAAAGTTGTTCAAATCGTCCCGTACGATACTGCGATCGTCCGGGACGATTAGTTCAAATTGAAGGGAATCGTCCAGAAGACAGTTCGGGTCGTCCAGAGAAAACTGCGCTGGACGACCAAAAAATGACTTGATCGTCCCGGACGATATGGTAATCGTCCGGTACGATTAGTTCAAAAAGGCCCCAAATCGTCCTGTACATAGTTCTGGACGTACAGCTGAAATGCACAAGACGATCACGATCGTCCGGGACGATCCTGCGATCGTCCAGGACGATGTGATCGTATCAATTAAACATTAATCGCTTTCCTTAATTACCAGACTAATTTAGGCATGATTGTAGTGAATCGTCCAGGACGATACACGTATCGTCCGGGACGATCAGACCAAAATACTTAAAATAAAACTTGCCTAACTTAATCTGGCGGCTGAGACTTTCTGATTTGGGAATATCGTCCCGTACGATCCGTAGATCGTCCAGGACGATCGGCTCAATCAGTCCTTCTTAACTTAGTCGCCCTAATTAGGGTTTCTGTTTTAACTGGATCGTCCAGGACGATGTGGATATCGTCCAGGACGATCTGAAAAAAATTTTAACAGAAACTCTAATTCACTCAATCTCTCTCCCTGAGTGTGTGTGTGCAAGGTTACTTAGCTAGGGAATCAGTTACATTACAATTGACTCAATAAAAGAAAAAAAATCATACATTTGACACACTTGGACCCGATCTTGAGTTGGCTTGAGTAGCTTGCGATCTTTTGTGCCTGAAACTGATTAGCCAAGAAAAACACACTGGAAACATGTTTGTCATCATCAAAACCAGATATGCAACAATCTCCCCCTTTTTGATGATGGCAAACATTTGTAAAGTAGTCTGAAAACAAAGGTAAACTAGCAGATCAAACAAAACAAACATTTTTTTTTTTAATTTTCATTTAACAGCTCAAACAATACAGAAAACATGAAATAGAAAATAGAAACAGACACGACACGACTACAACTGACTCCCCCTTTTGACATCACAAAAAAGGAGGAGGGAGAAACATAAACACGGAAATAAAATATAAAATAAAACATACACAGAACAACAACAAAACAGGAAAATCAGAATTTCTCCTTGATTTTAGATTCAAAAACCAATGACAGGACGATTGACAGCGCTGAAATCCAAAAAGGTTGGAAATAATCAACTTTCGTAACTCTGACCCCGGGCACCTTATCGATGCAAACTTCTTTCAAAACAAAAATCCGATTCAGAATAAAAGACATTAGATTTGAAAAGAAATCCTTTCAAGCCTCGTTCCAGAAAAATATCTGATATAATAGTGTTACAAAGTAAAAAATCAGAAATCGGGATTTTCAAAACTCAAGCTTTTGAAAATATTAAGTGGCGCACAGATTTCTCTAAGACATTTAATAATCTGAAAGGAAAGAAAGCTTGTGTTGGGCTCATTTTGTGCCTCTTTTTCAAATTGATTGGCGCTTTACGCATCTTTTGATTTTTGATACACTTTGTGTATCCAACTTGGCAATTTTGCATCTTTTCAGTTTTGGGCTCATTTTATGCCTCTTTTTCAAATTATCTGGCGCACTGCGCATCTTTTATAAGCTTTCTCCTTTTCATAATCATTAAAGAGTCTCAGCTGTGAGATTATCTTCCAGACATAGGAGATGACTCTCCGTAGTAAGGAAGAACGATTCACAAAACAAAACCCATACAACATATGATAAATGCAATCACTTGATTTAGAAAATCAAACTAATGACTCAAGACTTTGAAAAACACTATTGATATGAGGCAGATTACTGTAGGAAGATAAAATAATCTCTATTTTAAAAACTAACATTTTAATTTTGAAAAGGATTTTTATTCAAAAGAAACTACACACCAGAAAAGGAGTTAGAGGAAGAGAAACAATTATCAATGTTTCTCCCCTTTAACAGATTCAGCGAAGTCAATCACTGCTTATCAGCTTCCAAACCAAACCAAGGTAAAAACTCTCAGTCAAAAATTCAGATCACCAGAAGTAGTGAGCGGTGATCAGATCTTGAAAAGCATAAAACAATAAGTGCAAGATATGAACCAGTGAATAAAAAAAAGTATAAAATCATATTAGAGTAAATACTCAAATCAAACTAATAATAAGGCTAAAACAGAAATCAGCAAAAACATAAAATCAACTGAAAGTAAATAATCAAAGCCAAAAACTAACTAATAGAAATCAGAAATCAAAAAACTAAACCTAACTAACAGAAATCAGAATACCAATCAGAAAGATAATACATCAGCAGTCATCAGAATCAAGCATTTATATCAATCACTCCTAATCTGGTTCTCAAAATGCTGAATGAGTCAAAGGCCAGTGGTTTAGTGAATATGTCAGCCAGTTGATTTTCAGTTGCTACATGATGTAGCTCAATGTCCCCTTTTGTAACATGGTCCCTAATGAAGTGATGCCTAATGTCAATGTGTTTGGTCCTAGAATGTTGGATTGGATTCTTAGAGATACAGATGGCACTGGTATTATCACACAGAACAGAAATTGTGCCAACGGGTACTCCTAAATCCAAGACTTGTTGTTTCAACCAAAGAACTTGGGCCACACAACTTCCTAAGGCAATGTACTCAGCTTCAGCAGTGGAAAGTGCAACTGAGTTCTGTTTTCTACTGGACCAGGAGACTAACGACTGTCCTATGAATTGACAAGTCCCAGAGGTACTCTTCCTATCCACCCTACACCCCGCAAAGTCAGAGTCAGAATATCCAATGATCTCAAAAGAGGTGCTGTGCCTAGGGTACCAAATTCCTAGGTTTGGGGTCCCTAAAAGATATCTAAGAATTCTCTTAACAGCAGTCAGGTGGGACTCTTTAGGATCAGCCTGAAACCTAGCACAAAGACAGACACTAAACATGATATCGGGTCGGCTAGCAGTCAGGTAAAGCAGTGAACCTATTATCCCTCTATACTTCTTCTGATCAACAGATTTTCCATTTGAATCCTTATCTAACTGAACTGAGGAGGGCATGGGAGTATTGATTGGCTTGGCTTTGTCCATTTCATATTTCTTCAAAATGTCCTTAGTATATTTTGATTGATTGAGAAAAGTTCCATCATCCATTTGCCTTATGCTAAACCCCAAAAAGTAGGACAATTCTCCCATCATACTCATCTCAAACTCTTTACTCATTGTTTTAGAAAACTCTTCACATAAGTATTTATCAGAAGATCCAAAAATTATATCATCAACATAGATCTGGACAATGAGTAAGTCATCTCCTAATCTCCTCAGAAAAAGGGTGGTGTCTACGCTCCCCTTAATAAACTCTCTTTCTAACAGGAATGTGCTAAGCCTCTCATACCAAGCTCTGGGTGCCTGTTTCAATCCATATAAGGCCTTTTTTAATTTATAGACATGACTTGGATATTGGGAACTCTCAAAACCTGGGGGTTGTTCTACAAAAACATCTTCTTTAATTACCCCATTTAAAAAGGCACTCTTGACATCCATTTGAAACAGCTTAAATCCCTTATAACAGGCAAAGGCTAGTAGCACTCTAATGGCTTCCAATCGAGCTACAGGGGCAAAGGTTTCCTCAAAATCTATCCCTTCTATCTGATTATACCCCTTAGCCACCAATCTTGCCTTATTTCTCACCACCACACCAGAATCATTCATCTTATTCTTAAAGACCCACTTGGTTCCCACAATACTTTGGTTTCTAGGTCTTTCTACTAACTCCCAAACATCATTCCTTACAAATTGATTCAATTCTTCCTGCATAGCTAAAATCCAAAACTCATCCGACAAGGCTTGATTGATGTTGGTGGGTTCAGACATTGAGATAAAGGCAGAATGGTTTACTTCCTTCCTAAGTCCATGCCTAGTCCTAACACCTTCAGAAGGGTCTCCTAAGATCAGTTCTTTAGGATGACTCGAAGAATATCTCCAATCTCTAGGCAATGGGATTTGAGGTTCTACCCTTTCCTCCAAATTTGTATTTCCAACTCCTTGGGTAACCTCAACAATCTCTTCATCTTCTACTTCAGATCTAGACTCCTTATGATCAGATTCATCAAACACTACATGGATTGTTTCTTCCACCACCAAAGTCCTCCTATTGAACACCCTAAAGGATTTCCCCACACTTGAATATCCTAAGAACACTCCTTCATCAGATTTGGGGTCAAATTTTCCTAAGGGTGACTTCCCGTTGTTCAGAATGAAAACCTTACAGCCAAAAACATGGAGGTGGGACAGATTTGGTGTTCTACCCTTAATGATCTCATAAGGTGTCTTGTTCAGTTTGACTCTCACATTCACCCTATTCAGCACATAAGAGGCAGTGTTCACCGCTTCAGCCCAAAAGTATTTTGGAAGTGAATACTCAGCAAGCATGGCTCTAGCGGCTTCCACTAAGGTCCTGTTCTTCCTTTCAGCTACCCCGTTCTGCTGAGGGGTCCTAGGAGCTGAAAAATTGTGACTAATCCCATGATTCTCACAAAAACTTCCAAATCTTTCATTTTCAAACTCCCCTCCGTGATCACTATGGATGGTAATAATCTCACATCCTAACTTCTTCTGAATCCAAGTAGAGAAAGATCTAAACTCATCAAATGACTCAGATTTGTGTGACAAAAACTTAACCCAAGTGAACCTTGAATAATCATCAACAATCACAAAACCATAGACTCTCCCCCCTAAGCTGGCAGTGCTAATGGGTCCAAAGAGGTCCATGTGAAGAACTTCTAAAGGTCTAGAGGTGCTAATGTCCTTAACAGAGTGAAAAGAGGACTGGACTTGCTTCCCCAACTGACAGGCATCACACAGGTGATCCTTAGTGAACTTAAGCTTGGGCACACCTCTAACTAAGTCCTTTTGGGTGACTCTCCTAAGGGTTTTCATACTGGCATGACACAATCTCCTATGCCATAACCAAGACTCATCAGCAGCAGTTTTTAAGCAAATTGAATTATCAGATTTAATGCTACTTACATCCAGCTTGTAGACGTTGTTGATCCTTTGCCCCTGTAAAACAACTTCATCATTTAAGCTTAAAATGCAGCCAGTGGGCAGGAATTTGATGCTGTATCCCTTGTCGCAGAGTTGACTGATGCTCAGCAGGTTGTGTTTCAGTCCATCTACAAGCAAAACATTATCAATCATAAAGTTCTTTGAATCACCAATTATACCTGTGCCTACCACCTTCCTAGTGGTGTTATCTCCAAGTGTAACCTTGCCTCCAGCTCTGGCCTCCAGCGAAATGAACTGATTTGCATCTCCAGTCATATGTCTAGAACATCCGCTGTCCAGGTACCACATGCTCTCACGAGGTCTTGTGTGAGAGCACACCTACAAAATCATCAAATATCAGTCTTAGGAACCCAAACAGGTTTGGGTTCCTTCTTATGAAAAGAAGAATGCGATGCATGTGTGCTGTGCTGTGCAACAGGCAGTTTGGGTCTCCACACCCAATGTGTACTACGGTGAACAGTACAAGTGTGTGATATGTGTCCTAACATGCCACATGAAAAACATCTAACACCAGGAAAAGGATTAACTAAACGTCGTGAGTGATAGTGCCTCTTCCTAGTAGTGTATGAAACATGCTTTGAAGAACTTGCAACAGAATTTTTAAAAGGTGGCGGTGCATAAAATTGTTCAAAAGTAGGCGGTGTTTTGTTATTTTCAAAAGAACTGATTTTCACTTTCAAAAACTCAATGTGTTTGTTTAAACTTCCAATTTCAAACGTTTTTGCACTATCAGTACTTTCTAACTCAGATGCCAAATCATTCACTTTCTTAAAAGCAAGTTCTAATTCAACATGCGCTGTTTTTAACAAGTTATGCTCAACAATTAAATCAGAATGCTTTTTATTCAGTTCATCAAACTCATCTAGTAAAGACATGTGATTGCTATCAATGGTGGAATGATCCTTAATCAACACTTCATGCTCTTTTTGCAAAGTCAGATAATCTAGTTTCAAACTAGCATGGGTTTTCTTAAGCTTCCTATACGATGTATGAATCTTTTCAGAAACTTCAAATAACTGATCGTAAGTAAGCTCACATACCTCTTCCTGGTCGGACTGACCAGGGTGATCATCCGCCATCAGACACAAGTTTGTTTCCTCCTCTTCAGCTTCAGTCTCAGAAGAGTCGGATGTAGAGTCTGCCCAGAACGCCTTCTGAATCCGCTTCTTGTCCTTTCTGTACTTTGGTTTCTCCTCACCCTTCTCCTTGCTTGAGTGAGCTTTAAGTGTTGGACAATCAGCCTTTATGTGTCCAGGCTTCCTGCATTCAAAACAAACCGATTCAGATGAACCCTTAAAGTTTTTATTGAACTTACCCTTGTTCCACTTCTGATGGTTCTTATGTTTCTTCCTTAGAAAGCTTTTGAATTGCCTTGTGATTAAGGCAACATCATCGCTATCAGACCCGGAAGTGCTAGCATCTGAATCTTTGGCCTTTAGTGCCACTGTCTTCTCTTTCTTGCGTTCACCTGCATCAAGTTGCCTTTGGTTCACCCCTTGCTCGTAAGCAATGAGTGATCCAAGTAAGCTGTCAATAGAGTAAGTGTTTAAATCTTTGGATTCAGTAATAGCAGTAATCTTAGCATCATAAGAAGCAGGCAAACATCTAAGAATCTTGTTCACTCTTTCGTAGTTGGTAAGTTCTCTACCTAAAGCATGAAAAGAGGTAACAATCTGAGTGAACCTTGTGTACATTTCTGAAATAGTCTCACTAGGTTTCATGCGAAAAAGTTCGTAATCATGTAACAAGATGTTTAACCTAGACTGTTTGACTTCAGTTGTACCTTCATATGTTATACATAATCTATCCCAAATCTCTTTTCCCGTTGTACAAGTAGAAACACGCATATAGTCCTCAGATTTTAAAGCACAAAAGAAACAGTTCAAACATTTGGCATTTAACTGTGCTAAATCTCGATCATCAAACGTCCAATCAGCAAACGGCAATTCAGTTTTCACATTGTTAACCATTCGAAAAGGTGGTTCGTATCCGTCCTTAACTAACATCCACATGCGATAATCAATAGACTGAAGAAAAGTAGACATGCGTGTTTTCCAAAAATCAAATGGAATGTTATCAAACAACGGTGGTCTAGTTATAGAATAACCTTCAGCAGTATTACGATTGTTACAGTTAGCCATTGGATCAAATTCAAAAGTTTTTAAACAGAAATTTTGAATCCCTCTCTGATACCACTTGAAAGTTCGAAAGGGATGTTAAGCCCTAGTGAACTAGTCCCGAGGCTAACCAAGAGGGGGGGGTGAATTAGTTATTTAAAAATTTCACGATAACTACAAAAATCTTTTCGATACTTAGCAGCGGAAATAAGTAAACAATAACGAAAAGATCAACCAACGATATTCACCCAAGCAGTTTATATTGAAAAGTAAAATGCAAAACTGAATCAGAAAAGCAAACCAGATTTTATAGTGGTTCGGTCAACTTGACCTACGTCCACTCCCCGGAGCCTCCCCTCCGGGTATTGCACTAAACAAAAGTGACTCTCCTTTTGCTCCCACAGCAAGGCGGAGAAGCCTGTACAAAACACCTCCTTTTCACCACACGGTGAGGCAGAGAACCCGACCTCCTTTCACTTCCTCCTGAAGCGGGCAGAGAACCCACGAACTCCTTTCGCTTCCTCCTGAAGCGGGCAGAGAACCCACGAACTCATTTCGCTTCCTCCTGAAGCGGGCAGAGAACCCACGAACTCCTTTCGCTTCCTCCTGAAGCGGGCAGAGAATCCGGATCTTCTTGCGAACGATCCTCCCACGAAGAACACCGACTAGACGACAGACGACGAGCGGAGAAGACGACTCTGATCCGTGCTTGGAGCAACCTTAGTGAATCCCTCACTAACTCCCCCTCACAAGATCTCTTCTCTCTCTCCCAACTCTCTCTCTCTCTAGGATTTCTCAGGGAAGGAAGGCAGCAAAAGATTTTTCCAAATCTAGGAAAAAGTTCTTTTAAAGGAGGGCTTAAAACTTGCCCTAAATCTCAACTTGTCGGCCAAGATCGTCCAGGACGATCGGTAGATCGTCCTGTACGATCAGTTCAAATTCAGCTGTTTCAGCCTGGACGATCTGGCTCTTCTGGACGATCAGTAGAAAAAGTTGTTCAAATCGTCCCGTACGATACTGCGATCGTCCGGGACGATTAGTTCAAATTGAAGGGAATCGTCCAGAAGACAGTTCGGGTCGTCCAGAGAAAACTGCGCTGGACGACCAAAAAATGACTTGATCGTCCCGGACGATATGGTAATCGTCCGGTACGATTAGTTCAAAAAGGCCCCAAATCGTCCTGTACATAGTTCTGGACGTACAGCTGAAATGCACAAGACGATCACGATCGTCCGGGACGATCCTGCGATCGTCCAGGACGATGTGATCGTATCAATTAAACATTAATCGCTTTCCTTAATTACCAGACTAATTTAGGCATGATTGTAGTGAATCGTCCAGGACGATACACGTATCGTCCGGGACGATCAGACCAAAATACTTAAAATAAAACTTGCCTAACTTAATCTGGCGGCTGAGACTTTCTGATTTGGGAATATCGTCCCGTACGATCCGTAGATCGTCCAGGACGATCGGCTCAATCAGTCCTTCTTAACTTAGTCGCCCTAATTAGGGTTTCTGTTTTAACTGGATCGTCCAGGACGATGTGGATATCGTCCAGGACGATCTGAACAAAATTTTAACAGAAACTCTAATTCACTCAATCTCTCTCCCTGAGTGTGTGTGTGCAAGGTTACTTAGCTAGGGAATCAGTTACATTACAATTGACTCAATAAAAGAAAAAAAAATCATACATTTGACACACTTGGACCCGATCTTGAGTTGGCTTGAGTAGCTTGCGGTCTTTTGTGCCTGAAACTGATTAGCCAAGAAAAACACACTGGAAACATGTTTGTCATCATCAAAACCAGATATGCAACAATATTAAATTGCTTCTCTTCCTTGATAGGTACCTTCCCTTCTGCAAGTTCTGATAGGCCACCTGACCTATTAGGGTGTAGTTCTATTAAGGGGATGTTATGCAATTTGTTGGATAAAATCTATTTTAACCTGATTTTAAAAATGCTTCATATTTCATTTAAGTATTTATTGAGTTGACTTGTATGCATCATATTAGAAATAAATTAGAAGTGTATAAATCTCTAATTACATTTTACTTTTAAGCTTTATATCATCCAACATAAGTCAAGGGGCTAATTAGGATATGCTTTAGATGATGGTCCTTATTCCTCAAACATAACTAAATAATATTGCTACGACTCTTACATAAAAGACTGGATTCATGAATTTTAAGTGACTAGGTGGTTAGCTGGCTCCCCAATCTAGATCAGGATAAGTCCAGATTTATACTACATTAGCTAGGTTCATACTACTAATTTTTTGAGGCTGGTTTAGACTATAAGATCTCAACCTCCAGGGAATATAATCCTAACATTCTAATGAAATTGATAATTCAAATTAAATCTCTTTTAATCCCAAAATTTATGCCCAACACTTAGAATAAGCTGGGGTGCTTCTCAAGTATTTCAAAATCCCATAGCACCTCCAACTTTTAATCCCTTAACCTCCAGAAATAAGTGTTCTAATTTGATCTAATCCTATTTGAATTTCTAATCCTCACTCGTTTGACATCAATGTTTGAAAATTCTTCAAATAAAATTTCTACCTTTATTTTAATTAAGAGTATTTATAGGAGACTCTGGTTTCCCAATGATATAATTAACTATGGGGGCTTGCGCTCATAGGAGATTTAGAACCTAGATCAATTTCCAAAATTAAGTTTTTAAAAATTTGATTAATTATCTTTGAGAAAATCAAAAGTAATGATCATTATCGTCATATTCAAATGATTGATAGTAAATGATATCTTCTTTTCTCAGAAAGATATATCGTTATATTATCATAACTTTAATTATGAAATTAATGATCCTTTATCCAGATTATTATAGTAAAAGATTATCGTTATATTATACTATTTGAATTTCTAATCCTCACCCCTTTAGGGTTATATGTGGTTCTTCCCTGAGTTTGACTATGATAATCAGGATGAACTTATAATTTTATAATCTGAACCTATTAGAGAATGATATGTTCACCTTCCGAGGCAATATATTATTCATAATGATGTATTTGATTTCAAAATTAAAATTTCAAAAATTAAATTCTCCCAAATATAATTAACCTTTTCAAAACCCAACCTTTTTAAACTCAAATATATATATTAGTATTTCTTAGAACTTTCTGATTAGCAGACTTGATTTTGGTTCATAAAAGGTCTATTCTATCCCAACATTGAATAGGAGACAAATTTGAGCCTACATAGGAAGGTCCTTTATGGTAGAGAATGTCTATCAAGAAGTATCTTATCAACTAGTTAATTGTAAGGGTGAATGCCCTATGCTTCTTGTCAATATACATTAATCAAATAAGTATGATCCTGTTTGATTGAAAATATATAGTTTTGAAAATGTTTAATTTTCTTTGGGAAAGTTGAATTTCTGGAATTTTAATATTATAATCAAACACTTAATATGAATGATACATCACCTCAAAAAGGTGAACATATCGTTCTCTAACAAGTTCAGATTATAAATCTTGATTTACCCTGATTATTGTAGTCAAACTCAAGGAGAAACAACATATAATCCCGAAGAATCAGAATGATGTTAAATCCAATGTTTAACTACAATAATCTAGTAAAGAGATCATTAATTTCATAATCAAAGTTACAATAATAGTATGATATATCTTTTCAAAGAAAGAGGATATCATCTGTTATCGATCGTTTGAAAATGACGATAATGATCGTTGACTTTTGAATTTCTCAAAGATATTTAATTGATATTTTGAAAAAGCTTAATTTTAAAAATCTGGTCTGAGTTTCTAAATCTCCTACGAGTGCAAGCCCTCGTAGTTAATTACATCATAGGAAACCAAAAAATTTTCTACGAATACTCTCGATTAAAATAGCGATACAAATTTTATTTAGATTTCAAAGTTTGATGTCAAAAGAGGTTAAGGGTTGGAAATTCAACAGGGATTGGATCAAATTTAAACAGTTATATTTGGAGTCAAAGGCAGAAGAGTAGGAGGTGTTTTGAGATTCTGAATTACTTCAGAAACTCCCCAATCTATCCTAAGTGTTGGGCTAGAATTTGATTGAAAGAGATTTAAGTTTGAATGATTGATTTTATTAGAAAGTGGGAATTAGATTCCCGAAAGGTTGAGGTCTTAGGATTGAAGATATGCCTCAGAACCTAAGTCTAAAAATGGGTACTGAGAATCAGTGACCCGGATTCTAGCTAATGCAATGCAATCCTGGACTTACCCCGGCCTGGATTGGGGAGCCAGCTAAACCACCTAAGCGCTTCAAAACCATGTTGTCCGGTCTTTTATGAAAGAGTGGTTAGGGACGTTATTTAAGATTAAGTTTGAGGAGTTGGGGCCGACATCTAGAGCAGATTCCTAATTGATCCCTTAACTTATGTTGGGTGAAATGCTTAAGCTAAAAATACAATTAAAGATTTAGACTCAAATTTAATTTGTATCTAATGCAATGCATGCTAGTTGACTCGATTAAATATTTAAATCAATATGTAGCAGTTTTAAAATCAGGCTTAAAAATAGGTTTTATCCTAGGGATTGCACAACATCCCCTTGGACAGAACTGCACCCTAATAGGTCAGGTGATCTGCCAGAATCCACAGGAGGGGAGGTGCCTAACAAGGTAGAGAAAAGTTAATATAAATGCATAAAAAACTTCCGGTGAGTCTGGGCTTACTTCTTAAAACCGTTAGAGTTTCTATCTGAGCCTAACATTTTTTAAAATTTAGTTAAAGTAGAAATAGTTATTGACCGTACCCTCACGAGCCTCGGATTGGATACCAGGCTAAATCAAATACGACATGCAAGATCGCCAAATAAACTACTAAAAGCATGTGAGTCCTTAATCACAATCAACATCAATCAAATCAATCAAATAATTAAATTAATTAAATAAATGCTCAAATTGAAAGTCTATAGGCAAGTGCCTTTTAATAATACAACCTAAGGTCTGCAGGAAAAGTAAAGTGGCCGGGTACCACTGACTACAACCCAGATTCTACTCCTAAGACTCAAGTGACTTTGAGAATGGGTCTTCTCATTCTTCACTTCTTTGTCTTCTTATAAGTCCTTGGATCATCGAGTCCGGATATCAGAATGAAAAGAAACTCTCCCTTAAAAGGGGGTTATCTTTTCTCTTTGGATATTTGAAATCATCCAAATTTCAATCTCCAAATGAAAAGAGACTCTCCCCTAAGGGATGTCTCTTCCTATTTACATTTCAAATTGGATGCTTAAACATCTCAATCTTAAAACACTTAATAATTACAACTCAAATACATTTAAATTACATTTGAATAAAATTTAAAATCTAGACTCAACAACCTGCAGGGTTATCCTAATAATCAGCAGTTAATATTAACATCCCAAGCAGTTAATAGATTAAAATTTAAATGCTCAATCACAACCACACTTGGCCATGCTCTTTTAATTTTAAAGGGGGACTTAAGTAATTTTTTGGAGCACCTGTGTAATTTAATAATTATGATTTTGCCCCCTTTAATTTATGCCCTATATGAGCATGGCCACATGCATAAGATTGAATTAGTATAAATCATTCCTAATATAGAGGTAAATCTAACGTACAATCAATCATATCACAGAGTGCAGTAAATAAATAAACAATCACAACAATTCTATTACTAGCAAACAGTATGCAGTAAAAACTCAAAAACCCGGCACACAGCAGAAAAGTAAACACCGGCCTAGCTTAAGACTAGAGTTGGTTGTCTTACCAAACCTTCTAAAGTGTGTGCAGAGGTTGTGTGGGTTTGATATATCCTAAGTATGATTATTAGTTAAAGTTATTCGATGTTCTGGTTGGTTGAAAGGCTTAAAGGAGTTTTAATTTGAGTTTAACTCTTAATGACTTGAAATTAATTTTAAAATTAGTTTCAATTATTTATTGGACACCACCTTTGTTGCACACCAAGGCCGTGAAGTTTATTTCACCTCCCTTGGGGCTAATTTAATAGCCTCGTAGGCCTGAGTTATACAGTGGTACCTGATATGATTAAATGATTTGAATTTAATTAAGGTTTGAAGTTAATTAAAATTTAATTAGAGTTGATTGGTTGCTGGTTTTAAAATTAAATTGATATTTTCTGGAATTTTTAATAATTTATTGAATTTTAGAGTTTTCAGGATTATTTTAATCATTTAATTAAGGGGTCAAAAGTTAACTTTTGATTTAAAATATTTTCTGAAAAGTTAATATTTTATTAAAATACTAGACCTTAATACAATCAGTTAGATAGTAGGTATGCTGAAATTAGATTTTTCTAGATTTTAATATGAAGGTTTGAAGTTTTGACTTGATTTTGAACTAGGTTTGATCAAAAGTTGACTTTTTTAAATTTGATTGATTTCTGGAAACTTATTATTTTTGATAAATATTAGACCTTAGGATGAGTCATATGCCCTTGAGTTTACTCAATTTAGAGTTTATTTGAATTAGTTATGAATTTTTGAAGTTTTGAGTATTTATTGAATTTTCAAAATTGTTTAATTAAAGCCCTTTTCATGATTTGAATCCAAATGACCTCCAAACTCCTTGGAATCAACTCCAAAGGTCAGGAATGACCTAAGGAGAGATTCCTAAGTGTTTGAAAAATTTTTGGAATTTTTAATTATTTTTAATTAATTAAATCAATTAAATATTAAATTTTAATTAAACTTAATTTTGAAGTCCAGTCAAGGGGCTTTATTTTTTATTGATTAAGGATTCAATTCTGGTCAATTTGAGGGATTATTTGTAATTTCTAGATTTTAATTTGATTTATTACATTTTCTTGAAGGTTTCAAGATTTAATTAAGGGTTTAAATTGATTAAGCTAATTAAAGGGTTTAATGATCTCAAAATTCAGTGGGAATTTTTCTTAAGGCTGAGAGTGTCACTATGTTCAAATGGTTTGAATTTCAAGTTAGAAGGATGTATATCCTAATTATTGGAAATACTCTAAGTTTTCTAATTAAGGTCCTTAATTATTATCCTTAATGACACTAAATTAAAGTAGGTTTAAATCAAGATTTACCGAACCCTTGGACTCAACATGTACATGCATACACATAATCACAAACAATTCTTAGATCTAAGAGAGCCTTAAAATAAGTGGTGTGTGTATGTCCTTAAACATGCATGGATTAACATTAATTTCAATGATTAATGATATCATTAGTGAAAAATATAATTATTCACTAATGACCTTCCCCACAAATCCTATTCAATCAAACTTAATCTAAGTTTAGAATTTCATGGGACCTCTCAAATATTTAAAATGAAAGTAGAGTATTTAAGGTTAATATTTCAAAATACTATTAAAATAATTTCAAAATATCATTAAATAATTTTAAAAATAAATTGAGAGATCCTCTAGTTTATTTGGAAATATTTTGAAAATAAAATTTAATTTTAAAATACTTAATATAATATTCTAAATCAATATTAATTAAGTATTTAAATATTGAAAATATTTAAAATACTTAAAATAGAAATATTTTGAATTTAATTTAATTATTAAGGTACAAATATTGGAAATATATTATTTAATTCAAAATGATTTTAAAATAATTTTATTTTAAAATTATGAAATTAAATTGATTTATTTTAATTAATTAATACTAAAAATAGCCAAATAAATAAAATTTAAAATTATTTAAAATACACAAAATATTTTAAAGTAATTTTATGTTTAAATTAAAGGCCTTGAAAATCTGAGCATTTTGACATATTATATGAAATTTTTGGGTTAATATTTATTTTTTTTATCATTTTTTGAGGTTTTTAAGGTTTAAAAAGCAATTAAAATAATTAAAAATACTTTTAAATAGTAGCTGGTGGCGGAAGAGGGCGCGTGGCGGCTCGCTATTCACGGGCATATAAGGCACGGTGGCAGTCTAATCATTGGCAATGATTGGCCGCCGCACAATCATTGCCCTATGATTGGAGAAACCGCATGGGGTCCACGCGGCATCACTAATCCGCGTCAGCGGATGTCGCCCGTCGTCGAATCACCCGCTGTTCAAAATGAACGGTTGTGATCCTGGCGGATGGAACTCCGTTGGACCCAAGCACATAGGCGGTCTAAATCCTCCACGATTGGCTAGATCGTGACTGTTGATCATAAGATCAACGGTCCAGATCACATGTAGTCAATATGCTGCACGAACCGAACCCTAACCCAATAAAATGACTCATTCTCATCGTATACTCAATAAAATTAAATAAAATTTTAAACTTAGACTGAGATAATGAAGAGCATTTATGGGGACGTGTTTGTTTCGCTTGAAAAGTGCTTTTTAAAAAGCTAATTTGAACAAAGTGTTTTGAGCTAGGGTTGCGATTTTACCTCGATCCAACCATTGGATTAGAGCATTTTTTATTTCTCTGAGCTTGTAGATTGTCCACATAACTTTCCCTAGTTGATGTCACGATTGAAGGAGCTATGGATTGAGCTAAAGAAGATTTGGACAGTTTCAAGGCTCGTGTGGTCAGAGGCTCGCTGCCGGCGATCACTGACCGGAGGATTTGACCTTGGAAAGTCTTTAGAAGACTATTGGGAGCTCGAATGAAATCTCCATTGGCCTAGCAAGAGCTTAAGATATGAGATGATGTATATATTAGAATGAGAGTGAATCCTTGCATTTTTTTACCCTATTCAAGAGTCCTAAAGGCAAGTGAATGGCTGGGATTGATTAGATACAATTCCTGATGTGTGCCATCTGTCCCCAAACAGTTAGAGCATCAGGGAATCAAAGGATAAAGGACAAGTGAGGTATAAAGCTCCCTTTGTCCTTGGGAGCACATGGGGGTAATGGACTTGATTAGGGGATTGAACTAGGGATTAAGGGATCTATTAGAAGTCTCTAGAGTGTGTTTAGATTACTGGAAGGATTTGATGTAGAGTGGATTAACTTTGAGAGGGATTTAATCATTTAAAAAGAGTTTTAAAGTTTTGTTGACTAGTTGACTAGTCAACAATCAACTTTGACTGCCTAGGTGGCATATGGGAAAGTATCAAGTGCTGGTTTAAGTGGAGTTCAAAGGGATTGAGGGGTAAATTTAATGCATGAATAAAGAAATCAATGTTTAATAAGGTTTGACCATTCTCTACCTATTTGTTGATTAGGTTGATTGGTCAACCAGTCAATGGTTGATGAGATGGACTTTAGAAAATATATAGGGGCTGGTTGAATAAACTTGGAAGTGATTTGAGTCTTGGAGGTTGAAGCTTGAGAGGTTCAATTAAGTTAGGTGGGCCAAAATGACTCATCTTGATATAGGTTGACCATACACTTGGCAAGTCAATCATACCAAAGCTAATTCATCAAAAGTTTTAAATGGATTTAAAGTTTGAAGTATCCACTTGAATGAGAAGGAATGACTTTAAGGTTTACTTTGATTGGATTCAAAGGATTGAACCAAGTTAACTTGAGTTGACTAGGCTTGGGTCTTAGTTCCCTAAGTCAAAGCTCCAATTGATTTGACTCTAATTGAGTTTGGATAGATTTGAAACATATTTAGAGGTGTGTTTGAGAGTTTGAGGAGTTTGATGAGATTTGAATAGGTTGATTTGATTAAATGCATTGAATTGAGTCATATGCGTTAAATTTGACCAATCATAGCTTAGTTGACTTGGTCAACTCTTGAATGGGTCAAAGGGTCTAATACAACCCAAATTACTAAGACAATTGATTAGAGGAATTGGAAATAATTTTAGGTTGATCTGAGGCTTGATTGGGTTCAAATGGCTTAAGGGTTTAGATTGGTCAACCTAGGTTGACCGGGTCAACCAAGTTGACCCAAGGCCAGGGTCTGGACTAAATCAATTTGAAATGATATTTGAAGTGTGGTAGAAGTATTTTTAGGGGTCAAATGACCTGTTTGAACCCCTAATGGGTCATTAGGTCAACCCTGGTTAACTTGGTCAACCATGTTGACCCAGGGGCTAGAAGTGGGTTCAATAAATTCAAAATAATATTCTGAATCTATTGGTGGTGATCCCAAGGTCTGGAGAGTTCAATTTGATCAAATGACCTATTTGAACCCTTAAAAGCTTCCTTGGTCAACCTAGGTTGACTTGGTCAACCAAGTTGACCCAGGGGCTAGTTTTGGGTCCAAGAGGTTTGGTTTGATGTTTGAAAATTGTTGGAAGTGATTGCGAGCAAATTGGAGGTTATTTGGTTTGAAAGTGCATTTGAACCCCAAAGGGGTATTTTGGTCATTTTGACCCCGGGTCAACTGGGGGTCAAAGTGAATTCATCAAAATGCAGTTTAATGTTTAGTAAGTCATAATCAAGGGTCTGGAAGTAATTGGAAGCTTTGGAGAAAGCTCCAGGGTCAGGATCCACTGGGTGGCAGGTCCAGTGGCATGGACTGTAAATATTTGAAGGTTTTACAGCCTTTGGATTTTAATCCAGTTTTTGGGGTTAAAGACCTCAGAATGAGCTCAAATTTGAAGGGTTTTCTCTAGTGATGTGTCACATCATTGTGGAACTGATAGATCTTGAATCAGAGGTCATTTGATAGGGTTTTAAAATATTCAAAGATTCACTGGAAAAGGCTTTCAGGACTTAAACCTTTGGCCTTGGAATTTGATCTGGATTTTTGGTTTTGAGCTGGATTTTGAGTTTGAATGATAGGGTTTGAATTACCCAAATCATTTATGATCATTTGAAGATCATAAATGATAGGACATGGTTGAAACTTAATTAAAGATAGAATCAAGGTTTGAACTAGAATTTGAATTTTAAACTAGATTGAATTCTAGATTTGAATGGGACTTTTGAATTTAAATATTTAGGCTTGAGTTATTTAAATGATTCATAATCCTTTAAATGATTATGAGTGATTGGATAGGATGTGAGTTTGATAAAAGGCTATATCAAGATTTGAATTAAAATTGAGGCCTGGATAGATCTGGAATCTGGATATGTTTAAAGTCATGATTGATTGAAGTTTGAATTGAATGAAGGTTTGGATTAATCCTAGATCTAGATTGATCTAAGGTCTAGGCTGATCCTATAATCTGGGTAGATCTAAGTACTTGGAGTCTAAGAGAATCCTAGGGTCTAGGAAAGTCTTAAAGTCTAGGATCTAAAAGAATCCTAGTGTCTAGAAAAGCCTTAAGCTATGGATCTAGGAAAGTCCCAAGATCTAAAATAATCTGGAAGGTAGATTGATCTAGGACCTAAATTGATCCTAGGGTCTAGAATAGATCCTAAGGAATGAAGTCTAGGAAGATCTTGGAGTCTAAAAGTCCTAGGGTTTAGGGTCTAGAAGAATCTTAGGATCTAGAATAGATCCTAAAGTCTAGATTCTAGGAGGATCCTAAAGTCTAGAATGATCCTAAGATTTAGAAGGATCTAGAGGAATCCTAGGGTCTAGAATAGGTCCTAGGGTCTAAGAAGATCATATGATCTAGAGTCTGGCAGAATCCTAGGGTCTAGAATAGATCATAGGGTCTGAAGTCTAGGAGGATCCTAGAGTCTAGGTTAGTCTGAAGTTTGATTGAGTTGAGTTTTAAAATTAGTATGGGATTAAATTAATTTGAATCTGGATTGATATTTAAATTCTGGATTGATCTAAGATCATCTTGATCCTAGGGTCAAGATTAATTTGAAGAGATCCTAGGGTCTAGAGCAGATCCTAGGGATCGAAATCTAGGGAGATCCTAGAGTCTAGATTGGTCTTAAGTTGTGTTGGTCTGGGGTCAGGATTGATTAGGGGTCTGGATGGGTCCTACTGACCTCATACAAAAATGAGGTCAATAAATGGACCCCCAATATGTGTAATAGAATGAAGTTCTATTTCACATATTGGCGTTGACCAAATAACATGGTCAAGTCTAGAGTTTTGATCCTAAAGGGAATGAAGAGTCTATCCCTGGGGAATTAAGCTTGAATTGATACTAGGGTAGTGCTAGAAAAAGCGTACTCTACCACTAGTAGATCTAGTCCTAGGAGAAGGAAGAAAACCTATCCCTAAGGAAAAGAAAGGTCTGAATGATCGTATAGGAAGAAAGAATTCCTAACTACGGAGGATCAATTTTGAAATTTGATACTAGGGTAGTGCCATGAGGGGCGTACTCTGCCACTAGTAGATCTAATCCTAAGGGAAGGAAGAATCACCTAGCCCTAAAGGAAAAGAAAGTCTGGGTGATCCTATAGGAAGAAGAAACTCCTAACCATAAAGGATCGAGTCTGGATTTGATACTATGGTAGTGCCACGAAGGGCGTACTCTGCCACTAGTAGATCTAATCCTAAGGGAAGGAAGAAGCACCTAGCCCTAAAGGAAAAGAAAGTATGGGTGATCCTATAGGAAGAAGAAACTTCTAACCATAAAGGATCGAGTCTGGATTTGATACCAAGGTAGTGCCACGAAGGGCGTACTCTGCCACTAGTAGATCTAATCCTAAGGGAAGGAAGAAATAACCTAAACTTAAAGGAAAAGAAAGTTTGGGTGATCCTATAGGAAGAAGAAACTCCTAACCATAAAGGATCGAGTCTGGATTTGATACCAGGGTAGTGCCACGAAGGGCGTACTCTGCCACTAGTAGATCTAATCCTAAGGGAAGGAAGAAATAACCTAACCTTAAGGAAAAGAAAAAAATTTAATTTTAGAATTAAACCCAGGACGGTGCCACAGAGGACTTACTCCATTACCGGGGAGTCTAATCCTAAGGGAAGGAGAAAAGCCTAACCTAAGGAAGAAAAAACTAGATAATCTCGTAGGAATAGAATATTGCTTCCTGTAGGAGATCAGACTTAAAATTTTGAATTTTGAAACTAGAATGGTGCCGCAGAGGGCATTATCCATCACTAGTAGATCTAATCCTAAGGAGAGAAAGCACGATGACTCACATCTATCCTTAAGGAAAAGGACACTGGAGGACCCTGAGGGAAGGAAGCATTGCTTCCCACAGAAGGTCAGATTTGGATTTTTAAATCTAGGATGGTGCCACAGAGGACTTGCTCCATCTCTAGAGAATCTAATCCTAAGGAAAGAAAGCACGATGACTCACATCTAACCTTAAGGAAAAGAAAACTGGAAGATTCTGTGAGAAGGAAGCATTGCTTCACACAGAATCATGTCTGGAGTGATCGTATGTAAAGGAAACTTGCTTTACATAGAGAATCTGATCTGGAAGATCATGTATAGAGGAAACTTGCTCTATACAAAGGATTGAGTCTAGATGATCATATGTGAAGGAAACTTGCTTCGCATAGAGGATCAGATCTGGATGATCATGTATAGAGGAAACTTGCTCTATACGGAGGATCGAGTCTGGAAGAAAACTAGGATAGTGCCACAAAGGGCGTGCTCCATCACTAGTAGATCTAATCCTAAGAAGAGAAAACACGATGACTCACATATATCCTTAAGGAAAAGAAAGTTGGAGGTAACTAGGGTGGTGCCACAGAGGGTATACTCCACCACTAATGGATGGTCATATGGCGAGGAACCATGCTCCACACAGAGGACCTCAACTGGAAGGAGAATAGGGTAGCACCACAAAGGGTGTACTCCACCACTAGCGAGTGATCTTTGTGGAGAGGAAACTTGTACTACACAAAAGAGCAGGTCTGGATGATCATGTATAGAGGAAACTTGCTCTATACAGAAGATCAGGTCTGGATGATCATGTATAGAGGAAACTTGCTCTATACAGAAGATCGAGTCTGGATGTTCACGTATAGAGGAAACTTGCTCTATACAGAAGAAGGAAACTTCCTTCACATAGAGGATCAAATCTGGATGATCATATGTAGAGGAAACTTGCTCTATATAGAGGATCGGATCTGGAATGATCATGTATAGAGGAAACTTGCTCTATACAGAGGATCAGGTCTGGATTGATCATGTATAGAGGAAACTTGCTCTATACAGAGGATCAGATCTAGATTCTGGAATTTGAGATTTAAAAAATTTTTGAATTTGAATTGATTGAGTTTTGAATTTGATTTGAATTGGTTTTGAATTTGAAGAATTTGAATTTGAAGTTTAATTTGATTTTGATTGATGTTAAATTTGAAAGGTTTTAAAATTAATTTGATTTGAGTTTAAATGTGGAGAGGTTTTGAATTTGATTTGATTTGATTTTGAATTTCAAAAGGTTTGAGATTTGATTTTAATTTGATTTTAAATTTAAAGTGTTTTGAATTTGATTTTAAGTTTGACACTCATCTGGCATGGTACTTCCTGGATAACCTCCCCAATGTTTGAAAATATTGGGTGGCATTCTTTAAGGTTAATCAGTCAAAGGGAAACTTCCTCAAAGATCATCATTGAAATGAACGATCCAGTCAACATTGATTCAAGCTTTCAATCAAAAGTGGTCTCCAAAAGACTACGACCAAGTCTCCTACCTGAGGAGTTCCAAAGTGACACAACTTATCAATATCTCGAATCAAATGTGACTTAAAAACTTTCAAACTTTGTTAAGCATGCATTGATTTTTATTTGAGCCTTGAGCTTCTTGAATTGGAGTCGGGCACTTTGCTCAACTATAATTTGACTTTGAACAGCAAGTCCCAGCAAAGAAAACTATGCCTCTAGATCAGGATGATCTAGGACCCAGCATAGGGTGTGGTTTGATTTTGAACGATAATTTCTAGTATTATAAAATACACCTCTAGTGGGATTGAACTTGGACCCAACATAGAGTGTAATTTTACAAAGAAGGACTTATAGGAAAAGCTGTCTATGCGCAAGGACTTACAGACACTCCTCAAGGACCAGATTTTAAATTTTCATCAAGAGTAGAAGATTTGCTCTTTTTATTGGAAAACTTCCTCTAGCTATTTGGATCCTGTCGGAACGACAAGCGGGAATAAATTCAGAAGTACAGTGAAAAGTCAAGTGACTCCATCTAACCTGAAAAGGTTAAAGGATTTAGGTTTTGTTGACCCAGACCAAGCTTCGTAGAAACTAAACTGGGGTCTCCCTTGAGTATTTTGAATTAAAATCAATTTCAAAGTGGTTTAAGTCGAGTAAGGAAATTTAATCTGTTCAATTCTCTTGCATGAGAAATTTTTGTATCTTGATAGATTATTGATGCATGACGGAGAATCTGGATTCAAGACTTGATAAAGTCAAGTAATTTAAAATTGACTGAGTCTTTTGAGATTCAAGAATTTAGAAGAAGGGAGCCTCTTTCTTTCTCTTTCTGGTGGCGCACATTACACATCTTTTGATTTATAGTGCATTTTGCACTGTTTCTTTTTTTTTTTTGAATTATGACGCATTTGCGCATCCTTTTGAATTTATTTTAATTTTGAGAAAAGGCTGCACCTTCCTTAAATTCAATGCCGAGATTATATCTCAAGTACAAGAGAAGAAAACTCACTCTCTTATACAAGGAAGAATAATCCTCAAGGTAGGACCCAATCTTTTTGAGAAGAATATTGACTTGACTTTTAAAAATCATTGAACAGATTTTAAACACGCAAGATATATCTATCTAAGATAGAAAATTATGAGATAATTGAGAAGATTTTTATTTCAGAGATCAACTTAAGTTCGATATTAAGTTTAATTAAATAATTAAACTAACCCCACAAAAGAGGTGGGAGGGAGGGGTATTCAAACATTTGATGGAGTCAACAACAACTTTCTCCTGTTTAAGACTTCAAATAGAGGTCAATTTTCATTAAAAAGATGATTAAACTATCTTGAAGATCTGAAATCAGTACACTTGAGAAATTGAAGGCTTTCCTTAAAAAGAAATTGCAAATCTATGTGGCAAGACCCTAGTAGTATGGAATTAGATTCCTACGATCTCCTTGGAGGGAGAGACTATTATTGGGTCTGCACTATCCTTAGAAGTTATTACATTACTTTAATAAAAAAGATTTATCTCGATAGGACCCCGTTGAAAATTGAATTTTAACGGTATTACTATTTAATATAATCTTAGATTATTTCCCCTCTTTTATTAGTAGTGGTCTAGTAATTAGGAGGGTGGCACCCCGAGTGGTTTCTACACCTCCTCCTCTGTAGGTGATATAGTGGGGCACATTTAGAAATGTGACCTAACATCATCTAGTAGAGTGGATGGGTCATAACCTTCAATTTGGGGCCTAGGACCTGGTGCTGGTGTTTGTTTAGTTCCGGCTTGATTGATTCTCGCCATATAGTATTCGAGAAGGTGTATTGAAGATTGTGCTCTCGTTTCTATAACCTCCCTCCTTTGAGCAATAGAAGAAGGGTGGAAGTGATTTCCACTAGGGAAGGGATACGTAGAAGGAGCAACAAACTTTTTAGTAGCCTTTGACTTGACGTACTTTAAGGCTTTCGCCTCAGCAGTCTTTCTGGCCTTAACAGCCTTCTTTCTGACTCTACGAAGGTAGTTCTTCATTTTGTTCTTGCTGGCCTTGCTGACGACAGGGGTACTAGAACTTGACCCAATCTCAGGATGAGATGGTAGCTCTTCCGTTGTTATTGACTTTTGGTTGTTATCCTCCTCAGTAGAAGATACAATGGGTAAAGGGGTGACAACAGCCTCCATCTCAGAGATGGGGGAGTCAACTCCTGACCCTAAAGTAATCTCAACCAAGGAGACATTCCTTCGTATTCCAGCAGACAGATCAATCATTTCTTCTCCATCGACTGATAACATGAAGTCTTGGAATTGCATTTCAAACTAGATGAAATTACCAAAAGTGATTCCTTCGACTATCAAATTTCTATCTAGAGAGAAAATGAGTTTCCCAGCCATTTCAGTGCTTAAATCCTGAAATTAATGAATAATGAATTAAATTAGTTAATCTTAAATTTGAATTTGAATTTGAATTTTAAACTTAATTAATATTATTCAAAATTTGATAATTCAATCATGTTAAGCTTAGATTCAAAATAGTGGTTCGTAGAACTAACAAGGACTTAAGGGTTAAACCTGACTCTTTCGCTACACCAATTGACTTAGGGCAAAATATCAAAGTTCAAACTCAAACTTGAATTCAAAATTAAATTTAAAATTTAAGGTGACAATCAAATTCGAACTTAAAGTTGAGATTGTATTTTGAATTAAAGTTGGAATTGAATCTGAACTTAAGGTTGAAGTCAAATGGACCTTTCTTCAAATTTCATGACTCAACAGATCGAGTTTCACTCAATCATGTAGGTGCACAAAATTGATATGAAAGATCCAGGGATCGGGCTCGACTCTTTTCATTTCACCAACTGACTTGGGTCAAAATGTCAAAGTCCGATCAAAATTGAGTTGACTTTAAATTAGAAATCAAATTCAAATTTCAGGTCTGGAATTATATTTGGACTCAAAGTTTGAATTTGAACTTGAAGCTCAAGTCAAATGGATCTTTCTTCAAATTTTATGACTCAATAGATTGAGTTTCACTCAATCATGTAGGTGTATAAAATTGAAATGAGAGATCCGAAGATCAGGCTTGACTCTTTTCGTTTCACCAATTGATTTGGGTTAGAATGTCAAAGCCCGAATTCAAATTTGAAACCACAACTGAGATTGATTTTAAGGTTAGAATCAAACTTGAATTTAATTTTGAAATTAAATTTTAACTTAAGATTGAATTTAGTTTTGAGGCTGGAATTAAATTGATCTTCTTCAAACTTTGAAACTCATCACATTGATTTTATATTCAGATATGCAGGTTTACAAAAGTAACCTGAAGATCTTAAGAATTAGGCTTGACACTTTTCATCCCACCAAGTGATTTGAGGGTGAAATGTCAAAGCCTAAATTTGACAAAAGAGTTTTGGATTCGTGTTTCATATGTTCAACTACAATGCAATGTTATAGAAGACATATGACAACGACGATTGTGGTTGATTTGAGAAATCTTGAAGGTGATTTTTAAGAAAAATTTAAAAATCTGGAAGAATCTCCCCTTATTTTTGAAGCCCAATGTATTGAATTTGCATTTAACACAAAGGTTTACAAATTTTTGGGGGGAATTCTTAACAGTCGACCTAACTCTTTCATCCAAAGTAACTATTTGGGATTGAAATGTCAATGACTGACTATACCAGAAGGATTAAAGTTCTGAATAAAATTTGAAGAGGTATAATTTTATTGGAGGCTTGAAACTTTAATTTTGAAATTGAATGATCTTCTGTAAATTGTGAAACTTAGCACACTGAGATTTATTTGCACGCGAGTTTACAACATATACAAGAAGACTTTAAAAAGCTTGGCTTGACTCTTTTGCTCTACCAATGAACTTGGAGGCAAAATGTCAAAGCTAAACTTAGAGGGAGGTATCCTACACTCACCTCTCTTTTCACATGTCTTAATTGAGTTGGCCACATTCACCCAAGGGAGAAATGGGTAGAGGGACCAATGAAAGAAAGGTAGTCAAAACAATCGATGCAATAAAATTTGTAGCACTGTTAAAGATGGAGAGAGAGATTTTCCCCAGCGGAGTCGCCATTTTTTATTTGATTGAAATATATATAGTTTTGAAAATGTTTAATTTTCTTTGGGAAAGTTGAATTTCTAGAATTTTAATATTATAATCGAACACTTAATATGAATGATACATCACCTCAAAAAGGTGAACATATCATTCTCTAACAGGTTCATATTATAAATCTTGATTTACTCTGATTATCGTAGTCAAACTCAAAGAGAAACCACATATGATCCCGAAGAATCAGAATGATGTTAAATCTAATATTTAACTATAATAATCTAGTAAAGAGATCATTAATTTTATAATCAAAATTATAATAATAGTACGATATATCTTTCCAAAGAAAGAGGATATCGTCTGTTATCGATCATTTGAAAATGACAATAATGATCGTTGACTTTTGAATTTTCCAAAGATAATTAATTGATATTTTGAAAAAGCTTAATTTTGAAAATCTGGTCCGAGTTTCAAAATCTCCTACGAGCGCAAGCCCTCGTAGTTAATTACATCATAGGAAACCAGAAAATTTCCTATGAATACTCTCGATTAAAATAGCGATATGAATTTTATTTAGATTTTAAAGTTTGATGTCAAAGGAGGTTAAGGGTTGGAAATTCAACAGGAATTGGATCAAATTTGAACATTTATTTCTAGAGTCAAAGACAGAAGGGTAGGAGGTGTTTTGAGATTCTGAATTACTTTAGAAACAGCCCAACCTATCCTAAGTGTTGGGCTTGAATTTGATTGAAAGAATTTAAGTTTGAATGATTGATTTTATTAAAAAGTGGGAATTAGATTCCCGGAAGGTTGAGGTCTTAGGATTGAAGATATACCTCAGAACCTAAGTCTAAAAAATGGGTACTGAGAATCAGTGACCCAGATCCTAGCTAATGCAATGCAATCCTGGACTTACCCCAGCCTGGATTGGGGAGCCAGCTAAACCACCTAAGCGCTTCAAAACCATGTTGTCCGGTCTTTTATAAAAGAGTGGTTAGGGATGTTATTTAAGATTGAGTTTGAAGAGTTGCAGCCGACATCTAGAGCAGATTCCTAATTGACCCCTTAACTTATGTTGGGTGAAATGCTTAAGCTAAAAATATAATTAAAGATTTAGACTCAAATTTAATTTGTATCTAATACAATGCATGCTAGTTGACTCGATTAAATGCTTAAATCAATATGTAGCAGTTTTAAAATTAGGCTTAAAAATAGGTTTTATCTTAGGGATTGCACAACATCCCTTTGGACAGAAATGCACCCTAATAGGTCAGGTGGTCTGCCAGAACCCATAGGCGGGGAGGTGCCTAACAAGGTAGAGAAAAGTTAATATTAATGTATGAAAAACTCCCGGCGAGTTCGGGCTTACTTCTTAAAAGCGTTAGAGTTTCTATCTAAGCCTAAAGTTTTTTAAAATTTAGTTAAAATAGAAATAGTTATTGACCGTACCCTCACGAGCCTCTGATCTGATTATAGGCTAAATCAAATACGACATGCAAGATCGCCAAATAAACTACTAAAAGCATATGAGTCCTTAATCGTAATTAACATCAATCAAATCAATCAAATAATTAAATTAATTAAATAAATGTTCAAATTGAAAGTCCATAGGCAAGTGCCAAATAAACAATATTTAAAATTATTTAAAATACAAAAAATATTTTAAAGTTATTTTATGTTTAAATTAAAGGCCTTGAAAATCTGAGCATTTTGACATATTATATGAAATTTTTGGGTTAATATTTATTTTTTTTATAATTTTTTGAAGTTTTTAAGGTTTAAAAAGCATTTAAAATAATTAAAAATACTTTTAAATAGCAGCTGGTGGCGGAAGAGGGCACGTGGTGGCTCGCTATTCGCGGGTGTATAAGGCACAGCAGCTGTCCAATCATTGGCAATGCTTGGGTCCAACGGAGTTCCGTCCGCCAGGATCACAACCGTTCATTTTGAACAGCGGGTGATCCGATGGCGGGGGACCTGATAGGGTTTTGAAATGTTCAAAAATTCACTGGAAAAAACTTTCAGGACTTAAACCTTTGGACTTGGAATTTGATCTGGATTTTTAGTTTTGAGCTGGATTTTGAGTTTGAATGATAGGATTTGAATTACCCAAATCATTTATGATCATTTGATGATCATAAATGATAGGACAGGGTTGAAACTTAATCAAAGATATAATCAAGGTTTGAACTAGAATTTGAATTTTGAACTGGATTGAATTCTGGATTTGAATGGGACTTTTGAATTTGAATGCTTAGGCTTGAGTTATCCAAATGATTCATAATCCTTTGAATGATTATGAGTGATTGGATAGGATGTGAGTTTGATAAAGGGCTAGATCAAGATTTGAATTAAAATTGAGGCCTGGATAGATCTGGAATCTGGATATATTTAAAGTCTGGATTAATTGAAGTTTGAATTGAATGAAGGTTTGGATTAATCCTAGATCTAGATTGATCTAAGGTCTAGGTTGATCCTATAATCTGGGTAGATCTAAGAACCTGGAGTCTAAGAGAATCCTAGGGTCTAGGAAAGTCTTAAAGTCTAGGATCTAAAAGAATCCTAGTGTCTAGAAAAGCCTTAAGCTATACCAAATAAATAATAATTAAAATTATTTAAAATACAAAAAATATTTTAAAGTAATTTTATGTTTAAATTAAAGGCCTTGAAAATCTAAGCATTTTGACATATTATATGAAATTTTTGGGTTAATATTTATTTTTTTATCATTTTTTGAAGTTTTTAAGATTTAAAAAGCATTTAAAATAATTAAAAATACTTTTAAATAGCAGCTGGCGGCGGAAGAGGGCACGTGGTGGCTCACTATTCATGGGCGTATAAGGCACGGCGCCTGTCCAATCATTGGCAATGATTGGCCGCCGCGCAATCATTGCCCTATGATTAGAGAAACCGCGTGGGGTCCATGAGGCATCACTAATCCGCGTCAGCGGATGTCGCCCGCCGTCGGATCACCCGCTGTTCAAAATGAACGGTTGTGATCCTGGTGGATGGAACTCCGTTGGACCCAAGCACATACGCGATCTAAATCCTCCATGATTGGCTAGATCGTGACCGTTGATCATAAGATCAACAGTCCAGATCACATGTAGTCAATATGCTGCACGAACCGAACCCTAACCCAATAAAATGACTCGTTCTCATCATATACTCAATAAAATTAAATGAAATTTTAAACTTAGACTGAGATAATGAAGAGCATTTATGGGGACGTGTTTGTTTCGCTTGAAAAGTGCTTTTTAAAAAGTTAATTTGAACAAAGTGTTTTGAGCTAGGGTTACAATTTTACCTCGATCCAACCATTGGATTAGAGCATTTTTTGTTTCTCTGAGCTTGAAGACTGTCCACGTAACTTTCCCTAGTTGATGTCACGGTCGAAGGAGCTATGGATTGAGCTAGAGAAGATTTGGACGGTTTCAAGGCTCGTGTGGTCGGAGGCTCGCCGCCGGCAATCTCTGACTGGAGGATTTGACCTTGGAAAGTCTTTAGAAGACTATTGGGAGCTCGAATGAAATCTCCATTGGCCTAGCAGGAGCTTAAGATATGAGATGATGTATATATTAGAATGAGAGTGAATCCTTACATTTTTTTACCCTATTCAAGAGTCCTAAAGGCAAGTAAATGGCTGGGATTGATTAGATACAATTCCTGATGTGTGTCATTTGTCCCCAAACAGTTAGAGCATCAGGGAATCAAAGGACAAAGGATAAGTGAGGTATAAAGCTCCCTTTATCCTTGTGAGCACATGGGGGTAACGGGCTTGATTAGGGGATTAAACCAAAGTTTAAGGGATCTATTAGAAGTTTCTAGAGTGTGCTTAGGTTACTGGAAGGATTTGATGTAAAGTGGATTAACTTTGAGAGGGATTTAATCATTTAAAAAGAGTTTTAAAGTTTTTTTGACTAGTTGACTAGTCAACAGTCAACTTTGACTGCCTAGGTGGCATATAGGGAAGTATCAAGTGCTAGTTTAAGTGGAGTTCAAAGGGATTGAGGGGTAAATTTAATTCATGAATAAAGAAATCAATGTTTAATAAGGTTTGACCATTCTCTACCTATTTGTTGATTAGGTTGATTGGTCAACCAGTCAATGGTTGATGAGATGGACTTTATAAAATATATAGGGGCTGGTTGAATAAACTTGGAAGTGATTTGAGTCTTGGAGGTTGAAGCTTGAGAGGTTCAATTAAGTTAGGTGGGCCAAAATGACTCATCTTGATATAGGTTGACCATAAACACGGCAAGTCAATCATACCAAAGCTAATTCATCAAAAGTTTTAAATGGATTTAAAGTTTGAAGTATCCACTTGAATGAGAAGGAATGACTTTAAGGTTTACTTTGATTGGATTCAAAGGATTGAACCAAGTTAACTTGAGTTGACTAGGCTTGGGTCTTAGTTGACTAAGTCAAAGCTCTAATTGATTTGACTCTAATTGAGTTTGGATAGATTTGAAACATGTTTAGAAGTGTGTTTGAGAGTTTGAGGAGTTTGATGAGATTTGAATAGGTTGATTTGATTAAATGCATTGAATTGAGTCATATGGGTTAAATTTGACCAATCATAGCTTAGTTGACTTGGTCAACTCTTGAATGGGTCAAAGGGTCTAATACAACCCAAATTACTAAGACAATTGATTAGAGGAATAGGAAATAATTTTAGGTTGATCTGAGGCTTGATTGGGTTCAAATGGCTTAAGAGTTTAAATTGGTCAACCTAGGTTGACCGGGTCAACCAAGTTGACCCAAGGCCAGGGTCTGGACTAAATCAATTTGAAATGATATTTGAAGTGTGGTAGAAGGGTTTTTAGGGGTCAAATAGGTCATTTGGGTCAAATGACCTGTTTGAACCCCTAATGGGTCATTAGGTCAACCCTGGTTGACTTGGTCAACCATGTTGACCCAGGGGCTAGAAGTGGGTTCAACAAATTCAAAATAATATTCTGAATCTATTGGTGGTGATCCCAAGATCTGGAGAGTTCAATTTGATCAAATGACTTATTTGAACCCTTAAAAGCTTCCTTGGTCAACCAGGTTGACACAGGGGCTGGTTTTGGGTCTAAGAGGTTTGGTTTGATGTTTGAAAATTGTTGGAAGTGATTGCAAGCAAATTGGAGGTTATTTGGTTTGAAAGTGCATTTGAACCCCAAAGGGGTATTTTGGTCATTTTGACCTCGGGTCAACTGGGGGTCAAAGTGAATTCATCAAAATACAGTTTAATGTTCAGTAAATAATAATCAAGGTCTGAAAGTAATTGGAGGCTTTGGAGAAAGCTCCAGGGTCAGGATCCACTGGGTGGCAGGTCCAGTGGCATGGAATGTAAATATTTGAAGGTTTTACAGCCTTTGGATTTTAATCTAGTTTTTTGGGGTTAAAGACCTCAAAATGAGCTCAAATTTGGAGGGTTGTCTCTAGAGACATGTCACATCAGTTTGGAACTGACAGATCCTGAATCAGATGTCATTTGATAGAGTTTCTAAATGTTCAAAAATTCACTGGAAAAGGCTTTCAGGACTTAAACCTTTGGCCTTGGAATTTGATCTGGATTTTTAGTTTTGAGCTGGATTTTGAGTTTGAATGATAGGGTTTGAATTACCCAAATCATTTATGATCATTTGAAGATCATAAATGATAGGACAGGGTTGAAACTTAATCAAAGATAGAATCAAGGTTTGAACTAGAATTTGAATTTTGAACTGGATTGAATTCTGGATTTGAATGGGACTTTTGAATTTGAATGTTTAGGCTTGAGTTATCTAAATGATTCATAATCCTTTAAATGATTATGAGTGATTGGATAGGATGTGAGTTTGATAAAAGGCTAGATCAAGATTTGAATTAAAATTGAGGCCTGGATAGATCTGGAATCTGGATATGTTTAAAGTCTGGATTAATTGAAGTTTGAATTGAATGAAGGTTTGGATTAATCCTAGATCTAGATTGATCTAAGGTCTAGGTTGATCCTATAATCTGGGTAGATCTAAGAACCTGGAGTCTAAGAGAATCCTAGGGTCTAGGAAAGTCTTAAAGTCTAGGATCTAAAAGAATCCTAGTGTCTAGAAAAGCCTTAAGCTATGGATCTAGGAGAATCCCAAGATCTAAAATAATCTGGAGGGTAGATTGATCTAGGTCCTGAATTGATGCTAGGGTCTTGAATAGATCCTAAGGACTGAAGTCTAGGAAGATCTTGGAGTCTAAAAGTCTTAGGGTTTAGGGTCTAGAAGAATCTTAGGATCTAGAATTGATCCTAAAATCTAGATTCTATGAGGATCCTAAAGTCTAGAATGATCCTAAGATCTAGAAGGATCTAGAGGAATCCTAAGGTCTAGAATAGATCCTAGGGTCTAAGAAGATCATATAATCTAGAGTCTGGCAGAATCCTAGGGTCTAGAATAGATCCTAGGGTCTGAAGTCTAGGAGGATCCTAGAGTCTAGGTTAGTTTGAAGTTTGATTGAGTTGAGTTTTAAAATTAGTATGGGATTAAATCAATTTGAATCTGGATTGATATTTAAATTCTGGATTGATCTAAGATCATCTTGATCCTAGGGTCAAGATTAATTTGAAGAGATCCTAGGGTCTAGAGTAAATCTTAGGGATCGAAATCTAGCGAGATCCTAGAGTCTAGTTTCGTCTTAAGTTGTGTTGGTTTGGGGTCAGGATTGATCAGGGGTCTGGATGGTCCTACTGACCTCATACAAAAATGAGGTCAACATATCCATAATTGTATTTGAAAGTTGCATTTTAATAAAAATTTGAACTTTTACTATATAATTATTTGATCTTTACATCTTTTATTATAAATTAGATCCCAAAATTTAAAATATTGATTCTATAAATTTAAACTCATTCAAATCTTGAATACCCCCTCAAGTAGTTAAAATTCTTTGATAAATTTTATCAAAAAATATCGAACTACTTCCCTCTTACTCCTTTCTTAAAAAATTGATGACTTGTACAAAAATAAATAATCCCTAATAGTATATTTGTTAAATTGTATGAGGTCATCCTTATATGTAGGTAAGTGAGAAAGAGTCAAGAAAAACCTTGAATCCTCAAAATTTTTAAAATCAAATTATCAAAAATCAAAATTTATAATCTCTTCAACTTCCTTTACCCATTCTTGGAAAATAATAAGTACAAAAGATTTTGATCCCTTGTAAAGAATTTACAAGTTGTTATGGTCATTTGTGATGGAAAGGGAGAGCAAAATTTAAAAATAGTAAAATTTTAATATCATTAAAATTCAAAATTTCCTTCATTTATTACTCTTCTACTTCTAGGAAAAGACATATACAAAAGTGTTTGAGCCTTAGCAGAACATTTACATATTGTTTAATTCATTTATGAAGAAGAGGGAACCAAACCCCAAATCAAAACTTTCAAGTTTCAAAATTAAAGATCTTATCATTCTGCAATTTATAATGTATCTTAATTAGCATGTTTATCTGTGGTTTGATTTTTGGGTACCATTGATTAGAATTCAGATCTTAGGATATCCTTTCTAGTGTAGCCCTGGTATAGTTTAGGAATTCAATTCCTAGAATATTTTCCTAGTTACCCATGAAAAATAAAACCAAATCCAAAACCTTAAACCATTTGGGGATAGGTGTGAATCCTTAAATAATATCAATTCCTTAATAATTTTTTGTTAGGTCTGAGTCCTTATACAATATCCTTTTATTAGTAACTTATAGTGGTTAAGTGTGAGTCCTTTTGTAATATCCTTTTCTTAGTAATTTTTAGGACTTAGGTGTGAGTCCTTCTATGACATCATTTCCTTAGTAACCTATAAGATATAACTGTGAGTCCTTCCATGACATCCTTTCCTTAGTAACTTATAAGTGTTAGGTGTGAGTATTTTTATGGCATCCTTTCCTTAGTAAACCTTGGTCTTTTAGGTGTGTGTCCCTTTATGACATCCTTTAAACTTTTAAGAGTAAGTCCTTTTAGGTATTCTTTAGGGGTTAGGTGTGAGTCCTTCTACGACATCTTTTTCTTTATAAACCTTGTTCATTTAGGAGTCAGTCATTGTATGACATCCTTTACACTTCAAATAAGCCATTTAATGACATCCTTTCTTTAATAAACCTTGGTCTATTAGATTAATCTTTCTGTGGCATCCTATATATTGAATTTCAATAGTATGTCCTTCTATGGTATCCTTTAGTGGTTAGGTTTGAGTCCTTCTACAATATCATTTCCTTAATAAGGAGTAAGTCCTTCTAAAACATCTTTTATACTTTTAGGAGTAAGTCCTTCTATAACATCATTTAGTTGTTAGGTGGGAGTCATTTATTGCATCCTTTCCTTAGTAAATATTGCTCTTTAAGGAGTGATTCTTTCTACGACATCATCTAGACCTTTATGAGTAAGTCCTTCTACAATATCTTTTAGGGGTTACTATGAGTCCTTCTACAACATCATTTCCTTAGTAAACCTTGGTCTTTAGGTTAGATTCATTCTATAGTATCCTTTATACATTAAGGAGTAAGTCCTTCTACAGTCTCTTTTAGGGGTTAGGTGTGAGTCCTTCTACAACATCCTTTCCTTAAAATTCTCTTCAATTAATAAGCCATCTAGTAAACCCATGTTTTCATTTCATCTTCTTAGGTGAGATGATTGCATTTTGTGTGTTAGGACTTGTTGGTAAATAAGGTCATTGCAGTTTAACTTCATTTCACCAATATATTCTTAAGAATAATAAATATAAACTTAAATAACAAACCCTAAAATATAATAAAATTTTAAATAATTAATATTTAAAATTAAATAATTCTTTAATATTTAACAAAATCAAAATTTGAAAATTAAACTATCCTAATTTGAAACCTTATTTGTTTACTCTTGAGTTTAAGATCAGGCTCTTTAAAGAATTTCTTTCTTCTAGGTTTTCTGTATACTCATATACATTTTTTATAATTATTTTTCTAATAAATTCTTTTGGATATAAGATTAGGAATCATCTACTCTCATTAAGATCATATATACATGCTTTGATATAGGATTGGATTGTAGTATAATTTTATTTTATCTTCATTTGCACTTATAAGAATAGAGGACTTAATGTTGATAACTCAAATGTTTAATGTTGCCGTGTTAGAGTCTCAAGAAAATATCATAATAATTTAATGTCAGAGCACCAACCTCCGCAGTGCTGCAACACTATATGATATAAGTGAGCACCATAGCGCCGAACTTTTGTAGTGCCGTACCATCATGCCAGATCAGTCAACCATCATATTGGATCAGTAAATAGTCACACAGGATCAACCCAATGCTTCCGTGGAGAGCCTTTAGTAGTGTCAAGTGCTAATTTACATTATAACACCGCGGTGCCACCTTATTTATCATCGTGGCGCCTGAGGCATTCTATAATAAGTATAAATAGTTTTTTACTTTTGTGTGTGAGTGTGATGTAGTTTTGAATAGTTTTTTTAGAGGAGAGGCCAGAGGAGAGAAATAGAAAGATCTTAACTTTAGAAAGGCTGGCAAGAATTATAGTGAGCAAGTAAGTATTAGGATAGTAAGGGAGTATGGAAAGCAAAGTTGTAAAGGGATATTCACTTTGGGAAGGATTCATTTATCGGCTCGATTTGGGATCCTTTATTACGAGTGATATCTTTTTACTCTTTTATATTAGTACTATCTTTATTAAGTAATGAAAATTATGTTCTTTTCTTTTTTATTCAATGGTTGGCTAAACTCATAATTTTGGACTAATGATGTGAAAACCTAAGTAATTATTAATGTAGACTCGTGTGCATTAAATTATGAATGGTTGTTTTTAATATCTCTTGCTCTTAATTTCATATATGCAGTGTCCATGTATAGAATTAAAACCTAGTGTGATATATTGCCCCGACAAAGGAATATTTGAATAATTAGGAGAATTGGAATGGAATACTTGCATGCCAAGACATAGGATGTTTAGTATTCTTGGGTATATGGAGATAAAATAACTTGGGGAGTCCATAACATTTCTTTACATACTTAAAATCTTGATAGAGATCTAAGGATTCATATGCTCTGATTCACAACTAATTTAGGAGAGTCTACTTAGGAAAGCATAGGAGATTTCACTATCATTAGTCCAAAATACCTTATCTATTGGTATATTTACTTTTCTTCCATAATTCTCAATCTAGAAGCATGCAACCCTGATTCAAAATACCTTATCTATTGGTATTTTCACTTTTCTTCTATACTTCTCAATCTAGAAGCATACAACCCTGATTTTATTGCATATAATAATTTTTGTAGCTTGACTTAGACAGTACTAGAATAATTGTGTGAAGCAGAAGAACACTTCTTTGTGGGATAGACACTTTTTAATAAATATTTTTTTACTTAATCAACATGTACACCTTCATTTGTAGTGGGGATTTATATTTGATGACACATAAGCATCGACTAACGCAATAACCAACATTAATTATACCCCCATCACCTCTCTTCTACCAAAATTACTTAGAACTCCAGCACATATACACACATAATATAGAAAAATATTTATACTTAATACAAAAATGACCATGCACCACAGCGCTCGATAAGATGGCACCGCATTGCTATAATACAAACTAGCACCTCAGCACTGATAAATGGTCTCCATTATGGCATTAGGCCAACCCAATGCTACTGTTGGCTGAACTGGTATGACTTTTAGCTAAATTAATGTGGTGCTTGTTTTTATCAATTGCTCTGCCACAATGTTGTAAATGTCAAGCATTGTTAGGTTTGATTCATAATTCGGTGCTATAGCACGCCATTGGTTAGCACTTTGGCTTTGAATTATTATGCAATGCACATGAGGTTATGGCACTGCAATGTCTATTTCGTGTAGTGCAACACGGTGTGGCACTGTGACATTATCCATTAATCCCCTAAAGAACCAACTTCAGTGAAATTTTCCTGAGACTTGTGTTAAATGTTTAAATCAGGCATCGGTGCGTTAAGATGCTACAACGCTTATACTTAGAATGATGGGGCGTTGGTTTAATTCTTATGAATTTTTCTCTATTTTTTAAACAATCCTACCCAACATCAACTAAAAAAGCATATTCACTAGAACTTAATATAATAAAATGCTACATAAATTTCACTTAATAAAACCTATACTTGATTAAAAATTATTATTGTAAGTGAATTCAATCAGAGGAATGTGATCTTCCTAACTTACATAAAAATTAAGAACACATAATCTCATATGATCCTCTAACACTTGAATAGTCCTCTCATATTTTTCATTAGTCTAAGGATGAAAAGCCATACTAAAGTATAGTTTAATGCTTAAACCTTGCTGAATGCCTCTCCATATCTAGAGGTAAATCCATCTCTATCAAAAAATATTATCTTTGGTATTCCATACAGTTGGATGATCTCTCACACATACTCTTATATCAATTTGTCCATTGAATAAGACTATCAAATCAGAATAAAATGCACAGACTTCATCAGATGATCTATCACAACCCATATAGCACCATGTCCTTGCCATGCTGGAGGAAATCTAATAGTAAAATCTATCATCACCTCATCCCATTTCATCTCTGAAATAGGTAATGGTTGCAAAAGACCTCCCGATCACTAATGCTTGACTTTTACTAACTAACATGATTCATACTTGGCAACAAAATTTACTACATCTTTCTTCAAATCTCAATTGAGTAGTGTACTTCATGAAGAATAACCCATCTCAAATCTCCATAATTGGTACCCATAAACTATTCTTATAGAAGATAATACCAAAATCAGATAATCGTAGTTCAGATTTCTTACGAGACTTGTTTTGATCGATCAACTTCAGATATTTAGCTTTTGACTTCTAAGCTTCTTAAATCTTCTTATAATGATGGTTAGATAATCATCTAAGCCTGAAAACTTGAATCCTAACCAATAAAAGTAATTACCTCAAATTGTAATTTTTTATATCCCAAAATCCGATATTTGTCCAAAGTAAGCAGAATATTCAACATCCTGGAAGACTCTCTGCTCAGAGCATTTGCCACAAAATTAGCTTTACCATGTATATATTATATAGTTAGATCAAAGTCTTTAATTAGCTCAAGCCACTTTTGTTGCCTCAAATTCAAATACTTATAAGTAAAATTATTCTTTAGACTCTGATAATTAGTGTATTTCACATTTGACTCTGTACAAGTAGTGCCTCTAGATATTCAGAGCAAACATAATAATATCAAGCTATAAATCATGTGTTAGATAATTCTTTTTAAATGGCTTTAACTGCCTATAAGAATATATTATAACCTTTCAGTGCTACATTAGAATACATCTGAATTCCTTTAAGATTGCAACAACTCATCCTATACCTAATGGAATTGTTAGAACCAAAGTAGGTGTCAAATAATTCTTCAGCTCTCAAAAGTTTACCTCACAGTCAGATGTCAAAATGAAAGATACTGACTTATGAGTCAGCCTTATTAGAGATGTAGAAATCTAAAAAAATCCTTCTATAAATTTCTTGTAATAGCTTTCATGCTTAAAAAATTATGCATCTCAGATGCAACAGTAAGCCTCGGCCAATCAATAATAGCATAAAATTTCTGGGGATCTGCATAAATACCTATACCTCTTATCATGTGTCCCAGAAGTTAGATACTTTTAACCAAAATTCACACTTAAAAAATATTGCATATAGTTGTTGCTGCCTTAGCATCTCTAGAACAATCTACAAATGCATTACAAGATCTTCCCTAGAAATAAAGTAAATTAGAATATCATCTATATATATAATCACAAGCTAATCCATATACTCTTTGAATATTCTATTCATCATATCCAAAAAAATATATAGGTGCATTAGTCACCCCAAAAGGCTTGACTAGGAATTCATAATGTCTATATATTATATTGAATACAATCTTCATCACATCTTCTTCTCTCACTCTTGTCTATAAATATCCATATCTCAAATCAATCTTCAAACATATCAAAGCTCTTACCAGTTGATCAAATAGATCATTAATTTTTGGCATTGGATACTTATTCTTAATTGTGACCTTATGCAAATCCTTGTAGCTAATACATATTCATATAGAGCCATCCTTTTTCTTTATAAATAGAATATGTTCTCCCCATAGAAACACACTAGGATGAATGAAACTTCTATCAACTAACTCTTGAAGCTGTATCTTTAACTCTTGAAGTTGCTTAGGTACCATTCTATATGGAGCCTTTGATATTGGGATCATTCCAGTGAATCTATCAATGCAGAACTTAATCTCCCTAGGTAGAGACAAACTCACTAACTTCTCAGGAAACACATAAAAAACTCTCGTAATATTGGGACTTCAGATAAAGATTTAAATTTTATACTCGTATCCCATATAGATGCCAGAAATACCATACATCATTTTCTCCACATTCTATTTACTTATATAGTAAAAATCAGACAAGATAAAATGCCTATAACTCCCAGGAATAAATAACTCTCACTACCCAAAACTAAGTAACTCTCTTCTTTAAAAATTAATTCAATCTTCATATTGACTCAGTAAATCCATACCCATAATATTATCGAATTTAAAGATAGGTAATAGTATCAAACTAGATCTCCACTTCCTATTAGATATTTTAATATCACAAAAATATACTCTACGGGCTACCATACCATCTCTAACCGGCAAAGTAACAATTAAGGAAAAAAGTAATAATATAAAAGATAACTGAAACAAATCAAAATATCTTCAAACATAAATGGATGACTAGCTCCAGAATCAAATAAAATATGATAATGCAAATAAAAATTATAAGCCATACTTGTAACTACATCCGAAGCATATATGGCCTCGTATTGAGTCAAACTATACACACATGCCTGAATTGGGACTGGAGCAACAGAACTACCAGGCACTCTTTGACTGCTCCTAGATGGTTTCCCTACTATAGAACTAGAACCATTACATCTACTAGATGATCCCTCGGGAAAAATCCGAGGCGGAACTATCCTCAGCTTCCCTGTAGATCTAACAAAACTCTTAAACCTAGGCTCAGAATATTTGTCAGGTCCTACCTGCGGACACTTTACTACCTTGTATCTAGTATGACCATATCTAAAACACTATCATGTCATCCTATAATACTAACCAAAATGCCTCCTACTATAATTCTGGTATAGAGGTGCCCCACTAATATAATGATCAAAACTATCTATATTGGTGCCACTAGAAATTGACACAAACTAACCACCTCTCCTAAAATCTCCAGGTCCAAACCTACTTCTCTTTCTAGATAATCCAATAGTAGACATCTTGCTACCAAATATCTTTCTACTAGTAGCCCATCATGGCTGAGTAGCCACTAGATAATTCTCAATCATACACCCTCTCTATCAACACAAAAAAGTAAAAATGTGAAATAGAATTAAGAGCTAACTCATACTATCCCTGAGCCCTCTCAGAAACCTATAACACTTTTTCTCAAGAGTGATAACCAACTGTGGATCGTACTTGGCCAAAGTAGTGAACTCGACCTTATACTGCATAACTGTCTTTCTCCCCTAGATAAGCCTAAAAAGTCTCATATATATGTTGTTGTAAAGAAAGAGGTACAAACCATGCTTAGAAAACATCTGTGAACAATTCCTAGCTGAGAACGGAATTCAACCTACCCTTAAACTTTTCCTTTTATTAGCCCAACCACCAACGCTCAGCATCCCTATCTAACAAAATATATCTAATGATACTCTTCTCTCAGAAGGACACTACATCCAATCAAAAGTCTTTTCCAATCTCATCAAATAGTCTTCTGCTACTCTGGGCTCAAAAGCATCCTCAAATCTCAGAGTATTCAACCTTAAAAGCATATGTAAGTGCTTGTCAAAATCATTAGAATAGACAGAAAAGATCCTTCTTCACCCATCAAGTAGGACACCAAATTTGCAAAATGAGAAAGGGAATATGAACTGACAACAGGAGTGATACTCTATATTGTGGTTGCCTGACTAACACTCAGCTCATCTGTTATATCAAGGTCTTGCAGATCCATCAAATAACCATATATAGTTAAACAAACATGCACATGACAACAAGTATAAATAAATGCCCAGATACTATCCAGAACTATCTCACGTGACTATAGATCATTTTATATAGCTTTATTTTATAATTAATTTGTAAAAATCACTACTCTGATACCAAAAAGGGGCTTTCACAACCCAACACGATATGACCCATAAATAGATAGATCACACCATGTTGAATTGTAATAGACCTGCCTAAGACCTATATTTTAGGGAATTCTTTTCAAATTTCTTGCATTCAAAATTTAAAATAGGCAATAGTGCTTTCTAATTAACTTTTAGAAAATAAATAATAAACTCCTCCAAAAAATTTTATTCTTTCATTCATCATCAAAATGTATACAACATTTATACTATAATACATAACAACAACCCAAAATAGAGCAAATAAAATAACAAACCATGACTGCACAAAAAAAATAAAATAAAATACCTATACATATTTAGACAGATCAGATCATGAATACTCAACTACTTAATGGGCTAATTCCCCTCTCCCTAACTTGAAATAAAACACATATTAGGTGTGACAAAAAAAACTCACTAGGTTACACCCACCAATATAAATTTTCAATTATTTTACTTATTAAGCATTTAAATGAATTTAAAAGTAGTTGTCACAAATTTATGTGTTGATGTTGACCTCCTTTTTGACTTCGATGTGTGTAGATATATATATATATATATATATATATATATATATATATATATATATATATATATATATATATATATATATATATATATATATATATATATATATATATATATATATATACATACACTCACACACATACACACACACACAAATGTGAGATTCTTTTAATCACATGTGGTTCTTTATTATGTTTTAAAATATATGTGATTGAGTCGATGTAAATTTGAAGAAAGTTTCACGTGACTTTATGCATTTGAGTTTTTCATGCATATATTCACCTCTTACGTAAAATTTTTCTATCGGGGTCCTATCTTGTAAAACAGATTGTGTTGTTATGTCCGGCTCGTCGAGATAGATCAAATGAGTCTATTCATGCTCGAATATGACAATATTTGATGTGTGTCAAGAAGAGAAAAAGTTAGGAGTTTCTTCTTAATAAATTGAATGATTAAAATAAATTTAAAATCATCTAAAAATCTAAAATGAATTAAGACATAAAGTATTAATAAAACATAAGGATATAATAATAATAATAATAATAATAATAATAATAATAATAATAATAATAATAAAATTATATATATATATATATATATATATATATATATATATATATATATATATATATATATATATAAAACAAAAGAAAAGAAAATATAACAACCTATTTAAATTAATTTTAATTTAAGCTTAAATACAAAACAATTCAGGCTTATCTTTTCATCTCTCTCCAAATAAGCAAATTTCTGATCCAATGGCTGAAAATACGTAAAAAAGGCAGCATGTATTTGTTCTTGCCTTCAAGGGCAGCAGGGGATATTATATCAGCCGTTGGATTAAGGGTTTGTATGGGCTAAATTATCATTTCTAATGTATGCTTTTGCAGGCTATTTTAAAACTAAGGGTGGCTGGTTTTGGTTGTCCACTCACACACTCTACAGCAGCTACAACAAAAGCGGAAAATAAAATAATTGTGTGCGATTTTGCGGGAGATGAGAGAATGAGCAGCTCGGGTAAGGAGGTAAAGAGGAGGCTGCTGTGGTTCTCTCTCTACCTCTCAGTGTTTCTCTTCAGTCCATGCAAGGAGAACCGAACTACTGCTTGTCGTTCATTTCTTTTAGAAGAAGACTGCAGGCTCCTCTCATACATGCTTACTCCCTCCCGGCTAGAGGAATTCAAGAAAATAGAAGGCCAGCTACTGCTCTCTCACTCCCTACGGAAAACTTTCTTGCTTCTCACACTTGCGTGTCTACTCGAGCCGAACCGAGAGGGAGTGCATGTTCAGAAAAATCGAGAGCAAGGATCCTTCTGTTTGCGTGCAACCAGAGAAAATGAGAACAATAGTGGCTCTCGCGTGCGATCCTAGGGTGAGGTCAGAGCAGATCGAGCAGCTATCTATCTCGCTCGGTTCTTCAAAAGTCGCTAACTATAATAGAAGTGCTACTTGCATTTTGGGATGATTGAAAACAAATGATAAAAAGAAAGGTAAGGTAGTGAGCTTTGGTTGGTTTATGTTTTGTCCTGAAGTTCATATGTACATGCATTATTCTGGATGGAACTAATGATGTATAGGTCACTTTAATGACTAAACTAAGCACAACTAGTTTTCTTAGATATTATAAAATAGCTCTTCTCTATTTGGTTTGGATATTTTAATGCAAGTTATTCATCTCCAATAGTAAAAATCTATTAATTCATTTCCTTGTGATTACTACAGGATAACTTATTACTTTTTTTTACAGTAAACCTTTTCTTGTCTATCCATATACAAATTGCAATGCTTGTTTTATCTATTATAGTGCCTATATTAATTGAGAAGGTATGAATTTATATTATATGTCTAGTTGCTTGCATATAAATGTGAATAAGGGCCCATTTGCAAATAACCACTTTAAGGCCCTCCTCTAAATTCGGCTGTTGTACAATATGTGTCTTGTTGGGATTTTGATGATAGGATGAGGGTATCTCGACATCCTCAATATATCATTTCTTCAATTCAAAGCTTATATCAATGATAAAGAGAAATGAGCTCTTATAACACTCTTAAACAGCATATTGATCATTATTTTCATCCCAATATGATTGAACATTTTCACGTGAAAATACCTGTGAAAATTTGTAGGGATCTATATACGTACATCTTTGAAGCCATTAGTGATACCATTGTCGTTCTTTTTCTATTTGTTTGTAAATTGGTTGAGTGGATAGATAAATGGCTTTCATATGAAATGCGTTATGACTAGCTGACCTAAACTTGAATTGTGGAAGAAGATAGTTGTGCATCAAATAACTCTCCGAATTTATTTTATGCATATCAATGTAGACTTCCCATGTATGTATACTTCCTTTTGTATTTCGGTACTTATAAATCTATTTCTCATTATACACACACACATATAAATTAGATACCCTTGCCTTGGAATTAAATGCTAAAAGAGAAATCAACTTCTGCTTGATTAATACTTATACTGAAGCTAGCTTTTCATGAGTACATGCATTTGAATTTATACATGGAGCGACATTAGTCATGATCGTGTATATACATGAATGACATCGATTTTGTTTGTAATGGAAATGGATGTCAATCTTATATCAAATAAATCATAGAATGCTAGCTCTTAGGTTGATTATAATATACATGAATGACATCGATTATATTTGTGAAGAAGTTAATTGTCAAACTCTAACATATGCTTGCTTTCTGTTATTTGCGAGGAACTATGGTGGAGATTCTTGGACAGCGAAATGAAGGAGTTCAGTCACCTCCATTTCTTCTAAATGGAGATGCTACGGCCAAAAACTAGCGAACAAGCACTGGTGAGGTAAATCATCTAGAACTTAGGACCCCCTAGGTCATCAAAACCTTGCATGTGTATAGGATTTCCCCCTAAACTTTAGGTCCTCATAGAAACCCCGCATTTACCATTTTAAACCTAATAACCCGCTACTGAGTAGGTTTTATTCTTTAGCATCAAAACTAAGAATCTGTAGTTTTGATTAATTACCCAACCAAGCTTTATTTCCTAAATATTTTTTTAGGATAGAATACTTTAAAAATATAGGAACTTTCCTATGTGATTTTCCCTTAAAATCATAACATATGTAATCATGAATAAATAAAATAAAATAAATACATCAAGTAGAATAAAATAAGTATACTAATAAAAGTAAACAAAATGATTAAATATAAGTAAATTAAATCTATCGAGCTTAAATAAATAATAGATATTAATGAAATCTAAATTAAATAATTAAAAAATAAATCTAAATAAATTAAAATTAAATAAATAAAATAAAAATCAATGAGAATTAAATACAAATACATTCAAATTCTAAAATAAAAACTAATTAAACTTAAATAATTATAACAAATTATTTATAAATTAATTAAAAATTCAAATAAATCATTAAAATTTCAAATAAATTAAATAAAACTTTAATTGATTTAAATTAAAAAAATTAATGATTCATCTAATTAAATCCAATTTAATTTAATCGATCCATTCATTAAATATTAAATTAAACAGAAAAGACCTTTATGCATTGTGCTTAAATACCTTTTAGAAGGCACAAATGCATTGGATTTATAGGTCTTTAAATAAATTTTAAATAACCAAAGGTTTTTATGCATTGTGTTTAACTTTTTTTGGCTAAACAAAAAATTGGCATTACCGGCAGACTTTCCAGCCATATTATATCCGCCGGTAGTAGCAGCGGTGTAACAGGCGGAATTCCTCCTTTTCCGGTGGATTTAGGCCACCAAAAATACCAATTTTTCCTATTCCATGGAAAGCATAATTATATTGAATTTATAGGCCTTTAACAAATTCTTAATAAATCAAAGGCTTTTAAGCATTATGCTCACCTCCTTTTAAAAGACACAATTACATTGGATTTCTAAGCCTTTAATAAATCTTTAATAAACTAAAATCTTTATAAATTCAAATTTTAACAAATTCAAGATAGAGACTATGGCATATTGTGTGAAAACCCAGGCAAGTAGGGCCGCTAGGTCGAAAGAGGATGAAATAGGCCTCATGGCTTTAGTATAACAATATTTAATAAATTTTTAATAAAATAAAATTAGAGAAATAATAATAAAATAAAAGTGATCAAAGATTCATAAACTTAAAAATATAACATGAATTAAATAAAAAGATAAAAATATATTAACTTAAATAAATAAGGTAATAAACCAAAGTACTCTATCCAACCAATCTATCCTATACGGGGGAATAGTAGCATTACAATTTTTAGCCTTAGGACTTGGATTAGTGATTTCAGCACTTTGCATTAATTAATATAGTTATTTAAAATCTAAAATAAAATAACTCAAATAAATAAAATTCTCTAAAATTTAATTAATAAAATTTTAAAATATTAAAACTTAAACTTAAAATCAAAATCTTCTTTGGCCTATAACCAACAAATAAATTCAAATTTAAATAACTTAAACATCAAATCTCCTAGGATATATCAAAGTCATACAACCTTTTTCACGCATTAGAACGTGTTTGCTAGGACCACTAACTCTAATCTTAGGCTAGGTCAGTAGTGTGTGTTGGTATGATGCGAGTACCTTTACCTGGAGGGTATTCTTAGTATATTTGTTTACTTTCTGCACTCTGGATGTCATGCCATGAATGATTATTTTTCTATTGTTACACTTTAAATTTATTAAATTGTATACACCTGCATAGCACCCATATATGCATTGCATTTTTGTTTATGGCATATTTTTATTGTTGTGATAAGAAGTGCAAAGTAGAATATATCTAGACTTTCTTGTAAAAATAAAGAGTTAAAGTAGAATGTACTTAAGTATTAATATAAATGCAAGAGTCAGTGTTTACAATATATTTAAATTGAGTTATATAAATTCAAAGAGTTGTAAAAGATTAAAGATGTTTGCTTATACATATATAAGACTCCAAAAGGAAATGCTTTCTCTTCTTTTGAGAAGCAATGTCTTTTGGAATCCTATAGGAGAATTGAAGCCATAAGATAATAAACAAACATGTTTAAACCTATATTTATAGGAGTAGAAATCCAAACCTATTGTAGTGGTGCTTGGTCACCTTACTTTTATGCAGACCCTGGGTTGTATTTCCATTTTAAATAAATGAATAAAAAGTTTTATTTATACATTAACTTCATACATCATTAGATTACTCTAATTAGATGTATTTGTATATTAAATTCATGATTAAATATCTAAATTAAATAATTTATGATTCCTTAGGAATAGAGTCATCCTATATTGCATTCATAAGATGATTGATTACGTTTAGGATGTTTGATGGATGTCCACTCCAGGTAGACATAAGTGCAAATTGTACACCCCTCAATGTCTTTTCTAAATACTAAATAAATTCTAAATTTAAATTTCTTCTAAACAGATAGATCAATTTCTAAGCTTTTAAACTCAAATTTTAATCAAATCTTTATATATATATATATATATATATATATATATATATATATATATATATATATATATATATATATATATATATATATATATATATATATATATATATATATATATATATATATATAAAGTCTAATCCTCACTTTAATCAAGAGTTTTGTCTTCGAATATGTAATTAACTATAGAGACTTACCTCTATACCGAGTCTAGAAACTAATATAAAACAACCCTACTTTAGTTTACTAAAGTAGGGGGAAATCTTTGAATGCAAATTAAAGCTTATTCCTTAGTTAATTTCATAATCAAAATGATCGTTGAATATGAATTTTATCCTTTGGAATGAATCTTATAATCCTTATGCAGAGTTTGATTACGAAAATAAATCTATTTATCTTTTCAAGTTGATATAATAGCATTAGTCTATCTCTCAAGATAGTATAATGTTGGCTATATATATTTGTTTAAAGAAACATAAAGCAAATTAATGGTCCACATTTATTTTATCCATAATTGAGCATAATGTTAATTATAGATAATTGAAATAGTGCAGACTATAACTTAGGTAAAGTAGACTATACACAGAAAGTAAATAAATAAACACTTCATATGTCAAAACAAAAAAAATAAAAGATTCCCCTCAAGCCCTTATTCCTCCCATAAAAAATAGGTTATTATAAGTCCTTCTACTAACATATTAGAAAAAAGGCCCTTATGATATATCAGATATTAAAAAATTCAGGCCCTTATGACTCCTTGTGCATTCACCACCATAACTTCAATAGTAGATCAGATCTCCTCAAAACAACACATTTCACAAATAGATATACATTTACAATATTGAATTGCAACAACATAATCTAAATAAATAGATTATAGAATTTCTTAGAATGCCTCAATAGTAGTTAATAAAACTATCCATTGAGCATAATTTTTGTAATTTAAAATATTACCAGATTACCAGAGTTTGTTCAAAACTTTATTTTGAAGCTTTTACCATGCTATAGTCTTATTTTTAGTTATCATAATTATTTTATAAATTTCCAAAACCCTATATTTTCTAATTTACCTGGTGAAAAATTTAAAAAAAAAACTAAATATCAGAAACTATTATATCTATAACATACAGAAAATTATGCGTTGAAAGTTTTGTGGCTACAAAGTTATCCCAGTTTCTCTTAATGGATTTATAATTTAAATCAAGAAAATCTCAAAATTCTTATATTTTTTGAAACTTAGATAGGTGAAATGTAACTTACCATGATCCAGACAATTTCTTAAACTAGGCTGATAGTAAAAAATTAATCGGAGGTGCCCAAAACTAGACTTTATCTCTTTAAAATTTTCTCTTCTCTCTCTCTCTCTCTAACTAAAAAGGGCGAGGGATTATTATTTTGATAAGATGAGTATAAAATGAATTTTGATATTTTTATAAAAATTTGACCTAGCATTGCTGTACTCGACCCTACAGCATTGTAACGCTCCATCACTAGAGAGCACAACATCACAGTACCTGAGAACAGTGTCTCAGCGGTAGTTTAAATTCAAAATTGGTTGGAGAGCTCAACAGTGCAGCATTGCTAGCCCAGTGCCATAGTGCTTTCAAAAGAAAAATTCAATTTTTTATACACATGCACACAAACATCTAGGATCCACTTCAGAACATATTCAAACACACTTAAGCACACAGAACACTTACAGAAACATATAGAAGATACAAATGTAGAAATTTTACTTACTATAATAGCTCATCATAAGTGCATCAGCTCATGAATTTAGTAGGTGTTATAAAAATGCCCCAGCATCATGGTAGAAGATAATTAGAGGTTGTTAAACTGATATGAAAAGTGGTGAAGTAACATAATGATGGAGAAACAGGATTTGTTCCTTTCTAGCTATGCAAGTCCACTCATCAATCAAGTAATAAAGTGCATGAGAAAAGTGTTAATCACAAGAAGAAACAACGTACCCTATGAATGTCTCTATTATTGCCTACTCAAGCAACAAAGTTATCCTTCTAAGCAATATGAAGGTGTGATTTTACAACTACTAAAAATGTTGATAAGATGAAGATAATCAGAATAAAAGATGTCTTGGATTCATGATAATGAACTAAAATGTGTTTTCTTAAGTAAACTCATCTAAGTTAATTGTAAATCAGAGCATATGCACCCTTAGATTTCTGTCGAGCTTATAAGAGTCTGAAGAAAGGCTTTCACCTCTCTATAGAGATTTTATTTTCATAGACCCTAGAATCATATTAAGAACAACATAGTTCATTCACATCATAAGCCCAAAATAAGAAGCTTAGTAAGCCATCAACTTGATTTTACTCAAAATAGATATTATTCTAAATAACATAAACATCTACAAGAGTATGGGTGGAGAAAATATAACTTAGAATATCTTTTACAATCACTTCAAAATAATAGATGCTTCCTAAAGTGAATTCCCTTACACATAATCACTCTTCACTCTATCCCCCTCTCCTCTTACTATTTTAAACAATAAAAACACAACCAACCCTCAACAAAATGAAAAGAGGACTATTTATATAATAACCCAAAAGTATGAAATTAATTTATTTGAAAAATATAAAAATTCTAAAGTATAGCGCTGTGGTGTTAGGCTACTAACAGTATATACATATATATTCCTGCCTCACCCAATTGCCTCCCTCACTTGGTTGTTTGGCCAGAAAGAAATTGAAGGAGGAGAAGAAAAAGGAGAGAGAAAAATCTTTGGGTCATATTTATCCATCATTTCTATTACGAATTTTGTTCAATTCATTATAAGTAACTATTTTCTTGCTTCTATTTTTGATGATTTTAATTTCTATGAATTTATCTCTCCTAAATCTACCAAAAATGTATTATATCATGATTTATAAGCTTTCATCATATAACATTTGATATGTTATAGATTTCATAATTTTGAATAATATGATATAATTTTATTACATTTTTACTCGTTAAATATATGTATAAAAAAATATGGATAAAATGAATAGAGAAAAAGACAGACTGGAAATGGGTTGAAAAGTATCATACTGTGATTTAACATAATAAGACTGCAAAGTAATTTGTACTCAAATAATTGATATAATTGAGTAATGTAAGAATGTTTGCTAAGTACTAATCTGAATCTAATATGATGTATAAATATGATGTACTGATTGATATCAGATATATGATATGATAACCTCATATGATATCCTTAAGATTCATGTGGTTCACTTACGGGAGTCATAAGGAGCTGAAGATTGATTAAGAATTATATGGAGTCGGGGCGATTGATTCATGTGATTCAAGGGAAGTTATAAGGAGCACTTTGATTGAGAGTGATAAGGGGCGACTGATTGGGAGTTATAAGTGCAAGAACAAGATACTCTTAAGATATCCTATTTTAAATATCTGAATACTATTACTGATTTTTTCTGGATATTAATATTATAGACACTAATCACTATTACTGATTATTATTATTGATTATTATTATTATTACTGTGATTGACATTAAGAATACTGATAATGTTATTAATACAATTCTATTACTGATACAATACTACTATTGATACTGTGACTGTAACTGACATATTGATGTGAGCTAAATGGATGATAAGATTGAATGGAATTGATTGAGTTATAAAAGTGAACTGACTAACTGATTGATTAGAGTTTATGATGGAAGAAGGAAACAGAACTGACTGAGATATGATATATTATAGACTAATTATTAACACAGATAATCAGTATATATACATTGATTCATATATTTCATTATATGATTTACAACAATATATTCTCTTTTACCTTGTATTGATTTCAATTGTAAGATTTTGGTTACTAGTTGGACTATATGCTCATTATGTGATTTTACATTATTTAGATAAAGTAAGAATCCTATGATATGAGGCTCTTGACAGCATGCATAATTCTTTTCGTTGTTCATAAAAAAATTGGTAAGCTCTAGATAAATGTTGAAATGAAAGTCAGATGCAATTTTTTCAATATAAATCTAGAAGCATGATAAAATGATATCAGAGCAATGATTATTGGAAGAATTGAAATATTATAACTAAAGCTTATGAGCAGAATAAAGAGTGTATGAGCGGAATAGAAATGAGATTTTATTTACATGCATGAATATGAGTTACAAACATGATTTTCTATGTATTTTATCTTAACGATTTGTTTAACTATTTAGGCATAAGAAAATAAATCCACTATTATGATTTTGTATTCTTTTATCCTTCTCTAAGTTAAGTTTTTTGACACAAATATTTTTTGCATTGATTTGATGTGATTTTTGAGTATAATTAGTTGATTTGAGTTTAAAATTATATTTTGAGTATGCTATCTCTCTCTAAGACTGATATAAAATTGTTGAGGATAATAATTTTTAAAAGTAGAAAGATTGCAATAACCTAAAAGTGTGAAATAAATTTATTTAAAAAATATAAAAATTCTAAAGTAGAGTATTGTGGTGTTAGACCACTAATAGTGTGTGTGTGTGTGTGTGTGTGTGTGTGTGTATATGTATATATATATATACACTACAGGAAATTCAGGCTTTACCGGTGGCTATTTTCGGAGGCTAAACGACCGCCAGTAATACCGGCGATTAAACCAGTGATTAGACCACCGATCTTAAACGGCGGTTTCTCCGACGACTTTTAATAACCAATCGCCGGAATTAGCGGCGCTTTTTTAACCCCCAATAAGATCGCCGGTTTCATGTTTTACCATTGCTAACACCGGCGGCTTTGGCTGTCAATGTTAAGTATTTGTTTTCGGCTGTCGATGTTAAGTATTTGTTTTCGGCTGTGACAACCGTTAGAAAATCGTCGAAAATAGACCTAATATTGGCCACCCTGAGCCCCTTCCTCTTCATTTCTTCGATTTACTCTCTTGCATACAGTCGCTCGCCGCGATCGTACCTCCGGCTAACTCCGCAGGAATCCGACCGCCGACGAGGTCCCTCGGCCGACGATCTCACCCCCACTCCGGCAACTGAGCCCTCCCGTGCGTGAAAGCCATGAAAACCGAGTATATTTTCCTAAATTTGCAATACGAAGAATTATTTTCCTATTTCGGTTGGATTAAATCAAGTATCATCATTAAGTTCATATCTTTTTGCTTTAGTCAAGGATGTTCTCAGTAGACATTTTCAAGAGGATGTACGTTAGTGTTTGCTTATTGCTCATGATATTATTTTTATTGATAAGATAGAGAGGGAGTTCAAGGTAAACTTTATTTATAGCTGTTCTCACTAGACATGGATATTCTCATTGGACAGTAATGTTTCTCAAAATCAATTTGGATTTATGCCAAGTAGGTCTATTATGGAAGCTATACATTTATTGAGAGGTTTGATGGAGAAGTATAGAGAGAATAATGTTTATATTCAAGTCATTAGGGATATGTATATAAGAGCTATTACTTGTGTTCGAACACAAGGTGGTTTGACCAAGTATTTTCCTATTTCATTGGATTATATTAAGGATCAGCCTTAATCCCATATCTTTTTGCTTTAGTCATGGATGTTCTCACTAGACATTTTCAAGAGGATGTACCTTGGTGTTTGCTTATTACTCATGATATTCTTCTTGTTAATAAGACTAGAGAGAGTTCAAGGTAAACTTTATTTATAGCTGTTCTCACTAGACATGGATGTTCTCACTGGACAGTAATGTTTCTCAAAATCAATTTGGATTCATGCCAAGTAGGACTATTATGGAAGCTATATGTACATTTATTGAGAGGTTTGATGGAGAAGTATAGAGAGAATAATGCTTATATTCAAGTCATTAGGGATATGTATGTAGGAGTTATTACTTGTGTTCCAACACAAGGTGGTTTGACCAAGTATTTTCCTATTTCGTTGGATTACATTAAGGATCAGCCTTAAGCCCATATCATTTTGCTTTAGTCATGGATGTTCTCACTAGACATTTGCATGAGGTTGTACCATGGTGTATGCTTTTTGTTGATGATATTCTTCTTGTTGATAAGTCCCCCTTAACCTTACGGAAAAATTCTATAAAATGTTGGTGATACCTATAATACTTTATGGTGCAGAATTTTTGCCATTAAAAAAGAAGCATAATATTAAGTTAAGTATTACAGAGATTAGGATGGTCAGGCGGAATAGTGGCTTTACTCTTAAAGTCTAGATACGAAATGAGCATATACGTGAAAAGGTTGGAGTAGCTCCAGTGGAAGATAAGTGATGCATGCAAATTTCAGTTTATTTTGATTTCTTTTATTGTAATTTGAATATTATAGTTTCTTTTGATTTTTTTATGCTACCCTATGATGGAAGACATCCAATGAGCATAAGTAGGTAGTGCTTGGGCTTGGCAAACTTTGGGTGTGCTAGCTAGTTGGGTTATTTGAGTTTTTGGGCTACTGGATGCTTCTCGGGTTGGGCTTGGCTGCTTGGTTTTGGGCTGCGTCTTTTGGAAGTTGCTTGGTTCTAACTCGTTAACGCTTGAGCTACTATTTTAGCTCATTATTTTGGAAAGTTATGTGGAGTGGACTTTTGTAAGCTTGTTCCATTTCTCTCTTCCTCCTCTCTATTTTGTCTTGGGCTTCTAACCTATTTTTTTCTCCGCAAGTTCCACTCCACTTGTATCTTTCTTCTTGAGCTATTGGAGGTGTTTGTTGGATGATTTGGTGACATTTGTCGGAGGAGTTTTAGTGGGCGTTGGCCCTTATAGCTGTGGTGGACCCTTGGTTTATAAGCCCTAAGCACTTATTTTATATTGCTTACTTTTTTCATTGCATACGAGGAAACGGCTTATCGGTTGTTTTGAGGTTAGTGTTTTCTCTAATTTTAATTTTATTTCGTTTGTTTGGCTCTCTTTTATCTTGCATAGTGTTTGTTCGGATGTCAGCTTACGAGTTTTGAATTAAGTTATGTTCTACTAGTCCTAATGTTCTCTTCTCTTGGCTCATTCTTTCTAGTTTGCCTGCATCAATAAGATTAGAGAGAGTTGCCTTAGATGATTTAGTAGCAATAGATCTAATTTAGGTAAAGTACACTTGTTCAAAAGTAAATAACGTACACTTGTTCACGCTGCATATCTTCTAATAATTGATTTCACAACTATGTAGAGAAACGTTTACTTTAACATGCAAATGACTATCCAAGAAGAAAGATATTAGATGAATAACAGATTATTACCGGGTCGAAGAGGATTGACAGATTAATTTATACAGGGAGTTGAGACTTTTATTCAAGTTGCATCTCAACTACCTTCCTTGAAGTTTGATGGAATGTTTAGATGTCCATGTTCAAAGCACAAAAATCAAGCATTCCTCAAGCCCGATGATGTGAAGGTTAATTTATATCGTAGGGGATTTATTCCAGACTACTAGATTTGGACCTCATATAACAAGTACGAGCTACAAAGAGATACTCATGTCGGTCCATCCACAGCTTTTAAAACATTTGATGAAGATCAAATGACTAGACTGTATGAAGAGCTTATTTTTGATGTAGCAGGTCCTAATTTAAGGGCTAATGTGGAAGAGCCACCAAATACAGAAATAAAAAAATTCTTTGAGTTACTACATGCAGCTCAAAAATCAATTTGAGATGGTTGCAAAACTCATTCAGAATTATCGATTGCAGTGAGGATGCTAAGTATCAAAACTGAATATAATATTTCTCGTAATTATTTTAATGACTTCAACAACCTGATGAAAGTGAGGGGTGGAGTTCACTTCCACCAGTGATACCATCACCACCACCACCACCACCTAGTGAGCAGGGTCAGGGCCAATCAGATCCACCTATTGTTAGTGTACCACCACCCTTTCTTGGATACTTCCCTCCTGTGTCGACGAGTCCTCGATTTCCCTCTCCAGATCAGGCACATGCAGCTCCATTCTATCCATATTACCCCCCACCAGCATCACAAACTGGTCCATCCACCATACCTTACCCTCCTTACCCCCCATATTATTACCCATATCTGGTGCAGCCAGAACATGGTGGACCATCTACACCAGTAGCGGTTGGTGCTGGGGATCTTGCAGCTATAGTAGATAAATGTCTATACATTTAACCTGAGGGCGATACATAAGTTTAATTTATTTTGTTAAGTTTATTGTAATTTGATATAATATATATTATTGATAAAAAGTTTAACCTGTAGCTTCCATCCCTCAAGGCTACCTACCCACAAGATTCTGGACATCATAAGAATAAAATATGATGCTACTTACTTATCATGGAGGAAGATCCCAAAAAAAATTAGGGATATGTGGTTTAGAGAATTTCGAGTACTTTTATTTGGCATGAATTAAAATATTTGATTTAATTTGTATAAATATTATTTATTATGCTTATATTTTTTTTACAGAAAGATTTTAGGTGGTTGCCTGAGCATAGCACGAGGATTAGAATAAATTTTGAGAGGAGAGGATCGACCTGTCTTAGGGACATGTTCACGGACATTAGAAAGTCTGGGCAGCATCCATCATGGATTGGAGATGGTGTATGGGCAGATCTGAGTAGAGCTTGGGCGAGCCCTGAGTTCACAAAAATAAGAGAGCAAAATAAGCAGAATAGAGCATCGGATTGTGGGGGTTTAGGAAGCTCCCTTCATATTGGTGGATCTGTTCCTCATATTGAACATAAACGACGACTGGTAAAAGCTTTTAATTAGATTTATAAATATATGTATATCGTTTTAACTCTATCTTCTATTTTTAGAAAGAGTTTCTTGGCAGGGAGCCAAAACCACTAGAGTTGCATATGAGGACTCACCAACATCAAGCTGACCATCAGTGGGTTGATGAAAAGGCCAAAAAAGCTCATGTGAGAAATTTTTGTCATTCGGGGATATAAATTTAATATAAAAAGTCTCATTCTAATATCAATTAATTTTATGGATTTATTCTCACAGGATGATTTTGTACGAGTTCGGAAAAGTCGTCAGTCTATTGGTGAGGGATCATCTTCAGGATCAACCCAGTATTCTAATATCATACATAATCAGACGTTGTTGGAGGAAGGCAGAGGGGGAGGGTATATGGCTTGGGTTCGCAAGGCTATGTTTATGAGGGCAGTTCATCCACATCAGCATTTTATGATCCTAGTGGAGTTGAAGAAACTGTTAGCCAGAGGGTTGCAGCCTTGACAAAAGAGATTGAAGAGATGAGAAATGTATAAAATGAGATGCAGGCAGAGCTGCGAGCCTATAGAGATGAAAATCAAAAGAAGAAAGATCAAGAGCAGACACATGAAACACCAGGCAGCGAGGAGACAGAGGATGACTAGTTCTTTTATTTATTTTATGAACATTTGGTTTAAAAATTTGGTATGATGAACTAGTTCTATGAAGGTTTAAACTTTTGGTTTAAATGGTTTGATAAACATTTGGTTTAAACTTTATATGTTATGTTTATTGTTGAATTTATTTGGTTTAAATGTTATATGTTATATTTATTATGGATTTTTCATCTTCTATGTCTTTCAATTGTGTATGGCTTCTAGAAATTATGGATTGATTATAGTGGCGTGTTGCCCATATTTGTGATAAATGATTTTCAGTTCTGTGTAGGTTTGTAGAAATCTGAGTAAATAGAGGGCGGCTGTTAAATTTTTTTTTCAAATGCTACAGGTTTTCGGTGGCCAACCGGCGGTTTGGCCGCTGGAAACCTCGATACCAGATGGCTTATTATAACCGCCGGAAGTATAATACAGCCGTCGAAAACAACCGGCAATTAGATTGCCAGAAACATCGATACCAGACAGCTTATTATAGCGCCGAAAATATAAAATAGCTGCCGGTAAATACCGCCGGTAAAACCAGCATTTTTTACGGACGAAAAGACGTCGGTGATTAATTGGCGGTCACCGGCGCTATAACCGCCAAAAATTATCGGCCACCTGAACTGCTAGAAACCACCGGTTATTCTAACCGCCAGAAAATGTTTCTTACGCTCCTAATACCGACGGTTTACGAACCGCCGAAAAAAAAAATATACCGCCGGTAAAACCTGAATTTCCTGTAGTGATATATATATATATATAAACTAAGTGAGGGAGATAATTATGTGAGGTAGGGATATTTATAATAATAATTATATATACCTCACATAACTATCTCCCTCACTTAGTTTTATAATTATATATACCTCACATAACTATCTCCCTCACTTAGTTTATATATATATATATATATATATTATAAATATGCCTACCTCACATAGCTGCCTCCCTCACTTAGTTTCTTGGCTAGGAAGAAATTGAAGGAGGAGAAGAGAAAGGAGAGAGAAAAGTATTTATGTCATATTTATCCGTTGTTTCTATTATAGATTTTGTTCAATTTGTTGTAAATAACTATCTTCTTGTTTCTATTTTCGATGATTTTAATTTCTATGAATTTATCTCTTTTAAATCTACTAAAAATATTATATAAAGATTTTATAAGCTTTTATCATATAAATTTTGAAATATTATAGATTTGATTATTCTAAATAATATTATATGATTTTATGGAATTTTCACTGGTTAAATATGTGTATAAAAAATTATGGATAAAATGAGTAGGGAAAAAGACAGACTAGAAATGGGTTAAAAAGTACTATACTATGATTTAACATGATAAGATTGCAAAGTAATATATACTCAAATGATTGATATGATTGAGTTATACAAGAATATTTGATACTAATCTGAATATAATATGATGTACTGATTGATATTATATATATGATATGATAACATCAAGTAATATCCTCAAGATTAATGTGGTCCACCGTCATAAGGAGCTGAAGATTAATTAAGAGTTATATAGAGTAAAGGCGATTAATTAATGGGATTCAACAGGAGTTATAAAGAGCATACTGATTGAGAGTCAAAAAAAGATGACTAATTGGGAGTTATAAGTGCAGGAGCAAGATACTCTTAAGACACTCTATTCTAAATATCTAAATATTGTTACTGATATTATATGTATATTATTATTATGGACACTAATCACTATTACTCGATTACTATTATTGATTATTATTACTGTTACTGTATATGATAATAAGAATACTGATACTATTACTGATACTCAATACTATTATTAATACTGTGACTGTAATTAATAGATTGATGTGAGCTGAATGGACGATAAGATTAAATGAAATTGATTGAGTAATAACGATCGATTGACTAACTGATTTATTAGAGTTTATGATGGAAGAATGAAACAGAATTGACTAAGAAATGGTATATTATAAACTGATTATTAATACAGATAATCAGTATATATATATATATATATATATATATATATATATATATATATATTGATGCAGATAATTTCATCATATGATTTACAACATTATGTTCTATTTTACCTTGTATTGATTTTAATTATAAGATTTTGGTAACTTGCTCGACTATGTGCTCATTATATGATTTTACATGATTTCAGATAAAGTAAGGATCCTTTGATATAAGGCTCTGAACAGCATGCATAATTCTTTTTGTTACTCATAAGAAATTGATAAGCTCTAGTTAAATGCTAAAATGAAAGATATATGCAATTATTTAAATATAGATCATGGAGCATGCTAATTTATACTTAATACACATAAATTAACTTAGGCGCTGTGACGCTTGAATAGGTAGCACCGCAGCGTTACACTGATGAACTAGTGCCTCGACACTCTTGAGTTGGTTCCATCGCGACATTGGGTTAACCTAACGCAATGTTTCCGAGTAAATTGCTTCTAACTTCCATGTCACGGTGCTGCAGGCAATTTGGCATCGTGGCAATCCAACACATGATTTTGCACTGCAGCACTCCAGATGTTGACGCTCATGCATTGATTTATTTTAAAAAATGACTGAACACAGAGTGCAATGATGTTCCTTTTGTGGCGCTAACAACATTGCAACTCTGGATGATGTTCTGCTAGGGCATTGAATTAATTAAAAAAATGATAGAACCTAGAGCGCGGTGGCATTTCTTAATATGGTGTCAGGCCGTTGAAAATTTTTTTATGAGTTTGATTTAAGAAACCTTGAGCAAATTTCTATAAATTTCAGTTTATTATGAAAATTGATATTTTGTCATGTTAGTATTTAATAAAAAAAGTAATAATTCACATATAGTGTTTTTTTCTTTTCAACTTATAGGTTCTTACTGCTATAAATTGTTAGTATTTTTATCTTTTATTTTATATTTTATTATTTTAAATAATAAATTCAACAATTTTTTTTTTAAATTGTCATTGCCGGTTCCAAGATCGAATGAAAAAAATTAAGGGAACTTTTTAAAAAATTAAATTCATCCCCCACTATAAAACATTTCTAGCTCTGTCACTGAGGTCAATGCATATTGGGTCAAACTATCTCATTGTTAGCATCCCATATGATATACCATTCTCAATATTTAGCTTTTGTTAAGTGGGCTTCAACCCATTAAGTTGTTGTCAAGGATTCTAATCATAGCTAAGCCTTTTTTCACCATGGCCCTTGATTTCCCTTTTGTTGGTGTTGCCTCAACTCACAACACTAAGCCATGTCTATGTTTACCAAGGTCTCGGGCCAAATCACATTTTTCATCAGTGTTGCTTTGGTGCACATGTGGGTATAACTTTCCAATGAGCCTGTCAAACAAGCCTAAGGAAAGCGAATGAAGAGAGCCACAAGGCTTCAACCTATACAAAAAACTACTGTATACATCACAAGAAATGTTGCATCTCAAAAAGAAGCAGACAAGTAAAAAATCCATCTTTTAATGATGTATTAGGAGTATAAATTACAACATTAATGTTCCTCTTCAACCTCTTAGGCAAACTATCCTACAAAAATAATACTATAAATTTACATTATTTCCTTCAACAAGTACATTTTCTTAATCTAATATCCATACAAAACCACCATGTGCATAGGAGTGTAATCATTTCAAAGACGAAGCCAATTTTTTTAGCTAGGTTCAATGACTTGAAATTACATCCATGACTTCTTCATGAACTTCCATATTCATGGTCCTATAATGTTCCAAGTAAGTCCAATGTCATATACTAGTTTGGAATGTTCTTTAGTATGGATGAGTTTTTCCCTACTTCATGTGACAAAGGATCATAGTACCGGAGAGGAGAAAACTCTTGCAACTCTTATCATCAACTAGGAAAGGACATGCAAGTCCATGATTGAGGACCCTCCAAGAACACACCTTGCTAGACTACTTGAGACTTCCATGTAAATCTTAGCAACTTCTTATAAGACAAGAGGCAATCAGTCTACTCTTCCATCTATCTCTCAATCACATCTTTTCTCATTTTTTCCAATAGAAGACCTTATCAGGAAGATATATAGTCATTGGGGTCCTCCATATCAATCTCGACAACTCACAAAACTAGAGGTAGTCATAGTTCTTTTTCCCTTCTACCTATGTTATGGCCTCTTTTCTCATTTGGGTCATCAATAGAGATGACCAACAAGGTACCTAGCTTTCCACTCACATATAATAACACAAATAGAGTGTTCATCAGAAAACTTTAAAGCTCATGGGACTACAACTTTAAAGTGATTGTCCCAAGGGTACCTTGGCCATAGAGATATATTCTTGCAACTTGATTTCTTGTCATCATTCACAATATATTAAATTTTATCATCAAATTTTTTGTTATTTATATATCTGAATATTAGAAAGAGTTTACCTTTATTAAGTGTTAGCAAAATCACATGATAAGCCACTCCCACATGATTTAAAACAGACCTGCTAATTTTTATATGTTTTTCTTCTATATTTATGTATAATGCCTTAACTTAGTTACATGTCTTATTTATACATTTTATATGGTAATGTAGGCATAATTTCTTTCAAAAATTTTGTCTTATTTTTCATCATCATACAAAAAAAAATGTATAATAATTTAAATATATGTATATTTTAAATTAAATTATATTAAAATTAATTTTATCATGTCCCACAAATTTTTTTTATTTTCTTTGGAGGTAGAGAGCAAAAACTACAAGGCATCTATCCTGTAAATGCTGATCCAGCGGAAGAAAACAAGCCGCTCTGTAGTCTATTCTAATGTTTAGTCAGTCAATTGACCAGAACACTCACCTACGTATATATCGTGAGATGATGAAAATATCGCGAAAAAAATCTAGCGCCCACTAAATGCATTCAGGAGACCTCTGCAGACGTGGCGGCTGTGATGCCCAGAGGCAGCAGCCGACCATGGCCTGCCTGATAAGAGAAACTGAAAACGAGAAATCGCGACCTGCTCTGCAATTTATCGGACTTCAAACTTCAAATATAAGAAATTCATTTTATTTAGTTCTGAGAGAGAGAACTTAAATTCCTAAGAAAGTTGAGGGCAGTAAACTTTTTCGTTTTCGGAAAAATCGTGCTCCTTCTCTCCTGCTCTTCCAGCTGGAATCAGCACACATCGGATCCGTACATATCTTTCGAAGTTTTACTCAGCACTCGAATAGTAATCGCTGGTCTTCCGCGTGAGCTGTGGAGGAGATCACTGTCGGAGCTCAGGTGAATGCTTTCCGTGGAAATGGTCGGATCTGAAATTTAGGCGGCGGTCTTTCTGAAGGGGTCTCGATATCTTTGAAGTTTTTGACTGAGGTAGGGTTTTACTTTTGGCAAGTGGAATCTTCTTGTATGGAACGACAAGGGGGCTAAGGTTTGCGTTTGTAATGGGATTTTAGATCTATTTGGGGGCTTGTTGGAGAAATATGTTCTATTCTCAATTTATATTGGCAAAGAAAGGTCCTTTGGGGACCATATGGATTGCGGCCCATTTGGAGAGGAAGCTAAGGAAGAATCAGGTGGCGGATACTGATATTGGCGTCTCTGTAGGTTGGTATCTTGTAATTTCATTGACTGCTCTGCCATTCGTTTCTATTTAGTGCTTCTGAGCATTATTGGTTTATTTTTCAATTTCTTGCTACATAAGGTTTTTATGATACATAATGTTTCTTTGTTTCTGGCGTGAATTCTAAATATATTTTAACATTTTAGTAATTCGTTGCTGTGAAATTAAATATTTTGCCAACGTAATCATAATCATTTTCTGTATTGGCAAAATTTAAATTTATGGTGAACGCCTTATAAAACCGCCCCAACACTCCGGCCTCTCATTGCAGTCCACCATTGAATGGTGGAAGAGCGGGAGGGAGAGGAAATGAGAGGAGAGCGCCATGGTGGCTGCCGCCATAACTAAGGTCCCATCCCAATCACTTTTGTTTCAAGGAGATATTGAAAATTAGTCTACTTTTCTATTTACTGCAATTCAATATTATGTGGAGTGGTGGGAATGGAAGTCTTACCTTTTTGTAAGAGAAATGAGGAGATGTTGGAAGGGATGTGAATGTGAGAGATAAATATAAGAAGGGATAGGAGTGTGAGCGGTTTGTAGATCATGCCTGAAACAAAATTAGTTAGGGAGATAATAGAGCTACCTTTTTTATGAGAGATACGAGTGCCACTTTTTTTTGTTTCAAATTTTATTGGAGGGGTGGGGACAACATGACCGTCAGCACTTGTCGCTCCCTTTTCTTTGCATGGGATAGAGATACAGATGATGCGTTTTGCTATTGCCTATGCTTAGAACTCATAATGAATTGGAATGCGAGATGAAAGGGGTTTGGATGGCATTGGGAAGTGGTTCTTTTCATCTCTGATTTCCATTTCAATTACATAATGCAATTTCCTTCAATTCTAACTGTGCAATTCTCTTTGGGCAATTAGGATTGATTCTATCATTTTCTTATAATATCACTTTGTTGCTTGTGGAATGGATCCCAACTATCCAAAAGTGGATTGTCATGTTGAAATGGTGGTAGTTTTACCATGTTGTTATCAAGGTAATTTGATAGGATTTAAAACTATCTAGAAGTCTTTCTTTAAGTCTAATCCCTCTAATAGTGAGTTGCAATGGAAATGGGGAGACAGAGACATTGTGATGGAAGGGAAAGATAGAATATTTTTTTGGTTTGGGATTGATTGGGTGGGGGGGGGGGGGGGGGGGGGGGGGGCGCGGCGTAGTAGAGTTAGCTGGCTACATCTTAGCATGAGCAATAGATACTAAGGAAGTTTTCCTTCTTTGATTTAAATTATCTTTATATGGTATCCAACCATATTGCATTCATGTCATCATAATATTTGGTCTTTTAGTTATTTCTTATTTTATGATTAATGCAATGCACGGGTTTATATGCAAGGGCTGATTTCACTTTGTTATATTTCATATGTACGGTTATTGAGTAAAACTATTGTAGAAGAGCTTCCATCAATCTATATCTCCCAAAATAGGTAAAGGTTTTGATCATTTTGGTATCTTAATAAATTTATTGTTTTAACACTGCAGTATAAATTAACTATTTTGGCACTGCAATATAAATTTACTATTTTGGCATTGCAGTTTAAATTTACCATTGTGGCGTTGCAATCCTTGTATAATTTATCATTCAAATTTTACATTTTTTGTGTCAATTTTTTTCTTTTTCTAAAAAAAAAATGTTTAATTCATATCCTTTAGATTCCTCAGTTTCGAAATTTATTAATATTTATTATATGGTCAGTTTTGGTCTTGGCAATCTTCAAAGAAATGATTCTGCTTTCTGAAATACATAATTATTTTCTTGAAGAGGTAGGATTCAAAGCCCCTTGTCACCTAGTGATAACGCATTTATATGTCATACATCTGAGGTTTAGAAAATGGAATTAATATAAGTTGTCTTTAGAGTGGATGCTATAGAAAGTGTAATCATGGATAAATAGAGAGGTATGACCAAAATCACCTTAAAACATTCCATAATTTTGTGCTAGTTGGGGTTTTAACAAGATACTGTTTTCTTGAGAGGCATGTGAAAGTGTGTTGGTTTTTTGTATATGCTCGCATATTCGTCCTTTTTGTAGGAATGCTCTGGTGCATTTTAAATTTTATGTTTTGTTGCATCTGAAGCCTTGATGTTCATGCTAATTGGAGTTCATGGAAATGACACTGTAATGAAAGGATAGATGAGAAACTCGTTTTATTTAGAAATGTGAAGTTATTATTAGCTTAGGATTGCATAATACTGTTTAGAAAATGTGATGTCATAGAGGATCTTTATTTGATCTTATGCCACCTGCATCATCACTTAGCATTTGCTAATAGAAAATGATGATTCAGAGGCCGGTCCCCAAATAGTTGGGATAACGATAATGATGACGATGATAAACAAATGTGGGAAAAAAGCAATGGTAACTGCAGAGCGTTTAATGCATCAATAATTGATTCATGGTAGACATTGTTCGCTCTGCACATATTGGGTTTATGCTTATGTGCTTTATGTGTTGGCTCAATTATCTGTGTGCTTTTGTAATTCTGGCATGTGCTTGGGATCTTCATTTTCTATAGAAGGATGTTGCAGTAATTACATGAACTGATTTTTTTTTATTAGACCTTTTTAAAATCTCCTCTGGAGGCATTTGAAAAAATAATGTATATCATGGTTGTGTGGCTAATGTTAATAACTCTGTCTAGTTTTTAAGGATTGTAAACTTTCTTCTTAATTCTTTAGGGAAGGCCATAAATTGTTTACTTGTGAAGATAAATGTGTTGAGCCTTATTTGTGTGATATGGCTTTTGCATGAGAATCTTATGCTGATCTGTGAATCAGCATGTACAGTAGCTTAGTAGTACTCAAATGCCTAACTATAGGATAGTTTTTATCAAGCAATTCATTATCTCTGAAAAACATTGATCTTTCTTGTGGTAGCATCAACAAACATCTAGTTATATATTTTGTGTTTTCTGAATCATCTTATCTGTCTTTGAAAATTTTGGTATTTCTTCTGACAGCGTTTTGATATTACAGGTCTCTATTGCATAAAACGATCTTATCTTCTCTTCATGTCTTACTTAAATGTTGTCCGGGGCAATATGATGATATGGCTTTTGCATGAGAATCTTATGCTGTTCTGTTAATCAGCATGTACAGTAGCTTAGTAGTACTCAAAACCCTATCTATAGGATAGTTTTTATGAAGCAATTCATTTATCTCTGAAAAGCATTGATCTTTCTTGTGGTAGCATCAACAAACATTTAGTTATATATTTTGTGTTTTCTGAAGCATCGTATCTGTCTTTGAAAAGTTTTGGTATTTCTTGTGGCATTGTTTTGATATTACAGGTCTCTATCGCATAAAAATATCTATTGTTCTCTTCATGTCTTAAATGTTTTCCTGGGCAATATAATGCAGATTCTATACTTTTTCCTGATGCACCAATTGCGCTGCGGCTGTCTAGTCATCTTCTACTTGGTGTGGTGCGGATATACTCAAAAAAGGTGAACTATCTTTTCAATGACTGTAGTGAAGCTTTGATCAAGATAAAACATGCATTTCGCTCAACAGCAGTTGATCTTCCACTGGAAGAATCAACCGCACCATATAATTCGATTACCTTGCCAGAAAATTTTGACCTCGACAATTTTGAGCTACCTGACAGTGCCTGCCTTGATAGGTCAGCTGTGATACCTGTCCTTATGTAGAGTTTGTTTGAAGTACATGTTTGACATTCAATGTAAATTTGTTCAATTCCCCTGTGCGCTCTTATGCTCTTCTTTTATGTGCTCTTCAAACTAATGGGTGTAAACACTCTCTAGTTATGTTAACTAACTTTCTATTGTTTTGCAGTAATTTTGTGGACCATCATGTTAGCACTAGAGAGCAGATTACTCTTCAAGATACAGTAAATGACTCTACATACCCAACAACAAAGTTTGGGCTAGATGGTCAGTTCTTAAGAACAACATATATTTTGATCATGTATATATTTTCTACCCATGATTTGCTGTGATTTTTTATTTGTGCAGAGAGGTTTGGTGATGAGGATGCTTCTCAAATAGGTTTGGAGCTTGATGAGGTAAAGACTATTGTGTTTATGTTTTTCTATTGAATTTGTTATTATATTCTCTTTATGACTTTGTCAAATCATCATCTTCAGTAGCCTTATCCCAACTATTTATCTCACAAATGTTTACAGAAACTTTTAAATGATAAATCTTAATTTTTCTTGTTGTTGTTATGGGAGAGGTCACATGCATTTCTTTTAATAACACATGAAAAAGATCTTTTTTTGTAAGCTTAAGGAATTTGAAACCTCTTGCTTGATTCCATTTGAAGGGCATATCTTAATCCAATTACCATGCTCAGTAGTATGAAACTACTAAAATCAACTGTAGACAACTATTTTGGGCATTATGTCAGTTGGTTCTTAATCTGACAAATGTCTCCATTTTTTTCTATATTTCTTTTAGGAACTATTCACAGACAAGAAAGTCTCACCTCAACATGATGAGATTTCAATGAGTTTGAAAGTGAGGTAAGTTTACTTTTTCTGTATCCTTCACGATTGCATTTAATATATGTTAAACCATAGCAGATAAGCTGTTACTTCTTTTAGGCTCTTGTAATGGTTAGGTCTCTCCAACTGCTTTTGTGATATCTAATATGCTTCTTGATTAACTCACTTTGAGGTTTCACTTATTCAAGTGATACCATTATTTAGATGCTTTGCTGTTTAGTTTTTTTAATTGTGTTGATCTATTGCAACTATTTCTCTTCAGTGGGTTGCACCACGGTGAAACTTCTGTTCCTTCAACTACCATGGGAATGGATGCACAGTTTCAATATCACGAGGAAAGAGGCAGTGAAATCCCGAATGAATTGTCAGAGCTTCTTTCTAATAATTTTAACAAGAACTGTTTTTCAAATGCGGAGGAATTGAAGAGGGACGTAAATTCTTGTCATCGACAGGGTTATACTATTCAAACTCCAGACCTGAATGAAGTTTTCCAACCTGAGCGTCATACAGGTTTATCACCACATATTCCTTTAATCCCAGATGAAGTTATAACTCCATGTTTGGTTGAGCATGCACAAGAGCCTTCAACTCCTGGGTTGTTAGAAGTGGTTCCATCCAATTTTCAAGAAGTTCCGGCTTCAAGTCCACTGGAAAAAACCGAGACACATGTTGAATCATGTAGACCTCGGAGTTGTAGTCCTTACTTGGAGCTTGAGTCAGCTGAAGCAGGAAATGAAACTATTCTTATAAGTGCAGAATTAGGCCATAAGGCTGGAGAAACTGCTCAAGAATTGCCTCATACTTCAGTTTTGACCAGTCCAATGCCTGAATCTCTAGCACCTACTTATTCAAATTGGAATCTAACAACTGATGATGTTTGCTTAGTTTCTGTGGCTGAATATCAGCAGAGTGGCTTAACTGGTAATGAAGTCAGTAATATATCAACAGCTGATCGCAGGCTTGATAATGGGAAGACCATAATTCCTTCAAGTTTTTCTCATGAAGCAATTAATTTGTCATCCACATCTAATTTGACCGTACATGTTGAAGAAGAGCCTTTTACTTCCAATATTTGTACAGATAATAAGGATGTATCAAGAGGCATTTCAGATGTGAAAAGGATGCAACAAAAGGATAGTAAAGAGCCATCAAAAGTTGCCAACCTAGGTCCTGTAGAAGCTGGGGATTCTTGCATTTCTATATCTGTAGGTGGATCTGATTTTCTTTCGAGAACTTGTGGTTCAAATCTGCATGCCAGTTTCTTACATGGTGTTCCTTCATTATTTCCTCAAGAAGCAATTAATCTTTCATCCCCTCCTAAGGTTGCAGCACGTTTTGAACCGGAGCCTGTTACTTCCAATATTTATACTGATAACATGGATGTATCAGGAGGTATTTTAGATGTTAAAAGAACACAAAAAAAGGATTGTAATGAGCCATCACAAATTGCTAACCTTGGTCGTGTAGAAGATGGTGATTCTTGCATCAGCTCATCCGTTGTTGGATCTGATTTTCTTTCAAGATCATGTGGTTCAAATATACATCCAATTTTCTTTCATGGTGATCCTTCAGGTTTTTCTTATGAAGCAGTTAATCTGGTACCCCCTAGACAACAGGAAGCACATTGTGAAGCGGAGCCTGTTATTTCCAACATTTGCACGGATAACATGGATGTATTAGGAGTTATGACACAAAAAAAGGATGGTAATGCACCAACACAAATTGCCAACCTAGGTCGTGTGGAAGATGGTGATTCTTGCATCAGTACATCTGTGGTTGGATCTGATTTCTTTTCAAGATCTAGTTCAAATCTGCATCCGATTTTCTCACACTGCGATCCTTCTGGTTTTTCTCATGAAGCAATCAAAATGACATCCCTTCCTAAGCTGGGTGATCCTTCAGATTTTTCTAATGAAGCAATTAATCTGGCACCCCCTCCTACTAACCTGGCAGAACGTTTTGATGTACAGCCTGTTACTTCCAATATTCGCACAGATAACATGGATGTAGCAGGAAGTATTTCGATCGTGAAAGTGACACAGAATAATGATAGCAATGAGCCATCACAAATTGCCAACCTAGGTCGTGTGGAAGTTGGTGATTCTTGCATCAGTACTTCTGTGGCTGGATCTGATTTTCTTTCAAGATCTGGAGGTTCAAATTTGCATCTGTCTAGTTCCATCTTAGCTGATCGGGCTTTGGGAGAAGCTTCTGAGTTGTCTCTTAGGGATCATTCATGCAGTCTGAAAACACCAACGAGGGAGGAGGTGCTGCACAATTTCAGATCTTCATTTGAGGTGCAAGGTTTGTTTGACTCATGGGTGCTCATTACATTCTTAAAACTATGGAATTAGGCAGCTTGAATATTATAAGCAATTAATCAGATTGAAATGTCATATGCAAATACCACAGTTTGTTAGGAGATATATGATTTTTTTTCTTGTCAGGTGAGGACTTGCGCAATATTAATGACAGAGTTATTAATCTGGAGGGCCAGCATATGTCAAGATGTACACCCTCTGATTTCAACTATGGAGCCAGTAAGATGGATGAACTGTCAATGGGTGTTTTTTCCAAAGTAACCCATTTCAATAATGTAAAGTTCTCTCCCAGTTCTGAATTTCTAGGACCGGAGAAGATGCTAGCCCCTAGTTTTTCTGTCAATTTTCCAACTTATCAAGGTCTGCAAGCTCCAGACAAGGGAGTGGCAGACTCTGATGGAAGTATTGATAGAAATAGCAGTCATTACAGCAGAAAGCGACGAGAAATGGATAGTACTACAATCCTGCAAACTGGTAGTTCAGCCAAATTTTCTGGAATACCAAGAAGCAGAAGAAGTGCCGATTGTGTTCCTGCTGATGATGATGTATTGGTATCTATTTTAGGTATGCAAATGGTTTAGATTTGTATACTATTTCCTTATAGAATATTAAAATTTATGAATTTATTGTCTGCATCTGATATTTCAAAGTAACTCATTCTATATTTATTTTAACCATATGGTTGATCGCTCAGCGGGAAAGACGGTTCCATCGTTGGAAATAGGCTCCATCCCATCTCTTTCCAAAGCGCCATCTCAAAAGCGGGCTCGCACAATGCCTAAGCTGGGCATGCATAAGAGAAGGAAGGTGCTGATGGATGATGCTATGGTTTTACATGCTGAGTATGTCTCCTGGATTCAAAATTTGATGTTTTGTGCATCTATAAATGTTAGACAAAAAATTTCTTACTTTCTCTTTAATCGCATTTAAATAGATGTTCTTTATTAATTTGAGATGAATGACTATTGTATTGACGTCATGATTTGCAAAATTTAAAATTAACCAACTAATAAACATGAAATATAATTCAAAATATTTCTGTGGTTATTTACATGGGTAGCATTGAATTTTGTATCATCATCATCATGAACTTTATCTCTACTAATTGGGGTTAGGGCATGAATTCTTATTTTTTTCAGTCATGCTCTGTTGGTTTTGAACTAATTGACATGAAATATAATATAAGTTTCATTGAACAATGATCGAATCTTGATCAACTTTGCTATAAGTTATTTGAACAATATTCCATCATTGATCAAAACTTTTTTGGATCTTGATCGAAGCATTATTTGAATTATGATTGAGACTTCTTCAAATCTTGTTCAGTAATACAAATTAAACAGTGTTCGATCATGAACTGAACATATTTTGATCAAGCTCATAATAAGTTTCCAGCAATGTTTGATGATGGAAATATCATTTGTAATTGCTTTCTGGGTTTAGGTTTCAATACGCAAACATATAATATTGTCAGAGATAGAAACTTTGCCAAATATATAACATCACTAATATTTAATGATAATCGTTAGCTAGCAAAAGATAGAGACATAACTGTTTCCTTGGAACTTTACCTTAGAACAATTTCTGGTGAACGAGAATTGATGGAGAAGAAAATGGTGCTAAAAATAGGAAGTTTCCATCAATTTCTTGCTCTGAAGGTTGCTTATATAATACAAGACCATCTTTTTGAATTCTTGGGGTATTTTAGTTTGTGTAGGTCTTCTAATCTTATTGATTGATACAACAACAACAACATCAAGCCTTTATCCCACTACGTGGGGTCGGCTACATGAATCCTTTTTCTCCATTGTGTCCTGTTAAAATCTTATTGATTGATAATTAGTAATATTAAGCCCATTAAAATTCTATAAGAATTGATAATTGGTATTATTACGCCCATTAAATTTGTATATCATATCCTTGATATTGATTTAATTCTAATCACGATATTTTCTAAACATTTTCTAAAGTATTCTAACTTTTCGTATATTTTAGTGGATATTTTATAGATAAAAATTGACATTTGAGAAAAGTATATACCGAGATACCTCATTCTAAATTTTTTGTCAGCATCTTTAGAAACTATATAAAGAGATGTGGACTCAATTTTGATCCTTGATATAAAATAGTAGCGTGATTGGAAGCTTTTGTCACTCCACATCTACTTATAATATTAATCAATACTCTATTATATTAATAACTTACAACAACATACCTTGGATGCGCACATTTTATTCGTAATGTGAATTAAATCAATTCTCATGGTACTTGAGTGTATGTGTTTTCTCTTGATTTTTTAAATCTTGATAAGTATCGCCTATGGACCAAATTACCTTTGTGCCTTATAATTAAATATAAATTCACTTCATTTTTTCGGATCAATTTATGATATAACTTATTATTTTTTTTTATGTTCCTCAAATTAATTTCTTTGTTAAAATCATCATTTATTAAATTCTTAAAGTGACATCTTCATCTTTAACTAAAATCTTTTTATTTAATAAAATTTTATCTTCACTTCTAACATATTAAACTTGATCAAAGTTTTTGAATCTTTTATTTCATGTATTAAATTTGTTATATATCTTATTTTCTCTTTCTTTTATGCCAAGTTTATAATATAAATCATTTAAAGTTATAGCTTTTATTCTATCATTTTTCTCTTTGCAAGACTTCTAGCTTTTGCTGCCTATGCTCTGTTTTGCCATCTTTTAAAAGCACATTTTTTCCTTGCTGTTTTTATTTGCGTGGTCCTCCACAAAGTATGCTTATTAATGTAACAATTGTTTTTAGTCCCTCCTAAACCTTTTATGACATACTTCTTAATTGAATTAGCATTCTCCCACTTTAGGTTAGGCTCAATTAGAGAATTCCAAAATTTCCCTCCTTATTGACATATTTTGAAAGATAAAAAATTTCTCAAGTTTCAAATTTAACCCTCTAATCAGAGGGTAATTTTTTTTCTTTTGACCATTTTTGTTATACTACTAGGAGATACATCCATTGCTATTACTCAATGTTGCATGCTCAGACTTTCTTTTCCATTTATCTTAAAATCTTTGTAAAAGAAAGAAAATTTCTTTCTTTATACAACAACAACAACAACATCAAGCCTTTATCCCACTACGTGGGGTCGGCTACATGAATCCTTTTTCTCCATTGTGTCCGGTTAAGAATCAAATTCTCATTTATAAATTTCTTTCTTTATAATAAAAAAAATTATTTTTGACTTGGTAGTTCCATTTATTAATGTATTAAGTGCCTTTTCTTATGCATGATCATAATCTAATGAAATCATATATGGTCTTTCCCATTACATTTCTATCTTCTATTTAATATTCTCTACAAATCCTCTCTTAATTATCCTACTAGAACCTATGTCTACTTGTGTTGCTCCTACAAGTGTTCTTTCTTCTATGATGATGATGATTAACCTTACCCTTAAAGCTTAAATATTACATATCTAGATTTCTTATGGACTAATTGTAACTTTACTATCACTCTAGTAAATTGGCTGACCTGGAGGATAACCTCACCCCTAGGAGGTGTGATATCACATACTATTTTCTTATTCTTCTTGTGTATCGACGTTGAGTTGCACCGTGATCATTGCATTGAAAGTCTATTGAATCTTTCCTGTTCTTGCAAAGCTGAGGTGAGCATGTAGATTGCGAAGATCCCCTATAGGTGAGGGTTGTGGAAGGCTAGGAGGAATTTCTGTAGGTTTGCATATGACTCTGAAAAACAGATGCATTTTAGCCTTGAGCCCTTGAAAAAACTGCCGCAGGTGAGTTTCATCTTACATAAAAGGAGATGGTGATTAAAAAGAAGAAAAAATCTCTAATTGGAAGTACACCTACTCTTGGAGATGGGATTAGAAGAAACATTGACTGGAGTAAAAATCTTCAAAGAATATTTTGAAGTATTCAGGGTAATCGGGGTTCTAGGGTTATTGATTAGTTTGTAAAATATAGGAGATGATGGGTTGACTTGTTTTGTATAAGATGTTACAATTATGCGCCCTTTTGATGCCAAATTAATTTCCATATCACCATTGGTTAGAGTCTCTGCATCTTCCAATGGACTAAAACTAGCCAGTAGATGTAAACGAGTTAAGGTGTAATTGTTTTAGATTCGTTGAAGTTTACTTCTGGCATACATTCGTCAACCAAATTTTAGTGCTACATATGTGAATAACCAATAATTAAAATACAACATTAAATATTATTTTTTTAAATAGGGAAGTTTCACATTACTTCTCTGGGGTTAGAATGGGTGTTATGCTCTTTCCAGTCATCAAATCCTGTGGATTCGGTGCTATCTGATGGTCCTTGGTTTGTGAATGGTTTGGTCTCCTAGTTTTTCTCAATCTTCCTTGAAGGGTTTAACCGCACCTGCTTGGATTAGGATGCCTCATCTCCCGTTGCAATGTTGGGATGAGATCAATGTTAGCAGGATTGCTTCTAAGGTGGGGCTTCCTCATATGATTGATGGTAATATGTTTCAATGGGGAAGGCGGGAATTCACAAGAGTTTGTGTTCGTATTGAGCTTGATAGTAAATTACGTTTGAGTGGAAGGCTCTTCTGGAAGATTTTTCCAAAAAATTTAATACAAACGTAGTCAAAATTCTGTTTTAATTGTGGTACGATTAGGCAATTCAAGGATTCTTGTTCAGAGAATGGGCTGGAGGTGAAGCTGGAAAATCTTCTTGGAGGTTTGGAGAAGGCTGATGGTCTTTCTATTGGTGTTGTGGAAGGGAATAGTGCTTCGACTAAACCTAGTTCTATTAATCAAGTTGTAACTGTTGAGAATTGTTGAGAATAGTGTGGGTGGAGAGTTGGACTCTAATTATGGTCCTTGGATTCATGTTGACTATGGTAAGGCTAAATTTAAAAATTCTTGGAAGAGAAGGGAAACTTATAATGCGGTCAAGTCAAATACTATTAAGGTTCAAGCTGCAGGAATTGTTAAAGCTGCAGGAATTGTAAATGAAGGAGTTGTTAATGTTGCTGGTGGTATTGCAGGCACTTTGGGAGTAAAGGCTTCTAATCAAGAAGAAGTTACTGTGGTTCATGATAAAGCTTCTGATTTATTATTGGATGTTCGTGGTGCTGATATTAGTTCAGATACTATAAAGGTTTACTTGGTTTAGGATTCACCTGGTAGGAATCCTGTGTCTATTATTGATGATATGCATACTGATGTTAATCCTTTTAGTGTGTTAAATGTGGTTAATAATGAGGAGGAGGGTTTGGTGATAGTAGGGGATGGAGCGGGTAAACTAGAGATGTTTGGTGAGCCCGAGAAGGTGGAGGAAGGAGTTTTTAATTCTTCTTCTGGGCAGGGTTTAATGGAAGGTGGATCTGTCAAGAAGAAACTTTCAAAAGAATTGAAAAGGTTAGGCCCGGTTATGGTGATTCCTAGAAGTAGGAATGGTGATGGGGATGTTAAGTCTAGAGGCGGGGATGAGTCCCCTTTTCATTATTAATGTCTTATATTGCTTTTTGGAATTGTAGAGGAGCAAGGAAGAGACAAGCTTCTCTATATTTAAGAGAATTTGTTAAGGAGTATGATGTTTTTCTGTGGCTTTGTTGGAGTCTAAGCTTTCTTAGATTGATAGAGGTGAAGTTAATTATCTTATTGGTAATGATTGGGATTTCTTTTATGTTCCTGCTGAAGGTTTGTTAGGTGGGATTATTGTTCTTTGGAAAGCTAGTTTGGCTTGTTTTTTGGTCTTGGAATCTTCTTATGAATTCGTTATTGGTGAGCTTAATGTGCTGAATAAAGGGGTGTGGTTAATCTCTTATGTTTATGGGAATAAGGATGTGTATAAGAGGAGGGAGGTTTGGAGTAGAATTGTGTTTTTTTCTTCTCAAGGTAAGCCTTCAATTATTGGGGGTGACTTCAATTGTGTTCTATCCAAGGAGGATAAGAGGGGAGGGAAAAAATTCATTTTTTCTCAAGGACCCAAGGAGATGAAGGCTTTTATGGCAAATAATGATTACCATGATTTGGGTTTTATTTGGCCCAAGTTCACTTGGTTTAATAACAAGGATGGGGGAGCTCGTATTTTGGAAAGGTTGGATAGGTGTCTGTTGAATTCAGCAACTTTAAATTCGTCTCATTTGATGATGGTTCGTCATCTTGCAAGGGTAGCTTCTGACCATTGCCCTTTGATTCTTAACTTGTTGAAATCTAAAGTGCCTTACAAGAAGGTTGTTAGATTTGAAGACGTGTGGGTTTCTTATCGTGCTTCTTCAGCTATGGTGGCTAAGTCTTGGATGAAGAAGGCGGTTGGGAGTAATTCTTCAGCTGTGGTGGCTAAGTCTTGGATGAAGAAGGCGGTTGAGAGTCATGCTAAAATCCTTAATACTAAATTCAAGAGATCGTTGAAGGCTCTATTTTATTGGAGTAAAACAAAGCTTAAAGACTTCTTGTTATTGAAGGACAACTTAAAAAGAGAAATTCTTGAATTACAAATGGAAGAATCTAATTTAGGAGGCCTTTCTGTTGATAAGGTGATCCTGTTGAGATTTAAGGTGAATGAACTGAATAGTACTATGGCTCGCATTAGCACCTGGTGGAGGCAATGTGCCAAGGTGAAATGGATGTCGGATGGAGATTCTAATTCGAATTTTTTTCATGCATTTGCTAATGCTAGAAAGAATGGGAATTGGATTCACCAAATTAAAGACGAGAATGGGATACTTGTTGAAGATCAAGAAGGTATTGAGGAAGTTTTTTTAAATTTCTTCAAGAACAAATGGAAAGAGAGAAAATGCTTGCTTGATGGTTGGCCTGCTCCTTTGCGGATGTTCGATGATTCAGACAGGTTGCTGTTGGATACGGTAGTTTCTAAAGAGGAAGTCTTGGGTGTGGTGAAACAGCTCGGTGCCAATAAATCTCCTGATAATGATGGTATTACCTATTCTTTCATTAAGACGTATTGGGATATTATTAATGAGCATGTTTGGAATGCTATTAATAACTTTTTTACTTATGAGAAGATGAATGCTGATTGGAAGGATACTTTAATAGTGCTTATTCCTAAGGTCAATAATCCGATTGTTCCATCTAATTTCAAGCCTATTAGTCTTTGTAAGACTATTTATAAGATAGTTGCTATAATTCTTCTAAATAGATTTAAAGTTTTCCTCCCTAAGTTGATTTCAGATGAGCAAGCAGCTTTTGTGAAAGGACGTTCCTTATCAGATCATGTTTTAATAGCACAGGAGGTGTTTCATAAATTCAAATTTTCCAAATCTAGTAAAGGGATTGTGTCTTTCAAAATTGACATGGAACAGACATATGATAGTATGGGGTGGCTGACTTTAAAGCAAGTTTTATGTTATTTTGGTTTTCCTTCTAAATTTTCTATGCTCATTATGGAATGTGTTGAAGATTGCATATTTTCTATCTTGGTGAATGGCATTTCGTCCAATTGGATAAGAGCAAGAAGTGGATTTAGACAAGGTTGTCCCTTGTCCCCTTTCCTATTTGTCTTATGTTCTCAATTATTATCTAATGCATTTATTCATATAGGAAGTAATATTGGTATTAAAATTTGTCCAAGTTCCCCGAGGATTTCACATCTAGGATACGCAGATGATATTCTTATTTTCTCTGAAGCAAATGTGAAGATGGTGAGGGAAATAAAGAAAATTGTTGTGGATTTTTGTATGTGGTCTGGCCAGAGTATTAAATATCAAAAGTCCTCTATTATGTTTGGTAAATATGTTAAGAGGAGGAAGAAGAAAAGGATTTCTTGTATTATGGGGTTTAAAATTGTAAGAGATATGAATTATTTGGGAGTGAAGATTGCTTTGAGGAGAATGGTTGCTTCTGATTTTCAGAACATTATTGATAAAGCCTTGGGTAAATTTAATGCTTGAGGTAATAAATTCATCTCGCTTGCTGGGAGATTTATTCTTGTCAAATCTATGGTTCTCTCATTTCCGATGTTTTTATCTACTCATGCTCTTGTACCTAGGGGCGTTTTGAAGGAGTTAGATAAGATGTGTAGGAATTACATTTGGAATAAGCAGAATGGTATGAATGGGCTTCATTATGTATCGTGGGATGTGTTGTGTAAGCCTAAGAATTGTGGTGGACGTGGATTGCATTCTTGTGTAAGCAAAGTGGGACCTTTAAGAGCTAAATTGGCATGGAACACGTTTACAATCCTAATTCGCTTCTTTCAGTACTTTTTAAAGCTAAGTATGGTTTGGTTAGCTGGGATGGTGAGTTCAAGAAAGGCTGTTCTGGTTCGTGGAAGATCATTTCGGATGGTGCTAAAGCATTGGCTTCTATTGTGAGATGGAGGATTGCTAATGGCGGTTCTATTAGAATGTTTAAAGATATTTGGTTGTTGGATAAGAGGTTGAATGATTGGCCTACTTTTGTAGCAGGTTGTGAAGAAAATGATATCACATTAGACAGAGTGATTCTGAACAGAGATTGAAATGTTGCAGAAGAAATTCTTTGGAGATCAGTTGTTATACTTGATTAGGTTAACTAATATTGATTAGCAGTTGGAGTGTGATCAGCTGGAGCATATTCATCAAAGGTCTGGGAAATCTTTAACTGCATTGACTTGTGAGGCTGCAGATCAGGTACAATCAGACATGGTGTATTGGAAATGAATTAAAAAGCTGAAGCTGCTTCCTCGAGTGGAGACATTTTGGTGGAGATTATTTAATGATTCTCTTCCTACTTTTCATTTTCTTATGTACAGGAGGTTGAAGGATGCTAACTTATGCCCGAGAGGTTGCTGTGAGGTTGAAGATTCTGAACATGTGGTAGTGAAATGTGTAAGGATTGTTCAGGTTATCAATTGCTTGAACAGGTGGGGATTTAATTTGCCTTTGTTTTCATCTTTGGAGGATTGTTATAAGGGATTGGAGTATATTTTTGGTAAAGATGCTTTCTTAGCTAATGTGTACTGTTTAGCAGTTTATTTAGTATGGAAATCAAGGAATAAATTAGTTCATGGAGAATCTAAAGATAGTATTCTTGGTGTTTCAGCCAATTCAATTAGCTTTGCTTCTGGGGTTCAATTTAACTCCTACTCGGATCTCTGGGGTGTTAATCAGCCTTCTCAGTTGTCTTCGAATAGTTGGCACCCTCTTCCTCTCGATTGGATTAAAGTTAATGTGGATGCATCTTTATTAAGCTCGAATTTGGTTGCCATCGGTGGTGTTTTCCGTGATCATAAAGGCAGATTTCTGCTAGCTTTTGGTTTTAATTGTATTCATTGGGATATCTTTCAATTGGAGTTTTTCTGCCATCACATCTTTGGGCTGGTTTATGAAAGATTGGATGTTTCAATTTAAAGGAATACTCATTGAAGGGGGTAATGCTAATGTGATCAGATTTCTTCAAGATTGTTTGAAGAAGAACGTGGGGAAGAGTGGTGATTATTTGGAGGAGCTCTTTTTTTTCAACGAGTTCGAGAATGTTATTTTTAATTTTTTTGTTAGGGATTGTAATAAGTTAGCTCATTGGTGTGCTAACTTTGCTCTTAATAATGAGTATTGTTGGGATGATTTGGTTAGCAAGATTATTCCTCCTTCCTTTGTTAATTTGTTAAAGGAGGAATATGATGGTATTGCTTTTCTGTAGTAGTTTGTATTAGGTTTTTATTATCAATTGCAATTTGCATCTTTCAAAAAAAAAAAAAAAAACCGAAGGCATCAAAATGAAGCTTCAGATGATTTGATGGGATGCAGCATCCTGTAAGCAAAAAACTTAAAGCTTTGTTGTCTTTATGTCTTTTATTTCTAGTAATTTTTCATTATTACATAGAAGGCCCCACTTCATCATTAATATCACAAGTGGTATCTGGCCTGTGTTCAGCTGATTGCATGGCTTTGATGATGAATTTGATGAGATTTGGCATCCTGTGATGGTTACGAAAGAGTTGTTGACTGTTCTATCCTCGGTTAACTTTCTTCTTATTCCTGCACTTTTGTTTAGTTTAAATTTGTTTTACCTGTTTTGTAAATATTCATTATACGGATGTAGTTGAAATTATCTAACTGAATTGATAGTTGCCGCTTTTTATTCTTGATTTTGTTATTTCTAACTTTTTTAAGTTTCATTTATCAGTGCTATACGTCAACAACTAATAAACACGGAAGACATCCGCCGCATGCGGAAAAAAGCTCCATGTACTAGACCTGAAATTTGGAAGATTTACATGGGTGCAATGGAGGATGATATTTTTGGTCATTCTATATTAACTGGTAAGGATATCATGCAACAACAGGATTGAACAAGTCAAATTGATTAGCAATCCTTTCATTATTACTAGTTTATGTAACCGTAAGAATGGCTTCAGAGCTGGAACATACAAATTTGCAGAATTGTACAAAAACTTGCTCCTCAGATTGTCAGAGTCGTTCTAGCGCCCTAGCTTTAATATTGTTAAACTTGTGTTGAAGTATTTTGCCATTCCTTTGCATATGAGAATTTACTGTCATATCCCAGGTTCGTAGTGGTAGATTAGTTGTTTTTATATTTAATGGATTGATGAATCTAAGCTGGTCTATACTGTTTCTAATTTTTAATCTATCCACATACCAAACTAAAGAAGCTTTAAGATGATTAGATTATAACATTTGCGGTTTGCATATTTTGTCTTTCTGTTCTTCCAGCATGAAGGGTGTTGGCTGATGCTCATATTTTCTACATTCGTCAAAGCATAAATCTTTTTGTCCTTTTCTTATTTTTTTAGGTATAGCAGTGGAGCTAAATAGTCTGTATGATCTGAAATATGACATGCAAAAGGATCCAAGTTCTCAAGCCAAGGAGTATAATTCTCAGGTTAAAACATCAGGAGAGACCGGGTCTTCTAGGGTCTCAGAATTTATAAATGAAATGAGTGATAAAGAAATTGGTGAAAGAATCACATTTCTTCCTGGAATAGTTGATAGAAGTGAAGGTCCATTAAGCATAACTGCATTTGATACAGTGCAAACCCATAAAGGTGGTGCACAGTGTGATTTACATGATAAATTAGAAGGGCCTCATGTTCAGCCTCAAACGGGACCATTCAACAATGAGCAGGATTCTGTGATTTGGGCAATGCAGCCTGATGCAGAGATATGTGTTGATTCAATTATTCAAGTGGACCCTGCCCTTGAAATCAATACAAGTATTTCATCTTTCGAGAACGTTACCGATGAGAGCATTAATCTAGCAGAAAGATCACTGCGCAATGCTGAGCTTAACCCTCCAATTACTAATGATGTCTTAACTCGTGATGAATCTGCTAACTTGGTCGAAGTAGATGGTGACACTATTGTAGCTGTGATTTCAGAGTCTCCTATCAAGCCTGTTATTGCATGTAATGCTGCAGGTGCAATTGTCAACGAGGAAGAGAGAACTGGGCATGTCTTGGATGTTAAACTCTCAAAATCCAGTCACACTTTCTCTAATGATGGTGATTCAGGTGGAGCATTTGTTGGCATTCCGGGTCATGTGCTACCAGACAGTGGAGCAGAGTTGCTACTAGAGAACACTAATGGGTCTGATGTTGTGGTAGACATTTATCATGTTGCAGAAGCCTTGGGGGATGGGGAGAGGCCTGTAACTGGTGCCACATGTGCAGAAGTAGATGACGTCGTTTGTGTTCCAAGCAGTGTAGAAGACGCTCCTTCAACAATGGATAAAAATAGTTGTATAGAGGACTTAAAGCCTGAAGGTGGTTTGGATGTGGACGTTCCTGTTGATGTTGATGTTGATGTTGATGTTGATGTTGATGTTGATGCTGCACGGGATTCAAGTGTAAGTAGCATGCTTGCATATTTATATGCATATTACATAGGTTAAAACTGACTTATATTATATAGGTAAAAACTATAGTTAAAAATATTATATATGTCCAAGTATATCCTTTATCCATTGTTATGGGCATGCCAAACGGTTGTTTGGTCCCACAAACAATTTGTATGGTACAAGAATGCAGTGTGATGTGAACACCGCCGCTCAGGAAGGATGGCGTGTACAATCGATGGTGATTTGCTTGCATTTGTTTACCTGTAACTTTGTAGACCAACTAATTTTCAACCCAGCCTTGCGACCATCACCATTCACTTATGAGTAGTCTTAATGTCCACCAAGCCTTGCGACCATCTCCAATCATCTACTGCATAACTGAAACAAATTTTCCTATTGTTGATTCCTGTACTTGATAGGCTGACTTTTCTATTTCTATTTGCATCATTTCTTCTGTAAGAGATCATTTATTTTTATTTCATCTAACTTCTAAGTCATTGTTACTCAGGATTTCTGCAGTGCAATTGATGACAACTACACAGGTACTCCCCTTCACAGTAGCCATTATTTATGAAATCATCTGTTGAACAAATATTTTTTATATCTTCTTCCTTCGGGCATCTTATGTTCTTTTTGTTCATATATTACCTATAAACTTGTTTAATACATTGTTATTATTTTTTCTTTTCACCTTGTTATACAAAATAACCTTTTTACTGCTTCATATGCTCTATCAGAATAATGCCATTCTTTCTTTTTCTTTTTTTAAAGAAATTCAAACTCGTGACCTTTCATTAAAGGGCAAAGAAAAATATACTTGACCACCACCAGATCCTCTATCCTTCTAGCCTCATCACTTTTCTGCATAAATATTTATTTAGTTATTATAAAGATTGCATGCTCTAGTGAAAAATGAGTCATAATCAACTTGTCCGAGTAGTGTACTTCACAGATTTGTTCATTGATGTCATTTTTTTTGTAATTTTATAACCATCTTCTTTTATACTAACTGGAAATTGGATTGCAACCTCATTTGCAAGGTCACAGGCTCAATGACTCCTATGCAATGGTTTGTTTCATATTAACCTTCTTTTTTACTGAATAAAAATTTATCCTAAATATTTTATTATTCGAAAGTAGGATATAAGGCTAGTCGTAGATTAGTAGGCTTGAGACTAGTTACAAATAAGGAGGGTACAAAGCGAGTGAATATTTAGTTAAAGTAGGTCATAGGCCATAGGCCATACTAGAACTTAATACCAGTATCTTTAAACCAAGGAGCACTCCCCTTGAGCTAGAGCTCTTTGGTTGTTTCATATTAACTTTAGCAAAGTGATTGTTAGGGGAGAAATGATTTAGTTATAACTTCTGACTTTTAATCATTTGTTTGCTTTATCGCTTTTTTTGTCACTACCCTAAGTGCATATAACAAATTTTTTTAAAAAATAATTTAAGCATTTTTTTCAGATCTGTATTTTGTATTGCTACACAAAATAATGCTTTGATAACTATTTCATATTAAGATTTTTTTTAATTTTACTCTTTAAATTCGTCACACTTCTATTTTAAAATTTTAAATATATTTAAAAAATATACAAATATCCAAAGAGAAATTTTAAAAAATAAGTCACTGAAATTTAAAGTGTCAATTGATTATATTATTTTCTTTTGAACTTCAAATTTTTTCTAATTTGTATATCCAAATACAATTGATATATATATATATATATATATATATATATATATATATATATATATATATATATATATATATATAGTGCCTGATTAATGTTAGAATTTTTGTAAAATCAACTCGTAGTACTTTCAATTGTCATTAATCATAATTAATAAAATTGATTTATGCTTTCATGCCTCAATGGTCAAATGAATCATTTTAATGTGTTATTCATTGTCAAATGGTCAAATGGCTATAATCTTCTTATATATTATATACTTACGAATCCTACTAAGTTGAACTAAAAAGCTATTGACCATATGAAATCATCTAATTTTCTTTGTAAGTTGTCATTTAATTATAAAAAAATAATAAGTTATCCAAAGTAAGACTGAATATAAAAAAAATATCAATTCTTTTGAAATTATTGAAATTGAAACTTAATAATATAATAAGGATTGATTTGTCATAAAAAAATTAAACAAAAACCTATAGATAGAAAATATTTATTAATGGTAGCTTTATGTAGTTTGATATAACAATAATAATAGGCCTTTATCCCACTATGCAGGGTCAGTTATTGAATCTCTTTTCTCCATTGTGTCATATTAAGAGTCAAATTCTCATTTAAATCTAATAAAAAGATCATTTTTAAATACGTTCTAATTAAGTCTTTTTAGATCTACCTCTTCGTTTCTTATTATAGGCCGGATCTAATACATCTACTCTCTTCATATGATCATAAAAAAACCGACGTTTTATGTGACCAAACCATCTAAGGTTACTCCCTTTAATCTTATCTGTCATTGGAGCTAGTCCAACTTTTTCATGAATATACTCCTTTGGCATTCTATCTTTAAGTTTAAAGTCACCCATCCATTTGAGCATCTTCATCTCTGCAACGCTTGACTTAATTTTATTCTTCTCTATTTTTGGTCAACATTCTATGCTATAAAGCATTGGGGTTCTCACCACCATCTTATAAAATTTTCCCTTAAGTTTGAGGTGTACTTTTCTATTACACAGGATTCCTCTATTTCAACCATCTAATTTGAATTCTACTAATAATATCTCCATTTATTTCACCATCACTTTGAACAATAGATATCAGATATCTAAAATATGCATTTTTTTAGTAACTTGATCACCCAATGTCACAATCTCACCACTAGATCTGTTATTACTAAAATTACACTCAATGTATTTAGTTTTTGTCGAATTCAGAAGATTGGAGAGGTAAAAAGCTTAAATCTTTAGATTATATTTAGATAATTAACAAGTTTCTATCAAAATACTTCATGATTTTATTGATCAAAATAGAGGGAAATAATTTCTTTTACGTATATGAAATTTGGATGTCTAAAGTGAAAGCACCATGACATGATTGTGCGTTTGTTAAAAAACAAAGATGCATATTGATTGTTTTTCTCTTACCTTTTAAGATTCTTTTTATAATTTAGGAGGTAGAGACCGACATTTTCTTTCGCCTAATCAATTATCATTTCCTAGTTCTTATCTTCTAATTCACAATAAGCTTTAGGAAAATTAATACTATACTTTAAATCATTAGTAATTTTATTGATTAATAATAAATTGCAATAAAGTATAAGAATTTAGATAATAGAGTTATGAATCAGAGATTTAGTGACATAAGTAGCTCCAATGACAGATGTTTTCCCAACGAAAATTTTGATTGTATAGTCCTCTAAACATAGATGAATAGCTTGAAATAAGAAGACATCCATTTTCAGATGATTAGAGGCACTAGAGTTTACAATCCAATGTTGGGGATTTTTATTTTGGATGTTGAAGGTATTCATATATCTTTTTGAGTAATCTCATCAATGATGTTATGGTTTAGATAGCTTTAGTTTGAACTGGATAATAGGCGACTTGGGGAAGGTTTCTTAGATATTAGCGTTGCCATGTGATCCTGATTGGTAGGGGGGGGGGGGTTCTTCTTTTCAAGGCTATTTCATTTTTTAATCATTAGCATGGTGAAAAAAATCCTCAAAGATGGGATGAGGAAGACTTAAAATTCTTAGAGGATATGGAAGATAAAGAAGTATGGAAAATAGAGAATAGAGAATGATGAAAGATAGAAAAGTGTCTTTAATAATATATTGAAAAATATGAGAGAAAAATATTATATATTTTTTATTGTAATGGATATAATACTTAATATTTATAGGATAAGCATAGCCCCCTAAAGAGGGAAAAATAGGAAAATCATTAAATTAAAATCAATTCAGGATTTAAAAAATCATTTCATAGATGGAAATAGCCGTTGGTGGACTTTTATGGAAGGTAGGGGGGTGATAGATTGCCAATGTGGTTGAACGCATGATCGGTGGGTATTACATCTAGCGGAGGAGGTGCTTGCAAGGCTATTTGAGTCAATTGGAAGGTTGTAGGTGTTGTGGATTGCCACGGTGATGCATGATCAGGATTTCCATAGATCAACATGATCTGTAATCTATAATTTCACTCATTCTTGTGCCTTTTCTCACCGAAACTCAAAATTGCAGACTTCTTATTGCTTTAGTCAATGGAGTTATCGATATCTAGTTTTTTTTTTAACTTTTCTTGCCAAAACCTAAAAGTTTAAGCTTCTTTGATGCCTAAGTAAATTATTATTTTCAGTTTTCTACCATTGTCATTCAATATTTCAGATTGGCAGCATATTGGTATACATAATTTTGTATTGCTTTTTTTACAATGATTTGGTCTGAATCATTTGTATTGCTTTCTTTACAATGGCAGCTCATGTGTGATTTATGTTATTTACCGCCATTGGTTATGTGGCAAACCTAGTGTAGCGTCTACTAGATGATCTTTGCAGTTTTTATATTTTAATTTCAAATGTTTTAACTGATGATTTATTCAAGAAAAGTTTCATAAACCAGTCGACACAAAATAGAAAATCCCTTTGATACTTTTGTTTAGCTATCATTGGTGAAATGATACTTCACAAGTGGTACGGGTTCCTCTGATTTCACTCATTATAATATCTGCCAGGATTTTTGAATGAAGACGAGGATGATGCAGACTTTGATGAAGCAGAAAATGATGTGCCAAATACTGAGGATGCTCAATCACTGGAGAACAGTGGTTGGTCTGCTCGCACAAGGTTGGCCTTTATCTATATGTTACTATAATTTGACTTGCTGTTTGATTTTACGCTCTAACATAGCAGTAGTGCATCAGGAGCTTATTGTTTTGTAGTTATAAAGAATAACATCAAATACTGTAAACTGTGTAGTCTCATGAAATTTGCTATTTTGTGCAAAATATTTCTTGTAGGGGTGTTGCAAGATACCTGAAAAATTTATTTGATGAAGAATCTGGGCAAGGAAGGAAATTCATTGTGGTAAATCGTCTATTAGCTGGTAAAACTCGCAAAGAAGCATCAAGAATGTTCTTTGAAACCTTGGTATGCCTCATCTGCTCCTCAATTCACTCATTAGCCATTTTGCAATAACCTATTTGCACTTAAACCGAATATCTTCCTGAGTTTATCTTGTTTTTCCTTGCATTTTCAAATCAGTAAGTGGCTGTTGCGTCCATAACTTCTATACGGATTGCTAAATGACATTTCGCATGAATGTTGGTAGATGTCAAAGGAATTGCACTTTTTTGTCATTTGTGTCAACGCAATTTTATCATCGCTTGAATTTTGTTGTTGTTGTTGTTGTTGCAATTTAGGCTTCGTTTGGGACGACTTTTGTTTTAGTACAAAATTTTTAATTTTTTACTAAAACTCCGTTTTAAAATTTTTATATTAAAACTCCATTTTAAGAAGAAATAAAAAAGCCCGTCCCAAACGAAGCCTTAATCATCTCATTTAGATTATTTTGGGTGACGTCTAATTTAAACTGTCAAATTCCTCCTATATTAAATTTAAGATTTGACACAAAATTAAACTAAAAATCTTCTCGATTAGATGTTTCTTTATCATTTTACCTTGCTGCAGGTCCTGAAAACAAGGGATTACATTCAAGTGGAACAGGAAAAGCCGTTTGAATATATTCAAATCAAGCCTAGAATAAAGCTTCTGAAGTCAGAATTCTGATCCTTCTGTTACAGAACATCACACAAACAATCTGTATAACTTATATTGTACCGCACCCCTCCAAATGCTACGTTTAGTACTTTTAAATCTCTTCAGAATGATGCTTTTTAATTTTTTGCTTCTTCCCTTAGGAAGCGCTGGAGGTGAGCTTGCGTACGTTGTATTTGATAACATTTTTTATGTTGTGCATATATTTGTAAAAAAAATATTTGTAAATTATTAAGCAAATGACGCTTGTATTTTTCCAGTGCAATGTTTGTTATTGTTTCTATTTTGTCCTTTGGGTAATTAAGCTATTATTTGTAAGAAAATTAACAAAGAAATCTGAACTGACCCACGATCTGAGCTGCTTTACATCACACATGAGCACTGCCTCATGTCGAAATTAAGCTTGATTTAATGGATGATCGGGTTGGATTTCTCGTCATGTTTCTCGCCTTTTCCATGTCCTCCCTCTTCTTTGATTTCAGCCATTTAGAGTTTTAGATCACAGCATCGCTCATCTTCTCCATCTTATCGAACCATATTACAGGGGCCCTCTTCTATATTTGAGAAATAATCTTCGTCATCTTCGGTGAGTCTCAAGTTTTTTGTTCTCTCTTCGTTACAACCATATGATTTCTCTTCGTCAGTCTATCACTATTATTTTCCTTCGTTGAGCCGTGGCAGTCTTGTACAGGTTTTTCTCCTATTATTATTTTCTCTCTCTTTTGGCTGTACTAAATATTATTCTCTCCAAGGCCTTGCCAACCCTCCCTCTCTCCAATAGCATCGTTAGCGACCTCGTCTGTTGTCTTGGTCCATCGCCTTTGCCAGTTCCCTTTGTCTCTCATATGCTTCTTTTCCAATCTCACCCCCCTCCTCTCTCTCTAGGCCTAGAGTCATCGTAGTGACAGTGGTTAATTTCTCTACGAGCTTATTATGAATAATGTTAGCTTGCATGCTGGTTGCCTGTACGGTGGAAACTCATGGATTGTTGGCTTCGCTTCTATTTTCGTTGCATGTTTTGCCGGCTTCATTTCCTTCACTTGTTTTGCAGCTAGATGATGATCCATTTAAAAGTCAAGCAGAGCAATCAATATATTAGAGCAAGGCGAAAGGACAATGAGATTTGTTGCAGGCTAGAAAATTTATGATAGTAGAGTGAGGTTTATGTCATAGTCTTGCATGAAGATTTAACGCTTAAACATAAATGTAGGAGCATGGATGGCAACAGAGTTTTTATATTAAAATTTTAAAAAAGGAAGAAAATCATGAAGCTTTTGTTGTAAATCGAGATCGAATATTATTGAATTTTTTAATATGCTATCTCCTGATAATTGAGTTTACTATATATCTGTTTTTCCTTGCACGTTAATATTTCAGGTTCACTGTTCACTTGTAATTTCGATTAGCTAAAGATTAAATAGGCTACGATCAAAGTCTATTTTTAGTCTTTATGTATTTTTTATCTTTCTTGAGTCAATCATGTATTTTGGTGGATCCTAAAGTTGAGTGACTTTGCATACACACACGCACTCAGTGCTCAAGGGGTTGAGTTAGTGAGTTAGGAAGAAGATGAGTTTTTTGAACTAATCGTACTATACGATTTACATCATACTGGACGATCAGCTAATTAAAAAAATTATTAGTTATGACACTTTTGTTAATTGAGATTGATTAAGCTAATTGTACCGGACGATCTTTATCATATAGGACTATCAGTTATAATTATGGTATTCAGTCGTCAATCACAATTTAGGCAATATTTTAAAATTTAAATTTTGTTCTAATCGTACCTTACGATATGCATCGTACTGTACGATATATGACAATCATGCCTAAATTGATCATGTGATTGGGGGAACAATTATGATTAATTTATTCGATCGAATCGTACAGGATGATTTGACCGATCGTACTATACAACCTGATTCTTGTATTGGACGATAATTAATACATCGCCTATGGTACTAGACGATTATCCATGTTGTTTGTATTAATCGTACTGGACGATGCTCTCAATCGTTATGGACGATCAGTTCATCTCTTTGACCGGATCGTACAGGGTCTATCTCTTCGTACAGTACTAACAGGAGTACTTAGAACTAATCATATAGTATAATCTTAGTTTATATTGAACAATCAGAGTAGGCAAATTAAAATATAGGGCTTTTGAAGAGGCTCTCTATTTAAACTCTCACATATGCTTATTTATAAGCCTTTTTTTGCTGCTAAGTGTCTTGAGAGGAAGCATAGAGAAGGAATTTAAGAGAGCTTTGAGAGAGAAGAGAGGCAGAGTTTTTTGTGAGAGAGAGTTGTGATGGATTCACAAGGTTACTCCAAGCAAAGTTCTTGCCTGCCTTCTACAAGTTTCTGCTTTGGTCCTTTGGTAGCTATGGGGAGACATTCTATAGCACTAGGCAGTGTTTCTCTGCCATCTCTAGGAGGGAGAAAAAATATTATTGGTTCTCTATGATCTCTAGGAGGGAGAAAAAAGATTCCAAGTTCTTTGCCTTCACCGGGAGGATAAAAAATAATTCCAGGTTCTCCATCTTCACTAAGAGGATGAAAAAAAGTAAGGTCCTTCGCCGCACCGGGTTGGTGGAAGAGATTTTCTAAGGGCTTCTCCTCCTTGCTGTAGGGATAAAAGGAGAGACTAATTTTAGTGCAATACATGGAAAGGAGATTTCCGGGGAGTGGAAGTAGGTCATGTTGGACCGAACCACTATAAAATTTGGTGTGTTTGTTCTTATTTTTTACTGCACTTTTTTTCTATGATTAACTGTGTGGTTGAAAACTTTGATCTTTTTATTATCGTGAAATTAATTCATTTTCGCATCTACTTTCAAATATTGAAAAAGTTAAAAAGTTTTTCTTTTTGTTAAAGAAAATTTTAAATCACAAATCCACCCTCTCCTCTTGGTTTGCCTCAGGCTGGTTCATTAAGGTCTCAAAACCTCCTCGAACTTTCAAGTGGTATTAGAGTGGGATTCAAAAATTAAGTTTTAGAAAACTTTTGAAAAATGATTAATGGCTAACTTAGGAAATCGTGATACTACGAAAGGATATTCAATCACACGACCATCGTTATTGATAACATTCTATTTGATTTTTAGAAAATTCGCATGTCTAATTTCTTGCAATCAATAGACCATCGTGTGTGGATGTTAGTTCAGGAAGGATATTCTGCATCTTCTCGCTTTATAAATGGCATTAAAACTAAATTACCTTTTTCTGAATGGAGTATAGAGGATAAGGATTTAGCCAATTAAATGCAAAATATTTAAACTGCCTTTTCTGTGCATTAAAATATGAAGATGACATGCGTGTATCTACTTACACTACTGGTAAAAAAAAAGGGATAACCTTGGCATAACCTACGAAGGAACTAATGAAGTGAAACAATCTAGGTTAAACATTCTTCTCCATGATTATGAACTATTTCACATGAAATCTAGTGAGTTAATTACTGAAATGTATACTAGGTTCACTTAAATTATAATATTCTTTCATGCTTTAGGCAGAGAACTTATAAATTTTGAAAAGTTAATAAGATTCTGCGTTGTCTACCTAGTTCCTATGATGGTAAAATAACTGCTATTATTGAATCCAAGGATCTAAATATTTATTCAATTGATAACTTGCTTGGATTACTAATTACCTATGAGCAAGGAGTGAGTCAAAGACATATTAATGCATGTGAGAAAATAAAGAAGAAAATTATAGCCTTAAAAGCTAATGATTTTGATAGTGATAATTCCGTACCAGAAGATGATGATGACATAACACTGATAACAAGTCAATTTAAAAGTTTTCTAAAAAAAGCAAAAGCGTTGTTAGCAATGGAATAAAGATAAAGCTAATAGAAATTCCAAGATTTCTTCTGATGTCATCTATTTTGAATGTAGGAAGCTTGGGCACATGAGAACTGATTGCCCTACTCTTAAAGCTCACCCGATCAAGGATAAGGGTGAAGAAAAAGCTAAATTCAAAAAGTGCAAGCAACTGACTCAGAAGGCTTTCTTGGCAGACTCCGCTTAGCATAAGAGGAGGTAACTAACTTGTACTTAATGGCAGATAACCATCTTAATAATTCTGATCAAGAGAAGGTATGTGAGCTTTCTTATAAAATTATTTGAAGTTTTTGAAAAAAATCATAATGCATATAAAAAGCTAAAGAAAATGTATGCCAGCCTTAATTCTGATTTTTCACCTTTGCAAAAAGAGCATGAATGTCTTAGGAAAGATCACTCTACTTTGGATAACAATCATATGATCTTACTTGATGAATTTGATACATTAAATAAGAAGCATTTTAATTTAGCTGATGAACATGATTCCTTGAAAGTATCTCAGGTTGATTTAGAAAATTTATTTAAAGAATTAAAAGTATATTTAGATGAAGCTGATAATAGGGAGCATGTATTAAAATGGACAATTCAATTCTTAAAAGTGCAAACAAATTTTTGGAAGTGAAATTAACTACTTTTAAAGAAACCAAAACATCACTTACACTTGAAGAATTTCATAACACATCACCACAGTATGCATCAGTTAAACCTAAGAAGAGGCGCCATAACCCACATAGACTAGTAAATCCATTCCCATGAGTTAGGTATTTTTCTTGTGGCATGCTAGGACATATATCCCACACTTGTACTATTTACCGTAAAATACATTTAGTGTTGAGGCCAAATTGCATAAATCACAGCATAGCATGCAAGCATTTCATCCATCAATCCATAAGGTGGAACCCAAACTTCTTTGGGTTTCCAAATCTAATCCTTGATGACTTTGTAGAGATGCTCTCACAAAAGGCCTAATGAGAGCATGTGGTACCTGGACAGCGAATGTTCAAGCCATATGATTGAAGATATAAAGTAATTCATCACGCTAGAGGCCAAGGCAGGAGGCAAGGTACCACTTGAAGATAATACCATTAGGAAAGTGGTTGGATTAGGTATAATTGGCAACTCAAAAAATTTCATTATTAAAAATGTCTTACTAGTAAATGGCTTGAAACATAATTTGCTCAGCATTAGCCAACTGTGTGATAAAGGCTTCAGCATAAAATTTTTATCTATCAGCTGCATGATTAGCTTAAATAGAAATACTATTTTACAAGGAAAAAGAATTAATAATACTTATATTCTTGATATGAATTCTTTTGAATCTGCTACTTTTCTTTGCCTAAAAATTATTATTGATGCATTCATGTTATGGCATAGGAGATTGTGTCATGCAAGCATGAAAAATTTTAGAAAAATCACCCAAAAAGACTTAGTAAGAGGCATACCCAAACCAGATTTCACTAAGGACCACTTGTGTGATGCCTGTCAATTAGAAAAATAAGTCGAATCCTCCTTCCACTCAATCAAGGACATTAACACTAGAAAATCCTTAGAAGTTCTTCACATGGATCCCTTTGGACCTGTTAGCACTGCAAGCCTAGGAGGGAAAGTCTTTGGGTATGTGATTGTTGATGATTACTCGAGATTTACTTGGATTAGATTCTTATCTCATAAAAGTGAATCATTCGAGGAGTTTAAGATATCCTCCACTTGGATTCAGAGAAAACTAGTTGTGAAATTCTAACAATTCACAGTGATCATGATTGAGAATTTGAGAATACAAAATTTAAATCTTACTGTAAGGAGTAAGGGATAGATCATAATTTTTCAGCTCCTAGAACCCCTCAGCAGAATAAGATTGTTGAAATAAAGAACATAACCTTGGTAGAAGCCGCCAGAGCCATGTTAGTTGAATACTCACTTCCTAAATATTTCTGGGTAGAAGTGATAAATACAGCTTGTTACGTTCTGAATAGAGTTAATGTTAGATCCAAGCTAAACAAGACACCTTATGAAATCCTTAAGGGTAGGACACCCAACCTCTCTCACCTTCATGTTTTTAGATGTAAAATATTCATTCTAAATAATGAGAAATCTCTATTAGGAAAGTTTAACCCCAAATCTGAAGGAGTTTTCCTAGGATACTTAAATATTGGAAAATCCTACAGAATTTTTAATAAAAGAAAACTGGTGGTAGAGGAGACCACTCATGTGGTATTTAATGAATTTGATAATTTTGGAGGGTCTAGGATAGAAGAAGAAGTGGTTGTAGTCACCTAAAGAGTAGAATCTGTAAATCTGGAATAAAGGGTATATCATAATATTTCACTGCCTAGAGAATGGATATATTCTTCAAGTCATCCTAAAGAATTGATCTTAGAGACCCATCTAAAGGTGTTAGAACTAGGCATAGACTTAGAAAAAAGTTAACCACTATGCCTTTATCTCAATGATTGAACCCACAAACATAAATCAAGCACTATATGATAGATTCTAGATCTTAGCCATGCAAAAAGAATTGAATCAATTTGCTAGAAATGATATTTGACAGCTAGTTGAAAGACCTAAGGACTAGAGTGTTGTTGGAATAAAATAGATTTTCAAAATAAATGAATGAATCTGGTTTAGTGATAAGAAATAAAGCAAGACTAGTGGCTAAGGGGTACAACTAGATAGAAAGAATTGACTTTAAAGAGACATTTGCCCATGTAGCTAGACTAGAAGCCATAAGGGTGCTACTAGCTTTTGCCTGTTTTAAGGGATTCAAATTGTACCAAATAGATGTCAAGAGCACCTTTCTAAAAGGGGTGATTAAGGATGATGTTTGTGTTGATCAACCCACAGGATTTAAAAATTCATAATTTCTCAATCATGTGTTTAAATTAAAAAAAAAGATTATATGGACTGAAATAAGCACCTAGAGCATATTATGAAAGGCTAAGCACATTCGTACTAGATAGAACCTTTATTAAGGGTAGCGTAGACACCACTCTATTCCTTAAAAAGGCAGGAGAAGAACTACTCATTATCCAAATCTATGTTGATAATATTTTATTTAGATCCTCTGATAAAAATCTGTGTGATGAATTTTCTAGAATAATGAGTAAGAAATTTGAGATGAGTATGATGAGAGAACTGAATTATTTTCTTAGATTTAGTATAAGACAGAAGAATGATGAAATTATTCTTAGTCAATCAAAATACATTAAGGACATTCTTAAGAAATATGAAATGGATAAGACCAAGACAATAAATACTCCTGTGAGCTCTACAGTTCAATTAGATAAGGACTCAAATGAAAAATCAATTGATTAGAAGAAATAAAGAGAAGTAATTAGATCACTTCTTTACTTAACTGTTAGCAGACATGATATTATGTTTCATGTTTGTCTCTGTGCTAGATTTCAGGCTAACCCAAAAGAATCTCATTTGACTGCTGTTAAGAGAATTGTTAGATATCTCTTAGGAACCCAAAACTTGAGAATATGGTATCCTAGGTATAACACTTTCTTTGAAATCATATGATATTCTGATTCAGACTTTACAGGATGCAGGATTGATAGGAAAAGCATTTATGGAACCTATCAATTCATAGGATAATCTTTAGTCTTCTAGTCTAGTAGAAAATATAACTCAATAGCCCTATCCATTGTTGAAGTAGAATACATAGCCTTAGGAAGCTGTGTGGCACAAGTCCTTTGCCTAAAGCAATAAATATTGGATTTAGGATTACTTGTAGGCACCATTCCAATCTTATGTAATAATACTAGTGCTATCTGTATTTCAAAGAATCCAATCTAACACTCTAGGACCAAACACATAGATATAAGGCACCATTTCATTAAGGATAATATCACCAAAGGAGAAATATAGCTAAATTATGTAGCCACTGAAAATCAACTTGCAGATATCTTTACAAAATCACTGACTTTTAAAACCTTCAGCACCTTAAGAACCAGATTAGGTGTCATAGACATTCATGCTTAAAATTGCTTACATTGAAAATCTGAAATCTGAATGTTGTGTTTTTGTTTTATGTTATGTCTTTCAGTATTTTATTTTCTTCTACTTTTATGTATGTGTCTGTCTATTTTTTAAAATTTAAGAATATTATATATGTTTAATGTTATGTCTTTCAGTATTTTATTTTCTTCTACTTTTATCACTACTCACTTCAGTAGTTGAATTTTTTTTAAATGAAAATCTTACCTTATTTTTGCTTAATATTATATAAGCAGTGATTGACTCCTCTAAAATAGTTAAAGGAAGAAAAATTGATGATTATATCTCTTCTTCTAACTCTTTTAGTGGTGTAATTTCTTTTTGAATCAAAATCTATTTCAAATTAAAAATTGGACCAAAAAATAGAGATTTGCTTCATCTTTTACAGTTCTCTATCTCATATGAATATTTTTGCAAGTCAATAAATCTACTTCAAATTTTCTTAATCAAGTTGTTTGTCTCTATCATATGGATCAGATTTTGCTTTGTGGTTTACTCTTCCTTAGATAAGAGAGTGAGTTTTTTCTCTTATATTTGAAAGATAATCTCATAATTGAGGACTCTTTCTTTAAAGATTTAAAAATGAAGTAAGTTAGCAAAAAAAATGGAAAGAGACATAAAATGAGCCCAAAATGAAAAGATGCACAATGTCTACAAAATAATTACAGGATGCACAAAGTGAATCAAAAATCAAAAGATGCGCAAAGTGCGCTAAAAATTGATAAAGAGACAAAATGAGCCCATAATGAGTTAGCTTCCCTTTCTTTCAAATCTTTAAATCTTCGAAGAATTCATGTGCCAATTGATATCTTTAACACTTGAATTTGAAAATCATGATTCCTTATTCATCACTTTGCAAAGCTATTCTCTTAGATATATTTTTAAAAAGAAGTTTGAATAGATTATATTTTCTCTCTAATTTATTTTTTGAATTAGATTTTTATTTAAAAAGACTTTAACCTATAAGGAGCTTGAGCTTGGGTTAACAAAATTTGAAAGTCTAACTTTTCTGGGTTTAAGTGTTGTCAATATAGTTCTTACTGAGTTTTAAATCTAATCATGAGGTAAAATTATCATTTGCTGAAATTGATCGATTCTTTAAAAAAAAAATTTGGTGTTTGGTATATTTTTTCACCTGATTGTTTGATTTCTAGTGTATTTTTATTATGATTTGATTTATATTTTCCTTTATGGAGCTTTCCTGATTATCAATCATCCATCTCTGAATTTTTTCACATCATACTGTACGATTCGTATTGTACTATAAGATCTTCACAAATATCATCACAGATCTGATCACAGCACATCCAACAGCTCAAATTGATCAATCATTGGTGATCGTACTGTACGAACATCTACTTTATACTGTACGATCCACGTGGTAGTAGATGTATAATGAATTGAATTTGGCCGGTACGATATTAAATATCGTATCATACTGTATGAACACCTGTTCGTACTATACGATATGACCAGTCAATGATTGTCCAATTTAATTCCTCAGGACGAATACTTTGTCTCCAATCATTAAGTACGATTTCAATCATACTGTTTGATGAGATCGACTTTTTGACTGGATCTGATTGGATGAATTGATTGCTTTAGATCGTTCAGTACGATCGCATAATCGTATTATACGATCTGGCTGATTTCTATTTAAACAGAGAGATTTCAATGGTTTTCTTCGCTCAATCCATTTCAATCCTCTTCCCTTCTCTCTTGAGCTCTCAATCTGTGAAATGGCCGAAGGAAAGCGTTCTCATGCACTAGTTGGTAATTCCTCCCAATGCCATGTAGATCCCAAATTCCCTGAGGTCGCTAACGAAGAGGCCTATTATAGGTATAAAACTACTGGCATCACCCCCTCAAAATTCATCAAACAGGAAAATCTAAACTTCCAGGTACTGCCACTCTTTACTCACACCACTCTCACTTTCATTCTCACTCTTGCTTACTCTTTTAATTCTTAATTACTTTTTGAATTTTTTGCCAACCTAAGAATAAACTGTCACGACCCAGCCCGACTTGCCCGAATTAACAGGGCGGGAAGAGACAATCGTACGGTAACAATATAACTAAAAGAGAAACTTAATACATTCTTATCATCATTAACATCAACTCGATAAATATCCATGAACAATATAAGAAAGATCCACTAAATGTCCAATACAAATATTTCTGATACATAAAAACATAACATATCTTCAAACATAATAAGAATCACAACAATAGTCTATGACACAATGACTAATACAATCCATAAAAAAAACTTGCTCCCTTAAACTGTTCTATACTGGTAAGTCACTGATCTTTTTGCCGTTTATCCTTAAACGGTGCTCCTGAAAGATATTCCCACAACAAGGGTGAGCCAACGCTTAGTAGGTAACATGTATTTAGCATAAATTCATGAACAATAAAAAATATTAAGCATGAATTTTTTCATTCACAAGAATTATAAAAAGTAAAAGAAATAATACATGAAATTTGATATGCATATACTGTATAACCTTTTCATACATAGTTTTTTTTAACTTTACTTAACTTTTTAATTCTTCATAAACTTTTCCTTTATTCATAACTTCCTTTTATTCTTAAGTGCATAAATGCATAAAATGCTTAATCATATAATTATACACCCGTCCTGAAAGTACCAGTATTTTGTATTGATCAGGTACACAATCAAATTTTGCCAAACATTTCATTTACTTCGAAGAGTCCTTTACCAAATTTTTCCCGAAGAGCCCTTTACCATTTTGCCCAGAAGAGCCCTTTACCAGTTGGTACTCCGGATCATCATGCACATTCAATCATAATAATTATTATAGGGATTAATTCATTCAGAAATTCATATATGTTTCAAATGTTCTCATGTTTACCTAGATTTCAGTTAAAGGACATGCCATTCTATTTAACCTTATTTAACATTTAATGTAACAATAAGTGTAAGTACAAATATTTAATATTTCATGAATAATAAAATGCATATAATTCTAACATAAGAAGGTTACATGAAAAGGAAAATTATAAACTAAACATATGTCTTTTTTTAACATAAAACAAGATTTAAAAATATGAATTTACTTTAAATACAAGTATAGTAAACCTCAATGACGTCGCTTATGATCGAGGCGTCCTCTTATAATCGACACCTAAGTATAAGTGTAAATACAAACATACCAAACATTAATCATAATGCATTTGCAATAACCACTTAATTAAATTCTATTTTTGGATTTATTAAAAATCCAAATTTTAGGAAACCTAAAATTCACTAATTTCATCTAATAACCATGCCGAACTTCCTCCTAAACCTAATTAATAATTAGGTTATGAAAATTTTGGATTACTTTATTAAAAAAATTATAAAAATAAAATTTTTCTAAAAACTTAAATTTTCACCATTACTGAAAAGTTTGATTGGGTTGTTAGACCTAATACAATTATCCTTAGGCTAACCAAGAGGGGGGTGAATTAGTAATTTAAAAAATATCTTAAAAATTTAGAAAACTGATTTCTAATTTTTTTTGCACAAAGAAAATTTTTTATCAATTTAAAAATTTTCAACAATAAAAAGTTAAACGCGCAGAAAAGTAAAAATGCAGTAAAATAAGAACATAAAAATTATAGTGGTTCGGTCCAACTAGACCTGCGTCCACTCCCTGAAGACTCCCTCTTCAGGTATTGCACTATTACCAAAGTGACTTTCCTTTTGCTCCCACAACAAGGTGGAGAAGTCTTTACTATTACCCTCTCTTCCACCTATCCCCGGTGCGGCAGAGTACCGTCATCCTTTCACCACCTCCAAGTATCTGTAGAGTACTGTCATCCTTTTACACTCTCCAAGTGTAGGCAGAGTACCATCGTCTTTCACACTCTCCAAGTGTCGGCAGAGTACTGTCGTCCTTTCACACTCTCTAAGTGTCGGTAAAGTACCGGATCTTCTTCAAAAATATCCTCTCGAGCGTTTTCAAAGAAGTAAGGAAGAGATTTACCACAAATACAAAGAGATTCTCACCTTTGAGTAACCATGTAAACCCTTAACACTATCCACTTGCAAGAACTCTATCTCAAACACTGTCCTAAATCACTCTTACACTTGCTCTCCAAGAAAATATGAAGTAGTATATTCTCCACAGTCAGTTTGTAGGACCTTATATATGAAAGACACAAAAAACTGTCCAGAAAATTGACTTTTTCAAATTGATCATCCATGATCATACCGTACGATCGATGATCGTACGTATGAACATTTCAAAATTTGTTCATACGATCTAGTATGAACTGATTTTATGCTTTGAATAATATATGTATGAAGTGACATCGTACCATAAGATCCGTTCAAAATTGAATAAATTTGTCCGGTATGTTTCAGTACGAAATGATTTCGTATTATGAATAACATCATGTACAAAAGCTATATCGTATAGTACGATATGTTTTAATCAAACCATGTTTCGTCTGGTACAAAAATTGACCCAACCATTTCGTACTCTGAAAGTCATCTATACGATCCTATGATCGTAGTACAAATAGTTCAAAGAATTTACCTGTTCGTCTGGACGAAATGATACGCAATCATTTTATACTATGGATGTCATCTGTACAATCCTATGCTCATACAGTACGAACAGTTCAGAAAAATCAGGAGTTCATCGGGACGAACTTGTACATATCTATTTCTTACTCTAGAAGGCATACGTACGAAGATAACTTCGTACAGTATGAACAGGACTTAGAAAATTTTCCTGCCAAGGTTTGATCAACTGCTTTTTGGAGGTATGCAAAATCTAAATCGTCCCGTATGATCTAAAATCGTACAGTACGATTAGTTTTAAAATGTTATAAATTTTTACACTCCCCCAGTGTGTGTGCATGGTTACCTAATTACAATCACACTCTCTCTTAGACTTAAGAAAAGTATAAAAAGTACAGACTCCAAAAATAATAAACTCTAATCCAATCTAACTTGAAGTCTTGAACTGGCTGGAGTATGATTTCCCTGAAATATTAGTACACACAACCAACAAAAGCAATATATCCAATATATGTTAGGAGAAATAGTAGTTAATACAATAATATTTTGGAATCATAAAAAACACACATAATAAAAAAATATAACTATGAAAATGAAGTTACAATAATTTCCCCCTTTTTAATAATGGCAAAACAATTATTGTTTGAGTTAATATTCTAAATAATTTTTCTTCTTAGCTCCCCCTAAATGAATGACCAACTAAATAACAAGGGATTCCATTGAAGATAAAAAATATCAGACCTAACAAAAATATGGAAACAAACAAACAATCGAAATCATACATTTATGCACAACATACACATACACAAATCATATATTCATGCACATCATACACATACATGCACAAACATTCATACATTTCACATTACATCAAATATCAAATAGCAAACAATCAAACAATATTCTGACTCCCCCTTTTGACAATAACAAAAAGGGAAGTACAACTTGAAATGAAAGGTTTCTACAGATAAACCAAAATAGTTGAAGGAGAAAATGATTTTAAACTAATTACAAATACAATATTAATTTTGTAATACTAAAAAGAAAAATTTCAAAAGTTTAAATCAAAGAACAACTAAGATAAGAAAAGTCAACCAGAGTCATTATTCATTCTAAACAAATTAAATAAAAATGATTAATGCAAAAATGACGAAATGAAGATTAGTTAAATTCAAATTCAATAATGTATATGATTGTTAATTAGATAGATTTCCATTAGAGATGGAATGATAGTGGAAAGAACACAATAGAAATATTCGTATTTCAATTGGTGACATTGCGCATCTTTTTCAAATATTTGTGGTACACTTTGTACATCTTTTCTATTCGGGCTAATTTATGCACCACTTTTTTTTACTTTACAAACCATTGCGCATTCTTTTTTTTTTTATTCTTTGAATATTTCCAATGCCATAATCTAAAAAGCAAATTTTATTAATAACAAAAATAAACATATTGAAAAAGAAAATAACAATAATAAGACATCAATATTGCAACAATTATAGTTTAGATATGTTTTGTCTAAAAGAATATGAAATTGATCACTTTATCTAAATTCAATTATAATTTTAATTTAAAATTTTTGAAAGATTAAATTTTGTAAGAAAGTTAATTTGTTGAGCAAAGTAATTTATAATCCATTTCAATGATCAATTTCAAAAGGTTTTTCTCATTAAAAACACAAACATATCAAGAAATAAGATTTAAAAACATGTCAACACAAATCTAATACTTGCATTGATATAAGAATCACATACAAGCATATTCTTAACACATATCATCCCAACATAGCACCACTACAACATAATTATAATATATAAAAATACTAAACTCACAAAGCAACATCATAACAGCAAATACAAACACTCATAAGCAACAACATGGTAGAAGTACATCTAAAAGTATGAGGGGCCCTAGACTAGAGGAGGTGGTGGATTGAACAATGAAAAATAAGTATTCATTATAGCCACATTCATGTTTACTGAGTCAAACTGCCCACAAATCCACCCCATATCTTCATTATTACGAGCATCCTGCTGATTAAGATGATTCTCAATTTGATCAAAGCGTTGATCAAAATGAGTCTCCATTCTATCAAAGCGCTGAACTATTTCCTGATAGAAGTTCTGATCAGGTCCAGGCACTGGTGCTGGAGCAGGAGCTCCTCCTTCGTCCTCAGAATCATCACTCTCTAAACTCTGATCTCTCCCAAAAAGTGCTTGAAAAGAGGCATCAGTGAAGTAGATATGAAGTTCTATGGGAGGATCAGGATGGATTAGGTTGTACTTCTTCTCTAGAATGTAGGAAACCAAATGTCCTAAAGCCACATTTTTCTTCCTCTTATGATGTGGAAGCCCAATTTCAAAAAGATTATAAATATAGTCCATAATGAGTTGGGCTTCATCAAAGGGTTTTTAGTCATAATCAGATAGGTGACTGTGGATAAAAGTGGAGTTTTATATGATCACCAGCTTGAGGGATAATAGAAGTTCTTAAAACACGTTGGATGTCCCGGGCATTTTGATGTAGAGTGTAAACCCTAGATAACTGACACACTTGGGACACACCTCTAAGAACTTGTTTAATTTCAGTCCAATCAAAATTTGCTCTAGAAGTCAAAGTGTGGGCTCAAATGCCTTGGGTTCTCAAATGAAGAAAGTTGCCTAAGTCTTCTTTGGTAATTTCTACTCGCTGTCTTTGAACATAAGAACTAATCCTAGAGTGGTCCTCATTAAATATCATGTTTGCCAAGAAATATTGGAAGGTTTCTTTGTGGTAGGGATAAATGAGAGTAAGAATGAAGGAAAATTGAGTGGATGCAAATAAAGGCATGACAGAGAAGTGAAGATCACCTTGAATGAGAAGTCTATAAGGGGTGATTTTGGCAGCAGCATACCTAAAAAAGGCATCCTCATTCACCTTTGATAGGAATTCATCATTTTCACCTTCTAGAAGAGGAACCCTTAGAAAGACGTGGTCGCTTGCTAGAACTAGCCATTCCTAAAATGAGGGCTCTAGAGGGTTTTGAAATGGATAAGAAAGTGAATGAAAATGTTTTCAAAGACCCTTCTATTTAAAAAAAAATCATCAATCGTACAGTACGAAATATGGATCGTACGTACGATCTAAAATTCGTAGGGGATGAAAACATTGTTCGTACAGACGAATAGAAACTACCAAAAATGAAATGGCTTGTCGTAAACTATCCTTCCCGAGGTGTCCTTTCGTACAAACTTTTTGACCAATTGATCATACAGATGAACCGGTGTTTGTACGGGATGATAGGAATATTAAAGATCATTTTTATGATGGTTGGGTTCGTTCTTATCCAAAATTGACAACATGGATCGTACAGATAAAGTACAACTTCGTACGTACGATTAGATAAAATAAATGAAATTTTTTTGGAAAATTGTCCCCAATCATACAGATGAAACTTACATATATCATATAATATGATGTCGTCATCGTATAGTACGAACCCTATAAAAAACTAAGTTTTGCGTGCTCAAGTTTGAAACCTACCATGCACATGCTACAAAATTCGTACAGGACAAAAAAATTTCGTACAATACAATAAGAACACTTAGAAAATAAAGCATGATAATAAAAAAAACTTCTCAAAACCAATCATTTTTCAACAAATGACATGCTTCACAAAAAAAATAAAAATAAAATGAAAATTACACAACTAATCACAGAAAAATAACCAGAACAAACATAACAAATAAACAAAAATAAATTAAACAGACACATACATACAACACATCAAGTTTGCATAATTTTTAATTTAAGCATTAAGATCAATCACACTTAACCTGGTTCTTAAGGTGCTAAAAGTGTCAAAGGCCAGTGGTTTTGTGAAAATGTTTGTAAGTTGATTTTTCGTAGTAACATGATTCAATTCAATATCTTTCTTAGCTACATGATCTCTAATGAAGTGATGCATTATGTCTATATGCTTGGTTCTAGAATATTGAATAGGATTCTTTGAAATACATTTAGCACTAGTATTATCACAAAAAATCAAAATTGTGCCAATTAAAAATTCTAAATCAATCAATTATTATTTCAACCAAAGAACTTGTGCCATACAACTACCTAAGGCAATGTATTCTACTTCAATAGTAGATAGGGCTACTAAATTCTGTTTCCTATTGGACTAAGAAACAAAAGAGTTTCTTATAAATTGACAAGTTTCAGATGTACTTTTCTTATCAACCCTACAACCTGCAAAATCTGAATCAAAATATCCAATAATTTCAAATGAAGAGATATGTTTAGGATACCAAATCCCTAAGTTTTGAGTTTCCAAAAGATATCTCAGGATTCTTTTTACAGTTGTCAAACGTGATTCTTTTGGATCAGGTTGAAATTTAGCACACAAACAAACGCTGAACATTATATCTGGTTTGCTAGCAGTCAAGTAAAGCAATGATCCAATTATACCTCTAAATTTTTTTTGATCAACAGATTTTTAATTAGGATCCTTATCTAATTGAACTGAAGAACTCATAGGTGTAGTCACATATTTAATATTATCCATTTTATATTTCTTGAGGATGTCCTTAATGTACTTTGACTGACTAAGAAAAGTTCCTTCCTCATTTTGCTTTATGTTAAAACTAAGAAAATAACTCAAATCTCACATTAGACTCATCTCAAATTCACTACTCATTATTTTTAAAAAAATATCACAAAAATTTTTATTTGTAGATCCAAATATGATATCATCAACATATATTTAAATAATGAGTATGTCATCTCCTATTTTCTTCAAAAAGAGAGTGGTGTCCACACTTCATTTTACAAAGGATTTCTCTAAGAGGAAAGTGATTAACCTCTTATACCAAGCCATAGGTGCCTATTTCAGTCCATACAATACCTTTTTCAATTTAAACATATTATTAGGAAATTTAACATTTTTAAAACTTGGAGGTTGCTCAATATAAACATCCTCTTGTATCATCCCATTCAAAAAGGAACTTTTGACATCCATTTGATACAATTTAAATCCTTTAAAATAGGCAAAGGCTAACAAAACCCTAATTGCTTCAAGTCTTGCTACAAGGGAAAATGTCTCTTCAAAATCAATCCCTTCTATTTGATTATACCCCATAGCAACCAATCTTGCCTTATTTCTGATCACAACTCCTGAATCATTCTTTTTATTTTTGAATACCCACTTAGTTCTCAAACATTATTTCTTACAAATTGATTCAACTCTTCTGGTATGGCCAAAATTTAAAATTCATCCGAAAGTGCTTGATTTATATTTGTGGGTTCAATCATTGATATAAAGGTAGAATGGTTTACCTCTTTGCTAAGCCCATGCCTAGTCCTAACACCCTTACTAGGTTCATCTAAAATCAATTCCTTAGAAAATTTCCATTCTCTAGGCAAAGAATTTTTTTTCTTCTACATTCTCTTCCAAATCTGTCTTTTCAATTTCATGAGAGATATTTTAAAAATGATCTTCTTCTAACATTTGCTCCTCTGAAATCCCTGATTCATTAAATACTACATGTGTGGTCTCCTCAACTACCAAAGTTCTCTTGTTAAAAACTCTATAGGATTTGTCAATACTAGAATAATCAAGAAAAATTTCTTCATCAGATTTAGGAACAAATTTTCCTAAAGGAGTTTTTCCATTATTGTGAATGAACACCTTGCATCCAAAAACATGCAAATGTGAAAGATTAGGTGTTCTTCCCTTAAGAAGTTCATATGATGTTTTGTTCAATTTGGATCTAATGTTCACCCTATTCAGAACATAACACGTTGTACTAACCGCTTAAGCCCAAAAATATTTTGGAAGTGAGTATTCTGCCAACATAGCTGTAGCGGCTTCTATTAATATTCTGTTCTTTCTTTCGTCTACCCCATTCTGCTGAGGAGTCCTATGTGCTGAAAAATTGTGATTAATTTCATGTTCTTTACAAAACTCTTCAAATTTCTCATTTTCAAATTCTTCTCCATGATCACTTTGAATTGTTAAGATTTCACACCCTAGTTTTCTCTGAATCCAAGTAGAAAAACTTCTGAATTAATCAAAAGATTCACTCTTATGAAATAATAATTTAACTCAAGTGAATCTAGAAAAATCATCAATAATCACAAATTCAAATACTTTACCTCCTAAACTTACAGTGCTAACCGGTCCAAAAAGATCCATATGAATACTTTTTAATAGTTTGCTAGTTCTAAGATCCTTAATGGAATGAAAGGAGGACTTCACCTATTTTTTTAGTTGGTATGCATCACACAGGTGATCCTTAGTAAAGTCTAGTTTTGGTTTTCCTCTAACAAGTTTTTTTTGGGTAAATTTTCTAAGGTTCTTCATGCTAGCATGACAGAGTCTCCTATGCCATAACCATGATTCATCAGAAATTATTCTTAAATAAAAAGCATTAGAATATTTAATACATTTTAAATCAAGTATGTACACATTGTTTACCCTAATTCCATTCAAAATATCAATTCTAGGCTTATTATGCAGCTAGTGGAAAAAATTTTTACACTATAACCTTTGTCACACAGCTGACTAATACTCAACAGATTATGCTTTAAGCCTTCTATAAGTAAAACATTCTCAATGAAGAAATTGTTTAAGTTTTCAATTATACATGTCCCTACCACCTTCCTTATGGTATTGTCTCCAAGTGTAACCTTGCCTCCATTCCTGGCTTCCAGCAATATGAATTGAGTTGTATCTCCAATCATATGCTTCGAACATCTACTGTCCATGTACTAAATGCTCTCAAGAGGTCTTATATGAGAGCATTTTTATGAAAAGATCAAACGTTAGTCTTGGGAACCTAAATAAGTTTGGGTTCACCTCTTGACAATGATAAATCAGATGCATGCTTGATATGCTGTGAGTTATGCATCTTAGGTCTCCACACTAGATGTGTTTTACTACAAATTTTGCAAGTGTGGGATATATGACCAATCATTCCACAAGAAAAACATTTGACCCCAGGAAAATGTTTTACTAATCTTTGAATATTATTATGTCTCTTCCTACATTTTGAAATCATACTCTACTGATCAGGATTGTAATATTGTTCAAGTGTAGGGGGTATCCTTTTTTCCTCAAGAGCTTTCACTTTCAACTCTAAATAAGAGTTTCTATTGTTCAATATTGAAATTTCCATTCTCAAATCAATTTCCCTATGTTTAGCTTCTTCCAAAAGCACTTTACAATCTTTTTCAAGTTCAGTGTATGATGATTTTAAAATATCATGCTGTTTGTTCAAATCAACATACTCATCTAATAAAATCATGTGGTTGTTATCAAATAATGCATGATCATTCCTAACATATTCTTTTTACAAATTTAGAAATTCTAAGTTCAACTTAGCATAAAGTTTCTTACGTTTCCTATATACAGAATGAATCTTCTCAGAAACATCAAATAACTCATCATAGGTTAAGTCACACACCTCTTCTTGATATGAGTGATCAAGCTTATCGGCCATTAGACACAAGTTTGTGACTTCCTCCACTGCTTCTATTTCTGAGGAGTTTGAAGCTGAGTAGGCCTAGAATGCTTTTGGTAATTTCTTCTTGCCCTTCCTAACATTTGTTCTCTCCTCTACCTTCTCCTTACTAGGATTAGCTTTAAGATTCGGGCAATCAATCTTTATATGTCCCGGCTTCCTGCATTCATAACAAATAACGTCATTAGAATTCTTTGCATTTCTTTAGAACTTACCCTTATTCCCCTACTAACGTCTCCGTTGCTTCCTTCTTAGGAAACTTTTGAATAGTCTCGTCATGAGGGCAATATCATCTTCATCCTCAGGTTATGATAGATCACTCTCCGAGTCATCCACTTTGAAAGCTATATTTTTCTCCTTTCGCTTCTCACCTACATCGATCTGCCTTTGAGTCACTCCTTGCTCGTAAGCAATTAATGATCCAAGAAGATTGTCAATAGAATAATGTTTAAGTCATTTGATTTCGTTATAGCTGTAATCTTTACATGATAAGTAGTAGGCAGACAATGAAGAATTTTATTTACTTTTTCAGCATTTGTAAATTCCCTACCTAAAGCATGCAATGAGGTGAGTATTTGTGTGAACTGTGTATACATGTCAGTAATTGACTCATTCAATTTCATGCAAAATAGTTCATAATCCTATAGTAGTATAATCAATCTAGATTATTTCACCTCATTAGTTCCTCCATAAGTAATGCAAAGCTTGTCCCTTATTTCTTTACCACTTGTACAAGTTGAGACACGTATATAGTCATCAAATTTAAGTGCACAGAAAAAATTATTTAAACATTTAGTATTTGTGCTAGTTTTTTCTCTTCTAATGTCCATTCAGTAAATGGTGCGTCAACCCTAATTCCTTTAATAATTCTAGTGGGACTAATATAACATTCCTGTACTAAAATCCACATGCGATAATCAAGTGATTGAAGAAAAGTAGACATGCGAGTTTTCTAAAAATTAAAAGGGGTGTTATCAAACAAGGGGGGTCTAGTGATCGAGTATCCTTCAGGAGTGTTATAGTTTCCAAAATTAGCCATGATCATTTTTAAAAAGTTATCTAAACTTTTTTTTTTTGAAACCGGGCTCTCATACCACTTGAAAAGTTTGATTAGGTTATTAGACTTAATACACTTATCCTGAGGCTAACCAAGAGGGGGGGGGGGGGGGGGGTGAATTGGTAATTTAAAAAATCTCTTGGAAATTTTGAAAATCGATTTCTATTCTTTTTGCACAAAGAAATTTTTTTTATCAATTTAAAAATTTTCTACCACAAAAAGTTTAACGCGTAGAAAAGTAAAAATGTAGTAAAATAAGAACACAAAAATTTATAGTGGTTCTGTCCAACTAGACCTACGTCCACTCCCTGAAGACTCCCTCTTCAGGTATTGCATTATTACCAAAGTGACTCTCCTTTTGCTCCCATAGCATGATGAAGAAGCCTTTATAATTACCCTCTCTTCCACCTATCCCGATGTAGCAGAGTACCATCATCCTTTCACACCCTTCAAGTATCTCCAGAGTACGGTCATCCTTTCACACTCTCCAAGTGTAGGCAGAGTACTGTCGTCTTTCACACTCTCCAAGTGTCGGCAGAGTACCGTCATCCTTTAACACTCTCCAAGTGTCGGCAGAGTACCGGATCTTCTTCAAAGATATCCTCTCGAGCGTCTTCAAAGAAGTAAGGAAGAGATTTGCCACAAATACAAAGAGATTCTCACCTTTGAGTAACCTTATAAACCCTTCACACTCTCCACTTACAAGAACTCTCTCCAAACACTCTCCCAAATCACTCTTACACTTGCTCTCTAAGAAAATATGAAATAATATATTCTCCACAGTCAGTTTATTGGACCTTATATATGAAAGACACAACAAATCATCCAGAAAACTAAAATTTTCAAATTGATCGTCCATGATCGTACAGTACAAATTGAGCATTTTCAAATCCATATTTTTATAAGACTTTAACATAAGGGATCTGTTGGCTTCATAGCTTCTTCACACTATAATCTATGATCCTCTCAGGTTCTTCTACAAAAGTTAAGTCCGGTTGAATATCCACTAATTCAGTACTGATCTTTTGAGCTTCATCTAAAATGAATTTTCTCAAAGAAGATATGTGAAATATATTATGTACTCCACTCATGTGACTTGGAAGAATAAACTTGTAGGCCACCTTTCTAATCCTTTATGAAATTTTAAAAGGACCAACTTACCTTGGACTCAATTTTCCTGCTTTTCCAAATCTCTTCACACCCTTTATTGGACTATTTTTGAGAAATACAAATTCACCAACTTTAAATTCCACTGATCTATGCTTGCATCATAGTATTTATTCTATCTATCTTTCATAGCTTTCAATTTGTCACGGATCAGCCTTATCTTTTATGCTGCATCATCCACTAAATTAGCCCCAATAATCTTCCTTTCTCATATTTCAGCCCAGCACAATGGAGTTTGACATTTTCTCCCATATAAAGCTTCATAGGGAGCCATACTTATACTTGATTGAAAATGTTGTTGTAGGCAAACTCAATTAGTGGTATATGTGTCTCCTACTTATCACCAAAATCAAGTACATATAATTTAAGCAAATTTTTTAGAGTCTGAATGGTTCTTTCTGATTGACTACCTATTTGAGGGTGAAAAGCTGTACTAAATGTAAGCTTGGTACCCATTACTTCTTGGAACTTTCTCCACAGTCTGGAGGTGAATCTTCCTTCCCGATCTGATATTATAGACTTTGGTACCCCATGTAATCTGACAATTTCATTAACATATAGGCTTGCCAATTTTTTAATTGTATCATATTGTTTGATAGGTAAGAAGTGTGCAAATTTAGTTAACCTATCAATTATCACTCATAAAGTATCACATCCTCTTCTAGACCTGGATAACCCAATCATAAAATCTATAGTAATGTCTTCCCATTTCCATTCAGGTATAGGTTAGGGCTGCAATAATCCTCTTGGTTTCTGATATTCTACCTTAACTATTTGGCAAGAAGTACATTTAACCACTACTTCTACCACATTCTTCTTCATTCCTGGCCACCAAAACACTCCCTTCAAATCCTGATACATTTTGTTACTGCCTGGATGAGTGGTATAATTTGAATAATGAGCTTCCTGAAGAACTTCCTTTCTTAAGTCTCCAACATCTGAAATACATAATTTGCCCCTATATCATAACAATCCTTCACCATCAAGCTCAAATTCTTTAACGTGTCCCGCATTAACCATATCCAGTATATTCTTAAGATCTGCATCCTATGACAAAGCTTCTTGTATTCTATCCTTCAGCGTTAATTAGATAATCATTTCATTTAACATCACAATTTATGCATCATTGGGCTGAACCACTAAAATTTCCAACTTCTCCAAATCTTTTATCAGTTCATGCTACTGTATAATCATCCAGTTGGCACTACTAGAATTCTTCCTGCTCAAGGCATCTACAATCACATTTACTTTACTCTGATGATATTGAATGTCCAACTCATAATCCTTAATGAGTTCTAACTATCTCCTCTGTCTTAAATTCAATTCTTTCTATGTGAAAATATTCTTCAAACTCTGGTGGTCAGTAAAAACTTCACACCTTACCCCATACAGGTAATGCCTCCCGATCTTTAAGGCAAAAATCACTACAGCTAATTCCAAATCATGAGTTGGGTAATTTCTTTCATGATTTTTTAATTGCCTTGAAGCATATGTAATGACTCTTTCATTCTACATCAGTACACAACCCAACCCTTTATGCGTGACATCACTATAGAACTGAAATCCATCTGACCCTGAAGGAATAGTAAGCACTGGAGAAGTTATCAAACACTATTTTAATCTCTGGAAAGCATCTTCATACTAAGATGTCCATTCAAACTTCACTGCTTTTTGAGTCAATCTGGATAGTGGCATAATAATCTGTGAAAACCCCTCAACAAATTTTCTGTAATAGCCAGCTAAACCCAAAAAGCTCCAGACATCTATCACTGTAGCTGGTCGAGGCCAATCTGCTATAGCTTGTACCTTATATTGATCCACAGAAATCATTCCATTATTGATCACATGCCCCAAAAAGTTCACACTCTTCAGCTTAAATTCACACTTGGAGAACTTAGCATACAATTCATTTTCTCTTAATGCCTGTAACACAGCATTTAAATGGTTTCATGCATTTCTTCATCTCAAGAGTAAACCAGAATATCATCTAAGAACACAATCAGGAATAGATCTAAAAATAACTTAAAGATTCTATTCATGAGGTCCATAAATACAGTAGGTGCATTTGTAAGACCAAAAGGCATCACTACAAATTCATAATGCCCATATCTAGTACTGAAGGTTGTCTTTACTATATCTTCTTCTTAAATCCTGAGTTGATGATACCCTAACCTCAAATCAATCTTGGAAAATACCGAGACACCCTCCAACTAATTAAACATATCATCTATCATTGGAAGAGGATACTTATTCTTCACTGTCGTCTTGTTTAATTCTCTGTAATCTATACAGAGCCTTAAGCTGCCATCCTTCTTCTTCACGAATAGTATAGGAGCACCCCAAGGGGAGATATTAGGCCAGATAAATCCCTTATCCAGCAACTCTTACAATTGATCCTTCAACTCCTTTAGTTCTTTTATTTCCATTCTATAAGGAGCTTTAACAATAGGTTCAGCTCCTGTCACTAATTCAATAGAGAAATCTATTTCCCTGCTTGGAGGTAAGCCAGGTAAGTCATCTGCAAACACTTATGGATATTTTTGTATAATTGGAATATCCTTCAATTCTCTTTCTGCCTTCTTCTCCTCCTTAACATAGGCTAAAAAGCCTTCATATCCTTTCCTCAACATAAGATAAGCTTTTAAGGATAAAACCATAATAACAGTTATTCCTCAATCTCCCCAAAATTTAAATTCCTTCACTCCTGGCATTTGAAATCTAACCTCCTTTTTATTACAATCTATAGTCATGAAATGGCAAGATAACCAATCCATGTCTAAGATTATATCAAATTCAGATAATGGAAAAATAATCAAATCTCCCTCTAAGTCCTCATCACCTATCCTCAAATCCATATGACATCTCCTTTTGGTTTCCATTTGGCATTAAAACTGACAATGGTTTCAACATGATTATAGGAAGCAAACTTGTAGTTCTAACAAACTCCTCTGAAATAAAGGAGTGTGACACTCCAGTATCAAATAGGACTTTAACATGTTTGTTACATATTAAGATTGTTCCTGATCACATATATAACATAACATAACATTTATCTTTCACACATATATCACACACACACACACACACACACACACACACACACACACATATATATATATATATATATATATATATATATATATATATATATATATATATAATATTTTGCATTGGCAATTAATTAATTCTCATACCTGTAACAATATTAGGAGAATTCTTAGCCTCTTACTGTGAGAGTCCATAAACTTGTGGTTGAACATTCTGACGAGTCTGATTCTGAGATGGAACAGATGCTGTATACTCCATTATTTTTGGCATGCCAACTATCCTCTGAGAAATAGGACCACCTATCCTAACCTCTGTAGTAGCTCTATCCCAAAAGAGGGCAAGACTTTGCCATATGCCCTGGCTAATGGCACCAGTAATAAGTGCTAGTGTAAGAGAGGCACTCTCCCTTATGTGATTCCCCATTTATTGCATTCTATAGCTGAAACACTATTGTCAAAATTACTGGGTCTGGATTTATTTCAAGTAGACACTCCAGACTGAGCAGATTGAGTAGACTAAGTGGGTTTGGCCTGCCCTTATTCTTTCTTTTTTGAAAGTCCCTCCTCCTTTGAGTAACCTGTAGGTCCATCTCAATCCTTTTGGCCCTTTCCACCAAAGTGGAATAATCTTTAATCCCAAAAGGAATTAGAGGCTATCTTATAATATCTTTTAATATATATAGAAAGTGATGACACTTCTCTTAAGCATTTGGTATCAGGTGTGGGGTATACCTTGACAGCATAATTAATTCTACCTCATACTATGAAATGGAATGATCCCCTGAACCGGTCTGTTGAACTTATCTTGCATTTGTCTCCTGACTGACATGGGCACAAACTAATCTTTAAGCACCTTCACAAATTCTCCCCAGCAGACTTGACTGCTAGATCACCCTCCAAATATCTCTTGTAGCTGACTTCATCACCATCTTTCTACCTCACCATCAAAAGTATAAGCAGCAAGGGTAACCTTTCTATCCTCAGGGCAAGACATATATTCAAAAATCTTCTTTATCCTCATCAGCCAATTTTCTGCCTCTAAGGGTCCACCACTTGAAACAAAGGAGGCTTCATATCTTGGAATATCTTTAAATTTTTATCTATAGGAGTACTCCCACTACCACTGGTCTGAGTCTGGGAGTTCTTGATCATCTGACTCATCTGAGTAAATGACTATATTATGGTGTTGTTACTACCTTCTTGAGGATCTACTACTACAGGTAAGGCCCTCCCTGCTTCACCTACATTGCCTTCAGTGGCAGTAGGCTTAGTGTTCATAGCTGGTAGCTTTATTACTTCTTCATTCCCAATTCCATTAATGGAATTTTTCTCAGGATTCATATCCCTGAGATGAAACACAATATCATAAGTCAAAATTCATAATTTTTACACAACACACATCCTATATGTTTTATGACCTATACAATTATCCTATAGGCTCTTTCATTTTGATAAGTATTCTTAACCCTTTATCTCTGATACCACTTGTCACGACCCGGCTCGGCTAGCCGAAATTAATGGGGCGGGAATAGACAGTCGTATGATAACAACATAATTAAAAGAGAAACTTAATACATTCTTTTCATCATTATCATCAACTCGATAAATATCAATTAACAACATAAGAAAGAGTCACTAAACATCCAATACAAATATTTCTAATACATAAAAAATATAACATGTCTTAAAATATAAAAATAAACACAAAAATAGTCCATGACACAACGACTAATACAATCCATAAAAAAAATATGCTCCCTTGAACTGTTCTATGCTGGTAAGTCACCAGTCGTTTTGCCATTAATCCTTAACCGGTTCTCCTAAAAGATATTCTCACAACAAGGGTGAGTTAACGCTCAGCAAGTAACATGTATTTAGCATAAATTCATGAACAATAAAAAAAACATTAAGCATGGAATTCTTCATTCACAAGAATTATAAAAATTAAAAGAAATCATACATGACATTTGATATGCATATACTGTATAACCTTTTCATACACAATTTTCTTTAACTTTTCTTAACTTTTTCATTCTTTATTAAACTTTTCCTTTATTCATAACTTTCCTTTTATTCTTAAGTGCATAAATGCATAAAATGCTTAATCATATAATTATACACCTGTCTCAAAAGCACTAGTATTTTATACTGATCAGGTACACAGTCAAATTTGGCCAAACATTTCATTTACTCTAAAGAGTCCTTTACCAATTTTGCCATGATGAGCCCTTTACCATTTTGCCCCGAAGAGCCCTTTACCAGTTGGTACTCCGAATCATCATGCACATTCAATCATAATACTTATTATAGGGATTAATTTATTCAAAAATTCATATATGTTTCAAATGTTTGCATGTTTACCTAGATTTCAGTTAAAGGACATGCAAATCCACTTAACCTTATTTAATATTTAATGTAACAATAAGTGTAAGTACAAATATTTAGCATTTCATGTATAATAAAATGCATATAATTTTAACATGAGAATGTTGCATGAAAAGAAAAATTATAAACTAAACATGTCTTTTTTTAACATAAAATAAGGTTTAGAAACATGAATTTACTTTAAATACAAGTACCTACCTCACAAGTATAGTAAATCTCAACGACATCCCTTATGCTCAAGGCGTCCTCTTATAATTGAAACCTAAGTATAAATATAAATATAAACATACCAAGCATTAATCATAATACATTTTCAATAACCACTTAATTAAATTCTATTTTTGGATTTATTAAAAATCCAAATTTTAGGAAACCTAAAATTCACTAATTTCATCTAATAACCATGCCGAACTTCCTCCTAAACCTAATTAATAATTAGATTATAAAATTTTTAGATTATTTTAATAAAATAATTACAAAAATAAATTTTTTTCTAAAAAGTTAAATTTTTACCATTACAACCTTCCTAATGTCATTTGAAACAAAAATCGTAAAGGGTTTTCTTAAAAATTCACAAGTTATGAAAAACCCTAACTTTCCAAACTCAAAAATATTTGGATAAAACTTCATTTTTATGGTTAAAATACTTCCCCTAACATTCCCTATAAGTTTCCCAAAGAAATTCTAAGTTTTAGCAAAACCCTAGAAATTTCTCTCCCAAAAATCTATGGGGAAAAGGGGATTTCTTGCTTTAAGAACATACCTTAACTCTCCCTTAGCCTTCCTCTACATTTTCCCCGAAAATTTGCCGCCGGAAATTGATGCTGAAGCCACCGTGGCCTTGCTCCCGTCAACCCTCTCTCCACCTCCCTCTCCCTTCGGTTCGGTTGAATGAAACAAATAGGGACCGAATGGATTTCAGTCCCCTTAAGAGTGGGTGGTTATGGGTAATTGCATAATGTCCTAATTTCCCTCACATGACAAATTTTCACTTTAATATCCTTAAGGGCATTTAAGTAATTTGCTAACCCAATTATAACTTCGATAATTTTTCATTTGAAATCTATGTGAAATGCATTATAAGTCCCTTATACTGATTTGAAAATTCGACGACTTTGAAAATCCACTTAAATCTTATCGTGGCGCATTGAAATGCGTGCAACAGTTAAGATCGATGTTTTAAGTTTTACATAAACAGTGAGGGTACTGCCCTCCAATCCTATGTCAATAAGCGACCCGTTGAGATAACCTATTAGGACTTTGATGAATTCTTACACCTCTCTACTACTGGCAAGAAAATTTACCTTGTGGTCTCAAACCCTAACTATGATTGGACACCTGCCAATACCACTCTTAGGGAATCCAATCTTAGTTACCACATTGCCCATGTCAACACTCTAGTCCAGGATGCTCGAATTATCCAGCACATTCTTCGTAACTCCATCATTCCTAAGGCTGGTAATATGATCAGTATTACACCTGTTCTCTCTCTTTCTACCTACTACATTATATCTCAAATTAATTTTAATGCAACTGATATTATAATCCGATATCTTAAAAATCTAACCTGCATTAGAGATCCTAGACACAAGAGAAAGCCTAATCTTGCGTTAGGACATCTCATTACTTTTATCCTTGAAACTAAGTATAATTTCTAATTTCCCATACTACCTGATCACCTCATAGTCTTCTATTCGAATAGCTCTTTCCACATCCTTCACAGTGCTCATCTTCACAATGTTCACTATGTGGACAAAGAGCTTGTGGGAGAAGAGAGAGGACATATTCCAGCACCTGCTCCTATCTGCCAGGAATATCAATTCAATCTACTGGTCCAGAGGTTTGATCAGTGGGAGGTCTGCTTTGAATCTTACATAGCAGCGTAGCAGTAATACCATGAAAATGATTTAGCTCACTTTGATTAATATGTATCCCATCAGCAGCAGCAACATGATTAGGACATGGCTTGGATTGGAAACCAGTTTGCCTCACTCCACCAGTACTTCCGACCACCACCTTCTCCACCTCCACCTGATCAGGATCCCTTCTTATTTTAGTTTATTCTATTTTGTGATCACTATTTACTCTTGAACTTTTTGTTGTTTATAGTTTTCTATTTTTTTGTTTGTTTCCTCCTTTTTTTGATGTTAAAAGGGAGAGTAACATGTTGTTGGTAAATTATATTTTATTCTAAATTATTTAATTTCATGTTTGTCTCTTAATATTCTGTGTTATGGTGTTATGTGTTATTTTTTATTTTAAATAAAAAAAAACCAACACCTCCCCTATTTTTGAAAGAATTTACTTGGTGAGGGGGAGCGTAGGGAATAACAAAATACTTTTGAAACATAAACTAACAATATTTACCATCATAAAAAGGGAGAGATTGTTCCAAATCTGGATCTAAATCTTATGATTTTGATGATAACAAATGTTATTAGATTTCTTACTATGCTATCTCCTGATAATTGAGCTTATTGCATATCTGTTTTGCCTTACTTATTAATATTTTAGGTCAATTGTTCACTTGCCACTTTGATCAGCTCAAGATTGGGTAGATAGGATCAAGTCTATATTTTTAGTCTTTATGTACTTTTTTTATCTTTCTTTAGTCAATCATGTATTTTGGTGGATCCTAAAGCTGAGTGACCTTGCACACACACACTCAAGGGGGTGAGTTAATGAGTTAGGAAGAAGAGTTTTTGAATTAATCATACTACACGATTTATATTGTACTGGGTGATCAGTTAACTAAAAAAATCATTAGTTATGACACTTTTGTTAATTGAGATGGATTAAACTAATCATATCAGATGATCCTTATCATATAAGATGACCAATTATAATCATGATATTTAGTCGCCAATCATAATTTAGGCAATATTTTAAAATTTATGTTAATCGTACCGTACGATATGCATCATACTGTACGATATGCATCGTATTGTACGATATATGACAACCATGCCTAAATTGATCATGTGATTAGGGAAATAATTATGGTTAATTTGTTTGATCGAATTATACAGGATGATTTGATCGATCATACTGTACGACCTAATTCTTGCATATGATGATAATTAATCATTATATATCATACTAGATGATTATCCATATTGTTTGTACTAATCATACTGGATGATGCTCTCAATCATCCTGGACGATCAGTTCATCTCTTTGAACAGATCATACAGGGTCTATCTCTTCGTATAGTACTAACATGAGTACTTTGAACTAATCGTAAGTACGATCTTGGATTGTACTGGACGATTAGAGTCGGCAGATAGAAATATAGGAGTTTTGAAGAGGCTCTCTATTGAAACTCTCACATAGGCTTATTTCTAAGCCTTTTTTACTGCTTAGTGTCTTGAGAGGAAGCATAGAGAAGGAGTTTTAGAGAGCTTTAGGAGAGAAGAGAGGGAGAGCTTTTTGTGAGTGAGAGTTGTGAGGGATTCATAAGGTTACTCCAAGCAAGGTTCTTACCTATTTTCTACAAGTTTTTGCCTTGATCCTTTGGTGGCTCTGGGGAGACATTTAATAGCACTAGGCCTTGGTTCTCTGCCATCTCCAGGAGGGAGAAAAAGAATTCTTGGTTCTCTTCCATCTCTGAGAGGGAGAAAAAGGATTGCAGGTTCTCTGCCTTCACCAGGAGGGTGAAAAAGGATTCTAGGTTCTATGCCTTCAGTAAGAGGGTGAAAAAGAGTAAGGCCTTTGCTATATCGGGTTGGTGGAAGAGATTTTGTAAGGACTTGTCTGCCTTGCTGTAGGAAAAAAAGGAGAGACACTAATTTTAGTGCAATACCTAGAAAGGAGGTTTCCGGGGAGTGGACATAGGTTAGGTTGGATCGAACCATTATAAATTCTAGTATGGTTATCCTTATTATTTTTTATACTTTTTTTTTTCTGTGATTAATTGTCTGGTTGAAAACTTTGATCTTTTTGTTATCATGAAATTAATTTGCTTCCACATCGGGTGATAAAATTATCTATTTTTAAATATTGAAAAAGTTATAAAAAGATTTTATTTTTGTTAAAGAAATTTTTAAATTACCAATTCAACCCCCTCTTGGTTAGCCTCGGGTTGGTTCTTTGAGGTCTCACAACCTCCTCAAACTTTCAGCTTTGCCTAATTGAAATGATTTCATTATGTGCGTGTTAGTTATAAAGATTTACTTATTTATTAACTTGAAGATGACAAAATTATAAGTGTGGAGAATTGATACAAAATATAAAAATTCGTTCTGATTTTTGGGGTTGAGTGAAAACATGTTTGGCAATGTTGGTTGGGCGGTGACCATTTAATGATTACAGCTGGTGAAGAATGTTCAATGGCGGAGGTCAGGTAGTGAAGGGCTTGATTATGGAAGTTGGACGAAAAATAGTGGTTGGTCGTTGAAGGTCTGATAATGGCACTTAGTCTATGAAAGGCCCAATAATGATGATTATACAACGAAAGGTCCAACATCATCAATTAGGTGTCAAAAGTCTGACGGTGTGTACGAGTAGTGAAGGTTCAATGATGATGGTTTGTTGATGAAAGGTCTGATGGTGGTGGTTAGGTGGAAAAAGTCTAATGGTCGACTTACCGTGACAGTTGGACAATAGAGGTCCAATGATGTTAGTTGGATAGTTATGGTTTGATGGCTGTGGTCAAGCAGTGAAAGTCTGGTGGCGATTGTTAACAGACAAGGTTTTGGTGAAGCTTCGAGATTCTTCAAGCCTTTATGCTCTCTTAAATCTCTAGCCAAAATTCTATCTCATATAGAGAGTAGGGGTTTATTTATATATTTTTGGTAGTGGCATGCCCTATAAATATCGAGAAAATTTGAAACAATTTATCATATTTCTCATATTGATTCCCTTGATTAGAAATCGTTTGTTCAACATTTAAGCACCTTAATATTATTGAAATTAAGTGATCTTGGACTTGTTGAATTCATTTGTCTAGCTGGTTTATTTGACCATAATCATGCAAAATTTTGAGGTCATTTGGTCCTCCATTTAATATTCTAAAATTTTCAATCATGCCTCAAGTGCTTGATCGAGGCTCATTCAAATTTGGATCGAGGCTATTTTAGTGTCTTTGGGTTTGTCTCATTGAGCCATATTATAAGTTTGTTGAAATTAGAGTTTGAATGATCATTAATTTATTTTTAGATGCTTTCAATTTAGATGTGCATCGAGATTGTTTCTTGATTAAGTTGATTTTAGTTGAGAATTAACATCCCTCTATTTTTAGACGTTAAAATTTACATAGTTTGAAAATATAATTAATTCTAATTATAATTTTTTTCCATATGAACCAACACATGCTACGTAGAGTTAGTCGTGGGCCAACCTTAGGTAATTATGGGGGTTAGAAAGGGGGTGGGGAGTCCCCCTCTTTGGGGTTTGAGGTTGGAGACCTGGAAAGGTATCTGATTAATGCAATTGCTTGTGTGAGTCAATTCCTAAAAAAATTTTAAGGTGTAAATTATAATTTAAAAAATAATACAACGAGATATTTTTGGATATCAACATAGACCTCCTCTCAAGCCTTAAACCATATAATATCTCCTTAATTATAATTCTAGTATTTGTTGAAGTTGGCGCATCAATTGGAGTAATAGTTATTGGGAAATTTGCTCTTAAATCCTTAAAATTGTTTATAGTTCACTGTAGAGGCTCTATTGGGATCTAAAAGTATGAAAATAGTCCAAAATATCAAGAAATGGTGTTGGTGACCCAAAAAGTGTTTGAAATGTGTTGTTTGGGTAAAAAAAAGGGCTCAGACATGTATATGTGGCTAGATTTGCTAGTGAGGTGTCCGCAGGTGTGCAATTTAGGGTTTTTTTTCATGCAGTGTTGTCATACACACACATTTACATGCGCTATGGGGGGTGTGTGTAGCACCCATTAGTTTTTTTTTTATGCACTGCTTCTTACTTGATGCGGTGCTAGTGGAGATTTTTTCCTTCTTAAAATTTTAAAAAATAGAAAAAATTTCAATTTTTTGCCTTAAAAGATTTTAAAAATCATAAAAAAATAATAAAAAACATTTTTCAATATTTTACTCTTTGGATAGGGAGAAGTCTCGGTTCTCTTACACCTGTTCCAATTTTCTTCCATAAACTGAAAGAAAAATTATCAGACAAGAATTTAGAAACTGGTCGTATCTCGCAGTGGTGCTCCAATTTCGAAGATGACATCCATTACCCTTGCCATGTGAACAGAAGTTGAAAGCAAAATTCTTCCGAAGTTTAGCCACAAATATGGAGGAACGTGCCTTGATTAATAACTGACGAAATGGCTTAGTCATTGCGGAGGTGATGCTTTTCCAAGAATTTAGAAAATATGCGAAAATATGCTTGGTAATATTTTTTTTTGAGGTTTTCATGATCTTTGCTCTATTTTCTCTTCATCTTTATGCCGCATCAATTTGGTTATTATCCGGTGTGGTTTTCTTAAAATGTTTTTCTTGCTAGAATATTGTCTTTTGATTGGGGCATAAACTTTACAAACAATGGTGATAAAATTCTATGAATATAAAATTCACTAGGCACGTGTTCCTCCAACTAAATTCATTACAGTAAATAAGATGACATTACGTGTAGGGTTGAGGTTCCCTCTACCTCCCAAATTGCTTGTTATCTTCATGACATGTGATGTAGTCTTGCCCTAATTTTTATTTAGAGCTATAATGATTATTATAGGCTTGACTATTTTCTTCAGGGAATATGGAGTTACCCTAACTATTAAGTATTTATCTAAAATATATAAATTCACAAGTGATTCTCAATGATGTTTCATGTTAGGGTAAGAAGAAGTGATTGAATTTTTTGAAAAATTCCGCTCTAAGAATTGGTCCAGTTCATTTTTTTGTAAGAAATTAGTGGGGTCTCCCTGAGAGATGGGGAGACCAAACAAGATGCCAGATTCACATCATATCAGAGATAAGGAAATGTGGAAAATTCTCAATATTCCCAATACAGAAAGTCATTTTGAGGTAGACCTTTTTATTTATGAAGGAAGATCTTATGCAATTTGATTGTAGAAATCTAAAAAAAGTTTGTGAAGTGAGCCCTAGTGCCTTAAGGAATTCATCTATGAACCATTCAGAGGGTTATAAGGATGACAAGCATTTTTCCTCAAAAAAGAGAAAAATGGATAATATAGTGGCTGTGCCAAGTGATGTCAAGGGTTATAGGAAAGCTGCATGTTCGTGATACCTGATACTATTGCCCAAGATTCAGATGGTGGGATCTATCCCTTAAAGTTACATATCCTAGCTAAATTATGTATACACCTGACACCAACATGTAAATAAGATGGTAAGTTATTATAGTCCTCCTTTAATATAAATGTATACTTATTGTAGATGATTCAAAAGATTAATTTTGAAGCTTGATTTAAATTGTTAAAGTGAAATATAAATTTTGTGAAAATCAAGAATATATACTTGCATATGCCTTTCAGGTACTTAAGAAATAGTTGGAAGGATTCACATATAGTGGACCCATGTAGAGGAACGTGGCCAAAAAATATTTGGCCCATTAGCCCGAGCCTACGAAGGAAGATTGCCCCTCTCAAGGCACTTAACGACCTCTCTGACCCAACCCTAATGTTTACCCTGTTGACCTCACATTTAGTTGAGGTCAATTGATCCATTCCACCCTACAATCAACCTTCAATTGACCTCAGCTTATATCCAGTGGACCCATAGCCACCATAGATATACAATCACATTGATCAATCATCACTTCTACATTCAACATACACTAAATTATAATCTCCTGAATAATTGCAGCCCTGCATTGCAATCAGGTAGCTCAGTGCATTGCCTTGCATAGTGCACTAGCCCTTTAACCTTAGTCATGACCCAAACCACTTCGATAGGAGCTTCATGCAGTAAATCATCCATCATTAAATCCTTTAGCCATTAATTGACCCATTTGACCTAGTTGGGCTAGCTTAAGCTAGCCCAATTGATCATACACACCACTTACACTCAATTAAGCCCCAGACGAACCCTGATCTTCATTAAACTTCTATGATCATTATTTCTTGTGGATTGAGCCTAACTGGTCACCTTGACTTAGTCAATAGTTGACTTGGTCAACTAAACACATGCTTGGTCAAACCAAGTCAATATTGGGTCAATTCAATGTATACAATTAAGGAAAAAACCTTAACCTCTCACAATAACTCTTTTGCATGTTTTAAACTTCTCTAAACTAGCCATGAATCAAACCATGGTTAGTTTGACTTAGTCAAACCACCATGTGCGGTCAAACCTCACTACACACACACTTATTTGCTCAAACACTAAATCTACTCCATCAAACCCCTTGGCATTAACCCTAACAAGTTACTTGGTCCACATCATCAAGGTTTAACCAGTTGATTGGTCAAACAGTTAACAAACATCAACAAAACTTCTCAAATGGTCAAACTTGCTCAAACCTTCTATCCTATTTAATCCAAGCCATCTCATCTGTTCAAAGCTCTTCCATAATCTTCCTAAGCATCACCTAAACCCAGTCTAACCCTTGCTTTGCCCTAAATAAGAAAGTGGTCCCCTCCCCATGTGTAAGGTAACCACGAACACTTAGATGGTTTAGGTGATGTCGCTGCGCTGACATGGTTAAGTGGAAAGCACGTAAGTTGAACATTGTGTTGCACCATCATCCAAGTGGCCCGATTATCTGCTGCCACCTATAAAGCGTTGCACCGTCGTTTCCTTCAAGCCAATTGCTTGCTGACACCTATAAAGTCGCCTCTGATTATTTTAATTTAATTAAAGGAATATCATATTTTTAAACACATGTGGCTTCTAAAAATTATAATAAATCAAATACTTAACCAAAAATCACAAATAAATACTCATTTTCTTTCTATTTAAATTTCCTACAATTTAAAAATAAAATTAGGCCAAAATTATTAATATTTAGGGAATAATTTTACTTATAGATTTTATTAAATCCCTTTAATTATTATCGAATTAATGATATGATTAATTATAAAGTTAAAAGGAATGAATTAGGAAGGCATTTAGCAAGTTTAGTAATTTTCTTAGGGCTGTCTGAGGTTAGCTCCATCTATAAATGAATTTACAAAAGTTTAGGTCATGATTTGATTTAAAGTTTTGAAAATTCATTATGAATATTGCAATAATCCATTCCTTTTGCATATCATACCTTTTTGGGTTTAGGGTATAAAGCTATATGTAAGAAATTTGAAGTTAGTTCATTTTGATGGATGATTTGAAGTTAATTTTGAATTTCCCATATTCCTTTAATTAACCTCAAATGATTCATTAACATGATTTCAATTTTAACTAGGAGGTATCATAAGATGTGTTGTATATCATGTAATGTTCCTAGATCTAAATAATTGATCTATTTAGCTTACTTGAATTTTCAAGGATATAAGTTAAAATTTAACCTAAATAATGGAAAAATTCTCTATACCCTTTGCATGTAGAATTAGGACACATGATTGCTATGACTTGCCATGTATACAAAGGTTAGTGGCAATGATTTACAAACCTATATCAACACTAGTAACACTTAAGGATAACAATTAAGGACTTTGCCTATTGAACTTAAGAAAAATCTAGAGATTTACACATATACCCAATAGGGGTGAAACTTCAAACATTTAAACTTAGTGACATCATATACCTTAGAGATTAAATTCACCCTCATTTGGCATTAATTAATCTTCAAATTAAAAGTTAATCAAAATCAACCATTAATTAAGGGCTAAAACTTCAAGAATTCATAATAAATCACAGAAAATTTACAAAAATATAAAATAAAATTTAATCAATTCTAATTAACTTCTACAATCATTGAAAAATAAAATTCATAACCAATTTTAATTAAAATTTAATTAATAATTAATTAACCCCTTAATTAATTATTAATTAAATAAATTAATAAAAAAATATAAATCAAATAAATCCTAAAACTTCAGGGATTGATATATTGCTTAACCAATATTATCAATTTTATAATTTTTTGAAATTAATTTGATATCAAAATAAATAGCCTTACTTATGTTAATAAATAGGTTATTTAATTAATTCAATAAATAACCTAGTTCTTATATCATTAGATAAAAACAATAAATATAATTAAAAAACACATATCAAATTTAAGTAAATAAAATAAATATAAGAGGTTATTAATTTCATTTTAAAAGAAATGAATTAAAATTTAATAATAATTCATTAAATGATTAATTTATTAATATAATTAAATAAATATAACAATACAACTTAAAAATGCATAAATAATCAAATAAAATCAAATAAAGTTCAAAGATTATTCATTTGAATTTAAATAAAATTTTTGAATAAAATTTAATTATGATTCATTGATAATTAATTAATAATTAACTGAAATTAATTGAAAATTTAATAATTAATTAAAAATTCTAAATAATTTAATAAAAATAAAAAAAATTCAACAAAATTTAAAACATAAAAACAAAATTAATTTGATAATTTATTTGGTTAAAATTTATTTTAATCAAATAAATTTGATGATTAATATTAATTAAATAATAAGGCTTTTATGCTTAATGCTTAATTCCTTTTAGAGGGTATTTTAGCATTTCATTTAAAGCCTTTAATACACCTTAAACCACCCAATAATCTCCTTATGTAATGCATAATTCCTTTCAGGAGGGCATTTAAATATTTGATTAGGAGATTTTTTATTAAAATTTTGGTGGCTTCTGCCCTTTGAAGTTCACTAACTTACAAATTCTTTGAAATTAAATGATAACTTCAACATTTAAAATTCTAATAATCAAATCCAAATTCATATAAGGTAAATGAAAGTTTGTTAGGGATGTTAAGCCCTTGTGAACTAGTCCCGAGGCTAACTAAGAGGGGGGTGAATTAGTTATTTTAAAAATTCATGAGCAAAAGCAATTTAAAAAAATCTTTTTGAATGTTTTAAAATCAATTACAGTTTCGTGATGATGTGCAAATGTTTCAACAATAATCGAATAATAATAACAATCACACAATCATCAATAGAAAAATAAATGCGGAAGATAATTAGAAAGAGCACACTAGATTTTATAGTAGTTCGGTCAGCTTGACCTACGCCCACTCCCCGGAGCCTCCCCTCCGGGTATTGCACTAGCACTAAGTGGCTCTCCTTCTGCTCCCACAGTAAGGCAGAGAAGCTTGTACAAAACTCCTTTCCACCAACCTGATGAGGAAGAGAACCTAGAATCCTTTCGCTTCCTCCTAAAGAAGGTGGAGAACCTGGACTCCTTTCGCTTCCTCCTGAAGCAGGCAGAGAACCTAGACTCCTTCACTTCCTCCTGAAGCAGGTAGAGAACCTGGATCTTCTTGCAACAATACTACCAGAGAGACACCAACAAGACAAGAGATGACGACCAGAGAAGATGACTCAGATCCTTGCTAGGAGCAATCTTTGTGATCACCTCACAAACTCCCCCTCATAAGATCCTCTCTCTCTCAAGGTTTTCTTTGGTAAGGAAAGTGGCAAAAGATTTTTCTTGTTGGAAGAAAAAGATCTTAAATAGTATGGCTCAAAAATTGCCCTAAATTTTAATTGGTCGTCTAAGATCATCCAGAATAATCAAAGGATCATCCTGTATGATCAATGTAAATCTTCACCAATTGGCCTGAACGATCTAGCTTCTTTGGACGATTAGAAGACATGTTTTGTTCAGATCATCCGGGATGATCCTGCGATCGTCCTGGACGATTAGTTCAACTTAGGAAAATCGTCCTGAGGATTGTTCGGGTCGTCCAGGAAAAAATGTTGGACGATCTGAAGAAAAGACTTGATTGGCCGGGATGATATGCTTATCATCCCGTATGATTAGTTCAAAAATGTCCAAAATCATCCTACACATTATTAGGATCGTCCTGCAGAAAATATGCTGTACGATTGAAAATGACTTGATCATCTAGACTGATATTTCTATCGTCTCATATGATTAGTTCAAACTCGGGCATATCGTTTAGAGGATTTTTTGGGTCATCCAGGTGAAATGCTCTTGACGGTTAGGATTTTGCATGTATCATCCAAGATGATATTGTGATTATCAAGGATGATATGATTGTATCAATCAAATATTAATTACTTTCCATAATCACCAGACTAATTTAGGCATGATTGTAAAGGATCGTCCATGAGGATACACATATCGGTCAGGACGATCAGACCAAATCTCTAAAATAAAAACTTGCCTAACTTAATCTGGCGGCTGAGAATTTCTTATTTGAGCATATCGTCCTATACAATGGGTCTATCATCCAAGATGATATGCTTAATCAAACCGACTTAACATGGTCGCCCTAATTAGAGTTTCTATTTTCATTGGATCATCCAGGACGATATGAATATTGTACAGGATGATATGAATAAAAACTGACTTAACATGGTCGCCCTAATTAGAGTTTCCAAGCTCATTGTCATTCTTGTCAAACCTTGGCTTCTTTCACCTGCCAAAGAAAGGACAGCAGTCACAGCTCACCATTTTTGGCCTTTTGGGTCCTTTAGGTGGACTGTAGCCATAGAGAGCTTGACGGCGAAAGACACAATCGGTTCCAACATAAACTAGACCTTGGATTCCATCTAAACCTTTCATATTTATCTGAAAAAAGATGACCCAAACATTAGTTATTGAATTATTGTCAATGCTGGACCTAACAAATCATCTTTGCTACATTAAAATCTAGTTTGCCAGATTAAAAGTCAAATTTAGGCTAAGCTATGAAAGTGAGTTTTAATGATGTACTATGAGAAATGAAATCTTTCAAATTAGTTCAAAGTGATTCATGTAACTTACATCAAAGAAAATAATATTCCTATTTGTATATCAATTATTCCTATCAATGCCATCAAATCATTGCGAGAATTGAACATAACACACTTTCCTCCCAACATGAGGATCCATTAAGAAACACATGGACTCTCTTATAGCCTTGTTGTTATTGATGTAATGATCAAAATCTAAGTTGAGCATGAATGGCGCATTTGTGAGCACTGCCAACACACGAATTTGCTAGCTCTCCAGAATTAGAAAATTTTAAGCTAATTGTCATTTTTTAAATAAAAAAATTAAAAGAAGCAACCTTAATTTGATTACCAGATCATTCATGGCACCAGCCTTCTTATGATGCTGGAAACCAGGTCTATTTTCTCTAGAGACATACACAAGATGTGGTAGTACATTTCCATCAACGTCATGGCCGCCATTATGGCCTAGAAAAACCTGGATCATGCCAGGGTGATCTCAGGGTGTTATTTCCAGGCCATGGAGTTCCATCCTTCATAATCCATCCTTATACTGGTACCTTTGTGGCTTTCGCAACCAATGCATTTATCCTAATCTTAAACTCTTCGTATTCTCTCTGATGCAGCAACAAATAGGAACTATTTAGTTTGTATACATATTTCGCCAATTATCTACTCCTAATTTAACTTTAGAGTAATGTCAAACTCACCTCACAAACAACTTTAATATTTCATGCCTATAACCCATAAAACATATTAAAGCTTATATGGTGATATGGATGATAAGAATAAATTTAGGAGTGTCATATTTGATATTAAAGTTTATGGGGTGATATGAATGATAAGAATAAATTTAGGAGTGTCATATTTGATACAATATTAAATTTTTGGATATTAAATATATAAATAGCATGATATGCATTCCTCATACACGCAATTATAATTATAGGTTCGTTGTTCCATCTATTACAAAGTGCTAATAAACCTTAGGAATCAATCATAATTGTACTAAATGCAGTGATATAATCCTAATTATGATTTTTTACTTATCTATGTTTTATGGCCAAAGTCAACATCAAGATAAGTGTGATGCATCTTATCTATGTTATATACTCAACTTTAGTAGTGTTATGCATTTTGCTACAAACTTTGTTATATAATCAAGATTAGGTCATGAATAAATTTATATTTTAATGAAAATTAAATACATCTTATTTTATAACTATAATTTTTTTTTCAAAATTTATTCAATTTTTTTTAATTTGAACTAATTGAAATAATTAGAAAATTATTGCTAGAATATATTAATACATTTTATATTAAAATGAGCTTGAAAATTATTAAATAGATTTTGAGATTACTATTATATATTAAATATTTTAATTTTTAAAAAATATTTTAATTTTTTTAAAGCTCATTGATTTCTCATCAATTTAGATGAAATTTTTTAAAGAGAGTAAAAGGGAGATATAGCCCTCAAACAAATTTAATCATAGCTGAGTTAATTATAGTCGTCCCTCAGGTGAAAGGGATTTACCCCAAGCTGCTCGTCCTTTAAATAAGGCATCATTCTGGCTATTTCTCTCAGTCCCGCTTCTTCTTCTTCTTCTTCTCTTCTCTTCTCATCGTTCTCGCTCTTCATTTGCTCTTCTCTCGCTCTTAAAACATGGGGCTGTCTCTGACGAAATAGAAGTCTTATTAGGTTTTTCTTGATAAAGAAGATACTATTTTGATCTCTCACACATTGGCCGAATATGAAGATATGTTACCGGACGGGTTCCCTGTCGGATTGCAAGTTTTGGTCGAGGAGGACTTCGTCGTTCTTAGGATGCTTGAGAAGATGCTTCTAGAGTGCGGCTATGAAGGTGTGTTTTTCTTAATCAGTTCTAGATATTTTTCAGTGTGTCTATAGGATTCTAGGGTTTTGACAACGCCTTTTCCTTTGTTCTTTTCAGGCTCTATTTCTTCTCAGCAACATTGTTTTTAATGGTATTATTTGAAAATTTATGATTTCAATTCAAATTTATTTAATGGCATTTCTTAGATAATCATATTAAGGAATACGGATGGAAGTTATTGACCTCTTTGATGAGTATATATTGTTATGTATCATTGAAGAAAAAAAATTATTTTTTTTCCATTCAGTCATTTGTTTAGCGGTTTATGATTTACAAAATAAGAAAATTTTAATTCAATTTTAGTCATTCAAAATGAATTGAATTAACTAATTAAGATGAAAAAAAATGAAATCTCTATAATTAGTTTTTCTGCTTCTATTTAGTTCTGTAATTTTTTCTGATGTAACTTTTCAAAATGGATTATGTAGTATTTAGTTCAAGTAAGGAGGGAGAAAGATATATTTACAAGTTAGCCAAACAAAAAGATTGGAGTAGTAAGGATTTAGCTCAAGTGAAGTGTATTATGGATGAAGATCAAAAAGTACTTTTCTTATAATATGATATTCATCAAAGGTGGATGAGATATTTTGCTAAACTTTTTAATGAAGAATGTAAAAATACGATGGACTTTAGTAACCTTAGCACCATAAATAAAAATAAAGATTTATGTTTTTATCGACGTATTTGTAAAATCGAAGTTAGAGAGGCTTTAAAGTAAATGAAGGGTGAAAAAGCTGTTGGACCTGCTGATATTCCAATAGAGGTGTAGAAATGCTTAGGAGATGAAGGAATTTCTTAGCTTACTAAACTTTTTAATAATGTTTTAAAGACTAAAAAGGTGCCAGATGAGTGGAGAATGAGTGTGTTAATTACTATTTTTAAGAATAAAGGTGATGCATAAGATTGTGCGAATTATAGAGGAATTAAGTTGATGTGTCATACTTTAAAACTATGGGAGCTAGTTATGGAGCATAGGTTGCGGCGTGATACTAATGTTTCACAAAATTAATTTGGTTTCATGCCGGGTAGATCTCCTATGGAAGCCATACATTTATTGAGAGGTTTGATGGAGAAATATAGGGAGAATAAGAAGGATCTACATATGATATTTATTTATTTAGAAAAGCATATGATAAAGTTCCAAAAGAAGTGCTATGGAGAGTTCTCGAAAAGAAAGGGGTTAATAACGCTTATATTAAAATTATTAAAGATATGTATGCAGGAGCTATTACTTTTGTTCAAACACAAGGTGGTTTTTATACTAGAAGCTGCTTTAAGAAGCAGTAAGAAAGCCATCCTAAACGAAACCTTGGAGGTTGCAGGCTCCATTTTTAAAATATATACAATATTTATAATTGTTTCATTAAAAGTATTTCAATTTTTTCATTAAATTTTGCTTGTCCTGGAATTTTTTTGATAAAGAGATGAGCATATATTATATTTCTATTATAGAGATTATGATTCTAATTCCACATAATTAAAGAATAGTGAAGTCTACAATGGTAACAGTAATAGGTGGCGACCAATTGAGTGAAATTATATAAAATTTTTGTGTGCGTGTTTTTATGTATTGATCAATTTGTAAAATCCGGATCAAATAAAGAACCGGAAGAAGAAAAGGTTAAGGGCTCAATGATTCAATCATTGTCGAAACAGATTGAAATTTTTTTTGCTAATTTCTAGAGCAACTTTTTAATACAAAATTTTTAATTTAGAAAATTTTTACTAAAACAAATACTTTAGAAAGCAACAAAAAATTTATCCCATACGAAACCTTAGTTGCATATAATCAATTATAAGTTTAGGTATAATTTTCCTATCCAATAAAAATTACTAAATTAGTTGAACAATTATTTTATAATTGTAAATATTATTAACATCTAATTCACCTTTTTTTTATAAATTAAAATTTAACACTTGCTCATGCCTACAACAAAAAGCAAAAGAGAGCATAAAAAGAAAAAGAATTCACTAAAAATTCAAATTTGCATAAGTAAAAGTAGATATCATCTCCTAAAAATTTTCAAATTTCTTATTTAATAAAAAACTTGATCCTTAATGTAGAATGAATTGTACACATCCAACACCTACAACTTAAATTAAATACATCTTATTTCATAATTATAAATCTTTTTTTATTTGAATTAAATGAATAATTAGAAAAATTATTCCTAGAATATATTAATACAAATTTAATTAGAATGAGCTTGAAAATTATTAAATAGATTTTGAGATTAGTATTATATATATAATATTTTAATTTTTAATAAATATTTTAAATTTTATTAAGCACCTTAATATCCCGTTAATTTAGATGAAATTTTTGAGAGTTTGAGATGCGCCAAGAGGGGGGGGGGGTGAATTGGTATTTTAAAAATTAAACCTAAATAGGAGTTCTAATTTTTTTGTATTTTTAAAATAACAACTTAACAAGTAGAATGCGGAAGCTAGTGATTCGTTCACAACAACGATATTGGTGACACAATTGCAAATTTCACAATATAAGATAAAGATCAAAATTTTCACCAAGCAATTAAAATAGTAAATAAATATGTGAAAAGTAAAGTGTGATAAAAATGAAAAAAGCACACCAAAAATTTTTATGGTTTGGTTACTTGACCTACGACCACTCCCTGGAGTCCTCCACTCCGGGATTTGCACTACTAAAAGTTGACTCTCCTTTTGCTCCCACAACAAGGCGGAGAAGCCTTTACAAGACTCACTTTTACCTTCCCCGGTGTGGCGGAGTACCAGACGCTATGTCACCCTTCCGGTGACGGCAGCGGACCTTCTCCTTTTTCTCCCTCCTGGAGACGGCGGAGTACCTTGAGGATGTTGACCTTGAAGCCTCTCTTCCTAGAGAACCTTCTTGAGACTCACCAAAGCCACAAGAGGAGCAAGCGTGAAGCTAGCTCGGAGCAACTGTGTGATCTCCTCACACTCCTTCTCCCTCACGCTCAAGCTCACCTTCTCCTTCCTCTCAAAAATCTTGGATCTCTCCAAAAGCTCCCTCTCAAGAGTTCCTTCTTCTGTCAACCATGGCCTCAACTCTCTTCAAAGAATAATTAAAAAGTCCTTTTGAATTAGGCTTCAAAAAACCCTAAAAATTCCAATTTGATAGTTCTATTCGTATAGTACGATCCAATATCGTATAGTACGATCAGTTCAAAAACAGTTTCGTCCAGTACAAATGCGGATGAACAGTTCACAAATTTTACGAACATCATACAGTATGAGCCAAAGATTGTACTGGACGATCATTTTATTTTTAACTATTCGTACGGGATGATCTATATGACAAATGAAATTCGTCTCTGTCCATCATCCTACACTGTACCATTCGTACAGTATGATTAGTTAATTTCATTCTATCGTCTGGGACGATCAGTACAAAAACTATGGTTTCATCTACGATCTACGGGACGATCCAAAATTGTCTCTGTTCATCGTACAGTACGATCAAATATAATTAAGAAACCAAGATTTAATTGCCTAATTACGGGGGATAATTTTGGCTAGATTTTAAATAATCGTACAATACGATCGGTATCGTACGGTATAATTAGTTTAGAAAATTAAAATTAAATCTTTCCAAAGTTATTCTGGCGGCTAGGGTTTTTGAAAAGAAACTAATCATACAGTATGATACCTATCGTACAGTATGATTAGTTCACAAAACTAATCTTTTAGCAATTAGTCGTTAGCCTGAGTATTAATGACATATCGTACAGTATGATTAAAAAGTACAATACAAATTGGTTTAAAAAAATTTCCTTAAAAAAAATTTCCCCCTATATGTGTGTGCATGGTCACTCCTTTTACATACATGCTTTTATGGCAGACTGAATAAAAGAAAAAATTAAAGAAAATAAAAAATACAAGTTCTTGTGCATCCTATTCTACCCAGTCTTGAATCTCCAGCAGTCTTGAGCGGTTTGTATCTTACATGAAATGTTAGTGCTCATAGACAAGAATAACCATTTATAATTGTCAAAGAAGAACATATTAATTCAGTAAGTATTATTTTTCATCATCTAAATCAAGTACTCGAGATCCTGGATTTTAACGATCTCCCTCTTTTTGATGGTGTCAAATAATATTAACTGATACCCACAGCAGATGTTATTTCTTCCTTAGCTCCCCCTCACTAGAATGATGGATTTTAAAATACTAGAGGATGTTCAAAATTCTTTTTATATTTTTTTTTATTTTATATATATTTTTGAAATTTAAATATAACAGAATGAAAATAACAGAACGTAATAAGAATGATAAATAGCATTAAATTGAAAAATATAACATCACAGAACTTTGTAGTCTAGTTTCCAGACGATTAAGTCTTTGAATAATGTCATCGTGAGGGTAGGCGGAATGGGCAAGTCCAGGTGGGTGTATTGGTGGTGGTGGAGGGGCTTCGGTAGGAGCAGCAGCCTCTTCTTCATCAAAATCGAGATCAACGTGCGCAGCTTGATTAAGCATGTGTGAAGGAGTAATCTTGGCATCTTTGAATTTGTTATAGGATTTTTCATCAGCTGTAGAGAGAAAACAATCATCGAACTGCCGAGAGGAGGAGCTTCCCTCGATCAGTCATCCTCGCTTGCTTCCACCAGCCATATAGCAAAAAGTGTTCAAGGGAGTAAAGATTACAAAGAGGTGAGTGAAATGATCCATAGAATCCCTCCAATATATAGAATTTTTGGTAATCGTACAGTACGATATGGGATCATAGAGTACGATCAGAGAGTTTAATTTGTCTGGACGACTTTCTAGAAAAATATAGTCAAATTGTATAGTACGATCAGAATCATAATGGATGATCGAGAGAGAGGTCGTTCGTCCTAAGGAGTTGTCTGAACGACATTTGACAAAATTAATCATACAGTATGAACAGGTGTTTGTACAGTACGAACTGCATTAATTCTCATACCGATCGAGTTTAAATTCATCCCAATCCAACATGACATGTGGATCGTACAGTACGAGAGGTGGTTCGTACAGTACGATAACCAATAATGCGTATCGTACCGTACTATGAGTGGTTCGTACAGTACGATGAATACAATAGCAGACATATCTGGACCATTGATGGAATTAAAGGCTGGGATCAGTGTATTAGTAGGGATCATACAGTACGATAGTGAATCATACAGTACAATGTGCACAGGAATCCAAGGTTGGGTATCAGCAAGATGAGTGTGAGAGAATAAGGAAAACTCTCATTATTTTTTTAAATTAAAATTAAAACAACACAGACAGAAAGCACACAAACACTTTTTTTTTAAATCAAGCATGAATATTGATGACACCTAACTTTATTCTCAATGTACTGAAGGTGTCATAAGCGAGTGGTTTTGTGAAAATATCAGCTAGTTGATCTTCAGTAGCAATATGGTATAATTCAATATCTCCTTTGGTTACAAGATCTCTTATGAAGTGATGTCTAATGTCTATATGCTTTATTTGTGAGTGCTGAATTGGATTTTTATATATGCAAATTGCACTAGTGTTATCGCACATTATTGGGATGATTCCTACAGGTAGTCCAAGATCTAAAAGCTATTGTTTTAACCATAGAACTTGAGTAACACAGCTTCTACCGCTATATATTCTGCTTCAGCTGTTGAGAGGGCTACCGAATTTTGTTTTCTACTGGACCATAAAACTAAGGATAGCCCAATGAATTGATAGGTATCAGAGGTGCTTTTTCTATCTACCCTGCATCCTGCAAAATCTGAATCTGAGTATCATAAGATTTCAAAAGTAGTGTTGTATCTAGGATACCAAATTCCTAAGTTTGGAGTGCCTAGTAGATATCTAAGAATTCTTTTGACTACAGTCATGTGAGATTCTTTTGGGTCAGCTTGAAATCGAGCACAGTGACATACACTAAACATTATATCCGGTCTACTGGCAGTTAAGTAGAGAAGTGATCCAATTATTCCCCTATACTTCTTCTGGTCTACAGACTTTCCATTAGGATCTTTATCTAATTGAATGTTAGAACTCATGAGAGTATTCATGGCCTTAGCATTATCCATTTCATACTTTTTCAGAATATCCTTGATCTACTTAGATTGGCTAAGGAATGTTCCATCTTCCATCTATTTTACACTAAATCCAAGAAAATAGTTTAGTTATCCCATTATACTCATTCCGAACTCGTCACTCATTATTTTTAAAAATTCATCACATAAGGTTTTCTCTGAAGATCCAAATAAGATGTCATCTACATAAATTTGAATAATGAGTATCTCATCTCCTACCCCTTTTAAAAAGAGGGTGGTGTCCACACTACCCTTAACAAAGCCTCTATCTAGTAGAAATGTACTGAGTCTTTCATACTAGGATCTAGCTGCTTACTTTAACATATATAGTACATTTTTCAATTTAAACATATGGTTTGGAAATTGTGAGTTTTCAAACCCCGGGGGTTGCTCAACATAAGCATCTTCTTTGATTACCCCATTTAGGAAAGCACTCTTGACATCCATTTGATACAGTTTGAAACCCCTAAAGTAAGCAAAGGCTAAGAGTACCCTTATGGATTCTAATCTGGCTACTGGAGCAAAAGTTTCTTTAAAATCTATTCCCTCAATTTGGTTATACCCCATTGTAACTAATCTAGCCTTATTTCTCACTACTATTCCAGAGTCATTCATCTTATTTTTAAAGACCCACTTAGTTATAACCACACTTTGTTCTTTAGGTCTCTTGACTAATTCCCACACATCATTCTTAACAAACTGGTTTAGCTCTTCTTGCATTGCTAGGATCCAGAATTCATCTCCTAAGGCTTGATCTATGTTTGTAGGTTCAATCATGAAAATAAATGCAGATGACTGACTTCTTTCCTAAGTCCATGCCTAGTTTTCACACCTTCTGATGGGTCTTCTAGGATCAATTCTCTAGGATGACTAGAAGAATATTTCCAATCTCTTGGAAAATACTCCTAAGGTTCTGCTCTATTCTCTATAGCAATGGTTTCTACTCCCTGAATAATCTCAACTTCTTCTTCTTCTTCATGATTAGGTTCAGATATCTTATTGGATTCATCAAATACCACATGGGTAGACTCTTCTACTATAAGGGTCATCTTATTAAAGATTATATAGGCTTTACCTACAAAGGAGTAGCCTAAGAAGACCCCTTCATCAGATTTAGGATCAAACTTTCCTAAGGGTGACTTACCATTGATTAAGATAAAATATTTGCAACCAAAAATATGTAAGTGAGAAAGATTGGGTGTCCTACACTTAAGTAATTCATAGGGTGTCTTATTAAGTTTAGATCTAACATTTATCCTATTTATAATATAATAAGTAGTATTCACTACTTCTGCCCAAAATTACCGATGCAACAAAATTTCACCATTATTAAAGATGGAAAGAGAGATAAGGTCCCACCGTGTTCGCCATTTTTTTTGTTGGGTAGTTTGAAAGCGGGTTTTGAAAAGTTTAGTTTTCTTTGGGAATTTTAACTAAGGATTCTAATCTCAAAATCGAACATGTCATTACGAATGATATATCATCTTAAGAGGCAAAGATATCATTCCTTAATGAATTCAGGTAATGAGATTAAAAAAATTCACCTTATCTATGGCGATCAGATTCAAGAGAGAGCAACATATAAATCCGAAGGGTTAACATGATGCTCTATCAAGTATCTAATTATAATAGCCTAGGGGAGGGATCATTATTTTCACATTCAAAACTATGACGATAAATAATATATCACCCCAAGGGGAGAAAATATCATTTATTATCAATTATTTTAAGGCGACGATAATGATCGTCATTAATTCAATTTTCCCAAAGAAGACTAATGTTGAATTTTAGAAATCCATTTTGAAAAATCAGTTGTGGGTTCTAAATCTCCTACGAGCGCAAGCCCTCGTAGTTAATTATATCGTGGGAGACCGGAGTTCCCTACGAAAACTTTCGATTAGAATAATGGCAGAAATTTTGTTTAGAGATTTCTAGGAGTGATACCAAAGAGATGAAATTGAAATTTCAAATGGGATAGGAGCAACATTGAACATTTATTTTGGAATCAAAAGAAGAAGAATCGGAGACACTTTAGGATTCTGAAACAATTCAGAAGTGCCCTGACCTAAGCTAAGTGTTGGGCTTTAAATTTTGGATTGAAAGAATGTTTAATTCGAGTTGAGCATTTTATTAGAAATTTGGGATTATATTCCCGGAGGTTGGGGTCTTATGATTTAAAAAGAGACCTGCCCCAGATCCTAAATCTAAATTTGGACACTGGAACACAGTGGTCTAAACCTAACTAATGCAGTATAAAATCTGGGCTTACCCCGGCCTGGATTGGGGAGCCAGCTAAATCACCTAAATGCTTCAAAACCATGAGTCCGGTCTTTTAATGCAGAGTGATCAGGGATGTTATTTAAGATTGGTTTAAGAAGTTGGGGTCGACATCTAGAGCGGATTCCTAATTGACCCCTTGACTATGTTGGGTGGAATGCTTAGACTAAAATGCAATTAAAATTTTAATTTAATTAGTTTCTAATGCGATGCATGCTGGTTAAAGTCTCCAAATCAGGTATGCATGAGATTTTAAAAAAAAGGCTTATAAAAATAATTTTTTTGAAAAGACTAGACTTCCCCAGATCTAGCACCTCATCGTCATAGGTCGGATTATCTGGACTCTACCAGCAAGCGGGGAAGTGTCTTATAGCAAGGAGGGAGAAAGATGTAGTAATATGCATGCGACCCCGGACGATTCCGGCTATTCCCTAGGTCGTTAAGTTTCTATGTTATTTAAATCTTAAAATTTTAAATATAAGTTATGAGTAAAAATACTTTTGGTCCTTAAAGAGCCTAACGAATTCTATGCTAAAACAAAAAGAACGGCATGTAATCGCTAAAAAAAACTAAGAAAATCATGCAATCCTATACGCAGTCAAATTAGATCACAATACATTAAATAATCAAATTAATTAAGTAAATGTCTATAGGCAAATTGCCTTGCTTATTACAACCCAGATTCACATAAATTAAAAGTGGTCGGGCACCACCAACAACAACCCGGATTCTAATTCTAATACAGACGCAAGTGACTTTGAGTGGGATACTCTCTGTCTTCAACTCCTCAGTCTTCTCCTCCTCGAGCTCCTTGGATTCTTCATGATCGGATACCCATATGGAAAAGAGAACTTTTCCCTTGAGGGGAAGGTTACTCTTTCTATTTTGGGTAGTAAAATAATCCAAATTTGGAGTTCCAAATGGATAAGGACTATCCCCCAAAGGGGTATCCTTTCCTCTTTGGAATCCAATCTTTGGAGCTATGCATCCCAAACTCAAAGTGCTTCTTTCACAACTCAATACTCAAACAAATTACATGAATGTAAAAATAAAAATTCTAGACTCTCCTACAAGGTTATCCTAAGTATTTAAATATTAAAATACATCCCAAGCAGTTGTATATATATGCATATAAAAGTAAACACACTTGGCCACACTCTTTTTTATTTGGGGGCTAAGCAGCTGAATCACCTGTAGCATTCACATTTATAATTTATTTAACCCCCTTTATTATCCTGTACGAGCGTGGCCACCTGCAAAACATTCATTGAGCATCTAGATCATTCCTAACCTAAGGGTAATCTAGTTGCCCATCACATCAATCCACATAGTGCAGTAAAAGTAAACAAACACATCAATCAATTTCAATCACAACATGCAATAAAAACTCAGAAAATTCGGCACACAGCAGAAAAGTAAATACCGGCCTAGTCTAGATCTAGAGTCGGTTGTCCTAGCAAACCATCTAAAGTGTGTGTGGAAGGTCATGTGGCTGGGGTAGATCCTAGGATGGGTAATTTGTTCAAATTATCTAATATTTAAATTTGTGGAAGGCTCAAAGAGAAGTTTAATTAAAGTTTAAATATTAGTATATTAAAATTTAAATTAAACCCATTTTAATAGTTAAATGATTACTACCTTTGTTGCTCACGGAGGCCATGAAGTTTGTTTCACCTTCCTTGGGGCTAAGTTAATAGCCTCGTAGGCTTGGGTTACCCAGTAGTAATCGGGGTTGATTAAGTTGATTTAGTTTGTTGAAAATTAAGGATCAATTAATATTAATTAATTTAATTAATTACTAATTTTTTAAAAGTTAAATTATTTTATGTTTTCCATCAACAGGTTTGTGGCGTTGTGCCACGAGGCTCGAGGAACCAGGCCTCCTTAGGACACTTAGCCCCGCAGCCCGGAGTAGTCCATCCTAAAAACCTTGCTGATGTAGTTAAATTAAGGATTTTAATTTGGTTAAGTAATTAAAAATAACCCGTCGGATTTTTGAGACCTTGGGCTTGTTGGAAATCTGCAGTGATCCTCTACAACTTTGATGAAGACACCAAGAGCTGGATCTAGCTGGATCGAAAGTTATGTTAGAAAACCCTCTTTCTCTCTCTAGAATGCTCTCTCCTCACTAAAATAGTGATTTGAGGCTTGGAAATGATGGGAAGAAGCTTGGGAAAGCCTTAGAAATGGTTGGAGAAGATGGGAAAGGGTTTAGAAAGGTTGGAGGCTAGAGGAGAGTTGAGGGAGAGTTGAGGGAGAGTGAATAATGAAGAATCTCTCTCTTAGATTAGGTTTCTCCCACCTTAACCCTTGGCTTTTGGATTGGATGGTCTTGATTTGTTTGGAGGGAGTTTGGATGCATGACAAGTGTCCCCTAGACTACCCAAAGCTAGGGAATAGGGTTGGTGGTGAGTGTGACCTCTCTTGGTCCATGGGAAAGGGAACCACACCTTTTCCCCCATTTGGGTGAACCAAAGCTTGGCTTGGTTTAGGGTGTTGGCTTAGGGCCTCTTAAGAGAGGGAAATGGTCCATTTTCCAGCAGTTTTGAGAAGGTTTTGGATTGAGATAGGGGTTTTCCAAGGTGTCATGGTGATGTCGCAATGATTTAGCTCTTTCTCATGGGTTTAAAAGGGTTTGGAGAAGGTTTTGACCCCTCCAAATGGGTTGACCAAGTCAACCCAAGGGGAAGCTTGACTTGGAAAGCTTTGGGCATGTCAAGGGTGTCTAATTGAATGATTTTGAGGGATTGATTTGATTTAAAATGGGTTCAAGCATTGAAATTAACCTTAATGTGGGTTAAAGGTTGATTTGGTCAACCATGGTTGACTTGGTCAACCTGGTCAAACCATGGGTTGCGTTTGGGTCAAACAAGTTCAAATGAGTATTTTGAGATCAATGGAGGTTGTACCATGCATTGGTAAGGTCATTTGGATTGAAATTGACATTTGAAACCTTAAGGGGCATTTTTGGTCAACCTTAGTTGACTTGGTCAACCAGGTCAAATCAAGACTTGAGTTTGGGTCCAATGTGTTCCTAATGATATTTAGGATCCATTGGAATATGTTTTGAATATTGATATGGGAAGGTCATGTTGAACTTTGGGGAAAAGACCAAAAATCCCTATAAAGGGCATTTTGGTCATTTTGACCCCTGGTCAACACTGAGTCAAACTGGGTCTGGAAAAGTGCAATTTACTGGTCAGCCAATCATAAAAAAAGTCATGACTGTGATTGGAGGGTTTGGAGAGGGTCCCAAGGTCAAATTGCTCTGGATGGCAAGTCTAGTGGCATAGGCTGTAAATAACTGAAGGTTTTTCAGCCTTTGGAAAAAGATTCAGTTTGAGGGGCTAGGAGTGTTGGATTGAGCTCAAATTTGGAGGGTTGATCCTAGAGACATGTTTGGATAATATACAATTGACGGATCATAATTTGGAGGTCACTTGACTGGGTTTCTAGGTGACAGAAAGTTCACCCAGAAAGGGTTTCAGGACCTAGGTCCTTGACCTTGAAGGTTTGATTTGGAATGTTGGATTTGGGTTAGATTTAAGAGTTAAATGATTGACCTTGAACCATTCATATCAATGAAAATCAAATGAATGATTGAAATTAATTGGATATGATTTGGAATTTGATTGAATGTTGATTGAAGGCTGGATTAAAGATTGAGCTGAAAGGTAGAACTGGGTTTAATTGGGATTGAATTGGGTCTTTATTAGGACCTTTATGACTAAGGGGTGAACATTTCCCCATCATTAGGTTACTAAAAAGAAACCCAAGTGGGTCCTAGTGACCTCATACAAAAATGAGGTCAACAAACATGTGATGACTTCAAGGTATCATGTGTAGTAGTCAATTCAATATGCTTCTTATTTAATGCATCAAATTCATCAAGCAGGGTCATGTGATCTCTATCCAAGTTAGAAAATTCTATAACTACACTAGCATGCTCTTTTTGTAACATACTAAACTCAGTGTTAAGATTAGCATGCATTTTCTTTAACTTTCTATACAAGTCATGAATCTTTTCAGAAATAATTAACAATTCATTATAAGAAAGTTGACATACATCATCTTGATCTGATTGATCAAGATTATCGTTATTCATAAGACATAAATTCGTTACCTCCTTCCCTGCTTCTTCTTCTGATGATTCTGAAGCAGAGTCAACCCAAAAAGCTTTTTGTGTCTTAAATTTTCCCTTCTTGAATTTTGATCATTCCTCACCCTTCTCCTTGGTTTGATGAGTCCTAATGTTGGGGAAATTAGCTCGGAGATGACCTGGTTTCCTGCACTCAAAGCAAATTCTGTCAGATGCAACTTTAGTATTCTTTGAGCTTTTACCTTTGTTCTAATTGCTTTGATGACGTCGTTGCTTTCTTTTCAGAAAATTCTTAAACTGACGAGTCATCAAGGCTATGTCGTCATCTTATTCCACTGTAGAACTGTCACTTTTAGAATTATTCGCTTTTAGAGCCATTATTTTCTCCTTCTTCTTTTCACCTACATCACTTTGTCGTTGACTCACTCCTTGCTTGTAGGCAATGAGTGACCCAAGCAAATTGTCAATTGAATAAACACTTAAACCTTTGGACTCAGTTATTGCAGTAATTTTTGAATCATACGTGCTAGGCAAACATCGCAGTATTTTATTCACTTCTTCAGAGTTAGACAACTCTCTCCTTAAAGAATGCAAGGATGTCACAATCTGAGTGAATCTAGTGTATATTTTAGATATAGTTTCACTAGATTTCATGTAAAATAGTTCATAATCATGTAGCAGTATGTTTAGCCTAGATTATTTGACCTCACTGTTTCCTTCGTATGTGATATACAGTCTATCCCAAATTTCCTTACCAGTACTACAAGTAGACACTCACATATAGTCTTCTGATTTTAATGCGCAAAAGAAATAATTTAAGCATTTAGCATTTAATTGTGCGAATTCTCTATCCTCATTGCTCTATTCATTAAAAGATAATTAAGTTTTAACACTAATCAAGATACGAAATGGTGTAGTGTAACATTCTTGAACCAACATCCACATGCGATAGTCTATAGACTGTAAAAATGTAGACATGCAAATTTTCCAGAAATCAAACGATATATTGTCAAATAAAGGTGGACAGGTTATAGAATAACCCTCTGCAGTGTTACTGTTACCAAAATGTGCCATGGATCTTCTGTTTCTAGGTTTTCTAAAACACTATTTTGAAATCCTGCTCTGATATCACTTGAAAGTATGAGATGCACCAAGAGGGGGGGTGAATTAATATTTTAAAAATTAAACCTAAACAGGAGTTCTAATTTTTTTGTATTTTTAAAATAACAACTTAACAAGTAGAATGCGGAAGCTAGTGATTCGTTCACAACTACGATATTGGTGACACAATTGTAAATTTCATAATACAAGATCAAGATCAGATTTTTCACCAAGCAATTAAAACAGTAAATAAATACTTGAAAAGTAAAGTACAGTAAAAATAGAAAAAGCACATCAAAAATTTTATAGTGGTTCGGTCACTTGACCTACGTCCACTCCCCGGAGTCCTCCACTCTGGGATTTGCACTACTAAAAGTTTACTCTCCTTTTGCTCCCACAGCAAGGCTGAGAAGCCTTTACAAGACTCACTTTCACCTTACCCGGTGTGGCGGAGTACCAGATGTTATGTCACCCTCCCGGTGACGGCAACGGACCTTCTCCTTTTTCTCCCTCCTGGAGACGGGAGAATACCTTGAGGATGTTGACCTTGAAGCCTCTCTTCCTAGATAACCTTCTTGAGACTCACCAAAGCCACATGAGGAGTAAGCGTACAGCTAGCTCGGAGCAATCGTGTGATTCCCTCACACTCCTTCTCCCTCACGCTCAAGCTCACCTTCTCCTTCCTCTCGAAAACCTTGGATCTCTCCAAAAGATCCCTCTCAAGAGTTCCTTCTTCTATCAACCACGGCCTCAACTCTCTTTAAAGAATAATTAAAAATTCCTCTTGAATTAGGCTTCAGAAAACCCTAAAAATTCCAATTTGATAGTTCTGTTCATACAGTACGATCCAATATCATATAATACGATCAGTTCAAAAATAGTTTCATCTAGTACGAATGCAGAGGAATAGTTCACAAATTTTACAAACATCATACAGTATGATCCAGAGATCGTACTGGATGATCATTTTATTTTTAACTGTTCGTACAGGATGATCTATGGGATGAATGAATTTCGTCTCTGTCCATCATCCTGTATCATACCATTCATACAGTATGATTAGTTCATTTCAGTCCATCGTCTGGTACGATATAAATATCATCCGGGACGATCAGTACAAAAATTATGGTTTCATCTGGTACGATCTACGGGACAATCCAAAATCATCTCTAAATCATACAGTACGATTGACATTGTATAGTATGATCAAATATAATTAAGAAACCAAGATTTAATTACCTGATTACGGGGGATAATTTTAGCAAAATTTTAAATAATCGTACAGTACGGTCGGTATCGTACAATATGATTAGTTCAAAAAAATCAAAATTAAAATCTTTCTAAAGGTATTCTAGCGGCTAGGATTTTTAAAAAGAAACCAATCGTACAGTACGATACCTATCGTACAGTACGATTAGTTCACAAAATTAATCTTTCAGAAATTAGCCGTTAGCCTGAGTATTAATGACATATCGTACAGTACGATTGAAAATCGTACAGTATGAATTGGTTTTAAAAAAAATTCCTTAAAAAAATTTCCTCTTGTGTGTGTGTGCATGGTCACTCCTTTTACATACATGCTTTTATGGCATACTCAACAAAAAAAAATTAAAGAAAATAAAAAATACAAGTTCTTGTACATCCTATTCTACCCAGTCTTGAGTTTCCAGCAGTCTTGAGCAGTTTGTATCTTACCTGAAATATTAGTGCTCACAGACAAGAATAACCATTTATAATTATCAAAGAAGAACATATTAATTCAGTAAGTATTATTTGTCATTATCAAAATCAAGTGCTCGGGATCCTGGATTGCAATAATTTTTTTAAAGAGCTGTTGCAAGGTCCCAAGTCCTAGATAAAAAAAGTGGAGGGTTGCATTAGGTAGTCGACAGCCAGCATAAAACTTATCGAATAATAATGACATGAATCCTTTAAGAAATTATGTTAATGCTAGGACGTCCCCTGGAAGCGACGTGCTGTATGGCCAGAATACAGCGACAAGTATGCAAGGGCTGCTGCACCTGCGCCCGGGTGCAGTGTTAAATAGGCAAGCGTTCCCACATCAAGGACGGATGTGAGCAAAGAAGCTAGTCTATGAAACTAAAATTAGGATAAGAACTTGAAATATAGGTTACCTTACATGAAAATTAATGGAATTAATAGATATTATGATTCATATGAAGATAAGTATTCTGTGCATTCAAGAAACTAAATGGGTTGGAGAGAAGGCTAAGGAGATTAATAGTTTAGGTTTTAAACTTTAGTATTCAGGTAGGAGTCGTACTAAAAATGGTGTATGTGTGATTATAGATAAGAGTTTGAAGGATAATATTATAAAAATTAATAGAATTAGAGATAGAATTATAGCTTTAAATATTGTTGTTGATGCTAAGATTGTTAATATTATAAGTGCTTATATTCCTCAAGTGGGTTTGGATATGGGTTCAAAATTAAAATTTTGGAATGACTTAGAAGAATTAACACAAAAAATACCTCTTGAAGAAAGAGTTTTTATTGGAGGAGATTTAAATAGACATACTGGTAGAGAGGTAAATAATTTTAAAAGCATTCACGGTGAGCCATGGGTTTGGAACGACAAATGAAGGTGGTAAGATAATATTAGATTTTGTTTAGCTTATGACTTTTTAATTACTAATACCTTATTTAAGAAAAAAAAATGAGCATCTCATTACATATAAAATGGATATAGTAAAACTCAGATTGATTATTTTCTCATAAGAAAATTAGATCGTTTAGATTGCAAAGATTATGAAGTTATTCCGAGTGAAAATTTATGTTCTCAACATCGATTATTAGTTTTTGACTTTAAGATAAAGGGACAGAAAATAAAAAATAAAGTAAAACGATATTCTAGGATTAGATGGGGGCATTTAAAGAATATTAATAAAAATATTTTTGAGAGTAAGATTTGAGATCTCAAGATTTTGTCTGTGCATGAGGATGCTAATGTTATGTGGAAAAAAATGGCTAGTGATATTAAGAATATTGCAAAAGATGTGCTTGGAGTATCAAAGGGAAAAGCTCCTCATAGTAAAAATAGTTGGTGGTGGAATCCAAATGTGCAAGAAAAGATTAAAAATAAGAAGATTTGTTATAAAAATTGGTTTAATTGTAAAAATTCTGATAATTGGGAAATATATAAATAGGCACGTAAGGAATCTAAGAAAGCAATATGTGATACAAAGATCATAGCTTTTAGTGATTTATATAATAGATTAGATACAAAGGAGGGAGAAAGATATATGTATAAGTTAGCCAAACAAAGAGATAGGAGCAGTAAGGATTTAGTTCAAGTGAAGTGTATTGAGGATGAAAATCAAAAAGTATTTTTCTTAGAAGATGATATTCAACAAAGGTGGATGAGATATTTTGCTAAACTTTTTTAGTGAAGAATGTGAAAATATGATTGACTGTAGTGACCTTAGAACCCTAAATGAAAATAAAAATTTCTATTTTTATCGGCGTATTAGTAAAACTGAAGTTAGTGAGGCTTTAAAGAAAATGAAGGGTGGAAAACCTATTGGACTTGATGATATTCCAATAGAGGTGTGGAAATGCTTAGGAGATGAAGGAATTTCTTGGCTTACTAAACTTTTTAATAATGTTTTGCAGACTAAAAAGATGACATATGAGTGGAGAATGAGTGTGTTAATTCCTATTTTTAAGAATAAAGGTGATGCATAAGATTGTGCGAATTATAGAGGAATTAAGTTAATGTGTCATACTTTAAAATTATGGGAGCGAGTTATGGAGCGTAGGTTGCGGCATGATACTAATGTTTCTCAAAATTAATTTGGATTCTTGCCGGGTAGGTCTACTATGGAAGCCATACATTTATTAAGAGGTTTGATGGAGAAATATAAAAAGAATAAGGAGAATCTACATATGATATTTATTGATTTATAGAAAGCATATGATAAAGTTCCAAAAGAAGTGCTATGGAGAGTTCTTGAAAAGAAAGGAGTTAATAACACTTATATTCAAATCCTTAAGAATATGTATGAAGGAGCTATTACTTGTGTTCAAACACAAGGTGGTTTGACCAAGTATTTCCCTATTTTAGTTGGATTGCATCAAGGATCAGCCTTAAGCCCATATCTTTTTGCTTTAGTCATGGATGTTCTCACTAGACATTTGGAAGAGGATGTACCTTATTGTATGCTTTTTGCTGATGATATTCTTGTTGTTGATAAGACTAGAGAGGGAGTTGAAGGTAAACTTGAATTATGGAGGTTAACCTTATAATCTAAAGGTTTTCGCTTGATTAGAACTAAAACGGAATATATGGAGTGTAATTTTAGTAGTAATAGACCTAGTGAGGGGATTGTGACTTTGGGCGATCAAGTCATTAATAAGAGTACACGTTTTAAATATCTTGGATCTATTATTCAGAGTAATGGTGAAATAGGTGGGGATATTATCAGCAGAATTCAAGTTGGATGGTTGAAGTGGAGGAATGCATCGGGCCTGTTGTGTGACAGAAAAGACTCCCTCAAACTTAAGAGAAAATTCTATAAGATGGTGGTGAGACCTGCAATGCTTTATGGTGTCGAATGTTGGCCACTAAAAGAGAAGCATAATACTAAGTTAAGTGTTGCAGAGATGAGGATGCTCAGGTGGATGAGTGGCTTTACCCTTAGAGATAGGATACGAAATGAGCATATACATGAAAAGGTTTGAGTAGCTCCAGTGGAAGATAAGATTAGAGAGAGTTGACTTAGATGGTTTGGCCACATAAAACGGCGGCCTTCCGATGACCCGGTTAGGAAAGTAGAGGTATTAGATTTGACTTATGTTAAGAAAGGTAGAGGTAGACCTAGAATGACTTTGTTAGAAAATATTATAATTGATCTTTCTTTATTAAATTTAAATGAGAATTTGACTTTTAACAAGACATAATGGAGAAAAAGGATTCTCACGTTGTGGGATAAAGGCCTGATGTTGTTGTTGTTGTTGTAGGGTAAAAGAGAGATATAGCACTCAAACTAATTTAATCATAGCTGAGTTAATTACAATCGTCCTTCAGGTGAAAGGGATTTGCCCCAAGCTGACTGTCCTTTAAATAAGGCATCATTCTGGCTATTTCTCTCAGGGGCTGTTTGGCAACAAGTGGGATTTAACTTTACTGGGATTTAATAAATCCTTTAAATCCAGATTTGATAAATCCTTCGGGGTTGTTTGGCAATAAGTGGGATTTAGTAAATCCTGTAAATCCGGATTTAGCAAATCCGAAATGTGTTAAATCCTAAAAACTATTTGGTATGCCAAATGTTAAATCCTAAGAAATTGTTTGGTAACATATTTCAAAATTTATGACAGTTAGGGATTTAAATGTGAAGAAGATAATTATAAATTAAAAAATAAATTTGTAATTAAAAATAAAAATTAATGTGTTATGATTTTAATTTATATTAATTAAGTTAATAAATAATAACTTAGAGGAGTCTAGTGTTTGCCTTTCATCTTCTCTTTTGGTCATTACTGTTCAGCTTCGTTGCTTCGCAGGAGGTGTATAGATTATAGGTGTCGCTTCTTCGGCTCCTTCATGGCTATTTGACTTCGCTCCTTCGACGACTTTCTCTTCCCGTCGGATCGGAAGTTATGAAATTTTGATCGGAAGCAAGAACAGGAGCTTGCTGGCTGTGAAGTTAACTTTCTCCCTTTCGCACGCTTCTAATATTAAATCCCGTTAAATCTGCTGAACCGAGGGATTTAGTAAATCCGGGATTTGAGCCGTAAATCTGTAAATCTGGGATTTACGGAATCCCGGGATTTAACGCGCTCACAAAAACCATTTGGCTGAATTTAGCATAAATCTGACTTAAATCCCACGATAAATCTAATACCAAATAGCCCCGAAGGGGTTAAATCTTGAAAACTGTTTGGTATGTCAAATGATAAATCCTGATAAACTGTTTGGTAACATATTTTAAATTTTATGGCAGTTAAGGATTTAAATATGAAGAAGATAATTATAAATTAAAAAAATAATTTATAATTAAAAATAAAAAGTAATGTGTTATGAATTTAATAACATATTAAGTACAAGTTACTCAATAATTATTATTAATACTATTAATTATATATTTAATAATATATATTTTAATTCATATTAATTAAGCTAATTATATTATTATTTAATTATTAATTATATTACTAATTAGTCAATTAAGTTAAATTGGATAATTAATTTATGCACTAATTATATTATTAGTTCTTTAATTAATTTGCTTAATTATTAATATTTTAAATTATATTAATTAAGTTAATCAATAATATCTTTGCCGCGTCTAGGGTTTGCCTTTAATCTTCTCTTTTCACAGTTGCTCGGCTTCGTTACTTCGCAGGAGGTGTAGAGATTGCAAGCGTCGCTTCTTCGACTCCTTCGTGGCTGTTCGACTTCGTTCCTTTGATGACCTCCCCTTCCTGTCGGATCGGAAGTTACGACATTGTGATCGGAAGCAACAACGGGAGCTCGCTGGCTTGCTGGTTGTGAAGGTAACTTTCTCCCTTTCGCGCTCTTCTTCGACCAAATCCCGTTAAATCCGCCAAACTGTGGGATTTTTTAAATACCGAATTTAAGCTGTAAATATGGGATTTACCAAATCCCAGGATTTAACGCGTGCTGTAGAACCGTTTTGCTGGATTAGCGTAAATCCGACTTAAATCCTGGGATAAATCCGATACCAAACAGCCTCGCCGTCCCACTTCTTCTTCTTCTTCTTCTTCTTCTCTTCTCTTCTCACCGTTCTCGCTCTTCTCTCACTCTTAAAGCTAAGGGCTATCTCTGATGGAATAGAAGTCTTATTAGGTTTTTCTTGATAAAGACGATACTATCTTTTTCGATCTCTCACACATTGGTCGAATCTGAAGCTATGTTACCGGACGGGTTCCCCGCCAGGTTGCGAGTTTTCGTCATGGAGGAGGACTCCTTCGTTCTTAGGATGCTTGATAAAATGCTTCTCCAGTGCGGCTATAAAGGTATGTTTTTCTTAATCAGTTCTAGAGATTTTTCAGTGCGTCTATAAGATTCTAGGGTTTTTTTATGAAAATTTGTAGGGTTTTGACAATGCCTTTTCCTTTGTTCTTTTCAGGCTCTGTTTCTTCTCAGCAACGTTGTTTATAATGGTATTATTTGAAAATTTATGATTTCAATTCAATTTTATTTAATGACATTTCTTAGAGGATCATATTAAGGAATATGGATGGAAATTGTTTACCTCTTTGATGAGTATATATTGATATGGTGCATTGAAGAAAAAAAATTGTTTTTAAATTGTTTTTTTTTTCCTTTCAGTTGTTTGTTTAGTGGTTTATGATTTACAAAATAATAAAATTTTAATTCAATTTTAGTCATTCAAAATGAAGTGAATTGACTGATTATGATGAAAAAAAAGAAATATATATAATTAGTGTTTCTGCTTCTATTTAGTTCTGTAATTATTTTTAATGTAAATTTTCAAGATGCATGGATGCTTATTATTTATTGGCATTAAGTATTTTCATTATTTGAAAATATGTATTTTTCTTACACATTGATGGGAATGCAGCTCTGTTAGAACAATAAATGACAACCTGAGTAATTTTTTGAAATTTTGAAGGGCAGTTTTTCAACCAGATATAAATTATATGATTTTATTTGCTCTACAGTTATTCTATTTTATTTAAGAGAATTACTCTTAACAAATTATTTAAGATTGTTATTACTTGTTCTTTTTTTTTTTTTGCTGAGTGAAGTGAAAAGGAAAGGAATTGTCAAGTAAAGATTTTTAGTTTGTTGTGCATATTGGTACATATTTATTAAAAAAATATTATTTATTGCTTAGTTATTATATTTTTCAAATGAATTATTTTATTTTTTTATTATTTTACAGTCACTATATCTGATTGTCCACTTTAAGACTTGGATCTATTGAGAGCAAATATAGGAAATTACGACATAGTGCTCATTGATGTTAATTTGACATGCATTGATGGATTTCAACTATTAGAGATTGTGAGCCGTGAAATAAACTTGCTTGTAATCGGTATGTGAAAACCTTCTACAAAAATATCAAATTCTTTTCTTTATCAATTACTTTTTTAATGTGGTTAAATTTATATGCAGTGCTGTCAGTTGATTCTGATTTTGAAAATGTCATGAAAAGTCACGTTCTTATAGACAAATATTATTTAGTATAATTGTTGCAAAAGAGATGTCTAACTTTTATTTTATTACTTGTTCAATGTGTTTATTTTTGTTAATTATTGGATGTTGTTCTAAGATTTATTGTAATTGGAAAGACTAAGAATATAAAAAGATGCACAAAGTGTGCCATGCTTAGAAATGATGCACAAAATATGCCACAAGTATAAAAAGATGTGCAATATTCATCAAAGTGAAAAGAGGCATAAAATTAGCCCAAAGTTAAAAGATGCACAAAGTGTGCCAAAAATTTAAAAGATGTGCAATGTCGTCAATTGAAAATTTTATTACGTTCTTTCCTTTATCTTTGTATCTCTTATTCAAATCCATTTAATCAACAATAATCTGCACTATTGAATGAGAAACTAATGAATCTTTGTCATCAATTTCACAATAATTAATTTTATTTGATATGTCTAAAATGAACTGTGAACTTGGTTGGCTTTTTCTATCTTAATTATTCTTTGATTTAAAATTTGAGACCTTCTTTTCGCATTAGGAAGTTAATGTTGTTTTTGCAAATAGTTTAAATTCTTTTTCTTCATCATCTATTTGATTTATCAATATAAACTTATCTTTTTATGAGGTACTTTCCTTTTTGTTGTTGTTAAAAGGTGGAGTCATTAGTTATTGTTTGATGTGAGTCATTAGTTATTATTTGATGTGAGTGATTAGTTATTGTTTAGCTATTGTTTGATGTGTCTTTTGGTATGTGTGTATTTTGTATGTTTTTGTTGTGTATGTATTTTTTTTTTTATTTTATTGTTGTTTTGATTTTCATTAGAAAACCCCTATTTTTTAATTGAGCATTCATTGAGGGGGAGCTTGGGAGAAAAATTTTCTTTAGTGTTAACTCAAATAATAATTATTTTATCATTATCAAAAAGGGGGAGATTGTTGCAATTTAGATTTTAAGATTAAGTTTTATATCATTTGATTTTTTGATGATACCAAAATATTATTGTTATGATTATTGTTTCTCCTAACATTCATTGGATATATTTTCTTTGTGTTGCTTGTGTGTACTAACATTTCAGGGAAATCATACTCCTGACTGCCGAAGACATCAAGACAGATTAAATTAGGGTTTCTTGTAATGAAGTCTTTAATTTTTCTATCTTTCTTGAGTCTGAGAGTGTGTGATTGTAATTGGGTAACTGCACACACACACTGGGGGTGTGAGTCAAAATTTAGATTTTAAAACTAATCATACTGTACGATTCTAAAATCATACTAGACAGTTTTGAAAGTTCAATAGGGATGTTAAGCCCTGATGAACTAGTCCTGAGGCTAACCAAGAGGGGGGGGGGTGAATTGGTTATTTAAAAAATTCGTGAGCAACAGGAACATTTTTTTCGATAATTTGCAGCAGAAACAAGTAAACACAGAAACGAAAAGTTCAACCACAGATTTCACCAAAGCAGATAATAACATAAAAATAAAATGCAGAAAATAATCAGAAAGAACACACCAGATTTCATAGTGGTTCAGTCAACTTGACCTACGTCCACTCCCCGGAGCCTCTCCTCCGGGTGTTGCAATAACACAAAATTGACTCTTCTTTTGCTCCCACAGCAAGGCAGAGAAGCCTGTACAAAACTCCTTTCCACCAACCCGGTGAAGCAGAGAACCTAAACTCCTTTTGCTTCCTCTTGAAGCAGGCAGAGAACCCGGACTCCTTTCGCTTCCTCCTGAAGCAGGCAAAGAACCTGAACTCCTTTCGCTTCCTCCTGAAGCGGGCAGAGAACCCGGATCTTCTTACGAACGATCCTCCCACAGAAAACACCGACAAGATAAGAGACGACGAATGGAGAAGACGACTCTGATCTTTGCTAGGAGCAACCTTTGTGAATCCCTCATAAACTCTCCCTCACAAGATCCTCTCTCTCTCTAGGATTTCTCTGTAAAGGAAAGTGGCAAAAGATTTTTCTTGTTGGAAGAAAAAGATCTTTTATAAGAGGGCTCAAAATTTGCCCTAAATCTCAACTGGTCGGCCAATATCGTCCAGGACGATAGATAGATCGTCCTATACGATCAGTTCAAAATTACCTATTCAGCCTGGACGACCTCAAAATGACTTGATCGTCCAGAGGAACTTATGCTGGACGACCTCAAAATGACTTGATCGTCCAAGACGATATCTTTATCGTCCGGTACGATTAGTTCAAAAAGTGCCAAAATCGTCTTGATCATAGCTCTGGACGTACAGGTGAAACATACTGGACGGTCAGAATTTTTAACACATCGTCCCGTACGATCCTACGATAATTCAGGACGATATGATCGAATCAATCAGACATTGATTACTTTCCTTAATCACCAGACTAATTTAGGCATGATTGTAATGGATCATCCATGACGATACACAAATCGTCCGGGACGATCAGATCAATTCTCTAAAAATAAAACTTTCCTAACTTGATCTGGCGGCTGGGAATTTCTGATTTGAGCCTATCGTCCCGTACGATGAATGGATCGTCCAGGACGATTGACTTAATCAGACAGACTTACCTTGGCCGCCCTAATTAGGGTTTCTGTTTTCACTGGATCGTCTAGGACGATGTGAATATCATCTAGGACGATCTGAACAAAAATTGAACAAAACCTCTAATTCACTCAAGCTCTCCCTCTGAGTATGTGTGTGCAAGATTACTTAGCTAGGGGATCAGTTATATAGCATTTGACTCAATAAAGATGAAAAAGTACATTGGACCTAGATTTCAAAATAGACTGACTCGAGCTTAGATTGGCTTGAACTTGTAATTAAACCTACGTACCTGAAAGATTAAACAGGCAACCAGAGACAGAAATATTTGCTATCATCAAAATCATAATCTTTAAAACCAGATTTACAACAATCTCCCTCTTTTTTATGATGGCAAATATTTGTTAAGTAGTTTCACATCAAATAAATAGGAGTAACCAATGCACGTACGGAAGATAAATATCATTTCAAAATTCACTAAACAGAAAATACAATACGGAGAACAACTACAAAATAAGAGCAATACAAGAAACAACTAGAACAATACACAAAACTACTAGTCACTCAAAACACTAATAACTACTAGTCACTCAAAACACTAACTCCCCCTTTTGACATCACAAAAAGGAGGAGGAACAGACACAATAATACAAGCAGAAAATAACACAAAACACAAAGCAACAAAGGTTTTTTTTTAATCGATCCGCTCTAGTGAATCAGAATTTTTCCTTGATTTTGGATCCAAAAACCAATAAGAAGACGATCGACATCGTTGAAATCCAGAAAAAGTTGAAAAATCGACTTTCATAACTCCCACCTCAGACACCTTATAGATGCAAATTCCTTTCAAAATAAAAATCCAATCTAGAAGAAAGAAATTAGATTCGAAAAGAGATCCTTTCAAGCCTCATTCCAAAAAAATATCTGATATAATAGTATTACAAAGTAAGAAATCAGAAATCATGATTTTTGTCTCAAGCTTTTAAAAATATTAAGGGTGCATAGATTTTTTTAAGATAATTAAAGATCTGAAAGGGAAGAAAGTTATTTCTTTGTGGGCTATTTTTGTGCCCCTTTTTTCAATTTGTTTGGCGCTTTGCGCATCTTTTGATTTTTTATACACTTTGTGTATTCTTTCAATTTTTTGGCGATATTGTACATATTTTCAATTTGGGCTAATTTTGTACCTCTTTTCATTTTGGCGCTCTTTGCGCATCTTTTGTAGGCTTTCTCCCTCTCAAAATCGTGAAAGAATCTCAACTGTAAAATTACCTTCCAGACATAAGAGACGATAAAGCTCACTCTCTACAATAAGGAAGAGTAATTTACAAATAAAAACTATACATCGTATGATAAGTGCAATCACTTGGTTCAAAAAATCATAATAATGACTCAAAACTTTGAAAATACTATTCATATGAGGTAGATTACTGTAGGAAGATAAAATAAATCTCTATTTCAAAAAATAACTTTTTATTTTTGAAGAACATTTTTATCCAAAAGAAATAATACACCATTAAAGGAGTTAAAGGAAGAGAAATAATCATCAATATTTCTTCCCTTTGACAGATCCAGTGGAATCAATCACTACTTACAAGCTTCCAAACTAAAAAATAAGGCAAAATTTTTAGTCACAAATCCAATTTATCAGCAGTAGTGAGCAGTGATTGGATTTTAAAAAGCATAAAACAGTAAGCAAAAATCAAGTAAGAAATTGCATCAAAATAAATATTCGAATCAAGCTAACAACAAGATTAAAATAAAAATCAGCAACAGAAAACAGATAATCAAATCAAACAACTAACTAACAGAAACAGAATAAAAAACAGGTAAATCAAAAATCAGTAGTCATCAGAATCAAGCATTTATGTCAATCACACCTAATCTGGTTCTCAAAATGCTGATTGAGTTAAAGGCCAATGGTTTAGTAAATATATCAGCCAGCTGATTTTCAGTTGCTACATGATGTAGCTCAATGTCCCCTTTTGTAACATGGTCCCTAATGAAGTGATGCCTTATATCAATATATTTGGTTCTAGAATGTTGGATAGAATTCTTAGAAACACATATGGCACTAGTATTATCACACATAATAGAAATTGTGCCCACAGGTAATCCTAAATCTAAGACTTGTTGCTTCAACCAAAAAACTTGGGCCACACAATTTCCTAAGGCAATATACTCAGCTTCAGTAGTGAAAAGTGCAACTGAGTTCTCTTTTCTACTAGACCAAGAGACTAAAGACTGTCTTATGAATTGACAAGTTCTAGAAGTGCTTTTTCTATCCACCCTACACCCTGTAAAGTCAGAATCAGAATATCCAATAATCTCAAAAGAGATGCTGTGCCTAGGGTACCAGATTCCTAGGTTTGGGGTCCCAAAAAGATATCTAAGAATTCTCTTAACAGCAGTCAGGTGGGACTCTTTAGGATCAGCTTGAAACCTAGCATAAAGACAAACACTAAACATGATATCAGGTCGGCTAGCAGTTAGGTAAAGCAGTGATCCAATTATTCCTCTATACTTTTTCTGATCAACAGATTTTTCACTTGAATCTTTATCTAACTGAACAGAGGAGTTCATGGGAGTGTTGATTGGCTTGGCTTTGTCCATTTCATATTTCTTTAAAATGTCCTTAGTGTATTTAGATTGATTGAGAAAGGTTCCATCATCCATTTGCCTTATGATAAACCCCAAAAGTAGGACAACTCTCCCATCATACTCATATCAAACTCCTTACTCATTATTTTAGAAAACTCATCACATAAATGTTTATTAGAAGATCTAAAATTTATATCATCAACATAGATCTGGACAATGAGTAAATCATCTCCTACTCTCCTCAAAAAAAGGGTGGTGTATACGCTCCCCTTAACAAACTCTCTTTATAACAGGAATGTGCTAAGCCTCTCATACCAAGCTTTGGGTGCCTGTTTCAATCCATATAAGACCTTTTTTAATTTTTAAATATGATTTGGATATTGGAAACTCTCAAAACCTGGGGGTTGTTCTACAAAAACATCCTATTTTATTATCCCATTTAAAAAGGCACTATTGACATCCATTTGAAACAGTTTAAATCCCTTATAACAGGCAAAGGCTAGTAGCACCCTAATGGCTTCCAATCTAGCTACAGGGGTAAAGGTCTCCTCAAAATCAATCCCTTCAATCTGATTATACCCCTTAGCCACCAATCTTGCCTTATTCCTAACCACCACACCAGAATCATTCATCTTATTCTTAAAGACCCACTTGGTTCCCACTATACTTTGATTCGTAGGTCTTTCTACTAGCTCCAAAACATCGTTCCTTAGAAATTGATTCAATTCCTCTTGCATAGCTAAGATCCAAAACTCATCAGAAAGGGCTTGATTGATGTTGGTGGATTCAGTCATTGAGATAAAGGTAGAGTGGTTTACTTCCTTCCTAAGTCCATGCCTAGTCCTAACACCTTCATAAGGGTCTCCTAAGATCAATTCTTTAGGATGACTCGAATAATATCTCCAATCTCTAGACAAAGTGTTTTGAGGATCTACCCTTTCCTCCAGATTTGCATTTTCAACCCCTTGGGTAATCTCCCCTACCTCCTCTTCTTCCTTAACTCTAGTCACCTTACGATCAGATTCATCAAACACCACATGAGTTGTCTCTTCCACCACCAAAGTCCTCTTATTAAACACCCTAAAGGATTTCCCCACACTAGAATAGCCTAGGAACACTCCTTCATCAAATTTGGGGTCAAACTTTTCTAAGGATGATTTTTTGTTGTTCAGAATGAAAACCACAGCCAAAGACATGGAGGTGTGACATGTTTGGAGTTCTACCCTTAATAATCTCATAAGGTGTCTTGTTCAGATTGGATCTAACATTCACCCTATTCAGCATATAGCAGGCAGTGTTCACCGCTTCAGCCCAAAAGTATTTTGGAAGTGAATACTCAGCAAGCATGGCTCTAGCGGCTTCCACTATGGTGCTGTTCTTCCTTTCAGCTATCCCGTTCTGCTGAGGAGTCCTAGGAGCTAAAAAATTATGACTAATCCCTTACTCCTCACAGAAAGTTCTGAACTTCACATTTTTAAACTCTCCACCATGATCACTATGAATAGTCAAGATCTCACAACCTAACTTCCTCTGAATCCAAGTGGAGAAGGACTTAAATTCATCAAATGACTCAGATTTATGTGATAGGAATTTAATCCAAGTGAATCTCGAGTAATCATCAACAATCACAAAACCATAGACTTTCCCCCCTAAGCTGGCAGTGCTAATGGGTCCGAAGAGATCCATGTGAAGGACTTTTAAAGGTCTAGAGGTGCTAATGTCCTTAATAGAGTGAAAGGAGGACTGGACTTGCTTCCCTAATTGACAGGCATCACACCGGTGATCCTTAGTGAACTTAAGCTTGGGGACACCTCTAACTAAGTCTTTTTGGGTGACTCTCCTAAGGGTTTTTATACTTGCATGACATAATCTCCTGTGCCACAACTAAGACTCATCAGCAGTAATTTTTAAGCAAATTAAAATATTAGCTTTAAAGCAACTTACATCTAGCATGTAGACATTATTGATCATTTATCCCTGCAAAATAATTTTGTCATTTAAGCTTAAAATACAGCAAGTGGACAGGAATTTGATGTTGTATCTTTTGTCACAGAGTTAACTGATGCTCAGCAGGTTGTGTTTCAATCCATCTACAAGTAAAACATTGTCAATCATAAAATTCTTTGAATCACCAATTATACCTGAACCTACCACCCTCCTTGTGGTGTTGTCTCTAAGTGTAACCTTGCCTCCAGCCCTGATCTCCAGCGAAATGAACTGATTTGCATCTCCAGTCATGTGTCTTGAACATTCGCTGTCCAGGTACCACATGCTCTCATGAGATCTTGTGTAAGAGCACACCTACAAAATCATCAAATGTCAGATTTAGAAACCCAAACAGGTTTGGGTTCCTTCTTATGAAAAGAAGAATATAATGCATGTGTGCTGTGCTGTGAAACCAATTATTTTGGCCTCCACACCCAATGTGTACTATGGTGAACAGAGCAGGTGTAGGAGATGTGTCCTAACATGTCACAAGAAAAATATCTAACACCATGAAAATAGTTAACTAATATATATGGGTGATAGTGCCTCTTCTTAGGTTTGAATAAAACATGCTTTGATGATTTTGAAACAGATTCTTCAAAAGGTAGAGGTGCATAAAATTGTGCAAAAGTAGGTGGAATTTTATTTTTCTCAAAAGCACAGATTTTTACACTTAAAAATTCATTTTTCTTTTTCAAACTTACAATTTCAAATTTTAGATGGTGTTCACTACTATCTAAATCAAATACATGAATTTCTAATTCTTTAAATGCAGCTTTTAATACAACATGCGATATTTTTAACAGATCATGCTCAATAATTAAATCAGAATGCTTTTTATTCAACTCATCAAATTCATCAAGTAGTGGTATGTGATTGCAATCAACAGTAGAATGATCTTTAATCAAAATTTCATGCTCTTTTTGTAAATTTAGAAGTTCTAGTTTCAAGCTAGCATGAGTTTTCTTAAGCTTCCTATATGATGCATGAATTCTTTCAAACACTTAAAATAATTGCTCGTAAGTAAGCTTACATACCTCTTCCTGGTTAGACTGACCAGGATAATCATCATCCATCAGACACAAGTTGGTTTCCTCCTCTTCAGCTTTAGTCTCAGAGGAGTCGGATGCAGAATCTACCCAGACCGCCTTTTGAATCCTCTTCTTGTCCTTCCTGAATTTGGGTTTCTCCTCACCCGTTTCCTTGTTTGGGTGAGCTTTAAGTGTAAGACAATCAGCCTTAATGTGTCCATGCTTCATGCATTCAAAACAAACAGTATCAGATGAGCCTTTAAAATTTTTATTGGATTTATCCTTGCTCCACTTCTGAAAGTTCTTATATTTCTTCCTTAGAAAGCTTTTGAATTGCCTTGTGATTAAGGCAACATCATCGTTATCAGACCCGGAAGAATCAGTGTTAGTATCGTTGGCCTTTAGCACCACAGTTTTCTCCTTCTTCTTCTCACCTGCATCAAGCTGTCTTTGGTTCACCCCTTGCTCATAAGCAATGAGTGACCTGAGTAAGTTGTCAATAGAATAAATATTTAAATTTTTCGATTAAGTAATTGTAGTTATCTTAGCATCAAATGAAGAAGGCAAATATCTCAAAATCTTGTTCACTTTTTCATAGTTTGTAAGTTCTCTTCCTAAAGCATGCAAAGAAGTGACAATTTGAGTGAACCTCGTATACATTTCAGAAATAGATTAATTAAGTTTTATGCAAAAAAGTTCGTAGTCATGCAGCAATATGTTTAGCATATACTATTTGACTTTAGTTGTACCTTTATAAGTAATGCATAATCTATCCTAAATTTCTTTACCAGTTGTACAAGTAGAAATACACATGTAATCCTCAGATTTTAAGGCACAGAAAAAATAGTTCAAATATTTGGCATTCAGTTGGGCTAAGTCACGATCATCAAAAGTCCAATCAGTGAAAGACAGTTCAGTTTTAACATTGTTAATCATTCTAAAAGGTGGTTCATAGCCATCCTTAACAAGCATCCACATGCGATAATCTATAGATTGAAGAAAAATGGACATGTGAGTTTTTCAAAAATCAAAAGGTATGTTATCAAATAATGGTGGTCGTGTAATTGAATAACCTTCAACAGTATTACGATTCCAAAGTTAGCCATGGATAAAATTTAAAAGTTTTAAACTTAATTTTTAAATCCCGCTCTGATACCACTTGAAAGTTCGATAGAAATGTTAAGCCTTGATAAACTAGTCACAATGCTAACCAAGAGGGGAGGTAAATTGGTTATTTAAAAAATTTATGAGCAACAGAAAAAATCTTTTCGATAATTTACAGCGGAAACAAGTAAACACAGAAACGAAAAGATTAACCACAGATTTCACCCAAGCAGATAATAACATAAAAATAAAGTATAGAAAATAATCAGAAAGAACACACCAGATTTTATAATGGTTCGATCAACTTGACCTACGTCCACTCCTTGGAGCCTCTCCTCCGGGTATTGCACTAACACAAAAGTGACTCTCCTTTTGCTCCCACAGCAAGGCGGAGAAGCCTGTATAAAAATCCTTTCCACCAACCCGATGAGGTAGAGAACCTGAACTCCTTTTTGTTCCTCCTGAAGCAGGCAAAGAACCCGGACTCCTTTCGCTTCCTCCTAAAGCAGGCAGAGAACCTAAACTCCTTTCTCTTCCTCCTGAAGCGGGCAGAGAACCCAGATCTTCTTGCGAATGATCCTCCCACAGAAAACACCAACAAGACAAGAGATGACGAACGGAGAAGACGACTCTGATCTTTGCTAGGAGCAACCTTTGTGAATCCCTCACAAACTTCCCCTCACAAGATCCTCTCTCTCTCTCTCCCAAACTCTCTCTCTCTCTCTAAAGTTTCTCTGTAAAGGAAAATGGCAAAAGATTTTTCTTGTTGGAAGAAACAGATCTTTTATAGGAGGGCTCAAAATTTGCCCTAAATCTCAACTGGTCGGCCAATATCGTCCAGGATGATCGATAGATCATCCTATATGATCAGTTTAAAATCACCTATTTCAGCCTGGACGATCTGGCGCTTTTGGACGATTAGTAGAAAAAGTTATTCAGATGGTCCTGTATGATTCTGCGATCGTCCGGGACGATTAGTGTAAATCAAAAATTTTATCCAGAAGATCGCTCTGGTCGTCCAGAGGAACTTGTGCTGGACGACCTCAAAAAGACTTGATCGTCTAGGATGATATCTTTATCGTCCAGTACGATTAGTTTAAAAAGTGCCAAAATCATCATGATCACCGCTCTGGACGTACATGTGAAACATGCTGGACGGTCAGGATTTTTAACACATCATCCCGTACGATCCTGCGATCGTCCAGGACAATATGATCAAATCAATCAGACCTTGATTACTTTCCTTAATCACCACACTAATTTAGGCATGATTGTAATGGATCGTCCAGGACGATACACGTATCATCCGGGACTATCAGATCAAATCTCTAAAAGTAAAACTTGCCTAACTTGATCTGGTGGCTGGGAATTTCTAATTTGAGCCTATCGTCCCGTACGATTAATGGATCGTCCAGGACGATCAGCTTAATCAGACAGACTTATCTTGGCCACCCTAATTAGGGTTTCTGTTTTCACTAGATCGTCTAGGACGATGTGAATATCGTCCAGGACGATCTGAACAAAAATTGAACAAAACCTCTAATTTACTCAAGCTCTCCCCCTGAGTGTGTGTGTGCAAGGTTACTTAGCTAGGGGATCAGTTACATAACATTTGACTCAATAAAGATGAAAAAGTACATTGGACATAGATTTCGAAACAGACTAACTCAAGCTTGGACTGGCTTGAACTTGTAATTAAACTTGCGTACCTGAAATATTAAACAAGCAACCAGAGACAGAAATATTTGCTATCATCAAAATCATAATCTTTAAAACCAGATTTGCAATAGGTTTGTCATGGTAGTTTCTCACAAAATGAAGTTAATCAAATCGTGTTTGAAATTTTTTTTGTACTGTTCGTACTGTACGATCCTTGGTTCATACAGATGACTCACAGAGTATGAAATAGGTGTGTACGTATCGTCTTAGACGAACTTGTAATTTTTAATCTATTCATATTATATGATATATGTTCGTACTGTACGATTCACAGAGTACGAAATGAGATCATTCACTTTCGTACCAAGACGAAGCATAATTTGATTTAACTGTTCATACTGTACGATGTAGGGTTCATACAGATGACGACCAGAGTACAAAAAGAGGTTCATATATGATCATACAGATGAATGGGTTCAGTTTTGAACTATTCATATTGTACGATGTGAGTTTATATAGATGCTTAACAGAGTACAAAATCTGGTCCGTACATCATCATACATCAATTTTTGAACTGTTCATACGTATGAAGTACTATCATACTATACGATCCAAGTCCGTTCAACTTGAAAATTTAAGTTTTCTGGACAGTTTTTCTTGTCTTTCATATATAAGTGTCCTAAAAATTGACTCTCTGTGATATTGCTGTGAATTTCTTTTGAGAGTGGACTTGGAGAGTGTTATGGAGAGTGTTTTGAAATTGCAGAGTGAGAGATCTTGTGAGAGAGATTTGTGAGGGGATTCACAAGGTTGCCCAACAGTGAGGATCTCTTACTTGTTCTTCAAAGTTCTTCCCTACTTTCTTAAAGCCTCTAGAAAGAAGATTTTTAAAGGAGATCGGGTTCTCTACCGTCACCAGGAGGGTGAAAAAGGTCGTTGGTTCTCTGCCATCACCAAGAGGGTGAAAAAGGATGTTGGGTTCTTTGCCTTCACTAGGAAGGTGAAAAAGGATGTGTTGGTACGCTACCATCACTTGGAGGGTGTAAAGGCATCGGTTCTCTGCCGCACCGGGTTGGTGGAAGAGAGTTTGTAAAGGCTTCTCCGCCTTACTATAAGGGAAAAAGGAGACACTATTATTTAGTACAATACCTGGAGAAGGAGTCTCCAGGGAGTGGACATAGGTCTAGTTGGACCGAACCACTATAAAATTTGGTGTCTTCTGTTCCTTTAATTTTTTACTATATTTTATTTTTATGCTTTTTTTATTTCTGTGGTTGAAAAATATTTTTGTGAAAATCCATTATTGTGTTGAATATCTTTAATTGGTTTTCTAAAATTCAAGAGAATTTTTAAATTTACCTATTCACCCCCCCTTGATTAGCCTTGGGACAATTGTATTAGGTTTAACAACCTAATCGTACTTTCAAGTGATATCAGAGTCTATTTCAAAAATTAAAATTTAGATTAATTTTTGAAAAATGATTATGGCTAATTTTGGAAACCGTAATACTCCTAAAGAATATTCGATCACTAGATCGTAGGTCTAGTTGCACCGTGGATCCTTATAAAATAGTTTTTCCATTTAGTATTTTTAAGCATTTTGTAGAAAGAAATATTATATTAAATCCTTTATCACATAGTTAACTAGTACTTAGATTGTGTTTTAAACATTATACTAGTAAAATATTTTTAATAAAAAATTTATCATCTTTACCTATAGTACCTATAATTACTACCTTTATTATGGTGTTATCTCCAAGTGTGACCTTTCCTCTACACTTGACTTCCAGCATGATGAATTATTTCATATCGCTAGTTATGTGTCATGAACATCCATTATCCAGCTATCACATGCTCTCACTAGATCTCTTTTAAGTGCACACTTGTTCACTGTTGAAGTCACCAGGGCTATTTTTTGCTATGAGACATAAATTGATTACCACCTCTTCAGCTTTTATCTCCAATGAGTCTGAATCATAATTTACCCAAAAAGCCTTCTAATTTTTTTTAGCATTGCTTTTCTTCTCACCCTTTTCCTACACCAGGTGGTTCCTTAAATGTTGGCATTCAGATCAAATATGACCAGGCTTTTTACATTCATAGCTCATAACATCAGTGGTAAAATTATTTAACTTTGAGTTCTTACCTTGATATTTTTCATTGTGGTGCTTATGATTATGTTTTAGTAATCTTTTGAATTATTTGGTCATCAATGTTATGTCTTCATTTCCATTCGAACTAGAATCACTACTTTTTGTATCGTTAGCTTTTAAAGAAATTAATCTTCTCCTTCTATTGTTTACCTGAATCTGCATACTTTGACTAACCTTTTGCTTATATACATTCCAAGAACCAAGTAGAATATTAATAGAATGGGAGTTTAAATATTTTGAATAAAAAATTATAGTAACCTTGGCACCCCAAGATTCATGTACGCAACATAAAATCTTATTTACTTTTTAAGCATTCGATATTTCTATTCCTAAAGCATGTAGAGAAGTAATGATTTTTATGAACCTAATGTACATGTCAAAAATTGGTTCACTAGGTTGCATGCAGAAAAGTTTGTATTTGAGCAATAATAGATTCATGTGTGATTGTTTTACTTTACTAGCTCCTTTATATGTTATGCAAAATCTATCCCAAATATCTTTACTAGTAGTATAAGTTGAAACACATATGATCTAATCTTCAGATTTTAAGGCATAGAAAAAATAGTTTAGGCATTTTGCATTTAGTTATGCTAAATGATCTTCTAAGGAGCATTTAGTAAAAGAAATTTCTATTTTAACTCCATTCATAATTCTAAAGGGTACAAAACTACCAGTTTGTATCATATGCCACATATTAAAATCTATTGATTATAGAAAAGTGGATATACAAATCTTTCAAAAATCAAATGGAATGTTATCAAAAAGTGGCAGTCGAGTAAGAAAATACCCTTCTAAAGTGTTATGATCTTCAAAATGTGCCATATGGATCAACTCAAGGTGTGTAAACCAAAAAAGTCAAAACCTTATTCTGAGACCAGTTGAAAGTGCTTATGGTGCACTAAGAGGGGGGGGGGGGGGGTGAATTAGTCTCTTTAGAAAGTCTTTTGCTGAAAATAAAAATGGGATGTGTGAAAGCATTTAAGAGAATAAAATATTCAAATTAAAAATAAAAGAAAATAAGTTTTTTTTTGTTTTATAAACTTTTAAAAAATAAATATATATTTTTTAATTTTAAGAGAAAACTTTAGCCAGAGATTTATCACCGAAAAAAACTTTCACAAAGATAACCAAAAGTAAATAAAGAAATCATTCAAAAAGATAAAAAGTAAGCCAAAGTGTGAAAAAAAAAATTGCAAGATACTAAATAGTATGTAAACTGGATTTATTGTGATTCAATCAAAATTGACTTTTTTTTATTCCCCAAAGGTTCTCCTCTTTGGGTATTTCACTAAAGTGAACTTTAGCTCACGGTTAGGCGAAGAAGATCTTCCCCCTTACCAAGTGGAGAATGAACTTTATAGACTCCAAAAGAATCTCCCTCCTTCCGCCTCCTAGCCAAGTGGAGATGTGCACCTTTAGCTGGTCACTCTGGTAGAGATATTGATCCCTTGTGTAGCTCCTCGCTTTGGTAGAGATGCTAATCTCTCCTTTAGCTCCTTGTTATAATGGATATGATGCTCTATCCTTCAGTTCCTCACTATGGTGGAGATGACATCCCTCCTCTCGCCTCCTAACCTGACATAGATGTTGTCCCTAGCCTCCTCGGATAGTAAGTCTTTCACCCAAAAACTTTTCTCCTAGATCTCTTCTCTAAGAGCTCCACCAAACACAATAGAAGGACCCAAGGTATAGGTTAGGTGGAGCAATAGTGTGAATCCCTTCACACCCCTTAACTCCCTTAAGGAAAGCTCCCTCTCTGAACCTCACCTCCTCACTCTCCCTTGTGATGTGGACACCCTCCGAAGTTCTCTCCCAGGAAGAAAATGTCTCTATCTATTTAACCCCTTACCTTCAAAAGTCTCTTATGAAAAGTTAAAGTGTGTTATTTAAATTAAAAACCTAATTTTTTAAATTAATTGCTCTGATTATACAATAAAATAAAAGGATTGTACAATATAATTAATTCAATAACCATCTTTGTTCATCCTGTATGATATATAATCGTACAACACAATTAATTATATTGAATCACAGATCATCCAGGATGAACTAACATTCATCCAACGATCTATCTATTAATCGTACATGTACGATGGTAATCGTATAGTACGATCATTAATGATGAATAGATCCTGATTTGATTCATTAATCCTTTGGACTAAATTAGTCAATTTTAATTAATGTTCATCTAATACAAAATGGTTCGTATAGTATAAATATATCAAATTTCAAAGTTCAAATTTGTCTAATTTATGCAATTAAGATTCAGCGGCAGGGTATCTCAAAATAGTTGATCGTCCTATACGATGTGGTGGTTGTACATTATGATTAGTTATATATCAATTTAATTAATTTTTTGAATTAATTTGTCTTTTAAATGGATCGTACAGTACAATTAAGAGAAAGTTTTTAAGTATTCAATTTCTCTCTCCCTCTTGTGAGTGTATGCCCGATTGCTTAGTCAATATACACTCAATACATAAAATGACTCAAGAAATAAAAAATATAGACTCTATCAAACAAAGACTCACTTAGACCATAATAATATACTATCTTGAGTCTTAATTCTTTAATTCTTCGAAGTGTATGTTGTACCTAAAATAAGTAGTGACACATAAGAAAATATGCAATATATAGCACATGAATAAGTGAATATCATATAATAATATTTGTAATCATCAAAATATAAAGACGGACTCCTGAATTACAACTCCATCATGCCTGCTAGTAGCAAACTCTCACATCTCTACACTCACCCACAAGCTTAACCTCCCTTCATTGGCATTACTCAACTCTCCTAGAGACCACCCGCTAGATCCCTTCTAACCTCACCCTCTTTTAGCCAATCAAATGATGACATGTGTCAAGAATGGTCTGTGTAGCTTTATAAGGGTATTCTGTGTGGTGTTGTAGTTTTACTCTTTTTATGTAACCCTTCTTATAACCCTCAAAACCATATAAATAAAGGGTAATGAGGAGCAATTTGGGACTTTTGACTAATTATAGTTGATTCCATGCCCGTTTGAGACTCACAAATTTCTTAAGAGTTATACAAATTCACTCTTCCTCTATAGTTTCTTCCTGCTCTCCATTTTCGCATAGGTTCCAACTAACTACCTCACCAATAAACCTACTAGTAAAATCGAGTGTCAACCACAGACATAATTGGATCCAACATATTTAGGTTTGATGATATAACATAAGGAAAAATAGTTATATGTATTAGAATAAGGTTAAAATGAACAACTTACATAGGTGTTGAGTTCCCTCACAAAGCTTAAGAAATTTTTGTGTTTGAAGTAATTGGGAAGGATATCTCTAATCTAAGCTTGTCACGAGTATTATTTAATTTCATTGATCATATATTTATATACACTATATTAAACTAATATTTCTTAAACTCCTTACTAAGATTTTATTTGGCACGGCTTAATTAATTATCTTAATTAAAATATCAATAAATAATGAAACTTGTTTTTTTAAGTATGTTATATTGTCATCAAACTAACATTTATGTTTCATTAGGTTTAGATTACTTTAAAAGAAAGAGAAAAAAAGATATCTTAGTGTCTAAATAATATAGTTAAATACATCAACAATTAGAAAAAGAATCTAAGTTAAGCATGACAATGATTTAAAAAAAGGCATAATCACTTAAATAAAAACTTACCCACTTTTAAAAATGGCATAATCTCTTAAAAAATGGCATAATAACTATAAATGGAAGTGGTTCAAAAATCACTGCTAAATAATGGTTTTGCAAGGATTAAAATCATTGCTAATAATAATAGTTATAATAGCAAGAAGCAATTAATCTATTTTAGGTTCTTGATCCAACCCTATGTAGCTACAATTTTTAATATCTTCCTCCTCCTGCAAACTTAGCTACAGCCTTGCAGCTCCTCTCATGAGCTTAGGCAGTGCTGGCTGCTCCCAAAGCTCTATGACACCCAGGCTTGATCGGTTAGATTGCAAATGTGTCAATAACCAATGATGAGTTTTCACCACTTATTTCTCCGATCTATCAACCAATTGATGGGATTTTAGTCGTACAAATAGCCGCAAGTGGCCATTCCTCTCAAGTTTTTCTATTCCACATGCTCTCCTGCTCTTTACTCTTACTTTTTCTTTAAAATTTATCCTTACATTTTATTTTTTATAAGTTTCGCAACACCAATTTATACCAAATCCTTCCACATCGATTGGCTCCGATGAACTCCAAGGTTCGGCTCCATCTCTGGCTACTGGGGTGAGTTGCTTAGTTAATTTAGGTTCTACCTATGATTTTTTTTTTAAAATTGATTAGTTATAAATTTAGGCAATTTATTTAGGAATTATTTCACCTCATGTATTTGTGAGATTTTTTCACTTTATGCGTGGACATTAGAAATTTTATTGTAGTGATTCTATTTTGTAAATGCTCCTTAATGTTGATTTACATTTGCATATTTATATTTAAATATTTATCCACAAAGATTTTTCTCTTTTAAGTGAACTTGGAGTTTGATCTAAAAATTATATAGGCTGTGTCATTGAGTATATGATTAATATTAAGCTTAATAGTTTTATTACTGACTCATTCAAGCTACACCTTTTGATTGTAGTGACATCTTTCACTTATAAAATTCCTTTATATGATCACACATTTAGGTGACAACATCCTTCAATGTAGTATAATATAAGTTATTATTGACTCTTGCTCACACATATATGTGCTTATCATACTATAACATCCTTCAATATAATTTATCGTGGTTATTTTGATAAGCTAGTACGTTAAAGGTAGCTCGAACTTGAGCTTCTTGGCTCATTCATGATTTGAGCTTAACTCACTATTTGAGATTAGCTAGTGGGCTTGTCAATTTTATCTCAAAGAGTCTAGATTGAGCCGGCTCAACTCATACCCCTAGTATCCTATCATAATTTTCACTAAAAAAATTCTTTATCTTAGAGTATATTGTAACTAAAAATTAACATAATATTGAAAACAATATCTAGACCTTTGGATAATAAAATTTGATATACAAATGCCATGTCTCATTTATCTAGCAACCTCAAGATTTATTTTTGAATTTGGAATAAGCAACAAAGTATTTGTGGCTCTAGCAGCTATGCAATTAGCTGATAAAATTATAATTAATACACACATAGCAATTAATCAAGATTGAATGAAAAAATTAATATCTGTGTTAGGATTTTTTAAAAAAGGTAATCCTACATAAATTTTTATCGGTGTTGGCATAGGATTTTTTATCACAATCAAACATTCCAAAAATCTGACTTGGTAGAAGTTAGATCAACTTGCTATAAGCTTCTTTTGGTGCACTAACTTTTGTGTTAAATACACTAATAATTAAGTATTATTTGACTATTTCTCTACATTATGATAATGTCCTGATTATATTAACGGTGTTGATAATTTTTAAAATTTTCTAGTCCAAGTCAGAATAACATTGGAAAAATTTTATGTTCATACAAATTATACATTAATAGATATTTTTATTTGATAAAAGATGTCAAGGCACACTAAATCTCTAAAATATTTTTTTTATTGGGTACATGAAGTACTTATTTCTACCTCTAACTTTGAGGAATCACCATTTCAAATTGGGAAACCAACAAATTCATCTACTTTGTAGAATTGTTTATCTATCTATTCATCTTGTTTTTTTTTTTACATCTTAACATCATAACGATATTGTTTCTAAAATTAGAAACTTAGATAATGAAAATGTAATTTTATGAAATGAGTTAAACTATGTATGATTTACATGTTAAGATTGGAATTTTAAAAAGCTCCAAGTCTATTCTTAGAAGTAGATTAAAAAATATATCTTTTTCTTTCCTTTTTTACATTCAAGTTCTTCGACACCTTACATTCAAGTTGTTCTATTTCTTGCAAACGTTCTTCATGTTGCTCACTTGTTTTACACACATCTAAGCCTCAAAAATCATATTAACTCTATATCAAAAAATAAAAGTAGAATTATAGATTCATTCATTCTTGATTTGTCTAGTGTTCTACTTATTTTCATGTATTTTTATCATAAAATTAAATGATTACGGATTCTCAAGGGAGCTAACCTAGACAGTTCATCACTACACATGCACAAGTTTCCAAAGCTAATAATATTTATGAATCCAAGCTTACTTGAGTGCAAAAATTTTGGAAATAAATTTATGTTGTAGATTTGTCTTCATGTGTTGTAGAATTCATCTAACCACCACTAAAGCCATAGAATAACAAAAGTTAAAACTGCCACAAATATGCATCCATGGTGACGGTTTGAAATCTAGCTAATCAAGGGCTTTAATAGGGGTTAAAATCGTTGCTATTCAAGGGCTTTAGTGTTGCAATCCAGGATCCCTAGTATCTGATTTTGATGATGACAAATAATATTGACTGTATTACTATATTCTTCCTTAAAAAAATATAAATGTTTATTTTTGTCTGTGAGCATTAACATTTCAGGTAAGATACACACCGCTCAAGACTGCTGGAGACTCAAGACTGGGTAGACTAGGATGTAAAAGAATTTGTATTTTGTATTTTCTTTATTTTTTATTTTTTTGAGTCTGCCACAAAAGAGTGTATGCAAATGGGGTGACTATGCACACACACACAGGGGGGGAGTTTCTTTTCTGAAGATGAAATTTTTTTTAAAAGAATCATACTGTACGATTTTTAATCATACTGTATGATATGTTATTAAAACTCAGGTTTAACGACTAATTTTGAATGATTAGTTTGTGAACTAATCGTACAATAATGACAACACGAAGATGATATGCGATGGTTTGACGAGCGATTCACCTCGATAGATCATCAATTTGCGTCCATCCATCAGTACTATCAGCCACCACCACCACCTGATCAGGATCCCAACTGCTAGTTGCTTTTGCTTGTTTGTTATGTATTTCTTTTTCTTGTACTACTTTACTTCCCTATTTTGTGTGTACTCCTCTTTTTGGGGATGTCAAAAGGGGGAGAAGTTCTATATTGTTCTTGCAAAGTTCTATGTTCTCGTTGTTTGTATGCTATATTATTTTTTTTCAAGCTGCGTATATTCTTTTTATGTTGTGTTATCTTTAATCTCATTATGTTTTGTTTGTGTTTTTTTAAATATAAAAAAAATAAAAATTTTTAAATAATTATTTTTTTGTAAATCCTCCTATCTTTTAAAATCCATCATCTAGTGAGGGGGAGCTAAGGAAGCAATAACATTTATTTTGCCTATCAGATAATATTATTTGACATCAAAAGGGGGAGATTGTTGTAATCCAGGATCCTTAATATCAGATTTTGATGATAACAAACAATATTGACTAGATTACTATATTTTTCCTTGAAAAATATAAATATTTATTTTTGTCGGTGAGCACTAACATTTCAAGTAATATACACACCGCTCAAGATTGCTGGAGACTCAAGACTGGGTAGACTAGGATGTAAAAGAATTTGTATTTTGTATTTTCTTTATTTTTTATTTTTTTGAGTTTGCCACAAAAGAGTGTATGCAAATGGGGTGACCATGCACACACAGATAAGGGGAGAGTTTCTTTTCTAAAGATAAAAATTTTTTTAAAAGAAAATCGTACTGGACGATTTTTAATCATACTGTATGATATGTCCTTAAAACTCAAGCTTAACGGCTAATTCTGAATGATTAGTTTGTGAACTAATTGTACTGTACGATTATGATCGTACTGTATGATTTGTTTCTATCTCAAAACCCTAGCCACTAGCATAATTTATGTAAGATTTTGAATTGATTTTTTAACTAATCGTACTGTACGATATTAATCATACTGTACGATCATTTGAAATCTTGCCAAAATTATCCCCCATAATCAGACAATTAAATCATGGTTTCTTAATTATTGTCATTCGTACTGTACGATATGGATCGTATGGTATGAACTACAGAGACGAATTTTGTCAACCCATAGATCGTACCAGATGAAATCACAGTTTTTTGAACTATTCGTCCCAGACGATATTTATATCGTATAGGATGATGATTTGAATTGAACTATACGTACTGTACGAAGTGTACAGTGCGAGATGATTTACAGAGATGATTTTTCGTCGTCCCACAAGTCGTCCCGTATGAACAGTGAAAAATAAAATGATCGGCTAGTACGATCTATTGATGGTACTGTACGATATACTTAAAATTTGTGAACTGTTCGTCCCCCTTCATACTAGAAGAAACTGATTTTTAACTAATCGTACTGTACGATATTGGATTATACTGTACGAATTGTGTTCATCTAATTCGAATCATTAGGGTTTTTCGAAGCCTAATATAAAAATAAGCTTTTCTTATTCTTATGTATGCATGTGGGAAGAAGGTGATCTTGAGCGTGAGGGAGGAGTGTGAGGGGATCACACGGTTGCTCCAAGCTAGCTGCACGCTTGCTCCTCTTGTGGCCTTAGTGAGTTTTGTGGAAGCTCTCTAGGGAGAGAGGCTTCTAGGTCAATGTCCTCGAGGTTCTCTGCCTTCTCCAGGAGGGAGAAAAAGGAGAAGGTCTGCTGCTGTCACTAGGAGTGTGACATAGCGTCTAGTACTTTGCCACACCGAAGAAGGTGAAATTGAGTTTTGTAAAGGCTTCTTCGCCTTGCTATGTGAGCAGAAGGAGAGTCAACTTTTAATAGTGCAACTCTCGGAGTGGAGGACTCCGAGGAGTGGACGTAGGTCAAGTGACCGAACCATTATAAAAATTTATGGTGTGCTTTTTTCGTTTTCTGCATTTTACTTTTCTTGCATTTATGTTATATGTTAACTGTTTGGTGAAAAATCTGATTTTAGCTTTTCATTGTGAGATCTAGAATTTATCATCATTGTTGTAATTGAGAACGAATCATTAGCTTCTGCATTTGACTGGTTAAGTTTTTACTTTAAAGATTTGAAAAATCCTTAAAAATTAGAACTCGTGTTTAGGATTTATTTTAAAATACCAATTCACCTCCCTCTTGGTGTATCTCGTACTTTCATTTTGTGGCAATTAAAACGAATGCAAAAACTAACATTTCATCCATTCTTCCCTAGCGGTTCCTAAACTGCTGCAAAATGCTTTGCAGCGAATAATATTCATGGCAATCTTGCAGCGATTTTGTAACAATTTCAAATATTTTTGTAGCAGTTAAAACCATCACAAAAGCCTATTTAATTTTAAGTGCTGTGATAGCCTTTTTTTTGCAATGACCTCCTAGTTATTGTTTGGCTCTCGATAAGAGCTCAACAACCCCTCTGTAGTGGATCAACATTGACTTGATGGAAAGCGATCGACTTGTGAAGGGAGCGAGCAATTAAATATGAGGGAGGAGTGCCAGTCGCTCGTTTAATGATCGATTGACTTGATCTACAAAGACTCTTATGGGGAGAAAAAAAATAAAAAATTTTAAATAGATATCCCCTTGTTCAATAGGTGACTAGCTATGGAAATAATTGTTTTTTTGAATGCAACAATGAGCTCATGATTTGGATATTTTTTCATTAGCCACTTCATTACTCAATTGTTTGTTTAACGAGCAATTTGGCCTATTTTAAATTATTTATTATTATTATTATTATTATCTATTTCTTAATTACTACTTTATCAAGGGCGAGTTAACAAAATCTGTCCGCTACGCCTGAATCGTCTCGTTCCGCTAAGTTTAATCTTTCTCCAGGTAAGGAAGTCTTTGGCGGGCATCTTCGGTGGAGGAAGATGGCGGCTAGGTGCTCGGTGGATGTTGGAGGATCATGTTCCAGGGGGGGGATGACCCAAAGTTTTCGCTGTTTGAATGGAATCCGAGCCCTCGCCGAGAGCGGTCGTTTCAAGGTTTGGTTTCTAAGCTGAGGATTTTTTTTGCTTCTAGGATGACTATGGTATTTGAAATTGAATGATGCTCTTTTCTTAGTTTCCAGCTGCCTGAACTTTGCCTTATACATCATTATTATTAGTTTTATCCTAACTACATTAAATTGATATGTTGCAAGTAAAATAGATGTGAAAGATGTCAACAACTTAGAAAGGAAGGTTAATTCATCCCGAGAGAAGAATCTAGGTCGTAGGACCACTCCACCTCCACTTCTACCCCATCATATCCTTTTTGAAGGGGATTCATTGCGCGAAATCCCAAATGTCACCTTATTTCACATCTCTCTCTTTTTATGACATTTAAAGCAAATAATATCATTTGTGCTCTTATGGTTGGATTTAGGGAGGGCTTTGTGCTACCGGGCACTAGTGGATGATAAGATAGTCGAGGCTGAGGTAGATGGTTTAGCAATAGTCTTGAAGGTGGAAGTTGAATAAGATGAGATTCTAGGCTTTTTGGAGGTGATCATTTTTATTTTTGACCAAGGATAATCGAGAATCTTAAAGTCTTATCTTGTTTGATGTTATCTTGATTGATGTCATTCTATTAGGAGTCTTCTAAACTGATCATCCCTAGGTTCAAACTTAGATGGGCTATGGAACCTAATTGTCAAGTGTTAGTTTGGAATAAAATTTGAAACACATTAAATTTTTCGTCAATAGAATTTAATTTTTTTTTTGTGGTTTGATGGAAGTCCATTTTATTTTAAAAATTTTTAAATTGATATAAAGTGAAAGATTTATGAGGCATGTTGATATTCAAACATGTAGTGCTTATATACATACAGACATACATACATATGTATTCTCTCTCTCTCTCTCTCATTCATTATATATACATACATACATATATACATATTTCATTTCTAGGTAGCACTTTTGTTTGTAAAACATACCCTTTTATATAAGGAGCTTAAAATTTTTTTTGGTGATTATAGGTTGACACAAAGGTTAGGTTAGGTCTTTTTGATATTGGTAGTAATTTGGATAGAAACAAATTTATATAGAGTTTCCAATTAACATTCATTTTTGAAATTTTTTTCTTGTGAATAAACTATCAAATAAGAAAATTAAAAGTTTTAGGATAGCAATAATAATTTTTCTTGAAGTTAAAAATAAATTTTAATTGCAGTCTTAAAAATAAAATTTTTTCTTAACATGACATAATGTAGAAAAATGATTCATGTAGCTGACCACACATAGTGGAATTAAGTCTTGTTGTTGTTATTGTTGCAGAATTTAAAAATCATATTTTAACATGAAAATATATAATATCGGTCTTGCTCGATGTGTGCCTCAAAGCTTCTTGACCTTGATATGTTTGGAGCTCTTGGCTTTGATGCCAATATGATGTGGATTCATAAGATCTTGACGGTGAAGGCAATAACTTGACATGTGTCCTATTAGGGGGGTGTAATGATTATGTAAGTAGTAGTGAAAAGGGTATTCAGGATTTTGATAGATTTGGTGTTGAAATTTTTAGACTATCAAATGATAAGGTTTTTTTTAGAGGAAAAGAGAGAAGCATTCCAAATCAAAATTTTTGGATGTTAAGAACTAATAATGGTATTTTTATAGGTTTTTGATTAGTGGTTAAGAAGTAGTGATATTTTTAATCGACTTATTCACTAGAAAATTTTCTCTCTGTATGGGCTTTTGGCTTATGATATCTTACACTTATTGGAGAGTTGAATCCTTCAGAACTTATGAGAGATTTGGGAGTATGTGTAGGAGAGTTTTGAAGAGGTTGGATTTGTCTTGGGGTTGAGATAGGTTAGGTCAGAATTGTGTTGGAAAGAGGAGAAGTATAAGTGGAAAAAGAAAAGGATCATTAAAGCCCTAAGGGATTAGCCAAGCTTTATAGTGAGAATAAGGAGGATCTACATATAATATTTATTGATTTAGAGAAAAAATATGATAAAGTTCTAAGAGAAGTGCTATGGAGAGTCTTATAAAAGATAAGGGTTAATAATGCTTATATTCAAGTCATTAAGGATATGTATGCATGTTTGCAAGCTTTGTTGAAAAGCGCAAAGCAACTTGTGATTATAATTTTTTTGGAAAAATCTGATTTTTAGAATTTCAATTTTGAAATCAGACACGTTATTATGAATGATATATTATCTCGGAAGGTAAAATTATCATTCTCTAATGAGTTCAGATTATAAAACTGCAAGCTTCATCCTGGTTATCATAGTTAAATTAAAGAAGGAACTACATATGACTGCGAAGAGTTAAGATGATGTTCGATCGAGTATTTAGCTATGATAAACTGGATGTATTATCATTAATTTCATATTCTGAATCATAATGATAAATGATATATTTTCCTAAGGAAAGAAAATATCATTTATCATTAATAATTTGAATATAATAATGATGATCGATCTTAATTTTTTTATTTTCTCAAAAAAGATAATTTTCTTTCCCCCATTCTATTTAAGAGCTAAATAGAATGAGATCTTACTTTTCTGGGGCCTTGAATCTCGTAAGAAGGCAAGCCTTCATAGTTAATTATATTGTAGGGATTTTATATTTCCTACGAATACTCTCGATTAAAATAATGGTAGAAATTTCATTTAGAATTTTTAAGGAGTAATATGAAAGGAGTGATGTTAGAATTTTAAATAGGATTATATCAACTTTGAACACTTATCTTAGAGGTTAAAGGATAAGAAGTAAGAGATATTTTGAGATTCTGAAATAGTTCAGAAATACCTCAATCTATCATATGTGTTGGGCTTTAAATTTTGGGCTAGAGAAAATTTTAATTTGAGTTGTCATTTTATTAGAATTTTGGAAAGTAAATTCTCAATATTGGGGACTTATGATTTTGGGTTCGCTCCGGATCCTAAGTCTAATTTGGGCATTAAACGATAATGATCCGAACCTAACTAATGAAATGCAAATCTGGGCTTGGAGTGCCAGCTAAACCACCTAGGCACTTTAAAATCATGAGTCCAGTTTTTATGAAAGATGGGTAGACTGTTATTTAAATTTTTGAGAAATTGAGGCTGACGTCTAAAGAAGTTCCTAGTTGGCCCCTTATGTAGAGTGATTATGCTCGAATGCAATTAAAATTTTATTAATTTAATTAGTTTCTAATGCAATGCATGCTGATTAACTCTGAATGCAGAAATCATATATGTTGAACTTTAAAAATTAGGCTTAAAAAATAAGTTTTTTTTTGAGATGGACAACATGCCCTAGACAGAACTGCATCTTATTAGGTCAGGTGGTCAGTCATTACCTACAGACGGGAAGGTGCCTAGTAAGGAAGAGAAAGTAAAATATGAATGCGTGAGAACTTTCGGGCATTCCCGGGCTTACTTCTTAGATATTATTTATTTTTTTATGTGAGCCTAAAATTTTTATTAAGTTACAAGTAGAAAAATTTTCTTGTTATTCTTATGAGCCTAAACACGCTTTTTCAGGCTAAAACAAATCATGCATGCAAGAAAAAAATCTAGAAAAATATGCAATCTCTAATGCATAATTAATTTAAACATATAATCAATCATATAAAATATTTAAAGTCCATGTGGCAAGTGCCACATAATTTATAACCCAGGATTTGCAGAAATAAAAAATGGTCGGGTACTATTGACAACAACCCGGATTCTAATCCTATATAAAGACACAAATATATTTGAAAAGGGGATGTTTTTGTCTTCATTTTTTCATCTTCTTTCTTCAAGCTTCTTGGATCTGTCGGGTCCGAATGTCCAAGTGAAAAGAACTTCTCCCCGAAGGGGTGTTTTCTTTCTCCTTGGATCTCAAATCATCTTAATCTGAATCTCCAAATGAAAGAACTCTCCCCTAAGGGATGTTTTCTTCCTCTTTGGGTTTCATATTGAATGTTAAACATCCTTTTTCAAATAACTTTCACAACACTTTTGGAATTTACATTACATATATAAAAAGAAAAAAAGACTCTAATACAACCTGCACGTTATCCTAAGCAGTTATATTCAAAATCATCAAAATCATCCCAAGCAGTTATATAACTTCATTTGCTCACATTTGAGCCAATCATAATTACTTGGTCATGCTCTTTTATTTTTAAGGGGCTTAGCAATTTTTAGCACCTGTAAAAAAATCATTAGTTAAATTTTAATTTAACCCTCTTTTTATAGTCTTGCATGAGCATGACCATATGCAAAAAATTCTGTGAGCATCTAGATCGTCCTAACCTAAAAAAATTTAACGCCCATCATATCAATTCACAGATGAAATCATCACATCATAACAACAGAAATCATATTTTGATGCTTTTTTAATGGTTCATTATTGATTTGATTGATTAGATTAGTGATTTTCTGGAATTTGGTTAATTTATTAAATTTTGATGCTTTTTTAAATATTTTAATGAATTGATTAAAGGGTCCATTTTATGACTTTTTGATTTATATCAATTTCTAGAGTTTTCTTATTTTTCATAAATACTAGACCCTAAGATGAGTAAAATGACACTAAATTTGCTGAATTTGGAATTTTCTACAATTAGTTATGATTTTTTAAAATTTGAGTGTATTTTTGTACTAAGGTTGACCAAAGAGTTAACTTCTTGATTTTTAATAAATTCTAGAAATTTGGTATTTTTCATAAATATTAGACTCTGAGAGGAGTCTAATACATTTCAGTTTGCTCAATTTAAATTTTCTTGAATTAGTTATAATTTTTCAAAGTCTTAGAATTTATTTGAATTATTTAATTACCTAATTAGGGAGGATTTATGATTTTTGTTCCAAATCAGTCCCAAATCTCTTGGAACCTCCACCAAATATCACTAATGACTTTTAGGGGTGATTCCAAGTGTTTGGAATTATTTTTAATTAATTAATTGGTGATTTTTCTCTATTATTAATTTTAAATTTAGTTTAATTTCAAATCAAGGGGCTTTTAATTTTCTTTGATTATATATTCAATTATGAGTAATTAGGATTTTAATTTGTATTTTTAGGATTTAAATTGAATTAATTATGAATTAATTAAAATCCTAGGTCATTTTTAAGGGTGAATTGTGGGTTGCTTAGATGGTGGATCGGATGGATTCTAAATTCAGTGAAATTTGGATCATGGGATCACTTAATCCCAAGATCCAAACCCATCAATTTTGGCCCCATGGTGGACCTTCTAAGGTGGTCAACCAAGCCACCTAAGGTATCCCCATGGTTACCTCTAGGGAATTTTTATGGGCTATCTAGACAAGGGATTTGCATGAAATTAGGGCTGTCTAAGTCTTATCCTACTAGGCACAATCAACACGCCAAAAATCAAATCCTAATTCCCATTGGATAGTTCAATAGATTAATTTGAATTCAAAGGTCAACTAATGACCCCTAGATTCAAATTAACCAAATTATGCACTTAACCATTTCAAACAAATGGAGAAAATTTTGGACATGTCAGAGACATAGCCAAAATTAATTCCCAAAGTCTCAAGCCATGGTGAGTTCATTTAATGTCAATTTTGCGAAAATACCCTTAGGGTTCTATCTGAAATAGCCTAAGTTTCATGCATAATCATGGTTTGAGACTATAGGGATTTTGTAGGTCTCCTCAAGGCCTTTCCAATGAGCCTAAGAACACCTAAAATGGTTAAGCGTGAGGAGTTGTGAATTTTTGAAGTTTCTTGCAATTTATGGGATTTTTTAATTCGACCAAATATTAACACGCGGCGTCCTCTAATTGGTGGGTCAATCATTGGCGGCTGAGTGGATAATGCAAGATTAACCATGGCCGTCCTATGCGAGAGCATACAGCCAAGATTAACCACGCTCTAAGATCGCGAGATTTAATCTGAGTTGTTGATCAAGATCAATGGTTTTGATTGTGTCTTCCACCTCCCGCATGCCTCCGTGGCCATGAAAGTATTCCGGCGTGATCCGAGAGATCCTACCGGTGAAATTTCACCAGATTTTGCAAGGAGCATCAGAGGAATGCAAACCTTCAATTCAACGGTCATAATCCATTAGTTTGAAGGTTTACTTCACACTTGTTCGGACTACCTAGCTAGGGAGTTGGGGTTGGGATTTTTACCTCACAGAGAGCCCCTAATGCTGATGTTTTGTATCAGGATGCTTCAGGAGGAGATGGCAAAGACTTCTCCTTTAGACGTCGTGGCTGGAGGAGCACCAGAAGTGTGACTTTGAGCGAAGGGCGGAATCTTTTCATCGGACTTCGCTCGAGCTCGTCGGAAACGATCACCAAAGAGATTGGGAAGCAAGGGGAGAATTCCTGGAACTCTGGGGAGGCTTTTCGAATCGAAAGGAGCGAATGAGGTGCTCTGAGGAAGGGTGCCCTATTCAGCTTAGCTCCCATGGTGACGGACGGCCATGATTACGCCTGAGAGGCCTTGGATGGCTGCCAGCTGGAGGGAATAGCTGCACAAAGCCTCTTGAGCTCAAAGGAGGCGAGCTCAGGCTAAAAACCCCTGGATTTGACTCATGTGAGTAGGGGACCAAAAGCCATCAGTTTACTTGCCGTAGCTACCGCCAACCACCACCTGGGTCGAGGTGAGATGGAAAGAAGCATGAGGAGTTGGTGAGCTCAGGAGTAAGCTCAATTGCGTAGGAAGAGACCCAATTGCCCAACATGGCTCGGGTTGACCCAAACCTGGATGGTTTGAGTCGGTTTGGGTTCTGACCCAGGTCAAGCCAGGGGCTGGGTTGACCATGGGAGGTGCATAGGGTCATGGGCTATTCGATGTGATAGGCAATTGGGTTTGATTTGGTCTTGGTTGAGAGTTGGCTCAAGTCAAAGTGGTTTTGACCACTTTGGGCTAGCCTAAGTCTTAGCCTGAGTTGACCCAAGGGCTGGGCTAGTTAGGGCATGTGTATTGTATCATGGAGGACCCAATGGAACCCTTGGTTGGGTTAGATTTGCCTTAGGTTGGGTTTTGGCTCATGAAGAGCCCTCTTTGGGCACTTGGGTCAAGCCATATGGCTAACCCAACTGGACCTAAGTGTTGGGCCTTCAAGGGGACTCCCTTAGGGATCTAATAGGTTACCCTAGGGCCCTAGGTTGGCTTGGCAATGCCTTGGTCAATAGATTTGAGCTAGGTTCAAGTGTATGTGCATTTCGTCAAACTTGGTTGACTTGGTCAACCAAGTTGACCTAGAGTTTGGGGTTGGGTCTAATAAGTTTGAATTGATGATTTGAGACTAGTGGAGGTGGTCTCATGCCATGAAGAGGTCATTTGGTTTGAAAAGCCCATTTAAACCCTTAAGGGGCACTTTAGTCAACCATGGTTGACTTGGTCAACATGTTAAATCAAAACTTGGGTTTGAATTCAATGCACTCCTAGTGATGTCTTGGATGCATTAGAGGAGGTTCTATTGCTTAGTCTGATTGAGTTATGTTGAAGTTTAGAAAAAAACTTCAATTTTCTCCATAAGGGGCATTTTGGTCATTAGGGCCCTTGGTCAACTTTTGGTCAATTAGGGTCAACAAAAGTTCAATAATGGGTTTAACATGTCATAAAAATGATTATGAATATGCTCAAATATTTTGGAGAAGATCCCAAGGTTAAATTCCACAAGATGCAAGTTCTAGTGATATAGATTGTAAATATTTGAAGGTTTTGTAGCATTTGGATTTTAAATGAGTTTTTGGGGTTAGAGGGCTCAAATTAACTTCAAATTTGGAGGGTTGACTTTAGAGTTATGACTAATCAATATGTAATTGAAAAATCATGAATCCAAGGTTATTTAGTTTGGTTTTGAGGTGATAAAATCACCCAAAAAGGGTTATAAGACATGGGCTTTTAGTCTTGATTTTTGGTTTAAGATTTTAGATTTGATCTTAGTTTTGGATTTGGGTTTGATTGTTGAACCTCATGCAAAGATGAGGTCAACAATGCAGAAGCTGTTACTTGTGTTCAAGCCCAAGGTGGTTTGACCATGTATTTTCCTATTTAAGTTGGATTAAATCTAGGATCAGACTTAAGCCCATAACTTTTTTGCTTTAGTCATGGATGTTCTCACTAAACATTTGCAAGAGGTTGTACCCTGGTGTATGCTTTTTGCTGATGATATTCTTCTTGTTGATAATATTAGAGAGTTGAAGATAAACTTGAATTATGGAGGTCAATTTTAGAGTCAAAAGGTTTTCGTTCGAGTAGATCTAAAACCAAATATATTGAATGTAATTTTAATAGTAATATATCTAGTGGGGGGATTGTGACTTCAGGCAATCAAGTCATTAATAAGAGTACATATTTTAGATATCTTGGGTCTATTATTTAGAGTGATGGTGAAATAGATGGGGATATTATTAGTAGAATTCAAGTTGGATAGTTGAAGTGGAGGAATGCATCAAGCTTGTTGTGTGATGGAAAAGTCCCCCTCGAACTTAAGGGAAAATTCTATAAGATGGTGGTGAGACCTGCAATGCTTTTTGGTGCAGAATATTGACTATTAAAAGAGAAGCATAATATAAAGTTAAGTGTAGCATAAATGAGAATGCTCAGGTGGATGAGTGGCTTTACTCTTAGAGATATGATACGAAATGAGCATATACATGAAAAAGGTTGGAGTAGCTCCAGTTGAAGATAAGATTAGAGAGAGTCGCCTTAGATATTTTGTTCACATAAAATGGAGGCCTTCCGCTGACCTGGTTAGAAGAGTAGATGTATTAGATTTGGTTTATGTTAAGAAAGGTAGAGGTAGACCTAAAAAGATTTGGTTAGAAAATATTAGAAATAACATTTCTTTATTAGATTTAAATGATCATTTGACTCTTAACATAACATAATGGAGAAAAATGATTCATGTAGCCAACCCCACGTAGTAGGATAAAGGCTTGTTGTTGTTGTTGGATTAATCAAAATTTATCAAAGAGCAGAGTAGCCACTAAGCTTTTCCACATGAATTTTACACAATAAAAAATTTTTTATTTCGTGAATTCAAAAGTACAAAGGAAGATTTTATTTATAGGCCTTTTTCAAATCTATACAAAATTTTGAAGCCTTTGGAGTCAATAAAATGCTATTATATATAGCTTGATGACTTGTCTTAATATGAAGGGAAAGAAAACAAGAGAAAAAAAATAAAAAATAAAGCTATTAAATGTATTAATCTTCGACTAAAGCTAGATAAGATGGTTTGAGTGATTTTTAAATCAAATAATTTTTCAAGATCTTCGCCTCTTTGACTGATATTAGATTTAAATGAATTAAGCTTTTTGATTATTGGTTAATGATTTTGGAGGGATAATGGGTTGTCTATGGACTTATTTCAAGAGTTGTGCATGGTGAATAACACAAATCTTCATGTTGTGCTTTTATTTGTACTGTCTTTAACTTTTTTGTTGGTGCTACATCATATTTTATCATAAAAAACTAGTTGAGTATTGAATTAAAAATTACTTTTACTAGACAAAAGTTCTATCTCCTCCTTCCTCTTGTCCTTCTTTCTCTGATCTTTTTGGGTTATCTAACCACCCCCCCTCCTCTCTCACTCGTTTACCATTTTTTCGCTACTTCTCCCATCTTTTCGCTCAAGCAGATCATGAGACCATTAAGCTAGCCTAAAATGACAAGGATCATCTTCTTACATTGCCCATCAACTATTCAATATACATTTATGAATCCAAACATTTGAATTAACACTTTAGCTAATTATAACTTTAGAAACAAGTTATTGTCCAATTTAGATTTCAAAATTTATATAATAGCATTGTGTACCATAACAACATTTTGAATGACAATCAAAATATATATATTTTTTAAATGAAAAAAAATTGAGTGTTGTCCATGGTTTTAAAAGTCAGATAAAATTGAATTGGTTTTGGCTCTCCATTTTGAAATAACCATCTAGGATCGGTTTTGAGTATGTAATTTTGATTGGTAGCACAATATTTGGGATTTTCTTGCTAATTTTTTCTGCCTATATTTGGGCATTTTTCATTTTTTGCATGTAATATTTTCTCCAACAAAATATTTATCCATTTTCAAAGGCATTAGATTTTAAAATTGGTACCTTTGAACGAGACCACAAAGCATAAGCCATTAAACTCCCTTATAGAATTTAATTTTGTAACAAAATTTAATCAATTTAAACTGAAGAAAAACTTCAAAATTTCTCATTTATTTTTTTGTTTAAATCTTTGTTTAAGTAAACTTTCATAAATATGATATTTTGAAAATCAGATCAGATCGACTGATTTGACTAGTTCAACTATGGATCGGTTATATGGCCTATTCGATCTTGAAAATTGACCTTGCATTAAACCACCATGAACTGGTCAGAATTGACAATTCAATTGTTGAATCATTTTCGATTTTTTGAATTGATCGGTTTCGATTTATGGGCTCGGTTCAATTGCTATCCTATTTAAATAACTTAATAAATTAATTTAATAAATAAGTATAAAATATTAAATTAAATATTGAGTCTAATAAATTGATTTAAATTTAATATATTTCAATTATATAATGAGCATTAAATTTTTAGTGTTTATTTACCAATCAGGCATCAACAAAACATATTCACATGATCTCAACATCCCATGTGCCTCCCTAATAACATGAAAACTAAAAAAGCTATATAAATATGACTAAAACAAAGCTCCTAAGTGATGTAAGGTTAAATAACTTAGTTTAGAATTATAGTTTCTCAATCATAACATAAACATTATATATTTTTAAATAATTTTTTAAATAATGTGAATAATATTATTTTTAAAGCCTTAAATATAAAATCCAAAGAGAATTATATGTACTTGAAATATTCTTCACTGTTTATAACGTGGACTTCCGATGATCTGGTTATGATAGTAGATATATTAGATTTGGACTATGCTAAGAAAGGTAGAGAAAGACCTAAAATGACTTGGCTAAAAATATTAGAAATGACCTTTATTAATTTTAAATTTGATACTTAACAAGATACAATAGAGAAAAATGATTTATGTAGCCAATCCCATATAGTAGGATAAAAACTTAATGCTATTGTTGTTATTGTCTTGTTGAAGTTTAACAATTATCTCTGGATTTTTCTTGTATAACATTATCAGAAAAGATGCTAACTTCTAAAAGAATGCTTCGAGGGACCCTCTTTTGTTAGTGATAGCCTGCTCATGCACCGCCAAACCTTCTCATTAGACAAATCAATATCGTAGTCCCTCTTCATGTTTGATATGATCATTTTTGACTTTATATTAAGATTAGATGCAATGAGCTTATAATAAGTCATAGTTGAACGTGTGGTGGTCTGTCAATCAAACATCCAAAGTACAAGTTGTTCTTATTCAATGCTCTTGATCTCAACCATATTTGTGTTTATTAATTTCTTCGCTTGCAAGCTCCATGAGCATTCTTCTAAAGCGCAATGGATGTATCATATTTATTTACCTTATTTTTTAAACTTGAATTGAAAGTTCTTTTTGTTGCATGGATATGTTACATCGGCTTAAATCTCTTTTTGTTCTCAAAGAGCTATCCCATTTAAAATTGAATCGAGGACAAATTAAAATATGATGTCATTATGTCAACGACCATTAATTTGGAGGTCCTTTCAAGAACTTAACCTTATAGGATCGGGGTTATGTATGAGTTCTCCGTAACTTAAGTTATTACATTTATCCCTAATATACATGAAAAATTTGTAGACTTTATTCGTTTGCAGGTTTCAGGTTGATCACAAACTATTATAAACTCCAACAGATGCTTCAGTATGGGAGCATCTATGGAACCACTATTATCTATGTCCATATCATCACCTATTTCTACATATTCTATCTCCACATCGTCACCTATTTTTACATGTGTTATGTCTATACAGTTTGGAACCACCTACACCGGTAGAGGATAATTACTTGATTGGTCTTGTATCATCCTTATTTATCTAAAAATCAAAGCTGAAATCTTCTTTGGATCAATAGACACATATATAGGAGAACGATGTTGAATGTATAAGGATATCTCATTTAAGAAAAGGCATGGTCATAATCTATACGTAGCTCACTTGGAGGAATTAAAATTGTTGATTATACTCCACCGAAGTGATCATCACCTCTAGTTTCAAACTAAATTTATTCTTATCAACCTCTATCACTTTGTATATAAGATCTATTATATTTTCAAGGGAAATGCTTCTTTGTACCATTAATCTTTGGCTTCGTTTCCCGTGAATGTCTAGTTGACTTGCCTTTCTTCCTTCCATTCTTCGCCACATTGTGTAGTAATATTGATATTTGATTCACCTTTAGAAAATAAATGGCTAGCATTTTATTTATTGTCATTTGAACATGGTTCAGTAATGGATCAATCATATTTGAATATGGTTTGAATATATTTGAATATTGGTGGACCTATATTTGAACAATGATCGAACATGCTTTGATTGCTAGTAAAATTATAATCAGACATAATCATACCATATTCTAACCATGTTAAAATATTTGTACGAACTATGATAATACCTTGTGCGAACAATGATCAAATAAGGTTCGATAGTTGTTTGAGTAATGATTGAACAATAATATGTGATACTCTCAAACCATGTTCAATCATGGTTTTAATAAGATCCGAACAAGTTCGCGTACATATTTTAACTATTATCAAAACACATTTTTGCTAGAGCTCTGTCAAAATGATATAATCTATGATACACAATGGAAATGTAAAAAAAAAATAATACTTTTATCTAGTTGAAGTCGCCAATGAATGAAGAAATATCTAATTTAACTGATGCAATCCCGCCAAAATGTAGAAATCTTGGAGAAAGGTACGACGACGACAATAATGAAGAAAGCCGGAGTGAGGAGGGGACGTCATTTTTCCTTTAGCCTGGGTTGTAGGTCAAATAAGGGGTGTTTTGGTCTAGAGGGAATTTTCGGGCATATTTTTCTATGAAAATAAACATGGAGTATATATCTCCACTATTATGGCATATAAAATCAAATTTATCTTTCCAATACATCAAAATATAGAAAATAAAATATTGTGATTACCATGTTAATCCCAAGAGATAGCCTTGTGATAGTACAAACTTATTTTTTAATTGATTGTGGGGACTCATGATTGAGATATTATCAGTCCATGAAGTTGGCTCATATTGTAAAAAGTATTTTAATTTTGAAATTTATAAACTGAAATTTTAATAAACTTTTTAGAAGTGTAGTATTAATAATAAAAAATCAATGAAACCTATAACTACTGAAACCACTGAAACAGTAGCATGCCCGATGAGATTGAAATCGAACTGAAAACCTTGGTTGTATCCTCTATTAGTCATTGAGAGAGAACTGGTGGGCACATCCATGCCTAGTCTAGGTTGGTAGGATCTAAATAATCGTAGAACGTTTTTGGAGAATATTCGGGAGAAGTAAATTATGAGCACTTGTTATATTATGTTTATATGATCTATATTTAGTTGAATTGCATAAATTGTACTACAAATGGCTTATTTAGCTTTGATCAAGTCCTAGGACTGTAAATGAATTTTTGTTCTATCATTATCTGTTGAAAAAAAAAGAGAGACCGGCCATCATTTAAATTAATAATAATAATAATTCTATTATTTTTATAATTTTACAGAAATTTGATTGTATTTTGATCTCTTGAAAAAGAACTGCAGCTTTAAAATTTTGTAAGAAAATAGTAATATAGGAGATGCTAGGTGGCTCACGTCTTTCTAGATTTGAGAAAATTTCAGATAACTATATATAAAATGAAAATTTTACCTTTAACTTCTCTCAAAATTATATTTGTTATGGAAGCTTTGCCCCTTTAAATTTTGGATAAACTCTTTCATCTCCTTATTTGATATCGTAGCTCTGGAATTATGTACAATCCTATGAAATAAAGAGATAAAAATAATTACTTCAGATTTTAGTATGCTATTTTATATGCATATTTCAAAAAGTGAAACCAAAAGATTTAATCAGCTAAGGCATAGGGCTTGCTGAATGATTTATATACGTGAATTCCGTTTGTTGTTGGTAATCAACAACTATTATTCCCTATTTCTAAATTTTCTTCAACTGCATTTGACAGGGATGGCTATTAGATCAGTTTGGGGTTCTTCATGATGGGAAGAAACCATACCCTGGTGCCATTTCAACATGTATATCATTTATTTCATATATAAATTTATTAATATATATTTTACAATTTATAACAATTTTTTTACTGGAGATGCGGTAACATTATTTTATCCTTGTAGTGGAAAATTTAGCAAATCATGGTGCAAAGATGGTTGTTATAAGCAATTCTTCCCGGCGAGCATCCATAACAATTGAGAAACTGAAGGACCTTGGTTTTGATCCTTCTTTGTTTCTTGGAGCTGTCACAAGTGGAGAACTAACACATCAATACCTTGAAAGGTCAGGCATCTTTTTATCCCTTTTTGTTGATTAGGAGTAGGGGATCTTAGTGCATTTTCATTTCTCATCGATCATATTTAGTGATATACAACAACCCCAACCCCCCCCCCCCCCCCCCCCCCCCAAGGTTTTGATTTAAATGCCAAAATTCAATTCATCCCTTAAGACATTGTCTAAGTATTAGAGTAATTTGCCAGGTCATTCAACACAGGGGGCGGTCTTGTACATATTAAAATACAAGCGGTGAAGTGCAAATGAGATAAGTCATAGGGGGTAAAGCATACGTTGCCTTATGAAATTAGTGCTGATTAATTCGGAGATGTGTGTTGACTAAGAGAGAGAGAGAGAGAGAGAATGGCAAAATAAAAAAAATGTTTTTGAATTGAAGAGATACATCTCTTCATGAAATAACCTCCAAATCGGTCCCACCGCCAACAATGAATCATCAAATGATGCAACTCTTCGGCATCATAACTACTCTTCGGCAATGCAATCAATTAAAAAGGGAAGAAAACCGAACAAAAGAAAAAACTTACGCTCATTTTGTTCACTTGCCTTGCTTCGTCAATCTCCTGCATTCATTCAAAACTCCAATCTAGCCCTCCGCCTCTGCCTTGAGTGAAATACCCATACCTGTACACCGTCTACCTCCTACTGTTCTGACTCAAGCTCATCTTCTTCCAATTAAGCAAATCCCGATGCAAATCGACTGAACACCTTCAGCCGGCACCCAAACTCCCGCTCCGACCTACCTGTACGTGCACGACCACCCACGCCCGATCCATTCCGCCGAACCTGCTCTGTCTGTGCCAACCGAACTTGATCGAAAACCCAATCCCAGCCTTTCGTTCCCGTGAAGCCTCCTCTTGCCTGGACGTCAGTCACGAAGCTGCTTTTCCCCTTGTCAATCAGACCGGTCTCCAAACCTCACTTGCACGAACAATCAATTCGTGAATCCCTTCAGCCAAACACCCATAACCCACCCGTCCGCCTTCGACTCCTATACCAGTTCCTTTGTTTGCACCATCTCCGTGAGTGCATATAACAACACTTAAGTGTTTCAATCCATGAAATTTTACTCTCATACACAAACTTCTCTATCCATGTGTTAGCCCCATGTGCCCGCAATCCTTACCCTCACATCCGTTTCTGATTAGTTCAACACAGATTATATGTACTAACTTATATCTATTACTATGGATAACAAGATGCCTGCATTAATTATTTAAACAGAGCATTATTATGATGCTAAACTTGTTTTGCTTCCAATATGAAGATAGTAATTCAAATTATTGTTATTTACCCTTATTTATACATTAATAATTTCAGTTGGAAGTTCAAATAGTTAGCATAAAATTTTATAAATCTTAAAGGTAAGTATCTCAATTTTTGAAGAACTAAGCCATTGATCTTAGATCTGGCTAGGGTTGATTTTAAATCTGGCTGGGATGATTTAAATTTAAGACCCTAAGCCATCTATCTTAGATCTGGCTAGGAGAAAATCAAATCCAAGGCCTCGCGCCATTGATTCTAAATCCGGCCTAGAAAGTTTCAAATTCAAGACATCGCGCCGTCAATCATAGATCCGACCGAGATGGTTTCAAATTCAAGACTTCGCGTCGTTGATCTTAGATCCGGCCGAGATAATTTCAAATTGAGGACTGTTGGATCTTTATATCCATTTATAAAAGTGGAAGTGAAAATCAGGATTTAAAAAATTAAATTGAGACTTTCTCAATTTTAATTTTCTTAATAAATAATTATTTTTAAATATGAAATGAAGAAAACTTACCAAAATGTTGATTGAGATTGTAAATCTTTTTCTTCGAAACGTTGATTGAGACCGTAAGTCTTCTTCTTCTAATCACCTTATCAAATATATTTTAGTGAGTGGGCACATTCAATCAATTATTGATGAACACTCTTTCTTTTGAATGCAATTTATATTCTCAACACAATTTCATCCTTCAAAAAGAAAAGACTAAGAGACTAATTTTTTCCCATCTATCATCTTCCATCTCTCATGTAAAACTTAATTCATTCTTTTGTAAAAAAAGTTCACATATTTTCAATTTTTGGACACATTTTTTCATAAGCACATTTTCATAATTCATGAAGCATCTTTTTATTTATATTAAAATGATAATTATCATGACACATCATCTCTATCTTTAATGGCACATAATCATCATTATCTTTTAATATTAAAAAATATTTATCATGACACATCATCATCTCATGAAATAATATAAATAAAATGTGTTTGTATAACATAATGGTGTTACTAACGTAATCATAATTTAACATGTATGATTATAACACTGCCGTTGCCAGGTCCCAAGTCCTGGATGAGAAAAGTGGAGGGTTGCGTTAGGTAGTCGACAGCCAGCGTAAAACTTGTCGAATAATAATGACATGAATCCTTTAAGAAATTGTGTTAATGCTAGGGCGTCCCCTGGAAGCGACGCGTTGTATGGCCTGAATACAGCGACAAGTGTGCAAGGGCCGCTGCACCGCCGCCCGGGTGCAGTGTTAAATAGGCAAGGGTTCCCACATCAAGGACGGATGTGGGCAAAGAAGCTAGTCCATGAAACTAAAATTAGGATAGGAACTTGGAATATAGGTTCCCTTACAGGAAAATTAATGGAATTAATAGATGTTATGATTCATAGGAAGATAAATATTCTGTGCATTCAAGAAACTAAATGGGTTGGAGAGAAGGCTAAGGAGATTGATAGTTTAGGATTTAAACTTTGGTATTCGGGTAGGAGTCGTACTAGAAATGGTGTAGGCGTGATTTTAGATAAGAGTTTGAAGGATAATGTTATAAATATTAATAGAATTGGAGATAGAATTATAGCTTTAAAGATTATTGTTGATGCTAAGGTTGTTAACATTATAAGTGCTTATGCTCCTCAAGTTGGTTTGGATATGGATTCAAAATTAAAATTTTGGAATGACTTAGAAGAATTAATACAAAAGATACCTCTTGAAGAAAGAGTTTTTATTGGAGGAGATTTAAATGGACATGTTGGTAGAGAGGTAGATGATTTTAAAAGCATTCATGGTGGCCATGGTTTTGGAACGACAAATAAAGGTGGTAAGTCTATTTTAGATTTTTGTTTAGCTTATGATTTTTTAATTGCTAATACCTTATTTAAGAAAAGGAATGAGCATCTCATTACTTATAAAAATGGATATAATACAACTCAGATTGATTATTTTCTTATAAGAAAATTAGATCGTTTAGATTGCAAAGATTGTAAAGTTATTCTGAGTGAAAACTTATGTACCCAACATCGTTTATTAGTTTTGGACTTGAAGATAATGGGGAAGAAAATAAAAAATAAAGTAAAACGATTTCCTAGGATTAGATGGGGGCATTTAAAGAATATTAACAAAAATATTTTTGAGAGTAAGATTTTAGATCTTAAGATTTTGTCTGTGCATGAGAATGCTAATGTTATGTGGGAAAAAGTGGCTAGTTATATTAAGAATATTGCAAAAGATGTGCTTGGAGTTTCAAAAGGAAAAGCTCCTAATAGTAAAAATAGTTGGTGGTGGAATCCAAATGTGCAAGAAAAGATTAAAAATAAGAAGATTTGTTATAAAAATTGGTTTAATTGTAAAAATTCTGATAATTGGAAAATATATAAAGAGGCACGTAAGGAATCTAAGAAAGCAATATGCGATGCAAAGAGTTTAGCTTTTAGTGATTTATATAATAGATTAGATACTAAGGAGGGAGAAAGATATATGTATAAGCTAGCCAAACAAAGAGATAGGAGTAGTAAGGATTTAGTTCAAGTGAAGTGTATTAAGGATGAAGATCAAAAAGTACTTTTTTTAGAAGATGATATTCAACAAAGGTGGATGAGATATTTTGCTAAACTTTTTAATGAAGAATGTGAAAATAAAATTGACTGTAGTGATCTTAGCACCCTAAATGAAAATAAAGATTTATGTTTTTATCGGCGTATTAGTAAAACCGAAGTTAGAGAGGCTTTGAAGAAAATGAAGGGTGGAAAAGCTGTTGGACCTGATGATATTCCAATAGAGGTGTGGAAATGCTTAGGAGATGAAGGAATTTCTTGGCTTACTAAACTTTTTAATACTGTTTTGAAGACTAAAAAGATGCCAGATGAGTGGAGAATGAGTGTGTTAATCCCTATTTTTAAGAATAAAGGTGATGCACAAGATTGTGCGAATTATAGAGGAATTAAGTTAATGTGTCATACTTTAAAACTATGGGAACGAGTTATGGAGCATAGGTTGCGGCGTGATACTAATGTTTCTCAAAATCAATTTGGATTCATGCCGGGTAGGTCTACTATGGAAGCCATACATTTATTAAGAGGTTTGATGGAGAAATATAGAGAGAATAAGGAGGATTTACATATGATATTTATTGATTTAGAAAAAGCATATGATAAAGTTCCAAGAGAAGTGCTATGGAGAGTTCTTGAAAAGAAAAGAGTTAATAACGCTTATATTCAAATCATTAAAGATATGTATGCAGGAGCTATTACTTGTGTTCAAACACAAGGTGGTTTGACCAAGTATTTCCCTATTTCGGTTGGATTACATCAAGGATCAGCCTTAAGCCCATATCATTTTGCTTTAGTCATGGATGTTCTCACTAGACATTTGCAAGAGGATGTACCTTGGTGTATGCTTTTTGCTGATGATATTCTTCTTGTTGATAAGACTAGAGAGGGAGTTGAAGGTAAACTAGAATTGTGGAGGTCAACTTTAGAGTCTAAAGGTTTTCGCTTGAGTAGATCTAAAACGGAATATATGGAGTGTAATTTTAGTAATAATAGACCTAGTGAGGGCATTGTGACTTTGGCCGATCAAGTCATTAATAAGAGTACACGTTTTAGATATCTTGGATCTATTGTTCAGAGTGATGGTGATATAGATGGGGATATTATCAGCAGAATCCAAGTTGGATGGTTGAAGTGGAGGAATGCATCAGGCTTATTGTGTGATAGAAAAGTACCTCTCAAACTTAAGGGAAAATTCTATAAGATGGTGGTGAGACCTGCAATGCTTTATGGTGCCGAATGTTGGCCATTAAAAGAGAAGCATAATTCTAAGTTAAGTGTTGCAGAGATGAGGATGCTCAGGTGGATGAGTGGCTTTACCCTTAGAGATAGGATACGAAATGAGCATATTCGTGAAAAGGTTGGAGTAGCTCCAGTGGAAGATAAGATTAGAGAGAGTCGCCTTAGATGGTTTGGTCACGTAAAACGGCGGCCTCCCGATGACCCGGTTAGGAAAGTAGAGGTCTTAGATTTTGACTTATGTTAAGAAAGGTAGAGGTAGACCTAAAAAGACTTGGTTAGAAAATATTAAAAATGATCTTTCTTTATTAGATTTAAACGAGAATTTGACTTTTAACAGGACACAATGGAGAAAAAGGATTCATGTAGCCGACCCCACGTAGTGGGATAAAGGCTTGATGTTGTTGTTGTTGTTGTTGTTGATTATGTTACATTCTTAGCAATAGCGTTCAATTAATATATAATAGTGCTAAGGTGATAATGAAGTGATTTATGGACCTATAATTCAAGCTCTAATAAATTTGACCATTAATTTAACTTTTAAACTAATAAATCAAAATTATTAATTTCAATATTATTTCACTATAAACATGAAATTGCACTTTTAAATTTATAGTATAATTTACTCAATTTAAAAGATTGAGTTGTCATTAATTTAATCATTACATATAAAATAATCAACCATAAAAAGTTCATAATTAGAGCTAGGTAATTTTGTCATCTCACTAATTATATCTTGATCCTTGAATTCAATTAATTTTTTGATGAACAATAAACTTTGTGACCTTATCACAACATTTGAGCTCTGTCAAATTTGCCTCAAGAGCTTGCCGAATTTTTAAGGATTGTTGGAGAATAATTTTTAACTAAACCATGTAATTTAAATTAAATCTTTTAATTAATTATCTAATCAGACTTAAATTTCTAAATTAATTATGATAATTAATTGGATAATAAATTCAAAATATTCAAATAAACTAAAATCAGAAACTTAAAATCTAATTAATTAAATATATAATAATAAACCTTGATCTGAACCTTTAGTTAATTTGGTAATTAATTAACCTAATTCAATAACTAGGAAATGAATTTAATGAAATCCAAAGTTAAAGTAAAATTCATCTTATTGGATAATTCTAAATTTTAAAATTAAAACTTAAATCAAATTAAATCTTCAAAATTCATATGTTTAATTAATTTTAAATTAGATTTTAATTAAACGAATGATTGATTTATTTGAAATATATATATATATATATATATATATATATATATATATAATCTAATTTTAAATTAAAAGAATTTAAGTAATTAAATGACTAATTAACTTAAATGAATAAATTTAAAATCCAATGTTAAATTACAATCGAATCAATTGTAAGTTTGAAAAGTTCACTAGAGCAATTAATTTAAGACTCAAATATAAAACCAGAACTTTAATTAGTTGAACTAATTTATTTAAAATCACTTAATTAATAAAATCAATTGAGTTTAAATTTCCAACTTAAATAAATTTAGTAATAGAAATTTAAACAATAAATAACTAATGAATTAAATTTGAAATTTAAAGTTAATTGATCTATGTTAAAAATCTAATTAATTTAAATCTCAATCAATTTATCAAAATAAATCAGAAAACTTTAAAGTAATTAAAATTAAAACCTAATTTAATTAACAAAGATTTAATGAATGAAATAATTAATTAAATTTAAAACTTTAAGTTTAATTGAATTAATTGAAAAACAAACTTAATGTAAATAATTAAGTAATTTTAAAATTTACAATCAATTTGAATAATACAATTAATGAGCCGAGTAATTGATTTTAAACTAAAACTTAATTTCAATTAAAAATTCATTTAATTAATTAATACAAATAATTAATGCAATTAAATCAGAATTAAATAAAATAAAATTCAGAACAATGTTCACAGTAAGTGGCGATGTATAACTCACACTAAAACATAAACTCCAAAAAAAAAAACTAATGAAAATAGAAAATAGAAACAAATCCTAATCTAAACCCAACTCCTGGCAAAGCCCTAAGCTCCTAGCAAACTCCAGTTCTTGTTAAATACTGCGACTGCAAGCTCTTTAAATTGTTGGCCACGAGCACCTGCAAACAAGCAGACAAAAGTCACCACATCATAAATAAAATTAATACTGTAAAGAGTAAAGCTAACTACTGCAGGTAGAACAAAGTGCTGGAAAACGGGTAAAGATCAAACAACAATGCTATAAGTAGAGTGACAAACTACTGTAGTAGGAAAAGCTACGAGCACAAAATAAAAAGACATTGACACTAGTGTCAAAACCCTGAAGTCTGCGAAATCCTAAATCCCTAACCCTGACAAGTTTCAATGAAGGTCGTAAGTCCGACTTTAGGAGAAATCTTTAGGTAAAAATGACCTAACCCCTAATCCCTAAAATTCTGTCCAACAACTTCTAATAGAAGTCGTAAGTCCGACTTCTGAGGGAAATATTTAGATAATAATATAACTCTAGACCCATAACATGGGCATCCTAGTCTATAGGGATAAGTTGTAAGACCCACCATACAGACCACTTAGCTTACAAGGCTAGGTTGTAAGACTCCTCGTCAAGCAATTTATAAATCTTGAAGCCATAGGACCTGCCCTTCAAATCCCCTAGGCATCTTTGTCTATAGGGATAAGCTATAAGACTCGCTATTTGGGCCACCTCTAATAGAGGCCGTAAGATCCACTATTAGGGCTATTTTCAAATGAAAACCATAAGCTCCTATCCATCAATCACATGGGCAACTCTTAAGTGAGCCATAAGCCCCAACCCAAACCAAACCAAATTAAAATCCACATTTCTCCATTTCAGTTTACTTGAGATTCCTAAGAGGAGGCAAATCATGCCTGCTAATCAGATTCTCTGAATGCTACAATTAATAGTTGTTAGTGTTGGTAGACTGAATCAATCGTATACCCAGGACGACGGAACTATGGGATCTTGATCTGGTGTACCATCATCCTCCATAACTAAGATTAAAACACTGTTGCATATTTCTACACTTCTTGCACAAACTAAATATATTTCATCTTTAATCGAGAATGCTTTTTTAATGTGTTAGGAGGGGTAATTAACTATGAGGGCTTGCGCTCATAGGAAGTAGAATCCAGATCTAAATGAACCATGACACTACTCTCAGGAGAAAGCTAGTTAAATGTTAAATTCAATCTACCTCAGGGAAAATAATGAACCTTAAGGTTGTGAGAGCGAGGTTCGCATCTATATTTTTAGAGAGAATAGATTTCTGACGACTCCACTGTGGATTACTTCTCTCTCCATCTCTTTAAATGTTTATTATAAAATCATATTTTCTTGTGCAACAAAAATTAGGTTGACTCTAATTCCTGTAAGTTCTATTACTGATTACTGAAATTTCACCTGTTAAGAACATGATGACCATTAAGCTTGGGGAAGGAGCAAGAGTCCAATTACTCGAAACTGTCATCGATATTGGCCATGCTGGTGCCATGCTACAATTCAGAATTGTTTCCGAAGTGTTTGAGTTCCTTCCTGGTGAAGCTGCACCAACCAGAGAGATTATGACTGAGAATGCTATTTTTCAACCAACTTACCAAGCATGTGACCAATTCCAGGAAAGCTCTCATGAAATATTTCTTATAAAACATATGCATAAATTTCTCAATGTAATGCATATAAAGCATAACTATTTCGAAAAGTTCAGCTCAGAAAGTTGTATAGGGCTATTTCATTACATCAAGTGATATTTCTATCTTTTTCAAATCAGTCCTATAATTAAATGCATTATCGAATATTCAATATTGATAGATATTTGAGAATAACTAAAGGGCTTTTCGGCATTCAAATTAGAAAGACAATGGCTCCTAAGTTTTTTTTTTAATATTAATGGTCTTTCTGCTACTGACCAACTAACAGTAAATACGGTTAATTGGCTGTTCAAATGCCCAAGTAACTACCAGCACGTTGGCACGTCGTCAGACGTGTGCTTCGATCATCATTCATATAAAAGTAAAATAGGAATGAAGAGTGGAGCTTATGCTTACTGGTGTTCAATTTCTTTCTGGGGCGATTAAGAATTTCCTCTCTCTTGTTGATTTGAGATCGGCTGAAAGAAATGCAAGTCTACAGTCCAAAATCCTTGCACAGCCCTCTTTACCTCCAAGCCTGGACACCAAATCCGCATGAAGGAAGCTCGACTCTGTGCGAACGAAGGTTGAGCTGTGCCACTCAAAGCCTTTTACTTCGTCTGTGAACAAGCCCAAGCCCTAGCGGCCCCTTCCTTTTCGTCAACCGGTCTAGCCTCCTCAGTCAGACGTCTTGTCGAACCCCTTAGTTCTGTCCGAGTCGTCTGCTACCCATTTCGAAGCTTCCTGTCGTGAAGCTTCCACCCATGAGCCACGCTGAGAGTCAGGTCTGACTGCACCTCTGGGACTTCTCCACGCTCGGCCCAAGCGAAATCGACCCCCGCTCCGTCTGCGCCCTAGCACCACACTGTCTGATCCTGTTTGAGGCTTCCCCACGTGAGCAGCTTTAGGTAGTTCAGCTCAGGGCCAACTCAATCGAACGAATGAGCAAGCCCTGTATTTCGATTTCTCCAATATCCGCCTCCGTACAGATCGCTTATTTTTGGATTTTTTCAAACAGTTAGCGGGAGAAGAATATTAGGCCAGTAATATTAATAATAATTACTCTTCCGATAATATTACCTAACAGATAATATTAATAATAATTTAAAATCACTTAATTAATAAAGTCAATTTAATTTAAATTTCTAACTTAAATAAAATTAGTAAGTGAAATTTAAAAATTAAATAACTAATCAATTAAATTTGAAATTTAATGTTAATTGATCTATGTTAAAAATCTAATTAATTTAAATCTCAATGAATTTACCAAAATAAATCAAAAAACTTTAAAGTAATTAAAATTAAAACCCAATTTAATTAACAAAGATTTAATGAATGAAATAATTAAATAAATTTAAAACTTTTAAGTTAATTGAAATTAATTGAGAAACCAACTTAATTTAAATAATTATGTAATTTTAAAATGTACAATCAATTTGAAAAATATAATTAATGAGCCAAGCAATTGATTTTAAATTAAAATTTAACTTCAATTAAAAAATTAAATAATTAATTAATATAATTAATTAAAGCAATTAAATCAAAATTAAATAAAATAAAATTCAGAATAATGTTCACATTAAGTGACGCTGTCCAACTCACACTAAAACATAAACTTCTAAAAAAAACCTAACCAAAACATAAAACAGAAACAAATCCTTATCTAAACCCAGCTCCTGGCAAAGCCCCAAGCTCTTGGCAAACTTCAGCTCCTGGAAAATTCTGTGACTGCAAGCTTTAGCCTCTTGCGACTGCAAGCTTTCTAAACTACTGGCCACATGCACCTACAAACAAGCAGACAAATGTCAGTATATCATAAATAAAATTAATACTGAAATGAATAAAGCTAACTACTGCAGGTAGAACAAAGTGCTGAAAATAGATAAAAGAACAAATAACAGTGCTAAAGTAGAGTGACAAACTACTGCAATAGGAAAAACTATGAGTACAAAACAACAAGACATAGACGCTGGCATCAAAACCCTGAAGTGTAAGAAACCCTAAACCCCTAACCCCTGACAACTTTCAATGAAGGGCGGTAAGTCCGACTTTAGGGGAAATTTTTAGGTAAAAATGACCTAAACACTAATCCCTGAAATTTCGTCCGATAACTTCTAATAGAAGCCATAAGTCTGACTTATGAGAGAAATGTTTAGATAATAACATAACCCTAGACCCCTCACACGGGCATCATGATCTACAGGGTTAGGTTGTAAGACCTATCATACGGGTCACTTAGCTTACAAGGCTTGGTCGTAAGACCAGTCGTCAGACAACTTTTAAATCTAGAAGCCATAAGACCTACCCATCCAAATTCTTATGGGCATCTTAGTCTATAGGACTAAGTTATAAGACCCACTATTTGGGTCACCTCTAATAAAGGCCATAAGATCCACTATTAGGGTTACTTTCAAATGAAAGCCGTAAGCCCCTTTCCAAATCCAATCACATGGGCAACTCTTAAGCAGAGCCATAAGCCCCAACTCAAATCAAACCAAATTAAAATCCACATTGCTCCACTTCAGTTTACTCGGGATCCCTAAGCGAAGGCAACACATAGCTGCTAATCATATTCTCTGGACACTACAATCAATGATTGCTAGTGTTGGTAGACTGAAACCCAAGGTATACCTGGGACAACGGAACCATGGGATCTTGATCGGGCGTACCTTCATCCCCCATAACTAAGATTAAAACACTATTGCACATTTTCACACTTCTTGCACAAACTAAATATATTTCATCTTTAATCGAGAGTGCTCATCTAATGCGTTAGGAGGGATAATTAAATGAGGGCTTGCGCTCATAGGAAGTAGAATCCAGATTTAAATGAACCCTGACACTATTCTCAGGAGAATTTGGTTAAATATTAAATTCAATCTACCTCAGAAAAAATAAGGAACCTTAAGCTTGTAAGAGCGAGATTCACACCTATATTTTTGTTAGATCGAACAGATTTCTTGCGACTTCACTGGGGATTGCTTCTCTCTCCATCTTTGGATGAAATACATCTAATTTTAAACATCTAAAATATATACATACGCAGATGTTTATTATAAAATCATTTTTTCCTGTGCAATAGAGATCAGGTTGATTCTAATCCCTTCAAGTTCTATTTTTGAAATGTCACCTATTAAGAACATGATGACCATTAGGCTTGGGGAAGGAGCAAGAGTCCAATTCCCCCAAAATGTCATTGATATTGGCTGTGCTGTTGCCATTCTACAATTCAGAACTATTTTCAAAGTGTTTGAGTTCCTTCTTGGTGAAGATGCACCAATCAGGGAGATGATGACTGAGAATGCTATTGCATCGAAAGAAAGCATAAGTCTGGATCAAAATCTCAGAAAGAAAAAAAAAGAAAAAACTAATAAGGCATAAAACTGTATCAAAAATACATCGACACCATTGATGAATATCAGCAACCTCCAAGGCGACCTATCAGGCTAGAGGAATACATGGTTGATTTATATCTTGACTCGAAATCAGAAAAAGAAGAGGGTATTCCAATCGAGACTTGCCGAGTCATAAATAAATGAGGTAGAAGAGCTGCGAGAGGACACAATGCACCTCTTGCTATCCATAAAGCTGATGTGAAAATGCATTCTAAGGAAGTACATCAGACACCAGCACCTTTTATTAATTCGGATGAAGAACTACACTTCCTCGATGAAGAAAGTGATAATAAGGGTAAGATGACCCTTAAAGAAAAATGCCCAAAACTTAGAAGCAGCTCAGATTCTGACAACAACAACAACAACAACAACATCAAGCCTTTGTCCCACTACGTGGGGTCGGCAACATGAATCCTTTTTCTCCATTGTGTCCGGTTCAAAGTTAAATTCTCGTTTAAATCTAATAAAGAAAGATCATTTCTAATATTTTCTAACCAAGTCTTTTTAGATCAAGCAGCTCAGATTCTAAGAAAGTTGAAAATATGGAAACTTCAAAGAACTCTCAAGTTGAAGCAAGTTCATCTTTATAGGTGATACAAATCTAGCTAAGAAGTGGAAAGCAAGTTCTGCTACCTCAAAAGAAAATAAAGAATAAAGAGAAGAGCATTCAACTTAACGAAACTGTTATTCCACAAGATTCCCTTAAACCTAAAGTAACCAGTGCAAATGTGGATTACAATATATTATCCCATCTCCGCAAATTACCTGTGCTGCTGAGTATCTATGACACCCTTCTAATGTCTAAGAACATTCGGAAAACACTCATTAAAGCTTTGTAGAATCCTGAACAGTAGGAGGCGTTCTTTGCTGAGCAAAGTATGAAAAAAGATTTATATATGCAGAATACTACTACAATCACTTTATGTGATAGTGATCTGCTCCTGGGAACTGCAAATCATAATTGGCACTATATGTTATTGCGAAGAGTAACAATGTCGAAATAAATATAATTTTGATCGATCCAGGTTCCTCTGTTAATTTAATGAGCCTCAAAATGCTAAAAGAATTGGCCCTGGATGTCCAATATCTGAACAGAAGCACGGTGTTTCTGCAAGGATTCAATGAAAAAGGATAAAGAACCCTGAGATCCTTGGTCGTGCCTCTGAACTTTGGGGAACTCAATACAGAGGTGAGATTTTACATAATTGATTACAACACATCATACAAGACAGTTTTCATAAGTTCATAACTCCCCGAGTATGGTATAGTGTGCCTTCAACACTTTATTAAGGTATGAAATATAATCGAGATAATGAAGAACATCGCATTGATGTTGATGAGCAACCGTTCTTAGTGCATGAAGTTAAGATCTATAATGACGTCAAGTTCTTTATAATGCGAAAGGCAAAAGGCAGCGAACTTCCGAAAATTTTGGCCGCTACGCTGGATAAAGGAAAGCCGAAAGATAAATGCAATAATCAATTGAAGCAAATTTGCTCAGTGCCTCACCTTGGTAGTGATACCGAAGTGGATGATGATATCTCCGTAACTTTTAAACTCCTAATCATAGGGAAAAGAAGTGAACTATCAACCGTCCTTTTTTATTACGAAGCTAATCATTCAAACAAGCTACGGTGTTCAACAAATCGAGCATTTAGGAAGAAGAAGAATTTCTTTATTAACCTAAGGGTACTACATAATTTCAGGAGGAAGGGGACCCAGACCCAATTCTATATCTAAGAAATTGAAGGAAGTATCAATTTTGATGATAAGGGTATCTGAAAAGCATATATCTACAGATATTATCAAAATAGTACCCATGCTAGTGGAGCTTTCCAAAACATTGACTATGTTGTCAAATACAAATATAAAAATGTAACTTTCTACGTTCCCCCAAAAGAGGTTTCAATGAACGCGGATCCTTTTTCTATAAAATCAAGAGTGATACTGCATCACACTACTCATGAAATATAATGCGAAGATGATTGAGAATACGGAGATATGTTTATAATCATTCCTCAATATCCTCCACCCATTATGAGAAAGCTTATGGAGAGAAATATCTTTTTCGTACAAACAAGCAGATGAGCCCATTATTTCAGAGAACTCTGGCATAACGAGCATGCACAAATGCCTATTAGCAATAGTTGTCTACAACATGAGATCTCGGATATGCTTGGCATTCATATCTTACACGAGTAGCATTCTATCATTATCTTGAGTACCCCTGACATTTGCGTCTTACATACGCAACCTCTTATACTATTACAGACAAGGAGGAGGGACCATCGGACTGAAAATCAAACAGAAGATCTGATTGTAAATCTAAAAGAAGTTTTAAAAGAGTTTGAAGAAGGTAGTCAAGCTACGGTAGACGAGCTCAAAGAAATAAATTTGGGTATCGAAGATCTCAAACCTACATTTCCTTAGCGTTAGCCTCTCACAGGACAAAGTAGAGAAGCTGAGAATATTACTTCTCAAATACAAAGACTGTTTCGCATGGAACTACACTAAATGTCTGGATTATCACTAGAGGTGGTAGTGCATAAACTATCTATCGAAACCGGAATAACACCTGTCAAGCAAGAACCCAGGCGAATGCAACTTGAAATTGAAGAACGGGTCATTGCTAAAACCAAGAAGCTATTGAAGCTGATTTTATTCGAGAAGAGAAGTATGCTGACTGGATTTCTAATATCGTTCCAGTAAAGAAAAATAATGGTTAAATCCGTGTCTGTATAAACTACCGGAATTTAAACAAAGCATGCTCAAAGGATGATTTCTCACTACTTAATGCAGAACTTATGGTCGATAATACATCAAACCATGACATGTTCTCATTTATGGATGGATCATTGAGCTATAATCAAATTAAAATGGATCCGGAAGATGAAAAACATGCCTCATTTTGAACTCCCATCGGCATATATTGCTATAAGGTGAGGTCATTTGGCTTGAAAAATGCTAGGGCCACTATCAAAGAGCGATGACTCAAATCTTCGATGATTTAATTCATAAACATGTTGAATGTTATGTTGATGACTTGGTTGTGAAAAGTAAAGTTCAACATGAGTATGCAAATGATCTTAGGATTGTATATGAAAGAATTCGAAAATTCAATTTGAAAATGAATCCATTGAAATGTGCTTTCGGTGTTACATCCAGAGAATTTCTTGGATTTATTGTATGCTATAGGGGAATCGAAATCGACCCCTCTAAAATTAAAGCAATCGTTAAAGTACCATCTCCAAAAGTTCTAAAATAGCTTCGTTCAATCCAGGGTAGATTGGCATACATTTGAATGTTTATATCTAACTTTTTAGGTAGATGTCAACCATTCGAACGTCTAATGAAGAAAAATACACCTGTTATATAGGATGATGCTTGTTAGGAAGCATTTGATAGGATAAAATAATATTTGCTACATCCTCCAATTCTTACTGCCCCTTTCCAGGGGAAACCTCTAATTCGATATACAACAGCTTTTGAAGAATCACTCGGAGCGTTGCTAGCATAAACTAATGAAGATGACAAAGAAAACGCCCTTTATTATACCAGTCGACGATTAATAGGTACAGAATCTAATATTCACCAATTGAAAAACAATGTTTACTATTAATTTTTACCGCTAAAAAACTCCGACATTATATGTTATCCCATAAAATCACTTTAATATCGAAAATGGATCCCTTAAAATTTCTAATGACTAGACTCTCTCCCATTGATCATCTAGCTAAGTGTGTTGTCTTGCTGATGCAATTTTACATAACATATATGTCATAAAAAGTAAAGAAATGATAGACTCTAGCTGATTTTCTAGCAGTCATCATTTCCTTGCAGATTCTCCACTCAATGATGAATTGCCAGATGAGCGAACACTCGAAGTGAAAGAAAAAGAAAATATGCAAAAATGGGAGCTTTATTTTGATAGAGCTTCATCAATAAAACCAACCATGTCACCTAAATTTTTGGCAATTCAGGTGGGCGTTTGCCTTATATTTATTACACCACAAAAAGGGATACTCCGATATTCCTACAGCTTAACAGAACCTCGCACTAACAATGAGGCTGAATATGAAGCCTTAATAGGGGGTCTTGAGCTAGCGATTAATATAAAAATTCAGAAATTCTATATATATGGAGATTCTTAACTCATAATCAAACAAATAATAGGTGTTTTCAAAATGAACAAGCCTGAATTAATTTCATATTATGAGTATGCTCTGAAACTCTAACAAATTCTTGAAGTAACTCTCACTAGAATTACACAGTGAAAATGGAAAAATCGATGTGCTGGTAAAGCTAGCCAAAGAACTAGCAAATTCTCAGGAGGATCTATTTCTCATAACTATTTAAAATAAGTATGCATTAACTCTAACTGTCATACAAGATGATGAAGGGAAAGAAATTCAAGGAAGCCTGGCTATATCTGATTAAAATGATTGGAGAGAGCCATTCATCAGATATTTCAAGGAAGAGAAATTGCTCGAAAATAAATCTATGGCTTCGTAAATATCATGAAGATCATTAAGATATGCTTTTATGAATGATACACTATATCGTAGATCATTTGATCAAATGTGGCTACGATGTATGGGTCCTGATGAATCCCAAAAGTCATAAGTGAAGTTTACGAATGATTGTTTGGTGCACATCAATTTGGTCCGAAAATGAAAATCAAAATCAAATGTATGGGATATTATTGTCATAGCATGGTTCAAGATTGCATCGACCATGCTAAGAAATGCCATCAATGTCAAATCTATGGAGATATTATGCATCGATTTCCCAACCCGTTACATCTAATGGTAGCGTCATGGCTATTTAAAAACTGGGGTACCTATATAATTGGTCATATAGAACCACCATCTTCTTTAGGACATCGGTTCATCCTCGCTGCTACTGAATACTTTTCAAAATGGGCTGAAGTAATTCTCTTGAGAGAAGTTAAAACAGATAATGTGATGAAATTCTTTCGAGATAACATTGTCTAGAGTCATATCTGATAATGGTACCGTCTTTAAAAATGCTAAAATTTATAAATTTATCAAGCGACATAAAATAGATTAGCATTATTCTTCGATATACAATCCAAAAGCCAATGATTTTGTTGAAGCTTTTAATAAAACCTTGATAAAATTTCTTAAAAATATTCTCTCTAAAAAAAGTGAGAATGATACGATAAGTTGATAGAAGCTTTGTGGGCATATCGTATCACTTATAAAACTGCAATGCAAGCCACTTCATATTTGTTGGTTTTCAGAACTAAGGCAATATTACCTCTTGAGGTCAAGTTGCTGTCTCTTCGTATTGCTGTCAATATGAATTAACTAAAAAAGAAAATGATCTTCTATGACTTGAAGAACTTGAAGCTCTTGATGAAGTTCTACTTCAAGCACAACAAAGACTAGAATCCTGCAAAATAAGAATGACTAGGGCCTATAATCGAATGGTTCATCCTAAAAGCTTCAAGGTGGGTGAACTTGTTCTAGTTCGTCATAGACCTAAAAGGTCAAAGGTCCATGCCACCAATAAATGATCAATATATGAAGAAATATCACACATAACTACTTAACTAAAAAGATGTAATGTATGAAAATTATCTTGCAAGACAGCAAATAAATCTCAATTCCCTCTTGAAAGATAGGAGACAATTTTTATATTCTCTTGCAAGGCAGGAGATAAATTTAAATTCCCTCCTGAAAGATAGGAGGCAATTTTTATATTCTTCTACAAAGCAGGAGATAAATCCAATCCCCTCCTGGAAGACAGCAAGCAATTTTATATCTCCTGTAAAGCAAGAGATGCTATATATACACTTGCAAGGTAGAAAAATAACTTTTTAATCTCCTCCTATAAAGAAAGAAGATAATTTTTATAATATACCCCTTTACCAAATAAAGGAAGGAAATTATGAAACTTCACATTGACTGAATGATCCACCATTATAGTCTACTGCTAAAATTGTGTCGCTCACAAACCTAAGGATCGAGTTAAATCCACAAGTTTAACAAGCCTAAGGGCCGAATTTTATAAAATTTTCATGCTCATAAACCTACTGGTCGAGTCAATTATATAAGTTCAATAAGTCTAAAGATCGAACCTCTAAATCTTCTCATGCTCACAAACTTAAGGGTCGAGCTAAAATCCATTGGTTCAATAAGCCTAAGGGTTGAACCTTACAAATTTTACATGCTCATAAACTTAAGGGTCGAGCTATTTTCATCAACCTAAATGGTTGAAACGAAATACAAGTTCAACAAGTCTAAGGATCGAATCTCTAAAAATATTTCATGCTCACAAACCTAAGGGTTGAGCTAAACTCTATTGGTTCAATAAGTCTAAAGACCAAACCTCTAAGCTCTTTTATGCTCACAAACTTAAGGATCGAGCTAAAATCCATTGGTTCAATAAGCCTAAGGAATGAACCTTTAAAAACTTTTATGCTCACAAACCATAGGGTCGAGCTATTTTCATCAGCCTATCTAAAATGTTGAAATCATACATAAGTTCAACAAGCCTAAGGGCCGAATCTTATAAATATTTCATTCTCATAAACCTAAAGGTCATGCTATGTTCATCAATCTACCTAATGGGTTATAAACTTAATATAAGTTCAACAAGTTTAAACGACCGAGCTGCTAAACACTCAATATGCTTACAAATCTAAAGGTCGAGCTATTTTACTCAATCTAAATGATTGAAAGAACGACAAAAGAGCGACGATGAATATATATGCGAAATATGTTCGAAAATACTACAATGAATTAATTGTGTGAAAGTTACGCAATAAATTCGTTGGGAGGTAATTTGTTCACTTAAGAGAGAGAGACAGAGAACGGCAAAATAAAAAAAAGGGTTTTTAAATTGAAGATACTACAATGAATTGCCAAATGATGCAACTCTTCAGCATCATAACTACTCTTCGGCAATGCAATCAATAAAAGGGGAAGAAAACCGAACAAAAGAAAAAACGTACGCTCGTTCTATTCACTCGCCTTGCTTTGTTAATCTCCCACAATCCTTCAAAACTCCAATCTAGCCCTCCGCCTCTGCCTTGCATGAAATACCCGTACCTGTACGCCGTCTACCTCCTACTGTTCTGGCTCAAGCCCATCTTCTTCCAATTAAACAAATCCTGACGCAAACCAATTGAACACCTTCAGCCGACACCCAAACTCCCTCTCCGACCTTTCTATACGCGCACAATCACCCACGCCCGAACCGATTCTGCCGAACCTGCTCTGTCTGTGTCGACTGAACTCGATTGAAAGCCCAGACCCAGCCTCCCATTCGTGTGAAGCCTCCTCTTGCCTGGACGTCGATCCCGAAGCCGCTTTTGCCTCTGTCAATCAGATCGGTCTCCTAGCCTCACTTGCACGAACAGTTAGTTCGTGAATCCCTTCGGCCAAACACCCATAACCCAGCAGTCCACCTTCAACGCCTATACCACTGCCTTTGTTTGCACTATCTCCGTGAGTGCATATAGCAGCACTTAAGTTTTTCAATCCATGCAATTTTACTCTCATACACGAATCGCTCTATCCATGTGTTAGCCCCTTGTGCCCGTAATCCTTTCCCTCACGTCCGTTTTTGATTAGTTCAACACAGATTATATGTGCTAACTTATATCTATTGCTATGGATAACAAGATGCCTGCATTAATTATTTAAACAGAGCATTATTATGATGCTAAACTGATTTTGCTTCCAATATGAAGACAATAATTCAAATTATTTATATTTACCCTTGTTTATATATTAATAATTTCAGCCATAAGTTTAAATAATTAGAGTAAAATTTTATAAATCTTAAAGGTAGATATCTTAATTTCTGAAGACCTGAGCCATTGATTTTAGATCTGGTTAGGAGAATTATCAAATTAAAAATATGTGTCGTTGATTTTAAATCCGATCAGGATGATTTTAAATTCAAGACTCTAAGTCATCAATCTTAGATCTAACTAGGAGAAAATCAAATCTAAGACCTTGCTCTGTTGATTTCAAATATGATCGAGATGATTTCAAATTTAAGACCTCTCGCTGTTAATCTTAATCCAACTGAGATGGTTTCAAATTCAGGACCTCATGTCGTCGATCTTAGATTCGACCGAGATCGTTTCAAATTGAAGACCTCACGCCATCGACCTTAGGTCCGGTTGACATGGTTTTAAATTCAAGGCCTCGTGCTGACCTTAGGTCTCCTTAGGTTCGGTCGGGAAAAAGTTATCGGCAAGTGCCGTCCTGACCTCCCCACGAAGGGAGGGGACGCTGAGAGGTTGCTAAAATTGTTTAAGAAATTACTTAATTGGAGAACGATTAGACTTGAATATTAATTGATTAATTTGATTAATTAATCAATTGAATTATTTAAAATTAATTTATTAAAATAAAGTTGATTAATTAGAAAAATAAAATTAATTGAAATTAATTAATGAAAGATTAATCAATTGAAATTTAATTTTAATTAATAAAATTCGTTGGAATTAATTAATTGAAATGAATTAATTAATATCAATCAATTAATTAAACCTAATTAATTAATTGAAATTAATTAATTAAACAAAATAATCAAAATCAATTGATTAATTAAATTAGTTAATTAATTGAAATTAAAATAATTGAAATTTGATTAATTTATCGAAATTAATTTATTAATTTAAAATTTTGAGTGAATTTAAAAATCTGAGAGCAATTTAAAACTCAAGAGCAATAGAATTTACATTTAATTGGTTGATTAAAAAAACTTTTTTTAATTAATTAAATTGATTAAATGATCAATTAATGTGAAGAGAGCAACTTTAATATCTGAAGATTTTCTATTTAAATAATATAAAATAATAAAAAAAGAGAGCAGTTTTTAGTAATCAACATGTACAACTCAACACTAAAACTCTCAAACACAGTGCACTCCAAACCCTCACAAACTCTCATACTCTCCAAACAACACTAAAACTCAACCAACAAACTCACACACTCAACACAAACAACTCTCGAACTGTCCAACTCACAAAAACTTCGCTCTCCAAATCTTGTACAAAAATCTCCAAAATAGCACTAGCTCCTGCAACAAGCAAATAAAATTAATTAGCATTGTAATTAAATTAATATAAAAATAAATGCAAAAGCAGGAAAAAGAACAAGTGTTATGCTAAGCTGTAGACAAAGAGTAGAACAGGCTACTGAAAGTAGAACAGTGCTAAAAGAAAAAAGAGCAGGGTAAAGTGCTGAACTACACAACAACTGCTGGCAAGTATCGAGCTATTAAACAACTGGAAACTACAGTTTAGTGTCAAGCTAACAAATAATTATTGTCCACTCAAACAAACAAACAATTAAATCTTTGGGCATCCTAGTTTATAGGATTAGGTTATAAGACCTACTATTGGGCCACTTTTAAGTGAAGTAATAAGACCCACATTTTAAGAAATTTTTAAGTAAAATGCAACATCCCTAAAATCTCAACTAAATTCAAATTAACGGGCAGTTTAGCTTATAAGGCTAAATTGTAAGACCCACCAATGAGCTACTTCCAAAGAGAAGTAGTAAGACTCGTCCTACCCAAATAATTAGGTAGCTTTTAATAGGAGTCACGAGATCTATTATTTGAGAAATTTCTAAATAAAATATCAAATTCAAATTAACGGGCAGCCCTACTGTAGAGCGAAGTTGTAAGACCTATCTTTAGGCAACTCATGAGTAGAGCTGTAAGTTCCACTCCAAATTAAACTTAGGTATCTCTAAAAGTTGTAAGACCTGTTACTTAAGAGAAACTCCTTTCAAATTGAATCTAAACCTTTGAGCAGCCTTGCTGTAGAGCCAGATTTTAAGACCCACCAATGGGCTACTTTTAATAGAAGCCGTAAGACCCCCTTCAATTCAAACTTCTGAGTAACTTCTAAATGAGGTTGTAAACCCTAAACCAAATTAATTTTTGAGTATTCTAATAGATGTAAATCCCAAAATCTAATAAAACTAAAATTTACATCTAATCTCCTCAGTTTAATTGGGATACCTGAGAGGAGGCAACCCATTGCTGCTAGTTAGATTTCTTGGATACTATGGTAAATAATTGTTAGTGTTGATAGACTGAAACCTACGGTATACTCGGGACGACAGAACCATGGGATCTTGATCGGGTTTACCTTCATTTTCCTCACAATTGAGACTAAAGCATCTAAAAAATTGTTCATCTTTAATCGAGAGTTCTCTCTTACGTGTTAAGAGGGATAATTAACTATGAGCGCTTGCACTCATGGGAAGTAAGGACCCAGATCTAATTAAACCCTGACACTACCCTAAAGGAAAATCTGGTTAACTACAATCTGACTTAAGGGAAATAGAATCCTATGGCTGCAAAGCGGGATTCGTGTCGATGTGCCATTTTTCTTGAGCCAACAATGTGATGGAAGATCATATATAATTCAATAGTTGAACTTGAATCTTGATTGTTTGAGAGATGGATCCCATGGAATCATTCAATTGTTTTATCGGAATAGTTTGATAGAAAACATGAATCCCATGGTATCAATCATGAGCATTGCATATTGATCATCACAGTTGTAAATTGTTTAATATTTCTTTTACTAGCTATTTAATCACGCTATCCTACCCTTCATTGTACTCAATAATTACGGTGAGATTGCTAAACGTAATTTCGTTATTGTCTTCCAGTCTGAGCTTGAAATTTGGAGAATTTAAAGTTTAAAATATCCAAACCATTGAGGATTTGTATGTACAGAAAAGAATTTCAATGCAATATTACAATGGGCATCTTGGTTGAAAATACAGTTTTCTCGTGGTATATTGGGATGTGTAATGGCCATTTACAATGGTTGGCCCACATGGGAGAACATTTATCTCGTTCTTAATGTCAAAATCTAGAAAATGGGGTTATTGAGCTTTCTGATCGTTTCCTCCAGCTTGCTAATAGTTTAAATTATCAGGTGTGATTCTGAACTTTAATGATGGAAAAACAAAGAAAACAAAATCTAATTAACGCTTATAGCTTTCATTGTTTCGATCACCCTATGAAGCACAAACAGTTCTAGAGAGCTATTGTGCCGTGTCAACCATTTTGCTGCATACTTGGACATTTAAAAACTCTAGGTCACTTTGTAATGTCTTTTCTTTTCTTCTAAAAATTTGAAACTTTATGGACTCGACACAAATATGGTTATAATTCAATTGTGTATTAAATGTATCTTACTTTACATTTCTGCTCTTCCTCTCTATTATTCTTCTTGATATCTTAGTTGACATATTCCTAACGTTGGATATTTACTCCATTGTTATAAATATTAAATAGTTTTTAGTACATACCTGCCTTATAGTTATTAAGCAAGCACATCATACACAGTACTAGCTATGTGGTGTCCAATATTTTTCTAGATTTTGTACCATTGTGTTGGCATTACGCAATATCCATTCCCAATTCAGTGTCGGTGCTTCACATTGATCTAGTGATTATTATCATCGTGATTTTGCTACATTAATATTGCTTTTCCAGTGGATTTCTTCCTTTAAAAAACAGAAGAAAAAGGAAAATTAGATATGCTGACTGATTTCTTCTACTTTGAAATGAACAGGAGGGATGATCCATGGTTTTTAGAACTGGGAAGATGTTGCGTTCACATGACATGGCGTGATCGAGGTGCAATATCTCTTGATGTACGCTTGCATTGTTGGTTTTTCGAGTTTTGTGATCCTTACAAAGAATATTGTGCTTTAAGCCAAAATGATTTAACATCTTTGAAGTTATTATGTTCTTTTTATGAAGAAATTTGGTGCTGTATAATGCTATCGAGGTGAAATATCTATTGATCCCATTCCTGATTATCAACTTTAGCCAACCATAATGCCCAGCTGATTATCTTTATTAAAAATTTACTGCACATACGATGTAATTCATGTAAATATAGGATATGCTTTACTGAAATTAATTATGTGGATTCGTTGTTGTAGGGGTTGGGCTTGCAAGTGGTGAACCGGGTAGATGAAGCAGATTTTATACTAGCGCATGGTACTGAAGGACTTGGCCTACCTTCTGGTGATTCACAGCCTATGAGCCTTGAAGAGCTTGAGAAAATTTTAGAGCTATGTAGCAAACGGAAAATTCCAATGGTGGTAGCTAACCCGGATTTTGTTACTGTTGAAGCTCGAGGTTTGCGTGTAATGCCTGGTAAGTCTGGTGAACTATATACTGATGAATGACCAGTTCTATATTGGAACTTTTTCCTTTTCCAAGTAAACTCGGATGCTGTAGCAGTTAGAGTTATTTGCGATTAATGTTGGCAAAAATCTCTATTCTGATGCTTCCCTTTTCATGTGGATGATTCCGGTTTTATTTCAGATCACTTTTGTTGTCACTCATGGCTTGCAACATATTTCTTTGTAGGCACACTGGCTGAGAAATATGAAAAACTTGGTGGCGAAGTGAAATGGATGGGGAAACCTGATACGGTAAAGTTTATATACTATGTTTTACTTGATTCTTTTGTCTGTCGTGATTCTTAACTTCTTATGAATGGCAAGTAATTCTGTTGGTTATAGTAGTATTTCAATTATGTTCTGATTTAGATACAGCAGTTGTATTCAAATATGAGGTTTTCACCATATCCACTGATGAGGACATTAGCAGGAGATTTCAACGCATCTACCATCGGAGGAATCGTAGATTGACGGCTACGATTTAGAGTCTCTATTTATGATGCATTATTGTATTTCTTTTATTTATATTTCAGTTTTTACCATTATACCCCTGTGAGGGATTTCTTTATGTTGTAGCCCCGAGGGTATTTGAGTCTTTTATTTTCTTTATTTTAGAGGCCTATATATTAAGGCTTGAATCATTGTATTAGGGTTAATGAATGATTGTTAATGAAATTCAGCTTTGTTTTGTGAGTTCTTGGGAGAGGAAAAATCCTAGGAGAGGGTCAAGCATCACCCGTCAGCCGCCGGTAGAGGCCGGGCTCGTGGTTCGTATCCTTTTAATCCTTTACTCATTCCCTACAACCGCCGACCACCTTGCCTACAAACCCCTACCGCCGGCCACCACACCCCTTTCCACCTCAAGTCGCCGGCCCCTCCTCCCCTACCCCCACCCGACGGCTCCCTAGCCTGACCATCACTCCCACCCCTCCACCATCCTTCCCTTAGTCGCCGGCAAGCCCAATCTCATCCCTAGCCGCCGGCCTACCTAGCCCTCAAACCCTAGATTTCAAATTCAATTAGCCACTTAAATACTTTCCTAAAGCATCCTCGTATTAATTTGAAAAGTCTTTTAATTTGAATTCAAAATTATTTGAATTTCGAATTCTTTTCTAATTGATAATTCTAATTTAGGAGACTTCCTTAATCCCCTCAATCTGAAATTAATTTCAGATTTAGTTTTCCCCATCAACCATTAATGCATGGGTCCACATACATTGTATGTGGACACCTTTTCCCCTCCCCATTAGGCCGCCCCCCTCTCTCTTCTTGCTCTCTCCCTTCTTGCCGCCGCCCCTCCCCCTCTCTTTCCCTTATTGCCGCCGCCCCTCCCCCCCTCTCTCTCTCCCATTCTAATTATTTCCCAATCAAACCCAAACTCCCCCATGGTCCCTCCACCCATTAGTGGACATTCAAATTTCAAATCTTCCCTCCTCTTCCAAGTTACAAAATCTGAAATTAAATTCAGATTTTAATTTCTAACCTTCTCCCTCCACCAAAAACAAAACCCGAAATTTCTAGAGGCCTCCTCCCTAAACCTTGGCCGAACCCCTCCAAGCCATCTTTCCTCCATCTCTTCTCTCCTCCACTACTTCATACACCACCAAGGATTAAGCTTCACCCACCGGCCTATCCCTCATGAATGGCCGATCCTGAAAGTGACCACGGCATCGCGTATGATTCTCAAGGACGAATAGATATTCTTCAGTCTCCTTTCTTCGACCCCAAATGGGAGATAGAAGACACCATCGACGACTACGTTGACCGCATCCTTTTCAACTTGATTGAGGTTATCGACGACAACAACTCTACGGACAGTGGCGGATCATCGGACATCCACCAGCTTCTTCCCCTCCGGCTAACTTTCTGTGGATCAAGACCGTAGGCATCCTCTTTCTTTCAGTGGCATCCTTAGGATTGTTGAAGTTATTCATCCGCTAACCCCACTATCAAGAGTGAATGAGAGGGAAACTCGAAGGTGAAATTTTTATTTGTTAGACGAGGGATTTTTATTATTCGCACATTTAGTTTTAGTATATTTTGTTATTATTTTGAATTGTTCCGTTAATCTATATTGTAACCGCATGCCGAATCAAATCAACAACTAAGAAAACTGAAAATCTAATCTTAGTGAAATATTAAATTATAATTGCATCGCTTAAACAACTTTCTTATTAAAATCCTGCAATTCCTGTTGTTTGTTTCACTTCATCCACTCTTCCAGATTTCTAACAGAACCTTAAATTTTGGTTGGATAGACTATATGTAGTAGTTTTAGACGAAATACCGTTAGATATCCTTTAGTTGTGTAGTTAATTCAACATGGTGTAATTATTTTGTCGTCTTATTCTTTAGTATGAAGGTAGTTGTTCTAGGGAAGTATATTAATTTCCTTGGGGATAAAATTACTTCAATGTGAAGGGTTTCTTCCAAAACTATTTTCCAAACTGTATCACATCTATAGGCCCTAAAACCTAGGCGCACTCTCCTATTCTACCTTATGGGATCCAAAATTGGTGCATTGGATCTAGGCCTGAGTCGGTGATGCGAACATCCAACCGTGAATGCTTAATCAAAGTAGGAGCTGAGGATCGACGGCTGTGATCGTCTCTTGTTATCTTAATTTATTATTTATAATTTTTATTTATTTATGTATTTTTCATTTTTACCCTCACTTGAGGGAGTAGTCCTATGTAAGCTCTAGGGGCATGTTTGTCTTGTTTTAGTTTCTTTTATTTCTGAGGCCTATGTATAGAAGCCCTTGCTATTGTATTAGTATGATGGAGTTTTAATAAAATTTTGTTCTGCACTTTTGTTCCTTGGAAGGACTTAGGTGAGATCCCTATGGGAGGGAATCGTAGTTTCCACCAGCCACAGGATGGGTCCGGGCTCGTGGCTTGAAGTCCCTTGGTGAAGGGCAACGCATCACCAGTCAGCAGCAGGAAGTGTCCGGGCTCACGATTTTTTCCTTTTTTTTATCTTGTGTTTCTCTTTATTTTCTTAGCCGCCACCTTTCCATTCCCTCTTCCCCTTGGCCGAGACCTCCCACTCCAATCCGAGCCCAAAACCCACCCAACCACCAGCCTCCACTAACATCCAAGCCGTCGGCCACACCACCTCCTCCCCACCTCCAATTGTCGGCCCCCACCCAGCATAGCCGCCAGTCCCCCCACCCAGCATAGCCGCCGGTCTTGCCACTCAACCCAAGATACTTCCTTCAATTGATCATGAACGCTTTCCTAATTTAGGTAATCCTAATTTGGAGAGTTCCTTTAATTCAAATTCAAAGATTTGAATTTTAAATTCTTTCCAAACTCATAATCCTTAAATTAGGGAACTCCTCTAAATTAGAATAAATCTGAAATTAAATTCAGATTTAAGACTCCAATCTAATTAATTGCTTGGCCCCACAAATAATCCACTTGGATCTCCTTATTTCATTCTTCCCATAACCGGCCCCCTCTCTCTACCCGCTGCCCCTACCCTCACCAAGCCGTCGGCCCCCCCTTCCCAATCTCCCCCTCTCTCCACATTAATTCCCCTTTCCCTTTTTTATGGAATTAAATTTAAATTTTCAAATCCCAAATCCCTCCAAATTAAAATCTGAAAATTAAATTCAGATTTTGATGCAGGCAAGAAAACTTGCCTACAAATACAAAACTTGCAAGTCTTCCAAAAGTACAAGTTAAGAGCCACATATAATAAAAACATTCCTATAATTACTATAAAATACTTAAAACACTTAATACATTGATAATACGATAATTAGAGAAGAAAGATACAGATGAGGCGGACACTTGCGAAGATAAGAAATAGATAAGAAGTCCGAGACGAAGTTATAGAGAGGAGAAGAGGAGTGGAAAAAGCTCGCAAGTTTTCCAAGAAGAAACCCACAGGTTTTGTTTTTCTAAGAATTATCACATCATCAAAAACTGCTCTCCAATGCCACAAAACAGGCCCCTTATATAGGAGAAGAAAGGAAACCAAACAACCACTCAGCCGCCCACATGACCCAATCAGCAAAGAGAAGAAAAGGCAGCATTTACTCACGTTGAGAGCCCAAAAGCCAAAAGAAACCAGCCATAAATATATGCAGGAACCGAAAATCAGCCAGGGAGCCAAACAGGCAACAACCAGAGAAACCGAAAAGGCAACAGCACCTGGCTCCCCCATCCCAATTTCTTCTCAAACACCAAACAACAATACACAACAATGGGCCAAGCTCATTAAGCCAAAATCAACCCACTACATAAATACCCAAAGAAATATGGCTCAAACCCAAATCAGCCCAAATGCCATGGCACCAAAGAAATTTAATTTTTTGCCGACCCCCCCTTTGCCTACATTAGTTCTCCCCCACTTGAAAATTCTCATCTCCTGATGAGATTGAATTTGAACTTTCCTTACGCGTCGAATGAATCTTATCCAATTTTGAAATTAAAACTGCGTATTTTCTTTGGATTCTTTCTTTTTCCCGAATAAATTGAGCTTGCAAATGATTCTTTCTCTTCTCAAATTTTTTCGAACACAAGTACATTTGATATTGAATTTTGTACAACTCGTTATGTATGGGATTGGTAGAATTTCCTTGCGTCGGAATCCATCGGCTCATAGGAATAGCTTCTTCAAGATTACCTGGCTTACTTTCTCCAACTTCAGACTCAATTACATCATCATTTTCCATTTTCTCTTCAAGACTTAAAAAAAAAGGAAGACTCAAAAAAAAAACCTAAGCTCTGATACCAATTTTGATGCAGGAAAGAAAACTTGCCTACAAATACAAAACTTGCAAGTCTTCCAAAAGTATAAGTTAAGAGCCACATATAATAAAAAACATTCCTATAATTATTATAAAATACTTAAAACACTTAATACATTGATAATACAATAATTATCGAAGAAAGATACAGATGAGGCGGATACTTGCGGAGAGAAGAAATAGATAAGAAGTCCGAGACGAAGTTATAGAGAGGAGAAGAGGAGTGGAAAAAGCTCGCAAGTTTTCCTAGAAGAAACCCACAGGTTTTGTTTTTCCAAGAATTATCACATCATCAAAAACTGCTCTCCAATGCCAAAAAACAGGCCCCTTATATAGGAGAAGAAAGGGAACCAAATAGCCACTCAGCCGCCCACATGACCCAATCAACAAAGAGAATAATAGGCAACATTTACTCACGTTGGGAGCCCAAAAGCCAAAAGAAACCAGCCATAAATATGTGCAGGAACCGAAAATCAGCCAGGGAGCCAAACAAGCAACAACCAGAGAAACCGAAAAGGCAACAGCACCTGGCTCCCCCATCCCAATTTCTTCTCAAACACCAAACAACAATACACAACAATGGGCCAAGCCCATTAAGCCAAAATCAGCCCACCACATAAATACCCAAAGAAATATGGCTCAAACCTAAATCAGCCCAAATGCCATGGCATCAAAGAAATTTAATTTTTTGCCGACCCCCCCCCCTCACCCTCCCCCTTTTGTCTACATCAGATTTTAAATTAGTTTTCCCTCTCAAACATAAACCTTACTTTCAAACTTGGCTCTTCTTCCCTTGGTCGAACCCTATCCCCCACCCTTTCTCTCAAGCCACCTTCATTCTTTTGAGCTTGCACTCTCTTCATACGAATGGTTGATTCTAAAGTCGACCACGGCTTCGCATATAATTCTCAAGGACAAATCGATATTCTTCAGTCTCCTTTCTTCGACTCCAACTGGGATATAGAAGATACGGTCGACGATTACGTCGACTGCATCCTCTTCAACTTGACCGAGATTATCGACGAGCAGCAACCTTTTGGACAGTGGCGGATCATCGGTCACCAATCAGTTTCTTCCCCTCCGGTTATCTCCCTGTGGATCAAGACCATAAGCATCCTCTGCCTTGCAGTGGCATCCCTAGGAGTTCTCAAGTTCTTCATCCGCTAACCCCGTCCGTTCTACATCAGTTGGTTTCCTGAATTTGAAAGGCATTGCATGGGAATTTATTGGATGAATGAGGCAACGCATTACTTTATGTAAAGGGAATGCAGGGAACCATGCTTAAAATTCTTATATTGTACACCAGAGGCATCTTTGTTGAGGAGCATATGGTAGAATCTTTATCTTTTGTTCATTCTCTCAGGTGTTTTTGTATTTCTTCATGATATCATGAGTTTTTTAATTTGTTTGGCTAGAGAGGCCTAAAGTTTTCTGTTGTTGTTGTTGTGGCATTGGGTGTATATGTATTTAGGAGGATTGTGGTTCTCTTGTGCCCAATAGATTTTTGCCTATGTGGCTTTTTGATAGAGGACTGGTTTCTCTCCTCTCAAATGGATGCAAGCTATAGTTAAACTTTATATCTTATGTTGATCTCTCTATTATTTAATTTGTGTATTTATCAAAATCAAATGCCGAAGAAGCTTCGGTGCAAAAATATGTTTATTCTAATAGCTTACACCAAAGCAACTTTCTTGCTCTTTACACTTGGAATCTAGAGATTAAAAAAAAAAAAAACAAATTAGAGCAATCTTCTAATTCTCAGCAATTGATATCAAAAGATTGAAATGTTAGCATTGTTAGAAAAAAAATTAGTGTGCCTAACTTAAAATTGCAGAAGCATTAGCCTCATGAGTGAATATAGTGGACTAAAAGTAACTGTAAAAGAGATCAATCACACAGAAAATGCACCAAGATTTATATTATTTGGCTTCAATTAAGCCTTTCTCCATCATACTTAGATTGAATAATTTTCACGAAGTTTCATGAGAGGCCCATGGGTAAATTACATTTTATACAAAGTTGTATGTAGAGATACCACTTTGTTTATATCAATTGTTGTTATGGCAAGGATCAAAAGTAGAGAAGAAGATGCAAGTATTCTTGTGATTGACAAATGTCAAACTTCCTCTTTGTGTCGAAAAAAAGGGCCTTCTAGTCCTTTTTGTTGATACAAGAAATACACCCACGCTTGAACTGAAGGCAAATCTATCCTGTCTTTCTTGATTGCAGTGCCTGGGTTGCTATTATTATATAAATTGCTACATTACTCAACCTTCTCTCTCTTTTGATTCTCTTTATTGGGGGATGCAAGAGGGATGGCAAAGGATCAATTTATAGATGGTTAAATATAGGTTTAGGAAACAAGTTTTCAACATATGGTAAATATATATGATCTCCCAAATTCCTCAAAATATTATAGAGTATCTCTAAATTTCTCTTTTTCATAAACAACTGAATTCAAATCTCAATCTAGGATTCACATAATGACTAGATCATATGCTATGTCAAAAGAACTCAAAATTTTGAAGAAAATTTATCTCCATATCACTTAACAATCTGTTAGATCGTTGGTCCATAATGGACCAGTTCTGCCGGCCTTAGGCAAGGGGCCAGCCCTAGTTTACTCAAGGCGAACCAAGACTTCGCCCAAGCTACAGTCGGCCCCCTCTGGGGGGCCCACTATTTGAAATTTGAGGAAAAGGAGGGGGCGGCTAGGGAGGAATTAGGGTTTCAGTTGCTGTTTTGTCTTTTTGCTTTATTTTTTGATTTTTTTTTTTTAAATTTAGACCATTTCTCGATTTATGCGTGTCATCCTTGCGCAGGGGCCATGCTAATTTTCTCTGTATCGTTCCAATTTTATCGGATGTCTCCGAAGAGACACTTTATTTTTTGATTTGCTTTAAGTAGAAGGGGGAATTAGGGTTAGGGTTATCTTGTCTTTGCTGATTTTGGTTTGTGCTTGGTGTTCTTGGACTCTAGCGGCGTCTAGAGAGTTGGGAGAGATAGATCCTCCGCTCGAATTGAAGATCAATTGCATCTTGGTATTTTCCTTTCGTTTATCATTAATTCTCACATTGTTTTGCTATTTTTTCTCTTGGATTTGTTGGAGTTTTATGATAAAATATTGCTAAAATACTAAAATTGATTAGTTACACTTGAGTTCTATAAGTGATTCCTGTCAAATTGGTATCAGAGCGTTGTCCAGGCTATTTTTTGGGCTGTTTTTGACGAATTGCTGCAGCAGTTTTTGCTATTTTGACCTATTGTTTGCTATTTTTGTGGGACAAAATCCAGATTTTTGAATCTAACAAAATCCAGATATCAATGGCTGCCAAGAAGGTTGATGCTTTAGAAGAACGTCTTGAGGGGGAGATGTGCCAAACCAAAGCGACGGGGGAGGATATAATTTCCTCCATAGAAGGTAAATTCTCGGATCTTTAGGAGATGGTGAAGAAGATATGGGATCATCAAAACCAAACGGGGGCATCGGAGGCAAGAGTGTCGATAGGGAGAAATACGAATTCTGAAATTCATAGGGATGAAAATGATGTGGGGATCATAGAGGGAGAAGGGAGAGGGCCTCATCTAGAACCTTTTCTGAGGGAGGAGAGAGGTGGAAGGTATGGGGAGAGACATGGAAGGTATATGGGTTATGAGCAAAGAGGTGTTGATTGGGAAAGAAGAGAGGGAGATTATGGCCGGAGGAGTGTTGTTTTTGAAGGAAGGAGGGGGGAATTTGAAGAAGGGCTTGAGTATGAACGTGGAAGAGATGATCGGGACACTTGGGGAGGACCACCCACATAGGGAATGGGAAACTATGGAGGAATCAGGGGAAATGGAGGTGATTTGAAGGTAAGGAAGCTAAAGATGCCCATCTTTGAGGGGGAGAATGTACACAGGTGAATTTACAAGGTAGAGAGATATTTCGTCGTCAATGGGTTGACAGAGGAGGAGAGATTGATGACAGTTAGCTTATGTTTGGAAGGGAAGACATTGGCTTGGTACCAGTGGAGAGACATAAGGCGGCCCATACAGAGTTAGAGGGAGTTCAAAGAGTGCTTATTGGAACGTTTCCAAACTAGCAGGAGAGGAGACTTCTATGAGCAGTTCTTTGTGCTAGTACAGGAAGGCTCGGTGGTAGAATACCGCGAGAGATTTGAGTTCCTGGTGAGCTGACTGGATCAGCTATCTGAGATTGTTTTGGAGAGGAATTTTATGAAGGGGCTCAAATCAGAGATCTGTGCTACAGTGAGAGTCATGAGGCCAGTAACTTGGTAGAGGCTATGGAGCTTGCTTAGCTGGTGGAGGATTAGAAGTACCAAGAGAGAGGAGCTAGAGGAAGTTGTTCAGGTAGTTCTTACAGGATGGCCACCACCTTCTTGGCCCCATGGACCGACACAGGGTAACCTTCGTGAGACCTGAAGGGAGAAGCCTGTAGGAGAAGGAAGTGGGGCAGTTATATTCACCAAGATGGATTTGAAGTCCGGATATCATAGATTTGAATGAAAGAGGAGGATGTGCCGAAGACTGCTTTCAGGACGCATGACGGATATTATGACTTCTTAGTGATGCCATTTGGCCTCGCCAATGCCCCAGCTACATTCTAGTCCCTCATGAACAAGGGTTCCAACCCTATCTCCGGAGATTTGTGCTGATTTTCTTTGATAATATCCTGGTGTACAACAGGTCAAAGGAGGAACATTGGGAGCACTTTAGGATAGTCTTAGAGGTGTTATAGGAGCAGCAGCCAAGGGCCAATTTGAAAAAAATGTTGCTTTACAAAGGCTAGTGTGGAGTACTTGGGACATGTAGTATCTTAGGAGGGTGTGACAACTGATTAGGCTAAGATTGAAGCAATGTTGAGATTACCGCTACCAAAGAATCTGAAGGTACTGAGGGGTTTTCTAGGGCTGACAGGATACTGCAGGAGGTTCATGAGGGGCTATAGCACCATCGCCTGGTCACTGACAGAATAATTGAAAAACGATAGTTTCTTATGGGGGGAGGCAGCCACAACAGCTTTTGAGAGATTGAAGAAGGCCATGACCACTATACCGGTCTTGGCCCTGCTAGAATTTAGTTAGGTTTTTGTAGTAGAGACGGATACATCAGGGTATGGATTAGGAGCAGTAGTCATGCAGAGCCACCAACCCATTGTTTACTTTAGCTAGGTGTTGATAGCTAGAGCCAAGTTAAAGCTAGTTTATGAGAGGGAGTTGATGGCTATTGTGCTAGCCATCCAGAAGTGGCGACCTTGCTTGTTGGGTCGACACTTCATTGTCAGGACGGATCGGTGCAGCTTGAAATACTTATTGGAGCAGAGGATGGTGATAGAGGAGCACCAGAGATGACTGTTAAAGTTATTGGGATATGACTTTGAAATCCAGTATAGGCCCGGGATACAGAACAAGATGGCAAATGCTTTATCCAGATGCATGGGGGAGCTACAGGAGATGGCCGTGTCGATACCCCTGATGTTGGATTGGGGGGGGGGGGGGGGCATAAAGGTGGAGAGCGCAAGGGATGAAGAGCTGGGGAGGATTAAGGCAGTTTTACTAAAGGATTGGAATAGCCACCCGGGTTATTCGTTGGAGGGGGAGAGGCTACTATACCAAAGGATATTTTTGATGTCAAGGATGTCAGTTCATATTCCGCACCTGCTTCAGGAGTTTCATGGGAGCGTTATTAAAGGTCACTCAGGGGTGCAGAAGACCTACAGAAGATTGGATGTAGAGTTGTACTGAAAAGGGATGCATAAGGATGTGGAGGAAATTGTAGCTAGATGCGAGGTTTGTCAGAGGAATAAGTATATGGCCATGGCTCTAGGGGGATTACTTCAACCTCTGGCTCTATCAAATCGGGTGTGGAAGGAGGTTTCCATAGATTTTATAGATGGGTTATTCCGATCTGACGGGTTCACAGTTATTCTGGTGGTGGTGGACAGATTGAGCAAGTATGCTCACTTCATTCCCCTAAGACACCCATAAATGGCAGTGACAGTTGCGACAACATTCATCAGAGAGGTTGTCGGACTACATGGGGTGCCAGAGTCCATAGTGTCCGACAGGGATAATGTGTTCCTCAACCACTTCTAAAGGGAGCTATTCAGGTTGCAGGGGACGGTACTGAAGAGGAGCACAGCTTACCACCCTCAGATAGACGGGCAGACGGAGGTGATAAACAGGAGCTTGGAGGCATACATACAATGCTTTGTGTCGGATACACCTAGGCTTTGGGCCAAGTCACTACCATGGGTGGAGTACCATTACAACACTTCATATCATTCAGTCTCCCAGATGACCCCATTCAAAGTGTTGTACGGCCGAGACTCAACACACTTGGTGCATTTTGGGAAGTATAGCACACCAGACTCTTCTGTGGAGCCGTACTTGGAGGAAAGAGATAGGGTGCTAGAAGAACTAAAAGCACACTTGTTGAGGGCACAACAGATCATGAAGAAATAAGGTGTTCTTGAATCTATAGCCCTACAGACAAAGGATGTTCGCCAATAGGAGGAATGAAAAACATGCCCCAAGGTACTTTGGGCCATATGAGGTTTTGGAGAGGATTGGAGCAATAGCCTATTGTGTGAGACTACCCTCGACTGCGATCATACATCCAGTGTTCCATGTATCACAACTGAGGAGAGCAATTGGGGATCAAGCAGTTAGTTTGGAGCTACCAGAGACACTAACAGAAGATTCAGAGGTGGTATTAGAACCACTGGAGTTGATGGGGGTTCATCAGGAAGAAGAGGGGATTAAGGAGGTTCTGATTAAATGCAAGGGGCTTGGAGACTATGAAGCCACCTGGGAACCATATGAAAGAGCGGAGCACCAATTTTTGTCTTTTCATCTTGAGGAAATGGTGATTTTTTGGAAGGAGGATGTTGTTAGACCGCCGGTCCATAATGGATCGGTTCAACCAGCCCTACGCAAGGGGTCGGCCCTGGTTTACTCAAGGTGGACCAAGAGTCCACCCAAGCTATAGCTGGCCCCCTCTGGGGGGCCCATTATTTGAAATTTGAGCAAAAGGAGGGGCGCCTAGGGAGGAATTAGGATTTTAGGGGTTGTTTTGTCCTTTTTATGTATTATTTGATTGGCTTTAAGTAGAAGGGGGGAATTAGGGTTAGAATTATCTTGTCTTTGCTGATTTTGGTTCATGCTTGGTGTTCTTGGGATCTAATGGCGTATAGAGAGTTGGGAGAGATAGATCCTCCTCTCGAATTGAGGATCAACTGTATCTTGGTGTTTTTCTTTTGTTTCTCATCAATTCTCACATCGTTTTGCTGGTTTTTCTCTTGGATTTGTTGGAGCTTTATGGTGAAAATTTGTTGCAATACTAAAACTGATAAGTTCCACTTGAGTTCTACAAGTGTTTCCTATCACAATCTTCAACTTAAAAATTAAATTTTGATGTAATTTGTGGTTAGTAACTAAATACTTCTTTGTGCAGCACCTTAGAGCATTTTTAATTTGAAAATGCTAAATGGCCAAGCACTGTGCAAACTAACCTAGTTTGTATTGTGCCTAATCCTAACTCCTATAAGAGGCCTCATCAACGTTACTAATTTATACTATAATGTATCCATCATAATATAACGTACACTTGCGATTGACTTTTCGTACCTCTAGAGCTGTTGTCTTCTCACTCCAAATATTGCATTGATATGACTTGGCAACAAGGTAGAATCTTCATGATTTACCTAATCATCTCTCCCAATCTCCCTCTCTACTTTTGCTTCTATTCGCCTACAAGTCAACCAAAGAACCTAACATCACAAGAAAACTTATATCTTGCAACACTAATAAAACGTTAAAGGATAATAGATTCATTTGATGCAATCTAAATAAATGATCATATCATGGGACAGAGCACAACATTGAGATTTCATATCATCATCATCATCAACATCCCATTCCCCACTCTCCAGCCAAAATTCAAATATGCACTCACTCTACAAGACTACTACACATCATTTCTAGGCATGATTGGCCCCTAGGCATTTCAAGCAAGCAAGAAGAGAGCAAAAACAATCCAATATCCCCCCCAAATGAACAAGTTGATTGCTTGCATAATAGAAATGTTCCTTGTTTGTTATGGTCAAATTCCAAATGGACTTCTATGATTTATTTTTATTCAAGTGAACTGCTTCAAGGATGAAGATCAATGTTGGAGAAATTTTATCATCCTCAACAGATTGACATATTTTGTGATCGAGTGTGACATAGAAAATAATGTTTTATTCCGAAGGACAAATATTATTTCGCTATGGCCTCAGGAACAAAACAGTGCAAAGCTCTAGTTGCTTGTGCTTGACTTACCTGTTGATGACCCTGGCTGACGTATATTTTGATTATCTTGGCTCACATTTACTTGATACACCTATTATGATGACCCTGGCAACCGTTACACCATCAATTTGATGAGAATTTCCTCTTTGAGAAGGATTTTACTCCCCTTCCACTTAAATGCATCTACTTGTTTAACATCTTTAGATCATTTGACTGAGTTATCAAACACATACCTCAGCTTATTAAGGTTTCTCTTCCTGATCAGGTTATTCCACCTTTTTCTTCTGAGAAACACATGTCTATTCTGGTTTTAGATCTGCAGCCTGATTTTGTTGAAACATCTCTTATTGACCTAACTGATATGACTTTCTTTTATGACAAGGATGATATACCTCTCCTTAATGGAGATTCACATACTTGTTATATTCTTAAGGTCTTCAGCTTACCTTATTTGATACACCCCATAGTGAGTTGATTGATAAGTTACCCTCTTTGAAATTCAAGCATGTGCTCATTTTAAAGGACCAGTTCATCTTCATTTCCAAGGAATGAATGACCCCTAGGAATTTTAATCAACAAAGGAGGGAAAACAGCTCAATATTCCATTGAAAATGGCATTGCTGAACTCAACATATGGACAAGTTGAATGCATGCACGATAGAAATACTCCCTTTTTTTGTCATTTCCAAAACTCCAATGGACTTTTTTTTTTTTTTTTTAATCTATATAAGCACCTGATGTATTTTGTAAAATATTGAATTTATCAGTTGTGTACCTTGCTATAGCTTTTAGTTGTTAATTGATGGTTTACAATTTTTTATTCGTAGACCTTGTTATTTGTTCTAATTGTTCATCAATACTAATTTTGACGCTGCATAATATGGAAAAATTATCCAGTTGATCCAGTAAAGCAACTTTTGGAGGCATGATCAAAATACACAATTATAATGGGATGCTTTTGAAAATATGCAAAAAAAAAAAAAATGCAAAGAGAGAAGATGCAAGAAAAAAACATTAGTGGTTTGAAGAATGTTAGATTGAGATAGATTACTTAGCAAATCATTAGATAACATCATACAAGATTTGCTATCAACAAGTCAATAATATGCCACACATGAAACATGGCTCATGGGTCCATATTGTATTTTATAATTTTGTATGGATATAACAATGTTACAATGCTATTGAATAATGTGATGCATTGGATAACTTCAGTTATGCTTGATGTGTAATTGATGAAAAATTTAATACCATCTCCTTTTAATGCTCGACTTATATTTGATATTTGAAGTAATATCTAATTGTTTTAGTATTTCAAGCACATAGCAATCTCCTCATTTTTAATGCTGATTGTTCATTGATGTACCAAATAATCTTCACTAGGTCATCTATAAAGCAGCATTGACCATGGCTGGTTTAGACTCTTATGATTGTGTTGCTATTGGGGATTCTTTGCATCATGACATTAAAGGAGCCAACAATGCTGGAATTGAGTCGGTGTTCATTACAGGAGGAATCCATGCTGCTGAACTTGGGCTTGCTGACTTGAGTGGATCTCCTGAAACTGGAGCATTGCAAGCCCTAGCATCAAAATACGGTGCATATCCCTCTTATGTTTTGCCTTCTTTCTCTTGGTAGAGCTTTCTTTGTGGTTTTTTTTTTTGCCCTTGTTTTTCTCATTCGATTTTCAGCATATCAAACCATGCAGAAGGATCATATTTAAATAATTTCAAGTCGGCTGGGTTTTGAGGCTTGTGATCATAGATTGAATGTTCATCCATATTGTAATAATTCAGATCAAGTTTCCAGGGATTCCACTCCGAGATCTTGTTTCCCCTGTTTTTTTTTATTCCTGTGATAATTTTAAATTCTAATATTGTATGTTACTATAGGTGATTGAGACTAAATTCGTCATTTTTTTTTTTTTACTTTTAAATCAGGATTGGGATGCAGGGTTGGAATGGGGGTATTATTATCATGGTTATTGGAGCGGGTTGTTGAATACGCATTTATTCATGCATGATGTTGAGACTTTAAAGCAATAGAGAAATTAAAAAGAATATAGTTTTGAAAATCTTATGCAACTTTTATGTAAGAGAATGTAATAGTCTATCACAATGTGTTGAGGTTAGGGGTGCAAACGAGTTGAGTCGAGCTAAATCACGATCTCGAACTCAAGTCGAGCTCAACTCACAATTAAAAATGAACTCGTCGAGTGGCTCAATTCCTCGATTTGCACATTGACGACAGCTCGCGAACGTGGTTCTCATGCTCTTCGCCCCTTCTGTCTTTCGCACACGGTTTCAAACATGCTTGAATTGCTTCCGATTTGGCGTCGCATCCCGCGCCAACTCTGCTGGTTCACACGCATCACACGCTTCTGCTTCCAGTTCACACCCAACCGTTGTGCCTTCAGTCTTCCGCGTCCAAGCCTGTCTCTCGCTTCCGAGTCGCTCGACAAGTAATCATGTAGAGCCTTATGCAATTCGAACTCGAGCTCAATAATCCAACTAGCATGAAATTTTTCTTGAGCCTGAGCTCGAAACTTAATAAGCTCGAGTCGGCTTGTGAGACGGCTTAACTCGGTTGAAGGCGAGTTCAATTGAATGAATTCTCCTAGCAACACAATCCTCTATGTAATTGAACTCATGAGCTGGCTCGTGAGGCGGCTTAACTTGCCTGTAGTGTTAAACACTAGTCAATCGAAGTCATCATTTAATCTCCTATTTATAAGTCAAGGTCAACATTCATTGATGCATAGATAACTACAAATATAATAAATTTACATAATAATGATTGATAATATTTATTGTAAAATGAATAAATTTAACCAGCTAACAACTATCCAAATAATTACCTAGAGTTTAACATTGAAGGCGAGTTCAATTGAATGAATTCTCCTATTAAGACTTCTTGGATAAGTTGGTTACTTTGGTGAGATCTCCTAGTGATTTCACTTGAATGATTGAGTAGTTTTGACGAATTGGCGACTTTAATATTTACTTTTAATTTAATTTATAAATATCAACAAATTGAGGTGATGTTATATTTTTATTAGATTCTATTTATTTATTTTTATGTGGCTCTATTTTAATTAATTTATTATCTTATAATTAAGAATGATCAATTTAATTTACATATCATTAAAGCTTAATTGATAAAGTGTTTTTTAAACAATAAACAAATTCACGTAATTTATGTGTTTCATACATAGATTAAAGTTATCAAAATGAGCTAATAATCAGTAACAGAATCAATCTTTCTTTTATGGATGGATAAATTCATTCCGCAAATAATTAAATATTAAATAAATACAAATGTATGAGATAAAATTCAAAATAATATCTTTTATTTTATTTGTATTGCTGAATTAAACAAAGATGATAAATTATTCATTTTATTTTACCTTTTTTTATAATGTTCCATGACAATTTCACTAGAATTCAAGTCAAATATTTTTTTTTCTCAATTTGTAGGGGCAACGACAACAACGGAATGAGAGAGAGAGAGAGAGAGAGGAAGAAATCGCAAGTTTGGAGCGGCAGCGTACACAGTGCATCAACAAAATATGTGAATGATGTGAGGCTAGGGGTGCAAACGAGTCATATCGAGCTCGAGTCGGGGGTGTTCAAGTCGAGCTCAACTGTCAAAAATCGAGCTCGAACTCGAGTCGACTCGAGAGAGAAAAAGCGAGCTCGTCGAGCTGCTCGTCAAGCGGGAGATCTAGTCGTCCGTCGCAGACGTCGTCTTCCGTCTGCTTCCGCTTCCGCGTCATCCGTCGCAGCGTCGTCAAGCGTAACTGCCGTCGAGATCTCGTCCGTCCGCTTCCGTGTCGTCCGTCGCAGTGTCGTCGAGCGTAAGTGCGTAACTGCCGTCGAGATCTCGTCCGTCCTCTTTCGCTTTCGCGTCGTCCATCGCAGCGTCGTTGAGCCGCGAGCATAACTGTCGTTGAGATCTCGTCCGCCCGAGCGTCGCAGACGTCGCCGTTTAGGATTTGGATTTCCTGCTCATGATTTGGAATTCCCGTTCGCAATTTGGATTTTCTATCGCTAGCTCCGCCGTCGAGCTGCTCGTCGAGCCGACGAGTCGAGTCCCACGCATGTTCGAGATCGATAGGCCTTCGAGCTCGAGCTCGATAGGCCTTCGAGCTCGAGCTTGAAACTGTATTTGCTCGACTCGCAAGCTCGATAAGCTCGACTCGTCGAGCTTGTTATCAAGTTGAGTTCGAGCTGGCTCGCTAGCCGACTTGACTCGGTTGCACCCCTATGTGAGCCAGATTGATAAAGTATTTCAAATTTTCTGAAGCCAATATAATATGCTAAAAATAATTAGATTATAATATATAAATTAGTATTATTACATAAAATATTTTATAATTATTTAATTTTTACATAATATTTTTAGATACAAGTTCATAAGTTAAATCACATGCTTTCAATTAAAATGAAATTGCTATGATTTTTCAAAATATTTCCTGCTTCCATTAAAATTTGGTTAGTCGCGGTGGTTTACCACTAGCCGCGATGCATCTTTGGCTAGCTGTTCTTAGAGCATTCAATGGAGAGTTTTTATACACTTTGAATTAGGGTTTAAACAAGTCGAGCTGGTTGCCTGCAAAGGGAGCGTAAAATATTTCAAACCCAGAGATTTTAAAAATGTTGTCGTAAAATAAATGTAATGTAAAATTTTGGTGCATTTGAAATACACTATCTAGTTCATTCTAGGTGTATTTGGAATTCCTTCAATTTGGGCGAGTTCCAAATATACAAGAAATTTATTGCAATTGTCGCCGCCCGCCGTCGCCACATTTCACCGCCGTTCACCACCAGCCGCCGCTGACCACCACCTACACTGTCGCCGACCACCCACCACCTCTAGCCACCCATTGCCGGGCACCACAACAATCAACCATCCACTGCCCGCAGTCCGCCGCCGTCATATATGCATAAACTTGTACACTATCATATGAGAAGGACATTTGCATTGTATACTACCACATGAGAAAGACATTTGCATGGTATACTATCACATGAGAAAAACATTTGTTTTGTTGTAGGCATGTGATCTGAATACTTCTATAGCTCTCTACATGGGTACATATTATTAGGATATTCATAAGAGCATGATATATGACATTTAAGAGCATGCTAAGCTATAGATGATGGATACAATTGCAATTAAATGGTAAGCTAATCATATGATTATACAAGAATATGTTATCATTTAGAAGGAGAAAGATTTTCCAAATTTAAAAGAATCACATTTTACCTACCTCACCACGGTGATTTGCCGAAAGTCCTAACAAGCTCTTCCCTTTACAGATCAATATCTAAAAGAGATATAACATAAAGTATAAACATTACTTGTCTCCACACAAACTTCTCAAAATCCTAAATTATGAAAATAAAGAATCCACCCATACACTATTCTTAAATTTTCTAATTGAACCCTTTCCCAATTCATAATTAATCTTATTTCCTAATTTCTCTAAATTTGAAATTTCATCATAATCTAAACTTTTTGGCAACTTTCTTCATTTCCATTATGTGGCATATGCTTAAAGAACCTCCCCATACACTTAATACTTAGAGAAATTACTATAAATTTTTGGATTTAATTAAATTAAAAATCATAAAAATTTGTATCTTGTGTAGAAATCTTAATTTTTGAATCTTAATTTTTGCCTCTAAAAACTCTCCTAAACCCATATGAAATCATAAGGCTCAAAATTCCATGTTTAGGGGAAAAACCCTAATTTTAAAACCTAAAAATTCTTCACAAGCATACATTATTTTTTCATTAGAGGCTTTATAACGTCATTAGGAGTTACTTTTGTAAAGACATTTTGAAAGAAAAACAACATTGAGGGAAACCCTAATTTTTAAAACTCAAAATGTTTGGGGAAAACTAAAAATTCCATGATTAGAAACCTTCTCTAATCTCCCCCTATCGTTCTTCTTTAAAAAACTTGAGTTTGGAAGAAACCCTAGAAACCTCTCCCAAAGAAAACTCTATAAAAGGGTGAGAAAACTCTTAAATACAACTTACCTTAACCTTCTCTTAACCTTCCATACAGTCTCCTCCACGATTAGCTGTTAGAATCGTCGTCGTAGATGGAGCCGTCGCCCCTCCTGTCCGCCTCCTCCCTTCGTCTCGTGTTCGGCCGAAGAAGAGAGCGAAAGGAATGTATTCGGTCCCTTAAGACTTTGGTTGGAGAGGCTAAAAGTGCTAATTGCCTTCACTTGAAATATCTCCGCTTAATAGTCCTTAGGGGTAGTTTGGGTATTAAGAGACTTTTATAAATTTTAACTTTCAATTTACGTAAAATTTTATATGAGTTCTTTATATCATTTCTCTTAGAATTTTGTGCTCTATTTTATAAAAAATTATTTGCATCGAATTCCGACGATTTCGAAATTTTCATTAAACTCGTAGCGACGCATCGAAAAGTGTGCGAAGCCTAAAATGGTATTTTGTGGGTTTTACAATTCTCCCTCCCTTACAAAAAGTTTGTCCTTGAAATTTAGAAACAAGCATCAACGAATCATACCTTAATTAAATAGGTGTGGGTAGCTTTCTCTCATCTCTAATTCATTCTCCCACCTGGTATCTCTTTCTGATCCATGCCTCCAAAGAATCTTAACATACGGGATCTCTCTGTTCCGGTGCTACTTAACATCAAAATTTATGATTTTCTCTGGTTCATCTATAAAAGTCAGATCTGGTTGAATATCCACTGATTCAGCACTAATCTTCTGAGCTTCATCTGATATGTACTTCCTCAAAGAAGAAATATGGAATACATTATGTACTCTACTCATGTGAGACGGCAAAATCAATCTGTAAGCTACACTTCCAACTCTTTTGGCTATTTCAAATGGACCAACATACCTTGGACTTAGCTTTCCAACCTTGCCAAATCTTTTCACACCTTTCATAGGGCTAACCTTGAGAAATACAAACTCTCCAACATCAAACTCAATTGATCTATGCTTACATCATAATACTTTTTCTATCTATCTTATACAGCTTTCAATCTATCACGGATCAGCCTAATCTTTTCAGTAGCATCATCCACTAAGTCAGCACCAATGATCTTTCTTTCTCCTGTTTCAGCCCAACATAAAGGAGTTCGACACTTTCTTCCATACAAAGCTTCATAAGGTGCCATTCCTATACTTGCTTAGAAACTGTTGTTATAAGCAAACTCAATCAGTGGTATGTGTGTCTCCCTTTGTCACCAAAATCTAGTACACATAATCTGAGTAAATCCTCTAAGGTCTGAATAGTCCTTTCTGATTGACCATCTGTTTGAGGATGGAAGGCTGTACTGAAAGTAAGTCTGGTGCCCATTGCCTCTTGAACTTTCCTCCACAGTCTAGAGGTGAATCTCCCATCCCCATCTGACACAATGGATCTTGGTACACCGTGAAGTCTAACAATCTCATTAACATACACACTTGCCAACTTCTCAACAGCATCAGATTGTTTGATAGGTAGAAAGTGTGCCGACTTGGTCAACCTATCTATTATTACCCATATAGCATCATGACCACTTCTGGTCCTGGGCAAATCAACTACAAAATCCATAGCTATGTCTTTTCCCATTTCCATTCTAGTATATGTAAGGGTTGCAATAAACCTCCTGGCTTCTGATGTTCTACCTTAACCATTTGGCAAACAGTGCACTTAGCCACCATTTCTGCTACATTTCTCTTCATTCCAGGCCACCAAAAATATTCCTTCAAATCTTGATACATCTTACTACTACCTGGGTGAATGGTGTAACCTGAATAGTGAGCTTCTCGAAGAATCTCCTTCCTTAAGTCTCCAACATCAGGAACACAAATTCAGCCTCTATACCGTAGTAGATTATCCTCATCAAGCTTATATTCTTCCACATGACCTGCCTTCACCATATTCAAGAATTTCTCAAATTCTGCCTCTTGTGGCAAAGCTTCCCTTATCCTGTCTTTCAATGTTGAATGAATAATCATCTGATTCAAAACCATAAACTCTGCATCATTGGGCTGGACTATTGAAACCTCTAGCTTTTTCAAATCTCTTATCAACTCATGTTGTTGTGTAATCATCCAACTGGCACTACTAGAAGTCTTCCTGCTTAAGGCATCAGCTACTACATTGGCATTACCTAGATGATATTGGATATCCAAATCATAGTCTTTAATAAGCTCCAACCATCTTCTCTGCCTCAAATTCAACTCTTTCTGTGTGAAGATGCATTTTAAACTTTGGTGATCAGTAAAAACTTCACACTTCACCCCATACAAGTAGTGTCTCCATATCTTCAAGGCAAAAACCACTACAACTAACTCCAGATCATGGGTTGGATAGTTTCTTTCATGGTTCTTCAGTTGCCTAGAAGCATAGGCAACGACCCTTCCATTTTGCATCAATACACAACCCAATCCTTTGTGTGAGGCATCACTATAAAGCTGAAATCCAACTGTCCCTGAAGGAATGGTAAGCACTGGAGCAGTCATCAAACTTTGTTTCAGTCTTTGAAAAGCCTCTTCACATTGATCTGACCATTCAAATTTCACTACCTTTTGGGTCAATCTAGATAATGGCATAGCTATTCGAGAAAACCCCTCAACAAACCTTCTGTAGTAACCAGCTAAACCTAGGAAGCTCCTGATCTCCGTCACAGTAGCTGGTCGAGGCCAATCTGCTATAGCTTGTACTTTGTGTTGATCCATAGAGATCTCCATATTACTGATCACATGCCCCAAAAAGTTCACACTCTTCAACCAAAATTCACATTTGGAGAACTTAGCATACAGTTCATTCCCTTTTAGAGTTTACAACACAGCTCTTAAGTGATTTGCATGAAGTGCTTCATTAGGGGAGTACACCAAAATGTCATCAATGAACACTATCACAAATAGGTCTAAAAATGGCTTAAAGATCATATTCATGAGGTCCATAAATACAGCAGGGGCATTTGTAAATCTGAATGGCATCACCACAAATTCATAATGCCCATATCTAGTGTTGAATGCTGTCTTTGCTATGTCCTCTTCTCTAATCTTGAGTTGATAATATCCTAATCTCAAATCTATCTTGGAAAACACATAGACACCCTCCAACTGATCAAATAAATCATCAATTCTTAGAAGAGGGTATTTATTCTTTATAGTCAGCTTGTTTAATTCTTTGTACTCTATACAAAGCCTTAAACTTCCATCCTTCTTCTTCACAAAAAGCACAATAGCACCCCATGGAGAAGTGTTAGGTTTGATGAATCTTTTATTAAGCAACTCTTGTAATTGATCTTTTAGTTCCTTCAACTCTTTTATCACCATCCGATAAGGGGCTTTAGCAACCAGATCCGCTCCACTAACCAGCTCAATGGTAAAATTAATCTCCCTGCTTGGAGGCAAACTAGGTAAATCATCTGCAAACACTTCTAGATATTCTTGCACAACAGGTATCTCCTCTAATCTCTTCTCTTCTTTCTTCTCCTCCTTAACATAGGCTAAAAAACCTTCATAACCCTTTCTCAATAATTTGTATGCCACTAATGAAGAGACTAACATGGAAGTTATGCCTCTTTCCCCTATGAATTTAAATTCTTTCTCCCATGGCATACAAAATTTAAGTTCTTTCTTATTACGGTCTATGGTCACAAAGTGGCAAGACAACCAATCCATACCTAGGATCATATCAAATTCCATTAAAGGCAACAACATAAGATCTGCTCCCAAATTTCTATCACCTACAATCAACTCCATATGACACCTCTTGTTGGTTTCCAACTGACTCCCATTAGGCATTAAAACTGATAAGAGTTTGAGTATCATTAAAGAAGACAAACCAACAGACTTAACAAACTCTTCTGAAATGAAAGAATGTGATGCTCCCGTATCAAACAACACCTTAACAGGCTTGTTACATACAAAGATCGTTCCTAAATACCATGCATGTAACATAACATAAAGCTTATTTTACTTATATATCATGAAAGAAATCATTGACATTAAATAAAGTCCATACCTGTGATAACATCAGGAGAGTCTTTGACTTCTTGTTGGGATAGACCATAAACCCTTGGCTGGACAGGTTGCCTAGCTTGGCCTTGAGATGGAGTTGATGCAGCCGACTCCACCATCCTTGGCCTTCCAACTGTCCTCTGAGGAGCACTACCCATTTTGACCTCTATAGTAGGTTTTTGTCCCAAAAGAGGATAATACTTTGCCATATGCTCAGGTTGATGGCACCAATAACATGTATTAGTGCCAGAAAGGTACTCTCCCTTATGAGCTCTCCCACATTTATTGCATACAACAGAAGAAGTGCTGCTCTCTAAAGTGTTGGGCTTGGGCTTCTTCCAATTAGATCTTCCGGATTGAAAGGATTGGGTAGACTTTAATCTATCTTCATTCTTCCTCTTCTGAAAGTCTCTTCTCCTTTGAGTAGATTGCAAATCTGACTCAATCCATCAGGCCCTCTCTACTAAGGTGGGGTAATCCTTAATGCCAAAAGGGATTAATGGCTGTCTAATGATATCTTTTAAGCCACATAAGAAGCGATGAAATTTTTCCTCTACATTGGGAATCATATGAGAGGCATATCTAGGAAGCTTTATAAACTCAGCCTCATACTGTGTAACTATTCTGTCACCCTGTACTAGCCTCATGAATTTATCCTGCATCAACCTTCTAGCTGACATCGGTATATACCAATCTCTAAAAACTTTTACAAACTCTTCCCAAGAAATTTGACTGCTCGGTCTTCCTCCAAAAGTCTCTTCTAATTGGCTTCTCCACCACCTTTCCGCTTCACCATTCAAAGCATAGGTAGCTAAAGGAACCCTCCTCTCCTCTGGACATGACATACCATTCAAGATCTTCTGTACACTTAGTAACCAATCTTCCGCTTCTATGGGCCCACCTCCTATGAATGATGGAGGCTTCATATCTTGAAATAACTTTAAATTCTTGTCCATTACAGTGCTTCCACTGCCGCCTGCTTGAGTTTGAGTACTATTTATCATCTGTGTCATAGCTGCCATCATTTGTGCGAAAGAATCCATAGTAGTATTAATGCTACTGCTTTGAGGCTCCGCTATTGATGGCAAATCTCTCCTGACATCTCTAGTATGGCCATCCATGGCATCAGGTTCAGGTTCCTCAGCCCTTAGACATAAAACAACTAAGAAATCTAAACAATCTGTAGCACATGCATCTTATACCTACTATAACCTACACGATCAACTTATTGGCTCTTTTATAATAATCAATATTCTCAAATCCTTTGCTCTGATACCACTCTTTGTCACGATCCAACCCGGTTAGCTCGCAAGTGTGAGGCGGGAACAGAGGTCAGACAGGAGGAACATAAATAGAAACTTCATAATTTTCTAATAACATGTCTCCAACATACACAAAATAATCTCAACATAATGAAACAGCCACTAAAGAACTCCAAATAAAATTTTTCATTTCATTCATCTTTCAATCATAATAACATCAAAACATATATGTTCAAAACACAAAAAGAGATGTTCATAAATCTTTCTTTACAATTCAATTTAAATCCTTCTAACCCAAAATATCAAAAACAAAATAACCCAAAACAAAACCTGCCGCCTATCGTCTCCCTACGACGGTACGTGAGGGGATGTATATCCGTCATTTATCCTTTACCAAATCCTCCTGAAAAGTATCCCACAACATGGGTGAGTCACAACTCAATAGGTAAAATGCTTTTCAATTAAATTTAGAAAATAAGGTGAGGAAATAACATGTATGTCAATGCTTTCTGCGTAGGAACATTAAACAAATCAAAATATTTAAATAGCATGCCTCTAAGTTATTCATTAAGCCTCTTTCTTTAGTCAAGTTTGCAACCAATCACTTATACATTACATGAATTATTCTCATGAGTCATAAGATGGTATAAATGCATACAATGTAATATATAAATCTCATAAACATCTGTCTCGAAAGTATCTTTTGTACTGATCAGGTACATTTTATTTGGTCAAACCCTTTACCATTTGGTTCAAAAGAACCCCTTTACCATTTGGCTCAAAAGAGCCCCTTTTCCATTGGCTCATAGAGCCCCTTTATCAATGATACTTTCGCATCAACATGCACATACATACATTCCTTTTATATTCATAAAGGGATAATAATACTTCATTCATACATATGTTCTAATGCCTTTAGATTTTCCCATATGGTTACTCATTAAAAGGGCATAAACTTATACACTATCACATGAGAAGGACATTTGCATTGTATACTACCACATGAGAAAGACATTTGCATTGTATACTATCACATGAGAAAAACATTTGTTTTGTTGTAGGCATATGATCTGAATACTTCTATAGCTCTCTACATGGGTACATGTTATTAGGATATTCATAAGAGCATGATATATGACATTTAAGAGCATGCTAAGCTATAGATGATGGATACAATTGCAATTAAATGTTAAGCTAATCATATGATAATACAAGAATATGTTATCGTTTAGAAGGAGAAAGATTTTCCAAATTTAAAAGAATCACATTTTACCTACCTCACCACGATGATTTGCCGAAAGTCCTAACGAGCTCTTCCCTTTTAGACGATCAATATCTAAAAGAAATATAACATAAAGTGTAAACATTACTTGTCTCCACACAAACTTCTCAAAACCCTAAACTATGAAAATAAAGAACCCACCCATACACTATTCTTAAATTTTCTAATTGAACTCTTTCCCAATTCATAATTAATCTAATTTCCTAATTTCTCTAAATTTGGGATTTCATCATAATCTAAACTTTTTGGGAACTTTTTTCATTTCCATTATATGGCATATGCTTAAAGAACCTCCCCATACACTTAATACTTAAAGAAAATACTATAAATGTTCGGATTTAATTAAATTAAAAATCATAAAAATTTGTATCTTGTGTAGAAATCCTAATTTTTGCCTCTAAAACCCTCCTAAACCCATATGAAATCATAAGGCTCAAAATTTCATGTTTAGGGGAAAACCCTAATTTTAAAACCTAAAAATGCTCCACTAGCATACATTATTTTTCCATTAGAGGCTTTATAACGTCATTAGGAGTTACTTTTGTAAAGGCATTTTGAAAGAAAAACAACATTGAGGGAAACCCTAATTTTTAAAACTTAAAATATTTGGGAAAAACTAAACATTCCATGATTAGAAACATTCTCTAATCTCCCCCTATCGTTCTTCTTTAAAAAACTTGAGTTTGGAACAAACCCTAGAAATCTCTCCCAAAGAAAACTCTATAAAAGGGTGAGAAAACTCTTAAATGCAACTTACCTTAACCTTTTCTTAACCTTCCCTACAGTCTCCTCTAGGATTGGCCATCGGAATCATCGCCGTAGATGGCGCCGTCGCCCCTCCCGTCCGCCTCCTCCCTTCGTCTCGTGTTTGACCGAAGAAGAGAGCGACGATTGCAGGAACCTATAAGGTTTTAAATCCTAAACTCCTCAAGTATCACCAGTACACCAGTCACCTCCTTGAGCAAATCCCTATTATAACTTTGTATAGGGTTCCTCATGGGAGTAATTCTACGATGGATGCCCTAGCAAAGCTCACAAAGGAATTTACATGTCTAGAAGAAGTCTCAATTCCTATAAAGATTCAAGGTCGTCAAGTCCTATCACCTATAGATTTGGAACACATCAACAAGCAATCTCCCAAGGTCCTTTCTACCTCTTCAACAATCGACGAAGAAGGTGACTAGAGGAAACCTTTAATTGACTACCTTCGAGAGGGTAAACTTCTCTAAGATAAATCCCTCGCCAACTAGATCAAGAAACGTGCCTTATCATATGCACTAGTCAATAATATGTTGTATCACCGATCATTCGATCAAATATGGCTACATTATTTAGACAAGGGAGAGGCCTTGAAGATCATTAATGAGTCCATTCTGGACTATGCAGTGCTTATCAATTGGGTCTAAAAATAAAGTTAAAAATCGAAAGACTTGAATACTATTGGCCTATAAAGATTGACGATTACATGAATGTTATAAAATGTTGTCATCAATGCCAGGTCCATAGTGTGGGTTTACATCAGCCGCCTAATATGTTGCATCCCACGATAGCTTCGTGGCCCTTTGAAAGTTATGGCATGGATGTTATCGGGCCAATTGACCCTCCTTCTTCAAAATGTTATTGCTTCATATTAGCTGTAACTGATTATTTTTCAAAGTAGGAAGAAGTAATTCTCCTACGCAATATAACATCACACCATATTTTGATGTTTTTTAGACCATATCGTATATGAATTCGGCATACCCCACATACTCATATCTGATAATGGGTCTATATTTAAGTCTACAAAAATTAATAATTTCATAAGATGCCATAACATTGATTGGAGATACTCAATGATTTATTACCCTTGGGCTAATTGGTTGGCTGAGGCCTTCAACAAAACCTTGGTGTAGATTATCAAAAATACCCTTGATGATAACAAACGTCAATGGGATAAGAGGTTGGTGGAAGCCTTATGGGCCTATCAGACCACTTATAGAACTCCGACCCAATCCACCCTGTTTGCACTAGTATATGGGTCTGAGATTGTACTCCCTCTAAAAGTGTAGATTCCCTCACTTAGAGTTGTGGTCTAGAATCAAATAACAATCAAGCAAAATGTAAAACTCAAACTAGAAGAACTCGAAGGCCTTGAAAAGCATTATCTCCAAGCTCAGCAGAGTCTAGAGTTGTATAAAGCCCAAATGGTTCAAGCTCACAATAAGTTAGTGCGACCTAGAACCTTCCAAGTAGGAGACTTGGTCTTGGTTCTTTAGAGCCTATCTTAGTTCACCAAAAGATTGGTGGGAAGTTTGAACCAACTTAGGAAGGACCCTTCATTATAGAGACAGTCTATGAAGGGGGTTCATATTAGCCAGTTAAATGTAAAGGAAATCACCCAATATTATCTGTTAATGGGTGTTTCCTTAAGAAATACTATACTTGATGTAGATTGAATTCTCAATTAATAAAATATTTTGATTTCCTGAATTAACTTTATTCAATCCTATTTTTACTATTGAAGTAATTTTTTAAAGCATCAAAATTGTCAATCAATCGTTTCATGTTCTCTTTCCCTTAAGGTTAGGTGCTGCCTCTCTATAATGTTTTAATCCTCTATGATGGATATATTTTGACCCCATCATAAAATCATTCAACCTCTACCTTTTGTGTTGGGAGTATTTTGACCCCACCACATGATCATCCAGCTCCGATCCTTTGTGATGGGCATATTTTGACCCCATCATACGATCATTCAACCTCGACCCTTTATTTTGGGCATATTTTGACCCCACTACACGATCATCCAGTTTTGATTCTCTGTGATGGGAATATCTCAACCCTATCATATAATCATTCAACCTTGACCCTCTGTGTTGGGCATATTTCGACCCCACCACATGGTCATCCAACTTTGATCCTCTGTGATGGGTATATCTCGACCCCATAATACGATCATTCAACGTCAACCCTCTATGTTGGGCATATTTTGACTCCACCACATGGTCATCTATCTTCAATCCTCTGTGATGGGAATATCTTGACCCCATCATACGATTATTCTACCTCGACCCTCTGTGTTGGGCATATTTCAACTGCAACAGCACCACACAGTCATCCAACTTTGATCCGCTATGTTGGGTATATTTCAACCCCACCATATTTCAACCCCCTTTATGGGACCGCCCTAGTACCAATTCAACTTTGATTCCTCAAGTTTGGTCCTTCTTTCCCTTAGGATTAAATTCTCAAATTTCATCCTTCCATTCGGTCAACGCTAATATATACACTAGAACTTCATTATACCACACATATTGGGGGTCCATTTGTTGATCTCATTTCTATATGAGGTCACTAAGATCTACCTGGGTTTTTTCTGGTGACCCAATGATCAAGATATGTCCACTCCTCAATTATATAGGTCCCAGTCAAAACTAGATCCAAGTCTAATTAAATCTAATTCCACCTTCCAATTCAATCTCTAATCCAGCCCTCCACCAACTTTAAATCAACCTTCAAATCATATCCGATCAATCCTAATCATTCATTTGATTATCATTGATGAGGATAAATCAAATTCAACTATTTAAGTCTAAAATTTAATCCAAATCCAACATTCCAAACCAAATCCCAGGGTTAAGGACTTAGGTCATGTAACCCTTTCTGGGAATTTTTTGTCACCCTGAAACCCAACCAAATGACCTGTGATAAAGGGTCTATCACTTGTATATTATCTAGACATGTCTCTAGGGAACCACCAATTTGAGCTCATTCTAAGGTCCCTAGCCCTAGAAATTGAATTGATTTCCAAAGGCTGCAAAACCTTTAGATATTTACAACCTATGCCACTTGATTTGCCATTCAGTAGAATTTGACCTTGGGACCCTTTCCAAACCTTCTAATCACATTCATGGCCTTTTTCATAACATATTAACCAGTAACCTATACTTTGTTAGACCTAATTTGACCCAGGGTTGACCAGGGGTCCAAATGACTAAAATGCCCTTTAAAGGGGTTTTTGGTCTTTTCCCCAAAACTCAATATAGTTCAACCTTATCAACCTTCAAAACCTATCCCAATGGATCTCAAATGTCATTAGGAATACATTGGATCCAAACCCACCCTTTGGTTTGACCTGGTTGACCAAAGTGGCCCTTAAGAGTTTAAACACCCATTTCAAACCAAATGAACTCTTGATTTGAAACCACCTCCATTGAGTTCATATGATCAATTTGAACTCAATGGACCCAACCCTTGACACTAGGTTAACTTGGTTTACCATGTCAACCAAGTTTGACCAAACCTCCCATATGCTACCACCCTCTCAACCCTTTTAACCAAGACTTCTCCAAACCCATTCAAACTCATGGGGTGACCCATTAGGTTCCTAAAAGACCCCCCGTAAGGACCCAAGCATTGGGCTCACTTATATTAGCCATTTGGATTATCCCAAATATCCAAAGATCGGTTCCACTTGAGCTTATTTCTAACCTTAGCCCAATTGGATGAAACCAATGGTGGCATTGGGTCCCCCTTGGCCCAGAACACCTTCCCTAGTTGGCCCAACCCTTGGGTCATCTTGGGTTAGGAATTAAGCTAACCCAAAGTGGTCAAAACTACTATGGGTTGAGTCATTTCTCAACCTAAGTCCAATCAATCCAAACAAACCTCCATTAGTTGGCCCTAGGTCCAACACAACTACCCTAATCAGCCCAACCCCTGGGTTGACTTGGGTCAACCTTGACATTAGCCTAAAGTGGTCAAAACCACATTGACCCAAGCCATATTACTCCATAGAGCACTTCAAGTCTAATTGACACTTGTATTGGGTGCTCCAAGTCTCAACACACCTCCCATCTCAAAGCCACCCCCTGGCTTGACCCAGGTTGCACCCAAATTAACCCAAATCATACAGGGTTTGGTCAACCTGATCGCCATCTAGGTGAATTGGGCTACCTCCTACATAATTGAACTCATGCTCGAGCTCACTAGACCCCTAGCAAGCTTACCACATAAGCTTAACCGAGCTAGTAGCCAGCGGTGGCCGAATGAAATAAAAAACTAGCTCCTGTGGTCCCCCTTTCATGGGCTCTAGTCGAAGCTTCCCCAAGGCCTGAGTTTGATCCCTTTGAGCTCAAAATGACTTCCTAGGATGTCCCTTTCCACCTGGAGGCCATTCGATGGCTGCCCCAATCGACCCCGACTGTCCAAGATCATGGACAACACATGAATAGGGCACCCTCATCCATAGCTCCTAGTTTGATTCTAGTATTTTGAAAACACTCTCTAGAGCTCCCTGAGCATTTCCCTCCCAATCCCCAGTTTCCTAACCCTCTTTGACTAGCAGTTTGAGCGAGCTTCGATGTAATCTATCTACCCTCTGCTCGAATTCATACCTCTGGCCATCCTCCGATCTTAGTGTTTGAAGGAGAAGTCTTTGCCTTCATTCCCTCAAGCTTCCTAATAGAAAAACCCATTCAGCGGGGCTTTTTATGCTGTAAGATTTTGATCCCAAGCTCCCTTGTTAGGTACTCCAATCAAGTGTGAAGGAAACCTTCACCCCAATGGATCTCCACCGTTGGATTGAAGATTTCCATTTCCCTAATGCTCTATGTAAATTTTGGTGAGGGTTCTCCTGTGGGATCCCTTGGATCATGTTGGAACATGTTAATGGCCTATCCTTTCATAGCATGCAGGGGAATGAAAGTGATTTTAATTTTAATTTATGGCATTTCTTACATCCTGCAGTATCGAGTCGTTACTAACCGTAGCCATCCAATCAAATATCTGACAGCTACGGTTAATCATGCATTGTCCAGTCACGCACTTCCTACATGGAAAAATGCAACTAATTGAGTAATTCAACATTTAAAAATTTTAAAAATTACACAGAACATCCAAAATTAATATCTCGCAATCCACTTGATCAAATTAGGTGTACTTAGGCTCATTATAAAGATCTCAGAGAGATCGCCAAATGCCCTATGGTCTCAAGCTGTGATCTTGCATGAAACTGAGTGAATTTCAGTAAATATCATTGGCGCATTTTAGGTAATTATCTTAATATTGAACTCACCATAGCTTGAGACTTTGGGAAGTTGAATTTGGGCAAGTCTCTAACATGTCCAAATTTTCCTTCCCTTGTTTGAATTGTTTAAGGGCAAGTTTGAGTTAATTTGAATTTAGGGGTCATGGTTTGACCTCTAAATTCAAGTTAGCCTTATGATCTATCTAATGATACTTAGGGTTTGAGTGTTTGTATGGTGATTATGCTTAGTCTAGGGAGTTTAGAGCCACTGATTTTATCCTCATCCAAGCCTAGGATAGTGACTTAGGAATTTTTGAAGGTAACCTAGAGGTTGCCTTAGGTGGTTTGGTTAACCATCTTAGAGAGTTGCACTTGGGCCCAAATTTAGAGGGATTAGACCTTGAGATCAGGTGATCCCATGGTCCAAATATCACTAGAAATGGTATTCATTTGGTTCACCAACTAGGGTCCCAAAATCCCTTCCAAGATTTAGCCTAAAACCTTAATAAAGTCATAATTAATTATATTAAATCCTAAAAATTCATCTAAGGCCTCTAATTTCTCATAATGAAACCCTTAATCCATGAAAAATAAAAGGCTTATGATCTAACCCCTAATTTAGCATTAATTTAATTTTTAAGGAGAATTAACAATTATTTCATTTAATTAATTAAAATTTTTTAAAATTCTAAAAAATACCTAAATACTTAAAAACATCCCCTTACATCATTCCTGGCCTTTGGGGGTGATATCAAGAGGATTGTGACTAATTTGGATCAAAATCTAAAAATCCTCTTAATTAGGCAATTTTAAAAAAGCCAAAAATATCCAAATTTTAAAAAATCACTAATAATTCTAAAAAAACTAATTTAATCAAACTCAAAACCATTCAACTCTAATTAAAATCTAGTATTTTCTAAAAATATCAAACCTCCATAATTCAATCAATGTCAAAAAGGTTAACGTTTCCGTCAATCGTAGTTCAAAACTAGGTCAAAACTTCAAAAAATTATAACTTAATGTAAAAAATTCCAAATTGAGCAAACTTAGAGTCTAATTACTCCAATTAGAGTCTATTATTTAAGAAATATACTTAAATTTCAGAAATTACTTTAATTTTAAAAGTCAACTTTTGACCCTTTAATTAAAGCATTTAAATAATTCCAATATTTCCAAAAAATTAATAATAGGTTAAAAATCTAGAAAACTCCCAACTTAATAAAATCAGTCAAACAACATTTTAATATATAATAAGCACTCTAAAGATAAAGTTTTTAGGATAGACTACCTTATGCTGCAGGGCTAAGTGTCTTAAAGAGGCATGGTTCCTTGAGCCCACTATAAAAATGCCACCAGCGGATTCGATGGAGTGTAAAATCTTAAAATTAAGTGACTCTTAATTGCTTAACTAAATTAAAATCTTTAATTGAACTACATCAACCTGGTTTATAGGCTAGACTACCTTGGAGGCTTGGTTCCTTGAGCCCATTGTAACAATCCCACGAACTAGTTGGTGGAAAATCTAATTTAATTTAGTCCTTAAAATTAATAACTAATCAAATTAATTAAAATTCATTAATCCTTTAATCTCTAACTAATTTAATTCATTTAATCAATTAACCTTAAAATTATATTCTAAAATAAATCTTAATATATTAATATTTAAACTCCCGAATTTTCCCTTTGAACCCTTAACAAACCCAAAAATTAGACAACTTGAACAAACTACCCAGCTTAAGATCTACCCCAACCACATGGCTTTTAGCAGACACTTTAGATGATTTGCTAGGATAACCAACTCTAGTCTAGAATAGGCCGGTGTTTACTTATACTACTATGTGCCAAGTTTTTTTAGTTTTCATTACATGTTGTGATTGAAAATTGATTGATATGAGTGTTTAATTCCTTTAACTATATTATGTTAATGGATTTGATGGGTGATAGTTTACCCTTATGTTAGGACCGATCTGGTTGCTCATTAAGTTTTCTGCAGGTGGCCATACTCGTATAGGGTAATAAAAGGAGGCTAAATTAATAATTATTATAACTGCTCCAGGTGCTTCAGCCGCTTAGCCCATAAATAATTAAGAGCCTAGCCAAGTGTGATTTACCTTTTACTTTACATATATATAAACTGCTTGGGATTAATTTAATTTTAAATGCTTAGGATAACCTTATAAGAGAGTCTAAATTTTTTTATTTTAATATTGATGTAATTTATTTAAAAGTTAAGAGTTGTGAAAGTTAGACATTTGATTCAGGATATATATTTCCAAAATTGGATACTAAAGAGTAAAGGATACCATCTTAGGGGGATAATCTTTTTTCATTTAGAAGCCCAAATTTGGATAATTTTAGCACACAAAGTGAAAAGAATAACCTTCCCTTCGGGGGAAGAGTTTTATTTTTCATTTGGGCACCCAGGCATGGCAAATCCAAGGAGCTCGAAGAAGAGGAGGACAAGGAGTTGAAGATAAAGAGTATCTCACTCAAAATCAACTTGCGTCGCTCTTAAGATTAGAATTCGGGTTTGTGGTTAGTAGTGCCCGGCCACTTTTATTTTGAGTTGTAATAAACAGGCAATTTTTTTATGTACATTTATTTAATTGATTTGATTTATTAAAGTGTTTGATTTAATTTGATTACGATTATGGTTGCTTACTTTTCTTAATTTTTGGTGATTTGCAGGTCATTTTTGTTTTGACCTGGATATGCGGAGGCTCATGAGGGCATGTATAAAACTTTTTCCACTCAAATTTAAATAAAATTTTAAGATAACATAGAAACTCTAATGATCTAAGAAGTAAATTTGGGACCACCGGGAGTCACCATAAGCATATTTTACTTCTCTTCCTTGTTAGGCACCTCCCCACCTGCGAATTCTGGCAGGCCACCTGACATATTAGGACGTAGTCCTATCAAGGGGATGTTGCATAATCTCCAAGATAAAAATTATTTTTAAGCCTTTTTTAAAACTGCTTCATACAAATTTATGTATTTAATCGAGTCGAGCAGCATCTATTGCATTAGAAACTAATTAAAAGAGTCTAAAATTTTAATTATATTTGATTTAAGTATTTTCAACCTACATAAGTCAAGGGACCATTGAGGATTCGTTCTAGATGTCAGTTCAAATTCTCAAAAACTTTAATAACAATATTCCTACCACTCTTTCATAAAAATGATCGAACTCATGGATTTTAAATCAACTAGGTGCTTAGCTGGCTACCCAATCTAGGTCGGGGTAAGTTCAGGTTTTACATTTCATTAGCTAGGTTCAGGCTACTATGGTCCAGTGCCCAATTTAGATTTAGGATCTGGGGTAGATTTTGAATCATAAGACTCTAATCTCCAGGAATAAAATCTCAAATTTTTAATAAAATTTTTAATTCAAATTAATAATTTTCTCAATTCAAAATTTAAAGCCTAACACATAGTTTAGGTTGAGGCACTTTTGAGTTATTTTAGAATCACAAAGTGTCTCCTACCCCTTCTCCATTGACTTTGGAAATAAATGTTCAAATTTGATCAAATCCCTATTGAAATACCAAATTCACCTCCTTTGATATCACTCTTAGAAAATCTCTAAACATAATTTCTACCGTTATTTTAATCGAGAGTATTCATAAGAGATCCCAGTTTCCTATGATGTAATTAACTACGAGCACTTATGCTCATACGATATTTAGAACCCACACCCTACTTTTCTAAAAATTAATTTTCTTTGGAAAAATCAGAATAAATGACGATCATTATCATCATATTCGAATAATTATTAATGAATAATATTTTCTCTCCCTTTAGGGAGATATATCATTTGTTGATAAAACTTTGAATATGGAATTAACAACAATTCATCTAGATTATCATAGCTAAATATTTGATCAAACTTCACTTTGACCTTTCGGGGCCATATGCAGTTCTTTCCTAAATTTGGCTACGATATTTAAGATGAAATTTACAATTCTAAATCTAAACCACATTTTGAAATCTTATCTCCACCTCTCGATGTGTTATACCTTTTTTGATGGGATGTTTGATTTTAGAATTAAAGTTCAAAGCCAATTTTAAATTCCTCAATAAAGATTAAACTTTTCAAAACCCCTTTTCAACCCAAATAGCTTTGCAGTGCCATGCTCATTATCTTCAAGCACCGCAATGTCATAATCTATTACGCCTCGGTGCTAAAATTGCCATTCTGGCACCGTAGTGTTTGAAAGTCAGTAACATCACGGTATAGTAATTGTAACTTCCAAAGGATATGATCTATTAACAAAATAATGTGACTATTCAATAAGTAAATAATCCACATCAGTAAGCACCGCAGTGGAGCTAAAATTGTAGTGTAATGATGTTAGTTTATTTATTGGGCACAGCGATGTTGATCTTTCAAGCACCGTAGCACTAGTTATCTACTTTATGGTTTCTTATAAATAGTTATTGTGTTATGTATGTAAAAGAGTTCAATCACTTTTATAATTTCAATACTTTTTAGAGTACTTCTTTAGATCTCTCTTATAATCAAGTCTAAGAGAGACTAGAAAAATACTTGATACAATCATTAGAGTTTTTAGTTAGTATTTATTTAAGTAACTCTGTACGTTAAGGAAGGAGTGTAAAGGATATAAATTTATCCTTCCTGATAATATCATTCTCTTATATTTTTATTCTTCTATAATTTAAATGGAAATGCATTTGCTTATATTTTCTTCTATATCTAGCTAATTCTTTAGTTTTGGATTGATGATGTAGAGAACATATTAAATACTAATAAAAATTCTTATGCTTTAATGTTAAAAGATATTTTTAATATTATCCTACTCTTTATTTTATACACATAGTGACCATATATGTAATAAAACCAAGTGTGATGTATAGCCTTGATAGAGTAATGCAAGAACAACCAGGAGTATTGAAAAAGTATGTTTGCATAACTAGACATATGATGTAAAATATTCTAGGCTCTTAAGGAGTTGATATAACTGTAGGAGGTCAATAGATATCCTTTTTACCCCTACAAGATCGATAGAGATCTAAGGATACATATGCTTTGAAACACATTAAAATAATAATTTTTTTAGGAAAGATATGCAATTTATATTTATCAGTCTAAAACACTTTATTTAAATGTTGTATCCAATATTTATTTATTTTTATTTAGTAATTGAATCTCCACAGCCAATAATTTTATTTTAATAGGATAATTTTATAATAATAGTAAATAGTAGTAGTTGATCACTGAAAAGCATACTTTTTTGTGGGTTCGACATACTACTTTATTACTTTATTAATTAATTCAGCATGTATACTTGCGTATATTAAGTAAGGTTTGTTATTTTATTTCAAAGAAAACCTAAATATTGTTTAGGGGAGATAGAGCTTTAAGCATTTTTATAATTCAAAATTATCATCCATTGTAGCACCAACCATCATACCCTAAAATGTGAAGCTAACTTTTAGAAGTTAAAGAGATGTTTGGTATCAGCACCAGTGCTAGCTATTCCATCTAAAGTTGATGGTTTCCAAGCATTAAGTGATGCCTCTCTAAAGGGATTAGGTGTGTACTATAACATAATGGGAAGGTGATTGCTTATGCTTCTACATAGTTAAAGCCAATAAGAATTACCCCACTAATGATTTAGAGTTAGCATCAAATATTTTCTTTGAAAATCTAGAGGTATTACCTTTATGAGGTATGATGTGAAATTTACATAGATTATTAGAATTTAAAGTATATGTTTAGCCAAAAAGAGTTGAATCTGAGGTAGAGGAGATGGATATAACTAATTAAATATTATGATTTGAATATTATTTATCATCCTAGCAAGGATATTGTGGTGGTAGATGCTCTAAGTAAGAAATATATTGGAAGAGTAGCCTATCTGATCACATTTAAAGAAGCATTGATCCAAGAAAAAGGTTGGAATTACATATTGTGTGTCCAACTAATGTTGGAATTTTATCCCAGATGATTGTTCAGCCTTCGTTGAAAGAAAAAATTAAGGATGCATAGAAGTTTGATGGTGAGTATGCATGTTTGGTGGATTAGATTTAAACTAGCAAATGGACTAAATTATATGTAGATGAGTAGGGCATATTGAGATATGGAAGCTAATTGTGGGTCCTAACTAGTTATAATTTGAGAAAAGAAGTTTTACATGAAGCCCACTATTTTGGATACACAATTGATATGGTAGTAGAATAATGTATCATGATTTGAAGCTGATATTCTCATGTCTTGGACTAAAGTAAGATGTGAGAGAATTCATTTCAAAGTTTGAGACTTATCAAATGGTAAAAGCTTAACACTAAAAATAAAGTGGATTATTGTAACCTTTATCTATTCTAAAATGAAAATGGGAAGTTATTATAATAGATTTCTCTATGAGATTCCCAAGATCTAGGCATGGTCAAGATGTAGTATGAGTTGTAATTGATAGATTAATGAATTCATCCTATTTTATCTTGATGATGTAGATAAATTCAATAGATAAGTTATAGCAATTATATGTGTGGGAGATTGTCAGATTGCATGGAATACCAAAGGTAATTATTTTAGATCGGGATGTTCGATTTATATTCAGGTTATAAAGAAGTATTTAAGAAGGATTGAAAATGAAGTTAAATTTTAGTACAACTTTTTATCTGTAGAATGATGGGATGTTAGAAAGAATTATTCAAGTACTTGAATATTTATTGAGGCCATGCATATTGGATTTCATTGGAAGCTAGGAAAATTATATTCTGTTAATTGAATTTTCTTATAATAATAATTTTCAATTTAGTATTGGTATGACTCCTTATCAAGCTAGGTATGGTAAAAAGTGTAGAAGGCCACTATCTTGACAAAAATAGGTGAACGAAAGTTGATAGGTCCTGAGATAATAGACAATGTTACTGAGAAGATTAGAAAAATTAGGAAAAGACTAGAAGTAGCTCAAGATAGATAAAGAAAGTATTACGATCTGAATCACCAAGCTATTGAATTCCAGCTAGGAGATTTTTTATTTCAAAAAGTTAGCCCTTTGAAAGGTATAAGCAAGTTTTTCAAGGAAGGAAAGGTAAGTCTATGGTATATTGGACCTTTTAAAGTAATTGGTAGAGTTTAAAAGTTTGCTTATAGATTGTTGTTGTTAGATTAGATGTCTGATGTTTATAATGTATTTCATGTATCTGTGTTAAGTAAATAGGTTTCTAATTTGGAGCAGAGATTGTTCGAAGATGAAGTAGAAGTGATACCAAATTTAAAGTATAGAAAAGAGTGAGAGCATATTTTAGCTTATGATGTAAAAGCAACTAAAAAAAAACATCCTTATGGTATAAATTTAGTGGAAGAATAAACCTAAAAGAAAAGCTACTTGGGAGAAAGAAGCCGAAATGAGATAGTTATATCATGACATGTTCTAAATGCTATTCTATAGTGAAAATATCGAGGATCATATTTTTCTAAGGAGAGGAGAATGTAAAACCCTTGCTATAGTACTGAGTTCATTTGCAATGATTAGAGTAATATTTGGTAAAATTTTTAAACTTATTATATATATTTTAAATCCTTGTGAGTCATCATAAGTTATTTCATGTTAAAACTAGGTCATAAAAAGTTATAAATTGATATTAGAAGTTTAAGAACTGAGTCTAAAAAAATTGCTTTGGAGCACTACAACATTTGGGAAATTGGCCTTGTAGCTTTAAGCCCTCTTTCTTTAGTGTTACAAAATCATTATTGAGAGCACCACAATGCTTAGGAAGCAGTGCTACAGTGCTCTATCTATTGATAAAACAAATATAAAATTTCACTTGGTGGTTTGGTTTATACACTTTCTTAGATAAATTTGTAAGTATGTTATCATTTTTGGTGATTGATATAATTCAATATATACTTCAAAATGATGTTGCAAATGTCCCTCATAAATGATTTTCTAATTTGTCACTATTATTATGTGCAAGTTTTACCCATGTGTACTATTGAAATAGTCATATATGTGCAAATTTATGTATTCATGTATTAAGTTAAATGAGGCTCATATATATTAAAAATATTAATATTGCCACATCCAAGTGATGAATTTCATGTATTTATGTATCATGTAAAAGGTGACTCGTACAAATAAAAAAATGTTAAAATTACCAAGTTCAACTAATCAAGCACCATATTAAATGTGATTTATACATGTGGAATTTGTGAAAGTTATGTTCATGTAATATTATTTACATGTCATGTTCATGTGCTAGCGAGTTAGTGGGGGGAAAGAAATGTATTACAAATGACATTTATTTTATGTTCTTTGTAGACATGTGCACCCATGTATATGTATATGTTCATGTATCATCCCTTTATCTTCAATAGATGTGAGATAGTCAAGTGGAGATAAGTGGAAGTGGAGTTATAAAAGGAGTTATAAGGGAAATAAGGCTACAATTTATTGCTTCCTTTATCTTGGGCAAATATGAGATGATTAAGCGGAGGTATAAGTGGAAGTGGAGATATAAGAAGTGTATATGTGCATTCTGCATTATATATGCATGTGTTGAGCCATTTGTTCCAAGGTTTCACTCAAGTTCAAATGAAATTCATGTAAATATTGTACATACACTCATGTTACTACTTAACATGATTATACTATTAACATTTTTATGCTACTACTTCCAATTACACTATAGATGTCAGGTTAAGAATTGGACCCAATATTATCAATATATTGCTTCTTATTAAAAATGTATAAAATACTTTACCAGACATTAATTGACCTTTAAGTAAAAAATATTCAGATGTTGAATATTAAATTCTTTAGTAGATCTCATGTAGTCTACTGGTAAATATATGCCCACCCTATATTTCTTAAATGTTTTCAAGAAAAGGAAAACCCTCAGTTGAATAAATATAAGAGCTTGATAGAGAAGAAGCTCGAGAGTTTAGAATGTTTATGTTATGAATGTATTCTTTTAACAATCGAGTTATTGATCTTAGTGGATATTAGAAAAAACATTATCCTGGATTATAGTATATGAACATTTTGATATGAAATTTTGGTGATGAATGTTTATTTCAACATACTTGGAAGTGTAGTTGGCTCTAAAATATGGTGTATTTATAGATCTTGTTATGTTTAACTACAATTCTCCTAATTAGATCTTGGGGCATGACAAACATGGCTATTAGTGAGTACAAGAAATCTTACCAAGGATCATGGTTATTGTAGTCTAAGAGCATATCAAAATGGGACGTTTGGTAGGCCTAATGTCAGTGGTTTGTGTGATTGCAGGCTCTAGTTCCTTCACTTTGAATGTCTCCTTCTAAAATCAAATAATGAACCTGTGCAATTACTCGCTCAATCATAGTGCATATTCAAAAGAGTCTGTGAGTTCTTGATTAGCCTCTAGAATTTGCAAATTGGGTGATAAACATTTCTAAAATTTTGAGAATTAGGTGATAATGGAATTGACTCTTCAAGGTGTGGTCAACATCAAGCAATAATGATGCCTACCTAAAGTAAGAGACATGGTAAATGGGGTTTGTCCTCCCTTGATATGATTCCAAGTTTGGGATTTATAAACTTAGGTTGTAGTATTTCTTTCACAATCTCCCTTAAGCAAATGTATTGGTCAGCTCAAGTTCTCTCCTTTGCACTTGTCAGGGTAGTGGATTATACTCTTCATCACCGATGTGGCTATAAGTAGGGTCAATATTAGGTGTAGAGGCAAGTTCTCTACTCTCTAGCCATTTATGATGAACTATCAAGTCAAATGATCCCTTTAGAGTGCTCTCTCTTTAAATGTTCCTCTATATTCTTCCTAATGCATCCTAGATCATCTTGATGAGTCTTTCACCTCCATGAGGTCACAATGTCTTATGTAGAAGGGATTCTCCATGTTTACTAATAACTCAAGGTTTTGCTTCTCTTCCAAATGTGTCCATCATCTGGTCTTTGGCATTAATCCACACTCACCACCCCTTTGAGGATGTTGGATCCTATTTCATTTGTGGATGACACTCAACCTTACAAGTAGGTAACCAATGAGCATGAGCTAGAAAACTATACAATGATTTGAGTGAGTATGAAAGGTAGGATAATGAGCATTAAAACCTATATCAGTCTCCTTGAATGAAAATGGTCACTAATCAAGAACTAACTCAAACTAGGAAGCCATGGGTAAGGGATCCTTTAGTGTATGCTTCATGTAGCTATACCAAGCATATCAGTGGTTGGTGAGGTGGCCTTGAATGTAGATAACTATTATAGGCATGTAATCCTTGCCAAGATGGACAATTTGAAGGGCTAAGAGTAGTATGGATGAGTCCTTCAATGTCATTTTCCAAGGATAATTATGTCTTAAACTAGTCTGCCAAGATGAGTCTTCATAAGGTGATCATTTTAAGCATAATGTTTGTGAATCTATTGAATGGGTCCAATAGACTTACTACTAGATCATGTTTATCTCAGGCAAGCTCCCCTCTTAGATGATGTGACTGCTTCGACCGAGTCCCTTGAATAGAACTTATTAGGTACCCATGGATCACCTGCATAAGCATGTACAAGAATATAGTTTCATTAAGGGTTATGTTTGGATGTTGTGTTTCTTTTTGTGGGGGAATAATCTTAGGGAAAATATCATTTGTGGTAGTTTCAAGGATTACCCTACATATAAAGGTAGGAGGTGTGTATTAGAGGCTTGGAATTTGATTGGGCCTTAGATTAAGGCCCATCAAGTTAGGAAGGACAAGGTTTAAAGGTAAGGTAAGAGTCTCAATTTTATGGCATGAATAAGATTAACCTTCTCATAAACATCAAATTAAGTACGTGTGTGTGTGTGTGTGTGAAACATGTATAAAATGCTTAAAATTAATATTTTTTTTATGAAAAAATAGAAAATGTACACTATAACATCAAATGAGGTTAGCGAAGGGTTAAAATAAAAAAACTATGCATACATACATACTATATAAAAATAAATATTCTTTTTCTTAATATGTAATAGTTTACCTTTTATACTTATACCATTTTTTTGTGTTCATATGGTTTTTGTATATTGCTTTTATATCTCTTATTTATGTTTATGCATCATTGCTTTAAATTCTCTAAAATTTTATTTTATTTTTTAATAACGTGTATATATCAATATCCTACCTTAATTTCACTGTATTTATTTAGTGTCAGCTTGAAAAGAGGCTTGAAGATACGAGGGAATCAAGTTAGTAAAAGACATTGCAAAGGAAAATTTGAGTTTATATTCCCCATAATGCCCAAAACATAAAAATATACGCCTGTTGTTTCGTTTCTTAGGGAAATATACTCGAAATTTTCCTTCAAACAAAAAAGCACCCGCCTTGGAGTGTGAACTACTTTTAAGTCTATTGAGAATAAATTTGACTTAAATAATATTCAATCAAGGTTGAGACAACATGTGATAAAACATTTGATCAATGATTGAACATTTATCGAACCCTAATTGAACATTAATCATAATTATTAAAAAAAAATTACAATCAAGATTCAAACATTTTTTAAATAGTAGATTGTTCTAAAATTTATAATATTATTGAATTAGAAGTTTGAATAATGTTTGTTCAGTATTCAACATAACACAAAATTCAAAGAGTGATCACAACAGCTAACATAATAATTTGTAATGTAACGAGAGTCGAATAATAATTGAACAAGGTTTAAATAGGTTCAAACAAGGTAAATACAATAGAGAGTAATCATAATATATGTAACACTATAAATTTAGTAATAAGAAAGTCAGCTAATATGCAAAACACAAGAAAATAATAAAAACTATATTATTATACAACCATTCAATAATTGTATTTTAAGAATTACAATGTTCTACATAAGAAAATAGTTTTGAAGGCAAAGGTACTGGGCCTCACAAGAAACTTAATTATGCCCTCTAACTCTATATTGGCTATACCTACGTTGCATCACATCCTTCTACCCCTCTAAAACCCTTTTATATTTCTTTGGAAGACCACTCCAAGGATTTACTTACAGGGTTAATTCGATAACATCTTTATTTCAATTGGAACCTCTCAGATGTCTTCTTTACCAACAAGATATATGTTTTAGCGTATATAAATTACCATGCTTGTTATGTACATAAAGCATTAAATAAAAGGATTCCTTAATCCTGATTTATTGCTAATGTATGTTCACACGAAAGACCTATAATATCAAACTTTTCACATGTTTATGTCTTATCTTGCGAATTAAAACTACTATTGCAACTAGAATTAACTAATGGGGTAGATAAGCAAGCTTTGAGCCTTATTCAGGAGTTCCACTACAAAAAATTCAGCTTTTTGAGCCAAAAAAATCTGTTGCAACACAAGAGAAATCTGTTACAAATTTTTTCTTGCAGCAGATTTGAGATGAATTTGATTTTGCTTGTAAAACCCGCGTCGCAAAAGTATTTGCTATGGATGCATCCATCGTAAATATTTTGCAATAGATTTACAGTGGATTTGTGACAAAAAGTCTGCCATAAATTGTGGCAGAATATCCATCATAAATTATGATGAAAAATTCATCGCAAAGCCATTGTCATTTGTGACGGATATTTTTGTCAAAAATAATGATGCTAGATCATTGTATCAACGTTTATGATAAAAAGTCTATTATAAATCCGCTAGAAACCTGTAGCATTAATAAAAAAATTGCTCCTACTATCTGTTATTGAGCTTTCCAATAATAAGAATCCAAACAGTTTAAAAGCAATAATTAAATGCAGTAATAAAAAGCAAAAATAATCCAACAACAACATTCCAAATAATAAAATAAACAATCGCAATCCAAAAATTCTATAATTATTATAACATTGCTAAAGTTTTAATAGTTCTTATACATCAAAAGAAATAAAATGCATCAAAAACATTTTTACAGATAATCTGGGCTGAATCTATATCCTCGCTATCATGCTTGGTCGATGTAGGCATAGATTGATTTCAACCAATCTGTTCTCTCAATCTCATAAGCTCATATAGTATCTAATGTTCATGTCAGCATGTTTGTTTTGGATATTATATAACTCTGCTTTTAAGTTAGCCACCTATTTGCTATATAAACTCTTCTGACTACCAGCGAAATAGCTGGTAGCAACAGAGGAGTGTCCCTTATATGTGTAGGCCTGCAAGAGCAATCTATAAATTCGCCTCTTCTATATTCCTCCTATCGACTAAGACAAAGTACGATAGTAAAAAATGTCTGTGAAACCCCAAGAGGATCTCTCTCCAGCTGCAGTCTAGCTCTCTCGAAGCCATGTATACTCATCCTATACGATATAATATATGATTAATGATCATATAATCATCACTTATAATATTTCTATAAGTATAATATCCTTACATACTTATATATTCTCTTCTTGCTTGCTCATCCACCCACTACTAGTCCTCCTGATGCTTATTAGTGTGATTATGTAACTCAACTATAGTGGATTCTCTACCAAGCATCTTCTTCTGTAATATACTTAGATTAGCATGCATAAAAAAAAAATTATTAAAATATATTAAAATTCTTACTAATCTTCATTTATGCTTAGTGTGTGGAACTGAGCCCCTAGTATGGAGTGAGCTACCTAGGACCTCGACATTAAAAGCCCAGTTCTTTCTATTCCGCTCCCTCCTCGATGTAAAATCTGGGCTACCCCAAGCACTACTAAGCTCAACCCACACACCCTCTCAAATCCGAAGCATTCTCATATGTCATCCTAATACAAGTGAACATCACAAGCAAGTTGCTCCACATTTCTCAAAATTTATTATGATTCAAGTACTATGCTCAGGCAACTAATAAAAATCTTGGTATATACAAAAAATTATCAAAAAAATTATTCTTTATTAGCTTAATAAAAATATGGAAATATGTTAATAATATTGCAACTTACTAACCTTAAACTCCTTGAACCACGTGTCGCACACTTCCTTCGAGATTTTCTTCCAAGAGACATATAGAGCATCAAACATACTCTACATAATATCTTGTATCTTGTGCATTGGATGCTTTGATGGATAAAACTTGTAAAAAATATTTAGTTAAAGAATATTATTTCTCAAATGTATGTGTAATATAAAATATATATATTTACATACGTGTCAACCTCAGGCTGAATCAACATGCACCCATTTACAATCGGTATTGTGGCAGCTTGCGTGGAAGGTCCAACTACAATTGGGGTGGAATGTCAAGCAGCATAGGTTTGAGGGAGTGGTGGATAGTAAAATGGTAGAACATATGGTGGATAGGGATAAGTAGCAAAGAATCCCTAAGAAGATGGTTAGGGGTAGTACGGGTAAAATGGAGTCATTTGCGTAGGGTCGTATGACAAAAAGTGGGGGTCTACAGAGTAAATTTGAGGAATCCCTATAGATGGTATAGGTAAATGGCTGCTAGTCTAGTGGCAGGCTGTGAAGAAGAGATCCCCTTAGTACCTCCACCCTACTAGATCCTCCACTGGTATTCTTCCTGTGCTTGAAATTATTTGTGATCGACGACCTATGGGAGTCACACCTCTAGAAGACATCTATAAAAAAATAAAAGAAATAATTAGCTATAATTTATATATTTATAAAAATATAGGAAATAAGTAAATTAAATGTAGGAAAAAAACTACTGTATGTATGCTAACATGTAAAAAAAGGAACTACTGTTTGTATACTAACATATTAAAAATTTATTAGGTAATTCATATTTACCTCCTAAGTATTAATCACTAAGTGATTCACTTCCATCTCACAAGACTGCATCCTAACTACTAACATCTTCAATATTTTCCTTAATGTCTAAGTCTACCTCCTCTAACTGCAACACAATTTTATTAACTACAATTTGATTATCTACATAATTAGCATGCTCTTTAAAGTTTGACATACACTCTTCTTGATGTGCTGTTAGTATTGATATAGTATTCTCAATAACCCCCCAAGGTTTAGTATTGATGACTAACAAGCCAATCTTGCTTGCCCTGTAGTCTACCTGGATAGTTAGCAAAGAAGATATGGGTAACCTAGCTAGCAAAGATAAATGAGTCATATTTTCCATATCTTCTATCTTGCTTTATGTCTATAATACCATAAAGTGGATGCACCCTTGTTCCTCTATTTTGCACTAAATTAAACTAATCAAAAAAAAAAAAATACAAGTTATTCCCTTTACTAGGATATTCCAACTGTAGTGCTTCCTATAAGACCCCATAATACTCATAATTATCACCTATATGATTATTCACTTTTACACATACACCACAGTTTCCTATTTTTTGACCTTTACACCAAGCTTTGGTTTGAAAACTATAGTTGTTAATAATAAAAATTAGCCAACATTTTACTGCTCTCAAAGGTCCCCAAGCTAGATCATTAGTCCTTGCTCTTCCAAATCTCTAGCTTTATTGAGGACCTGATTAGTGTAGAAAGTATAGCTATGTTATTATTATTTTTACTTAGTTAGTTAATTATATATAAGGTTGAAGTGACTTGTTGAAATTTATACTATTTCTTTGAACCAATTTGAAAATTCAGATTCCACTCTCTTTTGTTGCTCTAAAAGTGACATTGTAGTCAGACCATTAACGAACTTCCTGTAAAAATTTTAAATTTAGGGTATCTATGTATGAGTTTATAAAATTTATGAAATCTTAACTTAAACTTAGTTGAGATATAACTCAACTTCAGCACAATTAAGCAGTATGTATAACAAGGCAATTCTTATCTCCTTATATGTCAAATAGCACATAATACAAGTGCCTATTGCCTCGCCACATCTGTTGAATACTGATATGTTACTAGTAGATGGACATATATCTAGATTACCCAAATTTTGAGGTTTAGTATTTCTTGTTAATGGTAACTCTGTGTCAAAGTAGTATGAGCAAAATCGAGTAGTCTCATACATCAAGTATAATCACATATTGATTCATCGGGATGTATTTTATTATTTACAGTCTTCTTAAGTTTATTTAAGTACCTGAAAGATGTATGGTTATGAATTTAAAACTTACTAATAACATTTGATATATTATGTTTGCATAAAATTACCTCTCAAAGGATATATCCATCAATATTTAACATGTTCACCAACTCTAGCCTCACATAGTAAATGCACAGGAAGATGTTCCATGGAGTCAAAAAACCCTGGAGGGAATATCTTCTTAAGCTTGCACAAAATGAAAGTATGCTCAATGTGGAATAAAGCTTCTTCATTCAATCTTGAAGAGCATAAGTCCTCAAAAAAGATACTTAATTTGGTCAAAAGATTTAAGATTGAATTTGGAAGATAACCAAAAGCAATGGGCAGCAAACATTCCATGAAGATGTGATAGTCATAGCTTTTAAACCAAACAATCTCTCCAATCTCATGCCAACACATCTACTAAGGTTTGAAGTATATCCTCCAGGTAGTTTTAGGCTATATACCCATTCATAAAGTGCTAGACTATACTCGAAAGTGAAGGTGAATTGAGCTTTTGGCTTTAGAAGTTTACCATTTTTATATTCCTTTAATTAAAGCATTTTACTCCTATATCCTTCAAATCCATTCAAGCTATTGCATTATCTTTAAATTTTCACTTGATTTCCATCAATGTATTGAGCACATTATCGAAAATATTCTTCTTTATATACATCACATCCAAATTATGTCTGATCAAGTTTGTTCTCTAATATGCAAAAGACCAAAAAATGCTCTTCTTTGTCCAATTATGAGAATCTCCATACCTGGGAACTTTGTAAATAGCTAATAATGGAGAATTAATTATCGTGGGTGTAAAATTTACTCTTTCAAATATTTCTTCATTGCTTAACCTTGGTGGAGGATGTGTCATCTCCACTATATTTTTACTAAAAGCATCCTTATTTCTCTTGAATGGATGATTTGCAGGAATGAACATGTGGTGACATGTTTGTTTGTGTGCTTGCATTCTCATTTTGTTGGAAAGATACAAAGCAACTGAAATTATAATTTCTTTGAAAAAATTTAAAATTGTGTAGACTTTTAAATTTGTTTTATTTTTGTAGTCAAACTCGTCATTATGAACAATATATCGCCTTGGAATGTGACATTATCATTCTCTAATAGGTTTAGATTACAAAACTATGAGTCTTATCCCAACTACCATAATTAAATTTGTGGATGAATTACATATGATTCCTAAGAATCAATATGACATCCAATTATTGATTTGATTATGGAAGTTAAGATGCTTTATCATTAGTTATCATACTCAGATCATCATAGTGAACTCCCCCACAGGGTGATAATGATGTTCACATACATATCTAACTTCAACAATCTTGATATGTATACCATTAATTTCATACTCAATCATATTGATAGTAAGTAGTATATTTCTCCAACAAGGGGAGGATATCACCCACCATCAATCATTTGAGTATGACGATAATGATCGTCATTGATCATCTTAATTTTTTAGAGAAAATTAATTATTTTTAAATTGATATGGGTATTTGAATCTCCTATCAAGGCAAGCCTTCATAATTAATTACATCGTAGGAAGTTTTGAGCTTCCTATGAACATTCTTAATTAACATAGCTGTAAAAATTTTATTTTTGATATTTCAAGGAGTGATATCAAAGGAATGATATTGGAATTTCAAATGGGATTTGATCAAATTTTGAACACTTATTTCTAGAGGCCAATGGAGGAATAGTAGGAGGTGTCATGGGATTCTGAAATAATTCAGAAACACCACTATCTATTCTATGTGTTTGGCTTTATATTTTTTATTTAAAGAAAATTTTAATTTAAATTGGAAATTTATTAAAATGTTGGGATTATATTCACAAAATTGGGGACTTATGATTTTTGGTCCACCCCTGATCTTAAGTCTATTTTTGGAACCAAACCATGTAGATAAGAAACTAGCTAAAAGGCATGTAAATCTGGACTTATCTCGACCAAGATTGGGGAGCCAACTAACCACCTAATGATTTAAAACCATGAGTCCAGTCATATGAAAGATGGGTAAGATTAGTTGTTTAAGTTTTTAAGAATTTGGCCCGACATCTAGAGAGAATCCTAACTGCCCCCTTTATTTATATGGGGTAATTAATACTTAAAGGAAATTAAAATTTTATTAACTTTTAATTGGTTTCTAATACAATAAATGCTTATTTACCTTGTATGCATGAATGATATGAAGAAATTTTAAAATTCAACTTAGAAAATAGATTTTTTCCTAGAGATTATATAACATCCCATAGACAGAGCTGCATCCTAATAGGTCAGGTGATTTGCCATGACTGGCAGGTGGGGAGGTGCATAGTAAGAAATAGAAGATTTAATATGAATGCATGAGACCCTCAGCGTACACGAGATTACTTCTTAGATCCATTTATTTTTCTACGTTGGCCTAAATTTTTATTTAGTTATAAGTAGAAAAAGTTTTTCCTTATAGAGTCTAATTACATCCAGCTAAAAACAAAAAAATGGTATACAGAGTAAGAAACCTATGAAGATTTATAAAACTCCTAAAGCATGAAAGTAAACAATCAATCACAACACATCATCGAAATATATCAATTAAATGTAAGAAAGGCGATGTGACAGCTACCATTTAATTACAACCTAGGTTCTGTAGAAATTATAATTAGCTCAGTACCACTGACAAAAACATGAATTCTAGTCTTATAGAGGATACATGTAATTTTAAAATGGGATATTTTTGAATTCTTCATTCATTCTTCTTCCTCCCTTCTACGAGATCCTTGGACTCGTCGGGTCCAAGTATCCAAATGGAAAGAACTTCTCCCTGAAGGGGTGTTTCTTTCCTCTTTGGATTTTCAAATCATCTTAATTTGAATCCCAAATAAAAGAAACTCTCCACTAAAGGATGTTTCCTTCTGCTTTGGACTTCAATTTGGATAGATAATATCCCATTTAAAATTAACTTTCATAACTCATGAAATTTGAATTACATAAGAAATAAATAAATAAATAAATAAAAAGACTAATATAACCTATATGGTTATCCTAAACAATTCACATATAAAACCATAAACATCCCAAGCATTATATATATCAAATTACTCAATTTCTCTCATTTGAGCATAAAACATACTTGGCCAAGCTTTTATGATTTTCAGAGGGTTTAACATTTAAAGTATTTGTATAAAATTTAATATCATATTTAATTACCCCCCTTTTTATCCCTACTTGAGTATAGCTACCTATATAACACTTTGTTAGCATCCAGATCATCCTAACCTAGGAAAATTTATTGCCCATCAATCTAGATCACAGATAACATGATAGAAATCAACATATCAATAGGAAACACACCAATCAATTCATTATAACCAATATGTAGTGAAATCTATGAAAATGTTTAGCACACAAGTAGCAAAAAAAAAAAAAAAAAAAAAAAATTGGCCTAGCCTAAAATTAAAAGTGGTTGTCCTAACATACCATTTAAAATTTGTGCAGCAGGCTGTGTAGTTTGGATGTGACATATGTTGGATAGTTGTTGACATTTCCTAGCGGTTTTTATTTGTTGGGGGTCAAAGGGGATTTAATTCAAGTTATAATATTAGTGCCTTGATGTTTATTTTAGGATGAATTTTAATTATTAAGTGATTACTACTTTTATTTACACTAAGGCCATGAGGTTTATTTCACCATCTTTAAGGCTAATTTAATAGCTCCACATACACAAGTTACCTAGTAATAACCAAGGTTATTTAATTAGTTTAATTGGTTAAAATTAATTTTTGATGATTCTAAAGCTAATTGGTTACTAATTTGATTGATTAGATTAATAGTTTTTTTTTGTTTGTCATCAATTAGTTTTTGGCGTTGTCACAACGAGCTCGAGGAACCATGTCTCCTTAAGACACGTAGCCCTAAAACTTGAGGTAGTTCATTATAAAAACCTAGTCAATGTAGCTATATTAAGGCTTTAAATTTTGTTAACTAATTAATAATAGTTAATTTTATGGTTTAGCACTCCATTAAATTCATTCGTGGAGTTGTCACAATGGGCTCGAGCAACCAGGCCTTCTTAGGATATGTAGCCTAGCAGCTCAAGATAGTCCATCCTAAGAACTTCATTAATGGAGTGTTTGTTATGTATTTTGGGATTAGTTATCTTATTATATTGACTGGATTAAAGATTTTATGGAGTTTTAATCATTTAAACAATTTTTTTTTGAATTTATGAATTATTTTAATACTCTAAATAAAGGGTCCAATTTTTGACTTTTAGATTTAGATTAAATTCTAGAGCTTTAGTATTTTTAATAAATATTAGACCCTAATATGAGTAAAAGGACTAAGTTTGTTGTATTTGGATTTTTATATAATTTGTTATAATTTGTTAAAGTTTTAATGTAATTTTTAACTATGGTGACCAAAGAGTTGACTTTTTTATTTTTAGTGATTTCTAAAAATGTAATATTTTTAATAAATATTATACCCATAAAGGAGTCCAATTCCTTTGAGTTTGCTCAATTTGGAGTTTTCTGGAATTAGTTATAAATTTTTAAAGTTCTAATGTTTAATTGAATAATTTAATTGCTCAATTAAGGAGATTTTGTTATTTTTGCATCAAACTCACTCCAAACTCCTTGAAATCACTATCAAAGGTCAAGCGTTTAAACTTTATTTAGATTTTTTACTAATTTTTAATTATTAAATTTAATTAATTATTAATTATTTTAATTTTTAAATTAAGACCAATTTTGAAGTCCGTTAAATGGGCTTCTAATTTTTTTGGATAGAGGCTTGAATTATGAATAATTTGAGATATTATTTATAATTTTTGGATTTAATTTTAATTTATTGCATTTTTTAAAGTTTCAGGCCCCTTAAATGGGCTGATTTTGAATTAGTTAATTTTTTATTATGATGACATCCAATTCTAAGGAAATTTGAACCTAAGATGTATGAGGTCACTAAAGTCAATTTCCCAAAGTTTCACCCCAATTGGGTGTGTGTAGATTTTTTTTAGAATTTTCCTAAGTTTTCTCGATATTGGCTTTAATTATTTCCCCAAGGTGTCTCTAGTCTTCCAATGGGTTTGAAAGTTGGTTGGTCTAACCCTAATATATATGCAAATATACCATAGAAAATTTGCAACCAAAACTTATCAATTTGGGGAGTTAATGAATTTTTAAAATTTTGGGTCCAAAATGGACCCAATACTTTAAAACTTCACACCATAGTAATTCTTAGAGCATTTAAACCTATAAAAATACAAGGGATGCTTACGATGCTCAAAAGTTTTTCACCAAAAATTAGGTCCAATTCAACCACTGGATTATAAAAAAATTGCTAAAATGGGATTTCTAACAAACACAAAATTTTCACAATCCACTGATCAATAGACATAAATTTAATTTTAGAAAATACTAGGCCTGAAGACCTTTCCAATGACACCAAAATCATTAAATTTGGTGAAAAAAATAAAATTACTATGAATTTTCAAAATTCTGGGCCATTTTATTGAATTTTTTTACCTAATTTAATGGATTAAATGGTCGGTGCCTTAATTTCCATTCATTGGTAATGATTGGTGAAGGACAGTGGCATGGCACCATATCAGGGATAGGTGTCGCAAGCCAAGCGGCTCACTTAACCACGTCAGCGGTCCATTTAGACTATTGGATTGACCCAAGTTAAATGAATGGCCCAAATATGGCCACATCATCTCCCGTAGTTTGGCGCTTGATCCGTTGTTTAATCATTAAATGAGTAATGTCATCTGACACACTCTAGACCATCTGATCATGTGTGTATCATGATCGGACAGTTCTGCTCTAAACAAACCTTTTTAGTTCAAATTGGACTAAAAATTAATGGCCATAACTTTTAAAATACTTCATAAAATTCTACAAAATATGAAACACAAACTCATGGTGTCCTAATCTTCCAATACCTTGAGTTTGGAGGCTCCATGCATTATAGATTTTAAGTGGTTTTAAATTAAAATTTTAACTAAAAGTTAAGATATCTCACTAACTAGTGGATGGATTTTTGACTTCTTGGGATCATTTTGCTCCTGTGATGTCTTCTCCAACTTTACAGAAGATCTTAGGAACTGGTTATGGATGGATTGAAAGTTGTGTTAAAAAGTTTTTTTTTCTCTCTCTAGATCCCTCTTTCTTCACCAAAAAAAGGAAATGGTCGAGAAATGATAGGAGGAGGTAAAGAAGATGTTGGAGAAGTTAGAGGAAGATTTATCTAGAGTGGTGGCTACTGAGAGAATTTTTGGAATTCAATAAGCCTTAGGTTTTAGGTTTCCCCCCTCCTTAACCCATTATTTTTGAAATTGAGGGCCTAGATTGATTTGGGCTCTCTATTGGATGCTTGCCACATATCCAAGGCTGTTAGAATGCACGGGTAAGGGAAGGAGGTTGAGTGAGATCCCTTGGCTCATGTGATTAGGGGAACACTTGCTTTTTCCCCCATTTGGCTAAACTAAGGCATGGCTTGGTTTAAAGGGGTGGATTAGGGTTCCTTTAAGAAGAATTTGGATTGATCTACAGCGGGTTTGAGCAAGTTTGTTGGAGGGTTAGGGTTGCTAAGGTGGCTTGACCACCTAACCTCATTTGAGAGCTTAGTTGACCATTTGATTAGTCAAACCAGTTAATGGAGCTGAGGTGGAATCCAAAAGAGTGTATTTGGCTGCTTGGTTGAATGGCCAAATATTTGGAGCCATGGGATTGGAGTCTTGGTCAAATACATGAAAATGTAGTGGGTTTGATTCCTCTAATTGGGTTAACCAAAGTCAAAATAAGAGTGAATTAACTTAGGAAAGTATTGTACATGATTGGAATGTCTAATTGAAGGATTTGAGGTGGCCAATTTGGCTTAAAAAGGCTTCAGTCAATGAATTTGATTTTAGTTGGGTGTATGGTTAGTTTTAATCAACAATAATTAACTTAGTCAATCAAGTCAACATAAGGGTTTGGTTTCAGCCCAACAAGTTTAAATGAGTGATTTGAGAGTAATGGAGATGGTCTCATGCAATGGAATGATCATTTGGCTTGAAATGCCCAATTAAGCCCTTAAGGGGCAATTTGGTCAACATGGGTAACTTGGTCAACCATGCATGACTAAGGCTATAATTTATGTCCAATGTACTCCTAATGTTGTTTAGGGCTCACTAGAAGAGGTTTCATGGCTTGATGTGAACTGGTGATATTAAAGTTTGGAGAAAACTTCAATTTTTTCTTTTAACGGCACTTTAGTCAACTTGCATTAGCTTGGTCAATCATGTATGACCAATGCTAGAATTTGAGTCCAATACACTCCTAATGATGTTTAGAGTGCACCAGAAGAGGTTTAATGGCCTGATGTGGACTGGCCATGTAGAAGTTTGAAGAAAACTTAATTTTTCCATTAAGGGGCACTTTGGTCAAGTAGGGCCCCCTAATCAGCATTGGGTTAACCAGGATCTGTTAAAGATTCAATTTAGGTTTAACATGTCATAATGATGATTATGGATATGTTAAAGAGTTTTGGGAAGGTCCGAATGTCAAATTTAATAAGATGCAAGGTCCAATGGCATAGGATGTAAATATTTGAAGGTCTTACAGCCTTTGAATTTCAAAGCGTTTTTGGGGTTAGAGGACTTAGATTAGCTTAAAATTTGGAGGGTTGACCCTAAGGACATGCCTACTCAATATGCAATTAATGGATCATAAATTGAGGGTCATTTGATTGGGTTTAGAGGTGATTGAAAATCGCCCAAAGAAGGTCATAAGACGAGGGCCTTTGACCTTGAATTTTGGTTTGGAATTTTAGATTTGAATGTGCTTTTGGATTTGATTGATTGAATTTCAATTTGATCAACCTCATGAAAAAGATAAGGTCAACATGATAGTCAAATCAAGTATTTTTTCCACCATGCTTCAAAGGGAATGATTTAATTTTTCATACAATATGGGTAAGCTAGCTTGCCTACAGTGCTCCAACCAGAAAGCATACCGTATGCTGGAAGGACACTAATTATCCAAAGTAACACTGCCCACAATATAAAATTTTGTTTAGTTGAGATATCATATATAGTAAATTCCATAATAAATTTAAGTCATTAATTAAAGGTTTTAAGAACACATATATTTATGACTTTGAATTGTATGGGCATAGAATGATAAGTGTTAGAAACATTTAAGGTGTAGTCATACACAACTTTAGAGGAAGATTATAGGGGGTGAGTATCACGAGCTAGTATGAATAAGGTGAGAAAGATTAGCTAAATGGAGTAAAGACTATTTGCATATAAACCTAATCTTATATTCCTTAGTTCTACGGTGAAGGTAGGATGTGTTTGGTCAAAGTATTTCGAGGCTTCTGCTTTTGACGAATGTGTTAAAACACCTACTTGTGAGTTGTGATCCTTATGCCATCTCATATGTGCAGTAGATCTCATAAATGTATATAAATATTGTAACTTGAGAATGATGGGTAAGTAGAATAATTGATTGACTGACACATCATTCTGCTTTCTTTTTTTTCCAAAATTTTGTTTAAATCTTGGTGCATTAGAATGATCACATGCAATCTCTAACAAATTATTCATGTAGTATAATAAGTATTTGTTAACACCACAATCTATTTTTATAGGTGTCAAACCAAGTTTGGAAACCAAATTTTTAGTCTGATATAAATCTATTGGAATTATATTATCTACCGGGTTGTTCTTCTTAAGTAGGCTAATAAATTGATTAAAGGATTCTCTGGGTACATTGTATTTTATCTTTTTATTTAACATCTTCACAACAACAGATAACTCTAAATAAGTAGTGCACCCATTCTAAATTAATTGTTGTGTAGTGTGCAACAAATCATAAAAGTTTTGTGCCTCTTTATTTGAGGATTCTTCTATAGATTATTAAAATTGTGGCCTAGCTGCATCATAAATGAAGTCCTAAAATGCCATAACTTTGTCTTTGTCAACTATGTTAGAACTTGTAAACGGGCCACACTGAGTTAAAATGAGGTTCGTACTGACCCTGTGAACTCCAATACCTCTAGCATGAATCCTCTATGATATAGATCAACAGTAATCTCATCTGGCGTGAGGTAGACTTGATTTTTGTGTTAGAATATGGACAATGAAATATTCCTTCTGATATAAAGGAAGGTAATTGACAGCTTACCTGAATTAAATAATTCACTCTATTTAAAAATTCATCTGTTAATGTCTTGAGTCCAGGCAACATTCTGTTTTACATCCAACTTCTATAGTTTTGAATATCTATAACACACTTGGGATATAAATTTCTATAACTAAATAATAAAATTTGTATCAATTTTTAAAAAAATTAAATAATATGTGAAATAGTGATGAATTTAGGAGTTTGCTTGGACAGTTGTGTGCCTCCATTACACATCATTGTATATTTGGCAATAAAAGAGTGTTTCAATTCTTGCAACACACTAATACATCTAGTTTTCCAACCGGGCCATCGAAAGGTTGCCATTTTATGTGCCCAAACTATCTAAGACTCTCTCTAATCCTATCTTCCAATGGAGCTACTCCAACCTTTTCACGTATATGCTTATTTTGTATCCTGTCTCTAAGAGTAAAGCCACTTAAGCACCTAAGCATTCTCATCTCTACAACACTTAACTTAATATTATACTTCTCTTTTAATGGCCAACATTCTACATCATAATAAAGCATTGCAGGTCTCACCACCATTTTTTAGAATTTTCCCTTAAGTTTGAAGGGAACTTTTCCATCACACAATAAGCCTAGTGCATTCCTCCACTTCAACCATCCAACATAAATTTTACATTAATTTAAGCCCTCAAAAATTTTTTATTTGAAAATAGTAACAATAACAACAACACTAAGCCTTTGTTCCACTACTTGTGGTTGGCTACACGAAATCTTTTTCTCCATTGCATTATGTTAAGAGTCAAATTCTTATTTGCATTTAATAAAATAAATTTCATTAATTCTAATACTTTCTAACCAAGTCTTTTCAGGTCTACTACTACCTTTTTAAATATAGGCCAAATCTAAAACATCCTCTCTCCTAATTGGGTAATTAGATGGTCGACATTTTATGTGACCAAACCTTCTAAGGTGACTATCTCTAATCTTATTTGCCAATAGAGCTACTCCAACCATTTCACATAGATACTTATTTTGCATTTTATCTCTATAGTAAAGCCACACATCCACCTAAGGATCCTCATCTCTGCAATAGTTAACATAATATTATTTTTGAGCGAAATTTTTCTCTATCACACATTAAGCTTGATGCATTCCTCCACTACAACCATATAATATGAATTCTGCTAATAATATCCCCAATCTATTACATCATCACTATGAAGAATAGACTCATGATAAGGAAGAAAGATGGATACCTTCTCAATTAGCAAGGATACTTCAGACATGAAGGAACGTCAACGAATGAGGCAACAGGAAGGAACGTCATCGAAGGAGGCTAGACAGTCATGGTAAGAGGGGAAATGACTCTCAACGGTGAGGAAGTGTGACTTCGGATGTTATATGAAGGAACATCATTGAAGGAGGTAGGGGAAGATCATCGAAGGAGCTGAGAGCTCTAAACAACGATGACTTCAAATGCTACATGAAGGAACCTCGTCCAAGGAGGTAGGGGAATCTCATCGAAGGAGTCGAGAGATCTGAGCAACAAGTGTAACTTCAGATGCTACAAGAAGGAAATTGTCGAAGGACGCAGGGGGTCATTGAAGGAGGTCTAGAATGAGTGAATGAAAGAAATGGCCAGTCAGCAGATTTAGATACGGTCATTTGCATCAGATTTGTGGCAAATTTGTGATGGATTTGTGGTGGATTTGTATCAAAAAATTCATCTCAAATTTCCAAAGGATTTTTTTTCGCAAATTTGCCGCAAATCCATCACAAATAACTTGATGAAAAAATCTATTGTAAATTCATCACAATTTTAGAGATAAAATTTTTCATCGCAAAATCTGCCACAAATTGTCAGCTCTCTTGTAGTGTTTCCCAAATGTATATTCGATTTCATTCACTAAAATAGGTTTTGTTTGTTATATTATTACACCTATCAAAGAACTATTTTTGCATTGTGTATAATAAAAATTATAATAATATAGTCATTGGATAGTAGTGTGCACTTTTGATGACATTATTGAAGCTCTAAAAAATATAGGTTTTTGTCAAATTGTATTAGTTTCCAAAGAAAAAAGTGTGAGCCCATCACTCAAAGTGAACTTTCATTATTAAGACAAGATGACATAACTTGATTCTACATATTTTGTTAAAGTGCATAAAGAGCTCAACTCTTCTATAAGTCTCAAAAGTCATGTGGTACTCCTCATTTCAATAATCAATTTTGAACATCTTCATGATATACATTATCACATGATAAGCTCATGCCCCATGGTGTTCCTCTAAAAAAATATTTTACAAAAAATTGACAATATTATTGTGCCTATTAGGGATAGTCATTAAGTTCTCCGTTATGTATATTGACTCCATAAACAATATAATAAAATACAACCAAGAGTTATTATTTTTTAAGTCAATAATTGTAAATGTCATAACATAAATCTTAGTACTGGCATCTTGCATAACTATCACAAGCAAAGTTTCTCCATAGCATGATGTAGCACAAGATGTCCATCAAAGAATAAATGAACTAATTACTAAAGCCCTAAGCAAGAAGAAAGTTGAGAATATGTAAGGACCAAGGATAAGGAGCTAATCACTTATACAGAATTTTAATTTTGTGCTTATGCAATTTTATCTTTGTGTTTATGATAAATATTATAAAAGACTACGTAATTTTGATTTTGAATTGTAGTGTCAATTATAAAGTAATATAAATTCACATTTTTGAACAATAAAGTTTTAGATTTTCAAATCTTATAGGAAATGTAATATTTCTTTATGTGCACATGTTTATTTAAATAAAATAATTCAAATTAAACATGAGGCCTATGCAATATATGCTAGCTATGATAAGGAGGGGTAGTCATTAGAAGTTACATCATCTCTCTCTCTCTCTCTCTCTCTCTCTCTCTCTCTCTCTCTCTCTCTCTCTCTCTAGTGTGTTCATCCCTTCCCCCTTTCCCTCCTCTTAAGCATTTCAGAACTAATGTTGTAAAATTATTTAAGCTTCATGGATTGAAGAAGAAGAGTCTCTGATTATATTACAAACCCTATAGTTTCTTCAAAGAAGAGGTGTTTTGGTGGTCATCCATAACCTTGAAGAGATTTGATATTTTCTTAAACCTTATTACTTTTTTGTGAGTAGTAAATACTTGGTATCTTTAATAAAAGTTATTGTTGTGGTTGTTACTGTTGTAGAACTCTTAGGCAGTCACCCCAACACATTTCCACACATATTTCTCATTCCTTTCTCTGAAAAAATTAATTCAAACCGCTAATAAGGGCTCTTGGTAGACCCTAGATTGAATTTGACCTAGTTGGGTTCTAGCCCTCATTTAACCCATCAAAACACCATAAAAATTTATAAAAAATATTTAGAATTGTTCTTGACACCCTCTTTTTTTATCTCCAAGTTTATCAAGTTCTAGATTTACCATAATTTGAAACCATAGAAGCCTAAAGTCCAAGTAGAAAATTTCAGCCAAATTCAAACCACCCATACATATCATATATATGATGCATGGAATTTTGGCACAACTCAACTTCAGCCCTTACCAATACTTAAATATCCTTTCTAATACATTTTGGAAGATCTAAAAGAACCAAAATAGTAACCATTGAGTGGTAAAACTCCTTGGTGGCCACACCGCAAAATGTATTCAATAATGTTCTATCCACAATTAAAATTAGGTAGCATGCAATTTTAAATCCTTGAATACAAGCACCCAAAGAGAAATATACATATTTGAAGTGAGCATCATAATTTTATTGGAGATCAAATTATTCCTGAATTTTTTGTATATAACATTACTAGATATGATGGTAGTGTTTAAAAGGATACTTTAAAAGACCATCTCACATAAGTGATAGCTTGCTCATGACACTATCAAGCTTTAACATAGAACAAATGAATATCACAATCTCTCTAACTATTTGATATGATTGCCATTGGCTTTCATAAGGTGAATATATGCTAAGAATTTATCTTTGATCATATTTTTTCTAAGCTATGATTGAGCTTGATAGTGGTTTCTAGTTCTTACATCAAACATATATGTGTTCTGATGTAAGGCTCGTTATGTCGAACATACTTGAATTTATCACTTTTTTGGCTCGCAAGCTTTATGAACATGTGTCTAATGAGCAATGGACATACCATATTTCCTTCAATTTTTTCATATTAAATTGAAATCTCTTTTCATAGCATCTAGTTGTAACATCTATTTCAACCCATGTTTGCTCTCAAAAAGCTTCACAACATGTAATTCAGTAGGAAAAAACTTGAACATAATGATAGTAAATTAGTAGCAATTGAATTTGAGGTACTTTCAAGCATTGACAGTTTTAGGCTTAGAGTATCCATATGTTCTCCATATCTTGAATTACTTTTTTAGCCCTAATGTATATGAAGAATCATATGACTTAATCATTTACTTGTTTCAGCTTGATCATAAACTAGAGTTGACATCCCCAATGGATGTTTAAATTTTAAAGTACTCATTGAATTATGATTTTCTACAGCCTACATGTTCATTGTTCACCAATTTTTGTAAGTACATTGTCCACATCATCATCTACATCAGCAATAGATAGTGAACTTATTTGTCTTACATCATTCTCATTTAAACAAGAAATTATAGTTGAAAGTTTATTAAGAGTAGAGGTGATGTAGGGTTTATGTTAAAGACAACAACTTTATTGGTCTCCTTGGGGTGGTTATGAAGTGGGTATTTAGAGTTTGGACATATTTATTATTGAAGCCTTATTTTAGGCTATCAAAGCGTAGGCTTTCCTTAAATAAAAAGGAGAATGACTCCATACATCAAATGTATAGAATGTTAAAAAATTAATATTAGTGTTTATATAGATTTTGGATCAGCGTTTAAAGAGTTGTACTATTTTTAATTCCAATGCTCGTAGTAAACAATTACCTCTCTATATTAGGCTTATAGTTAGGATATCTTAGAGTTCTTGGGGAGTTGAAACCTTAGGAGATATTGAGGGATATGGGAGAATATTTAAGAGATTTTTAAAGAGGATGGATGTATGTTGGGGTTGAGAAAGCTATGATTGAAGTTATGTATAAGAGATGAGAATTTTATTGAGAAAGATACGGAAAAGGATAAGAAAACAAAATCTAAGAACTCCTTAAAGCTTATGAAATTAGTCATTAAGTTTCATCGAGATGTAGAGGTGTCATCAAACCTTTTCACATAAAATTTACACAAGAAAAAACTAATTTTTATTCAATGAATCTAAAAGTACGAAGCAATGTGCTCTTTTTATAAGCATTTTTCTAGCATAAATAACTTTGGAAAGATTCAAGAGCTAATAAAATACTATAATATGAATTAATGACTTCTCCTAATAAAAAGAAAAAGGAAATAAAAATGATAAAATTTATTACTTCCAAAAATATGAAAACTAGGATTTGCTACATAATGCGAGAAGAGTGATCATGAAATCGAACAATTTTTAATGATTTTTTGTTTTTACTTTCATGATTGTTATGGTCCACCCACACATTAAAGAATCTTGAATTAATTTCTTATTTATTTTTTAATGATTTTAAAGAGATTATTCCTCATGCATGGGCTTATATAAGGAGTTGTGCTTAATCAATGACTCAAATCTTAATGCAATACTTTTTTTTGTGACCTTATCATTATTGTTTGTCTTAATGTTACATCAACTTCACCGAACATCAAAAAGCTGCTTTGTAGAGTTAATATCCATATACTCATCAATAAAACCTGAGACGAGCTTATCCATATCTTTTTGGTCATATAAGTATCCTCAAAAGGAGATTAATATTTCTATCTAACTAAAAATCTTGGTGATGTGCTTAGTGGTAGGGAGAGTTCTTTTGAAATGATGTTATCAATATCCAAGTGTTGTAGGATATGAGGAATCTATAAAATTAGAATTCTATCTTCTACAGTAGGATTATCTAATAAATTTTGAGTCCTAATACTTTTCTGATAAGATAGTATATGCTCAATATAATTTATATACATGTCATAAGACAATTCAATGAGATTAATATTTGATCCATGTTTCTTATGAATTTTAAATAAGCCACAAGCCTGAGCATAGATGTTACTATATATTTAATGAGATAATGCCTAAAGTAATTTTGAGTTCAGACATGGCCACCTTTGGTATATTCCTTAGAAGTATAATTAGAATTTTCTATATTTGAATATTGATCATTACTTAATTGGATTTTTTACTTTACTTGTTTATATAGATCATAAAATCTTTACTCAAATATGAACATGGTATAAAAAAATAAATGATAAGGAATATCTACCAAATTAATTAATTTCTTTGGTTTAGAACTATTATTCTAAAAATAGTGATTTTATATGTAAACTCAAAGTAGGCCGATGTAAGTACAAAATGCTAATATTCTTACCTACTAAATACCTTAACAAGTTGCCTAATTAATAACTTCCATTTGATCACCTATTTGAGGGTGAAATATAGCTAAAATTTTGAATGTGTTCCAAATAATTTTCATAGCATTGTTTAAAAAATATAAAACAAATCTAACATTCATATTTATAACTACTATCAATGGTGAATAATGTAGTCTAACAAATTTTTTGAATAAAAGTTTAGCTATGGTGTTTGAACACTATAAGAAATGTGTAATATGGAGGAAAAAAAACACTATCAATAACCACAAAATTGACATCATATCCTTGAAGAGTTTTTTACAATCATAGAAGAAATTACCTAGAGTGGTTCTCCAAAGTTTGATAGAAGACAGATAGAGCAACTACTTGCCAACTTTTTACCTAATTATTTTGGTATGTTTGAAGGTAAGACATTAAACAATAATATATTTAACATGTTCTTTTAGGGAGAGCAAAAAAATCTTGATTATATCAATTTAATGATTTTATCCTTGCTAAAGGGGCCCACCATACCAACATAATTGGTCAATGATAAAAAAAATTAAAAGTGAGTTTTAGTGATAGAAAACTCATTTTCTCTATAAAATATCCAAAGAAAAGAAAAGAGATTAATTGAAGTAATAAATTTATCTAAGTAGTCATCATAAAACTGCTAAAAATCAGGGCAGGTAGTATAATAGCTTTTTATGCTTGAAAAAATAAGAATTTGTTATTCTAAAAATAAAATCATTAAAGTGATTCACAATAAGTCATCGGTTACTTTATTATCTATACCTAGTTTGTGTTTAAAAAAAAAGAGTGGTCTTAAAGAAATTCAACCCAGTTTTTACATATGTAGTTCAATTTTCTTTAGGTGTTAATAAACTTATGAGCAAGATGACCATAATGAAGAACAAATGCATAGTGTCATAAGTAATGCCTCTAGTGTTTAAGAAATTAGATAAATGACATAAAATTTTCTATTATCAGTAGAATAGTGTTGTTATGCCTCTTTTAATTTTACACTAAAAAAAACAAAGAGATGATTACCTGGACTGAGTACTGTACCTATGTTGATCCCAGAGGCATCACAAGATACATTGAAGAGCTTAAAAAATGTCAAGCAACTGAAGTACATATGAAGAGGTCACAAGAACTTCAATTTGGTCAAAGGATTTAGTGGCATTAGTTGTCCATACATACTTATATTTTTAATGATGTATGTAAAATTTTTAATAAGTCTCACATAAAATGTGGCCAATCCATAAAAACATCTAATATCAATAGATGATTTTGGTATTAGCCACTCCATAGCTAACTCGACTTTTACACAGGTTGAGTCAATTAATAGAAATAAGAAACCTAAGAATTCGACTTATTTTTAAAGGAAGAAATATTTTATCATGTTGATGTAAAGTATTTTAGCTTTTAAGGTTTCAAAAATAAGTCTAAGATGCCCTAAATGTGACTTAATATACATGCAATAAATTAAAAATATCATCAAAGTAAACAATAAAAAATTATCTTATGAATGATTTAAGTGCTTCTATCATAACATCTCATAAAGGTCCTAGGAGCATTGAATAACCCAAGGGCATAACTAATCATTCATATAAGCCATTTGATTTCTTTAAAACAGTCTTCCATTCATTTCCAAACCTAATTCTAATTTGATGATAGCCACTTCTCATATTTATTTTGGAGAAAATAACACAACCAATAGTAAGATCGAATATGTTATTTAGATTATGGATAGGAAACCTAAACTTGATTGGGATCATATTAATGGCATGACTATCTCCGCACATTCTTCAAGATCCATTATTTTTTATAGTGAGGAGGGAAAAGATAACACATGGACTAAAGCTTTCTTGTGAGAAACCCTTCTTAAAAGGTCATTTACATCACGTTGTAATTCTGTTTGTTTAATATGGTACATCTTATAATGGGGTAGATAAGGCAATTGTGAATCCAAGATGAACTTATTGGCATGCTAGATATCTCTTATTGGGGTATCTCATCAGGTAGTTCATCTAGTTTCAAATTACAGAACTTTGAAAAGTGGTTAAAGATTACAACAAACATGTAAGTCTCTGAAGGGGTGGGGTGATCTCCTTAATATATAAAAAGTACAGTATGAAGTCCAAGCAAATTAACTTCTTTTCTCAACTTTTTGAAACATAGTGTTCAATATGAATCCTAATAGGATAAGATATGTCATTATGGGAGGCTTCCTTGACTAAGGGTGAGAAAATAGAGGGTCAATAACTATATCTTAAAGTTTGACTATTTTTAATGGCTAGTTATAGATTTTAGGTCTGATGAGATTTTACGTAGGGGTAGTGCAACCTCTTTCTCATGTTTTAGTAACAAGATGCTTGATGGTCTTATTATTAACTTCAAATGCCCAAGTGTTTTCTCAATCATAGTAAATAACATCCTTATCATAAAGCTAGGGTTTATATTATAACATATGGGACATGTCCATGAGTAGAACATCACAGTAGACCTAATCCTCATAGGTATTTATCTTAATTGAAACCAAGCATCTAGAAGTTAAGTAAAAAAGATGTGATTGACCTAACAGAACATGGTTCAAAATGAGGTTTATATTTTAGGTTTGTCCGAATAAGAGAATTAATAAAGATAACATTTATTGCACTCTCATCATTAATAATAACTTTATATATATTCTCATTACAAATGATTATCACTTCAAAAATATTATATTGATGCTACTTATTTAACTTTAGTTTAACCAATAAGAAGTATTTCATAATAGTCATAAGTGTACCATTCATGTCAATTTCATTTTCTAAGAAGGGGCTATTATTCAAAAAAAAAAAATCATAATTTTTCAGGCTCATGGGACTCGATTTTTTCTAAAAAAAAAAAATTTGTACATCAATTTTTTCTAAAAAAAAAAATTCTATCATTCATGAATTCCTTGATTAAGATGTTGGTCAAATAGATTTTGATATGCCCTATGAGTTTCATCTTGAAAACATTTATCTGCTGATGACAATATATATTATACTGATAAAAAAAATTCTCTATTTGGGTCAACCACTCTATAAATTTTTTGGAATATTAATTCCATTAAAATTTTGGGCTTTAATTTTTATTTTGGAGCAACAATTATCAAAAACCCTAAAGTCTTATCTAGGTTGATGTTAATATACTATATGGTTTTTAAATTGATCATCCATATGTTTAAATTGATGTGGGGATTGAAATATAATAGTCAAATGTTGTAGTTGATCCTAAAAAATTTGAAACAAATTAAATTTAGATAGTTTAGATCTTTTTAATAAAGTTCTATTTAGCCTTAAAAATATAAAATTAGAATAATATATTCTGATGAATGCAAAAAAATAAAAAAAAAAAGTTATCAATGCAAAACTTACAATGTTTAATTAGTTATCACACAAAATATAAATTCTAATTATCTTGTTTTAATTTTCATTCAAGATAATACATTTATTTGTGGAACACACCATTTCTATTTAAGAAACCTCATGAAAATTTTAAGTTATGACAGGTTCAAACAAAGGTTAGATTAGGTCTTTATGGTGGCAGTAATAACTAGAATAAAAGCTATTTCTTAGCATAATTGGTGCCCTCATAAAATTTTAGAATAAAGATCATGTTAGTAATGATGAAAATAGTATTTAGAGTTTGGATAAATTTGATGTCAAAATTTCTATGCTACCAAAGATAATTTTTTTCTTAGTAAAAAAGTGTAAGGAATTTGAAATCAATGTTTTTAAAAGTTTAGGGAACTAATATTGTATTTTAATGAATTTTAGACCAATGGTTAAAGAGTTGTGATATTCTTAATCCATTGCTCACAACAAGTTGTCTCTATATTAGGCTTTTGGCTTAGATCTCTTAAAGTTATTCAGAAGTTGAGACTCAGGAGATTATAGGTGAAGTGGGGGAATATTTGAGAGTTGATTGTGTTTTAGAGTTTAGAAAAATAAGGATTAAGATTATATAGAGGAGATGATAATTATGTCTTCAAAGAGAATGAATAAGGTCGAGAAAAAATAATTAAGGGCACATCAAGCTCTTGGTGATCGACCACCAAATTTCACCGGAGAGTAGAATAACCACCAAACATTTTCACATGAAATTTGTACAATCAAAAAGATTTTTTTTTTATTGAATTTAAAGGTAAAAAGTAATATTATATATATAGACATTTTTAAAGTTTAGATAACTTTGAAAAACCATAAGAGCCAACAAAATATTGTTACATGAAATGATGACTTGTCCTACAAAAGAAAATAAATAAGACAAATAAAACAAAATTTAAAACATTCAAAAATAAGAAAATTCGAATTCATCAAATAAGAAAAATCATAAGAGGCATGAACTTGGGCTTCTTGTCACCCTTTTCCTTGCTTGCAAGCTTCTTTAATGGCTATTCGAAGACTTGAAACTTTAACTCATACGACAAAGAATGAATTAACTTACAAAAGACATGCTCAAACCTTGCATTGCAACAAAGCCAAGGCTGACAGCACTTAGTAGCATGAAATGGACTAGTTTGGCAGATTCCTGCAGCCTCCCAAAATGTAGTTCAACAGGTGATGTTTGTTTAAGCATTAAACCCTTGCAAAATCAGAATTCTGGAAAAAAATCTGCATTAGAACTAAATTATTTTTCTAGCCATCGAAAATGCTGATAATATAATATAACTAGACTGGCCATTAAAGAAGCAAAAGCAAAATTCTTTTTCACTTTCAGATTTCAAAAGCAAAATAACTTTAACTCAAACTTTAGTCACTTAGGCTTCGTTTAGGACAGCTTTCTTTCTGCTTCTTAAAGCAACTTTCTAGTAAAAAAAAATTCTTTTACAAAAAAAATTATTTTTGTACTAGAAAGCTGCTTTAAGAAGCAGAAAGAAAGCCGTCCCAAACGAAGCCTTAGTTTGAGTAGTTGTTTTCTCTATATAGGAATCCAGATAGGCTTAAAGCAAAAGCAAAATTCTTTTTCACTGTCAGATTTCAAATTTGGGCATAATAGATTTACGTAGCTTGGGCAACTCCAACAAAGAGTAGACAATGCATCCATTAGTCAGTTAGATCAACTCAGTGTCATGCGATTAGGAAGAAAGGAAATGCTTAAGGTAAGATGGATAGAAGTTGTTCAAAATGATTTATGAAAAATAAATTTAACACAAACATGTAGCACTCAACAAGTGCAAATAAAAATTGAGAATTCATACAGAAAACCCTAGAAAATTAAGATATATCAAGCTCAGAAACTCCAAAATGTCTTTTGTGTCCATGCCATAAACGAACATGCCTCCGACAGACTCAGATAATTTCCCAACACGATTAAAATTATGTTTGAGCAAAAATTAGAGTTGAATAGGGATAGACATGGCTCAACATGCTAATGACATATGTAGGGCACAAAGGGACACAATTTAATATTTTTGGTTCAATATTTTCTGGCCCATTTTATTTAATTGCTCGGCTCCATTTAGTTAAAATCACCTTCTCGCTTATGTGACACCTTAATTTCATTGGCTTTGGCTATGGCATCTTCACAGCTCTGCCCTAGATTCTCCAATTTCTTCCATCGTCCAAAGCTTTCACATGAAGATCTTTCACCACTGAGCTGCTCCTCTATTGAACTTGCTTTTGCATTGCAAAGTTAGAACTTGCACTCGCCATCACTCAATTGTTACAACTTATCTACATTACAACACTTGAGATTTTCTTTTGTGATTCAACATCTTTTTTTTTTTCTCCTCTGCTCCGGGTATTGATGATGACTTCAACTTTTCTATCCTAACCCTAAATTCATATTTCTAGTCTCTTTTTTTTTTCTTTTAACATTTCTTCTCGAAATAGAGCATATTTTATCTATAAGACTTTATTTTGTGTAAAATCTTTCAGGTTTATGTTCCTAAGAAAAATAATATTGATGTTGTTTTTCAAAAATAAAAGTTTAGAGTGTTTCTTTGGTAATCTAGTAATCTAATATGATTTGGGGATCAAATCAAAACCCAAAACAGCCACTATAACAAAATCAGAACCAAACAGCAAGAAAAACAGCCACAAACCAAGTAAAAACAGCAAAGGTATATAATAACAACACTAATAAAGCTGAAATAATAATCTTCAATCAAAAGAAACACAAGATACAATTGATTCACTATTCGAGAGGTGAATCAGCTCTCCCCTAATTCCTAGCAGCAACTAGGAATCCAAAATTACCAAAAGAAAACAACTCCAGAAAATTCTTCACATAAACCCCCCACAAACTTTTCGCCTTAAAACCAACCTTAATCCCACCATAAATACACCTCGCATTTCCTCCAATGATTTCCTCTTAAACTTTTTCCTCCTATAAGTCTAAATGATGTGTTGGGACCCACAAAATAGGAGCCTTTTGGCTCCTAGAATTCTGTCGAGATGCCACCCAGGGGGTGGGGTCCACAAACGTATCAATACTCTGCTCCCAAAAAGCCACCTTGTCCTCAAGGTGGAAAGAAGGAAACTGCCTCTAGATAGTGCTATAGGCTTCCCATGTTGCTTCATAATCTAATAAATTCTTCCACTTGATCAACACTTCTCTATTCCTTTTGTCTCTTTAGCACACCCCTTGCTCCTCCAGTGATTCTAATATTACCTCAATATCTTCTGATAGTGTAGCCGGTAATGCAGGCGAGGGTGTACTGTCTCCAATAGCTCATCTCAACTACTACACATAAAACACAGGATGAATGACTGAAGTTGGTGGCAACTGTAGGGGATAGGCGACCGTGCCAATGCGCTCCACGACCTCATAGGACTCAAAGTATCAGGGGAAAAGCTTCTCATTCCTCCATCGAGCTAAACTCCTATGTTTATAAGGTCGGATCTTCAAATAAACTCTATCTCTAATCTCAAACTGCACATCTCTCTTATATCTATCTGTTGTTTCTTCATAATTTGTTGTGGTCATAATAGATGTCCCTTCAATTCTACCAAGATCCAGTCCCTTTCTCCCAAGTACTGCTCTACTGAAGATACTGGTGTGTTGGCATGTCCATAATGTTGCAGATGAGAGGGATCCCTCTCATATAAGATGTTAAATGGTATTGTCTAGACAGTTGTATGATATAAAGTGTTATACTAGTACTCTACCTAGGCTAGCCATTTATAGCCCACATCTTTGGGGTATCTGAGATAAATCAATGAAGGTAAGTCTCCACACTGCGATTTACCACCACCTCCATCTGACCATCTGTCTGGGGGTGGTAAGCAGTACTCCGCTTCAAAATAGTCCCCTACATCTTGAATAGCTCCCTCCAGAAATGGCTCATAAACATCTTGTCTCGATCAGACACTATGGACTCGGGTATGCTATGCAAACATACCACCTCTATAATGAAAGAGGCTACCACTAACACCATGGTGTATGGGTAGCGTAGAGGAATAAAATGAGTGTATTTGCTCAATCTATCCACCACCACTAGAATCATGATGAATCTTTCTGACTTATGCAATCCTTCAATGAAATCCAGTCACCACTTCTCACACCTTCTCGGGTAAAGCTAAATGCGGTAAAAAATCACCTGGAACCATAGCCTGGTATTTGTGTCTCTGACATCCATCACAACTGGCCACAATGTTCTCCACATTCTTTTGCATGCTCACCCAATGCAACTCCGATGCCAGTCAATGATATGTCGTTTGGATTCCCAAATGTCCATTAATAGTTGTGCCATGAAACTTCTGCAACAAGTGAAAGATGTGTGGTGATGCCCTTAATAGCACAAACCGTCATTGGTATAACAGCTTTTGACCCACCAAGGAGTAACCAGGATGATTGTTCTTGTTCTGCAGTAAATCCCCTCTGATTTATGCAGCTCTTCATCCTGCGGCTTTCATACTTCAAGACCTCCCAATCCACCACCATAGGAACCAATAGAGCCATAACCTAGAGGTCTTCACTACCCCTGGAGAGAGTATCTATAGCTTTATTTTTCAACTTGGGCTTGTATTGGATCTCAAAATCATACCCCAACAACATAGAAAGCCACCATTGGTGTTCCTCTGTCATCATCCTCTGCTCCAACAGGAACTTCAAACTTATTTGATCGGTCCTAACTATGAAGTACCTCCCCAACAGGTCAGGTCGTCACTTCTAAAGTGCTTATACTATCGCCATCAGTTCCCTTTCATATATTGATTTTAGCCTAGCCCTAACAGTCAACACTTGGCTGAAATAAGCTATGAGTCTCTTCCCTTGCATGAGAACTACTCCCAACCCATAGCTTGATGCATTAGTCTCCACTACAAATGGTTGGTTGAAATCTGATGGTGCTAACACAGGGACACTAGTCATGGCTTTCTTTAGCTGCTCAAATGCCTGATTAGCTGCCTCCCCCATTTAAAATTTTCCTTCTTCAACTGCTCTGTCAACAGTCAAGCTATAAAGTAGTATCCCTTCACAAACTTTCTATAGTATTCATTCACAAACTTTCTATAATATCTTGTCAGTCACAAGAACCCCCTTAGGCCCTTCAGGGTTTTAGGCACCGGCCACTCCATCATTGCCTCTATCTTGGTTAGATCCGCTAACACCCCGGCTTGAGACACTATATGTCCCAAGTACTCCACCCTCTACTACACAAAAGAGCACTTCTTCAAGTTGGCATATAGTTGGTGCTCCTTCAAAGTTCCCAGAGCCATCCCCAAGTGCTCTAAATGCTCCTCCTTCGACTTGCTATAGATAAGGATGTCATCAAAGAATACCAGAGCAAACCTCCCAAGATAAGGCTTGAACACCCTATTCATGAGTGATTGGAAAGTGGCAGGTGCGTTTGTGAGGCCAAAAGGCATCATCAATAACTCGTAGTGTCCCTAATGAGTTCTGAAAGCCGTCTTGTGGGTGTCCTCTGATCGCATTTTGATCAAGTGATACCCGAATTTGAAATCGATCTTTGAGAACACCATCGATCCATACAACTCATTCAGCAGATCATCAATAAATTGTATGGGAAACTTGTTCAGTAAAATCTTCTTGTTCAAGGCACAATAATCTACACAGAATCTCCAACTTTCATCCTTCTTCACCAACAACACGGGATTAGAAAAAGGAAGCATACTAGGCTTGATGATCTTGGCTTTAAATATCTTCTGAATCAGCCTCTCAATCTCATCTTTCTGAACTTGTGGGTAGTGGTATGTCAGACACTGATGGGAGAGACTCCTTCCTTCAGAATAATAACGTGCGTGTGCTCCCGTGAAGGAGGCAATCCTTGGGGAGGTTGGGATACCTCACTGAATTGCTGGAGAAGAGGTTCAACTATTTCTGGAATGTCCTTTATCTCCCAAGTATCTCCTTCCTCCAAGCTCTGGAGCTCCACCAAGAATCTCACTCCTTCACACTGTATGACACACACCAAGGTTTTCATGGAAACCTTTTTTTTTTTTATAAACTAGGGTCTCCTTTAATCACCACATTTCTCCCCTCCGCTTGGATCTCTATAGCTAAGGCCTTCCAGTCTACCTTGGTCTCCCCCAAGGCTTGTAGCTACATCATACCCAAAATTAAATATGTACTTCCCAACTCCAGTGGAAGAAAATCCTCCATGATGTGCCCATCATCACCTCAAAATGTCCCCTGTTTACCAGCTTTTGCCCCAACTTATTAACCACCGAATTGGATATGAAATTATGGGTAGCCCCACTATCCACCAAAATCACCACCGCTTCTCCTCATGTATGTCCCCTTGTCTTCATAGTATGATTCATGGTGAATCCCTCAGCAAAATTCAACGAAACCTCTGCCAATTTCAAGTGTAAGGGCTCTTCTTCCTCTAGCACTTCTCCTTCTACCTCTATTCCACCTATCTCCTCCTCATCACAAATAAAAAGGACCTGAAATGTGCAATTTTACATTTATGGCCTGGTGTAAACTTATTGTTGCACCTAAAACATAGCCCCTTTACCCCATTTATCCTGCAGCTCCATATCAATCAGCTATTTAAAATTCCCTCCAGGCCGAGCTCCCAAACCTTTCTCCTTTGGATCTTCCCTTTGACCCGATACAGTCAGCACCATAGGTGGAAGGAAGGTGGTCGTTGTACGGTAAAAATCTCCAAAATTGCCCCCTTTGCTACTCCTCTCAAGTGAGTTATTGTCCTTTATCAACTGGGCTTACTCCATAGTCTCTCCCAAGTCATGGCATCTTGCCACCCGCACAGCAACTATAGCTCTGGTTTGAACCCCTTAGTCTCCCTAAACGTCCCAATAAAAGCTCACATCTTTCCCAGTACTCCACTATCCCAACTGTCTCAAAGCAAAGAACTGCTCATAATAATCCCCCTCGTGCTTGGTCTGAAAGCGCTCCAATAAATAATCCTTGAACTCCTCTCACGAATAGATCGGGTACCTCGTCTCTCTCCATTAGTACCATACGAGTACCTTCCCCTTGAGACATAGAGCTGCCACCATAAGCCTCTCCCCTTCTATCAACCAGTTCACCGCAAAATATCTCTCCACTCTATAGATCCAACCATGCACATCGTCACCTTCAAACACCAGCACTTTTAGCTTTCTGACCTTCGTATCTCCTCCACCCCAATTTCCCCTTCCATCCCCCATGCCTCCCATGAAACAAGCATTGAGGTCTCTCCACAGTTCCCTCTCCTCCCTTCTTCTTTTGTAACCCCCTCTTCCTTCAAATTCAATCCTTTTGTTCCCTTATTCTCATTCCCTCCTATCTCCATATTCCCTATCAAGCCCCCTTCTCTATAGAGGCTCAAGGTGAGGTATTCCCACCTCTCCTTAAATTTTCACCTCCATCTTCTCTTAGCATGTCATTTTCTTGATTCCCCCTTGCTTTTTGCGAAGCCGCTTTAGTTTGAAACTCCAACATCCACTTCATCATCTCCTCTGGATTCCCAAACCTTCCTTGCATCTCCGAAAAATGCCCATTCAATGATCCCGCGTCCCATCGCCTAAAAATTCCCAAACTTTCTTCCAATGCCTCAACTCTTCTCCGGCCATCGGTCCTAAAAACTTGCTCTGATACCAATTTGATATGATTTGGGGATCAGATCAGCTCCCAAAATAGAAAATAAAAAAAATCTGCACCAAACAACGAGAAAAACAATCACCAACCAAGTAAAAACAAGAACGATATATAGAGATAACTCAAATAAAGTTGAAATAATAATCTTCGATCAAAAGAAATACAATATACAATTGATTCACTGTCCGAGAGTCCGAGAGGTGAATTGGCTCTCCCCTAATTCCTAACAGCAATCAGGAATCCAAAATTACCCAAGAAAACTACTCTAGAAAATTCTTCATATAATCCACCCATATACAAACTTTTCCCCTTAAAACAAACCCTAATCCCCAAATAAATGAACCTCACATTTCCTCCAATGATCTCAACTTAAACATTTTTCTCCTATAGGTCTGAAATGAGGTGCTGGAACCCACAAAATAGGAGCCTTTTGGCTCTTGGAATTTTGTCGAGTTGCCACCCAGGAGGGTGGGGTCCACAGCCGTATCATAATCTTAATTTCTTTTTATTATTTATGGTAAGAGAATGGAAATTAATGCACTTCATTATATTTTGAAATTAAATTGCAATTAGCAATATTTTCTTTCATTTGTTTATAATTAAGTCTTTTGTATGAAACATATGATATTAAACATTATTCTATGATATTTTTTATAGTAATTACATATTTTATATTAATAATTTATAACAAAAAATATTGTAATGATATATAGTGTCATACTTTTTATGTATTGTCATATATGAGTTGTGTTCTACCTATTCCTTGCATCGGTGTCTACATTGTGTTCTAATTATATGTAGTGTCATTCGGAGTAGATCTAAAATCGAATACATGGAGTATAATTTTAGTAGTAATAGATCTAGTGAGAGAACTGTAACTTTAAACAATCAAGTCATTAATAAGAGTACACGTTTTAGATATCTTGGGTCTATTGGTCAGAGTGATGGTGAAATGAATGGGGATATTATTAGTAGATATCAAGTTGGATGGTTGAAGTGGAGGAATGCATCGGGCTTGTTGTGTGATAGAAAAGTCCCCCTCAAACTTAAGGGAAAATTCTATAATATGGTCGTGAGACCTGCAATACTTTATGGTGCAGAATGTTGGCCATTAAAAGGGAAGCATAATATTAAGTTAAGTGTTGCACAGATGAGGATGCTCAAGCCGATGAGTGGCTTTACTCTTAGAAATAGGATATAAAATGAGCATATACATGAAAAGTTTCGAGTAGCTCCAATGGGAGATAAGATTAGAGAGAGTTGTCTTAGATGGTTTGATCACAAAAAACAATGGTCTTCCAATGATCCGATTAGGAGAGTATATATGTTAGATTTGGCTTATGTTAAGAAAGGTAGAGGTAGACCTAAAATGCTTGGTTAAAAAATATTAGAAATGACCCCTTTTTTTATTAGATTTAAATGAGTATTTGACTCTTAACAGGATACAATGGAGAAAAAAGATTCCTATAGCCGACCCCACGTAGTGGGATAAAGGCTTGATGTTGTTGTTGTTGTTGTTATTGTAACTATATATAGTGTTATACTTTTTATGTGTCGTCATATATGAGTTGTGTTCTACCCGTTCCTTGTATCGGCGTCTGCGTTTTATAGGGTTAGATAAGCCAATAACAATGATGATATTAGCTGTATTGATGAACATAGCACATGTGACTCAAGCAAGAGAATTACACAACATTGAAAGATAATTTGCACAAGATAAAAGAGCTAAAAAACGTAAGTTATTATCTAATTAAATCAACATAAGTAAGAGAAAATTAGAAAATACCTTGATAGTAGATTGCTTTTCATTTTTGAAATTCATATACAACTCTTGAAATATGCAGCAGAATACCAGCTAGAAACGGATATCCATGGTCATCAATATTATACAATTAAGAAAGACTCATCAAGAACAGACAATGGTGCGTGCATTTTGCTCTTTAGGGTTATTGGCATAAGAAATGGCTGATAATAATTAAAATTTCCAACAACTAATCAGGACCACAGCTAGGATTCCATGGTGACAACTAGTTTAGCTCACAGTGATAGCTCATGCAAGGTATTTTCTCAGCTTTGCAACAACTTGAAAGGACTCAAAACACTTTCAGCAAGGAATATTATCTTCTTAAAATGATACTCAAATTATCTTTCAATGATGCGTTTTCTTTGACGATTATCATTGAAATCATAATCATCATTGAAGCCCCTAATTCGATCATGATTAGGGGTATTCTTTCCATATTGTCGATGGTCAAGCTTTGAATGATCAGCCCTGCGAACAGAATGCCAGTACCCCTGATCATCGTTGTGACTACCATAGCCATTTCCTTTAGAGCCCGTCCCGCTTTTCTTAAAACCTCTTGCTCCATAACTAGATTGATTATTTCTACCTCTTCTCCTAAGATCAGAATCTCCTCTGTCATCAAACTTATTGTAATCATGGGAGCCAAATGAGTTTCTTCCAATATTTTTGGAGTCACTACGATTAGAAACTTGGAACCTGTGCCGTGAACATTTTGATGTACCTCTGCTTCCTTCGTTCCTACTCCGGCGGGAATAAAAATCATTATCTTCATCATCATCATCATTACATAAAGAATTTCTTCTATCATTTTTAAAGTTAAAATGATATGAATCCGGGACATTGCGTCCTGTCCTTCCTGATGCATCTTTTCTTCCTTTTTTCTTACTCCTGCTGGAATATGGATCATCATCGTCATCATCAAAATCAGAAACATGAAGCCCATCATTATAGTCTGAATCCCTTACTCTAGCAAAACAACTCCGGTCTGCATTTTTTTTTACTTCCCTTCTCTTCTTCAAATCAAAATTTCCATGCATATCATGATCAGAATCCAAAAGAGGCTCCATATCATCACCAGAATTGAAAGAATTTGAGCTAGCATCAAAGTTCCGTGCAGAAACTACAATATTGTCATCGTCAAAATCTGATATATAATCTTTCCTATGCTGATTTGAGTTGGAATACCGGTCATTATCATCCAAATCATCGGATTCTGAGCAACTCTCAAACTCAGATAAGCTCTTCCGTGATATTACATGTGTCTCCTTACCATCTGCCGCATCAAGCTCATAATTGTCCACATTATCCTCCTCTTCATCATCAAAATCATTAAAACCTGTTACACGTGAATGTGATGAGGAACCTCTTTTGCTAGGTTTAGATAAGTATAGGCCTCTATCTAGGTTTTCTGCAATATCATCTTCAAATTCCCTAGTATTTCCTCCACGAGGATGTTCATTGAATGAAGAACCATCATGAGCTCTTGTAGAATCAGCAAACTCAAAAGCTGCAACATCTGCACCATCTGATTCATTGTCCTCAAAATCAAAATTCCAGGCATTTGAAACATCTGAAGTCCTGACAGCCCTTTCCAATCTTGTGTTTGGACCCATTCGCTTTCCCAACATTTGATTCTCTGTGAACTCATCAGGGGGACGAGTATGCTCACATTGGAAGCATGACATGTTCCGCCTATAATTCAGGAAGTTACACCTGGCAAGCAGCAAAATGAAAATTTGTAAGGCGCTTCAGATTTTAATGAAGCCTTCTAAAGAAGATAAAAGTTAAGGCAAGCAAATCATTAAAACACACTTGGGGCATTCCCATTCCCCAGGAAGAAGTTGTCTCTTGGGGCGTTTAGCATCACATTGCAAGCAAACAGTGTTCTTGGCGAAATTCATGAAGTCACACCTGAAAAAAATGCCACAAGTTATAGGTAGGAAAATATCTTATACTAAAATAATAAAAGAAAAGTTAGATGAAAATACTTTGAACAGAGCCAATCTCCCTTCTTCATTTCAACATCATCTCGCCCTACCCGCCTCTTGGGTTGAGGTGGTGGTTGCTTTAATTTAGGAGGCGGTTTCTTGATCACTGGAGGTAAAAGATTTGGATCTCTTGGAACCGCACTCAGTTTAACAACTTCATGCAGCAGCTTGCGGACTACAATTTTGACAGACTTCATCTTCCTTAAAGTATCATTTTCAACAGATTCTTTGACATGATCAAAACCATATGTCAAAAGGATACGCATGACATCAAGTGTTCGTGCTTCATCCTCTTTAGGCACAAGTATATATCCTCTGCTACATGAATTCCTGAGGCTGCATGAGCTGCATACCTGAAATTTTGAGAAAACATACTTAAAATATATATATATGAAGCAATAGTGCTAAACTCATAAAACACACTAAATCTTGGAATAAGGTATGTTTCATGCATAGGCCCACCGCTTCGCTTCACTACGAAGTACCGGACTCCGGGACATGGTGCTAGAGTGGTGGAGCATACATGTCAGCACCACAGCCACCACTGCACAAAGTGTTTGTTGTCGTGATCATGCAAAGCATGCAATGCGCATGCTTCATTGTTGCTTCGTTGAATATTCTCTGGTCCAGTTAAATAAAACTGGATCAACAACATTTTAAAGGTTACTATCAAGGTTCGTTAATGATTTTATGAGTGCACCTTTCCGTCAGCTCTTTGTACTTTAATTGTCTAGGTCAAATTTTTGTAAAACAGAAATGATGATATTTTCTTAAAATCATACATGAGTGCTCCTTTTTTCAGGATATTATGGGTTTCTTTTTTTTTTTTTAAATGGGACAAAATAATGGCTTTCTTTTTTAAGCATGAATAAGAATTCCCCTTCTTCAGAACAATTGTTGTTTGGTTACTTTTCGTTATTGTTACCTTGCAAGTTTGCACTTTGTCAGTTGCACCTCGTGATAGTCTAATGGCCGTGATGCTATGAAAGGGATTGATGATCTATTTTGCATTATTGCTTTGTTCTGTTTCCACAGTGTTGGTTTTATTGTCCATGCATATCCAAATATCATTTGGACCGGTTACAAGTCAAGTCAACTTGGTTCCTTATATTTCTTTCTCACCAATCTCAGTATCAAAATTTAAATTAAAAAGAGGCCACCAATTAAAAATGGACCTTTGTATTTATCTCTTGAAAAGGAAGAACTTTTTACTCTCATTTTGATTATATAAAAACCTGACTTTACTTTTATAAAAGAAATTCTCTCCATAAATATATAAATGTGTACAGTTGTACAGATAGTTAAGAGAGTAGTGAGAGAAAAGTGAGGATGGGAGAAATGTTTTCTAGCAATCAAAAATCCATTTTAAATTTTTAATAAATAATTACACTTGAGCAGGAATGATGACTTGAGAAAGAATGGTATCACATGGTGGTTTCATCAAGAAGTCCTCTCATCAATCACTTCATTATTAATAGATTCTCAATAAAAAATTTTCAAAATATTGAGAGAGCTTCATTTCAATATGAAGCATTTGCCTTCATGCTTTCAGAAGAAAATTTTATTTTTCCCACTCCCTAAATGTACTATATAGTTATATGGATATAGATAATATCATTGATTATAATAATTAATGTTCAAGCAGATAAAACAGTGAAATGGCAAAAACATGGAAGTATATAGAATAGCAAGAAGGAAGAATAAGGGAAATGTAGAAGTATAGGCAACTTAATTCTTTACTTTCTGCAAGCATGCTTTTAACATCAAATTGACCTAAGAACATTGACAGCCGTTTCGTTTTATTTTGTCAATTTATTAATTATCGCTGTAGCACTAGAAGTAGATAGCAATCATATTACAATAGAATACAAACTTACAATCACAAGGACTATTTTTGAGATTCTATCACAAAGGAAATATTTAAATGCAGAAACTAACAACAAAAACGATAACAACAAGAAGCCTTTATCCTATTATGTGGCGTCAACTACATGAATCTTTTTTCTCCATTTTTGTTCTGTTAGGAGTCAAATTCTTATCTAAATCTAATAAAGAAAGGTAATTTTAATATTTTCTAACCAAGTCTTTTTAGGTCTACCTCTACCTTTCTTAACATAAGTCAAAGCTAATGCATCTACTTTCCTAATCGGGTCATCGGAAGGCCGCCGTTTTATGTGAACAAACCATCTAAGGGGACTCTTTCTAATATTATCTTCCACTAGAGCTACTCCAACCTTTTTACATAAATGCTCATTTCGTATCCTGTCTTTAAGAGTAAAGCCACTCATCCATCTGAGCATCCTCATCTCTGCAACACTTAACTTAATATTATGCTTCTTTTTTAATGGCCAACATTCTACATCATAAACCATTGCAAGTCTCACTACCATCTAATAGAATTTTCCCTTAAGTTTAAGAGGGACTTTTCTATCACACAACAAGCCCGATGCATTCCTCCACTTCAACCATCCAACTTGGATTCTACTACTAATATCCCCATTTATTTCACCATCACTCTGAACAATAGACCCAAGATATCTAAAATGTGTACTCTTATTAATGATCTGATCGACCTAAGTCACAATCACCCCACTAGATCTATTATTACTAAAATTACACTCTATATATTCAGTTTTAGATCTACTCAAAGGAAAGCCTTTAGACTCTAAGGTTGACCTCCATAATTCAAGTTTACCTTCAACTCCCTCTCTAGTCATATCAACAAGAAGAATATCATCAACAAAAAGCATACACCAAGATACAATCTCTTGCAAATGTCTAGTGAGAACATCCATGACTAAAGCAAAAAGATATGATCTTAAGGCTGATCCTTGATGTATTACAACTAAAATAGGAAAATACTTGGTCAAACCATCTTGTGTTTGAACACAAGTAATAGCTCCTGCATACATATCCTTAATGTCTTGAATATAAGCATTATTAACCGCTTTCTCATGTAGAACTCTCCATAGAACTTATCTTAGAACTTGATCATATGTTTTCTCTAAATCAATAAAAATCATATGTAGATCCTCCATATTCTCTCTATATTTCTCCATCAAACCTCTCGATAAATGTATAGCTTCCATAGTAGACCTACCTGGCATGAATCCAAATTGATTTTGAGAACATTAGTGTCACGCTACAACCTATGCTCCATAACTCTCTCCCATAATTTTAAAGTATGACACATTAACTTAATTCCTCTATGATTCGCACAATCTTGTGCATCACATTTATTCTTAAAAATAGGAATCAGCACACTCATTCTCCACTCATTTGGCAGCATTTTAATCTTCAAAAAATATTAAAAAGTTTAGTTAGCCAAGAAATTCTTTCATCTCCTAAGCATTTCCACACCTCTATTGGAATATCATTAGGTTCAACAGCTTTTCCACACTTCATTTTCTTTAAAGCCTCTAATACTTCGATTTTACTAACACGCCGAAAAAAATAAAAAATTTTATTTTCATTTAGTGTGCTAAAGTCACTAAAGTCAATCGCATTCTCATAATTTTCATTGAAAAGTTTAACAAAATATCTCATCCACCTTTGTTGAATATCCTCTTCTAATAAAAGCATATTTTGATCTTCATCCTTAGTACACTTCACTTGAACTAAATCCTTACTACTCCTATCACTTAATATAAAAACTACCAAGAGTAAAAAAAAAAAAAAGCAGGTTCATAAATTGATAATAAGGAAAGCAATTGAATTGGTAAGAAAATCCAAGCAGATTGAAAATGAAAGATACATACATCTCCTTCATCGATCTGAAGGTACTTTCTCAACAGCTTAGCCGAGAAGACAACTTTTGGGTCCATACTGGGGCATCCATGACCTACCAGAACCTGAATATCCTTCCTTGGTAAAGACCTAAAATTCCATTAGAGCTTTAGATAATGCAACAACAAATAGACTAAAACCAACAATAACTTGCATAAAAAAAGTACTAAAATAGAACTAGAAATAACTTCCGAAAAAAATAAAAAGTAATAAAATTGAAGTAGCAATATTTCCAGAATAATTTGGGATTACAAAGTGCAATCATGTATATGTTGGCGAACAGTCTAATCCTTCTTAAATGCATTCATCTACTGATGAATTAAAGGACTCAAATCAGAATGGAAATTAACAATTTAGCCGGTTAAAACAATTCACATTTTTAAGTCGAAGAATAAAATATCTAGTAGATCAGAGAAGAATTTTCCATCCAAATCAACTCACAAAATAAACAAAATTAGAGGTAAAACCAAACATTGGCACATGGTTCTAAAATTGAACCTTAAACAGTAAGATTAATACATTTTCTGCAAGATATGTAGAATTCAACATGTACAAATTTTGACAAGGAACTTTCCCCCCTGAAAATAACATACAAAGTTAATCAGAAAGCAACCTACAGCCATGCGTGCTACTTTCAGTCAAGTATTGAGCAGGAGAAACTAGACAGTAAACTAGAAAAGCAGCATACTTAAGAATATCAAACCGGTCACGGCCAAAATTCATACAAGCGGTTCTCACAGCTGCCCAATCCCTTGTAAGGTCCAACCCCACCTCCTCCTTCACTCCGGATATATCAATCCCAGCTTTGACAGCAATGCGGTCCTCCTCTACTCGCCGGTAATCGAAATAATTCTGGTTGGCGAGCCTCTCCATCAGCTCAATCCACTCCGGCCAGGGATGTACAACCTCCACTTCCCGCCGGAAGAATTCCGCCATTCCGACTTCAGCCCGATTGGAGTCCTCTATCATCTGGGCATCGCCACTTTTACTTCCTCCATCGGCAACTGTATCTGCAGCTGCGGTGGATGTGGAGGAAGAGGGCGGCGGAGGTGGGCGCTTCGACTGGCTCCAGGCGCGAATGCGTTGAAGAGCCTCATCCTTGGCGGAAGTGTTGCGCTGGCGCTCGAGGGCATCAATCTGATCGAAGACGAAAGAGAGGCGGGCGGATAGCGAGATTTTTGGATCCAAGTGAGCCGTGGGGAGAGGTGTGGCGACTGCTTTATCGGATAGAAAGCGCGGTACCAAAAGAGAAATTGGCGGAGGAGGTCTGAGGAGGAGGAAGAAGAAGCGAAGACGGCGGCGGTTGAGGAAAGAGGATGCCATGGAAGGTGGTTGAGAACGAGAACGAGAACGAGCAGCGAGGGCGGAACTGCAAAGGAGCTTTTAACGTTTAAGGACCTAATCTTAGGGGCTGTATTGGCAACAAGTAGTATTTGCAGATTATTCGAAAAACTGTGGCTAATCGTCTTAGGTCTGTCATGACTCACATTGTGCATTACAGTCAAATTGGTTCAATTCAAAGACATAATGCCACTCATAATGTCATTTTAACTTCTGAAATTTTGGATAGGTTCACGCAGCAAGGCTATGCAAGTTATTTCTGCTCCAAATTAGATATTTATAAGGCCTTCGACATGGCAATGACTAGGGAGACTCTTAGGAGTGGGAAATTATTAGGTCCGGCGACCTAATCTAGAGATAAGTCCGGACGTCCACTGAAAAATTGTCACGTGGACTATGCTTTTGACTGCGCTTTTGACCTACGCTTTTGACTGCGCTTTGACTGCGCTTCACCTGCGCTTTACCTGTGCTTTGACTTAAAGTTCCACATGTCAATAATCCGGACCTATCTCTAGGTCAGGTCACCGGACCTAATAATTTTCCCTTAGGAGGTGGCTAAATAATATGTGAATGACCAAACATTGTTCTAAAGACTTTACTTAGGGTTTCAGCTGTAATAATCCTTTTTTTTTTTTTGAAATATTTTTTTTAAATAAAAAAATCTAAATTTCAGCATCATGCCTTGTCGAAGAAGAGAGAGGGAAGAGAGAGAATACTGTTCGAGACTTTTTAATCTATCAATTTTGTTCAGAGATTTATTCTATTTGTTGTAAATAACTCAAATCTTATTTTAATTTTCAATGATTTTGATTATTATATAGATTTTCTTGTAATGAACATAATTGATTATTTCCTATTGCATTTTAATTGTGGTATTTTCTTAAGCAAGAAAGGCTGGTTGTTAATACTATAAAATGGGTTGGCTATTAAAACATAATACCCAGCGTAGGATGATGGGCCGACGGGCTTTCCTTTAAAGATTGTTTGTGGTGTTATCCCGGTTGTAGCCTGTAACAGATGACCGATTACGTCGACAGGCAAAGAGTGACGACTCTTTATTGATTTAATGAAGCCACATATAATAATAATTGATTAATTGAATATGATAATTTATTAATTAGATAAGTGATAATTGATATGACTGACGATCAACTGGGAATTAGTTGGGGTAAAAGATGTTGAAAATACCGCATTAAAGTTGGATGTCATGCCTTGCTAAATTATACATTGATGCATGCATACATTGATAGCACTAATAAAATTGATAGATACATTAATATAATTGACAGTAATGGATGCATTGATAATACATAAATAGATGATGCATATGAATAAATTAGATAGATTTTTTTGGTGGTTTATGAATGATTTATGCATCGTTTTTTACAGATTTATTGAATTTTATAAAATTATTGATTTTTAGATTCATTATAATGATTCCTTATTTTTATTATAAATCATTTTGAGTTTTATTTATAATATTTAGTTATTAACTACATTGATTGCTATTGATTATATTAGATTGAGCATATCATATTGATTCTTTAGTCCTTGCATTGAAAGCTTTATTGAGTTTTGGATTACTGTTGGACTTTTGAGCTTATTATATAGATTTTTAATGATTTTAGGTCAGGAAATAGATAAAGATCAATTGGAGTAAGATTGTTAGAGATCATCATATTTTTCTTTAGATTTTATTATGTATTTTCTTTTATTCTTTTATAGTTAGGAGCGTGTAATTGATTTGTTATTTTAGTGATCTCCTAGCTAAAGTAAATGATATTTTGGATGACTAAATAATAAAATATCTTGATGTCTATGATATTAATTACTTTCATTGATTATTTTTTATATTGATGATTTATATAAGCTATGGTATATTCTTAAAATGATAAATAGATAATTCTTCTAAATTCAATTCTAGGGCATTACAAATTAGTAGCAGAGTGGTTGTTGGAAGAATTAGATTGTAACCAGAGATATAGGAATTAATTTATGAGTGGGGTAGATGTTGGGTAGTATAGATTTGTCATTTTGCATTTAATTGATTGAGTTTGATGAGTTTTGACTCATAATTTATTTTAATTCGATTTTATATTTGATTTTATGGATTTTTTTATATTGATTTTGTGCTCAAATCCTTAAGGAAAATAGCAAGAATGATATTTTTCTCAGGTGGGTAGATTATAATAATCTGATTTTTTTAAATAAATTTTTAATTAAAAATTTGAATTTTAGCGTCGTACTTTATCGAAGAAGAGAGAGAGAAGGTTGTTCGGGACTTTTTTATCTATAAATTTTATTCAAAGATTTCTTTTATTTATTGTAAGTAACTCAAATCTTATTTTAGTTTTTTAATAATTTTTATTATTATATAGATTTTTTTATAATGAACATAATTGATTATTTTCTACTGCATTTTGATTGTAGTATTTGTATAAGCAAGAAAGGCTGGCTATTAAAACATAATACCCTATGCAGGATGATAAGCCGATAAGCTTTCCTTTAAAGATGATTTGTGGTGTTATCCTAATTATAGCCTATAACAGAAGACTGATTACGCCATGGGCAGAGAGTGATGACTCTTTATTGATTTAATGAAGACACCTATAATGATAATTGATTAATTGGATAAGTGATAATTGATATGACTAACGACTAATTGTGTATCAGTTGAGGTAAAAGATTTTGAAAATACTACATTAAAGCTGGATGTCCTGCCTTGCTAAATCATATATTGATGCATGTATACATTGATAAGCTTGATGACAATGACAAATACACTAATATCATTAAAAGTATTAGATGCATTAATAATACATAAGCAGATGATGTATATGAATAGATAAGATAGATTCTTTTAGTGATTTATGAATGATTTGTACACCGTTGCTTTACTAATTTATTGAATTTTATACAAATTATTGATTTTTAGATTCATTGTAATGATCCCTACTTTTATTATTGATCATTTTGAGCTTTATGATAATATTTGGTCATTAACTATATTACTTCTATTAATTATATTAGACTGAGCATATCATATTAATTATTTAGTCCTTACATTAAAATCTTTAGTGAGTTTTAAATTACTGTTGGGCTTTTGAGCTCATTATATGGATTTTTAATGATTTCATGTTAGAGAATAGGTCAGGACCAATTAGAGTGAGATTATTAGAGATTCTCAGGCTTTCTTTAGATTTTATTCTATCTTTTCTTTTATTCTTTTGTAGTTATAAGCTTGTGATAGATTAGTGATCATAGTGATCTCTTAGCTAGTGTAAATGATATTTTAGGTGAATACATAATAAAATATCTTGATGTATATGATTTTCGTTGCTTTCGCTGATTATTATTTTATTGATGATTTATATAAGCTCTGATATATTCTTAAAATGATAAATATACAATTCTTCTAAATTTGATTCTAGGGCGTTACATGTGCACGCTAAAGATTTCCCTAAAAGGAAAAATCCAAGGCTTTTAGGGATTATATTTGAACTTGATTTTTTATAATTGAATATTTAAATTGATTGAATGATTTAGCATGATTGAAAGTCATTCATTGATTGTGTTTAGCAATTGAAAAAATATGATTGAGGTTGATGATTGTATTGTGGTTGATTAAATGTGATTGAATGGGCAATTAAACTTGAGTTTAATGATTGAATTGAAGTGATTACATCATTGAAAAGGATTGATTGAAGTTTAATGATTGGAAACCATTGAATGGTTAAAAAAATCAATTAATGAGTTATCATGCTTTCATGATTAATGATTGAATCATGATTAGAGATTTATTGATTGAACACTATGGCTAAACATAATGATTGATCTAAGTGTGAATAACATTCAATGGAATTTAATGATTGAATTATGTTCAAGGAAGGATTGATGGCATACAAAAATGATGTCAATAATGCCATGATTTTGAGTTTGAAAAGAATATTGGAGGGTTTAGAACTTGCCTATCCTATATAAGGATGTAAATGAGTATGTGAAAAGATATGACAGATGTGAAAAGGTAGGAAATATATTCAAAGAGATATGAAATGTCCCTTAATTACATGTTAGAAGTAGAGATTTTTTATGTTTGGGAATTAGACTTTATAGGCCATTTTGTTCAATCTCATGGAAGTCAAGATATTCTGATAGCAGTTGAATATGTTCCAATTGGATCAAGTGAATTGAAACAACAAAAACTAATGCTCAAGTAGTGATTAAATTTTTTAAGAAAAAATATATTTTCAAGATTTAGAGTACCTAGAGTCATCATTAGAGATAGAGATAGTCATTTTTATAATAAGAGAGTAGAAGATTTAATTTCAAAATATGAATTTAAGCATAGTGTAGCTATTATTTAACATCCTTAAACTAGTAGCCAAGCTATACAATAGGAAAATCAAGAGAATATTAGAGAAGACTATGAGTCTAAATAAGAAAGATTGGGTATTAAGACGAAATGACAAACTATGGGATTATATAACTACATTTAAGACCCCAATTGAAATGCCTTCCTATAGTTGGTTTTTGGAAAGGATTTTCTTTACTTTTATATTTAGAGTATAAAGCATTTTGGGTAATGAAAGAATTAAATTATAAACTTAAAGATGATAAGGAGAAAAGGCAAATATAATTGAATGAGTTAGAAGAATTTAGAAATGAAGATTATAAAAATGCCAAATTGAGTAAGGAGCAAATTAAAAAGTGGCATGATCATAAGCCTATTAAAAAGGAATTTGAGGATATGTATGAAGTGCTTTTGTATAATTCAAGGTTAAAAATATTTCCTAGGAAGCTAAAGTCCAAGTAGCTAGGACCATTCATTGTTATGAAGGGTATCCTGATGTAGCTATAAAAATTAAAGATACCAAGATTACTCAAACTTTCAAAATCAATGGTTAGAGACTAAAGTCATATTTAGGAGGGGAAATTGATCAACTAAGGAGTTTAATAGAGATTGATCATCCTAAATAAAAGATAGGAATAGTCTAGTTGAAGACTATAAACATAGCATTGTTTGGGCGGTAACCCAATTGATTGTACTTATTTGCTATTATGATATATTATTTATGAATCATGTATATGTTTGTGATTAGAAATTCCATTGGTTAGGTTTGATTTGTGTATATAAAAGCTATAATGTGCGTAATGGACTATATCTCATATGTGGAGCTTATTTAAGAAAACTCATCCAAGTGTTATAGTGTTGAGTACCTAAGTGATACAGTACTATTACAGTTATAAAATTTTGAAACGTTAAAATAGAGGCATAATACTGAAGGGACATTGCACCGTAACACCAAATCGGTCCATTAGTGGAACAGAGCCATCCATACAAACGTTCATATTAAGATAATGGATTTTCTAGAATCTATTCAAGCATCATAATATTGACTTCAGTGCCATAATGCCCAATCAACCTCATTATTGGAGTAGTTGAAGCACCGTGATGACAGTCACTTTGAGCATCACAATAGTACCATCAATCGAACTCACTGATAGTATGACTGTCAAAAAGCCTACAAACATAAGTTTGAAATTTAGCATCATGGTGCAATCTGGATTTAGTGTCGTAGTGCATATACTATTATTATGCAAGTTGACCCAGCACTGAAGCACTAATTATTTTATAAATACCATTTGGGCTAACTCGTTTTAGTTCACTTATAAATCTTTATATCTAGTGTTGAATTCTAATTTACTGCTCCCATTTCAATCATTTCAAATGGCCACCAATCTCACCAACGATATAAAGAGATCTGGATCATCTTCTCACAATCTTAAGAAATCTGTGATTGCTGCCACAAAAGAAAGTTATAACATTCTGGTAAACAAAACATTAACTTATCTTGGAGAGGAGGTAGAACCCCTGATGGTTAAGAAAAACTAGGAATGTTATGTATGTCTGCATAGACCCGCTATAGTTCTTATTGTATGAGAATTCTTTACTAACGCAAAGGAGCCTCATAGTGAATTATTATTTGTTAGAGAGAAATTGGTCCTATCGACCCTCATAGCCATTAACCAAGTCTTTCAAACTTCCAATTATCAATTTGATGGAGATGAGTACTTGAATTTTTGTACTTCTTCTATTAATCATGATGAAGTTCTTAGGTAATTAACCTATTGGGACTTAGTGCTCAGTGCAAGAGTAGAGAGGATAAAAAGATAAACATTCCCACATATGTCCTAACACAAGAGTAAAAGGCCTAAGACTACTTTATTTTTGTGAAGCTTATGCTTAGAAAAAATATTAGTGAAGTTACTAAGGATAGGTTGGTTTTGAAATAGTAAATTTAAACGGAGTTCACAATAAACTTTGAAAAGATTATGTTCCAAACAATTAAGTATATTCTTAGGTGTCAACATTAGTGGGTTTAGGTTATCCCTATCTAATTTGTGAATTATATGAAGTTGCTAGAGTCATAGGAAACCTAAAGGTGGAGAAGATCTTTCTTGTTTCTATCCTTATTAGATCTAAGATTCCGGCCTTCAAAATCTCCTTCTTAGAACAAGGAGAGGGACCTAACCAATCGACCCAACCTAATTAACTACAAGGTAGACATCCTAGGATGCTAGGAGATTAAGTAGCAAACCTCCAAGATGAAGTGGATTGGAACCAATTTTTTTTTAACAAATTTGGGCAATAGCTTTTAGGTTATGAGTAGGGGATTTATCAAATGTATGACCATATGATGCTTTAGCATAAACACCAGTACCAATACTAGGCTGATTATAATGCAACCATGGTTAATGTGTTTAGGAGCTAGGAGATGGACTCCTATGGTTAGCATAGCATGTTCCAAGCCCCCCACCCTTTAAGTTTTATCTAAATGCACCATTGATAGGTTAGAATAGCTAGCAGAAGAGGATGATAATGATGATGAAGAGTAGAGAGAGATCCTTATTAGATTTTACTTTTATTTTCTTTTTTCTTTTATTTATTTTATGTTATTTTTATTTCCTACTTTTTATCTTATATTTAGATTTAGTTGGAAGAAAGAATGAGTGAAATCAAAATTTCAAGTTTTAAAAATATTATTAATTATCTCTATTACATATTTTTTAGTTTTATATAGTATATTTTCTTGGAATATGAAATTTAGAAATTTATAAAATTAAAAGATAATTAAGTATTTAATAGTACACAATTTGAAAAGTTTACCGAATAAAGAAATTAAAAATAATAATTAATCATTTTATTTAAAATATGTAATTCCTAATAAATTGAATTCCTAAAATCACTTAAGCACTTGACTACTTTTAAAGGATTAATTAATTTATGAATGAATGGGATGTAATAAATTATTTTATTGGAAAATTTTACAACGTATGTACTACATAAATATTTAGATTATTAATTTAATAATTTCTAAAAGTCATATTCCATTAAAGAAAAATTTGAATCAAGTTAGAAATGAGTTACTTAAGGACAAATAATCTCTTACAGTTTAGAGGAATTTGATAAGAGAAAAAATTGTATATTCCAAATTACATCTCTATAAAAAATGCTATTAAATTCTATCTTTTTGTGTAGGAAATAAATAAAATATCCTAAAATTGAGCGCCACAGGCAGAGTGCCATGGTGCTAAACTTACCCCAGTGCTAGAGCACTACCAATTTGGTGTGCAGTGGTAAAGGATGGAATTTCATCGAAGAGAAAAGGACAAAGGTGCTATATAGGGAGCACCACAGTGTCAATCAAAGTGCCACAGCTCCAATTTTCCATATCATCATGGAAAAAGATAGTTGAGCAGTGAACCAATGTGATGAATAGTGAACAAATACAATGAATGGTCAACCAATTCGATGAATGCTAAAGTGACACATAAATTTAGTAGTGTTATAATGCTACCTACATAGTGTTGTGACACATGTTCAGTTATTTGCAAAGGATATAAATAGAAGCTAATTTCTTATGTAAGGAAGATATTGTTGGGAGGGGGATTAAAGTACAGTATAAAGGGGGGGTGTTATTTCTGTAGTGGAAAAACCACAAGCTTATCTTTTATTAGTCCAGAGGGATACTAGAGAGAGGAGAAAGTAGTGCAAGGAGTCTGTAATTCAGTTGTAAAGGATTTTCAAGCGACATCTATCTTCACTTATTTATTGTGTTTTATTTTCTATATTGAAATGAAGTATGCTTTTTTTATTGAAACTATATGTCTAACTAAAAACTTTTCTCTAGGCATATGACCCTTTAGAAACCATGTTTTACTTTAGGTTATATTTTAATTACATAAATTACTCAATGTTATTTTTAAATCTGTCATGCTTAATATAGTTTATATAAGGGCCTTGCATGAACATAAAATATGGTGTTATCTATAGCCTTAATGGAGGAGTAGAAGATTAATTAGGTGATTTAAAACTTAACTTTTCCATACATAGATATATGGTGGTTAATATTAAAACTATAGTTGAGAGAAACTTAGCTAACACTTCAATGAACTTGACAAAGATAAGGAGTAATTATTCTCTGATTCACAGTAACATTAAGAAAATATAACTATTAAAAGCATAAGTTATTTAAATATCATTGGTTCAAAGTGCTTTAGATATTGAGTTTACTTGTTGAATCTTTAACTAATAATTTTTATTTGTGCACCCTTTTTATTCAAACAATAATATAAATTAAGAAGTTCATATAAGCAATACTAGAGTGACCTTAGGGTTATTCAAATTCTCATGAAAATGATACTCTTCTCATCACTTTATTACTTGACATGATAAAAATACTTGTGTAGAATAGAATTTACACCAAAACATAGCAAGAGCAAGAAATAAAACTCAGTTCTATCACCCTACACACATGAATGTGCTTTTCATTATGCTTTACTTTTTGAAAAGTATAATAAATTATCATTTAGATCTTAGGGTCAAACATCAACATACCCCACGTCCCCATTTTAATCCAAATGATCTAATGCTAGACTTGGACTTTCATCTTCTAGTGCCCCACATAAGAAGAAAACATATAAACCCACTTCTAAGAATACATAAGATATTTTTTCCTTTAAATGCTACCAAAAGAGCATTTATAAAATCAATTTAAAAAAATATGTTCTTAGATGAGAAGGAAGATAATATAGTGGAGGAAGAAGTTGAGTAGATCCATGATGACACGCCATTTTTTGATGAGGACATATATCATCTTATAGAAGAACAAGTTAATACTATGAGGTGTATGATAATGGCTAGAGTTGAATATTATAGAAGGATAATATTTTTTCTATAATTATTGTGTGTAAGGAGAAAAGATACAGGTTTGTTAAGGATGGTGATAATGCTATAAATGTGGTATCAACACAGTCACATTCAAGATCGAATCATAAGCCAGAACACTATCCAATGCAATTTAATATAAGTTGGGTAAACTCTATTTCATTACTAATCACTTCTAGATCCCTAATAGGTCTTAAGACACTATAGGAAATTCACTGAATATTGGTGAAACTTCTAGCGGTCATTTGATAGCCAAAATTACCAGCGGTTAAAACCGGCGATCTGCCTGCTGCTATTTATCGGTGGTTAGACAGCCGGCAAAAAGACTAAATTACTAGCTTTTTCGTTAGTCAAATGACCACCGGAAGTTCTGCCAGTATTTTATTTTCATGACTTATTTACCGGGGGTTTAGCAATAATTTTTAAGTGAAAATTTTTTGGAGGTTTAAACTATCAGAAACGCCATGGTCAGAAGTTATTGGAGGAAGGCAGAGGGGGAGGGTTTGTGGTTTAGGTTCACAGGGATATGCTTATGAGGGCAGTACATCTATTTCAATATTTAATGATATTAGTGGAGCTGAAGAAACCGTTAGCTAGAGGGTTGTTGCCCTTACAAGAGAGATAGAGGAGATGAGACATATTCAAACTGAGATGTAGGTGGATCTACAATCATATCGAGCTAAACATTAGAAGAAAAAGGAGTAAGAGCCTATACCTAAATCACAGGGTAGTGAGGACACGGACGATAATTAGTTGTTGTTTGTTTGAAGAACTAGTTGGTGTATTTTGAACATATGGATGTGAAAGTACTTGTTTTATATTTTAAAGATCATTTAACAAGTTAAACTTTATATATTTTATGTTTTAAACTATAAGAGAAACTGTTGATTATGGATGTTAGTATATTTTATATATTATATTTTGAACTGCCTTAGTATATGGTTAAAAGTACTTATTTTATGTTTTGAACTTCCTATAAGTACTTGAGGAAAAATGTTTGGATAGAGGGGGTGGTGTCAAATTGTTTTGCAATTGTTACAGATTTTCAGTGGCTAATAGGCAGTTTAGCCGGCAAAAACTTTGATACAGGACTGATTAAAACTACTTGTTACTTTATTTTGCCACCGGCAATTTGGAAGCCAGAACCACCGACAATTTGACTGTCGGTAATGATCGGTGGTTATTCAATGGTATTTGCATCAGAATATTCTGGCAGTTTAACTATGATTTTGGGAATAGTAATTTTTGGCTGCTATAGCCTCCAGAAAATAGTCAAAAAATTTTATTGCTAGAAATATACCATCGGCTTTGATTTCCTACGCAGTTTATTCTAGCGGTATTAAAATCGCCAGAGAACCACCAGAATTTTTCAAAACCATTGAAAAATTGATGTATACAGCCAAAAATCACCACCAGTAATGGACGATTTTCCTGTAATGAGATAGGTAGCTATAAGGATCACACATGGTGTAATGTGCTTTAAATGGAAATACCACATGCACTTTTAGAGACAACAATTGTTTAATATGAATGCAATAAATTTTGGAAGAGAGAATATTTATTTATTTGATTTAAATAATCAAACCTTAAAACTCTAAATTTTTAGAATAGCTAAAAAGATAATCCCAATCCCTTTGCACAAGGTATTACCTCAATATAAGAAAACCAAGAATTTCATGCTATAATTAAGAATGATTAGATTTTCTCTAATGAAGGAAAGAATCTATTGTTATAGCTTAAATAAAACAGATGATTTTCCTAGAACACGTTCATTTTTTTATTCATTGTTACTTTTGTAAAGATTTTTAATGCCTTCATGATAATGTTAAGCAATAACTAGAAGTAACCAATATGAAATATGTTTATGCATAATATAAAAATGAAACTTTAAGGGAATACAATATTGGTGATCATGTGATGATTAGGATCCAATTTGAGAGATATCTCTCTATAAAATTTAGTAAATTACGAGTAAACAAATGTAAGGCTTTTGAGAATATTAGAAAACTTGGCATAAATGCATGTATTCTTAAATTATCAGAAGGTTGTTTATTAGCCTTATTTTTAGATAGAGTATTTGATATCATATAAAGAATTTAATAAACCTATAATTTTGTGGGATGGTTCTTTTGTAGAAGGACAAAACCATAAAATTTAGGTGCCTGCCCAATAATCTTGCTTTGAGGTGGACCAAATTTCTACAAAAGAGGTTAGAATTAATCAAGAGGGAGAGCATACATTTCTTGTGAGGAGGAAGGATAAATAACCAATGGAGAATATTTGAGTTATCAGAGCTGACCTGGAGAACCTTCCATGGGAACATAAGAAAGATTACCTTGAATTTAATCTTCACAGAAGGACGAGGCTCTAGAAAATTGATAGCGCAAGATGCCTATCAAAATAAATGGACCAACTACTAAAGCCTATAGCAAGAAAGAAATTTTGATGATTCATGAGCCAAGGCTAAGGACCAAATTGAAAGAACTTAAGTAGAATGTTAAGATTTTGTTTATCTCTGTGTTAAATATTTTAAAATACTATGCATTTAGGATGTTAAGATGCTATAGCATTTTTAAATTAAAAAAGTAAAACATAACGTTTTTGAAATTTTGAATTTTAAAAAATTAGAATTTGAAATTTTAAAATTTATATTATCCAATTTTTGAGTTAATGTGGTATTTCTTTATGTTTACATGATTATTTGAATGAAATAATTTAAAATCACATGGTTTCATGCTTAGTTGATCAACCTATATAAGAAGATGAGGTACTTATTAGAAGTTCTTTCGTTCTCTCTCATATACAATAAGTGCTTTCCCCGTCTCTTTTTCCCTCTTTTTGTTTTAAATCTGAAATATTTAAAACTAATGGAAAAAAGAAGAATAAGTCATTGTTTATGTTTAAAATTGTGGAGTTTCATCCAAAAAGAGGGGGCTTAACCGCCAGCCTTAAATTTGAAGGGATTTGGCAATATCATCACCTTACAATTTTGGTAAGTAGTTTCTATTGAGATCTTCTACACTTATCCCTTCACACTTCCATACTTATTTCCCTTCCATTTTCCCTTAAAAATCCACTTAAAACCCTAAGCAACCCCTTAAAGGACAAACTTTTCTTTCTTGTGACCTAAGACCCCCTTTTAACCCATTAAGACGGCTTTTAATTTTTTTTATACACCACTTTTTTATCTCAAATAGTTTGAAAGTGCAGCTCTAAAAGTGAAAAATCTAAGTTGAAATTTTTTGCTAAACTATATGTGCCCTTTTATATCCCCTTACTTTGATTGGAATTTAAACATAAGCATCTTCATACTTTTCCAGGGATTCTACATCATTTCTAAAGCATTTCAAAGCCTCTTAATCCTGAAGAAATAATCCCATAGTGGTTTAAACCTAGCCATCACTAATAACTAGGTTAGGCTAATTACTTTATAACTAGGTTTTTTTTATGTTTGTTTGAAACAGGTATTTATGCGACAAAATATTGATCAAAGGTTTGGGTTGTTAAGGAATAAATGCTGGTATGTTTATGAAATTTAAATTAGTAGTTAGGAAGTTAAAGTATTTTAAATTTAGTTAATCATAATAAGAAATTATTTCTTTATATTAGGATTTTGATTATTGTATCTTTTGTTAATTGTGAGAGTTTTGAGAAGATTGAATATATTTTGAAGTTGAGATAAGCTAGGATTGAGAATATATAGAGGGGGTGAGAATTATGTTGGGAATGAGGAGGAATGAGCAAAATAAAAGTTAAGAACTATCTAAAGCTCTAAGGGATTAGCTACCATGCATCACTAGAGAGTAGAGAGGGGCCATCAAGCCTTCCCACAAAAAATTTACACATGCAAAAAATAATTTTTATTCAATGAATCTAAATGTATAAAGAATGGCCTTATTTATAATCTTAATTTTAAGCCAAGACAACTTTGGAAAGCCTTAGGAGCCAATAAAATACTATTATATAAATTAATGGCTCATTCTAATACAAAAAAAGTAATAATAAAAGAAATAAAAGAAAACATAAAGCTTCCGAAAATATGAAAATTTTGATTAGCCAAATAAGGCAAGTAGAGTGATCCCAATACTAAGCAACATTTTTTAAATATTTTTTACTTTCTTGATGGGTATGGACCACATACCCATACTGGAGCCTTAAATTAAGCTTTTTAATTATTTTAAATAATTTTAGAGAGATTATGAGTCATTTAGAATCTTGTATGGAGAGTTTTGCATGACTAATAAATCAAAATTTGATTCATTTTCTAGTTTGTGATCTTATCTCCATTATCTTGGTATTATATCAACTCTACCATAACTCAAAGACCTTTGCTCTACAAAGTTAAAGCCAATATACTAATCAACAAGACCTAGGGAAAGCTTGTTTGTCTTATTTTGTCATCCATAAGTCCTTAGAATGAGTTAAATTTCTCATCTAACTAAGAATCTAAGCGAAATGATGCCAATAGTATCTAAAAGCGGTGAGGTATGAGAAACCTATAAAGTATATCTTATGTCTTATATGATAGAATTATCTTTAAAATGTTACAACTTACTAATTTTCACATAAGGCAATATATCCTTAATATTAGTACTTATAGGCATATTAGAAGATAATTTAAGAAAATAAGCATTTGATCCATGTATCTTAAGAGTTTTGAATGTTTCATAAGCTCAAGTATGAAGCCTATTACTAAAAAAGATGAACCCTAGGAATATGACTATTTCTTAAAGGAAGAAACATTTTTCCATGTTGATGAATAGTTTTTAAGCCCTTAAGATTTCAAAAATAAGTCTAAGATGTCACAAATGTGATTTCCATCCATTCTATAAATCAAAATATTCCACAAAAAGCTTTCCTAGAAATGGTTTAGGTATTTTGTTCATCAGTCACATTAAGGTATTATAAGCACTAGATAGCCCAATAGATAAAAATAATCATTCATATAGATCATCTAATTCTTAAAAGTAGTCTTCCATTCTTCATTAAGGTCTGATCCTAATTTGATGTAGTCACTTAGAAGATCTACTTTAGAGAAAATGACTTAAATAAAATAAGATCGAATATGCCATATGATCTAGTGATAGAAAATTTTACTTGTTTGTGATTTTATTTATGGCATGATTATTTATACATATTATCTAAGGTCCATTCTTTTTTGGTAATAGAAGGGTAGGAATGACTTGGAGAATAAAGCTTTCTTAAGAAATCATTCCTATGGAGATAATTTATCTAACATTATAGTTCTACATATTCGATAGGGTTCATCATGTAATGGGGTTTTTTAGGCAATTATGAAGCCAAGGTGAACTCAATGGCATGCTAAATGTCACTTATTGAGCATAACTTATCAAATAGTTCATTTAAGCTCACTTCAAAGAATTCAAAAAGAAGATTAAATACTATAGTAGGCATGTGAGCATTTGAGACATGGTGTTAATCTCCTTATCTTATAGTGAGTATTGTGTGGAGTCTAAATAAAATTAATTTCTTAATGTTTTGAAACCTAAGTGTTCAATATGGATCATAATATGAGGAGGTTGGTCATAGGGGAAGGTTATTTGGTTAAGGATGTGAAAGAGGAAGGATCATTAGTTAGAAGATGGAGTTTATATTTTTTTTCTTATGTGTAATTATATATTATAGGTCAGAAGAGGTTTTATGTAAGGGAACTACAACATCTTTTTTTATTGCTTTAGGGAAAACTTGAGGGTCACATTACTAACTTTCAATGCATAAGTTCTTTTTGAACTAAAGTAAACCACATCCCTATCATAAAGCCAGGGTCTATATAATACGTTATGGGCTATTTATATGGATAAAAAATCACACTAGATACAATCCTCATAAGTATTAACCTTAATCAAAAGCAAATATCTTCACATCATAAATAGAGAGGTGTGATTGACCCAAATAACACTAAATGACTTGAAATAATGTTCAAAATTTATGTGTATCGAAATAGAGGCACTAATTGATGTTAAATGAGAATTATGTAATATTTTATTATGTTAAATTCTAGTTAATATGTTTTTCATTAGTTAATGTTATGCAAGAATTTCTCATAAAATGGAGAAAATTCATCAGTATTGAACCAGTGTGGTAGCATTGAAACCATGAGCACCACAGCATCTTTAACACCTTAGTGTAATATTAGGACATTGGAACACAAGAGTTTTGGACAAAATGATAATTAATTTAGCACCCCGACATAACCAAGGCTAGTGTCACAATGCTTCACAATACAACTGTGCTAAAAATTAATATAACAACACTGGAATCTCAAGAAAATTACATAATAATTCAATGTTAGAGTACTAACCTCGAAAGCACTGTAGTGCTAGATGACATAAGCAAGCAACATAGTGCTCAAATATTATAGTACCATGATAGAGTAGTTTAGGAAAAGAAATATTATGTTAGATCAGTTAATAGTCATGCCAAATCAACAAATAGCCATGTTGGGTCAATCTAGCACCACAACAAAGAATATTTAACAACACTGAGGTGTTAGTTCATGATGTAACACTACAGTGCCAACCTATCAAGTATCGTAGCACTTGATCCATTTTATAATAAGTATAAATAGTTTTGTGTGTGTGTGTGTGTGTGTGTGTGTGTGGGTGTGCTATAGTTTTGAATAGATTTCTGAGAGGAGAGACCAAAGGAGAGTAAGTTGCATACTTTAGAGTGGTTGGATAACATTATAGTGAACAAGCAAGTAATAAGAGAGGAATGGAGTGTGGAGGGTAAAGTTGTAAGGGAAGATTCACTTTCATCTGCTGGCTCAATTTAGGATCTTTCATTTTGGGTGATCTCTTTTGACTCTTTCCAACTTGTACTTTCTTTCTTGGGCAAGAAATAGAAATTATGTTGCTCTGTCTTAATTCTATGTCCAGCTAAACTCATAGTTTTGGACTATTACTATGAAAAATTTAAGTAATTTCTAATATAAACTTTTGTGCTATAAATTATGAATGGTTATTTAATATCCATTACTCTTAATTTAATCTATGTATTAGTCATATGTAGAATTAAAACCTAGTATGATATATTCCCTTGATAGAGGAATATTGAAATAATTAGGAGTATTAGAATGGAATACTTGCATGCCTAGACATTGAATGTTTAGTACTCAAAGATTTATGGAGATAAAATAATTGTAAGAAGGCCATAACCTTTTTTTACATCCTTGTGATGGGGGCTATGGAGTGAACTTTTAAATTATACAAAAATCTAAGACTCTATTACCCCTAAATAATGCTTAGGTTTTCTTTGATATAAAATTAACAAAAACTTACTTAATATATGCAAGTATACATATCAAATCAAGTAATAAAATGATATAGTAGAGTATCAAACTAATGAGGAAGTATGCTTACTTGCAATAAATTACTACTATTTACTCTAATTGTAATAATCTACCTACTAAAAAATGATAATTATGGAGATTCTATCACTGAATAAAATAATAAAAAATATTATATATAATATTTAATTTAAGTGTTTTAGATTTATGAGTATAAATTTCATATCTTTCCTAATAATACTCTTAATTATATATATGATTCAGAATATATACATCCAAAGATCTCTATCGAGTTTATAAAGGTGAAAAGGATATCTGTTGTCCTCTTATAATTATAATATCTCCTTAAGAACCTAGAATATTTTGCATCTTATGTCTAGGCATGCAAACATCCAATTTTAATATTCATTATTATTCTTGCAATTCTTCTATCAAGGTTATACATCACACTATATTTTAACAATATATATGGCCACTTTCGGCATTAAATTAAGAATGAGATAAGTTGGCACCTTCGGCATCCTAACTGAGCGTAGCGGCACTATAATCAGTGCTATGGTGCTCCTTTCACTCTCTCGAGGGGTTTTTTAAATAACTAATGATCACTACTTTTAAATCTAATCCCCAAGAACATATAAATCAAAAGCTGGGTTGCCTCCTAAATAGTGCTAAGTTTATAGTCTTTAGCTATAATTACCTAAATTTATAATTCGGCTAGGTACATTGCTACTACTCTTCAAATGATTTTCTCTAGAATCTTTTTCTTTTCTTTTAGGTTAACTTTAGTATTATTAGGCAATGATCCAAGAGGTCTACTACTTATTGAAATTACAAGATGACTTAATTGGGTTTCTAAATTTTTAATTTAAGCATCTTAATTTTGTAATTGAGTCCCTAATAGCATCACTATTTCTTCCAATGATGATTTTCTACTTCCAAATTGATTGCTTTGATTAAATCCTACAATCCCTTGCATATTACTATTTTTAAGTAAATTTTGATCCTACAACTATATAAATAGTTCCGTTCCTAATTCTTCATTTACTCTTATTGTGCTCAATTTTTTAAAAATTACTGCAACTTGTGAAGTCAAAATTAATAAAGTATCAAATTTATATATTCTTTTTACTCTCTTAGGATTTACCCTATCAACAGGCCACTGAAAATTATTAGTAGCCATTTTTATCATTAATTTATATGCTTCCTCAAATGGCTTAGACATTAATGATCCTCCAGTTGCAGCATCTATGATTGCACTAAGAGATCCTACTAATGCATTATAAAATATTTGAATAACCAACTAATCAAGTAAAGTATGGAAAGGGCATTTTCTTAAATCTCTCCTCACTCTTATAAATTAATTCTCCTTCAAACTGGATAAAAGAAATGATATCATTTCTAAGTTTGATAGTCTTTGAAAGTGGAAAACACTTAGCAAGAAACTTATGAGCCAACCTATTCCAAGTGGTTATAGAGCTTGGGGTAAAGAATTCAACCATATCTTAGCTTTATCTTTTAGAGAAAATGAGAATAATCTAAGTCTAATAGCATCACCATTGATACTATTATACTTAAATATTGCACAAATTTCTAAGAAACTAAGTGTAAATTAAGATCTTTAATTAGAGTTCTTCCAAATTGAGAATTTTGAACTATTTGAATTATGGCAGGTTTTAATTCAAAATTAATAGCTTAGATCATAGGCTTATTAATGTTATGATGAATTCTATCTACTAAAGGATTAGCATAATCTCTAAGAGGTCTAGAATGATCTTGATTTAGTACAGGTTCTGCCATTTATATAATCTTTTTAGTTTTTTAAATTTTTGAAAGGGTTATATCTATTTTAGCGTCAAATAGTAAAGGTTCCTTTATATATCTATAAAGCATATAACCATGAATATATAATAAATAAATAAAATAAGTAAAACAAAAGATACAAGTAGGTCTAACTATACAATTAATTTAATAATATAGTTAAAATTATAAAAAGCAAAATACTTCCCCGATAACGACGCCAAAAACTTGATGGGGGCTATGGAGTGAACTTTTGAATTATATCAAAGTTTTGAGCTCTATCACCCCTAAATAATACTTAGATTTTCTTTGATATAAAATTAATAAAATCCCTCTTAATATACATAAGTATACGTGCTGAATCAAGTAATAAAGTTATAAAATAAGGTGTCAAATGCATGAGGAAGTATAGTTATTTGCAACAAACTACTACTATTTATTCTAATTGTAATAATTATCCTTTTAAAATAAGAAAGATAATTATGGAGATTCTATTATTGAATAAAACATTAAAAATATTAGATACAAAATTTAATTTAAGTATTTTGGATTGATGAGTGTAAATTTTATATCTTGCTTAATGAGACTCTTAATTATAGATATGATTCAGAGCATAAGCATCCTTAGATCTCTGTCAAGATTGTAAGGATGAGAAAGATATTTGTTAACCTCTTATAATTATGATGTCTTCTTAAGAACCTAGAATATTTTACATCTTATGTCTAGACATGCAAACATACTATCTCAATATTTCTTATTGTTATTGCATTCCTCCATTGTGGCTATACATCACACTATATTTTAACTATACATATGGCCACTATATGCATTAAATTAAGAATGGGATAATATTGAAAATATTATTTAACAATATAAAAAAAGAGTCTTTATTAGTACTTAACATGCACTTTACATCGTCAAATCAAAATAAGATAATTAGCCATACATGAAATAAATAACAAGCAAACTCATTTTCATTAAACTCATGAAAGAATAAAAATAGAAGATAGTGATATACAAGAAAGGTTCAAAATATCTCATATACACTCCTCCCTTAACATACAGAGTTGCTTCAAGAAATACAGGTTAAATACTTCAAATAATTATATCTTGTACTTTCCTAGCCTCCTGTAGATTTATTCTAAGAGGGAACTAGAGAAGTACTATAAGAAATACTGAATTTTACACAAGTGATTGAACTCTCTTATAAACATAATATCATAACTATTTATAGGACAACACAAAAAGGCATCTGGTGCTGTGGTGCTTGAAAGCATGGCACCGCAGTACCTTTGAAGTAAACTAATACCTCGATACTAAAACTTTTGTACATCTATGGTGTTTGTTGATGTAGATCGGTTACTTAGTGAATAGTTATGTCTCTTCACTGATAAAATGTGTCCCTTGGAAGTTACAACTGCAACGCAATAGCGCTTTTGATATTCAAGCACTACAATGCTCAAGTGTAAAAAATGGTGCCAAGGAGTGAGAAATTATGGCATAGTGCTATTTGAAAATAGAGAATCCAGCGCTGCCAAGCTAACTTCTTGATGCCACGGTGCTAGCTTTGTTAATATTGTAGCACTGGCAAACAAAGAACTTGGCACTATAATATTTGATTTGTGACGCCTCAGCAGTATTGAAGGTGGGGCTGTATTGTTGTTTTTGTGTACACTACGATGTTGTAAGCTCTTTAAATTTGTTTGTAATTTTTAAAATATAACTAAAATAATATATTTTTATTGAAAATAAAATATATAAAATACTACATAATCTACAGTTATTATCTTACAAGCTTGATAGAGATCTAAGGATGCATATGCTCTAATTCACAACTATTATATTGGAGTCTTCTTTAAGAAGCTTAGGAGAATTCACTATCACTAGTCCAAAATATTTCATCTATTTGCATCTTTACTTTTCTTTTGTAATTCTCATTTTAGACAGCATATTACCCTAATTTTATTACATAGGATAATTTTTATAGCTTGAAGTAGACAATACCAAAATAATTGCATGAAGTAGAACACTTCCTCATGGATCGGCGCTCTCTCATAAACACTTTTATTGTATGATCGACATGTGCACTTGTGTTTGTAGTACGAATTTATATTTGAATACATATAAGCATAGACTAGTGCAAATAACCTACATCAATTGCCCCCATTAAGTTTTTGGCGTCATTATTAGGAAAAAAATGCGTGTTCTCATAAATGTTCTATATTATTTAAAAAAATTGCTTATTTAATTCTACTTATATCTTATTTAGTTATCATTATTTTTTATGAACCTATGAATCTATGACGATTTACATCTTATAATTTTATTTTTCTTTTATTAATTATATATTTATTATTATTATTATTATTATTATTATTATTATTATTATTATTATTATTATTATTATTATTATTATTATTATTATTATTATTATATATAGTAAAGCTAATATGGAGCCTTTGTTGTTTGATTTAAAGATTGAAAGGACCTTTACAAAAAATTAAAAAAAAAATCTAAAAAGACTTTATCATTAGGAATGGTTGAACCAGATCTAGATCAGGACCATCTTAAACCTCTAAGGGAGTATGATAATCCTATAGTAGATGGAATTCATAAGTCTGAATTAACATACTATCTAAGCTAATAACTTTGAGCTAAAACCCACCATAATTTAAATGGTTCGGAATTCTCAGTTTGGATACTCCTGTTTAGGATCCCAACTTATGCTTAGTTTCTTAGAAATCTATGCAACATTCAAATATAGTGGAGTCAGTGATGATATTATTATGCTTCATTTATTTCCATTTTCTCGGAGATATAAAGCTAAGTTGTGATTTAATTCTTTGCCCCCGGGCTTCATAACTACTTCGAATGAGTTGGCGCATAAGTTCCATATAAAGTATTTTCATCTTCTAAAATTACTAAGCTTAGGAATGACATTACTTTCTTTTTCCAATTTGAAGGAGAGTCCATCTATGAGAGTTAGGAAAGATTTAAAGAGATGCTTATAATATGCCCTTATCATACTTTATCTGATTGGTTAGTGATTTAGACATTTTATAATGGGCATATAGGATATCTTAGGTCAATAATTGATGTTACATCTAGAGATTCTTTAATGTCAAAGCCTTTTATAGAGGCTTATGCCTTGATAGAGGAGATGGCAATGAATAATTTCTTGTGACCTTGAATCCTTAGAGAATAACAAGTGCCTATAAGTTAGATGCTTTATCAATTTTGATAGCTCAAGTAATAGCATGTCTAAGAACTTAGATAATTTTAGAATTAGTCTAGGTTAAGGATCACATATGCATTTGGAGGAGCATGATTTAAAATTTTCTAGTGAGTCCAGTGCTCAAGGGATTGAGAATATGAATTTAATTGAAAGATAAAATAATTCATATTCTATTAGTTATAATTCAGGTTGAAGGAACCACCATAATTTTAGTTGGAATAATAATAATGGTGGAAATTAGTGGAATGTAAACAAATCAAACCTGGTAGAAAATTAGAATAATCTTCAACCACCTTTAGTAAGCCCTTGACCATCATATCCCCCAGGCTTTAATCAAAATAATTAGTTCAGAGATAGGAAGACACCTTGGAAGAGTTAGTGATTCAAATGAGAAACTAATTTTAGTGTCAAACTTCTTCCATTAATAATTTGAAAAATCAATTAGGATAGCTTGCAATATGCTTTATTAGTAGGCTCCATGCCACCTTACCCAAGTATTATTATAGTTAATCCAAAGGAAAAAAATAGAAAGATCATAACTTGGAGAATTTGAGGGGTAGTAGTGATACCACCTTGCCAAAATGAATATATAGACTAGTCTAATGGACGAATATCAAATTAGCACCGCTTGGAAGGTAACCCAATTATGCTAATGTTAGGTATGAGTTTTTTGAAGTTTTTATTTCTATATGTATTTTTGTTATTTTTATTTCATAATTGTAAAAAAACATCATGTGTATGTCATTTGTACGCTACTAAGTATGGTTATGACTAAAATAATTATATATTATTTTTATAAAAATTTATATAATTTGTAAATTTGAGCCAAAATCCCAACATTAGGCCTTAGATTACTGCAACATTTACTTGTTAAAAGCCACAACATTTAAATTAGGTTTGTTGTACTAAAGTCTTAGGAAAATTGGTATAATGCAAATCATAGAGCTTCATATTTAAGCACTGTGGCTCTACCTCACACTTCACAGTTTTTTAGTGCTCATATGTGTATCACCACGGTGCCAAATCCTTTATTTCTTTAGTGTTACAACATTTTATTCAACATTATTATATGGTGCACCTGCTTTCATTATGCAACTTTATTTAGCATCGTAGTGCTGCCTTTAGTGCCTCAACATTTAGTCAAAGCAATAATTAGTAGTTATAACACCATGGTGGTAGACTTTACCAAGTGCCGCAGCACTCGTACGTGTCAAACAACATGGCGGTTCATTGGTAAAAAAGCTAGCACTTCATTTTCCAATGCTAGTGTTGTAGTGCCACATGCCCCATCATATCGTAGCATTCTATCCATTTGAATGTTTGACTCTTTAGCTTTTTTCCTATCGTTGCAGCCATTCCCATCTTAGTTCCATAATGCTTATCGAGTTTATAAACAGGAAGGGCTGGTTTCACTATTTTCTCTATGTATTGATTCTCTTGAGTTATGATTTTATGATTTCTTCTTCTCTTACTAAAATTATTTTCAAATGGACCCAAAAATGCAAGATAGTAAGAAGAGGGCTTTATATTTTTATGATATTAAGAGGTTTATTTTTGTCGAAGCAGAAGAATAATATGCACAACTATTTATGAGTAAATAGTTAATTCTTGAGCGAGGTTTTCTAAATCCCGAAAGAGCTATAATGCAAATTATAGTGAATAGGGGTTCAGAAATACTATATGAGGAGCTTAGTGAGTGTGTTGTTAACATAGTGAGGGAATTTTTTGCCAATACCAAGAAGCCCAGAATAACAAATGTTTCATAAAAGAGAAGTGGGTCTCCTTTGACACTCCTAGTATCAATTGTATTATAAACTTAGGGACATTAAGTTCGATAAATACTTTTCCTTTAGTAAAGCACCTATTGATCCCCCAGAGTTATTCAGATTACTTTGTGGGCCTAGGAGCGGGGCTATCTAGAAAGAGAGAGATAGAAAGGTAATTATTTTCCAGCATCCTGTTTGATCCAGTTATCCAATGCTTGGCATTATTTTATTTCCCCTCATTTTTTTCCAAGTAGGAATAGTTGAGAGGTGATTAGGGAGAGGTCTATTTTAAATTATGTAATTTAGGTGGGTAATTCCATAAATATAGGGAAGTAAATTTTCTCTTTTTCAATGTACATCATTTGGGATTCTACTTCAATTGGGTTAGGTCATCATTCTCTTATTTTTTCCTTTGTGTAGCTGTTGGAGTGTTAGGTGATTCCTGTGAGGAGTGACTTTTTCCTATTATGCTCTCACAAAGAAATAAATTGAGAGTTTGAAGAAGAATGAGATAGGAGGAAGCTGGACCTAGTGAGCCCAATCTAACCTGTCAACCCAATAGTAGTCGATTGAGTGCCCATACTCCTAGATCCTTAGGGGAGGAGGTGGTAGATTTGAGGGAGCAAATGGAGGGTGTTACCATAATTTGTGAGGAGAGTAGGCACTTCTCAATTCAATAAAGCATAAGTCAAGATGTTTAGGAGGAGTCCATTTATAAAGAACCCCGATCAGCTTCATTACCTGCCAACCCTTGCATACGACCCATTTATTTAGCACCCATCGGTAGCAGCATCAGTAGACGATGATGATGCTGAGGAGGAGGAGGAGGAAGATTGGGATTGATCCTCATGATTTGTTTTCTTTATTTTATTTTTTATTGTTTGAGAGAGAGAGAGAGAGAGAGAGATGATGTTATGGTTGGTTGTTATTTTTGTTTTCTTTATTTTTCATTTTCCTTTGCCTGGGAGGTCCGCGTGATTTTTGTGATTGGAAAGTTCTTCTAATGTTGATGTCAATAGTACTTCTTATGATTAGGTGGTGCATATGTGCACATGATATTGTTGTTGTGGATGTAGTAATTTTATTTTAGTGGCTTATGTACTAGCTATAAGTCTTAATGAAAAGGCATAATCGGTTCCTGTTTGTAATATTGTATTTTATTTAGTTTTATTATACTTACACTTTATTTTGTTTGTTCTTCGTGTTAGTTAAATTATCATTAATTAAAATTTTAATTTAACTTAACTATTGAAATGTCCTCCAAATATTACACTTTAATAGCTAATTTAACCAAAATAAAAAATAAAAAAATAAAATATTTTTAAAATTTGGAATAATATAAAACTATAAGTGCTCCATTAAATGAATAATGAATAATAATTTCTAATTTAAATATCATCACAATTAAATAAGAAAAAATATCTAAGTTAGTACTTCAATTTTGAACTTAAATGTTATAACACTTAAGCATTGACTATTGGTGGTATGACTGGATAACTAACTTTAGAAAAAGGAAGTACTTAAATTAATTTATCGAACTCATTATAAACTCATGTATGAAATTAGTAAACTTGCATTTTTTTTTTATTAAAAAGGGGTGCAACACGAGGACTTCCCAAGAGGTCACCCATCCTAGTACTACTCTCGCCCAACCACACTTAACTGCGAAATTCTGATGGGATCCGGTGAAGTGGTGCTGGTATGGTTGCACCCAATTAGTAAACTTGCATAATCCTTATATAATTCAAAATTAGGGTTTCTTAAAAGAATAAAGTTAATCAAATATTCAAAATTATGACTTTAGTACTGAAGGGCATTAAAAAGATGTGAAATGAAAGAAAATCAAAAGAAAAATGAGCACTATAACATCAAAAAAATTGGTATCTAAGGATGTTAAATTCCAAAAAGGATCCTAATACTCAATTTTAAGGAGGAGAGTGCAAGTGAGCTATTGCATATGAAGGTTTATAGTTGAATTTTAAAATTAACTTATGTACAACCAATTCCTAAATGATAAACTATTCAATCTAAACTAATAAGTCAATATTACACTTACACTTGTAACGGATGAGTTTAATTTGGATATTAATGAAGGTGAATCCTAAGGATGATTGTTCATTATTTATTAAATTAAAATTATAATTCTTTGATAATTTCAATTCACTTCTAAATTGTGGAGTATTATCTTATATTTTAGTTAATTTTAAATTATAAAATTTCCATTTGAACTAATGAAGCTAATCAAAAGTGTAAACATAATTGCTGAAGGACAAGTAAGAGTTTATGCTACAGGGAATTTGTTAATGAAAAATTATGTATTATTTTATTATGTTAAATTTTAGTAAATATGCTTGTCCTTAATTCATGCTGTGTAAGAATTTTTCAAGAAATGGAGAAAATTCATAAGTATTAAATCAGTGCCAACGTCGTTAACGCCTAGGCTCCATCTCAAGATATTGCAGCACCAGAGTCTTAGGAAAAATTAAGGGTGTCAAAACGGGTCCGCGGGCCGGGTTCGGGTCAAACCCGGATTGACCTAAGGTTAAACGGGTTGACCTTAACTCGACCTGGACCCAACCCCTTGGGTTACCGGGTTGACCCGACTCGACCTGACCCGGCAACTCGATTGTCCCGGATCGCTCTTCATACATGAGTGATGTGAGTGAGTCACTCTTCACCTCGTCCATGCCATTCTTTCCTTCAAATCGAAAATCACCACAGCATATAGAGACATAGTCACACAGCTACCGCCTATCGGCCGGCTGCCTCGGACGTCAACTCGTCAACAACGTTCCTTGTAGGAGCTTCCTGTGGCTACATGATGGCCTGTATGGAGCAGTCTGTGGCTGCATGGTGGACTGCGAATTATAGAAGTGCGGAGTGGTCTGCATGGAAGCCTGCATGGCGAGGCGTAACGATGGAGCCCCGGAGCGGCTTGCACTAGAGTGAACTACGTCGACGGCAACTAGGCAATGCGATTGCCTGATGCGACTGGGCGAATTGATGGCCTGACATGACTGGGCGACACGAGGCTGAGGGTAGAGGCGGCATGATGCGACGCAACAAGCTGGGTTAATTTCAATTTCCTAGGTTAAAATGGGTCGACCCATTGGGTTTCTGGGTCAAACTGAACCCGACCCGTTTTATAAATGGGTCAAAAACTCGAACCCGAACCAGACCCATTTTGCAAACGGGTTGACCCACACCCAAAATTTTTTGGGTCGGGTCAGATTTTGACACCCCTAGGAAAAATAATAATTAATTCAATGCCATGATGGAATCAAGGTTAGCACCTTAGTGCTTCACAGTACCAGAAATCAACATTATAGTGTCAAAACCTTGGAAAAATTACACAATAATTTAATGTTGGAGTGATGACCTCAGAAGCACCACAACACTAAATGATATAAGCGAGCACCGAAGCTCCCAACTTTTGTAGCACTGTGACTGAGAATTTGAGGAAAAGAAGCACAATGCTAGATGAGTTAACCATTACATCAGATCAACAAACAGATAAGATGGGTCAGCCCAACATCGCAGCATAGAACCTTTAGTAGCATCCAAGTGCTAGATCATATTGTAACACCGTGGTGCCACCCTACCGAGCGCCATTGCGCCTAAGCTAACATATAATAAGTATTAATAGTTTTTTCTATTTTTGTGTGTGGGTGTGCTGTAGTTTTCAATAGATTTATGAGAGGCAAGACCAAAGGAGAGTAAGGTGCACACTTTTGAGTGGCTAGCTAACATTATAGTGAGTAAGCTAGCATTGGGAGGAATGGAGTGTGGAGGGCAAAGTTGTAAGAATATATTCACTTAAGGAAGAATTCATCTGCCGGATCGATTGGGATCTTTCATTCCGAGTGATATCTTTCTACTCTTTTCTACTTGTACTTTCTTTCTTGAGCAAGAAATGAAAATTATGTTGTTCTATTTTAATTTTATGGCCAACTAAACTCATAGTTTTGGACTAATACTGTGAAAATCTAAGTAATTATTAATGTAGACTCTTGTGCTAAAAGTCATGAATGATTATTTTCAATATCTCTCGCTCCTAATTTAATCTACACATGTCCACGTGTAAAATTAAAACCTAATATGATTTACTAACTCAACAGTGAAATATTGGAATAATTAAGAGAATTGAAATGGAGTACTTGCATGCCTAGACATAGAATATATAGTATTTTAGGGTATATAGAGATAACACAACTGTGAATAAGGCCCTAACCTTTCTTTACATCCTTATGAGCTTGATAGAGATCAAAAGATGCATATGCTCTAATTCACAACTAATTTAAGGGAGTCTACTTAAAAAAGCTTAGGAGATTTTGTTGTCATTAGTTCAAAATACTTCATATATTGGTATCTTTATTTTTCTTTAGCAATTCTCATTCTTAATCTGAGACTTAGAGTGAAAGAAGCTAGAGAGAGAAGCTCCGAGTATGTTAGAGAGAGAAAAATCCTTTTTTCAAAAATTTGAACCGTTCCGCAATTTTGGCGGTTTCTTCGCATATGGCGGGAGAGGCGGTGGCGACCTCCGATGATCGTCGGATCTCTACCTCCAACTCCAGTTCGCTTGGGCATCCTGTTGTTTTTGGAAAATTTCCAAAGACAGGTCCGTTGAAGATTTCGGAACCTTCCACTGTGTCGAAGTCTTTGTCTCCCTCTGTTCCTAACAAGGGCAAAGGTCTTGTAGACAACGTGATCTGTAAACCTTTGAGATCTCCTAGTGGTGTGTCTCCTTCTAAAGGTCAGAATGATTATGAGGCATCTTCATCATCGGGTATGAAGCTATTTATGAGTAGATTTAATAGCAATATCGCTAAACCACAGTCTGTGGAGAAGGATGAATCCTGTTTCGATAAAGTTTTACTATCAGATGTTTGGGTTAATGCTAAAGAGGGGAACTTTCCTAAGAATTTGGAAGCGCAAGTGATACAGGATGCTTTTCCTATCCAAAATGTCAACAACGCGTGGATAAGGCGTCCTAACATCAAAGTCAATTTTTTAATGGATGACTCCTATCTTTCTGAAGACAGGAAGGCTACTAAGCTAAATGAGGATAATGTGAAATTGAATACTGATAAGCTCCAGTTCTCTATGGTGATTAAGGTATTTGGGAAAGAAGTCCCTAATCATCTGATTGCAGCTAAATTACGTCGACAATGGGTGCATTTTGGGAAGTTCCACTTAACCATTCTTGGATTAGGATGGGTTCTTTGCTCTTTCGGCACCTTGGAGGATGTAGAGAAGGTTTTAGAGGGAGGCCCGTGGTATGTTAATGGGCATATTGTAGGTATGAATAGGTGGACTCCATAATTTTCCCCTTCCTCATTTAAAGGATTATTTTCTCCCATTTGGGTCAGGATGCCGCATCTTCCATTGCTTTGTTGGGATGAAGTGAATGTGGTGAGGATCGCTTCTATGATTGAAACTCCTCTATGGATTGATGGAAATATGTTCCAATCGAGTAAAAGAGAGTATGCTAGAGTTTGTGTATGTATGGCCCTTGACAAGCAATCTCCCACTGGAGTTTGGGTGGAAGGATCTTGTGGTTGTTTTTTTCAAAGAGTAGAATATGAAAAGATATGATATTTTTGTTTCAATTGTGGGAAGGTTGGACACCTGGTTAATGAATGCAAGGAGAATTGTATTTCTAACTTGAAGGAGGGTTCTAATGGAGCATAAGCTGGCGGCTACATTGCTGAGAAGTCCTTGTGTGAAGAGGTAATTTCAGAACCATTTTATGGTCCCTGGGTTCATGTAAAAAATAGAAGAAGGAAGGTTATTGGTGGCAAGCAAATTGATAAAGTTAAACAGTCCATTGCTACTCCTATCCTGGTGAAGAAATTTCAACCTATTAAAAAGATTCTTTTGGAAGATAAAGCTGGGGAGAAAGAGATAAAAAATGTTGAAATAGATTTTCAAAACCAGGTGCTTACTTCTGGTGAAGAAGCTGGTTCACGGGATGCTACTCCAGAGAAATTGGATGTAGAGACATTAGTTCCATCAAAAGATGCCGATCAAGCTGGTGCTTTGTTTGTGGTCACTATGTCCTCTACTCCTTCTGCTCTTACTGATTTGAATAAGTTTAAAGTTTTGGACTGTATGGGTGAAGATAATTCTGAGTATCTTGATCCTTTGGCTGGAGAACTAGAGGAAGGAGAACTGGTGGCTGAAATTTGGAGCCAGTGGGAATTCAATCTGGATTTGCTGATGAGGAGTCAAGAGGAAGTAAGTTTAGATTGCAAAAAGAATTGAGATCATTGGGTAAAGCAAATATCATTCCTCAAAAAAGGAAAGGAGGTGTGATGATGGGCAGAAAGGGTGGGAGCAATCCCAACTCAATCCTTTAATGGCATCATTAGCCTTCTGGAACTATAAGGGGGGCCAAAAAACAGGAATCTTCCCATTATTTGAAGGAATTGGTGAGAGATTTTGATATTTTCTTTGTTGGGTTGATTGAGACTAAAATTTCCTCATGCAATAAGTTGGAATTCAATAAATTGTTTGGTCCTAGCTGGGACTTCTTCCTTCTTCCTGCTGAAGGTTTGTCTGGTGGGATGATGTTATGTTGGCGGGCTGACATGGTATCCTTTTCTGTGAAGGAGGCCTCTTCTCAAGTAGTTGTGGGAGAACTATGTATTCCAAACAAAGGAATGTGGCTAGTTGCAACCGTTTATGGCAGCAGAGAAGTCTATAAGAGGAGAATCTTGTGGAGCAAACTTGAAGCATTTTCGAGTAGAAATCTTCCCTTTTAAGTGGGGGGAGATTTTAATTGCATATTGTCTCAAGAGGAGAAAAGAGGTGGTAAGAAATTTGTGTTCTCTCAAGGTCCCCAGGATATGAATACGTTCATGAACAATAGTGACTTCCATGATATTGGGGTTGTTGGACCCAAGTACACTTGGTGCAATAATAAGATAGGTGGTGCCAGGATTCTAGAGAGATTGGACCGTGTTCTCCTTAACTCCTTGGCGTTGGAAGTTATCCAACCGGCTATGGTTCGTCACCTTGCTAGGATAGCTTCTGACCACTGCCCTATCCTTATTAAAGTTGTTTCTTCAGGTTTTCAAAGAAGTCGGTTTCAGAAGTTTGAGGAAATATGGACTTCTTATCCAGCCTCCTACGGGATTGTGATAAAAGCTTGGGAAAAGAAAGTGAAGGGTGATGGAGCACATGCTCTCAACATCAAATTCAAAAGAACATTGAAGGCTTTATACTTCTGGAATAGATCTAAACTTATGAATCTTAAAAAGTTGAAGGAATGCCTTAAGAAAGAAGTCCTTGAGTTGTAAGAGGAAGAAGCTGAAGGGGGAGGGCTACCTGAGGATAAACTCCATTTGCTGAAGTCTAAAGTTTTGGAGCTTAATACTACTCTTGGGAGACTTGATTCCTGGTGGAGGCAACGAGCGAAGGTTAAGTGGTTAGAGGATGCTGACACCAATTCAAAGTACTTTCATGCATTCGCTTCAGCTAGGCGAAACTGTAATCAGATTCATCAAATCAGGGACTTCCACTGCAACCTGGTTGAGGAACAAAAACAAATTGAAGAGGTATTCTTTGAGTTCTATAAAGAAAAGTGGAAAGAAAGGAAGTGTGTGCTTTCAGGGTGGCCTACTCCTTCCTTTGTATTGAATGAGGAAGATAAAAGAATGATGCTAGCTGATTTTGCTAAGGAGGAGCTTGATGGTGTCTTTAGTCAACTAAAGGCAAATATATCTCCTGGTTTGGACGGTATCTCTTACTCTTTCATTAAATTTTTTTGGCAAATCATAAAAGAGGATGTGTGGAAGGAAATCTATTCTTTTCTTAATACTGGTGTTATGTGTAATGTATGGAAAGAAACCTTAGTGGTTTTAATTCCTAATGTTAAGACCCCTATTTATCCTTCTAATTATAAACCTATCAGCCTTTACTTATCTATTTATAAAATTGTGGCTAAGATGTTGTTGAATAGGCTGATTTGGTTCATTCCTAAGATTATTTCTGAAGACCAAGCTGCCTTTGTTAGAGGCCGTTCTTTATCTGAACATATTTTGCTTACTCAAGAATTAATCCACAAGTTCAGATACTCCAAAGCTAAGAAAGGTTTGATGGCAATAAAAGTGGACATGGAACAAGCATATGATAGCATGGGATGGTCCACCTTGAAGCAAGCATTAGATCATTATGGTTTTCTTAGGAAATTCTCCAATCTTTTATTACAATGTGTGCTTGATCCAAAATTTTCCTTTTTGATTAATGGCAGCAACTCTACTTGGATAGATGGCAAAAGCGATTTTAGGAAAGGATACCCCTTGTTTCCTTATCTCATCATTCTGTGTTCTCAATTGCTTTCTGATGCTTTTTCTTAAAGAGGATGCAACATCGGTATCAAGATGGCTTCTAAAGCAGATAAGATTTCTCATCTTCAGTATGTAGATGGCCTTATTGTTTTCTCTGAAGCAAAGCAGAAGCATGTGAAGAAGATTATTAAGATTTTGAAGGATTACAGGAAATGGACAAGGCAAAAAATTAATGTTCAGAAATCTTCTATTATTTTTGGAAAATCTGTTAGTAGAAGGAGATCGGTAGCTATTGCTAGAATGCTGGGTTTTAAGGTAGTGAATGAACTTAACTACCTTGGAGTCAAGTTAGCGTTAAGAAGACTAGTTCTCTCAGACTTCCAAAATCTGCTAGAAAGGGCATATAATAGGTTAAATACTTGGGGGAATCGATTCATCTCTCTTTCAGGGAAACTTATTCTTATCAAGTCTTCCTTTCTTTCCCTTCCTATATTTTTATCTACGCATTCATTAGTCCCTATGGGGGTGTTGAATGACTTTAATAGGATGTGTAGGGACTTCCTATGGCAAAAAGGGGATAGAAGTAAGAGCCTTCATTATGTTGCTTGGGATACTTTATGTAGTCCCAAAAAGTTGGGCGGTCAAGGAATTTTTTCATCTTCAGCTAAGGTAGGGCCGTTGAGAGCCATGTTCGCTTGGAATTTTATTTCTAAGCCTACATCTCTACTCAACAGGAACTTGAGGGCTAAATATGGGGAAGATATTGGGAATTCCCAAGCTAGGAGTTGTGTCTCTCCTACATGGAAGATACTTACTAATGGAGCCAAATTCCTTCATGAGGTTGTGAGATGGAAGATCTCTGATGGCGGCAGTATTAATACTTTTAAGGATGCTTGGATTTTTGATAAGAGCATTAAATGTTGGCCCACGTTTGTTGCTGAGCAGGATCAAGTTAGTTCTTGCCTTAAGAATTTCATCCAGGAAGATGAATGGGATATTCCCAAGTTGAAGCAGTTCTTTGGTCCTGATTTGGTTGGGTTAATTAGATCTATTCCAATTCTCCCAGATTTACAAGGTGACCAATTGGAGTTGATGTATAAATGTTCTAGTAGATCTATAACAGCCATGATAACTGAGAAGATGCTTGTTAATGGTGTAGAAGATCTGAGTTGGGGTTGGAAGAAGAAGTTGAAGCTACGACCACGTGTAGAGTTGTTCTGGTGGAGGCTTTGTCATAAGGCAATTCCTACTAATGAGTTCCTGGTGTACAGAAGGCTGCAGGACTTCAATGGTTTCCTGAGAGGATGCAATGAAATAGAAGATGCTGTTCACATAACAGTTAGTTGTATATATCTCTCTAATGTGGTTAATATGTGCAATTAGTGGAGTTTAAAGGTCCCTGTTTTTTTGGATCTAGAAGATTGCTATCAGAAGCTCTCTTTGTTAGCTAATTATAACCAGTTCATAGGGAATCTATATTGCTCGGCCGTCTATCTTTCTTGGAAAGCAGGAACAAGCTTAAGCATGGGGAAAGGGAAGATAGTATTTCAGTTACAGCTGCTAATGCAGTCAGCTTAGCCGCTGCCTCGTTTCGCTTGTCATCATTCTCGGATCACTGGGATGCCAACCAGTTGATGCAGCTGTCTCCTTCAATTTGGTATCCTCCTCCTCCTCCCGAGTGGATCAAGCTCAATGTGGATGCTTCACTTGAGAGCTCCTATAAAGCTGGAGTTGGTAGAGTGATTAGAGATTCTAAAGGAAGGTTTATGTACGCTTTTGGCTTCTCTTGTTTGCACTGGGATTCCTCGGATTTGGAGCTAAGGTCGATTCTTGCTTTGAGGGAAGTTCTACAAGATTGGATGTTTGAGGTGAAAGGATTAATTATTGAAGGTGATAATTTCAATGTGATGAAGTATGTCCAAAGTATGATGAATAATGAAGATGTGGAGGGTGCCTACTTGAAGCAACAAGATTTATCTTTTCTTAGAGATTTTAATCAAGTTATTTTTCAATTTGTGAATAGGAGTTGTAATAAGTTAGCTGATTGTTGTGCTAACTTTGCTTGTTCTTCTGATTTCATTTGGAATGATATTGGTTGTAATAACATTCCTCCTCACTTTGTTTCTTTGTTAAAGGATGAATGTGATAGGGGTACTTTCTCTTAGAACTTGTTTTTGGGTTATTAATAAAATTGCTCTTTGCATTTCTTCAAAAAAAAAAATAACAGCATACAACCCTAATTTCATTGCATAGGATAATTTTTTAGCTTGAAGTAAATAGCACTAGAATAATTGTGTGAAGCAGGATACTTCTTTGTGGGATCGAGGCTCTCTCATAGACACTTTTATTACTTGATCGACACATGTACTTATATTTATAATGAGGATTTATATTTGAATACACATAAGTATATACTAACACAAGCAACTCGCATTAGTTGCCCCCGTCAATCGATATAATGTTCATCACACTTCCACCATCAATAATAACTCTACCTCTCTTCTCATTTAAAAGTGACTATCATTTGAAGAATATTATGTCGACTCCAGGTTTATTAAATATAATTTGGCCACTAAAATGCACATCTAGTCATGAGTGTAAAATCAAAATTGCCTTTAGTTCCTAAAAAAGGGTCATTATCTAAAAATATCTATAATTTTCAAGTTCTAGAGAAGGTTTATTCTAAAAAAAAGAATTATTATTGTGAACTAGTTATGCATATGTCATTTTAAAGATATTTAAAGCATATAATATCATTGGTGCTATTATGGTTGAGTTCAATTAAATGGTTTCTGGCACAATGATTGCTAAATTTTTTTTGACAGAAATAGCCCATTAATTACATAAGCATGTTAGCCAACATATACTTCTATGTTGATATGTGCGCATCTGATTTTGAATTGCACCAAACCTATATTGAATGAGTCGCCTTAAATTGAAACAAATCAATTTTAATTTTGAATATACTCAAATTTGCAGGTTTTTGGCATATTATTAGGCTTTTATTATGATTATAATTTGAACTTGCTAACCACCGTCTCATAAGCCCAAACACAGCCGAATTGATCTTTTCCTGCCCCGTTTCAGATCTTATAATCGGTGGTATTAAGTTGATTCAATAAATTCTCATTAAAATTTAGCCTAAAGCCTTTATAATGATTATAAATTAATTTTTAAATCATTAATTAGGATTTTTTAATTCAAATTATGAAACGAGTTATTGAGATTTTGAATATAGTCAATTGAATGATCAAACTAATTATTATTATATTAAGAAAATTATTAAAATAATAAATATAGTTCATAAAAAAAAATTGCTTTGAAGAAATTGTTGGGACATGCCCAAATTTTATAAAATGAAAAAGGTTATACAAACAAAGCCCTAAAAGGAGGCCAAAACTAAAAAAAATTACGACATTATTACGTGTTGAGTCCATACCAGAGAACCATCCGATTTTTATGAGTGTGCACAGTAAAAATAAAGTAAAAATGCAGTTACTATTTACCGTTGTGCTTTTACTGTGCACACTCACAAAAATCGGGCATAGGTTCGATTCTGACTCTGCACGTAATAATCTCTCAAAAATTACAAAGCTTTAAGCATGAAAAGAAACTACAACCTCAAAAAGACAAAATAACCCAAAATTCAATCATTCTTTACAACAACAACAATAACAAGCCTTTGTCCCACTACGTGGGGTCGGCAACATGAATCCCTTTTCTCCATTGTGTCCGGTTAGTCGAGGCTGTGTGGCCTGCCGGACTCAGGAAATGGCACAAGCCTTCCTGCAAAACAAACACGAAATTCACCACCCGGTTGCCAAGGCCCAAGGTCCATCCACTGGAAACAACAGCCCAAAAATAATATAAGAGAGAACCACGAGAGAGTCGACCAGCAAAAAGTCCCAGAATCCAAACAAAGGCCACCAAAATTGTCAAAGCAAGCCAACGCCTTCCAGCGGAGAGCCCACGAAGTTTGCCTCATCATTGTCCAACCAAAACGATCTCCCATGCTAACAAAAAGCATCCTGCAGCAGCAATAGACACAAACAACAGTCTAGTCCCAAAATCCAGAAAAATATGAGGAAGAAAACACAAAGAAAATTAGAATAGATAACTCTGAAATTTATCATAGTTCTTCCAACAGCTAAATTTAGCCTTTATGGCCTTTTTATTCAAAACCAGAATAATATTTAGAGACGAGATGAAGCCACCGTACCTTCTCCCGTTTTTTTCACGCCAAAAGAAATAAATTGAAGAACAGATCCAAAGAGAAAAAAAAATTGCATCCACAGAGAGTGGTAATGATCATTAATGTCGTTGAAAACCTGAATAATGTTAGGTCTGAGCAGAAAAATAACAACCCCAGGGTAGAGCTTTCAAAATGCTAAAAGAGAAATCACACTTGAAGAACAAGTGAGAAGCAATTTCAGAATTACAATGACAACGTAAAAAAAGAGGGTGAGCAAAAATGTCCCTAGAGATATGTTGATCAGCCATTTTGAGCCCACCACCATGCCAGCCAAGAAAAGCTGAATGCAGGCAGGCTTATGCCACAAACTTACACCAATTAACTTACTCCAAAATTGTATAGAAATCATCCAAAAAAACCTTGGGTTGTCCGTATTACTCCAAAGGGGAGATCAGCCACAGAGTTATCAATCTGAATAGTAGAGATTGCATTATGAATAGAGGTAGGAAAATCCTTAGGAATTAACCAATTGCCAGCAGCAATTAATACAGAAACCCTAGTATTAAAAGAGAAATTGTTAGAATCTGAACCTTGAGATAACTTATGAATAGCCTTAGCTGCCTTATATTTCAAATAAAGACAAAAGTATAACAATATGTAAGAAACTTTTTCCCAGTTAGTCAATTCCCATCTTTTTAGAATTGATAAGGGACACCAAAAACTATAGGTACATGAAATAATAAGGGCATTTGATGGGAGCCTCAACAGATCTCCATTATTCTTACAAAGCTACCGAAACCTAATAGATTAGTTGTCCAGACTCTGTGTGTTAGGCAAACATTTTCTCTGCGTCGATGCGTTCAAGTACTCGCCGAGCCTCTTCTTCTGTTGCAGGAACAACATTTCGGATCCTAAGTCCCTTCTTCAGTGCATCGGCGCTAACTGTAAATGTGAAGTAGAATGTGTTTGATACCTGCTAACGCGAAAGAAAACGATGGCGTTAATTTCTCACTAATTCAATTAAGTTTATAAGGTACTTTTCGGGCCATAATGATAGAATAAATACACTGCAGTTTGAAACATTCTTACCTCACTAGTTCGAAGCTCAGGTCTAGTTACATGAGCAGTAACTTCAATGTTGATTAAAGGTTTCTCAGGGTTCTCAAGTTGTGTGTACAGGACACATGATTTAAAGCGGAGGAAGTCTCCCACATCCACCTATAAAAAACAAAACAAAGTTTACAAGCTATTTTTTTATGTAATTTTATCTTGCAGTTGCATGTTTCCTGAAATAAATAAGAACTAGAAAATAGAAACAGAGTACCTCATGTTTATTTAATACATTTGTTAATTGTTCCAACCATAACAATCTTAAGGGTGGCACAGCGAGATCTTCGTGGGACTTGGAGGCTTGCTGATGCAAGCTCAAATCCAGTTCACCCAGTGTCAACCTACTCCAAAATCAGTCCATGAGGTCATACACTAACCAATGGAGAGCTTGTCAGACCATCACAGACATCATTCTCATTGGAATATGTGATTTGAATCATATTTAACAAAAAGTTAAAATCTGGAACCTACGGTTTCACTTTTGGATTCTATGCTTCCACTTGAGATACTATTAGAGCGCAGTTTGCAAAGCTGTTAAATTTTTTTTTTTCTGAGAAGCTATCTCCCTAGGAAAATTAAAACCACTAAGGCTGTTCTACTTCTTAAATCCAAACATGCTGGAAGAATCTCTGATTATAGGCCAATATCTTTATGTAATACATTCTATAAAATCATTGCTAAGCTGTAGGTCATGAGATTAGAACTTATTATGCCTTACATCATTCATCCTACTCAAGCTGGTTTCACCACTAATAGGGTATCAATTGACAATATCATCCTTGCTAGGGAAATTATTTTTATTTTAATCAATCCAATAACCATCTTATTTTTTGTGCCAAACTCAATATCTTCAAGGTTTTCAACTCTATTTCAAGAGATTATATTCTACAAAGGCTCCATAAAAAAGGCTTCTTTTTATTATTATTATTATTATTTATTTATTTACTCCATCAAAAAGATTTCTCTAGCATCTTCATTGGGTGGATTAGGGTTTGTATTGAAAATGTATATCTCTTACTATACATCAGTTGGCCTTAGATAATGGTGTCCATTATCATAATATTTACTTCGCATTGGTATGGATGAGCATTACAACCTTTATCAAGCTGCGATTATGGATAAGTCTTATAAGGGCGTTGTCATGGGGGAATATGCATCTCTCGCATCTTCTCTATGAAACCAATCTTTTTATATTTGTGAGGTCTTCCTAACATGCATGCTCTTAAGAATATATTACAACAATTTTCTGAAACGTCTGGCCTTTATATTAATTCCACGTTAGAAGACCCTTGCTTCTATTCTGAATCTAAAACTATGAAAATGCTGGATTTCAATATTTGGGTGTGGTCTCCGAAAATTCGGCCCCGGCCTCCGCCCACTTTTGCTTTCTACGAGGGAAGTTTTAATGGATTTAAGTTCCGGGATAAATTTTGGAAGGCAGATGGGTTTGTAGATAAGACACTACCCAGAGATTTCGCCCTCATTTTGCGAGGACTTTATTATCTGAGTTCTGGTTTCCTATAGGCGCAAGCCCCTATAGTTAATTACCCCTCCCGGTAACGAGAGAGAACTTTCGATTAAGGCTAGTCGTCAATCAGATACGTAGAGATACGTGAGTCTGGTATGTAGTAGCAGCATGGATTGAGGTTTTGGAAAGTTGATATTTAAAATTGAAAATGTCACCATCTTGCACTTAAAGCAGATGGTGGGGGAATGAATGATGGACCCGATCAAGATCCCATGGTTCCGTCGTCCCGGGCCATCGTGGTCCCTGGTATACTTAGTCAGAGGAGGTACTCGACCCAACCTGACAGAAGGATCCTTGTCAGCAACCATAGGTTGCTTCGTCCAAGGGTATCTTGTAGACCCGGGGTGAATATTTGCCTAAGGGGACATTTGAATCCACCTTAGCTAACAGAGGGCTTTGTGCCCTATCGATCATATCCTATTGATTCATGTCTCAAGGATTTGATGCCATTGGTCTGCCCTTATCCATAATATAATGGTGTCATTTGGCGGCAACCACCTGGTTCAAAGGGCCCCGAGTCATAACTGTTTATCCTGCAGTGCCATTTGGCGGCGAAACTGCCGTTTAGAGGACTCGTACCATGTCCTTGCTGGCAGGAGATTGTTTGAGAATGGATCCTAGTGATATTTTCGACCAGGCATTAGCTCTATGTGAGCTGAAGTATTTTTCAGATTCATTCACCTCGACAAACTGTTGCAGAGGGTGGATGGGTTTTGCTTTGAGTGTTTGATGGTTTAATTTCAATTTCAAATATTTAGATTTGGATGATTTTGGGAATTTCTATGGAATGTTGGATTTTATGGGAGTTTGAGGGTATTTCGAGTGGTTGTGGTCCCCTCCGGTTGAGGTTTACATTCAACACGGCCATCATCGGGGTGACTTTAGGGTCCTTTGTATTTATGGGTTGAACTTTGCCGACTCTATCAGGCTGTCGATAGAGGATCGGGTTTCGTAGGCTTTATACCTTTATTGGTGAATTCTCTTAATTATAGGCCTTGAAGGCCTAATATGAATTATAAAATAAATATCCCGGTCGATCTCGCGACCGCATATTTATTTAGTGGTTCGAGCCGTGTCGACTCCTATCTACCCGTATAGGAGGATCGGGCTCGAACTGGAATTCACTTATTGACCCGCGCAGCATCCCTAGACGTCACGTGTGTACCAATAACACGCTCGCCGAGGCCCATGCGGGTTATGATTATATTTACCCCTTTTTGTGTTCCTGTGTGTATACAAATTAAGGTGCACATGTGCGGGGGTACTTTTAGAATATTTGTAAACGCATTCTGTCTGCTTGTACGGATGTTGCAGATCTGGTGGCGTGGCGTTGTAGCTTGTGGACGCCTTCTGTCTGCTTGTATGAGTGTTGCAGATCTTCTGTCCTTGATTGCATGCGGATCAGTGTGCTTATTTGTATCTTGATGTCGACTACGAGGGTGTTGTAAGACCCTTACTACAAGAACTCGCAGGTAGAGTGGTGTATTTATTTGTAAATTAGCTGATATTGAATGTGTATCTTTATTCGTAGGAGACTCGTTCCACCTACAGTATACCCAATCTTTACTATATGCAAACAGGTCAATGTATTTGTCTACAATTAGGAGACCTCAATTGTATGCAAAGTGCAGTTATTTCATGCTATCTCAAATTGACTTTGGTCAGTAATTCATCATATATTGGATCCCTTTGTTTGTAGGGGATACCATCGTTTGTAGGTAAGTTGTGTGTATCCACTTGTGGTTTTGATGTCGTTGACCGTAAAAGCACCCAAACATCAACTACATGTCACTTTCCATCAATCATAGATGAACCATTGTATGCCCAACAAATCTTCCACTTTTGTTTATGTGTTCATATGTATTGTAACTCTTCATTCTTGCTTGCAAATGATACAACGTATAAGTACTTATCTGTACCAGGGATTCATCATAGTTGCAGCATACTTTGCTCATAAGTATATTATTGCAAACATCATTGCTCTTCCTTGGTTTGTAATGTCTACTTGCTTTAGCTTGCCATAGAATGTGTGTCATTGAAGTTTTGTTCAACATAAGCCCCATTGCTTGCATATTTGATTGGCATGGAGGATCTTCACTATTCATTTGCAAACTGTATACTCTTGACTGTAAGCATATGGATTGGAACACTACCCCATTCGTCACATATCTTATATCTTTTACTCATAAGCATGTCACTGCATTCTTCATTCGTGCTCATAATCATAGCAATTATCTCAAGTGAATTGATTGCATGAATTTTCATTATCATTCTTGAGTGAGGGGTATTTGTAAGCTCTTCATCCAACACAAGTTTTGCGTATACTTCTCTTGCACTTAGTTGGGAGTTGTTATCTTACTACTCATAACTTCATTTTAAGCATGATATCGAGCTCCTTCATGCTTGGTTTAAACTTCATGTTGTCATGGGATTGGTTCTATGTAATTTGTCCAAATCTTTTATAGTTCATTCGAATTTCTTGTGTTATCATCCAACTCGAATCTTTATAGATCATTCAATTCAAATTGAGTAGAGTTCATTTCAAATCCCACTTGATATTGTATGGTTCAAGTTCAATGTCTACAAGTGCATATTTCAAGTTCGAGTTCATGAGTTCAAACTCAATTCAATCAGAGTCCCTTATAATTCGATATTCAAGTCTCCTGTTCAATTTATTCAAGTCCGGCTGAAGTTCCTTATTGTTACTCATTTGAATTCAAATCATGTTGAGTTCAAATTCTATTCAACATTGAGTTCTTGTCCAACGTATTCAGTTCATTTGAGTTTGAGTTCAGATTTATTTGTGTTTTAAGTTTAAATTATCTGAATTTAGTTCAAGTTTAGAAGTCCCCTGCCGTCCTTTCGAGTTCAAACAAGTTCAAGTGCAATCTTATGTTCACCCGAAATTTCGGCAACCTCCCGGCGTCTCCCTCGTTTAGGGGAAACTTAGAGAAAACTGGGCCTTTCCCACCACGCTAAGAAAAGCGTGTATGGTAGGTGCCCTCTTTTGAGGACACCGCGGCCGTGTAAAGTCTTCAATCCCCACCACGCTTAAGAAAGCATGTATGGGTCTTCAAATGTTCCTGAAAAGAAGAGTAGTTGTTTCCCCGCAGGTACAAAGCCGCGTACGGGTACCTAAGATTGTCCCCACCACGCTAAGAAAAGCGTGCATAGGGCCTACCCGCCTCGCCGTAGGTGTCACACAGGGTTTCCTTCCCACCACGCTTAAGAAAACGTGTATGAGCGGTTTGCCGGCTCGACACGAATGTCGAGAATGGGATTTTGGTGATCACCCGCCTTGTCGTAGGCACCGCACCGGGGTCCCATCCCACTACGCTAAGAAAAGCATGTATAGACAGTTTTCCGGTGCGCCGCCAACGACAGGGACGAGCTCTCGGAGTTTTAAGGTTGAGAAGTTATACCTTGGCATTTTGACGAGGCAGGGTTGGCACACGGAGATCGAGGCAAGCAAGAGAAGTATTTCTCTCTCCTTTTTTTATATTAATTATAATTAATAAAAATTAATTATAATTAATAAAAATTAATTATAATTAATAATAATTAAAAATAATTAAGTATTATTAATGAAGATTAATTAAATTCAATTAAAAATAATTAATTACTATTAATAGAAATTAATTATAATTAATTAGAATAATTAATTATAATTAATAGAAATTAATTATAATTAATTAAAAATTAAAAATAATTAATTATTATTAATAAAATTTAATTATGATTAATTGAAAATAATTAATCCTTATTATTAATAATTAATTATAATTATGATTAAATAACTATAATAAATTAATTTTAATTAAAAAAAGAAATCTCTGGTTCGTCGGATTTATTGGATTTGGCCGCAGAAGCTCGAAAAGGGAGAAATTACCTACACAGCGAGCGAGCTTTAGTTGTTTCCAATCAAAAATGTCGTAACCTCCGATCCACTGGAAGGGAAAGTTGTCGGAGGTGAAGTCGAACAGCAACAGGGGAGCCGAAGAAGCACTTGGGAGGGAGAAAGTTACCCTCATAGCTAGCAAGCTCCCGTCGTTTCGTCCGATCAAAATGTCGCAACTTCTGAACCGACAGCAAGGGAATGCTGTCGGCTAGCTAGGGCAAGGTATGGAGCAAACTTCCTCTCTTTCTCTCTCTCTCTCTCTCTCTCTTTCTCTCTCTCTTGGCTTACTACTTGCGGCACTATGAGAGGGTTTCGGTCGGAGCAGTAGTCGGCTGCTGCAGATGGATCGGAGGTGTGGAGGTGAGGTCGGGAGGTTTTGGGAGGAGGTTCGGTGAGGTGTGGCTTCGGCTGTGGGATTCGATCGCGGGAGCTGCGAGGGTCCTGCAAACAAGAGAGGGGGGAGCGAGTGTGGAAGCAGAGGCTTTGGGTTCGATATTTAACGACGACTTCGGGGCCCGCTCGAGGTGAGCTACGCACGCGGGAGAAGCGACATGAGCGGCGCCGTTCGCACAGGATATGGGCAGTACTGTAGCAGGCTGCGACTGATTCGGCTGTAGCAGGATACGCGGGATGGGCAGCCGGCAGGTATGTGAGCTTTTTTTTTCTTTTTTTATTATTTTGCTCGTTTTGGCTTACATGGAGAGTCCAACATTGGGGCTGCCTGTCTCAACTAGGAGACTCCCCCACTCTGATTTCCGGTCATTGTTATCGAAAGCAACTCATCTCTTGGAGGGTTGGAAGGTCGGATCATTATCATTTGCTGGCAGGCTTCAATTCATAAAATTTTTCATTTGGAACTACATTTCTTATTGGATTAGGGGTTCTAGTTTACCTATCAGCCGCGTAAAATTCATCAATAACATATGCACTAAGTTCCTTTTATCATGGAGATATTTCTTCAAAGAAAATGTGCCTAGTCTTGTGAAAGAATACCTGCAAGCCCAATAGACTGAGGGGGTTGGGCATTCCTGCTTTGAAATTTCTTTTGCATATGATTGCTCTCTTTTTTAGTGGTTTTACAATTCAGACAATCTTCTTGCTAGATGATGGAGGAACAAGTATATTTCTTGTTCGAAGCCTGCAGGCCACTCAATGTCTAAAATTTGGAAGAATTTGAAGAGGTGGCATTTAAACTTCAAAATTCTATCACTTTCCAGGTGATTGCTAACAGCAAACTCTTTCTTCTTGGAGATCCCTGGCTTAATGGGAAGTCTATTGGTGAGCTCTATGGTAATTTCTTTAACTTTAGCAAAGAATACACTCATGTGCTTCTTTTTGAGGTTATAAATCATGATTCCTGGAACCACCCTCTCAATTGACCGAGCAACATATTGGATACTATCTCCTCTATTTCTATAAATCTTCACAATAAGAATACTATCTCTTGGTCCGGGAACGTTAAACCAACCTTCAAAACCTTTCTATTATCACTTTCTCCTAACACTACTCAACTTGCTTGGAACAAACAAATTTGGCATAAAAAAATGTCTTAAAGTATTCCATTTTTTAATCGCTGGCTACCAAAACATCAGATGCATTAATTATGAGAAATGTTCCTATTGATTCTTTTTTCGTTCTAATAAAGAGAAAATTTCTCACCTATTTTTTGAATGTTCCTTTAGTTTTAACACTATCGTTAAGGTTTATTCACATGCTCTCCTTGCTGAGGCCCAATATCACTCAAGTGCTGGATGTGATTGAAGATACTCATTCTTATATTAAAGATCTTAAAAATGAATATTTGTTATTAACATGCTGCTATATTTTTCCTATCTGGAATGAAAAATATAGCAGAAGATTTGGTAGCGTTTCCAACTATCGTACAACGGTTTACCATTCGATTTTGAATGCATGCAGACTCAAAATATCAAGTTGGAAAAGCTATGAGGATATCAATTAGATCTTTGCCTAGCTATTTCTTCACTCTGGACAATCTCCATTGTTTGTCAGACTTTGCTCATTCTTGGATGGTCATTATTCATTGGATATGCTGCCCCTTACTCACCGCAATGTGGATGACATTTTGGCCTACTGAGCCCAGAAATTATTCTCAATTTTTTTCTCATTGGTCTATCAGCATTGGACCTACAGCCTTTATTTTTCTCCTTCTAATCTGATTTTGTATTTTTGAGTCTTACAGGCTTTTTTGCAATTCACTGTATTTTCTTCATGTCATAATCCTTTAAGGCTGTTTTCTGATATGTCCTTTTAATTTTCATTTCATAGAATGAATTTTTGGGCACTGGTATATATATATATATATATATATATATTCAACTTGTGACTAGGCTCACTACAGCACTTCTTGAGTTTCTTTTTTTTTTTGGTTTGACTCAATGTATGTTGTACAATGTTAGTAGCACACAAAAAAAATTATATATATAATGAAGAGAATTGTAAACGATCAAACTAAATAATATTTATAATATTTAAAACACTAGGTTGGGCTCGCGATTATTAATAAAAAAATAGCATGTGCTGAAACCCGTGAGCCCGACCTTGTGTTTTGATAATTACAAATATTATTAATTTGATTATTTAAAATTTTCTTTATTATATATATAATCTTATTTTATGTGCTATGAATATTTCAGATACAACATACATTGAGTCAAGATAAAAAAAAATCAAAAAGTACAACAATGAGTCTAGTCATAAATTATAATAAAAGAGTCGGTAATTTTTCTTTTTCCTGAGTCAATTTGTATTGAGTGTATGTTGGCAAACACACATACAAGTGAGGATGAGAAAATTGAATACATAATTTTTTCTGTTAGATAGTACAATACGATCTAACACGATTAGCTATTTCAGAAATTAAATCAAAATGTTTAATTTAATTAAATTTCAGCAAAACTAATCGTATTGTATGACTTATAAACATACAGGAAGATCAAGTATTTTGATAAAACCCCGCCGTCGAATCTTAGTTACCAAAATTAGGTAAATTCAAAATTTGAATTTTTGATCTAATCGTACTGTACAATAATTAATAAAAATTTCCTAATTTTGTTTGTTGATCAAAGAATTGAATTAGTATCACTTCTTGATTGGAAGACTGTACTGTACGGTCTAAGTCATACAGTCCGATTAAATAGATACTTGAATGAATGAAATCTAGTTCGTCATGGACGATCCTTGATTCGATATAGCTGATCATACTGTATGACAAAATATTGTACAATCCGATCTGAAATAGAAGTTTAACTAATCAAACAGTGCAAACCTAGCTTCATACTGTACAATAAGAGCATTCAAATTCAAAATTAGGATTTCATTTAAATAGTCCAACTTAATTCATTATAAGAAGAGTTTTTGAAAGAATCTCAGCATGGGTTTTTATGAGAGAGCCTTTGGAGAGAGAGAGAGGTTCTCTTCCTTGGGAAAACCTTTAGAGGACTTTTGGGAGTGAGGGTGAGTTTAATGGAAACCTTGAGGTTATTTAAGGATTTTGCGAAGGGATGCACACATGAGTCTTGTCAACCTACACCTGTCCTCTACAATCTTATATCAAGTGTTTTGAAAAGGTCTCTATAGAAGTCTTGATAGAGGACTCGATATTAACCAGGGAAGGCTAGGGGAGTAACATCTCCACCGTTGCGAAGAGCAGAAGGAGGAAGAGACATCTCCGCCGTAGCGAGCAGAAGGAGGGAGCAGCATCTCCACCCTGACAAGAGCCTACAGAAGGGTGACTTTTCGGAGATAAAATAATTTGTAAAGGTTATTATCTACTTGGTAAGGATGAAGGCTTCTCCGCATGACAGAGTGCTAAAAAACTTTTCTATATAGTGAAATTCCCAAGAAGTACCTTGGGCAGTGGACGTAGGTCTGGTGACTAAACTACTATAAAAATTGTTGGTATACAAATGGACCGGTCCAACTGGTCCAACCTGGACTGGCATTTGTTACGGGAGGCCGAAGGGTTCCGCCTCCAACATGCCACTCCCTTTAGGGGGTGGGGGCCAACAGTAAATAAAAGGCTTTAATGGAAAATTAGTGAGAAAATTAGGAGGAAAATTCAAATTAGACGGGTTGTTTGGGTAGTTTACTTAATTAATTATATGATTAAGTATGTTGGGAGGCTAAGGTCAGGTTTTTAATCTCTGATTTTTGCTGAAATTAGAGCAGGCTCTAGCGGCGTCTAGAGATTTGGGAGAGACGATCTTCCTCTCTAATAGAAGAACCATTGTATCTTATAGTTTTTCTTCACCTACTATTAATCAAAAGTATTTTCTTTGTTATTTCTCTACAAAATTCTCAAAAATCTGCTTGGCGATGTGCTGAATTTTTTATTTCAGCACAATTTTTTTCTTTGTTAATTTTATTATTTCCTATCAAATTGGTATCAGAGCTCTTCGATCTAGGGTACCAATGGCCAGAAGAAAAGTACAAGTGTTGGAGGGAGAATTAGGCCAATTAAAATCAGATTTTGAGAAAAAAATGTCAGATTTTCAAAACCAAATTGCATCCATCCATGAAAAAATGGATGGAAAGTTCGTCGTAGTGGAAGACATGCTGAAGAAGTTGCTTGAAGCCAAACCCAATACGACGACATCTGAAATGAAGGAAGCCACCGACGGCCAAGGAAAAGGAGGAAACCCTATTTCAGTTAGGGGAGGGGAGAATCAAGTGGTGGAGATTCTGAAGGGAGAAGACTGGATGCCTCCGCTAGAGCTTATTTCTAGTGAGGAGATGAGTATCGGGTACGAGCGAAGGGGTGCTGATTTTGAAAGAAGAAGGAGGGATTTTGAAAGAAGGATTTGCGTTTGAGCGTAGAAGGGAAAATCAAGACACCTGGGGAGCTTCTCCCCTTTGTGGAATGGGATGCTATGGAGGATTCAAGGAAAATGGAAGCGATCCGAGAGTGACGAAGTTGAAAATGCCCATCTTTGAGGGAGATGATGCACATGGTTGGATCTACAAGATGGAGAGGAATTTGCCATCAACGATTTGATGGAGGATGAGAGGTTGACAGTAGCAGGCCTATGTTTGGAGGGGAAGGCCTTGGCGTGGTACCAGTGGAGGGACATGCGACGACCAACACCAAGCTAGAGGGAGTTCAAGGATTGCTTGTTGGAACGTTTTCGAACCAGCAGGGGAGGAGACTTCTACAAGCAGTTTTCACCCTGACACGGGAGGGTTCAGTGCTAGAGTACAAAGAGAGGTTCGAGTACCTTACTAGGCGTTTGGACCATCTTTCAAAGACGGTCTTAGAGGGAAACTTCATAAAGGGACTCAAACTAAAGATCCAAGCAGCGATTAGAGTGATGAGACCTCGGGACTTGGAGAGGCTATGGAGTTAGCACAGTTAGTAGAGGACTAGAAGCCCCTGGAAAGGGGAGCCAAAGGCAGCAGTTCAGGAAGGTCGTACAGGATAACCACCACATTCCTAGCTCCTAAAGGACTAGCACCGAGAAACTTGGGGGGGGGAGGGGGGGGGGGGGGGGGGGCAAAGGAGAAGTCTATATGAGGGGGATTTAGTGAGAAATTTCAAGAAACTCACTGAGAAGGAGCTTCGGGAGAAGCGGTCAAAAGGATTGTGCTTCAGATGTGATGAGAGGTACACAACGGGGGATAGGTGTAAGGACCAAACTCTATAGGTTCTCACTGTCTATGATGACGAGGAAGATGAGGAGAGAGGTGAGAGTGGGGCAGTGGTGGAATATGAGGAAGAATTGCATTTGGACATGGCGAAGTCTCCTTAAACTCAGTCGTGGGATTCACCCCGAATCACACCATGAAGATAAAAGGAGAAATACCTGACAGAGAGGTTATGGTGCTGATTGACAGTGGGGTGACCCACAATTTTATCTCCAATCAGGTCGTTGATCAGTTGGGGGTGAAATTGGTGGACACCGGGGACTACGGGGTGATTATGGGCACTGGGAAGGTGGAGATGGGGAGAGGATTGTGTAGGGGAGTGATGTTGAAAATATAGGAAGTTCAAGTGAGGGAGGATTTTCTTCCATTGGAGTTAGGGAGCATTGATGTCACCTTGGGAATGAAGTGACTGCAGACCTTGATAGATACCAAGGTCAATTGGGGAGCACTAACGATGGAGCTGGTGGTGGAGGGAAGAAGGGTGGTGATCAAGGAGATGCGGGGTTGTGCAAAGCTATGGTGTCTCTCAAAATCATGGTAAGTACTATACAGGAGGTGGGAGGAGAATTTCTTGTGGAACTGCAGAGTCTAGAAGGGATCAAAATAGAAAGAGGAGACATTCCCCTTTTGGTGCAACCACTCATATAGCAGTTCAGTGAGGTCTTTCAACCACCTCAAGGCTTACCACCACTATGAGGGCAGAAGCATGCCATCACCCTAAAGGAGGGGGTTTCCCCAATCAGTGTCCGATTGTAAGGCTACCCTTAGATTCAGAAGGACGAGATTGAGAAGCTGATCAGAGAGATGTTAGAGGCGGGGATCAACAGACCGAGTGAGTTCTTTTTCTAGTCCAATTTTACTGGTCAAGAAGAAGGATAGGAGCTGGATATTCTGTATTGACTACCGGGCCCTAAATAAAGAGACCATGCCGAACAAGTTCCCCATACTAGTGATCGATGAGCTGCTGGATGAGCTATGGGGAACAATGGTGTTCACTAAGATGGATCTGAAGTTGCGATACCATTAGATCAGTATGAGGAGGATGTCCCGAAGATTGCATTCAGGACACATGAATGACATTACTACTTCTTAGTGATGTCATTCGGCCTCACAAATGCCCCTGCTACATTCCAGTCATTGATGAATCGGATCTTCCGACCATACCTTCGGAAGTTTGCACTAGTTTTCTTTGACAACATCCTAGTGTACAGCAAATCCGAGGAGGAGCATTTGGAGCATTTAAGGGTAGTCTTGGGAGTTTTCCAAGAGCACTAGCTGCGGGCCAATCTAAAGAAGTGTTGCTTCACACAGATTAGAGTGGAGTACTTGGGGCACGTGGTATCCCAAGAGGAGTGGCTGCAAATCAAGTCAAGATTTAGGTCATGCATAAATAGCCTCTACCTAGGAATTTGAGAGAGTTGAGAGTCTTCCTAGAGTTGACTGGGTATTATAGAAGATTTGTGAGGGGATACAACACCATAGCCTGGGGATTAACAGAGTAGTTAAAGAAAGATAGGTTTATGTGGGGAGAGGCAGCTACTCAGGCCTTTGAGAGATTAAAGAAGGTCATGACCATAGTACAGGACTTGGCCCTACTGAATTTCAGTCAGGTTTTTGTGTTAGAGATAGATGCATCGGGGTATGGCTTAGGGACAATGCTCATGCAGAATCACAAGCTCATTTCTTACTTCATCCAAGTGTTGACAGCTAGAACTAGGCTGAAGTCAGACTATGAGAGGGAGCTAATGGCCATCGAGCTAGCTAATCAGAAGTGGCAACCTTACTTGTTGGGTCGATATTTCATTGTCAGGACGGACCAGAGGAGCTTAAAGTACCTGTTGAACCAAAGGATGGAGACCAAGAAGCATCAGAGATAGTTGTGCAAGCTGTTAGGCTTTGACTTTGTGATGTAGAAAAATCTGGACTATTGGTGTTCCCCATGCTGATTTTAATTCCCAAAAAGTTGTCCCTTTGGATGCCGTGTTAATGCTTCGGTTTCCCCCCCCCCCCCCCCCCCCGGCTCCTGCCCTCTCGGTCCCCGTTTGCTACGGGTTTTAAGGAGTTCTTATTGGCTAGTTGTGAGGTGCATTAATTATATGTAAAAAATGCTATTTTCCTTCTTTTTCCTATAAATAGGGGCTGGTTTTGCTGCAGTTTAGTAGAGTTTTGTGTGAAAATATTTGGAATGTAAAAACCTGCGAGTTTATTAGCTTGCGAGCTAGTGTCCTTTTCCCTTCTTCTCTTATAATTCATCTTGGACTTCTAACCTCTTTCTTAGATCTTTATAACTTGCCATAGCACTTTCAGCATGGGCCACTGCCGAAGGATCAATGCAACTCTATTTCCAAATTATAGGTGTACCCTAGCCATGTTGACCCAGATCAACTTGATAAATGGCTCATAAGTCAATCTTGAGAGCTAGTGACTCAAGTTCAAGCTAGTTCATACTAGACTCGTTAGCTTATGAACTAACTTGCTAAAAAATTATTAATATAAAATACGCTTAAATTTTATTTGAATTAAATAAGTATAAAATTCTTTAAAAATTTATATTTTATCCTTATTTCAAATGATTTTCTTTATTTTTCATTTAATTTCTAATTTTTTAGTCATTTTATTATAATAATTACTTGAATCAAAACTATCTTTTGTTTCATAATAAAAAATTAAGTTGACTAGAATTAAGCTTGAGCTCAAACTTGATTAATTAGTAAAGGCCAAGCACAAGCTAAAGTTGACTTGAACTCAACTCGACGCGTTTACACCCCTATTCCCAACCAAGTTGAAAGGAACATATCCTTAATAGCTCTTTTGATTTGGTTAGCCGTGGGAGATGCTCTCGAGTATGCCATTTTCCGCACCGTCCAAGCATGCAAACAAAATGTAATTTACCTAGAATGCTAATGCAAAAGGCCACTGCCGCCATGCCAGATAAGCCCCAAGGCAGTATGATAAATATTACAAGGATGTTAGAATAATATATAACAGTAAAATCAACATCTTAGTAAAAAATCTCATGGAATTAAATACTCACAGGCTTCAAAAAGTCAACATGATCAACTTCATGAAAACAAGGTCTATGCCCAACGAAGGCATAAGCAGTCGAGAAGGCCAGTTCATATGCTCGGTGCATTAAAAAGCCTCCAAAAATACGCCCATGAAGGTTTCTTTGTTGTGGTTGGCAAATCAACGAATTCTCAAGACGGGTATCTCGTATAAGAATACTGTCCCTATCTGCAAGAGCTGGAAGATCACAGAATATCCGACCCTCGGCCAACAAACTCTTTAATCGTTTCACCTCCCCATGGACACTGTGCCCACCTTCAAATGCCAATTTTTCCACTTCCCTCTTCCTCTTCCTTAGTTTATCTCTTGCTTCCCCTTCCTTTAGAAATAAGTCCTCTTGGTCAGTTTCTGGAGCAAGTCGATTTACAGGAGCAGATTTTCCAGTCTTCGAGTCACGTGCAACGAAGGTAAAATAAGCTGTTAGGGCCAAGGGATCTGATTGCAGTGAATTTTCTAGGACACAAGAAAGATGACCTTGTCATATAGAAGAAGAAATCGCATCTTGAATAAAAATAGTATCAACTGCCAGTTAGCTCATCATAACTGGTAAGCTAATGCCTAACGGTTATTTGAACTGAGTTTGGATGTTGAACATGAAAAGAGAAGGAATCAGGTCAAGCATATGCATTATTTAATATAGTTACAGTAGCACATTGTTAGAAATGTTATTGAGGGATCTGCACGTTTATGAGAAAAGTTGAGAGATGTGTTTAGGGAGAGAGGAAATAACAATATTTCTAACCAAACAAAATGACACCAAGCATGACCAATCCTCATTTAACACGCAGTTAAACACTCCTCATACTTTTAGCCATTTTTTTCATCAACATTCCTGAGAAAAGAGAAGAATCAGGCATTAAATTGTTATTTTTGGAATACCTTGTTCAGACTGAGTGACTTCGATCTGTATCTCAATGGAGGACCGACCAACCCATGTGACAGCTCCCGAAATTTTTAGGTCTTTGTCCACACACAGTGGCTTTTTGAGAACCATTTTATCAACAGACGCAGTAACAAGCAAAAGTGGCCTTGTTGTGCTATCATCATCTGCGCAATGCTGGCGTACAAACATAACATAGATTAGTGGAGAAACCTGTCATGCTCAACATGCTCAACATCAAGGATGCAAGAGAATTATCCCGTTAACATAAGAAGAAGATAAAATCGCTTGGCAATGCAACATCTAAAGCATTCAAGTAATAAAAAGGTGTATAGAAAAGAATATAATTACTCTTAACATAATAAAAGGTCATGTGAAATATTGTGTTAAGGTGGAGCTTGTTCCATTGGAATTTACAACAAGTACTAAGCATTCCACGCCATTATTATCAATTCCACATAAGTGTGCCATAACTCAACATGCAAAATGAAAATTTTGATAATTGAATTATTAACAATATAAGTTCCCTAGAATTTTCAAAACTAAAACAGCATCCAACATGCATGATAATTTGCAATATGTGTAGCAAAGATTATGAGCAGTCCTCTAACCGCTCAAACAATATATTATTTTTCTTTTATTCTGTCGTTGTCAGGTCCCAAGTCCTGGATGAGAACAGTGGATGGTCGCGTTAGGTAGTTGACAAACAGCGTAAAACATATTGAATAATCATGACATGAATTGTTTAATATATATGAGCATATGGTAAAGATATAAGAGAAGTGCTATAGAGAGTTCTAGAAAAGAAAGAGGTTAATAATGCTTATATTCAAGTCATTAAGGATATGTATGCAGGAGCCATTGTGTTCAAACACAAGGTGGTTTGACCAAGAATTTTCCTATTTCAATTGGATTACATCACAGACCAACCTTAAGCCAATATATATTTTCTTTAGTCATGGATGTTTTCACTAGACATTTGCAAGAGGTTGTATTCTGGTGTATGCTTTTTGCAGATGATATTCTTCTTGATGATAAGACTAGAGAGGGAGTTGAAAGTAAACTTGAATTATGGAGGTCAACCTTAGAGTCTAAAGGTTTTCGTTTGAGAAGATCTAAAATCGAATATATGGAGTATAATTTTAGATCTAGTGGGGATTGTGACACTGGGCAATCAAGACATTAATAAGAGTACACAGTTTGAATATCTTGGGTCTATTGTTTAGAGTGATGGTGAAAATGATGGGGATATTATTAGTAGAATTCAAGTTGTATGGTTGAAGTGGAATAATGCATCGAGCTTCTTGTGTGATTAAAAGGTCCCCCTCAAACTTAAGGGAAAATTCTATAAGTTGGTGGTGAGACTTGTGATGCTTTATGGTGCAGAATGTTGGCCATTAAAAGAGAGTTAAATATTGCAGAGATGAGATGCGCGGGGCTGCATGTTGCAAGATGTGGGTCATTTTAGGGTTAGTGGGTTAACCCAGACACGACCCGATTTTCAAGCGGGTCAGGAATTAGAGCCCAAACCTGACCCATTTGTTAAACAGGTCGACCTGAAAGCGGATTTTTCAGGTCGGGTTTCGGGTCGGGATTTCATGTCGTATCATAAATTGACACCCCCACTTAGATGGATGAGTGGCTTAACTCTTAGAGATAGGATACGAAACGAGCATATATGCGAAAATGTTGGAGTAGCTCCAGTGGAAGATAATATTAGAGAGTCGCCTTAGATGGATTGGTTAAATAAAACAACTGCCTTCCGATGACCCGGTTAGGAGAGCAGATGTATTAGATTTGACTTATGTTAAGAAAGGTTGAGGTACACCTAAAAAAATTTAGTTAGGAAATATTAGAAATGACACTTTCTTTATTAGATTTAAATGAGAATTTGACTCTTAATAGGATACAATGCAGAAAAAGGATTCCTGTAGCCAACCCCATGTAGTGGGATAAAGGCTTAATGTTGTTGTTATTGAATGTAAGTATTTGGGAGCAAAATGTAGGCAAATAGAGCAGCAGATATTAGCATCCAACTGAGAACCTTATTCAATTCAATAATCATTGTAAATTCATCAAATTGTGAAATAGAAACTTATAGCATCCCACAGAAGGAAGAAAGATATATATAAAATGCATGCATTGAAGCAATGGGTTGTGGATTTAGTAGTTTCTAAACTAAAATGACAGTTTTGCAAAATAGTCCCAATCAAAAAGGATAATTGCTACAAACATAGTTATCCAAAACAACAAAAGAAACATCATCGCATATATAGTAAGACACTTCAAAAAGCTTTCCGTATCTGTGTCAGATACAGCGCAACCTAAAACTTCTCCAACATTCATGAAATCATGTCTAATATGATTTATTCAAAAATTAGACATGGACCCAACAAGGATACATGCCAACAAAGCTGAGATATGCGTTGGCACAGACAAGACATATGCAAGTTGTTCTTTGTTTAGAAAATTTTCCGTTCAGGTTGGACAGTCAATATTGTCTTTATGCCTAATTTGTTACATCCAATTGGTGATAGATCAACGTGTTAATATTTTGTGAGGTTCTTTTAAAGATTATACTCTGGGTTTTCATATTTAATAGTACAATGATAAAGTCATTTCTAATAAATAATGCTAATGTTGGTGTCTCATACACAAGAAGAAATATTGAAATGTAATTGTAATTAAATTGATGTTTTTTTTTTGACCCTTCAGTTATTTTAGTTACGTAATACTTTGAAATAGATAATATTGACATTAGTTATTTCAACTATACATTTCATATTAAAAATTAAAAAATATATTACCCAGTTCATAGCACACCATACCATACATTTTATAATTATATTGCATCTCCATGTTTATGTTGGTACTTGTGTTTCATAGCTCGTAACTTCAAGTAATTCCTAATAGAGCTAAATCCAAGGGGCAACATTGACAATCCTTCATCTAATGTACTATATGATGCATTTAACTTAATCTCTGTAGATTATATAATGCTATTGGGTTATTTTAATCATCTATCATATCACAATTCATATCTTCAATTACATTATTGAGAATTTTAAATATTAAGATATCTGATGTGATAGTTATAATAGTACAAAAACATAATATTAAAAGAATCAATTTTGGCTTGGTTTCAACATGTTGGCTTTTATTTTTATGTTGTGGTTTGGTTGTCGGTATTCTGATATAGCTCTTCTTGCCATTTGATCATATGGTTGTACCAGTTGGATGGTATTCATTCTGCAGCATTATACCTATAGGAATTGGATTCAATTTTGTTGGGCCAAGATAATATGTTCTCTGCTTCATTTTTAGCACAACCCGACATTTTTTTGGCTGGATATATATAGTTTGTTGAGCTTATTTCTCTCTTTTTCTGCCACCAGATGGAAATTTTCACAAATGACTCTTAACACTCTAGGCAAGATTTTTGGATAGGATTAGTTTGGAAGGCTTTTACATATCGTCACCTCCAATTGCATCTCTATGTTGTTGTATGCATTTTTCGGGCAAGGACGAGTCCTTTCACCCTTTCTTTATGGTTCAAACTGGCAATTCTTTTATCTACTATGCATATGTTTCTCGATATATTGTTGGGAATCACTCAAACTTCTATCCTTACTGTTGAATGGGACCAATGATCATTGTTTGAATTTTCTGGGAGTGCTTTTTTTCTTTCGCTTTGGGAAATATAGGTTTTCTATTTTATTTAGTTTGTTAATATATATATATATATATATATATATATATATATATATATATATATATATATATATATATATATATATATATATATATATATATAATAGATTCATTATAATCATCTCCAACCGAATTGTAAATAGGTCTCTGCAGTTTTCGTGAGCCTCCCACCCGAACCCCAAACGCAAATGCATTATCGCATTTTTTCTCCACTGTAAATGGTGCAACGCCATGTTCACAAAAACACATTTTTGAGAAGTTCACAAAAATGCATTTTTGAGAATAAAAATAGAGAAGAGAAAGAATATATGTGGAATATTCTTTTCTAGTGTTAGAAATGGAGTTCGGTTGGAGACGAATTACTGTTTGGTATAAATGTTACTGTATTTTAAAATGGAAAATCGGTATTTAGGTTGGAGATGCACTAATACTCCTATCTCATTGCAATGTTTGACTAATGATAAAAGCTTAGAGTGGCCCTCATTTCTCAAAAAGAAAAAAATTTAAGATCCTGCAATCTGCTTTGCTTGCGATATGACTTCTAAAAAGACTTAGGACATCTAGGGTAAGTTTTCCAGCTACTTTGCTTTAAAGATTTAACTGTTACAATCTGGAATCCCGAGCTTATAATTTTGATGATAACAAACATTAATGGATTTTACTCTATTTCTCCTAGTATTATTATTCTATTTCTCCTAGTATTATTATTGCATATTTATCTTGTGTGCATTAATATTTTAAGTACATCGTACACCATGCATCAACATAGGATCAAGACTCAATAATGGGTAGAATAAGTTTGATATTTATAAGAGTGTATTTTCATTTATTTATTTTTATGTTTCTTGAGTCAATTATTTTGTAAAAGTGTATGCTAGCTTAGCAACCGTGCGCGCACATACACGTGGGAATGAAACTTAGAAGTTCAAATTTTTTTAAGTTCGTACCATGCAATCTCAATTGTACCGTACGATCAGTTAATTAAAAAATTAATTAAAACGAGTAATTGAGAGATTAAAAAGTTGAGCAAACAGTATTGTACGAACTAAATCGTACAAGTCAATCAGTTTAAATCTAAGCCCCTAGTCGCCAATCAAATTTAGACAAGTATTTTGAATTTTAAATTTTGAATTGATCATACTGTATGATTTACGAAATCATGCTAAATTAAGCCCTGCAATCAGGCAATCAAATCAAGGTTTAATTAATCAATTCGATCATACAATACGATCTTAATCATATTAGATAGTAGAGATGATTTTTTATCGTCCCAGGAATCCTCCTGGATGAATCTTGATTGGATTGAACAATTCATACAGTATGATATTAATCATCTTAGACGATCAACAGAGATGATTTTTTATCTTCCTAAAGATCGTCTTGGATGAACTTAAGTAAATGCACTAATCCCATTGTACAATCAATGATTCGTGTGGTACGATCAGTTAAAGATTCCTGAACTGATCGTACTGGAATTTGTTCATCATACAGAACTAACAGCGATTTTGAACTAAACGTGTTGTATGAACAGAAATGGCTGAACTAAAAATTAAGGATTTTTAGAGCCTTGTACTTAAACCTCTCTTAATTCATTTAAGAGGGTCTTTGGCCAATTTTTTTCTAAGGAAGCTTTTCGATCAGCTAGGGTTTGAAGAGAGAGCTTTGTTCTTGGGAGAGAGAGGTGAGGCTTTTGAGAGAGAAGGGTCTTGTGAGATCAAAGGAGTGTGTGAGAGGAGTTCTACACACGATTTCTCTGTGAACATTCACCTTCTGCCTTCAAGAGTCTTTGATTTGTTTTGAGGGAAACTCCGAGAAGATGCTCGTGGTGTCAAAGGATCCAACTACTCCTCCGCACCGAGCTGGTGAAAAGGATTCAGCTTCTCCACTGCACCGTGGAAATGTGGAAATAATTTTGTAAGGGCTTCTCCGCCTAACTATGGGAGCTAAAGGAGAGTCACCAAAAGATTAGTGCAATACTCGGATAAAAGGATTTCGGGGAGTGGGACGTAGGTCAAGTTTTGACCGAATCACTATAAAATTTCTGGTGCGCTCGTTTCTTTTTCTCTTAGCATTTTAATTTTATATTTTTAATTTCCTGCATGTTATATTCTTGTAAATCTGGGTTGAAAGCATTGTGATTGTTTTGGATTAATTTTAGTAAGCAAGAAAAATAATAATAATAAAATTTTGGAAAATAAAAAAGAAGAAAAATATTTTTCCAATCGTTTTTCTATAAAATCAAAAGTAAAAAGTTTTTCTTGGTTGTTTTGTTGTTTGCTTCCGCTTGTGAATTTGGTTAAAATTTTTCAAAGAAAAGTTTTTTAAAACATCAGTTCATCCGCTCTATGTGTACCTTGGGCAGTTCAACTAGGTTTAACAACCTCATTTGAACTTTCATTGGCATATCATAATTTTGAGTTAGAGAGAAAAACAAGCTATGCAAAAAAGCTGCTCAGCAATTGCAACTCCTCCGTGACTTGACAACCATGGACAACAAATTAAGAATAAGCATGTCCATCTGAATGGAGATGACTATTATGTACATAAATTATTGGATCAAGCAACAAAATGCGAATCATTGGTCCAAACCCCTATTAGAGAAACCAAAAACTAAGAGCAAGAAGCCAAACTCAAACCTTCACTGCGATGGTGCCAGCTAGCGCGTCCAGATCTTCCAGCAACTTCCCAATCCTGACTTCGTTCCATGGATCCCTATACTGCTCCCGGAGGATGTAATCAGTAGAGAAGTTGTAAACTATGCTTGTCCGACTTTGCGCCGGCGACTTCGTGAGGAGCTCGCTCTGCGGCGGTCCGTCCATGGATGGATCGAGAAGCCTTTCGAAAATACTCGACCGCGCTTCCCACAGCGCGTTGGTTACTGGCGAGTGGTACATCCCTGGCCAGAGGCTAAGCGGCTTCCGTATCGACGAGCTCGCATCGATGGGGCGGTCCAGCGGCGAGGAAAAAGTCGAGACCACACGGATTGGGGACGCCGGCGCCGTTGAATCCATTGGTTGCAGCGACGGAGGCGACAACGTTGGTAGGGTTCTGCCAGAAGAAAGTTGGCGCGATCTCGCAGGGCAGAATAGGATGTGGCCGAGAAGATACGGAAGTTTTTTGGGTGGGCATTTCCCCATGACCGTAGAAGTACAGGTGAGGCAGGAGAAATTCCTTGAGGCTAGGTTCCATAAATTTTTCCAAAAAAAAAAAAAAATCATGAGAGCTGTTGTGTCACCTGATATCGTTATACTGCGCTGCAAAGACGTGATACTCCTGTTTAGTTGTGGGAATACTATAAAAAAATTATCTGAAAATATCATAAGGTTAAATGATAATGATAGATTCACTGACTATAGAAATCTTATCAAAGATTTTAATATTGCAATCACTTTAATCCCTAAGAAATCTCACTTTGAAACTCTGAATAACTACAAACAATTATCTCTTTGCAATACTTTTTATAAAGTTGTTGCTAGCTCAGACTGCCTTCTTTAGGATAGAGATATAGCTAATAAGATCATCTTTATTATTGAGATTATTCATGATTTTAATATTCAAAATTATCCTAAATCTTTGTATGACAAAATTGACATAAAAGGCCTTTAATAAAGTTAATATAAACTTTATTTACTCAAGGCTATGATAATTTGGCTTTTCTTAGATTTTATTAACTAGATTGTGTCGTGCATTTCTAATATTCATCTTTTTTTTATCATTAATGGGAAATTTAGAGGTTTTATCCACTCCTCTTCGGGCCTCTAAAAGAAAGTCCTTTATCTTCTTTACTTTACACATTTGTTATGAAAATGCATTCTAATAGCTTTTATTTTAAAGGAATCACTTGCAAAAACTCTAGTATCTCTTGTTTAATTTATGTTGATGATCTATTACTCATTGGTGAAGTTAATCAAACAAATGCTTAAATTTTATATTATATACTTGATACCTTTAATAATGCATCTAGCATTGCTATAAATTTTAGTAAATTAGGTTTTTTTTTCAAAGCTATCCATCATAATATCAAAGAGGGGATGTGCTCTTTTTTTAGTTTTATCCTTAAGTAACTTCCTTCAGATTATTTAGGAGTAAAATTTCCCAATACTATGTTAAATACAAATTCTTGTTCTAAATTTTTTTTATAAACTTAATTCTTGGCTCAAAGGGTGGAAATAAAAGCTCCTTTCTTTCACTAGCATATTTTAGCTTGTCAGATCCACTATCTAGAATTATCTACATTATTGGCTTTGATTAATAATCTTTCATAAAGGTATTAGAAAGAAAATCAATATCCTCATTAGTAATTTTCTTTATAATAATGGTGAGCTTAAAAAACTCCATCTTATTTTTTTGGAACACCACTACCAAACCTAATGGTAAAAGGAGGCCCTAGTCTCCCTAATATAAATTCCTTACATATCTTGACTAAGTGCAAACTTATTTGGAGATTTCTTTTTAATACAAACACATATCTTGCCTCTTGGCTTTATAGCACTTAATTTTCCCTCTGGATTGAACTGCCTAAAAATGCTACTTGATTTTGGGAAGCTTTTTGAAACATTATCTCAAAAAAAAAAAAAAAAAGATATTCTCTCTCCCTTAAGGTTAACATCAATCAACCTCTTCTTTTCTTTCATGATCCTTGGTTTGGAGGCAAAACTCTTATAGGAGAATTTGGTAATTCAATGACCATGTTTTTTTTTTCCTTGTTCTTATTATAACACCACTAATGACTTCATTAATAATGGTAATTGGTGTTACCCTCCCTTCACTAATTCTACATGTGTTAATCAAATTTCTTTGGTGAAGATCCATACTTCTAATTCTAGATGTCATGTGCTGGGAAATAATACTTTCTCCTACCAAAAAAACCCTATAATAGGCTTTATTTCAAGGATGAACCTAAAGTAGCTTAGCACAAATTTGTTTAGTTCAAAGGTTGCTCGAAACATCAATGTGGATCAAACATCTATGTTATATAATATTTTTATGAAATCTCATAATCATCTTTTCTTTGATTGCCCAATTTCTTTCAACATTCTTAAGAAATGCATTCCTCATAGCTCTTACTTTCATATGGGTTGCAACTTTAACCAAGGTTTTATGTTTGTTGATGATATTAAATGTAAAATTATGAAGAGTTTCTTCCTTCTTATTATTCGTATCACCAAACAATTCTTAAGGAAACAAAGGAATAATAGGATTTTTAAAGGTAAAACTATGGAAATACATATTATAATATTGAAAATTCATTTATTTATTCAAATGAAATGTATAATGTGGAAGTTTAAACATGACATACCTCAAAACCTTTCATTGCTTCACTTTGTTGCAACTCAAGAATTAAGATTGTGATTTTTTTATGATAACAAAATATTATTTTTCTCATTTTATTATTTCTCCTTGCATATATTGGATATGTTCATATATTTTTGTGTGTATTAATATTTCAGAAAAATCATATACTACTCCAAATTGCTGAAGACTTCAAGACAAGTTAGAATAGGATTTCATGTAATAGAGTTTGTAGATCTCTATTTTTTATTTCTTGAGTCTGAGCAAGTGTGATTGTAATTGGATAACCGTGCACTCACACACAGGTGGATAGAGTTAAAACTTAAATTTTTAAAATTAATCATACTGTATGATATCCAATCGTACTGTACAATTTGACATTGATTTCCTCCAGAATGTAGTTTCTCAAATCTAGGCTTGAATTTTTTGAACTATTCGTACTGTACGATGTTAGTTCATACAAACGACTGATAGAGTATGAAATTGGGTTCATCCAAGATCGTACTAAATGAAGCCCTGATTTGTGAACTGTTCGTACTGTACGATGTTAGTTCGTACAGACGACTGATAGAGTATGAAATAAGGTTCATACCAAATCGTACCAAACGAACACCCTCATTTTTCGAACAGTTCATACAGTACGATCTGAATTCATACAGATGATTAACAGGATATGAAATTGAGTTCATATCAGATGAAGCCTTGATTTTGAACTGTTCATACAGTACGATCCACGATCGTACAGTACGATTATAAGATGATTCTCTTGTAATTTTTAATTTTTAGATGATTTTTCATGTATTTTCTATATAAGGAGTCCTAAAAACTATCAATAAAGACCTTTACTGCAAATTTCTCTTGAGAGTGACCATTGAATGTGAGTGTTTGGGAGAAATTATGAGAGTGAAGTGTGAGAGATCAAGTGAGAGGGAGTTGTGAGGGATTCACAAGGTTGCCCAAAGTGAGGATCTCTTTGTCTTCTTTAAGTTTCTGCCCATCTCCTCTAGAGGCTCTTGAGAGAAGATCTTCAACATTGTGTCTGAATTCTCTACCTTCACCAGGAGGATAAAAAAGGATGATGGTTCTCTGCCTTCACCAGGAGGGTGAAAAAAGATGATGGTTCTCTTCCGCACTAGGTTGGTGGAAGAAAGTTTGTAAAAGCTTCTCCGCTTTACTATGGGGGCAAAAGGAGAGTCACTTATATTTAGTGCAATACCTAGAGAAGGAGTCTCCAGGGAGTGGACGTAGGTCAAGTTTGGACCGAACCACTATAAAATTTAGTATTCCTCTGTTCTCTTTAATTTTTCTACATTTTTATTTTTTCACACTTTAATTTTTTATGGTTGAAAAATCCTTTGTGTTAATCATATCTAAACAACTGCATATTTTAAGATTAGTGATTTAATTATCTAATAGATTCAAAAAGGTTTTAAAAAATCTAAGAAATTTTTTGGTTAACCAATTCACTCCCCTCTTAGTTAGCCTTAGGATAGTTCTATAATGTCTAACAACCTACACAAACATTCAAGTGATATTAGAGCCTATTTCAAAAGTTAAAGTTTAGACTATTTTTTGAAAAGTGATCATGGCTACTTTAGAAATTGAAATACTCCTAAAGGATACTCAATCACTAGATCACCTTTATTTGATAACATTCTGAATTTTGAAAACCCTGCATGTCTATTTTTCTGCAATCACTTGACTACCGTATGTTGATATTAGTACAGGAAGGTTACACCAAATCTACTAGAGTTGTTGGTGGCGTTAGAATAGAAACACCATTTACTGAATGGATATTAGAAGAAAAAGAATTAGCATAGTTAAATGCCAAATATTTAAACATTTTTTTTTCTGTGCTTTAAAATCTGAGAATTATATGCATGTTTCTACTTGCAAAACTAGAAAAAAAATCTAGGATAGACTCTGCATAACTTATGAAGGAACAAATAAGATAAATCAATCTAGGTTGAATATTTTACTACATGACTATGAATTATTTCGCATGAAACCAAACGAGTCAATTTCTGATATGTATACAAGATTTACACAGATTGTTACTTTTTTGCTTGCTTTAGATAGAGAACTCACAAATTCAGAAAAAGTTAATAAAATCTTATGTTGTTTACCTACTGCTTATGATTCAAAAATAACTGTCATAACTGAGACTAAAGATCTGAATATTTATTCTATTGACAATCTACTTGGATCACTAATTACTTATGAGTAAGGAGTAAATCAAAGATAGATTGATGTAGGAGACAAGAGGAAAAAAATAATATAGCTTTGAAAGTTGATAATTCAGAGAGTGATCAATTACTGTTTGAGGATGAAGAAGATATTATATTTATGACTAGGTAATCCGAAAGTTTCCTTAAGAAAAAATAATGATGACGTCAGCATTGGAACAAAGGTAAGTTCAATAAGAATCCAAAAGTTTCTAATGAAGTCATTTATTATGAATGTAGAAAGCTTGGACATATAAAAGCTGATTGCTCAAATCTCAAAGTTAATCCCAACAAGAAGAAAGTTAAGGAGAAAACTAATGTAAGGAAGGGCAAGAAAAGAATGTAACAAGCTTTCTGGGCTGACTCAGCTTCAGACTCTTCAGAAACTGAAGCAAAAGAGGAGGTCACAAATTTGTGCTTAATGGCAGATAAACTTGATCATTCAGAACAAGAGGAGATATGTGACATTTCTTATGATGAATTATTTAAAGTTTCTGAGAAAATTCATAATACATATAGGAAACTCAAAAATTTGCATGTTAATATGAATATCGAGTATTTGAATTTACAAAAAGAGCATGAAAATTTGAGAAAAGATCATGCAGACATAGATAACAATCACATGGACTTGTTAGATGAGATTTTTTGATTTGAATAAGAAACATGAACTATTGAAAATATCTTATAATGAGCTTGAAAATGATTTTAAGGTGTTTATGGTTGAATCAGATCAAAGGGAACATAATTTGAAGATTGAAAATTCAATTTTGGAAAGTGCAAACTCATATCTTCAAATAGATTTGAAAGTGTTGAAGGAAAATAAGTTGCCTCCCACACTTGAACAATTTTATAATCCTAACCAAAAGCATACAAGTTCAAAACTTAAGAAAAGATATTATAACTCATATAGATTAATAAATCCTTTTTCTGGAGTTAAATATTTTTCATGTGGAATGTTATGGCATATTTTCCACACTTGCACTATTTATAGTTGAACACATTTAGTGTGGAGACCTAAGATGTATAAATCATAGCAAATCAAATATGTATTGAGATTATCATTACCAAGAGGTGAACCCAAATTTATTTGGGTTCCCAAGTCTAATGTTTAATTATTTTATAGAGACAATCTCATATAATCCCTCGTGAGAGCATTTGGTACATGGACAGCGGATGTTCAAAATATGTGATTGGAGATGCAAATCAATTTATAATGCTGGAAGCCATGAATAGAGGCAAAGTGACACTTGCGGATAACACCACTAAGAGAGTGGTAGGTTCAAGTATGATTGGTAAAATAAAGAATTTTTTGATTGAAAATATTTTATTAGTTGAAGGTTTAAAACATAACTTGCTAAGTATTAGTCAGCTTTGTGATAAGGGTTTTAATATAAAAATTTTGCCTACAAGCTGCATTATAAGTCAAAATGGAGTTGATATGTTGCATGAAAATAGGATAAATAATGTATACATACTTAATTTAAATTGTGTTAAATCTTCTAACACTTTTTGTCTAAAAACTTTTGTTAATGAATCTTGGTTATGGCATAGAAGACTTTGTTATGCAAGTATAAGAAATCTTAGGAAGATGAACAAAAAAGAATTGGTTAGAGGCATACCCAAATTAGACTTCACTAAATATCATCTGTGTGATGCGTGTCAATTATAAAAATAAAATAAGTCCTCCTTTCATTCAATCAAAGATCTTAGAACTAGTAAACCCTTATAAATCCTTTACATAGATCTTTTTGGACCCGTTAGCACTGTAAGACCATGAGGGAAAGTTTTGAGATATGTGATTGTTGATGATTATTCGAGATTCACTTGGATTATACTATTATCACATAAGAGTGAATCATTTGATGAGTTTAGAAATTTTTTTACTTGCGTTCAGAGGAAGCTAGGTTATAAAATTCTTGCAATTCATAGTGACCATGGGCAAGAATTTAAAAATAAAAAATTTAAAGTTTTCTGTAAAGAATAAGGGATAGATCATAACTTTTTAGCTCCTAGGATCCCTCAAAAAAATGGGGTTGTTCAAAGAAAGAATAGAACTTTGATAGAAGTAGCTAGAGTCATATTGGCTGAATATTCACTTCCTAAATATTTTTGGGCTAAAGTGGTTAGTACAGCTTGTTATATTCTGAATAGGATGAACATTAGATCTAAGTTGAATAAGACACCCTATGAACTCCTTAAGGGTAGAACACCCAACCTCTCACATCTACATGTCTTTGGATGTAAAGTGCTCATTTATAATAATGATAAAACTCTTTTATGAAAATTTGATCCTAAATCTGATTAGGAATTTTTTCTAGGATATTCAAGTGTTAACAAATCCTATAGAGTTTTTAACAAAAGGATATTGGTAGTAGAAAAGACCACTCATGTTATTTTTGATGAATCTAATATTTCTGGAGGATCTAAGTTGGAGGAAGAAGATGTTGAAGAAATTACCCAAGAAATTAAAAATGTAAATCTTGAAGAAAGAGTTGGAATAGAAAATGCATTGCTTAGAGAATGAAAATATTCTAAAAGTCATCCAAAAGAACTGATTTTAGGAGACTTGAGTGAAGGTGTTAGAACTAGGCATGGACTAAATAAAAAAGTGAACCACCCAATGTTTTTTTCAGTGATTGAATCCATTAATATAAATCAAACACTTTTTGATGAATTTTGGATTCTAGCTATGCAAGAAGAGTTGAATCAATTTGTTAGAAATAATATTTGGGAGTTGGTAGAAAGACCTAAAAATTAAAGTATTGTTGGAACTAAGTGGGTTTTCAAAAATAAGATGAATGATTAGGTGTAGTGGTTAGAAATAAGGCAAGCTTGGTGGCCAAGGGGTACAATCAAATAGAAAGAATTGATTTTGAGGAGACTTTTGCCCCTGTAGCCAAACATGAAGCAATAAGGGTGCTACTAGCATTTGCCTGTTTTAAAGGATTTAAATTATTTCAAATGGATGTTAAAAGTACCTTTCTTAATGGGGTGATTAAAGAGAATGTTTATGTTGTGCAACCTCCAGGTTTTGAAAATTTACAATTTTCTAATCATGTGTTTAAATTGAAGAAGGCATTGTATGGACTAAAATAGGTACTTAGGATATGGTATGAAAGGCTAAGCATTTTCCTATTAGAAAGTTTTTTTGTTAAAGCGAGTGTGGACACCACTCTCTTCATAAAAGAATAGGAGATGACATTCTCATTATTCAAATCTATGTTGATGATATCTTGTTTGGATCCTCTAATAAAAATTTTTGTGATGATTTTTTAGAAATAATGAGTAAGGAATTTGAAATGAGTTTGATGGGAGATTTGAGTTTCTTTCTTAGTTTTAGCATAAAGCAGAAAGAGGATGACATTTTTCTTAGTCAGTAAAAATATATTAAGGACATTCTTAAGAAGTATGAAATGGATAAAACTAAACTAATAAGTACTCCCATGAGTTCCATAGTTCAGTTAGATAAGGACTCTAAAAAAAAATCTGTTGATCAAAGAAAATTTAGAGGGATAATTGGATCTTTACTTTATTTAACAACTAGCAGACCTGATATAATATTTAGTATTTGTCTTGTGCTAGATTTTAATTTGATCCAAAAGAATTCCATTTGACTACTATTAAAAGAATTTTGAGATATCTTTTAGGAACTCAAAACTTAGGGATTTAGTATCCTAGGCAGAGCACCTCTTTTGAAATTATTGGATATTCTGATTCAGATTTTATAGGGTGTAGGGTTGATAAAAAAAATACTTTTGGTACTTATCAATTCATAGGGAACTCTTAATTTCCTGGTTTAGCAGAAAATAGAATTCAGTAGCCCTTTATACTGCTAAAGTAGAGTATATAGCCTTAGGAAGTTATATGGCACAGGTTTTTTGGCTAAAATAACAACTTATGGAATTAAGTTTTTTAATTGGCACTATTCCAATCTTTTGTGATAATACAAGTGACATTTGCATTTTAAAGAATCCTATCTAACACTCAATAACCAAGCATATATATATAAGGCATCACTTCATTAAAGATCATATCACCAAAGTAGAAATTGAGCTAAATCATGTGTCTACTAAAAATTAACTTGCAGATATTTTTATAAAATCACTTGCTCTTGAAACATTTAGCACCTTAAGAACCAGATTGGGTGTTATTGATATTCATACTTAACAATTATAATTTTATAAATTGAAATTGTTGTGTATGTCTTTTGTGTTAATGATTGTGTTTTGTTCTTTATTTGTGGTTTGTTTTGTTTGATTTTTTCTCTATTTTTGTGTTTATTTTTTCCATTTTTATTTTTTTGGTTTGTTTTTGTGTTACGTAGATCTTATTTGATTTGTATTTTGAAAGTATCTTGATTATTATGTACAAATCAAAAATTTCATCTTTAATCGTACTGTACAAACCCATTTTGTACAGTACGATCATTCTAGATTTTACATGACTTCTTTTTTGAGTTGAACAGACAAAACTTACATTTTTTGTGTGGTCATATAGTACGAACACATCATCATTTATATGAATCATCAGTAATTCATCTGTACAGACATGGCGGGAATTCTGAGAATGAATTTATTATGTTTTTGGGCGGCAATTTCCAAAAATTATCCCAAATAAACACGTCATCGCCTATACGATCGTGTTGTTAGTTATCCTGCGGACGAATTAAAATGGTTGGTATGATCATTATTGGTAAATTGTCCCGCACGAACACTTGTTCATCTGTACAATTAGGTTTGGTCAAATTTCATACAAAATGACTCATCGTAAAGGCAACTTTATGAAAAGATGTTTCACTGTAATAACTGCTCTTGACCATTTTCATTTGTATGTACGAACTCAGGTTCATACCATATGAAGATTATGATCGTACGTATGAACAAATTATCATATTGTATGATTAAGCCCTATTTCTATAAATTGAAAGCTTTTCTTCGAATTTTCTTCACAATCAATTCCACATTCACTCCCTTTCAATCCTTATGTTTAACCTGCTTAAATGGCAAGCAGTAGCAAAAGATCACGTCCTTCTAAGGGGAGTTTATCTTGTTCTGAATGAGAAGACAATTTTCTTTCAAGGGGAAATGAACAAGCTTATGATCGATTTGTTCAAGCTAAGATTACTCCTTCTCATCTTCTTATTCAAGAAGATATAAATTATCTGATTATGCACCTTTTTAACTCCACTCAGTTTTTATTCATTCTCACTTTGATCTATACTTTTAATTCTGATACCTTTTATTATTTTCTCACCAATTTAAGAATGAGAGAAAACAACACCATTATGTCCTCTTATGTCTTTCATCAATATGTTGAAATCACTAAAGAGGATTTTGAGACCTTTTTATGTCTTATAATTGAAGGAATTAGGACTCATTCAATGGCTTTTAGAAGTGATTTTGATTGGACTGTTGTTAATCAAACTCTTAGGGGAACACCTTCAATCCAACACTTACCCCTTATTTAGACTTTGAATCAAAATGCAAGGATCATCTATCATGTCTTAAGAACCTCTATTATCCCTAAAGCTGGTGATCGAATTAATATAACTCCTTTGCTTAGCATAGTCACATACTATATCATGTCAAACGCTCTATTTGATGAAGCCTAGTTGATTTTGGACTACATTCATAATCTTCCTGACATTAGACTCCCTACCACTAGAAGGAAGAATAATGTGGCTTTAGGACATTTGATTGCCTATATTCTTGCAAAGAAATACAATCTTATCCATCCTGATCTTCCAAATAATCTGCCTTGTTATTTTATCAATGCTTCATTTTATATTCTTTCCCATCCGGATCAAGGGGATGAGGGAGAAGAATTTGATGAAGAAGGAGGACCTGCACGAGCTCCTGCACCTGCTCTTGGACCTGAGCATCATTTCTATCAAAAAATGGTCTAAAGATTTAATTATCTTGAGTCTCATTTTGATCAACGATTTACATTGAGACTCATTTAGACCAGCAGGACTATCGATATAATAAAGATATGGACTGGGTTAGAGGACAATTTGATTCACTCATCACTCAAGTAGTTACCATCAACAACTACTTTACTCAATTCTATCCTCCATAACCTCCTCCAGATCAGGATTCCCCAGAGTATTAGTTTGTTTATTACTATTATATCTTTTGATTTTTTTTTTTGCTTTTAAATGATGTTGCATTTAGTTGTTTTTGTTATGGATCAGTTGTATTTGCTTTCTGTGTGAATCTGTATTACTTTAATTTAAAAAAATCTTTCTATGAAAGATTGTATGTTCTATTGGCTAATCTCAAAATGTTGATCTAAGGGATAAAATTTTTATTTTTGCATTACAATGTTATTTCCTTAGAATTTTTTTTATTACTCAAACTTTAAATCAAATTATAAATTAGACTTAGATAAGAAGATCATCTTCATATTCTAATAGATCTTTATCTTATAATTATAACTGTTGCAAAGAGAATGACTTATTTTATATTTTCTTGTTCAATGTGTTGATTTTATTCTTCTTAATTGGGTTTTAGTTTTGTGGTTTAATCTTCCTTATACGAGAAAGTCTCTTTTGTCCAGAAGATAATCACATAAGCTAAGATTTGCTGATTTAGGTTGAGGAAAGAACAAAATGTCAGAAGATGCACAAAGTGTGCCAAATTTAAAAAGAGGCATAAAATTAGCCCAACATAAAAAGATGTGCAATGTTCGCCAAGCAAAATTCTCAATTCTTGTTAATAAAGAGGCATAAAATGAGCTCAAACTATATTTAGTTCTTTCCTCTATATCTATAATTCTTAGAAAAATTCAAGCATTAAATAATAATTTCAACTATTGAATTTGAAATTATTTGATTTTTATTTGTTAATTTTTGCAATAATTATTCTATTTAATATTTCTTCTTTCTAGAACAAATATAGAACCTGGTCAACTATTCTTATCTTATTTGTTCTTTGATTTAAACTATGAGTTCTTGCATCAGGAATTTAATGTTATGTTTGCAAAATATTAACATTTTTTTTCCAATTATCAACTTTTAGATTTGTCCATAGTATCTTACAGTTTTTTTGGTATTCAATATTTCTTATTTTTGTTTTCACCTCTCTTTTTGCTGATGTCAAAAGGGGGAGGTAGTTTAGTGTTTGTTTGAATTGAAATGTTTAAAGTTTTTTTTGTTTGAATTGTACTTGTGTTTATCTTCTGTACATTTATACTATTTGTGTCTTCTGTACTCCTGTACTATTTGTGTTTTAATTTTATGTGTGTTTCATAAAAAATAAATATATAAATAAAATTCATTATCCCCATATTTTTTATTTTATTATTTATTGAGGGGGAGCTTAGGAAAAAAAACTTTAAATTATAATTCAAATAATAATTATTTTTATCATCATAAAAAAGGAGAAGATTGTTGCAACTCAGGAATTAAAAATGTGATTTTTTTATAATAACAAAATATTATTTTTCTCATTTTATTATTTCTCCTAGCATATATTGGATATGTCTATGTGTTTTTGTGTACTAATATTTCAGGAAAATCATATACTACTTTAGATTGCTGAAGACTTCAATACAAATTAGAATAGGATTTCATGTAATAGAGTCTGTACATCTCTATTTTTTATTTCTTGAGTCTGAGTAAGTGTGATTGTAATTGGGTAATCGTGCACACACATAGCGGGAGAGAGTTAAAGCTTAAACTTTTTAAACTAATCGTACTATATGATTTGACATTGATTTCCTCTAGAATGTAGTTTCTCAAATCTGGGCTTGAATTTTTTGAACTATTCATACTGCACGATGTTAGTTTATACAGACGATTAACAGAGTACAAAATTGGGTTCATCCAAGATCGTACTAAATGAAGCCCTAAATTATGAATTATTTGTACTGTATGATGAAAGTTCGTACACATGATTTATAGAGTATAAAATAAGGTTCATACCAGATTGTACCAAACAAACATCCTAATTTTTTGAACTATTCATATAGTACGATATGAAATCATATAGACGACTAATAAGGTATGAAATTGAGTTTGTACTAGATCACACCAAACAAAGCCTTAATTTTGAACTATTTATATAGAACGATCCACGATCGTACGGTACTATTGTAGGATGGTTCTCTTGTAATTTTTAGTTTTTGAATGATTTTTTATGTGTTTTTTATATAAAGAGTCCTAAAAACTATCACTAGAGACCTTTGCTGCGAATTTCTCTTGAGAGTGACCATTGAGTGTGAGTGTTTGGGAGAGATTATAAGAGTGAAGTGTGAGAGATCAAGTGAGAGGGAGTTATGAGGGATTCACAAGGTTGCCCATAGCGAGGATATCTTTGTCTTCTTCAAGTTTCTACCCATCTCCTCGAAGGCTCTTGAGAGAAGATCTTCAATATTGTGTCTAGGTTCTCTACCTTCATCAGGAGGGTGCAAAAGGATGACTAGGTTCTCTTCCTTCACCACGAGGATGAAAAAGGATGATGGTTCCCTTCTTTCACTAGGAGGGTGAAAAAGGATGATAGCTCTTTGCCTTCACTAGGAGAGTAAAAAAGGATAATGGTTCTCTGTCGCACCAGGTTGGTGGAAGAGAGTTTGTAAAGGCCTCTTCATCTTACTGTGGGGGCAAAAGGAGAGTTACTTGTGTTTAGTGTAATACTTGGAGAAGGAGTCTCCAAGGAGTGGATGTAGGTCAAGTTTGGACCGAATCACTATAAAATTTAGCGTTCTTCTATTCTTTTCAATTTTTTCGCATTTTTATTTTTTGCACTTTAAATTTTTGTGGTTGAAAAATCCTTTGTGTTAATCATATCTAAACAACTACATATTTTAAGATCAGTGATTTAATTATCTAAGAGATTCAAAAAGGTTTTAAAAAATCCAAGAATTTTTTGGTTAGCCAATTCACCCCCCTCTTGGTTAGCCTTGGGAAAGTTCTATAAGGTCTAACAACCTACATGAACTTTCACACTTTCCTTAACATTTGCTCAGCTCTTTGTTATTTTAATTGGTTAACTTTGTTATCATGCTTTTCAATTTTAATACATTTGGAGATTTGTGCATTTTCAGCTTTTTGGTGATCTATTATTTATTCTACTATTCAGTAATATATTGATTCACATGCACTATATTCCTTCCTTTCAATACTTTCTTATTTGTAGGGAATTCTTGAAATTCTACTATTAATGAGGTGTGGGCATTTAGGCTGGGAATATTTTTTGAACTGTGTTATGAATTTCATATAGTTGTGTTATTGTTGGCCTTTATCAAGTTTCTAGACACCCCATTGAAGTTTTATTGCTATAGATTTTCTCCTCTTACTATTTTACTAGCAAATATAATTATTTAGGATTTGTTTTGTTGGTTGCTTGAGAGGTTATATCTACCACCATGTGTTTGTCTATGAGAATTGGCATGTATGACCAACCAATGAAGGGAAGTTCTTAAGAACTAGTTGTGAATTCTTATGAGTAAATGGCTAGTCTCTTAGATGAATGTGGCTGTGAGATAGAATTGAGTTTCATTAGTGTAATCATGCCTATAAGCTTTATAGATATGTGCATCCTATAACTTGATTTGGGATATCTACAAGAGGCAGGTGACCTTCATTATAAATAACTATTATAGAAGAGCAAATTTTCTTGGGGCTAGTGATGGAGAACTACTTGGGCAAATTCTTTTGGCGAGCCTGTTGAGGATGAGTGCCTCTTTAATTTGAACCCCTAGGAGTAAGATTGTACATCACGAGCTCTATTGTGGTGGGTTTCTACTAGCTCAATAGTTGATACTAAAGATTATCCTGTAGGGTGAGACTTCCTCTGGGCTAACATTTGAAAGTTCATTAGGGGTATTAAGCCCTTATGAATAAGCCTGAGGCTAACCAAGAGGGGGGGGGGGGGGGGGGGATGAATTGGTTATTTTAAAATTTTATGAGAAAAAATGATTTAGAAAATCTTTTTGAATATTTTAAAATATTTACAATTTCACGATGATGTACAGATGTTCAACAATTATAAAATAATAACCACAATCACACAATCATCAATAGAAAAATAAGTGCAGAAAATAATCAGAAAGAACATACCAAATTTTATAGTGGTTCGAGCAACTTGACCTACGTCCACTCCCCGGAGCCTCCCCTCTGGGTATTGCACTAACACTAAGTGACTCTCCTTCTGCTCCCACAGCAAGGTGGAGAAGCCTGTACAAAACACCTTTCCACCAACTCGGTGAGACAGAGAACCCGGACTCCTTTTACTTCCTCCTGAAGAAGGCAGAGAACCTGGACTCCTTTCACTTCCTCTTGAAGTAAGCATAGAACCTTGATCTTCTTGCAGATGATCCTTCCACAGAGACACCAAGGATAAGAGATGACGACCGAATAAGATGACTCAGATCCTTGCTTGGAGCAACCGTTGTGAACCCCTCACAAACTCTCCCTCACAAGATCTTCTCTCTCTCTCCCAATCTCTCTCTCTCTCTCCTTCTCAAGTCTCTCACAGGAAAGGACAGTGATAAAAGATCTCAATGATAGAAGATAAGAGATCTTAAATAGTAGGGCTCAAAAATTACCTTAAAATTCAACTGGTCGTCAAAGATTGTCCAGGATGATCAGTAGATCATCCTGTACGATCAGTGTAAATTAGACCCTTTTGGCCTGGACGATCTGGTTCTTCTAAAAGATTAGAAGATAAATTCAGTTCATATCATCCAGGATGATTTTACGATTGTCCTGGATGATTAGTTCAAACCAGGAATATTGTCCAGAAGACAGCTTGGGACGTCCAGGAGAAAAGCCTGGACGATTTGAAGAAAATGACTTCATCATCCAGGATAATACGTATATCATCCGATACGATTAGTTCAAAAAGACCAAAATCGTCCAGCAGATTCCTCAGGTCGTACAGCCAAACCATGCTAGACGATTACTAAAAGACCTAATCGTCCAGGATGATATTTATATCATCCCGTATGATTAGTTTAAAATTTAGAATATCATCTAGAGGATTGTTCAGGTCATCCAGGTGAAATGCCCTGGACGGATAAAATTTCTAATTGATTATCCAGGATAATATTGCGATCGTCCAGGATGATATGATTGAATCACTCAAACCTTAATTACTTTCCTTAATCACCAGACTAATTTAGGCATGATTGTAATGGATCGTCCAGGATGATACATGTATCATCCGAGATGATTAGACCAAATCTCTAAAAATAAAAACTTGCCTAACTTAATCTAGCGATTGAGAATTTTTGATTTGAGCATATCATCCTGTATGATGGGTGTATCGTCCAGGATGATATGCTTAATCAGACTGACTTAGCATGGTCACCCTAAATAGGGTTTCAATTTTCAATGGATCGTCAAGAATGATGTGAATATCGTCTAGGATGATTTGAAAAAAATTTGAACAGAAACTCTAACTCACTAAAACTCTCCCCCTGAGTGTGTGTGTGTAAGGTCACTTAGCTTGGGGATCCGTTACATTACGCTTGACTCAAAAAAGATGAAAAATTACATTGCACCTGAAAACACTAATGGACTGACTCGATCTTGAGCTGGCTTTAATTATAATTGATCTTATGTACCTAAAATGTTAAACACTTAAACAGAAATGAAAAGATTTGCTATCATCAAAATCATAGTCCTTGAATCCAGATTCATAACAATCTCCCCTTTTTGATGATGACAAACATCTGTTAGTAATTCCAAAATTAGTAAATAACTATTATGAATAATTATGATCCAAATCCAAAACACTGATCATTTGAATATTGATAATTTACAGTACTAAACTAAATTGAACCTAACATTTACAATGACCCACAACATAAATTACTCTCCCTTTTAACATCTCAAAAAGAAAAAAAAATATAACATAAATACAGAAGAAAAAAAGAAAATTGTACAAAAAATAACATAAAACATCAGCAAAAATAGACAAACTAGTAGAAAGGGGGATCCTGATCAGATGGAGGAGGAGGTGGTGGCTAAAATAAGCTATAAAGAGTGGCAAACTGCTCTCCAAACCAGGCCATGTCATAGTCGTGCTACTGCTGCTGGGCTACATAGGCATTGAAGCGATTGACATCCTCAGCATGCTGCTGCTCCTGGGCAACGACATAGGAGTCAAAGCATACCTCCCACTGGTCAAACCAGTGCACCAAGTGACCAAGAGGTGACTCTATATGGAGAGGAGTAGGTACAGCAGGTACAGGAGCAGCTTCTTCCTCTTCTCCCTCAACATCCGTGCTGGGCTCCGGATGAAGATGCGTACTGTAAAGAACATGGAAGGAGTTGTTGGAGTAGAAGGAAGGATTGATATCAGCTAGAACCAAATATTACAGATTATACTTCATTTCGAGAGCATAGGCAATGATGTATTCTAAGGCTAGATTTGGGTGTCTCGTGTGGCCCGGATCCCTAATGCTAGTGAGGTGTTCGATGTAGTGAAAGATGAGGTCAGTTGCATTGAAGTCATGATGGGCCATAATGTAATAGGTAGTCATAGAGAGCAAGGGGGTAATGTGAATGCGGTCTCCAGCATTTGGAATGATGGAGGAGTGAAGGACATGTTGGATTGTCCTTGCATCCTTGACTAGGGAAGAACAAGCATTGGCGTGGTAAGGGGCATTGGTGTTTCTAAGAAAATAATTGGTGACACTCCAGTTAAAATCAGGATCAAAGTACAAAAGATGAAGTTTATCACCAGTAATTGAAAGTTAAAGAATATCATAAAAATCTTGGGTTGTTAGTTCGATAGGATGGCTGTTAGCATAGGAGTGAAGAGCGGAGTAAGTAGAGTCGATGCGAAGATTTGCAAAAAAAATGCAGAGAAGCTCAAAGTTAAATGGAAAAGCAAGAGTCAGAATGAAGGTGAGGGAAGTGTGGGTGAAAAGGTTAAGTACTGAATACGTGAGGATGCGGGGGTTAATAATTTTGGATTACATGATCCCCATATCAAGGTGGCACAAGAAGGCAGCCTGATCGGCTACTTTAAGAAAGCGGGGATTGACACTTCCCTGGGAGGAACTAGCACCCTGATGCCTAGATCGTTTGCCACCAGCCATTAGAATATGATTGGATTAAGGATTGAAAGTAGAATGATGAAAAATGGTAAAGAAAATGGCTATTTAAATAAAATTCATCCAGATCGTCCATGACAATCACAGGATCGTCCACGATGATAGGAGTAATAATGGCGTCTAGGATGATTGGTCAAAAAGGCAGTCAGATCGTCCAGGATGATCAGATATCATCCAGGATGATTAAACACAGATGATCGTCCTGAGGAGACAGGATGGACGACTTTTGACTAAAGGTATCGTCCAAGACGATTTGGTGCATCATCTTGGATAATATATAATAAATGAATCGGCCGGGCTGAATTTGAATTGTCTAGCTTCTGCCACGTGGATCGTTCAGGATGATGAGGTGGATCGTCCAGGACGATCACCAATTATTGGTGCAGATCAACCGTTGGATCAAGATAGGGATGATTTGATTAGATCCTCCAAGATGATGTATGGATCTTCCAGGACGATGTGACTAAAAAATTAAAAAATGATGAAGGATGGAGAGGAATGACCAGGGATCCCAAAACACAAAAAAAGAAAAAATCAAAATCAAATCAAATCAAGAAAAAATAGAAACGCAAAAATAATATTAAAAAAAACTTTTTTTTTATTTGATTAGCTCTAATAATTAGAAATTTTTCTTGAGTTTCAATTCAAAAGCCAATAAGAAGAAAATCGATGACACTGAATCCAGAAAGTTGGAAAATTAATTTTCGTAACTCCTACCTCGGACACCCTACAAATTCAAATTCCTTTCAAACAAAAGTCTAGTTCAGAAGAAAAGAAATTAGATTTGAAAAGAGATCCTTTCAAGCCTCGTTCTAGAAAAATATCTGATAAAATAGTTTTGCAAGTAAGGAATCAGAAATCATAATTTTTCATCTCAAACTTTTGAAAGTATGAAGTGGCATATGAATTTCTCTAAGATATTGAAAGACCCGAAAGGAAAGAAAGCATTTCTTTGTGGGCTCATTTTGTGCCTGCTTTTCAATTTATTTGACGCTCTTTGCACATCTTTTGATTTTTGATACATTTTGTGTATCTTTTTAATTTGGCGACATTGTGTATCTTTTCAGCTTTGGGTTTATTTTATGTCTCTTTTTTTTCTTTTGCAAGTTTGCTTCCTTTTATAATCCCTAAATAATCTCAGTTGTGGAATTACCTTGCAGACATAAGAGTAGAGAAAACTCACTCTCTTCAATAAAGAGGATTAACTCACAGAATAAAATCATACTCCACATGATGAGTGCAATCACCTGATTAAGAAAAGTATGATAATGATTCAAAGCTTTGAAAATACTATTCATATGAGGTAGATTACGGTAGGAAGATAAAATAGATCTCTATTTCAAAAATCAACTTTTTAATTTTGAAGAAGATTTTTATCCAAAAGAAATAATACACCATTAAAGGAGTTAAAGGAAGAGAAACAATCATCAATATTTCTTCCCTTTAATAGATTCAGATGTGTCAATCACTGCTTACAAGCTTCCAAACAAAAATAAGGCAAAACTCTCAGTCAAAAATCCAGTTTATTAGTAGTAGTAAATAGTGATCTGATTCCGAAAAAAAAATAAACAGTAAATAAAAAGAAGAAAAACAAACACATGAAAATCAACAAACAAAAATTAGCAGGAAAACAAACGATCTAAAGAGAAACAAATAATCAAATCATACAAAAAACTAAAAGAAAATTGAAAAATATAAAAATTTAGAAATCAGTAATCATCAGATTCATGCATTTATGTCAATCACACCGAATCTGGTCCTTCAAATGCTAAATGAGTCAAAGGCCAGTGGTTTGGTAAAGATGTCAGCCAGTTGGTTTTCAGTTGTTACGTAGTGTAGCTCAATGTCCCCTTTCGTAACATGGTCCCTAATAAAGTGATGCCTTATGTCAATGTGTTTGGTTCTTGAATGTTGGATAGGATTCTTAGAGATGTAGATGGCACTAGTGTTATCACATAAAACTAAAATTGTGTCAATAGGTAATCCTAAATCCAGAACTTATTGCTTCAACCAAAGGGCTTGGGCCACACAACTTCGTAAGGTAATATACTCAGCTTCAGTAGTGAAAAGTGCTACAAATTTTTATTTTCTATTGAATCAGGAGACTAAAGACTATCCTATGAATTGGCATGTTCTTGAAGTACTCTTTCTATCAACCCTACACCCTACAAAATCAGAATCAAAATATCCAATAATCTCAAAAGAAGTGCTAGGATACCAGATTCCTAAGGTTAGGGTCCCTAAGAGATATCTGAGGATTCTCTTAACTGCAGTTAGGTGGGATTCCTTAGGATCAGCTTGAAACCTAGCACAAAGATAAACACTAAACATGATATCAGGCTGGCTAGCAGTCAGGTAAAGCAATGATCTAATTATTCCTTTAAACTTTTTCTGATCAATAGATTTTCCATTTGGATCCTTGTCTAACTGGACAGTAGAACTCATGGAAGTGTTTATTGGCTTGGCTTTATCCATTTTATATTTCTTTAAGATGTCCTTAATATACTTTGATTGATTGATAAAAGTTTCAGCATCCATTTGCCTTATACTAGACCCCAAAAAGCAGGATAATTCTACCATCATAATTATTTCAAACTCCTTACTCATTATTTTAGAAAAATTATCACATAGGTTTTTATCAAAAGATCCAAAAAGTATATCATCAATATAGATCTAGACAATGAGTAAATCATCCCCTACTTTTCTCAGAAAAAGGGTGGTTTCTACGCTCCCCTTAACAAACTCTCTTTCTAATAGGAATGTGCTAAGCCTCTCATACCAAGCTATGAGTGCCTGTTTCAATCCATATAAGGTCTTTTTAATTTATAAACATGATTAGGATATTAGAAACTCTCAAAACCTGGGGGTTGCTCTACAAAGACATCTTCTTTTATTACCCCATTTAAAAAGGCACTCTTGACATCTATTTGAAAAAGCTTAAATCTCTTATAACAGGCAAAGGCTAGTAGCACCCTACTGGCTTCCAATCTAGCTACATGGGCAAAGGTCTCCTCAAAATCAATCCCTTCTATTTGGTTGTACCCCTTTGCCACCAATCTTGCCTTATTCCTAACCACCACACCAAAATTATTCATTTTATTCTTAAAGACCCACTTGGTTCCCATAACACTTTGATTCTTAGGTCTTTCTACTAACTCCCAAACATCATTTCTTACTTGGTTTAATTCCTCTTGCATAGCTAAGATCCAAAATTCATCAGAAAGGGTTTGATTGATGTTGGTGGGTTCAGTCATTGAGATAAAGGCATAATGGTTTACTTTCTTTCTAAGTCCATGCCTAGTTCTAACACCTTTAGAAGGGTCTCCTGAGATCAGTTCTTTAGGATGACTCAAAAAATATCTCCAATCTTTAGGCAAAATATTTTCAGGTTCTACCCTTTCCTCTAGATTTGCATTTTCAACTCCATGGGTAATCTCTCCTACCTCTTCTTCTTCCTCAACTCTAGACTCCTTAGGATTAGATTCATCAAACACCACATAAGTAGTTTCCTCCACCACCAAAGTCCTCTTGTTAAATACCCTGAAGGATTTCCCCACACTTAAATATCCTAGGAACACTCATTCATCAGATTTTGGGTCAAATTTTCCTAATGATGATTTCCCATTGTTAAGAATGAATACCTTATAGCCAAAGACATGGAGGTGGGACAGGTTTGGAGTTTTACTCTTAATGATCTCATAGGATGTCTTATTCAGATTAGATCTAACATTCACCATATTCAACATATAATAGGCTGTGTTCACCGCTTCTGCCCAAAAATATTTTGGAAGTGAATACTCAGCAAGCATGGCTCTAGCGGCTTCCACTAAGATTCTATTCTTCTATTCAACTACCCCGTTATGCTGAGGGATTCTAGGAGCTGAAAAGTTGTGGCTAATCCCTTGCTCCTCACAGAAGGTTCCAAATTTCTCATTTTCAAACTCTCCACCATGATCATTATGGATGGTCAAAATCTCACAACCTAACTTCTTTTGAATCCAAGTGGAGAAAGATTTAAATTTATCAAATGACTCAGATTTATGTGACATAAATCTAATCCAAGTGAACCTTGAGTAATCATCGACAATCACAAATCCATAGACATTTCCCCCTAAGCTGGCACTGCTAATGGGTCCAAAGAGATTCATGTGAAGGACTTCTAAAGGTCTAGAGGTGCTAATGTTATTAATGGAGTGGAAAGAGGATTGGACTTACTTTCCTAGCTGACAGGCATCACACAGGTGGTCCTTAGTGAACTTAAGCTTGGGGACACCTCTAATTAAGTCTTTTTTGGTGACTCTTTTAAGGGTTTTCATGCTAGTATGACATAATCTCTTGTGCCAGAACCAATAAAGGGGTGCTTTCTTTTCTCTTTGGATTCTCAAAGTATCCTAATTTTTTTTTTTTGAAGAGAATGCATAATACAATTTATTAATAGAAGCAACAAATTACAACCAGCACATTCCTCCTTTAACATACTAACAAAAGAAGGAGGAATATTATTGAGACTAAAATCCTCCCAAAAGAAATATGAAACAAGAGCTAAGTTAGCACAAAAATTAGCTAACCTATTACATTCCCTATAAGAAAAACTAAATAAAACTTGCTTAAAATCATAAAGGAATCCTAAATCCTTCGGATTGAGGAAATTATTTTTATCCATAGCCTTATTCATGAACCTTTGAAAAGAACTAATAACATTAAAGTTGTCTCCTTCTATAACAATTCCATTTGCATCAAACATCCAATCTTTCATATAGTTCCATAATGCGAGAATTGAGCCAATGTCCACTTGTGAGCAGTCCCAATGTATGGAACTAAAACCAAAAGTACATAAAAATCTACCTTTACAATCTCTAAAGAGGCCACCTACTCCAGCTTTATTATTGTTAATTAAGGTAGCATCCATATTTACCTTTATCCATCCAGGAGGGGGAGGACGCCAAGAAGGTCGAGACAACTTGCACAGCTGATTAGCATCCCAATTCTCCCAAATAGAATTAGTACAGAACAAAGATACCACATGGCTAAAAGCATTAGCTGTTATATGAGTAGAAGAATCATCAATTTCGCCATGCCTAATCATACCTCTGCCCTTCCAACCAAAAAAAACCATAGAGCAATAAAGATTTCCAATAAATGGATTAGTAGTAGCAAGTTTCTTCAATGAACTAAGACACTGTAAATTTTTTAGATGTCAGCATAGAACAGCCCCATTTGAATAGAATATCCAGCACTTGAGAAATTTTAACACACTTAACAGCAATATGTTCACAATCTTCATCTGCATCACAATCTCTTGGGCATCCAGCAAAAGCATACAACCTTCTTTATACAAGGAAATGATTTGGCGGGATAGCATTTAAACACAATCACCACCAAAATAAATCAATACGAGGTCTCAAATTCAGCTTCTTCATCCCACTCTAGCTATCATCTCCCATACAATCCTCATAAGTTTTTTTCCAAAGCTAATGTTGCAATTGATTTACCCGAACACTTGTATAGCAGCTCCATCTGATCTCCATTGAAAAAATAAATAGGAATAGATAAAATCAAATCCACCAGGCTCTGTCCAAAAGATTGCTTCAGTTTCACAACATTCCAGCTACCTTCAATTATAAAAATAGAGAGCGCATACGTATCTTCTCCCAAATTAGAGACAAAGGTTGGCCATTTTTTGATACTCTTGTCCAGTATCCAAACATCTTTAATTGTATCAATTTCATCACAAGTAGAAACCTTCCATCTCACAATTGAATGAAGGAATTTTGCTCCATTCCGCATAATCTTCCAAGTGGTTGAAGAATTACTCCTATAATCCCCACTCCAAACATCATTACCGTATTTAGACCTTAAAGTTCTGTTGAGAAGAGACTAAGGATTAGAAATGAAACTCCAAACAAATATGGACCTTAAAGGACCAGCTTTCTCCACAATTGAATGTAGTCCATGACCTCCGTTACTTCTCGGCCTACATAAGACCTCCCGAGCAACAAAATGAAGACCATTAGAAGATTTATTCTTACGCCAAATGAAACTCCTACACATCTTCTCAAGCTCCTTCAAAACCCCCAAAGGAACTAGAGAATGAGTTACCAAAAAGATCATAAGGGAAAGGAAAGATGACTTAAGTAAAAGTAACTTCTCAGCAATAGAGATAAACTTATTCCCCCAAACACTCAATCTACAAGAAGCCTTCTCAATAAGATTTTGAAACAAGTAAAAACCAGCCTTCTTAACACCATTTTGATTCCTAAATATTCCATTTCATTCACCTTAAAACCCAATAATCTGGAAAGAGACCTTACTCTCCTCCTCTTTACCAACTTCCCAAAGAGTATTGAAGATTTCACCACATTAATCTTCTGACCAGTCCAGCCACAGTACGTACCAAGAATGCTCTTTATCTTCTTCAAGCTCTTGTGATTTGCCTCAGATAAAATGACAATATCATCTGCATACAATAAATGAGAAATCCTAGGAGTAGTTGGCGCAACCTTGATACCAACATTCCCAATTTTTGAGCAAACGCCTCCGATAGTGGTTGAGAGCATAGGATAAATAGGCAAGGGGATAAAGGGCACCCTTGCCTAAACCCACTTTTAGCCTCAATCCAATCAGAATTAAAACCATTAACCATAATAGAGAACTTAGGACTAACCACACACTCCATAATAAGATTAGAGAACCTCCTAAGAAACCCAAAGCAATCCAGAACTTGATTGAGAGTGGACCAGCACATACTATCATATGCTTGTTCCATATCAATCTTAATAGCCATCAGGCCCTTTCTAGATTTAGGAAATCTAAACTTGCTAAATAATTCATGGGCCAATAAAATCTAATCTAACAAAGATCTCCCTTTAACAAAAGCATATTGAACCTTCGAAATGATACTTGGGAAAAGGAGATGCATCTTATTTAATAACAATCTAGCCACAATTTTGTAAATAGAATTGCAAAGACTAATAGGATGATAGTTAGAAGGATATAAAGGACTCTTCACTTTAGGGATTAACACCACATTAGTCTCCTTACACTGAGGATAGAGTTTCCCATACTTAATGAATGAGCTAATCGCCATCCATACTTCCTCCTTGATAAAGGACCAATAAGCTTTAATGAAGGAATAAGCAATTCCATCCATACCAGGAGATTTATTAGTCTTCAATTGTTTTATAACAACCTCCAATTCATCTCTAAAAAACTCCTTTTCCAGCAAAGCACAATCAGCAGCTTGAAGTGTCGACGGTGAAGGCCATCCTCCTAGATTACATGAACGATCCTTCCATTTATCTTTAAAAAAATCAACAAAAACACCTTCCATTTTTCCTTGGTCTACAACCAAATTCCCATTCAAATCTTTCACTTGACTAATCCAATTTCCATTTCGTCTAGCTGTAGCATAAGAGTGAAAGAATTTAGAGTTTGAATCACCTTCTTTCAACCATTGGACTTTAGCTCTCTGATTACACCAAGTACAGAGACGAGTAAGGGTAGCATTGAGCTCCATAACCTTTGACCATAAGAGAAACAATTTCTGATCCGAAAGACCACCAGAAGTAGCTTCCTCTTCTTGTAACTCCAAAACTTCTTTTTTTAGTTCTTCTTTCAAATTTTGTAGATTTTTATGTTTAGCTTTGCTCCAAAAGAACAAAGCCTTCAACGCCCTCTTGAACTTCCTATTCAAACCCTCAACAACATCCCCCTTCATAGCTTTCTTCCAAGAATGATAAATAATAGAAAAGGAGGCTGGATATGTAACCCAAACATCTTCAAACATCATCTTCCTGCACTTATGAAAATTTGAAGAAAAAATTTTCAGCATAATAGGGCAGTGGTCTGAAGCTAATCTTGCCAAATGCCTCACCACAGCCAACTTAACTTCCCTTAGCGCATCGGAGTAAATAATATAACGGTCCAATTTCTCCAAAATATGTGCTTTTCCTTTTTTGTTATTACACCAAGTATACTTCGGCCTACCGTTCCAACCTCATGAAAATCAAAATTCCTTATAAATGTAAGCATATCTTGAGGACCTTGAGAAAGGATGAACTTCTTACCACCTCTTTTATCATCTTGAGACAACAAATAATTAAAGTCGCCTCCAATAATAGTAGGAACCTTTCCACATGATATCGCCTCCAACCCTCTCCTCTTGTAACAATCAGTACTAACATAAACCCTGGCTACCAACCACAAACCCTTATTCACAATATTAAGTTCACCCACAACTAGTTGAGAAGATGCTTCTATGACTGAAAAAGAAGCCATATCCGATCTCCAACAAACCATAATTCCCCAAGATAAACCATCCGTAGGATAGAGGAAAAACTCCCACTTATCACCAATAAACCTCTTGAACTCAACCTTGTTCATAAAGGAAATTTTTGTTTCAACCAACCCAACGAAAAAAGACCCATGATCCTTCACAATCTCCTTCAGATATCGAGAGGCCTCACTCTTCCTAGCCCCCCTACAATTCCAAAATATAATGGAACTCATTCGGATTTGAAGGTGGAATTAGACCCACCGCCCTTTCTATTCGAAACATCTCCTCTTCTAGCACGACCAGGCACACTCACTGTATCGAGTGAATTGAGTTCTTTCTGATGTTTAAACTTTGACACCCCTGAATTGCAACTCTCCAATCTAACAGCAGGACCAGCAGCTCCTTCCACTTCCTCAACCACTTCACCATCTTCTCTATCATGAACTTTTGAACCATCATACTCACCTTCAATTTAATATGTTCATCCTCCACAACATTATGAAGGACTGAAAACATATTAACATCAGGATGCATCAACAAATTCGTAGATAAGAAGTCCTTACCAACAAGAGGTTGACCAAGATCCTTCATATCTTCAACAACATCACTACCAAGATTCTTCAAGATAATTTCAGCAACACTATCAGAAACAGCAACACCATCATCTAGATCTGCAACTCACAGTCCTTCATTTTCTAGCAACTCTTCCCTCTAGGACACATGATTATCATGTGACACATCCAACTCCTCATTAACTGCTTCCACAGCTTCTTCACTACCAATCCAACTCCACTCCCAGGAATTTGCTGAAGTTTCTTAGTAAAAACTGTAGCAGATTTAGTAGGAACAACTTCCTTCTGATATCTTATCCAATTGGCTGAAAAATTCCTTCTTCTACCATAATTTACATGAATCCACGGCCCATACGCAGCTCCTTTCTCCTGCTCCGACGTCTTAGGCTTTTCAACAGTATCAACTTTTGATGAAGAATCGACCAGCTGATCATTAGCACCAAAATTTTTTCCCACCACACAATCATTGATCAAATGACCAATCCTCCCACAATTAAAACAAAATTTAGAAATTTTCTCATATTCCAACTTTTGAAAAAAAATGGCCATTAGAACCCTCCACCTAGACACCCATAGGGAGCTGTTCATCCAGAGCAACACGTACACAAACTCTTGCATACTTGCTTCTACTCCACTGAAACATATTACCATCAATCCAAAGAGGATGCCCAATTCTAGACATAATCCTTGAGACATTAATCTCATCCCAACACACCAGGGGTAGATGAGGCATCCTTACCCACACAGGAGACGTCAAACCTTTCAACGAGGTCAGAGAAAACTCAGGAGTCCACTTCTCTAATCCCATAATATGTCCTTTAACAAACCACAATCCTCCTAATAGAACATTATCTAAAGCCTCAGTCAAAAAGAAAGAACATAACACCCACCCTAACCCCAAAATGGTTAGCTGGAAATTCCTAAATTGCGACCATTGGCGACGTAATTCATCTGCGATCACTTACACTGGAATGTTATCTCCAAAAACCTTCACTACTATACAAAGTTGTAATTTGTCTAAATTTGACTTCACACTTGGCTCATGCAGTCTAACAGCATGCCCATCTTCTAATAGAATAATATTATCCTTAATAAAATTAATCCTAATATTAGGACGCCTCTTCCAAGGATTACCAACAACATCATCATTATTCATCTCATTACATAGAGTATTCTTATCACCACATAATTCTTCTTGGACATTACCATAATCAGTTGAATGACCATTCACCAAATTATCAGAAGAAGAGTTTTCCTTATAACTCACATTAGAAAATCTATTCACAAAAAGCTTCATGCCAGACAAAGAGGATGCCTCAAAATCATTATTTTTCTTCAAAGAAGAATGAATACCAGAAGTTCGTGGAGTCTTGTCACCAGAAGCAACATCAACTTGTTTACCTTTCCCAACAAAAGAAGAAAAAGGTTTTGAAACCACAGTAGAAGGTTCACGGTAATCAATGGTCCAGCCTTGGAAGACAAAAATGGGCCATATTGTAAGGAAAATTGCAACCCAGCACCATCGGTAGCAGGAGACGAATGATCGAAAGTTCTCCGGTGACTGGAAGTTCTCCGATGATCGGAATCGGCCGCCGATTGAACTCCCGCCATCAGCGAAGGACCCACCAAAAAAAGTGGGGCGAACAAAATTTGAAAAAATGGGACTTTCTCTCTCAAGAAAAAATGGGACTTTTTTTATTTAGAATGAATTCAAGATATTTAATATTTTACATAAAATCAAAGTATCCTAATCTGAATCTCAAAATGAAGAGAAACTCTCCCCTATGGGATGTTACCCTTCTCTTTGGATTTCAAGATGGATATCTAATATCCCACTCAAAACTTAACTTTGACATTACAACTCAATTATAATCAAATTATATAAACATGAAATTAAAATTTAGACTCAAGTACTACCTGTAAGGTTATCCTAAGCAATTATATTTAAAATTAACATCCCAAGCAGTTATATATTAAAATTCTCAAATCACAGCCATGCTTGATCATGCACTTTTAATTTTAAAGAGGAACTTAGCATTTATAGCACCTATAGAAAATTTATTATTTTTAAAGCTTTTAATTTTGCCCCCTTTATTTTTATAGTCCTGTATGAGTATGACCACCTGCAAAAGATTATATTAGTATCCAAATCATTCATAACCTAGGAGTAACTTAATGTCCATCAAATCAATTCACAGATTACATAAAATTTAAATAAATAAGCATATCAAGCGGTTGTATCAACCAACATGTAGTGAAAAATTTAAAAAACTTGGCACACAATAATAGGAAAGTAAAACACCGACCTAGCCTAAAACTATAATTGGTTGTCCTAGCAAACCATCTAAAATGTGTGAAGTAGGTTGTATAGTTTGGATATTTTTTATATAGGATAATTGATTAAAGTTATTTGGTTTTCTGGTTGGTTGAAAGGCTTAAGGGGGATTTAATTCAAGTTTAAATCTTAATATTTTAAAGTTGATTTTAAAATGTATTTTAAGTATTAATATATTACTACCTTTATTTATACCAGGGCCGTGAAGTTTATTTCACCTTCCTTGGGGCTAAGTTAATAACCTCGTAGGCCCGGGTTACCATTAGTGATCAATATAAGTTAATTAATTTAATTTGTTAAGCTTAAGAGGGTTGATTAATTTTAATTAAATTTTGTTGGTTATTGATTTTAAAGATTCAAATTAATTAACTTTGCCATTAACTGGTTCGTGGCATTGTCACAATGAGCACGAGGAACCAAGCCGCCTTAGGATACATAGCCCCGCAGCCTAAGGTAGTCCAACCTAAAAACCTAGTTAATGTAGTTGAATTAAGACCTTTAATTTGGTTAAATAAACATTAATCAATTAAGTTTAAAGTTTTATACTCAATTGAATCCATTCGTGACGTTGTCATATTGGGCACGAGGAACCAAGATTCATTAGAACACATAGCCCCGTATCTCAAGTAAGTCCATCCTAAAAAACTTCATCTTTGGAGTGCTTGTTATGTATTAAAGGATTGGTTAATTGATTTTATTAATCAAGTTAGAGTTTTCTGTATTTTAGTTAATTATTAAATTTTTGGAATTTTTTGAATTATTTAATATATTAAATTAAAGGTCAAAATTTGACTTTTTAATTAAAGTTGATTTTTAGAGTTTTAATTTTTTTTAAAATACTAGACCATAAGATGAGTAACTAGACACTAAGTTTGTTAGAATTAGTTTTTTTTAATTTAGTTATAAATTTTTGAATTTTTTACTTAAATTTGAACTAGAGTTGATGAAAAAAGTTGACTTTTTGACTTTAACTTAATTATGAAGGTTTAATATTTTTATAAATATTAGACCTTAAATAGAGCTGAATGGCTTTGAGTTTGCTTAATTTGGAACTTTCTGGAATTAGTTATAAATTTTCAAAGTTTAATTATTTAATTAAATTTTTTAATTGATTAATTAAAGAGCTTTTAATGATTTGAATCCAAACTGATTCCAAGCTTTTTGAAATCACTCCCAAAGATGAGTAAAGACCTAAGGAAGTGTTTACAAATGTTTGGGAATTTTATGGAAATTCTAATTATTTTTAATTAATTAAATTAATTAAATATTAATATTCCTTTAAAATTAAATTAAACTTAAAATTGAAGTCTAGTTAAGAAGCTTTTTATTTTTCCTAATTAATTATTTAATTCTTGTCAGTTTGATGTATTATTTATAATTTAATGATTTAATTTAGATTTATTATATAAAAGGGTTAAATTTTGACTTAATTAAATTTTTAACTTAATGGGATCCAAATTTACTGAAATTTGAACCTTTGGTGAGAAATGTCACTAAGTATAATTTTGTCAAGTTTCACCCCTATTGGATGTGTGTAAAAATTTTTAGGAATTTTCTAAGTTGACTAGACCTTCTCCTTAATTATTTTTTTAAGGTGTCTTATTATTCAATTTGGTTTGAATCTCTGGTCATCTAACCCTAGCACATATGCAAGCATACCACAGCTATTAGATAGCCTAACTCTACCAATTTGGAGAGTTATGAATTTTTAATGTTTTGGGTCCAAAATGGACTCATTACTTTATAAATTCATATCACAGCAATCCCTTGAGCATCATGATCTAAGAAAAATGTAGGAGATGCCTAAGATGTTCAAAAATATTTCACCAAAATTTGTGTCAAATTTGTCCATTAGATTATGAGAAAATTACTAAAAATAGATTTTAAATAAACTCAAATGACTCATAATTTAGTGATCAAAATAGATTGAATTTAATTTTAATAAATAGTAGGGCTCAAGACCTTTGAAATGAACCCAAGAACACTCAATTTGGCAAAAAATGGATTTTATATGTATTTTTGAATTTCTAGCCATTAAAATTGATTTTTTTAACTCAATTTAATAAAAAAATGGCAGCGACAATGATTACGCCACTACCGTCGTCATCTAACACGTGCCATAACACATGTCATGCTCTTGGCTGCCACTTAAACATGTCGGCTGAAAATCTCGATCATTGGATATGGTCAACTCAGATTAAGCCACATCACCCATAGAATGGATCACTCTCGATCCACTATTCTATCCATCAGATAAGTGGCATCATCTGATAGCTTTTGAATCGTCTGATTGTGTGTGTATCGCGATCGAATGATTATGCTCTGAACAGAGCATTTTAGTTCATTTTGAGCTAATAATTCAAATGGCCATAACTTTTGAAAATACTTGTCCAAATTTGATGAAATTTGAAACATAAGCTCAAAGTGTCATAATCTTCAAATGCCTAGAGTTTGGTGGCTCCATGAATTGTAAATTAGGAGCAGTTTCAAATCTATATTTTAACTAAAAATGGGACTAACTTATAATTTAGCCATTGGATTTTTTATTTCTTAGGCTTATTGAAAAGCTATAGATGTCCTCTTCAACTTCCTAGAAGACTCTAAGACTTGAATCTTGCTAGATTGGAAGATAAGCTTGAATCTCCTGATTCTCTCTCTAAACTCTCTCTCTCTCTCTCTCTTCACCAATAAGGGCTTTGGAGGCTAGGATTTGGTGGAGAAAGGTTTGGGGAAGCTATTAAAATGTCTTTGGAAGCTAGAAAAAGAGCTTAGGGAGTTGGAGATAGCTCTGGAGATGAGGGATTGAGTGACAGAGTGCTAAAATGAGAGTGAGTGTTATTTTGAGGGTTTTGGCCAATTCAAGTGACCCTAGTTTAATTAGATGGCCTTGATTGCTCTAGAAAGACTCATTGATGCTTGACACCTATCTCAGGGTTGTTAGAAAGCTGAGAGGAAGGATAATGCCAGGACATCTAAGTGGAAAGGCTTTTTTTCCACTTATGCACATGGAAGTGCTTAGAGATGTTTAGGGTTTAATTAGATCTTAAGGTTTAAATGAAGCTTATGAAACTTTTAAAATGTGTTTAAATTGCTGGAGTAAGCTTAAATTAGAAGGGATTAGAATATTTGAAGGAACTTGAACATTTGAATCCTCTTTACCCCCTTATTGACTGACTTAATTGATCAAACAGTCAAGGGGTGATGAGGTGGCAGCTAGGTGGCCTCACAAACTATTTGGAGTGATTTGGAATGAATATAAGACTATGAAGTTAGAGTTTAAGTCTGGGTATGAGAACTGAAATGAGTTTGACCAAGTCTTGTTAAGTTGATTAGGTTAATTTGCCTATGATTTGGCTTGTGATATGTTTGAGTGTGTTTAAAGCATTAAAGGAAAGGGATTTGAGGATTTTCAAAGCAATGGGTTTAGAATTTGAGTGCTTGAACACATATAATGCAAGGTTTAATTATGGATTAAAGTTTAACCAAGTCAAATCAAGCATGATTTGACTCATGAGGGTTTTGAATGTGTTTGAACCATACCTTAGAGTGAGATTGAGGGATTGGATATGTTAATTTAGTTAGGTAAAATGATTTCACCCAAAAGGTGGAAGTTTAACCAAGTCTAAAGTGTTAACTTGGTCAAACCCACATTGATGTGACTCATGCTAAGTTTGAATAGATTCAAGATATACAATTGAGTGGTCTTTGAAGGTTTGAAAATTTTGCTTGAATTGGATTTGAGTGTATAAGGTGAATAAATCTTAGGTTGATTGATTTGATCAGACATAGGTCTGGTTGACCAAGTCAACTAATGATTGGGTCAGGGTGTCCAATTAACCCTAAATCACTAGGAGAGTGTCCAAAGGATTTTGATGAGATTTGAATGCATTGGAAGATTGATTCAATGTGAATAAAGCTTAAAGGTTAATTTGGTCAACCTAGGCTGACTTGGTTAACCAGGTTGACCTAGGGTCTGAATTTGGGCTCAACAGGTTTGGTTTGATTAATAGAGTCTAGTATAGGTGGTTTTAAGAGTCAGAATGGTCATTTGGGTCAACATGACCATTTAGACCCTAAAAGGGCCTTTTGGTCAACCTAGGTTGACTTGGTCAATAAGGTTGACTCAGGGCCTGGGTTTGGCCTCAACAGGTTTGGTTTGATTAATGGAGTTTTGTGTAGGTGGTCTCATGGGTCAGAATGGTCATTGGGGTCAAAATGACCATTTAGACCCTTAAAGGGCTATTTGGTCAATCTGGGTTGACTTGATCAACCTGGTCAATAGATTTGAAATGATCAGTGGAGTCTGGTGGAAGTGATCTCATGTAAAGATGAGATCATTTAGATTGAAAAGGTTATTCAAACCACTAAGGGGCATTTTGGTTAAAATAAATTGACTTGGTTAACCAGGCCTGGCCAAGGTTTAGGTTTGACTCCAATGCATTCCTAATGGTGTTTAGAATGCTTTAGAAAAGATTTTAGGGTTTGATTTGTTGCAAATTTGGACCCAAGTCTTATGATTTTGATGATAACAAATATTATTGGATTTCTCAATATGCTAATTGAATTTATTGCATATATATTTTTGCCCTACTCATTAACATTTTAGGTCCACTATTAACTTGTAACCTCGATCAGCTCAAGATTGGGTAGACTAGGATTAAAGTCTGTATTTTTAGTCTTTTAATACTTTTTATCTTTCTTGAGTCAATTATGTATTTTGGTGGATCATAAAACAAAGTAACCTTGCATACACACACTCAAGGGGGTGAGTTAGTGAGTTAGGAAGAAGTTGAATTTTTTGAACTAATCATATAGTACGATTTATATCATACTTGATGATCAATTAACCAAAAAATATTTAATTAGGGAACCGATGATAATTAAGATTGATTAAATTAATTATACTATATGAACCATATCATTCAAGATAATCAATAATAATCATCAAAACAGTCGTCAATCATAATTTAGGTAATATTTTATAATTTAAATTTTTTTTAACTTGTACTATATGATATTCATCATAATGTACGATATATGACAATCATGCCTAAATTGATCCTGTAATTAGGGGAACAATGATGGTTAATTTGTTCAATCAAATTACACTTGATGATTGGTGATGATCGTATTGTATGACCCGAGTGATGCATGGGATGATAATTTATCATCGCCTATCGTCCAAGACAAAATGCCATAGTTTTTTAACTAATCATATAGAACGACTACCCAATTTCATACTGTACAAACTGAGCTCTATATGGTATGATAATTTATTATCGCCTATCATACTGGACGATCAATGAAAACTCTTGAACTAATTATATAAGGTAATATATTTCGTACTGTCTAAAAAGATTATTTTGTGCTAATTGTACTAGACGATGATCTCAATCATCCTGGACGATCAGTTCCTCTCTTTCAATTGATCGTACAGGGTATGTTTCCTCGTTCACTAGACGATCAGAGTTAGTAGATTGAAAGTTAGGGTTTTTTGAGAGGCACAATATTTAAACTCTCACTTGGTCTTATTTTAAAAAGACTTTTGCTGCTAACTGTCTTGAGAAGGAGCATAGAGAGGGAGTTAAGGAGTGCTTTGGGAGAGAAGAGAGGGAGAGTTGTTTGTGAGGGAGAGTTATGAGGGATTCACAAGGTTACTCTAAACAAGATTCTTCTCTGTCTTCTTCAAGCTTGTGCCTTAATCCTTTGGTGGCTCTGAGGAGACATTCTACAGCACTAAGTCTTAGTGCAATACCTTATTGTGTGGGCAAAAGGAGAGACACTAGTTTTAGTGCAATACCTGGAAAGGAGGTTTCTTGGGAGTGAACATATGTTAGGTTGGTCCTAACCATTATAAATTATGGTGTATTTGTTCTTATTATTTTCCACAGTTTATTCTTTTGTGACTAATTATGTGGTTGAAAACTCTGATCTTTAACAAAAAGATTTTATTTTTGTTAAAGAAATTTTTTAATTACCAATTCACCCCCCCCCCCCCCCCCCCCTCTTAGTTAGCCTCGGGCTTATTTCTTGAGGTCTCACAACCTCCTCAAACTTTTAAGTGGTATCAAAGAGAGATTCAAAAATTAAGTTTTAGAAAACTTTTGAAAAGAGATCAATGGCTATCTTTGGAAATCGTAATACCACGAAAGGATATTCAATCACACGACCACCTTTATTTGATAACATTCCTTTTGATTTTTAGAAAATTTGCATGTCTACTTTCTTGCAATCTATAGATTATCGCATGTGGATGTTAGTTCAGGAAAGATATTTTGCACCTTCTCTCTTTATAAATGGAAATAAAGCTGAACTATCTTTCTCTGAATGGAGCATTGAAGATAAAGATTTAGCCCAATTAAATGCAAAATGTTTAAACAACTTTTTGTGTGCATTAAAATCTGAAGATTATATGTGTGTATCTACTTGCACAAACAATAAAGAAATTTGGGATAAACTCTACATAACCTATAAAGGAACTAATTAAGTAAAATAATATAGGTTAGACATTCTGCTCCATGATTATGAACTATTTTGCATGAAACCTAGTGAGTCGATTTCTGAAATATATACTAGGTTCACATAAATCATCACATCCATGCATGCTTTAGCTAAAGAACTTATAAATTATGAAAAAGTTAACAAGATTATGTGTTGTCTACCTAGTTCCTATGATGCCAAAATAACTACTAATACTGAATCTAAGGATCAGAATATTTATTCAATTTATAACCTACTTGGATCACTCATTACTTTTGAGCAAGGAGTGAGTCAAAGACAGAGTAATACATGTGAGAAAAGAAAGGAGAAAATTATAGCCTTAAAGGCTGATGATTCTGATAGTGACAATTTTGTGCTTGAAGATGATTATGACATAGCGTTGATGACAACATAATTTAAAAGCTTTCTAAATAAAAAGAAAAAGCATCGTCAACAATAGAATATAGGTAAACCTAATAAAAATTCAAAGGTTTCTTCTGATGTCATCTGTTTCAAATGCAGGAAGCTATGTTATATGAGGATGGATAACCCTAATCTTAAAGCACACCCAAATAAGGAGAAGGGTGAAGAAAAGCTAAATTCAAAAAGGGCAAGAAATGGACTCATAAGACTTTCTGGACAGACTCTGCTTCTAACTCATTTGAGATAGAAGCAGAAGAGGAGCTAACCAACCTGTGCTTAATGATAGATAACCATCTTGATCATTGATCAAGAGGAGGTATGTGAGCTTTCTGATGATGAATTATTCAAAGTTTCTAAACAAATTCATAATGCATATAGAAAGCTCAAGAAAATGTATGCAAGCCTTAATTCTAATTTTTCAAACTTGCAAAAAGAGCATGAATGCCTTAGGAAAGATCACTCTACTTTGGATAATAATTATATGGTCTTACTTGATGAATTTGATGCATTAAATAAGAAGCATATTTATTTAACTGCCGAGCATGATTCCTTAAAAGCATTTCATATTGATTTAGAAAATTCATTTAAAGAACTAAAAGCATGTTTAGATGAAGCTGATAATAAGGAACATGCATTAAAAATTGACAATTCAATTCTTAAAAGTGCAAACAAATTTTTGCAGGTGGAATTAACTACTTTAAAAAAAACAAAACATCACCTACCCTTGCAGAATTTCATAAACCACCACCACAACATACTTCAGTTAAACCTAGGAAGAGACACCATAACCACATAGACTTGTAAATCCATTTCCTGGAGTTAGGTATTTTTCTTTTGGCATGCTAGGACATATATCCCACACTTGCACTATCCACCATAGAACACATTTAGTGTAGAGGCCAAAATTGCATAAATCATAGCATAGCATGCTAGCATTTCATCCATCAATCCATAAGGTGGAACCCAAACTTTTTTGGGTTCCCAAATTTAATCCTTGATGAATTTATAGGGATGCTCTCCCAGAAGGCCCTATGAGAGCATGTGGTACCTGGACAGTGGATGTTCATGGCACATGACTAGAGATATAAAGTAATTCATCACTCTGGAGGCCAGGGCAGGGGGCAAGCTAACACTTGGAGATAACACCATTAGGAAGGTGGTTGGATAAGGTATAATTAGCAACTCAAAAAATTCCATTATTAAAAATGTCTTACTGGTAGATGGCTTGAAACATAATTTTCTCAGTATTATCTAACTCTGTGATAGCTAACTCTGTGATAAAGGATTCAACATAAAATTCTTATCTACCAACTATATGATTTTCTTAAATAAAAATGCTATTTTACAAGGAAAAAGAATTAATAATGTTTATATACTTGATCTGAATTACATTGAATCTACTATTTCTCTTTGCCTAAAAATTATTACTGATGAATACTTATTATGGCATAGGAGACTGTGTCATGTAAGAATGAAAAATCCCAAAAAAATTACCCAAAAGGACTTAGTGAGAGGCATACCCAAACTAGAGTTCACTAAGGACCACCTGTGTGATACCTATTAGTTAAGAAAACAAGTCAAATCCTCCTTCCACTCAATTAAGGACATTAACACTAGCAAACCATTAGAAGTCCTTCACCTAGATCTCTTTAGACCCATTAGCATTACAAGCCTAGGAGGGAAAGTCTTTGGGTATGTGATTGTTTATGAGTACTTGAGATTTACTTGGGTTAGATTCTTATCTCATAAAAGTGAATCATTCAAGAAGTTTAGGATATTCTCCACTTGGATTTAGAGAAAGTTAGGCTATAATATTTTCACAATTCACAGTAATCATGATAGAGAATTTGAGAATGAAAATTTTGAATATTACTATAAAGAGTATGGGATAGATCATAACTTTTTAGCTCCTAGAATCCCTTAGCAAAATAGGGTGGCTAAAAAAAAGAATAAAACCTTAGTAGAAGCCACTAGAGCCATGTTAGCTGAATACTCACTTACTAAATATTTCTTGATAGAAGTGGTAAACACAGCCTATTATGTTCCGAATAGAGTTAATGATAGATCCAAGATAAATAAGACACCCTATGAAATCCTTAAGGATAAGACACCCAACCTCTTTCATCTTCATGTCTTTGGATGTAAAGTGTTCATTCTAAATAATGAAAAATCTCTATTAGGAAAGTTTGACACCAAATCTAATGAAGGAGTTTTCCTAGGATACTCAAATGTTAGAAAATCCTATAGAGTTTTTCATAAAAGGACACTGGTGGTAGAGGATACCACTCATGTAGTATTTGATGAATCTAATAATTCTTAAGGGTCTAGGGTAGAAGAAGTGGTTGAAGTCACTCAGGGAGTAGAATCTGCAAATTTGAAAGAAAGGGTAGATCCTAAAAATTTACTACTTAGAGAATGGAGATATTCTTTAAGTCATCCTAAAGAACTGATCTTAGGAGACCCATCTGAAGGTGTTAGAACTAGGCATGGACTTAAAAATGAAGTAAACCACTCTATAATTATCTCAATGATTGAACCCACAAACATAAATCAAGCACTATTTAATGAATTCTGGATCATATCAATGCAAGAAGAATTGAATCAATTTACTAGAAATAATATTTGGGAGCTAGTTAAAAGACCTAAGGATAATAGTGTTGTTGGAATAAAATGAGTTTTCAAAAATAAAATGAATAACTCTGGTGTAGTGGTTAGGAATAAAGCAAGACTAGTGGCTAAGGGATACAACTAGATAGAAGGGATTGACTTTGAAGAGACCTTTGTCCTTGTAGCTAGACTAGAAGCTATAAGGGTGCTACTAGCTTTTGCCTGCTTTAAGGGATTCAAATTATACCAAATGGATATTAAAAGTGTCTTTCTAAATGGGGTAATAAAAGAAGATGTGTATATTGAATAACTCCCAGGATTTGAAAATTCATAATTTCCCAATCATGTGTTCAAATTAAAAAAGGCATTCTATGGATTAAAACAAGCACCTAGAGCATGGTATGAAAGGCTAAGACAATTCATACTGGATTGAACCTTTGTTAAGGGGAGCGTAGACACCACCGTATTTCTTAAAAAGGTAGGAGAAGAACTACTAATTGTCTAAATCTATGTTGATGATAGTTGTTTGGATCTTTTGATAAAAACCTATGTAATGAATTTTCTAAAATAAAGAGTAAGGAGTTTGAGATGAGTATGATAGAAGAACTGAAATATTTTCTTAGGTTTAGTATAAGGCAGAAGGATGATGGAATTTTCCTTAGTCAATCAAAATACATTAAGAACATCCTAAGAAATATGAAATGGATAAGGCCAAGGCAATAAATACTCCCATGAGCTCTACAATATAGTTAGAAAAGGACTCAAATAGAAAATAAGTTAATTTAAAGAAATACATAGGAATAATTGGATCACTTCTTTACTTGACTTCTAGTAGACCTGATATTATATTTAGTGTTTGTCTCTGTGCTAGATTTTAGGCTAATCCAAGAGAATCCCACTTGACTGCTATTAAAAAAATCCTCAGATGTCTCTTAGGAACTCAAAACTTAAGAATATGGTATCCTAGACATAGCACCTCCTTTAAAATCATAGGATATTCTTATTCAGACTTTGAAAGATATAGGGTTGATAAGAAAAGCACTTCAGAAACCTACCAATTTAAAGGACAATCTTTAGTCTCCTGGTCCAGTAAAAATTAGAACTTAGTAGCCCTGTCTACTGCTAAACTGAATAGATAGCCTTAAGAAGTTGAGTGGCACAAGTCCTTTGGTTAAAGCAACAAATTTTGGATTTAGGACTATCTATAGACACCATTCCAATCTTATGTGATAATCCTAGTGTTATCTATATTTCAAAGAATCCAAACCAACACTCCATGACCAAATACATAGACATAAGGCACCATTTCATTAGGGACAATATTACCAAAGGAGATAAAGAGCTGCATCATGTAGCCACTAAAAATTAGCTTGCAGATATCTTTACAAAATCACTAGCTTTTGAAACCTTCAACACCTTAAGAATCAAATTTCGTGTCATAAACATTCATGCTTGAAACTAGATGCCTTAAAAATCTAAAATCTGATCGTTGTGTTTTTGTTTTATGTTTTGTTTTTCAGTATTTTATGTTTTTTTTTCTTTTATGCATGTGTTTATTTATTTCTTTTAAAATTTAAGAATCTGATCACTACTCACTTTAGTAGTTGAACATTTCCTTAAATGAAATCTTACCTATTTTGGTAAGCAATGATTGACTCCTCTAAAATAATTAAAGAAAGAAAAATTGATGATTATCCCTTTTCTTCTAACTCCTTTAGTGGTGTAATTTTTTTATGAATCAAAATTTATTTTAAATTAAAAATTAGACCTAGAAATAGAGATCTATTTCATCTTCCTACAGTCTTCTATCTCATATGCATATTTTTGCAAGTCAATGAATCTATTTCAAATTTTCTTAATCAAGTTGTTTGTTTATATCATATGGATTGGATTTTGCTTTGTCGTTTACTTTTTCTTATATAGGAGAGTGAGTTCTTCTCTCATATTTGGAAAATAATCTCATAACTGAGAGTATTTAAACATATAGAAAGGAAGCAAGTTTGCAAAAAAAGAAAAGAGACACAAAATGAGCCCAAAGCTGAAAAGATGCAAAATGTACGCCAAAATTGAAAGATGCACAAAGTGTATCAAAAATCAAAAGATACATAAAGTGCACCAAAAATTGATAAAGAGGCATAAAATGAGCTCACAATGAGTTAGCTTCCCTTTCTTTCAAATCTTTACATCTTAGAAAAATTTATGTGCCAATTGTTATCATCTTCCCTTGAATTTGAAAATTATGATTCCTGATGCATCACTATGCAATGCTATTCTCTTAGATATATTTCTAAAAAGAAGTTTGAAAAGATCATATTTTCTTTCTAATTTATTTTTAGAATTAGATTTTGTTTAAAAAGACTTTAATCTATAAGGAACATGAGCTAGGGTTGACAACTTTCAAATTTCTATCCTTTCTGGGTTTTAGCATTGTCAATGCATTTCTTACTGAGTTTTTGATCTAATCATAAGGTAAAATTTTCATTTGATGCAATTGAACAAAAAAATTTATTTTAATGTGTATTTCTGCTTATTTGCTTGATTTATGTTATATTTTGTTTATCTTTTTATTATGATTTTGATTTATTTTCTTTCCTAGAGCTTTCCTGATCATCAATTCCCATCCCTGATTTTTGCTCAAATTGTACTATACGATACACATAGTACCGTACGATCTTCAAAAATATCATACATATCTGATCATAGTATATCCAATAGCTCATATTCATCATTCATTGTTGATCATACTATATGAACACCTACTTCGTATTGCATGATCCACATGGCAGAAGACATTAGAAGAATTGAATTTGGCCAGCACGATATTTCATATCGTATCATACAGTACAAACACCTGTTCAAACTGTACAAACTATTTAGTTAATAATTGTCTAGACTGACTCCTCGGGATGAACGCCTTGTCTCTAATCATCCAGTATGATTTTGATCATATTGTATGATGAGACTGACTTTTGACTCGATAAGATTGGACAAATTGATTGCACTTGATCATCTAGTAAGATCCCACATCCGATATGGTCGATTTCTATTTAAAAGAGGGATTTCAACATTTTTTCTTCACTCAAACCCTTTCAATCATTTTCCCTTCTCTCTTGAGCTCTTCATCTTTACAATAACCAAAGGCAAGCATTCACGTGCACTCATCGGGAGTTCCTTCTGATGCCCATTAGATCTTAGATTTCTTGAGGCTACTGATAAAGAGCCCTATCACAGATATAAGACTGCTGGTATTACCCCCTCTAAAATCATCAAATAGGAGGATCTGAACTTCCAAGTACTACCACTCTTCACCCATACCACTCTTAGTTTCATTCTTACTCTTGCTTATCTTTTCAATTCTTAACTGCTTTTTATGTTTTTTGTAAGCCTTAGAATCAATAGTGAGGGTACTGCCCTCCAATCCTATGTTAATAAGCGACCAATAGAAATAACCTATCAGGGCTTTCATGAATTCCTACACCTCTCTACTACTAGCGAGAAAATTCACTTTGTGTTGTCAACTCCTGACTTTGATTGGACACCTGCCAATAGAACTCTTAGGAAATCTAATAGTATATATCACATAGCCCAAGTCAACACTCTAGTCTAGGATGCCCCAATTATCCATCACATTCTCCATAACTCCATTATTCCTAAGGCTAGTAATAGGATCAATATTACACCTATTCTCTCTCTTGCTACCTATTACATTATGGCTTAAATTAATTTTAATGCAGCTGATCTTATAATCCAATATCTTAAAAATTTGACCTGCATTAGAGATTCTAGACACAAGAGAAAGCCTAATTTTACCTTAGGACATCTCATTGCCTTTGTCTTGAAAACCAAGTATAATTTCCAATTTTTTGCACCATCTAATCATCTCCTAGTCTACTATTCCCATAGCTCCTTCAACATCCTTCACAATGCTCATCATCGCAATGTTCACTATGTGGATGAAGAGCCTATGGCAAAAGATGGAGGACCTATTCCAGCACCTGCTCCTATCTGCCAACAGTCTTAGCTCAATCTGTCGGTCCAGAGGTTCGATCAGTAGGTGGCCTGCATTGACTCCTATGTAGCAGAGCAGCAGCAGTAACATGAACATGACTTAGCTTGCTTTGATTAGTATGTAGCCCAGCAGCAGCAGCAGCAGCATGAACAGGATATGTCTTTAGATTGGCAACCAGTTTGCTTCACTCCATCAGTACTTCCAGCCACCATCTCCCTCACCTCTACCTAATCAGGACCCCTCCTTATTCTAGTCTATTCTATTTTGTGATCATTATACTTTTTTTTCTTTGTAGTTTTTCTATTTTTTTTTGTCATTTCCTCCTCTTTTTGTGATGTCAAAATGGGGAGTAGCATGTTATTAGTAGGTTGTAGTTTGTTTTGAAATATTTAATTATATATTTAATCTCTTAATATTTTGTGTTCTCCTATTATGTGTTATTTTTCATTTTAAAATAAAAAAAATTTTTGACACCTCCCCTATTTTTGAAAAAATTTACTTAGTGAGGAGCTTAGGGAATAACAAAACACTCATTAATCATAAACCAACAATATTTGCCATCATCAAAAAGGGGAAGATTATTAAAAATTTGGATCCAAATCTTGTGATTTTGATGATAACAAATACTATTGAATTTCTCACTATGCTAATTAAATTTATTGCATATCTATTTTTGCCCTACTCACTAAAATTTCAGGTCCACTGTTCACTTACAACCTCAATAGCTCAAGATTGGATAGACTAGGATTAAAGTCTATATTTTTAGTCTTTTTATACTTTTTATCTTTCTTGAGATAATTATGTATTTTGTTGGATCATAAAGCTAAGTAACCTTATACATACACACTCAAGAGGACGAGTTAGTGAGTTAGAAAGAAGTTAAGTTTTCTAAACTAATCGTACAGTATAATTTATATCATACTGGATAATCAGTTAAAGAAAAATCCTTAATTAGGGCACCTATGATAATTAAAATTGATTAAATTAATCATACTATATGATCCATATCATATAGGACGATCACTTATAATCATCAAAATAGCCGCCAATCATAATTTAGGTAATATTTTATAATTTAAATTTTGTTCTAATTATATTGTATGATATTCATCATACTGTACGATATATGACGATTATGTCTAAATTGATCCCATGATTAGGGGATGAATGATGGTTAATTTATTCAATCAAATCGTATAGGACGATTGGTGATGATCGTACTGTATGACCTGAGCGATGCATAGGATGATACTTTATCGTCACCTATTATCCAATATGAAATGCCATAGTTTTTTAACTAATCGTATAATAAGAACCCCCCCCCCCCCCCCCCCCCCCCCCAATTTTGTATTGTATGAACTGAGCTGTGCATGGTATAATAATTTATCATTACCTATTATACAGGACAATCAATATAAAGTCTTAAACTGATCGTACAGGGCAATACATTTCATACTGTCTAGAAAGGTTATTTTATGCTAATCTTATTGGACAATGTTCTTAATCATCCTGGATGATCAGTTCATCTCTTTGAATTGATCATACAGGGTATGTCTCCTCATACATTACTAACAGGATTACTTTGAACTAATCATACAAGATGATCTTGGATCGTATTGGATGATTAGAGTCAGAAAATTGAAAGTTAGGCTTTTTGAGAGGCTCTCTATTTAAACTCTCACTTGATCTTATTTTAAAAAGACTTTTGCTCCTGAGTTTCTTGAGAGGGAGCATAGAGAAGGAGTTAAGGAGTGCTTTTGGAGAGAAGAGAGGGAGAGTTATTTGTGAGGGAGAGTTGTGAGGGATTCACAAGGTTACTCCAAGCAAGGTTCTTCTCTATCATTTTTAAGCTTCTACCTTAATCCTTTGGTGGCTATGGGGAGACATTCTATAGCACTAGGTCTTGGTTCTCTGCCATCTCCAAGAGGGAGAAAATGGATACTTAGTTCTCTATCATCTCTAAGAGCAAGAAAAAGGATTCCAGGTTCTCTACCTTCACCAAGAAAGTGAAAAAGGATTTCAGGTTCTCTGCCTTCACTAGGAGGGTGAAAAAGAGTAAGGTCCTCTGCTACACCAGATTGGTGAAAGAGATTTTATAAGGACTTCACCACCTTGTTGTGGGGGCAAAAGGAGAGACACTAGTTTTAGTGCAATACCTGTAAAGAAGGTTTCCGGGGAGTAGACTTAGGTCAGGTTCAATCGAACCACTATAAATTTTGGTGTGTTTGTTCTTATTATTTTTCACACTTTATTTTTCTATGACTAATTGTGTGGTTAAAAATTCTAATCTTTTTGTAATTGTGAAATTAATTCGCATCCTCATCGAGGGATAAAATTTTCTATTTTTTATATATTAAAAAAGTTATAAAAATATTTTATTTTTGTTAAAGAAATTTTTAAATTATCAATTCACCCTCCTCTTAGTTGGCCTCGAGCTTATTCCTTGAGGTCTTATAATATCCTAGAACTTAAATAATTAGACTGACTGAAGTTTAAAGGAAACTTTAATTTTACCCTTAAGGGGCATGTTGGTCATTTTGACCATAAATATTTAAAGATTTTACAGCCTTTGAAAATCAATTTAGTTTCTAGGGCTAGAGGTCTCAAATTAAGCTCAAATTTGGAGGGTTGACCCTAGCAACATACCTAATCAATATGCAAATGATAGATTATGAATCAAAGGTCATTTGACTGGGTTTTGAGGAGATTAAAAAATCATACAAAAAGGCTTTCAGGATATAGGCCTTTAGCTAGGATTTTGGTCTGGATTTTAGGGTTTGAATTGGTTTTTGGATTTGATTGATTGAGTTTGAATTATCCAAATTAATTATAATTAATTGAATGATTATTATTGATTGGATAGGATTGAAGCTTGATTGAAGGATGGATCAAGTGTTAATTGAAGTCTGGGTTGAAGACTAGATTGTCTTAAAGTCTAGATAGGTTTAAAGTTTGAATTGATTTGAAGTCTGGATAGGTTTGAAGTTTGAATTGATTTGAAGTTTAGATAAGTTTGAAGTTGGAATTAATTTGAAATCTGGATAGGTTTGAAGTTTGAATTGATTTAAAATCTGGATAGATTTGAGGTTTGAATTGATTTGAAGTCTCGATAGGTTTGAGATTTAGAGTGATTTGAAGGTTGAATAAATTGAGTCCTAAATTAAAATCTAGATAATTAACACCTGAAACCATGTCAACTATCAGATCATTGGGTAGAAGCCTGGGTTGGTCCTAATGGCCTCATATAAAAAATGAGGTGAACATATCTCTAAAAGAAACACAACCTCAGTTCGTAGAACTAAAGAAAATGAAATACGTTGAGTTGGGGTTCTATGTATGGTTCAACAAGTCAACAAAACCTCACCCAAATTTTCATGCCACCAGTACTTGTTATCGTCTAAAATTTTCTTAAATATTTTCACTAAAGTTTTATTAAAGACCACATCCAATCCATTAACCTAAGAATAATAAATTGTTAAGTATCTCTACTCAATGTTATGATGTGTGGCAAAGTTATTAAGATTGAATCTTTTAAAAGAATGACCATTATCAAATATTATTTGACTAACAAGGTTGAATTGATTTAAGATTTGGTCTAAAAAGAAATGGAGGTTATGGTGAGATTTTACTTCTTGTAATTGAATGGTCTCCACCCATTTAGAAAATTAATTAAATGCTATAAAGATGAAGCAACAACCTTTAGAAGAAGGAGGGTGAATAGGACCAATAATGTTTGTACGCCAACTTTTGAAAGGCTATGAAGCAATCATTAGATGCAATATATTGGGAGGCTGATGCAAAACTACACTATAAACTTTATATTGATGACAGCAATGTGAAACATCCATATATTATCAATCATGGATGGCTAATAATACCTAAATAACTTAATTGTTGATTTCATTTTAGGATTAGATTGATGAGCACTACATAATCCCACTAGCACGTCGGTCATGATCTTTAGGCTTCATTTTTTGCTAAGATAATAGAACCACATCTAATGGAAAGTTCCATAGTATAAAGTACTAAGGACCAATGCATAAGAGAGAGCTCCTCTCTTAACCTGGTTAGCAGTTGACTTATCTTAAGGGAGTTTACCTTCTCATAAATAATCAATAAATAGGTTGTTACCCATCAATAACTTCATCTTCTACAATGAGAGCAATCTTAGATTAGGAATAGAAATTCTTATTTATATATTTTAAATGAAAAGGAGCCGGACCTAGAACCCTTGTACCACTATAGAGATAGAATCTTCCTCTTAACAAGCTAAATCTTCAACAAGCTTTATTTGGGCATCCACTAAGGAATTATTTTCATGGGGTATCCTATACAAAGTTACAATGAGAATTTGCTCGAGTGGTTTAATCATATGCCAATAATATAACAAATGTTTAAGTTTTAAAACTTTGTAAATACTAGCAACTTGGTTATCAATAAGTTATGAATATTCAAATATCTTAATGTCTCTGATTTTCATAAGATCATGAGTCCCAAACTAGTTGTCAAACCTTCATATTCAACTTTATTGTTCATGCAAGGTTCTAATAGATGGTAAGAATAACATAGCAATCCTTTTTCAAGGGTTATGAATGTCAACCTAATATCAGTCTTCCTAGAAGAAGATTATATGGTTCTTTACCACCAAAATATAACTCCTAAGTATTGCTCTTTAGCTACTCTAAACTCATGATCTACTTGTTAAGGAAATTGTTAATTAAAAGAGACTCATTATGGATCAAATGTGTTTCCACACGAAGAGGTATAAACATGATATCAAATTAAAGAAAAAACATGGACCATCATGCTAAACATCTAAATAACATTGAATGGGTCCTAAGATATTAAGTGGATTAACTCTAGAGATAAGATTTATTTTATGATCTAGCATGTAATTCCTTAATTTTGGTGCAATAAAAATCAAGGCTAAAGAATATTTCTCAGTAGGAAGACAATTAATTTAAGTTGGAAGTAAGCATCTACTTAAATAATAAAGCACAATCTCTTTCCATTCCTCATTAGTTTTGGCTAACAAGTCACTAAGAGATTTGTCTAATGCTGTAATAAGTAGTGTTAAAAGTTTTCTTGGAATGGGAGACATTAAAATTAGGGATCTCATCAAATACTACTTTATATTATCAAAGGCATTTTGACACTTTTCATCCCAATGAAATTGGGTGTCCTTTTGCATAAAGCAGAAAATGGCTCACAATAGCTAGAGAGATTAGAAATGAATCTTCTCAAATATGTTAATCTACCTTAAAAATATCTTAATTGAGTAAGACTTCTAGATATCTAAGATGGCTTTTATTTTGGATTGATTAATTTATATACCAAGATGCCTCACTACATATCCTAGAAACCTCCTTAAAGTTACATGAAAGGAACCTTTTAAAGGGATTATCTTTAGATCATAGTGACACAAACATTCAAAAATAATTCTCAAATCATTGAGGTGATCTCATTCACAGCTTTGGCTACCAAGTCATCAACATAATATTCCACTTGATTATAGATAAGTTTGTCAAAAATCTGGGTCATAGCCTGGTAGTAGCTTACACCAGTATTCTTAAGTTTGGAAGGCATGATCTTATTATAAAAGACCATTATAGGTTTTCTGAATGCAATAAACTTTTTATCTTCAGGGACCATCTTGATTTGGTTGTATCTAAATATGCCATCCATGAAGGAGAAAATTACTTGTGAAGGGAAAATATCCATCATGAATTCTCATTTGGGTAATGAGAACTCATCTTCAAGATAAGTCTGATTTAGATCCTTAAAATTATTACATATGTGAATTTGACCATTCTACTTTTTAATTGGGATGACACTGGCCAAACTATAGGGATATTTTTCATTTCAAATAAAACCTACATCATTCAACATTTTGACTTTAATGATAACTCATTGTTTAATTTCTAAGAGCATACATTAAGGAGCTTGTTTAATGGGAATTATGTCAGGTTGAATTTCAAGTTTTTTTATTACAACTTCTAGAGATAATTTAGGCATTTCATCATAGTTACATGAAAATAAATCCTTAAACTCCAAAAGTAAATAAACCAAGTCTTTCAACTCATCCTCATTCAATGTTCTCTGCCATCACTAGGAGGGTGAAAAAGGAGGTTCAGGTTTTGTGCCATCACCAAGAGGGTGAGAAAGGATGTCAAGATTCTTTACCACACTAGGTTGGTGAAACGATTGTAAGAGCTTCTCCGCCTAGCTGTGGGGGCTAAAGGAGAGAAACTAAAGTTTAGTGCAATACTCGAAGATGAGGACTCTGGGGAGTGAAAGTAGGTCATTATTTGACTGAACCACCATAAAATTTCATGGTGAGTTCTTTCAGGTTTTTATTTTCCTGCAAATTACTTTTTTATATTTTTAATTTGCTAGAGATTGCATGATATAAGTTATATGGTAAATGATATATTAATTGAATCTATCAATCATCATCATAATTAAAATCTCATTTCAAATTTCTGCTTTTGTATTTAGTGATAAGTGTTATTATTTTTAGGTTGTTAAAAATCCCAAAATTAAAAATAATTTTGTGTTTCTAGTAGGATTTTTAAAACTACCAATTCACTCCCCCCCCCCCCCCCCCCTCTCTTGGTGTGCCTAGGGATAGTTCACTTAGGCTTAACATCCTACATCAAACTTTCAATTGGTATCAAAGAGGTACTCACAAGTAGCATTTTAGAAAACCTTAAGAAAAAAAGATCCATGGCACATTTCAGAAATAGGAACACCATGAAAGTCTGCTCTATAACTCGTCCCCCTTTATTTGATAACATACCATTTAATTTTTGAAAAATTCACATGTCTACCTTCTTACAATTTATTGATTTTTACATGTGGTATTAGTACAAGAGGGTTATACTACGCCCTCTCATTTTATTAATGGCATCAAAATTGAGGTACCGTTTAATGAGTGGAGCAATGAGGATAGGGACTTAGCTCAACTGAATGCAAAGTATTTAATTTTTTTTTGTGCTCTTAAGACTGAAGATTACATGAGAGTCTCTACCTGTACCACTAGCAAGGACATTTGTGATAAACAATATATTACATACAAAGGAACTAGTTAGGTCAAATAATCTAGGTTGATTATTCTGCTGCATGATTATGAACTCTTTTGCATGAAGCCTGATGAAACCATCTCAGACATTACATTAGGTTTACACAAATCATGACATCTCTATATGCTTTAGGTAGAGAGCTTTAAAATTCTAAGAAAGTGAACAAAATTCTTCAATGTTTAGCTAGTAATTATGATGCTAAGGTTACTGCTATTTATGAATCAAAGGATTAACGTTTATTCCATAGATAACTTATTAGGCTCACTTATTGCTTATGAGCAAGGTTTGAGTCAGAGATTGCAGGATGCAAGAGATAAGAGAAAGGACAAAGTGGTGGTATTGAAAGCAAATGAATTAGAAAGTGACAGCTTTGCAGCTGAGGAAGATGATGGCATATCACTAATGTCATGACAATTCAAAAACTTCCAAAGAAAACAAAAGTGTCATCAGCAATGGAACAAAGATAAATCAAATAAGAAATTTAAAGCATCAATGTAGAAAGCCAGATCACTTGAGGATGGATCACCCCAACCTAGAAGCTCACCTGATCAAAGAGAAGGGTAAAGAGAAGACAAAGTTTAAAAAGGGGAAGCAATGGACGTAGAAGGCATTTTGGGTCGACTCCACTTTAGATTTATCAGAAATATAAATGAAAGAGGACGTAACCAATCTGTGCCTTATGGAAAAATAATAGTCTTGATCATTCTAATCAAGAGGTGGTATGTGAGCTTTTATATAATGAATTATTTGAAGTTTCTAAAAAAATTCACAATGTATATAGAAAGCTTAAGAAAATGTATGCTAATTTTAATTTTAATTTCTCAAGTTTGCAAAAAGAGCATGATAGCCTTAGAATAGATCACTCTGTAATAAATAAAGAGCATATGTATTTACTTGATGAATATGATGCATTAAATAAGAAGCATGTTGATCTATCCAGGTCATATGAATCCTTGAAATTAGAACATGTTGAGATAGAAAATGCATACAAATAATTAGAAACATGTACATCAAAATTAGATAATAGTGAGAAAGCATTAAGATTGGATGTTGCAAATCTTGAAAGTGCGAATAAATTTTTAAAAGAAAAAAATGTATGCACTGTAACAAAATAGAACACCACCTATATTGACACAATGGCATAACCCCACATCACTGCATGCATTGTATACCCCTGGGAAGAGGCACCACAACCCACGTAGATTAGTGGACCCTTTCCTAGGTGTTAGGTGTCATTCTTATAGCATGCAAGGTCATATAGATTGTACTTATACGATACACCGTAGGACACATCTAGCATAGAGACCTAAACCACTTGCACAATAGTATAGCATGCATGTAAGATATTCATTAAGGCATAAGGTGGAACCCAAACTCACTTGAGTTCTCAAATCTAATATTTGATTGACTTTGTAGGAGTGCTCTCATAAAATGCCTAGTGAGAGCATATGGTACCTAGACAGCAGATGCTCAAGACACGTGACTAGAGAAATGAAGTAATTCATCACACTAGAGGCCAAGGCAGGAGATAAGGTTACACTTAGAGACAATACCAATAGGAAAGTGTTAGGTATATGTATGATTGGTAATTCTAAGAATTTCATTATTTAAAATACATTACTAGTTGATCGCTTAAAATATAACTTGCTTAGCATAAGTCAACTGTGTGACAAAGTCTTTCACATTAAATTTTTATCTACTTATTGTGTCATTAGTATAAATAAGAATACAATTTTAGAAGGAAGGAGAATTAATAATATTTACATTCTTGATTTAAACTTTATTGAATCTATTAATTTTCTATGATTGAAAATAATTAATGATGAATCCTGGCTATGGAATAGATGACTATATCATACAAGCACGAAAACTATTAGGAAGATAACCCAAAAGAACCTAATTAGAGGCATGCACAAACTAGAATTCTCTAAGGACCACCTTTGTGATGCATGTCAACTAGAAAAGAAAATCAAAACTTCCTTTCATTTAATCAAGGACATCATCACCTCTAGGCCACTAAAAATTTTTCATATAGATCTATTTGGACCTGTTAGTATAGCCAACCTAGGAGAAAAATTATATAGTTTTATGATTCTTGAGGACTATTCTAGATTTACCTAGATTAGATTTCTATCACATATAAATGAATCATTTGAGGAATTTAGGCATTCTCCACATAGATTCAAAAAAAATTAGTCTATGAAATCCTAACTATCCATAGTGATCATGGTGAGGAGTTTGGAAATGATAAGTTTAAATCATTTTGTAAGGAGCTAGGCATAGACATATTTTTTTAGCTCCTATAACCCCTCAGTAGAATAGGGTTGCTGAAAGGAAGAATTGAACTCTAGTAGAAGCTACTAGAGCCATGCTAACTAAGTACTCACTTCCTAAGTATTTCTAGGTAGAAGTAGTGAATATTGCTTACTATATTCTCAATAAGGTTAATATCAGATCCAATCTCAATAAGATACCTTATGAGTTACTCAAAAGAACGACACCTAATCTCTCTCACCTTTATATTTTTGGATGCAAGGTGTTCATTCTAAAGAATGACAAATGTCCATTAGAAAAATTTGACCATAAATCTGATGAAGGAGTTTTCCTTGGATATTCAACTGTAGGTAAACCCTATACTGTTTTCAATAAGAGGACATTAGTTATAGAGGAGACTACCCATATAGTGTTTGATGAATTTGATAAATTGGTTGAGCCTAGGTCAGAAAAAAAAAGAAGTGGTTGAGGTCACCCAAGGAGTATAATCAATTCACATAAAAAATAGAAAAGAGCCTCAGGTTTTATTGCCTAGAGATTGGAGATATTCATCTAGTAACCCTAAGACCTCAGCTTAAGAGATCCATTAGTAGAAGTAAGAACTATGAATGGACTTAGAAAGGAGGTTAGCCACTCTGCTTTTATCTCTATGGTATAAATCTCAAACATAGATCAAGTTTTATCTGATGAATTCTAGATCCTAGCTATGCAAGAAGAGCTGAATCAATTTATTAGGAATGATGTTTGGGAGTTGGTTAGTAGACCCAAAGACCAAAGTGTTATAGGAACCAAATGAATTTTCAAGAATAAGATGAATGACTCTGGCATAATAATTAAAAATAATGCTAGATTAGTAGCTAAGGGGTACAATCAAGTTAAAGGAATTGACTTTGTAGAGACCTTTACCCTTGTAGCTAGACTAGAAGGCAATAGAGTGCTATTAGCCTTTGCTTGCTTTAGAGGATTCAAGCTATATCAGCTGGATGTTAAAGTGCGTTCCTAAATTGGGTGATTAAAGAAGATGTATACGTTGAGTAACCCCTAGGTTTTGAAAATTCCCAATTTCACAATCATGTATTTAAATTAAAAAAGGCATTATATGGATTGAAGCAAGGGCCTAGAGCTTTGAATGAAAGGATGAGCACATTCCTTCTAGATAGAGGCTCTGTTAAGGGTAGTGAGCACATTCCTTCTAGAAAGAAGGCACCACTAACTACTCATTATTTAGCCAAACGATCCCCGTACTAGTGTGCTCTAGAAACTCGCTTTCTAGGGTTTTGTTGGGAGCTTCATTTTCTCTAAATCATGGCTGATTTCCCTCTTTATTTGCTTTCTTTCAGATATTTTTTTCCTTGTTTCTCTGCTCGTGTTTTTATTTTCTTTGTTGTTTGATGATGACTCCATCGTCATCGAACCCTTTGATCACTTGCAAACCGATGGTTTCGAGTAAGTCTTCTGCTTATCTGGATCATCTGGTAATAGTAACTCTCAATCGTTTAAGGATATAGTTACATGTTCTTCTTCTGCTCTACTCCTAAGTTTGATGTTTTACATACTTCTTTTAAAGGAATCACGGCTTTGATTTTGATTGAAAGGTTATAGATCAATTGGCAGCACCCTTCAAATTTACTTTGGTAGGGAAGTTTATTCTACGTCGACCTAACCTTGACATTATTCGTGCTTTCTTCACTAACCTTAAAGTCTCTGGTATATTTTTGATTGGTTTTCTAGATCAACGTCATATTGTTATTCAACTGACCAATGATTTAGAGTACAGTAGAGTATTTTCCTGTAGAGTTTATCAGAACAATTCTTATCAAATGCAGTTATTGAAGTGGAAACCTTTTTTTGATATAAAAGAGGAATCACCAATTGCTTCTGTTTGGGTTTCTTTCCAAATCTTAGATTGAACATGGTTAATGTGCACATCTTGTTTACTCTAGCTTCATTTTTTGGCAGGCCACTCCAAATCAATGATTTCTCGCCCATATGTGGCTAGGATTTTAGTTGAAATGGATGTGTCCAACAAGCATCCTAAGGAGATATGGCTTGGTCCTGAAAATGGTGGTTAGCTTCAAAAAGTGGAATTTGAAAATTTCCCTATCTTTTGTAATCATTGTCGTATACATGGACATAATATTTCAGAATGTTTTATTTTGCAACCTTATCTCCACAAGAAAAAAGATTCTACTAAAGATGATTTAATTGCTTCTCCATTACCTAGTAATGATAATGTGATTTTTGCCGAAAAAGGTCTCAAGTGAGGATATCACTAAAGCTAAAGATTCGACACAGGTTCCTCAACATATATTAATAAATAAAAATGAATGTGGAGGACCTGTAAAATTGGTTCAGGAGAGACCTATGGAAAAGAAAGTTACTGATGCCTTAGAGAAAGGCAATGCAACAAATGTTGAGAGTAGTGAAGTGGAGCAATTGGCCATGATCTATTTTGAGCATAATAATAGTTTAAATTCTTTTGGATAACCTTGCTGCACTAATAAAAATTTAGTGGAATTTGATTCTATTGTTAATAGTCACCAAGGTGTAAACCAAGCTAATACTAAAATCTCTTTAAAGAAATAGGTTGATGTTAAAGAGGGTGAACTTCATCATATGGAGGAGGGGGAGCTCCTCTAGGATAATTTGGAGAAAGGTGAACATGAGTTAGTGAACAATGACAATGGTAATGGTAGTAAGAATTTCTCAACTTTTACTAATGATGTTGATTGTGGTAATGATTATGTTAATGATTCTTATAGGATGTATGATGATCTTGAGTACACTATGGTAAAAAATAAGAAAAACAAGAAACAAAAAGATGTGATTTTGCAGTCTCCTAGAACTACCCATTTTCAAACTTATATCAAGTCATATTTTAATGATTAAGTCCATAATTTGGAATGTTAGGGGAATTGGTTGCCCTTCTTCTAAAACTAGAGTTAAGAATTTATGTCGTATACATAATGTGGTTCTTTTAATTCTGCTTGAGCCTCTTATTTCTGTTATTAAGTTGGATGAGTCCTCTCTTTATTTAGGCTTTACCCACAGTTTAGCTAATGTCTCTAACAAAATATGGGTTTTTTTTGGAAAGATCCTGTTGTTATTGAAGTTATTGTTGATTTTTCTCAAGTCTTGCATTGTAATATTTAATTTATGCAATTTAATTATTGTGCTTCATTTATCTATGCTTCCTCTTCTCGTGGTATTAGAAAAGAGTTATGTAGTCAACTTATTACATTTCAAGAAATAATTAGCATGCCCTGGTTTGTGGGTGGTAATTTTAATACTATCACTAACCCTTCTGAAAGAATTGGTGGTTCTAACCCTATTTATCAAGCTATGGAGGATTTTAATAATATGATTTTGGACTGTAATCTTGTTGACATTGGCTTTTCTAGAAATACTTTTACTTTGAATCGTGTTAATATGTGGTAACGGTTAGATTGTGTGCTTTTTAATGATGTGTGGATTAATTCTAATGATAACACCTTTGTGGAGAACCTTAATAAAACCTTCTCAGATCATGTCCTCTGCTTATTGGTATTATGTTGAGGTAGGATGGTAATTTCTCTTATTTTAGATTTCAAAATATGTGGCTTTTAAACAATTCTTTTTTAATTATGGTCCAGGCTAATTGGCAGGCTTCTTTGCATCCTGATAATTCTATTTTGGGCATGAATAAACTTTGGTTTAAGCTTAAAAGGCTCAAGTATAAAATTAATTGGTGGAATAGAAATGTTTTAAAATTTTATTTTCCAATATTTTAGATGGTAAAGACAAAGTGATCTCTATGGAGCATAGGTGCCAACTTGACCCTTCTGTTGAAAATTTGAGGGAACTCTAAGAGGTTAAAAACACTCTTTTTAAGCTTCAAGACCAGGAGGAAGTTTATTGGAAACAAAAAGCTACCTCTAATTGAGGGTGATAATAATACAAAGTATTTTCATGCTTCGGTTAAAAAGAATAGAGCCAAAAATTTCATTCATAAAATCTATCTTTCTGATGGTTGCTATACTGAGGATGTTGGGGAAATTGTTAAGTATGTTGTCGATCATTTCACCAATATTTTTAATAAAAATTTTGAGCCTGTCCCTATTGATTATTCTGACCTCATTCCTTCTATCATTAATGAGGATGACAACAAAGCTTTGATTATCCCTCCTTCTATGGAGGAAGTTAAGCAGACTATTTTTTCTATGAATGTTAATTATGTTGCTGGCCCTGATGGTTATACTATCAATTTTTTCAAAAGCTTGGAACCTCATTTGTGAGGATTTATGTGCTATTGTTCTGCATTTTTTTGCCTAAAACACTATTCCTAAATTTTTCTTTAGTACCTCGATTGTGCTTATTCTTAAAAAGGTTGCAATTAATATATGAGACTATTTTTGTCCTATTAGTCTCTGTTCCTTTTTCAGTAAGCTCATATCAAAAATTTTGATGAATTGACTTACTCCCTTGCTTTTTAGAATAATTTCTCCTAATCAAACTGGCTTTGTCAAAGGTAGAGCTATTACTGAGAATATTTTACTTGCTCAATAACTCATTTATTATCTTGACCTTAGAGTGAGAGGTGGGAACATTATTTTTAAGGTTGACATTGCTAAAGCATATGATAACATTAGCTAGACTTTCCTTTATTTCATTTTACAATTATTTGGTTTTAATTTTGGTTTTGTTAAGTTAATAAAAATTTGTATTGAAGGCTCTTACTTTTCTGTCATTATCAATGGTAAAAGTAATGGTTTCTTTAAATCCTCCCATGGTTTGAGACAAGGTGATCATATTTCCCCCGCTCTTTTATTATTGTTGTTGAATACCTTTCTAGGGGTCCTACCCATCTGTATGAATGGCATCCTAATCTTAATTATAGAACCTTCAGTTTTTTACATATCTATAATTTATGTTTTGTTAATGATGTCATCATCTTTTCTAATGGATCCTTGAATATGATTAATGTTCTTACCATATTTCTGCATAATTTTGAGATTATAAGTGGTCTTACGTTAAATAAAAATAAGTGTTGCTTTATTGGTACTAAAAATATGTCTGCTAACAGTATTAATGCTATTAGAGATCTTACTGGCTTTATGCAAGGTTCTTTACCTTTAAAATACCTTGGGGTTTCCCTTTTTAAGGGTCATAAAAAATCTTTCCATTTTGATGATCTGATTACCTCAGTGCAAAATAGACTCAATTCTTGGGAGTTCAACTTCCTGAGTTTTGGGGGGAGATTGATTTTGATCAAGAGTGTATTAACCTCTAATCCTATCTATATATTTTTAAACTATTCAACCTACTATGGCTATTTGTAATAGGCTTAAAAATTATTCAATAAATTTTTCTAGAAAGGTAACAGATCCAATTCCAAAATTCTCTGGGACTACTTGGAGTAACCATTATGGTGTCTTAGATGAAGGAGCTTTGGTGTGTAAGAATATGGCTGACTTAGCTTATGCATTTTCTATCAAATTATGGTTTAATTTTCATGCTAAGTCTAGTATTTGGGCTAAGTACATGACTGCTAAATATTGTATGGGCAAGCACCCTACCTTGTGTACTTACAATCAAGGTGATTTTAGAGTTTGGAGAAGACTTTGCAACATAAAATGGCAAGCGAAACCTCATATTAAATGGGGTGTTGGTCATGCTAAGCCTATCTTTTTGGCAGAACCATTGGTTGGGTAAGACTTCTATTGATCAAACTTTCTATTACGGCTATTAAGGTAAATTCTTTTATTACTGAAAATTGTTGGGATTATACTAAACTTTCTAAGGTTGTTCCTAAATCATTAATCACTCACATTTTGCAAATCCCTTTAAATATTGATGTTGATGATATGTTATTATGTAACATGGCTAGCAATGGCATCTTCAGACCCAAGGATGCTTGAAATGTTTTCAGAACTAAGAGTAATGTTTCTAAATTTTTTTCTATATTATGGCATAAAAGTCTCCCGACTACCATTGCTACTTCTACTTGGAGATTTTTACATAAATTTGTGCCTACTAATGAGAATTTAACTAAAAGAGGCTTTATTTTACCCTCTAAATGTCAATGTTGCTATCATGTGGGAAATATGTATCATGTCTTTCTCTCTAGTCCTATTGCCTCTAAAATTTGGATTTATTTTGATGATATTTTTAACTTCAATCATTTTTATGGTAACATTAGTTTCAAGGACATCTTAAATCTTTGGTTTACTAGTACTAGAGGCCATCTAAGGAATCTCATTTATTCCCTCATTCTGTGGTATCTTTGGTTTGCTCAAAATAATTCCCTTTTTAATAATGTTGTCATGGATCACTATCATATTATTGGGAATATTAAAGATAAGATTCTTAAACTTTTTAATGCTCATCGTTTGGCTTCTAAAAATTTTAGAGGTTATTTCTTTATTACTAAAGACTTTGGGATTGTCCTTAAAGATATGCATGATGATGATGGCCCCAAACTTATTCATTGGTCAAAATCACCTTCTAACACTTATAAACTTTATTGTGATGGCTCTGTCAAAGATAATGCTTATGGTTGTGGTGGCATCATTAGAGATTTACATGGTAATTTCATTATGGCTTATGCTAGTCCTCTTCCAAGATGTTCTGTTATTTTTACTGAACTTTCTGCTATATTAAATGGTTTAAAATTATGTCTTTCTCTTGGTATTTGTAACATTTGGATTAAGGTTGATGATATGCATTATCTTCCCTGTTTGAAAGACAATGAGGATAAAATTTGCAGCCCGGATCTTTTCTATCTTCTTAGAGAAATTAAGCAATTATCGATCTTTTTCAATATTAATATTTCACACATGTATAGAGAAGGGAATGCTTGTGCTGGCTGGTTAGCTAATTATGGCTGCAATCTATAGTTTCTTATTGATTTCTCCTACTCGAATTTGCTGGCCTTTTTAAAAGGCCTTATTAGATTACATAAACTTAGTTTCCCTTATGTTAGAAATTAATATTTGGCTTTGGCTTTCATCCACCACTTGCCTGGACTGCTTTTGATTTATTTCTTAGAATGGTTCTATTCTCTTGGGAGCTAATATTTCGTCTGTTTAAACCAGTTGTATCCTTTATTTTGTTCAAATCAATTGGATCTTTTATTCTGATTGTGGTGCTTTGGATGTGTCTCTATCTAGCAATGATTGGCATAGTTTTCATTATGGTCGGTTTACTACTGCTCATCTTGTCCTTTTTCTTTCCTGAGTGGTGTGGTGGTTATCATTTTATGTTATAGACTTAGAGTCTTGTCTGGCATTATCTAAATTGGCTTAATCTCTTTGTGTCATGGCCAAGTAGTGTTTGGATTTTAAATATTTTCTTGTATTCCTGGAGTCTCATGTGGATTAATGTTAGCTCTTTTAGGGGTAAGGTGAGTAATGTGGAAGATTATTTTCATTTTTCCTTTTGGTGTTGTAGTTATATGAATCTATATTTGGGGATTTGGTATAATTTATTTCCCACTCTGGGTTGGAATTAGATCATACTTGAGTGGCATCTGGTATTTTGGCTTCATGATTTATATGATAATACACACCTGAGATGGAAGTTGACTTCCTGTTCTCTTTCTTATCCTCTGAGCTGGGATTTTTTCTTTATTCTCTTTAATGTGGTTTTAGTTAACATAATTTGGTTGTTTTTTGTATTTTATGGGTTTAGCAACTGCAATCTTTTTAATCTAATTCTTATTATGGTTGGGTTGTTAAATAGTGTTTCTAGCTATTGGTGGATTTTGTTTTTCCCTGTTAGTTATTTTTTCCTGCTGAATTTTTCCATAGGGTTTTGTTGGCTAGAGTTGTGGATCATTTCTTGAAACTTTTTCTGGAAAGCTTAGGTGTTTTCCTTCTGTAGGTTGGGGCCCTGCAGCTAGGCGTGGGTAGTTTTGGGTATTTTAATCATGGATTTCACTTATCCTCTTCTTAGGTGTATCTCTACTTGTAGCAACTGCAGTATCTTTATTCTAATTATTGGTATGGCTGGCCTGTTAGATAATTTTACTAGATGTTGGTGGATTATGGATTTCCCTGTCAGCTCCCAATTCCTATTTGATTTTTCCCTTATGTTTCATTGCCTGGAGCTTTGGCTGATTTTTTATATAATGCTGGTGGTTTATACAGCTGCTCTAATTATGGGTTTAATCTGGATATTGTGGTTTGCTTGCTCGGTTGGCTCTTTAACATCTGTTATAATGTTGGCATCCTGTTTGACTTGGCTAGCTTGTTCTCGCAAATTGTTTGGAATTGTCTTATTTTTAAGAGGTACTATAATGTTTTTTATTATTATTATTCTGACAATCTAAGTCTTCTAGTAGTATGGTTGTTTTCTTTCTATCGGTTTGGGTCCTACAGTTGGCCATGGCTGGAATTGCTTATATATAAGCTAATTTTGGGTATTTTTATAAGGGATTATACTATTTTGGTTCGATGGTATCTCATTGCTTATATTTATTTTCTGATGGCTATGTTTTTCAAGAAGACTCACAATTAGGATATGATTACGGCCAACAAAATTATCTATTACCAGTACTTGTATTTTTGTTATGTGACATGTTTCTTACAGGTTTCTTTTAGTGCAGGTTTGTTGGCGTCATATTTTTTAGATGAAAATATGGGAGCTAATGACAATCTTTTGATCTTTTCTATTTTTTGGGTGCTGGCTGCTTGTAACCCTAGAATGTACCTAGGATATTTTGTACTTATGCTTTAAGCTCTTAGGTTTTATTTTGGCTTTTTTTGTAGCTCCTTGGAGCAGTAGTGAGCTTGAGGTCCCTTTTAAGGACCTTATAACTTTTGTTTTAATTAACGCGTAGGCCCCTCTGTGGGTTTCCCCTAAAAAAAATCTACTCATTGTTTAGATTTATGTTGATGATATACTGTTTGGATCTACAAATAAAATTCTTTGTAATAAATTCTCAAAACAAAGAGTGAGGAGTTTGAGATGAGCATGATGGGAGAGCTTACTGATTTTCTTAAATTTAGTGTGAAGTAAAAGGATGATGGAATTTTCCTTAGCCAATCAAAGTATATTAAAGATATTCTTAAAAAATATGATGTGGATAGTGCTAATGTAATCAATACTCCCATGAGCTCCACCATTCAATTAGATAAGGATCCAAATGAAAAATCAGTTGACAAGAAGTACAGAGGGATAATTGGATCACTTCTTTACTTGACTATCAGTAGACTTGATATCATGTTTATTTTATGTCTCTGTGTTAGCATTTAGGCTGATCCCAAAGAATCCCATATGAGTGTTGTTAAGAGAATTCTTAGATATCTTCTAGGAACCTAATACTTAGGAATCTAGTATCCTATACATAGTACTTCTTTCAAAAATAGGATATTCTGATTCAGATTTTGCAGGATGTAGAGTTGATAGGAAAGGTATTTCTTGAACCTGTCAATTCATAGGACAATCTTTAGTCTCCTGGTTCAGTAGAAAATAAAAACTCTATAACCCTATCTACCACTGAAGTTTGCTCTTAAAATTCTCAAGTTTGTAAGCTTGCTCTTAAAATTCTCAAGTTTTAGTTTTCTTTGATGTACTTTATAAGATCAAACGGTAGAATTTTAGAATTTTTTATACAGAAGCTTTGTAAACAATCAGTAATATTTTTATAAACTTAATATTTGTGTTGCTCAAAGGAAGAGCATAAAACTGTAAGGGCATTTCTCGAACGAACGGATCTTGAGGTAGAAAAATTGTAGTGAAATCCTTTGCAGTAGATGCTCATTCCGATGATATAGATAGGCAGGGACTGAATCTTGTAAAGATTTTTTTTTGCCATCTCTTGCTAATTTTTACTTTCTAATATAATTTTCTTAAATTATCTTACTTTTTATAAATAAAAAATATAATTTCTCCCTCATTTAGATTTTTACAAATCTACGTAATTTTTTAAGAAGCATTAATTCATCTTCTCATGATTGCATCATACACTTCAATAATTAAGTTATATTGTTTGAAAAATTAATTAGTTGTATTAAGAGATAACATATGACGTGAAATTAATGATATGTGTCATAATAATAGCCATGGGCGGATCCCCATTCATCCTAGGGTGGGCAAATGCCCACAGGCAATTTTGAAATTCTTACCCCCCCCCCCCCCCCCCCCCCCCCCAAAAATAATTTTTTGCCTCATCTGGCGCCTGTCTGCCCATCCATCCCAAATCCCGCGCAGCCTTCGGCGTTGAAGAGGTCGCCATTCTTGCAGGAGTCTGCTAGTGGTCATTGTTCTCCTGTGCTGTTGATGTATCCACTGAAAATGGGAAACCTTCACAAAGCCTTTTCCCTAGTCCTGTAGATAAGAATTGCAGTCCCTCTAGTCTCGTTTGCCCTGTTCTGAAAGCTAAAAATCCCTGCTAGAAGTGTGGAACACCTGCTGCTGTAGTTTATTTAAAGTATCGAAAGACAATGGTTACTTGTTCTTATTATGGACATCTAGGTGCTGTCGTGACCTCTGCAGGAAGCCAAAGCAGCTGCTCTTTGTTGTTTTCTTTTCTTTTTCCCCTTTTCCAGAAATGGGAGTAGGAACAACAACTTATTGCCTTCCAGATCTCCCAATTCCCCTCTCTTATTCGTTTTCCCACCAAAGCCGAAGCTCCAGAGCCTTGTGGCTGCCTACAGAACCCCAACCTCCTGCCCCAGCCAAGCCAACCTGAATGTCTCGCCGAACTCTAGTTCCGACCTCCCGCCGCCTATGCGATCCAAGCCGTGCTCTCCACCGACCCCTTTTTTTCTTTCCTCTCGACAAGCAGGTATACTCCACCGGCCCCTTTTTTTCTTAAATTGAAAAGCAAATAGGATAGCCTAGCTCTCATTTCATCTTAGCAGGAGATTTCTCAAAATGTTAACACTACTCATTAGCTGTATAAAGCTATCTTAGACATAATGGTGGACTCCTCAGCGAGTGCTTTCCTCTTGGCTCCCTCTTCTTCTTCTTCGTGCCATGAGCAACTCTCTCATGGGCCTTTGGTGCTGTAGCTCCTTGGGTTGCAGGATTTCTTTTAAAGATCTTCGCCTGGATCTTAGAATCATGGATATTAGGCCTTGCTATTTTGCATATAATTATTGAATTTATTTACTTTATTATTTTACTAAGGACATCCGTTAGATGACATTAGATATGAAAGGAGATAATGCGATCTTGATGCCTTAGAGACTTGGCCACTGCAAGAGTGTAAATGAGCTACTTGGCCACCGCAAGAGTTTGCCCACCCTGAAAAAGAAGGCTGGATCTGCCCCTGATAATAGCTCCATCATTATACAAAAGTAAATGAATATATTCACAAGTTTTTCTTAATCCAATTAATTAACAAATGATAATAATTTGCTTAAATTAACATTTTGTAATTAATTAATATTAATTATTAATTTTAGTTTTTTTAAAGTAAATTTATCTTATTTAATTAGAAATAACATTTATAATTTTAAGTTATCAAAATACATGGAATAAAGTAAGAAATTACATATAACCATGTGTTGCTTTTGTGGATATTTTGAACTTTATATATGCTTAGAGCCTAAGTTAATATATTTTTTATATAACTAATACTTATTATTAAAATTAATTTTGGAAATTGGCATGCATGCTATAAAGTTTTATGTATTTATATATCTTTAATATTTATTCATATAACATGTAAATCTTTAAATCACATTAAAACATCACTAACATAAATTTTTTCAAACTAAAAAATATATTTTTCATGTATATTTTTTGATGTTATTTGAATATTAAAGTTTTCTATAAGTAAATAATATTTTTAGATATTAGATATATAAATACACAAAATTATATCGTGTATATTAAATGTAAAGTTCCTATATTTTCAATCTATCTTATGTTGATTGCTTGAAATATTGTTATTTTTATGGAATATATTTTTTATCAATCATAATTATATTAATTATATTATAATTAGCATAGGTACGCCTCATGCCAGCAAGGTGAGGTGCACGTCAAGGCGCATCTCATTCAAACTAATCCTCACGTCTCACAAGAAAAGCCTTAGGCGCAGGCCTCAAGGCATTTTTCATTGGAAATATGTTGAGACGGGCCTCATGTTGTGTAATTTTAAACAATGGATTCTAATAGGAGAAGTTAAGTCAATGGGAAAGGTTTCTAAGGCTGAGGGTGAGGAAGCAGGGGGTTAATTATTATGACCTGAAGTTTAGCTTTTTTTTGGGTAGTCATATGTTTAAGGTCGGAAGATGTTTTATGTGGAGGAAATGTAGCATTTTTCTCTTATGGTTTGATAGGGAGTAGCTTTATGGCCTTGTTATTAATTTTGACAAAACAAGCATTTTCTTGATCATAGTGAATAACATCCCAATCTTAAAGCTAGGGTTTACGTAATATGATATGGGCTATATTTATGGGTTGAACGTACCATTATATTTGATTCTCATAAGTGCTTATATTAATCGAAACAAATCATCTAGAATTCATAAGTAGAGAAGTGTGATTAACCCAACTAATATAAAATGGTTCGAGGTGAGGTTCAAGTTTTTGGTATGTTTGAATAAAAGCATTAATAGAGATAGCATTCATTGCACTCCCACCACCAACAACAAATTTGTATCTCTTCTTATTATAATTGGCTATCATTTGAAAAGTATCATGTCAACATCAATCTTCTTTGTTTAATTTATCCATTGAAAGACAACTCATAACAGTCATGAGTGTATCATCATAATCACCTTCTTTTTGGGAAATAGGGTCATGATCCAAAAATTTCTCATTCAATCAGGTCTCGGCTCTTCTTAAAATAGAATTTTTGTTTTGTTCTGGTTCTACATATGATTCAGTTTATGAAATTTAAAATACATAATATTATTAGTGCTCTTATGATTTGGTTCAGAGAAAATTTTGGGCTTGTGAACCCTAGTGGACTATGAGGTAGTAGAAGTTAAAGTAGATGGTTTAGTAGTAGACTTGAATATGAAAATTGAATTGGATGAGTACTTAGGTTTTGTAGAGGGTATACTTTCTTTTGCTTCTCAATCATAAGTGTAAAGTGAAAGCTTCTTCTAAAGTTTGAGTGTTCATATAGTCAATCACAAGCATAGATTTCTTATTAGAGTGCTAATAATTAGCTATGTAGATGTTTTCATGAAACCTATAAAAATATTTTTCCTTTGAAAGTTCTTTCATTTCATTCTAAGTCCATTTACTTCTGCCATTTTAAAGTTCTTTTATTAAAAAATTTATGAAGCTAATTAAACATAACAATTTCAATTTTATTAAACTAAATCATAAATATTATTTATTGTTTAATTAGATATTTTTTTATTTAATTAAGATTAATTTAATATTTTAATTACTTTTAAAATATGTCAGAATTGAATAAACTTAAATTTATTTTAAGATTACTATTATGCATAAATATTTTATATTATATTTATTTTAAAATAAACTTAAATATTTTGACACTTATTTTGACAAACATTATATCAAATACTCTACGGTAATATTTTTCTTCTTATCATAATTGATACATCCTCGAAAAATTATCTTGGTCAGGCACGAATCTCGAGGCAAAATCAAGTTGGAAACTTCCGAAATTAAAATGGAGATCATCCAAACTCCGATTTTAGCGATCTTACAGTCAAACTGAACGTCTCAGAAATACAAACCCAATGACACTAAGTTCGACTCCATCCGAGCCCAAATGGGTCAAAATCAAGGGCCCAAAGCGTTGTTGAAAGATTCAAACCACAATTTGATTTCCCAAACGGTTTCGAAACATGACATGGTTATAGTCGAATCGAGCGGCTCAACGAGACAAATCCAATGAGCCCAAGATCACTAAAATCTAATATCTCTAAGACCATCAAATATCTAGCAAATGGTATATGATCAAGGGATTCAACATCGGCCGTCCATTCAAACCACTCTCTAATTACCCTTGATCTTCCTCCTATTTACAGGCCATGCCACTCCCAAAAATCTATAAATAGAGCCCCCTCTCCTCTTAAAAAAGGGCCTTTAATCCTAAAGAGAAAAGAGAGAGATCGAAAATCGCTTTTACCTCCTTGCTCCTCCTCGACCACCACCAGAGTTCTGTCGTACCAACCCCTGACGTCGAAGCTCCACCGGACCACCACCTTTCATCCTCAGCTCCACCGAACCACCGCTTGATGCCCTGAGCTCCGCTGGACCACCACCTGACATCGTCAGCTCCACCAGACCATCGCTTAACGCCCTGAGCTCCACCGGACCACCACTACTTGACGCCCTGAGCTCCGTCGGACCTCCACCTGACGTCCCCAGCTTCGTCGGACTACCGCTTGATGCCCTGAGCTCCACCAGACCACCACCTAACATCCTCAGCTTCGCCGAAACACCACTTGATGCCCTGAGCTCCACCGGACCACCACCTGACGTCCTCAGCTTCGTCGGACCACCGCTTGATGCCCTGAGCTCCACCGGACCACCACCAGATGTCCTCAGCACCGTCTGACCACCGCCTGACTCCCTGAGCTCCGTCAATCCACTACCTGACATCCTCATCTCTGCTAGATTACCACCTGAGGCCTGAACTTCTATCAAATCACCACCTGATGCCCAGGGTTCTGCCGGTCAACCCCCTAAGGCCCAGAATTCTACCAAACCACCATCGGAGGCCCAAAATTATGCCAGATCACCAGCTAACCCCGAAGTTCCTCCAGAGTGATGTCAGACTTCCATATACCCCCAGCTTCCACCATACAATTAATACTTATAATCTGATCGCCCTTAGAGGTGAGTCAGCCTACTGTAATCTACTCAAGTTCTAGTAGAATCATTTCAACTGAGCGAGGCCCCGTGGTTTTTTCCTTTTTCAGGATTTTCCATGTAAAAATATTATGTTCTTTATGTGTGAGCTAGATATATATGCAATGCTAAGACGTAGAATTCTAACTCTATCACCGTGTATATTCTAGCCCGTAATAATTTGGCACCGTTTGTGTGAAATTGCCAGTCCCACTATCCTAAAGTACCACTGCAACGGCCAATAGGCACAGTAATCGCATCTTGGGAATCTCCCACTCCAATTCACATCAATCTCGAAATCAGTCCCTGAATCAGGGATGCCAGGCATCTGCCTCTTTTCACCCCGGTGGCTGAAACCCTACCGGAGAAGGGACTTTAGGACCATCATTGGAAGATCACATCCAAAAAATAGAGCATTCCTAAAAAGAGATCCTTCAACTCTTATGAGAGACCCGACAACCTGCACTAGCACCCCCTGATGAGATTCTTCTCCCTCAAGATCCACTACAGGTCGAAGATGTTCCATTAGAACATCTCCATGTCGAGTTTCCTCTTCCTCCACCAAGGAGACATCCTCCAGCACGTCAAGATGATGAACTTACTGACACAGCCAGCTCTACCCATCCTATGCATGCAGATCGACAATATTGCATTCCTTTGGATGCTTCCGAGAACTTAACCCGACCACATATTATCGAACACCCTCACAATGCCCTACGGCATGAACTACGAAGGTTGGTCTGAGAAGAGTTTCCTGTGGGAGGTGTGAGGTAATCTCTTCGTCCATGGGACTTCCAGGAGTCATCACCCCTAACTGAGGCTATTCTTCAACACCCTATTCCAGTGGGATTCAAACTACCAAGCATCGATCACTACGACGGGACATCCAACCCGTATGAGCATATCAACCACTATAAAACCATAATGCATATCCAGTGAGCCTCAGATGCACTCCTCTGCCAAGTTTTTCCTGACACCCTCAATGGGCAAGCTCGAACATGGTTTTATTCGCTCCCAGCTAGATCCATTCCCATGTTCATTAATTAGCTAAAATGTTCGCCGAATAGCTTGTTGACAATTGAAGAATGGTTAAAGACTCTTCCCACCTTTCAGGAATCCGCCAGAATGAAAATGAGTCCCTTAAGGAGTACTTCCAGATATTTTCTACTGAAGCTCCGTAAATTTTGGGAGTAGATCCCGAGTTACTTAGAGGAGTTTTTCTCGGAGGGCCTCATCCTGGCCCCTTCTACTCAGCACTCATGCGAGACACAGTCTCTTCATATGCTAATCTGATCAATCATGTGGAGATACAAATATTTGTTGATGAGGCCATTAATGCTTATAGAAAGTAATTCGAATAGATAACTAGGAAGCGAAAAAGTGCACCTAGGATTGAAGATCCTTCCTCGCAACGAAAAAAGAATGTTAATTTGCCCCCTCGACCCTTATAGCCACGATGAGAACCTCGCCAAAAAAAGGAGTACACGCCACTTAACGTATCCCAGGTGAATGTATTGATGGTCATTCAGGATCAGGAGAACCTCAGGTGGCCACATCCTTTGAAGCCCAACATCGAGAATTAGGAGCAATACTGCCACTTCCACCGTAGTCGTGGACAAACTATTGAAGCTTACAAGCAACTCAAGGAAGAAATTGAGAGGCTGATCCGATAAGGATATCTTTGATAATTTGTCAAGAACCCACCAACCCGAGATGAGGGTGATTCGGCGTGGGGGTAGAATCAATAACAAAAGCAGTCAACAAACAATCGTCAAATGGTTGGTAAATTAAAATTATTACTGGGGGTCCTTCAATGCCAAGTCAAGTCCTGATGCTATCACCAAGGAGCCAACACTAAAGAAGTCTTGCACCGACCATTATATTACCTTCAATGATTCTAACATAGAGGGAATAAAGACCCCTCATCAAGGCCCACTCATAATAAGTGCAGGTATCGGCGATCCATGCTATAACATCAAGAGGATCTTAGTCAATAATGGGAGCTCCATAGATGACTTATTCTACTCCACTTTTCTCAGCATGGGTCTTGCTAGGGAGAAGCTCCAACTGCTACAGGTCTATTATACAGATTTGATAATCAACCTGTACGAGTAGAAGGTATGATCAGCCTTCTCATTATACTGGGAGAATTCCTCCGACAAGCCACAAACTCCATCTAGTTTATTATTATAAAGTCAGAATCAGCATACAATGTTATCTTTGGAAGGCCACTTCAGTCAATCTTCAGGATTATTACCTCGATCCCACACCTCAAACTAAAATTTATCACCCCAGTAGAGATTAGCATAGTACGAGGAGATCAGCAAGAAGCACAATCCTGCTATCTTCGACAGGCTCAACCACACCCATTAGTTACCTTATGTATCGAAGACTTTGTATGCTAAATGAGGATATTGCTCAAAAGGCCTCCCCCGTCAAGGATCTTGCTTGCCTCTCCCTTCAAGGACAATATAGATCGAATCGTTACTCTTAGAGGAAGAAAAGATAAAGTACATAGAGTTTTTACATAAAAATCAAGATGTCTTTGCTTGGAATCTAGCAGATATACCTAGAATAAGCCCTGAAGTGATCATATACTCCCTCAAAATAAACCCAACGTGCAAACCAGTTATTCAAAAGAAGCAGAATTTCTTACTAGAATGCCAGCAAATGATCAAAAAAGAAGTCAATAAACTCATGGAAGCTGGATTCATACTGGAAGTACACTATCCTACCTAGCTGACGAATGTTATTATAGTCAAGAAAACTAGTGGAGCTTGGAGGATGTGTGTAGATTACACATACATTAATAAGGCTTATCCAAAGGATAGTTTTTCACTCCCTCGTATCGACCAACTAGTTGATGCCACATTTGGGCACCAAAATGCTGAGTTTTATAGATGCCTACTTAGGCTACAATCAAATAAGAATGAATCCCGCAGAAGAGGAGGCAACAGCTTTTCAAACTAACAAAGGACTATACTGCTACCAAGTTATGCCCTTTGGACTTAAAAATATGGGAGCCACGTATCAGCGCCTTATGAATAAGGTATTTAAAGACCTTACAGGGCATACTATGGAGGTTTATGTCGATGATGTACAAGTAAAAACCCTTAAAAAATCCCAGCATATCTCTAATTTGAAACAATATTTATGTCTCCTTTGATCTTACAACCTGCACCTCACCCCCTTTAAATATACATTCGGAGTTACCTCGGGAAAATTTCTGGGGTTCATGGTTACCCACCGAGGATTGAGGCCAATCCTGAGAAGATCAAGGCTCTAAGGGACATGGTACCCCCAAAAAACATCAAGAAAGTCTAGAGATTAAACGGAAGGATTGCAGCACTCTCTAGCTTCTTGGCTCACTCAAGAGATAGATATTTACTCTTCTTCAAGATCCTCAGAGGTACTCGTAGCTCAAGATTTCAATGGACTAACAAATACTAGGATTCGAGCAGCTCCGAGCCTATCTAGCCTCACCTCCGCTACTCTCAAAATCAATTCTGGGGGAAAGATTATATTTGTACGTAGCTATTTCTGCCCAAGCAATCAATTCGGTCTTGGTCTGAGAGGAGATTGCTCTACAACATTCCATATATTATGTCAGTAAGATCTTATCTGAAATGAAAGGATGTTATCCCTTAGCAGATAAAATAGCTTTGGCGTTAGTCTACTCAGCCAAAAAACTATGCCCTTACTTTCAAGCCTATATAATTGGAGTCTACATGAATTTGCCACTGAAAAGTATCCTATAAAAGTTAAAAGCCTTGGGCAGACTCATCAAGTGGTCCGTAGAACTGGGAGAGTTTGACATTCACTACCTGCCTAGACCAAATATCAAATCCCAAGCACTTGCAGATTTTGTGGTTGAATGCACCATACCTGTATCTAATAATCCACCAAGTGTTTCTCTCTCTCCCCCGTGCTGGACGTTATATATTGATGGAGCCTCTAGAAGTTTTGACGTTGAAGCAGGAATTCTATTGATCTCTCTATAACAAGTGACTCTTGAATACGTCCTCCGACTCAAGTTCCCTGCAAGGAACATTACAGTAGAATATAAGGCCCTTATTGCCAAATTAAGGCTAGCAATCGACTGTGAAGTGAAAAACTTGGTGGTTTACACTAATTTAGAGTTATGTATCTCATAGGTAGAGGGAGAGTTTGACATCCACAACCCCCAACTGGCACTGTATTACAACATAATAAAGATGATTTTAGCTCGTATAAATGAATATCAAATTATCCATATTCTTCAAGAGCAAAACGCACGAGTAGACACCCTCTCCAAAATAGCTACTTCCATAACCGGTGACACTTTCAAAAGAAAGTATATCGATGAGATCCACTTTCCATATTTTGGGCTCGTGGATAATACAATCGATTGATGATTCAAGAGAAGCGTCTTGGATTGATCCCATTCTAACTTTCTTACAATAAGGTGTTCTTCCTAAAGACTCGATGGTGGCAGTACGACTTCAGAGGCAGGCAGTAAATTTTACTATTATTAACAGGGAGTTGTACAAATGAGCCTTCTCTGGACCCTACCTCAAGTGCCTTCCTCCCTTATAAGTAAATTATGCACTCCAAAAAGTACATTGAGGCATATACAGAGAACATCTGGGTGGAAGGGCGCTAGCCCAAAAGATCATGAGATAAGGGTTTTATTGGCCAACGATGAATCATGATGCACTAGAATTCATGCGAAAGTATAATAGTTGTCAGTTACATGCCAACCTCACCCATTCACCTGCTATAGAGATCTCAATATTACAGAGTCCCTGGCCTTCCACCCAGTGGGGGATGGACATAATGGGACCCTTCCCCATAGCAATCAGACAACCAAAATTCATTATCTTGGTCATAGACTATTTCAAAAAAATGGGTGGAAGTAGAATCTCAAGCAAAACTCACCGAAGTACATGACAAACAGTTCCTATGGAAGAGCATAATATGTCATTTCGACATTCCCGCAAAAGTTATCACCGATAACGAAATGCAGTTCACTGAAAAGATCTTTACCACATTTTGTAAGGATCTCCACATTCAGCTAGTATACACGACTGTGGCCCATCTTCAGACTAATGGACAAACAGATGCCACTAATTAAATTATTCTGAAAGGATTGAAGACACGATTGGAGAAGGCTGGGGGGCAATGGGCTGACAAGCTCCCAAATATCCTCTGGTCCTACCGTACCACGACAAGAACTCCAATAGGAGAAACCCCGTACAATCTCTACTTTGGCACATAAGTTATTATTTTCATCAATATTGGAGTCCCAAGTCATAGAGTTCAAACTTTTGACTTCAACGATAATGAAGAAAAGCTCAGATACAACCTAGACCTCCTTCTAGAAGCATGAGATGAGGCAATGCTCAAGATTGTTGCATACCACCAAAGAGTTGACCAACACTATAACTGAAGGATGAAACCACGATGTATATCGATTGGAGATCTAGTTCTGTACAGCATCAAGGTGGTAGGAAAAAGCCCTCAACGTAATAAACTCTTCCCACTCTAGGAGGGCCGTACTTGGTAGCAGCCATGGTGAAGCTTGGGACTTTTAAATTGAAGGATGTTGAGGGAAAAATACTTCCTCGGACCTCGAATGTGGAAAATCTCTGTAAGTACTATCAGTAGAAAATAGTAGTGTCTACTTTAAATGTCGTATGTCTTTAGTGTTGAGTGTTATATTATTCGTAATGTTTGTAACTTCTCTATCCCTGAATTATATCAGGGTAGTTTGACATTATAGTAAAACTCTGTTCCTTCATTTAGCTGCATTATCAACTTTTTCAAGTAAGATCGTAAAGATAATTTCACACATGCTATGAACTCCAATCTTTAAATCCTTGATTCGAGAAATACGCAATCACTATTGCAAATCAATCATTGGATGATCAGTCCTAGGGGGATTTGATTCGACCTTTTCTATACATATTAAAAAGTATCAAAAACCATTTTGATTAATAATCTCGGATAGATCAAACATCCTAGGTGGATATCACTTGGTTATAATATCCTTGATTCGAGACATATGCACTCCTTGTTGTGACTCAATCAATGGATGATCAGTCCCAAGGGGATTTGATCCGATCTCTTCCACACAGGTTAAATAGCATTATATAATACTACAACCAACAAACTCAAAAAGTTCAAACATTCCAAACGATTGTCATTTAGATCTTGAAGCCTGAATCTTAATTACTGGCTGTTCAATCCCTAGTGAATCCAATCTGGCTTCCTCCACACAGGTTAAAATGCATGGATTAATAGGCTCAAACAGGTTGAGTACCTTAAACGAGCATAAATAAAACTCACTTGAGCTAAAATGAAAGCACTAAAATATTTTTCACTAATAAATGTATCAAAAACCATTTACTACATCATAGAAGACCACATATATGAACATAAATACCTAATACATATCAATCACTAAGAAAAGTAAAAATACTACTCAATATCTACAATTTCATCATCAACCTCAAGGGCAAAGGCTTTCTGCAGCTCGCTTTCTATCTCGCCACCATCAGAATCTGGGGGAGAGTCATCAAAAGCCTTGCTTGGTGTCAGCCCCTCAATCTCAACTCCGGTCTTCCACTGTACCAGACAAACTCCCTTCAAGAAGCTCCAGATGAATCACTCGTCAATATATTGCTGCTCCAAAGCCTTTACTTCTATTTCATAAATGTGATCGTGAGCCTCCTAAACATGTTCCTGGATGATGGTCTTGAAGGCTATAAAATTCTTGAAATCCTTGATTACTCTCGAAGATTCAAAGCCAATCAAAGTGGCCTCCTTCTCGGTAATAAGAGTCTGGGACCGCTTATTCTCAGCTTCGAGCACCGTAACTTTTTCTACAGAAGCCTTTTGATATTTACGGAGCTGGGTTGTCGTCACCTGTGCCTCCTTAAGATTAATCTGGAGTCAATCAATTTACTTATTCTGAAGAGATACAGAGTGTACTATGTTGGCCAACTCAGTTCTACACTCGATCAACTTCCCCTCCAACACCTTTACCTCTTTGGTCTTCAAGTCATACTTTCGCTTGTACTCTCCTTGAAGATATTTGACCTTCATGGATTTTGCGTTCCATTTATTCAAGGCCTCTATAAGCTCAACCTTAAGCTCCGTGCTCCGTGACAACTGAAATAAGGAGAAAAGGTGTGTTAGAAGCCATCCTAGAAAAGAAGCATTATGAAGATATTACTCACTAAGTCATCAGCTTTGTGGCGTATGATATATTGGTGGCTCAAGACATCCCCAGGAATATGAAACTTGATGGGGGAAGAGTCAGGTGGAACCTTGCTTGTACTCGTCGCAACCCCCTCCAACTTCTTCTTCAGCAAAACCTGGGGGTCTTCACCTCCTGCCTGCCGTTTAGGTGCCACCTTTGTTGTTGGGGCAGGGGGCTCAGGAATCTTGGAAGATGGCTTTAATATCAATGCATCTGACCTTCCAGCATGAAAGGACAGCCCGACCCTGAACATGAACTCTTCTTCTATATATTTATTTAAATAACGAACCCCGTATAGAAGATATTCGAAGTTGGGAATCTTGAGGATCCTCATTATGTCTTCTTCTCTGACGTGCAAAGGAGCTGGCAGGTCCCTCATCTTCCCCCATTTCTCTATCAGGCCCTAATCATTTTTCATAAAGAAAAATAAGCTGGCCTAGCTCTTCACAGGATCATGGGTATGCATGTCCAACCATTTGGATCCGAAGGTAACACGCCCCTGTGTGTCACTAGTAAATCGCCCCATCCACGAAAAGTACTCAGGTGTCAAAATGGTTCCTTGATCTCAGAAGAGTGTAATCAGCCCATCATCACTAACATGGATTTGTATGAAAATTGGGACAGAGCCATCCCACACTGCACCGAAATTTTTATCAGCTCAATAGGAGGTGGAAAGCGTAACCCTACTAGCAAACTGATCTCACAGACAGTCAGGTACCCAGGAGGAGGAAGGCCAGCCCGATCTGACCACTTAGGGACCGCCGTCACCACATCATTCGGGAAGTGAAACTTCTTATAAAGAATGATCAGAGAATTGCCCATGATGGTGGACGCTGCGTCATCCGCCTTCGCTCCTTTGTTGGGCCTCTGCTCACCATCAGGAGGGCAACGGGATCTCCCCTAACCACTTGATTTCTTGAAGGAAGGTGGTCACCCGACATTGCCCCTGCATAGAGAGGGGCCCTGCAATTGGACAAGGGAGGGATGCTACCTATCCAAGGGCAGGGGAGAGCCTCCTGTATAGCAAGAGGGCTGAAGGGGGTAAAAGGCAGAGGGAGAGAAGTCTCCTTCTTGCAGAGAGGGGCCCTGAGCCTGGACAAGGTATGCCGCCTGTACAGGGCTAGGGGAAGGCCTCAATTAAAAGAAGGGGGGAGAAGAGAAGGTGTGAGTTTGAAGCCCCGGTGGGGGGGGGGGGTATTTATAGGTGATGTCGGGGCGTTTTAGGAATTTTGATATATATAACTGCCGGTGGTTAGCCGAACCGCCGGCTAACAGCAGCCAGTCAACGCGGAAGACCACACGGGCAGCACGGGCAAACGTGCGGGCCAGGCAGGCCGCAGCGCAGGCTGGGACCCTGGTCGAGTGGGCCAGGAAGGTCATGATGTGTGGATGCGCAGGCACAGTGGCGGTTGGTCCATCCCAATCTGTCTCCTGGCCAAATTTTTGCCTCGAAAAAGCCAAATCAGGCATTTTTAGGGTCTCCGAGACCATTTTCGACGTTTCAGACTCAATTTTGACACTTTTGAAGCCATTCGGGACCTCTACGCCAAAGATTATATTATTTTCAAATTTTGAATCGCACAAAAAATTCCTCAAAGGTTGGGATAGATATTTTCGAACTTCTGGAGCTTCGATATTTGAAAATAGAGGGGCAACTGATACATCCTCAAAAAATTATCTTAATCAGGCATGAATCTTGAGGCAAAATTAAGTTGGAAACTTCCAAAATTAAAATGGGGACCATCTGAACTCTAATTTTAGCAAGCTTACAGTCAAACTGAACGTCTCGAAAATACAAACCTAACGACACTAAGTTTGACTCAATCCGAGCTCAAATGGGTCAAAATTAAGGGCCCAAAGCACTGTTGAAAGATTAGAACCATAATTTGATTTCCAAACGGTTTTGAAACATGACATGCTTATAGTCGAATCAAGGGGCTCAACGAGAAGAATCCAACGAGCCTAAGATCGCTAAAATCCTATATCTCTGAGACCACCAAATATCCAGCAAATGGTACACGATAAAGGGATTCAATATCGGTCGTCCATTCAAATCACTCCCTAATTACCCTTGATCTTCCTCCTATTTACAGGCCATACCACTCTAAAAAATTTATAAATATAGCCTCCTCTCCTCTTGAAAAGCGGCCCCTAATCCTAAGGAGAAAAGAGAGAGATTGAAGATCGCTCTTGCCTCATTGCTCCTCCTCGAGCACCATTGGAGTTCCGTCGGACCACCGCTTGACGTTGGAGCTTCGCCGGACCACCGCCTGTTGTCCTCAGCTCCTCCGGACCACCGCTTGACGCCCTGAGCTCCGCCGGACCACCAATTGACGTCCCCAGCTCCGCTGGACCACCGCTTGAAGCCCTGAGCTCCACCGGACCACCACCTGACGTCCCCAGCTCCGTCGGACCACCGCTTGAAGCCCTGAGCTCCGCCAGACCACCACTTGATGTCCTCAGCTTCGTCAGACCACCGTGTGATGCCCTGAGCTCTGTTGGACCACCACCTAACTTCCTCAGCTCCGCCGGACCATCGTCTGATGCTCTGAGCTCTGCTGAACCACCACCTGACGACCTCAGCTCCGCCAGACTACCACCTAAGATCCGAACTTCTGTCGGATCACCACCTGACTCCCAGGGTTCTGCCGGATAACCACATAAAGCCCGGAATTCTACCAGACCACCACCGGAGACCCAGAATTATGCCAGATCACCAGCTGACCCCGAAGTTCCTCCAGAGTGACGTCAAACTTCCATATACCCCCGGCTTCCACCATACAATTGATACTTGTAATCTGATCGCCCTTGGAGGTGAGTCAGCATACTGTAACCTACTCAAGTTCTAGTGGAATCATTTCAATTGAGCCGGGCCTCGTGATTTTTTCCTTTTCGAGGATTTTCCACGCAAAAAGTATTATGTTATCTATATATGAGCTGAATATCTATGCAATGCTAAGACATAAAATTCTATCTCCATCACCGCATATATCCTAGCTTTCAACAATACTAATTATAATAAAATTTTGCGAAATATATTCGCCGCTCTCCTACACCAAAAGCCCCGACCACAATTTACCGAAACCCTCGACTACGGCGGAGAAGGAATTCACAACGGGAGCTATCGCTGGAGAAGCCGTCGACGGGATCGGCGGAGCTTGTGAGACTTGTTGAATTAAGTTTAATCCAATGTCCGGATTTGTTAAATCCCGAATTTAAGCGGGGAAGAAATGGAATGTAAGATTCTGTTAGATTTAGGGGCTGCCAAACTGCCCCTTAAAGATGTCATCTTTTCTGTTTTGGAGTATTTATGTTAAATCCTGCTCAACCGATTCAAACCATGCTACCAAACAGCCTCGTAGATTCTTCCATCTTTGTTGACTTTATATCCTTGGGTTTGGTGCTGTGTTGATGGTTGTTAGTGTTTGATTGGAAGTAGAGGAATCCTCGGATAGAAGATGGTTAGACTGTTCTTAGCCCCACCACCTTCAGGTATCTTTGGAGACAGAGATGCTGTGAAGGAGAGAGTAGAACTTTTGGAAAAACTTGAATCAGTTATATGGTCCGCTATGATCTCCGGTGATCGATATGAAGCTCGCCTTTGGCTTTGCAATACAATTTCATCCATTCACTCTATAACTCTTCGTGAGCAATGTAAGCTATTTATTGAGTTGTTGAGACTCAAGAAGTCAAAGCATGATGTTGCGGCTCAATTGTTGCAGATGATCTTTGAAAATAGGCCAGGCATCGCTGGTTCTATTATTGCAAAGAAGATCTGCATGCTTGAGAAGTTTTTTGAAGGTAGATCTCTCTAATTTGAATTGCCCCCCTCGCTATTGCATTCATTCTATATTATTATCATGCATGGCATCATATATTATACTACAGCTTTGTCTTATCTCCTCATAGTTTTAAAATTAATATTATTTAACCAGAAAAATATATGGATTGCAGGGAATCCAAGACGTATTTTGGACTGGTTTGATCACTTTGCCACTGTTGGAGAATCAGGGCATAAAAAAGGAGCCAGAGCACTCTCCAAGTTTGCTTTTATGAACCGCAACACATGCTGGGAGGAGCTTGAGTGGAAAGGAAGACATGGACAATCTCCGGCAGTTGTTGCCACCAAACCCCATTATTTCCATGATCTGGATGTTCTTCAGACTGTAGAGAACTTTCTTAAGTATGTGCCAGATTTTTGGTCTTCAGATGAACTTGCCGAATCTGTTAAAGATGGTGAAATCGTAAAGATTGATCAAAAATATTTTATAGATACATTTCTTCAGTTGATGTATGAAGAAAATTTAGAAGGAGTATGGGTGGCCATTGAGGAGTTTATTATGGATCAGCAATTCTCATTCCTTTGCCAGCATCTACTTGTTATTGTCGATGATTCCAGGATGCTAACTTTTTTTAATTCTATCAGTAAATTCATTAATGTAGATGCACAATGCAAGGAATTAAAACACCCATCATGTTGGCTAGAGTACCTCTTGTCAAATTGCAGTGGTTCTGTATCTGTTGAAGAATATATCTTACTGAATGCTGTAATTTCTCATGGAAGACAGCTTCTACGTCTAATGACTAATGAAGAGCATGAGAGTGAGAAGCAAAAGCTGGAGAAGCTATTGATGAATGCCTTGGAATTTTGTGATACTGATCACTGGTATTTCATGAAAGAATGCACGGAGATGGAAAAGAAGATAGCAATAAAATGGATTGGGCTTCAGTCTTGGGTTATTCAGTATCATTTGGCACAGGAATGCAAAACTCAACAATCATGTGAATTATTGTTTTCTGAGAATGGAATAAGTTTTCGCAGGGCTGAGAAGTTCTATTTGTTACAATCTAATGAAACTTTAGAAGAACATGGTTCAGAGATTGATGATGAAGATTTGGATAGGCGAAGTCACAAGAGGAGAAGGAAAGACAAGAAGAGGAGGAAAGAGAAACAGAATCATGCTAATGAAAGTGCTGATGAGCTTTTGGAATTTGAACCATTGAACAGTCTGCATGATTGTAAATCAGGAGGGAGGAGTTGGTTGCTCTCTACCAACAATTATTCCTGTGCCTGGAATGTTGTATGTTCCTTATTTTTTATTTTCCAGTCATTCATTACTTATCTTGCTTCTTCCATCAACTTTCTATGTATGAATTGGAGACCATAGATTATACTTCTGGTTGATAGTTCTTGTGCTTTTGATTTCCATAAGCATTTGTTTTGGGAATTTGCAAAATTGCTTACGTCCAAGTTTATTTTTTCTTAACAATTAGTGGTTTTCCTTGTTAACTCGATGAGATTTCTTGAAGTCATATATTAAATGTAGCATTGGATGAATTTTCTACATGTCATAAATGAAAAAGCTAGTCTTTTAGTAAAGAAATGCACATTTTTCTGAATTGGCGCATTATATGCATTAGGCAGTTTTGGTTTAAGTCATCTAGGAATTGATCTTTGATATAAACTAATCAGAATCTTTTGTCAATTTAAAAAATTGTACTTCTCTTCAACAGTTCTTTAGAGAGATCCATAGATCTGTCTCCGTTGTATAGATGCCTATCTCTTTTTTCATTTCCAGACTTAGATCAGGGATGACGTTCTATTTCATTCAATTATGATGTTGATGATTCGAATATCATTTCATTGCATGCAGGCTGATTTGCCGGATCATCTTGCCAAGCATTGTTTTTCTACGTGGATGAAATGGGTCTTATCTATGTGGTAGCTCTTAATTTCAAGAGTGGATATACATTTCAGACTATCAAGTATGGACATCGTCAATGGTGATGTAAGAAATCAGAAATGTCAATTGTATTTGTTATTCTATTCTTCATAATTTATTTCTCTGAGTGTCTTTTTTATTTGGGTTATTATCTTACACTACCTGTATCTTTATTTTTGTTCTATACCCTAGCATGTAGCATGGTTGTTGAATGCCAATATTATCTTCTCCTGTCAGCTCTGCAATTGAAGTTTTATTACCTTATCATGTTAATATTTTGAAATAGCTTATGGCATGCCTTATAGTTCTTGTATATTCCTTCATTAATAATTCTTATCAATTCCAATCTTAAAAAATAAAAAAAAGTATTAATGTAAAAGAGTGGAATTAAAATGAGAACCAAAACCCTTTTCTGACCTGCTAGAACCCGTAGTCTTTAAAGTTAGTGCTGATTGATAACATAACTTTGATTGTACATTTCTCCTTTCCCCAACCTTTATTTCACCTTTGTCTCAATTATCTTGATTCTCTCCTGTCACTTGAGAGTAGGAGATTATAACTTTGTTGTTGTTGTTGTTGTTGTGCAATCTTTGATATAAGGAAAAGAAATGATACTGATATCGATTCACTATATTTGATTTTCTAATGGGTGAAAAATGATAACTAAATCACAGCGAAATCTTGCATCTATTTGGTTCCTTTTATTTTTCGTCAAAAAGCTAGGAAATGGAGAAGGAACATCATCAATTTATTCCTTTACCCATTCACATTTCTGTTTCTTCATCTCCTTACTAATAATGACAACAACAAAGCACATGACCTTAGAAATCATGGCTTAGGCACTATCTCTGCAAGCTCATTAAAGCCGCATGCTTCTAACTGTCTTAGGGATCTGGACCATTAAAATATAACAAACTTCTTCCAGCTTAGCTTTAGAAGAATCTTCCTTTAGAGAATATTGTAAAGCAGTGTTACTATATTGACATAATTTTTCTCAATGAACATACTTTTGACTCTCAACTCTACTCTATTCACCTATCCTACTTATTATTGTTAGTTCATTATGGTATCAAAGCATTTGCTTAGCAGTGCCTAAACATCTTCCTCTGTTTTTATTTCTTTTCTTTTTTCTCTGTAATCCAAAAGCTTTTTCATAAATCCAAAAGCTTTTTCAGACAAAACACTCATCCTTCGCCTCTCTAAGGAACAACCCAAGCCTATTCACGATGAGTACCACCATATTGCCACCTCACAAATTGTTGATGTTTAATATCAAGCATATAATCACCACCTAATTCTCTAGTAATAACCATCCATCATTGCATTCCCAGATTGTCAAAATATTATACTTATTGACCAAAGCGATCGCTCTATACTCAACCACCACATCTTTTATTCCCCTATGTTGTTTACCTTGGCAATTGCTTCGCCAAATGGGCAACCACTGAAAAAAATTACAATCTACCAGCTGCTCTTGGGTCATCCAATTGAAGAATGAAGTCCACATCTCTATAAAAACCATTACTATGACTCAATATTTGATGTAGTCTAGGGTTAGCACTTTGGTTGTTGCTTTTAATATATTTTCAAATCATCATAAGGGTGTTTGAAAGGATATTTAGGCTCTGGAGGGTTTTTAAAATAAATGTATTTAGGGTTTATGCTAATAGGGGTCAGCCAAGATTAAAATTAGTTAAAATCTGAGAGCTTCGTTCCTGAAGATTTAGGGCTTTAGTGTCGTGAATATATGGAATCCCTATGTTGGAATATTAAGATTAATATCTCTAGATATGATTTGGGGTGTTTTTATTTTTCTATGATTTTTAAGAGGTTCTAATAGGGGTTGGAATGAGACTAGGTATTGTTGAAACCTTTTTTGGCCAATAACCCTCAATTGGGCTTGGGCTTTATTGGAAGAGGCTAGGGTTAGGTGGTGGAATCACTTGTAGTTGATAGAAATTTATTTCTATCATTATTCTACATTTTTTTGCAATTTTCTAGGAGGTTTAAGGTGTTCAAATGTGCAATGGAACGAGACTGTCTTTTTTGTGCAACCCTTGATTGACAGATCCCAATGGGGTTTTAATTGGGACTTTATGGGAAAATGGTAAGAGATTGATATTGTTGCGTGGATGAAGGTTATAGTCGAAGAGTTATTCATCAAGAAACAATAATAATTTAACTAAATATATAAGCTGACAATGTACCAAAGTTAATAGGTCTGAAGATATTACAAAATCTCTTCAATGGAATGTTAACTACCATCCTTCACTCAAAAGCGATATACTCCTAAATTTTCTTTCAAAACATTGTCAATCCATTCAAATCATCATTATAAAATATTTAGTGGTTTACATAAAAAGAAAGTAAAAAAAAGAGGAGTTAGGACTTGGGGCTAGCCATGTGAAGGGGTGCAAAGGTAGTTAAAACACATTTTGAAAAGCATATCTACTACTCAAAATGGAGTCTCACCATAACTACATAGAAATTGGTTTTTTTTTCGACCAACATTTTCATTTAAATTCAATCTAGCATTCCCTCCATAATCCCTCCGTAATTCAAAATTTTAGAAGTTATAATTTCAAATCCAAATTTCAAATTTACATTTTCAAAATTTTGATGGCCAAAATATGAAAATTACAAATATAATTACAGTAATCATAACACACATACAATAACAACAATATCAAGTCTTTATCCCACTATGTGGGGTTAGCTACATGAATTCTTTTTCTCTATTGTATCTTATTAAGAGTCAAATTCTCATTTAAATCAAATAATCATAACACAAAAAATAAAAATTCTAATTTGAAAATTTCAATTACTTTTTGTTGTAGGTCTTTGCATAGTTTAGCTTTTTTCTTCCCTAGAGCTATTATTGTTGGTCCAATGTCATCACAATGTGCTCGTTGTACTATATCAATATCTCTCTAAAGGTAAATCTCTTGTTGACTGTATTGTGGTTGTCGTCACATTGATATTGAATATATCATCCCCTACATCCGTAATGGCTTGCTTTTTACATACCAAGCTTTCAAAACTATCATTTGCACCAAATTCACACCTATCAATCTTGATGCCCTTTACTCTCTTTTAAGTAATGAGGAAAGTAGCATCGCCAATGAATTAGCTAAGGACACAATTCATTGACCCCCATCTCGTCCGTACAACCCAATGCAGTAGAGTTTGCTCATCATACTCAGGAGGACAAGGCTGCAACTCAACCAATTCCCTGTGATGCAGAGGCATGCAGAGGCTATGCCTCTTTCTCAAATAGGGGAGGACAACATTTCTTAGCTGTCAAACAATGCCAAATTTGTTGAATTGCCGGACATTCTATTGCTTCCTATTGAAATTGTACCCATCTCAACTACTCAACATCCAGTCACCACTCAGACCCTATAGCCATCCTTTCCCTCTCCAAGCAGCACTCCCCTGATTGGCTATTGGACTCGAGCATTGTGTCCCACCTCTCATCCAAGCATGATTTAAAATTGTACAATTATAGGCCACCTTAAAGCTTGACTCAACACAATTTTAACCCAAAAAAAAAAAGAGTGAGCCACTTGCCCTGTGGCCTGTACTTGCTTGATGAGGCTTAAGCCTCAAACAAGGTGAGATGCACCTAGAGTTACGACTCAATGCAATTTGAGCGCAATTTTGAAGAGGTTAAAGTCTCAAAAATTAATGTTTAGGTAATTTAAAACTTTTTTTATAATTTAGAAATATATAATTAAATCTATTTATTATATATAAACCTGTCCAACTTGAGAAGAACTCACAACTTCAAATTTAAAGCAACATGATGCATACCACACCACCCTCACACCCGCACTTGATCCTACTATGTCACCTTCATCACCATGTCACCATTGCTTCTCCTCCAACACCTCTTCTCTTGTTGTTGGAAACCTATTTTCTTATTTTTAGTATGAGCGAGGAGAGAAAGCAAATTAACTACTATGACGATTCAGATGAACACCTTCTAAGTGATGAGAAAGAGGGAGAATTTATAATTTATGATCTTAGACTCTTATTTATATTGAAATGAGAGACTATTTATTTAGTGTTGTTTATAGTCTTGTATGATTTTTATTTATCCTATTTTGATTTTTTATTAGAAAGGTAGAGGTAGACCTAAAAAGACTTGGTTATAAAATATTAGAAACGACCTATCTTTATTAGATTTAAATGAGAATTTGACTCTTAATAGAACACAATGGAGACAAATGTTTTATGTAGTCGACCCCACATAGTGGGATAATGGCTTGATATTGTTGTTCTTATTTTGATTTTTTATGATCTTGTTTTAACATCTTACTTTGATGTTACTATGATATTTATTATTATTTTTTAATTAATTTAATGGTTTAATTATGAGGCTTACGCCTCATAACTCATCTCACTTTACAAAAAGAAAATATCTCAATACTTAATTGTCCAATTTCAAACCTTGCTTTCAAGTTTGTCCAACTCCAATTTTCAGCTGCATGCCATGGCGTAGAATAGGTTCTTGTGGACAATAGATAATCTTTACCCATCTCCAACACTAGGACAAGACTTTTACCGACTCCTCATCGTAGGCTTCTCCTTCCCAAACTACTACACATTTTCATCTTTTACATAATTTCCTATCAGATTATAAAATCACCACTGATAATAATGTGACTATTGCTTTTGACACCTCCAACTTCTACATTAAGGATCCAAAGACAAATCAAGCTCTCATCCATGGTTGTTGCCATAATGATATCTATCCTTTCTCCTCTTCCAGCCGACCACGACATGTTCATGTGATCTTCTATGGCGGATCTCTGGCATAGGTGGCTTGGCCATCCCAACTCCACTCTCTATGCTATATCTAACCAACCAAAGTCATTATGTATTCCTACAAGCTCTCATTTATGTTTTTTTTCTGCCAGTCTGCTAGAAGTCATGTTGCAACCATTTCTGTCATGGTAGATTGTTTTGTTCAGCTAGTAAATGCTTTAATAATTGTGCAATGTATGCAATCATTTAAATAAAAGACATGCACTGTAATTCACATGCATTAATTCATCTTTTCCTTGGTCGGTGGATTTTTTTTGTTCAATAGCTTATTTTGTGAGGCATGCACCTTGTTTAGGGAATGAGGGCCCCTAGAATTCTTGCGTCATCTGAACATAACATTGTCATTTCATTTAAACTGCTTCGTTACTGATGCATTTAGATTTTTGCTTTATTTTATTTTGATATAATTTGAACAATATTAGTTGTGTTTTATATTTTGTTTTATGATTTTTTTAAGCTATCCGATGATGGAAGGCATTCAATGATCATGGTAGAAAAATGCTTGGGCTTTGCATGTCTTGGGTTTGCTGGCTTTGGGGTCCTTTTTGTCCTTTGGGCTGTTGGCTGCTTTCGGGTTGGGCCTTGGCTATTCTCGGTTTGGGCTTTGGCTGTTGGATTTCTAGTGGTGCCAGCTCATTAATGTTTTAGTTGTGGGTTAGCTCATTATGAGCTGATGTTTAGCTCTTTAAATGGTGTAGTTGTTAGCTAATTTTGGTGGGTGGAACTTGCCCTTTTCTCTCCCTTTTGTCTTCTCGGTTTCCACTGTCTGTTGATGTTCCCATGGTTGGCGTTTGGGGTTCTGCTGCTGGTTCTGCCCCCCTTTTTTGTGTTGGCTCTTCGGGTTTCTCCCTGGCTGCTTTTCCCGTGGTCCTCTCTGTCCCGTTTCCTGTGTTGTCTCTTCGGGTCCCTCTCCTGGCTGCTTTTCCGTGGCTGTTGGCTGGGTTTCCCGCGGCTTTTTGGTTCTGTTTTCTGTGCTGATTTGGGGGCTGCTGTGGTGTCTTTTGGCCTTTCATTTCCCTAAAACCTGATTGGTTTTGGTTGGAGGTGTGTTGGCTATTTGGCTCCCCTTTCTTTCCTATAAATATGAGGATCTTTTGCCATGGAAAGGTTGTTGAATATTGTGAGCAAAGTTGCTAAAAACCTGAGGGTTTCTTCTTTGGAAAAGCTTGAGAGCTTGTTCCATTCTCCTTCTCCTCTAGGAAAGCTTGCGAGCTTCTCCTCTTTCTTCTCGGGCTTCTAACCTCTTTCTTCTCTACGCAAGTTCCACTCCATCTATATCTTTGTTCTGGCTCCGTTGGTGAAGTTTGTTGGTTGTTTTGGGAGACATTTGCTGGAGGAGTTTGGTAGGACGTTGGCCCCTTTTGCAGTGGTGGACCCTCGGTTTGCAAGCCTAAGCATTATTTTAAAATATATTCCTATTTTCGTTGCATGTGAGGAGTCCGCTTATCGGATGTTCTGAGGATAGTGTTTGTTTGTTTTTATTTTGTTTCTATTGCTAACTTTCTTTTGTTTTAAGTTTGTTGGATGTTGGTTTTCCTAAGCCGAGTTGAGTCGTTTTAACTAGCCTATTTTGTTCTCCAATTGGTGTCTTAAGTTTCTAAAGTGAGTCTTGTTTTTCTTTTAGTAATTATTTTCCTCTCTTGGTGTTTTTACTTCAAGTTGCCTGCATCAGTTACTCATGGATGAGAAGAGGAGGCCCTCTTGAAGATAAAAAATGAAAAGGAATTCTGAGTTATTAGTCAGATGGCAACTAATGAATCTCGCTTTTCTGCTTGAACTATCAGCCACATAATTATCGTCTGGGTTTAGCTACAGGAATAAGTATGGTTCGTGTAAATAGATAAAGGGCATCGAACTATAAAACTTGAAAAACTATCCTTCAATGAAAATTTTAGCTTTTTCCTTAATGGATCAGATATTAGATATGAGCAACGGATGGGTTAAGAGGACCTTAGGCCAGTATAATAATTTAGTTACTGTTAGTACCTACTCGTATTATTTTCATGCTCATCTTGAAAAAAAAAAAAAACTTTGCAGTGTAACGAAATTTCAAGTACTTTTTGTTTGGAATGGTGTTACTTTGACGTGCCAAATAAAATTAATCTTTTCATGCAAAGAAAAAATATTATCAATTTTATCATTTTGAAGTTTGGTAGCTTGGAGGATATATGCCCAAACAGATTTATGGAATTAGGTTTTCTGTTCGCATTTAGTAAAAAGTTTCAATTTAAAGGGGTATAGGTAACCTTGAAATGTGAGGTATTGATCCAATCATTATGACTTTGAGATGCAGCCGCACAACTCACATCCGGGCTCGTAAATATCATTGGAATGGTCATGATTGCACACACTACTAGGTCATGTAGAGTTGCGCCATGTTTATATTTTAGGGATGTACATTGATATCACAAAATTCTTATATATAAATCTAACACTTTATTTTTTATATTTATTTGTATGACAGTTAAATCTTTAAATCATGTTAAAAATATTTTGCTAATATTAAGTTATTTAAAATAAAAAACAAATTTTCGTGCATATGCTTTGATATGATTTTGACACTAAAGTAGTATATAAGTAAATATAAATATTTAGTTGTTAAATATATAAATACATAAGAATATTTTAGATATGCAAATAAATAATAGCTTTGTTGTATGTATGCTAATCATGATTATATTTTTTAAGAATAGCCTTATTGTTTTCACTCTAGGGATTTCTTGGCTTTCTTGGGCATCATGGTTCTTGAAAAGAATATTGCTAGCATATTTTTAAATGAAGAACACGAGAAAGGAGTGATGAGAGGAGGGAAATTGGAAAGTAGGGGAAGAGTTTTAGGGCCTATTTGGATGTAGGATTTATGCCGTATTTAAGCAAGGTTTGAGCTTAATCTGACCAAACACTGAAAAACGTAAAGTTAAATCTCACGGTAAGTCTAACTCCACTTCATGGTGTTTCTAACATTTTTGTCCTAAATCCCGAATTTCGTAAATCCGATTTTTCGGCTGATATATGGAGATTTAGACGAAGAAGCGCGTGAATGGGGAGAACTTTCATTACCTTCATGGCAAGCTCCCTCAAGACTTCCAATCTGACATGAACAACAATGTCACGGAGGAGGCATAAAAGCTTTATTAAGCGACTCTTTCAAAACACTAATTCATACGAAGCCCAAGCAACAACAGGAAACAAAATAGCCTAAGTCGAACATCATGAAAGAAATGGAGATTAGACAAAGCAGCAATTGGAAGCAAGAAGTGACACTTTGAAAACTCTACTTCACGTGACTTACGATCTAACAAATGTTGTCGAAGGAAGCGAATAAGCATCGACTTGTCCAAAACTCTACCTCATGTGGAAAAGCAAACCCTAAACAGGCAAAGGGAGAGATAAAAACTTATTTTAATTATTAATTTAATTAGCTTAATTAATATAATTTAAAATATAAATAATTAATTAGATATTTTGTGATATAAATATTAATTAGTTAATTAGTTAATCATAACATAGTTAATTGATTAATTAGACAATTATAAATATAATTAATAATTTAAAACTTATTAAAATTACACTTAAAAATTTAATAAAATAATTAATATTGTAAATAGTAATTAAATGATTAAATATTTTAAATAATAATAAAATAATTAATTAGATAATTATCATTATAATTAGTATTGAACTACTTATTAAATCATACCTAAATAAGTAATTAGTTCTATAATTAGTTATTAAATCATTAGGTAAGTTATTGAATAATTTAGCTAGCTTCTAATTATATTGTTCATAACTGTAACTTATTGATGTTAATTAAAATTGAAATCAATAAATAACTTATATTCATAATACAATATAATATGAGTTAACCGTCTTAAATCTTGAATAACATTGTCAAACAATTTCACAAGATTTATTAGAATTTAATATACTTTTTGCCAAACAACTTTCAGGATTCAACACCACTGGATTTGGCAAAACCGGATTTAGAAGATTTATGAAATCTTACTAAGTTAAATCCTAACTGCATCCAAACATGCCATTAGATTTCTGTGACAGATTTTGTATTGGCCTAAAGCATTTGTATTTGGTTAATAGATACGAGTGTTAAGCAAGTGCAATGCATGTAAGCCAAAATCATATTGGATTTTTATAGAAAAGAATCGAATATAATGTTGCAACATAATGGATTCTAAGTAATATCAAGGTAAATAAGCACACCTCTTTTTTTTCCATGCTTGGTATAAGAACAAGGATAAATGGTGTGACACTTGCCTTAAAATAGAAGGATTATATATTACATTTTGTAGTCACCTTGCAAGCTCTGTTGAGCCGTTGCCTCTGTAAATCATGTTGAAGTGCTGCCTATTCATAAATATATAAACAAATACAAAAAGATTTGAAAGATAATTTTTTTTGTGTTATTTCATCAACATGCGTACAACAACAACAACAACCTCAAGCCTTTATCCTACTATATAGGGTCGGCTATATGGATCATATTTCTCTATTGTGTCATGTTAAGAGTCAAATTCTCATTTAAATCTAATAAAAAAAATGGCATTTTAATATTTTCTAACCAAGTCTTTTTAGGTCTACCTTTACCTCTCTTAACATATGCCAAATACAATACATGTACTCTCTTAACCCAGTCATCGGAAGGTTGACATTTTATGTGTCTAAACTATCTAAGTCGGCTCTTTCTAATCTTATCTACCACTAGAGCTACTATTACCTTATCACATTTGTACTCGTTTCACATTTTGTGTTTAAGAGTGAAGCCAATCATCCATCAGAGCATCCTCATCTCTACGACACTTAATTTTATGTTTCTCTTTTAACAGTCAACATTTTGTATCATAAAGCATTGTAGGTCTCACTACCATCTTATTGAATTTTCCCTTAAGTTTGAGGGATACTTTTTGTCACACAATAGGCTTGATGGCTGCATTCCTCCACTTCAACCTTCCAACTTGAATTCTACTAATAATATCCCTATCTATTTCATTATCATTTTGAACAATAGATCCAAGATATTTAAAATGTGTATTCTTATTAATGACTTGATCGCCCACAGTCACAATTCTCCTACTAGATTTGTTACTACTAAAATTAGACTCCATGTATTTGGTACATATATTATTTCATCAACATATGTAATGATCAATAAACACATTTCTAATTTCTTTAGATATGTTATATATCACAATAATTGTGACTGCTGTCTTATCTTACCAACATTTTGTACACCTGTTCATATATAATGTGTTGATTTTGTAGATGTCATTATGATATTTAAGCATTCTGTAAAGAATGGATGCCTTAGGAGCTTGGTAAACCGTTGCTGAAGGGTGCTGACAGGTTTTGAGGCGTAAGTTTATAAGAACTATACTACAACTACTAACGGCCTTATCCCTCCTTTAGAAGCCAGTAGTCTCTTTCGTTGATATAACCATCTGGCACCTATGACGTGCTAACCACAGTAGCAACATCAAAGGTCTTTGTGGCTCTCTGTGATATCATGTGCCTGCTTTACGGCATTCTTGGACTATCCCCAGTTCATTTCTGCTGTCGTTTGCTCATTATTCACTGCATCTACCTTTGGTCACCTTTGAAGCTTTAGATTTACATAATTGCAAGTTGTTTAAAAAATGATGATGTATTGTTTTGCTCTAATGGGTCTGGGTGTCACCAATGGTTTTCATTTCATTTTACTAACCCTTAACAGGACACTAGAGAAAAAAGATTATGTAACCGACCCCGCATAGTGGGATAAAGGCTTGTTGTTGTTGTTATTGTTGCAATGGATATGATGTTTCTGTAGTGCACCTGTTAATATGTTTTGTTCATTAATATGCTTTGTTACTAAGATTGGAACTGATTGTTATTAGAAATCATTTTGGTGCATTGTGATTTTCTATCCAAATCATATTTTTTTTTGTTCTGAATCAAGCGGGCCATTTGGTTTCAAGTTTTTGGAAATCTGATGTACTTAAAATATAATGTAAAGTAAAATTTTAAGAAATTTAGAAGTTTAACTTTTCTGTTTTTTGTTGCGGCAATGGTGGCTGATGTTAGCAAAGCGTCATATATGTTGTCTATTGAAAATTCGCCCAAGTCAGTCCAATTTCAAATTCATTAGGTAGGAATACCGAAAAAATATTGTTCTATATTTGTTTTCTTCCAACCAAACACCTGATATTTCAACCCTAGCATTTACTTTATGCTCGTAATACTTGCAAACAAACAGCCCCCAAATCTGGAACATTGCAGAGTTCATGATTTCCATGAAAGCAAGTTTTTAACAATTCTCAAGATATTAAAAATCTTCATAGAGATTCTTAAGATTCCTAATAAATTTTCTTTGCATAATTAACATTTTATTATCTTTTTCTAAGGTGATATCTTGCACAGGCTTTTAATAAAGAACAATATACTTCTTTGTGAAGCTAATTTTCCTAATGTACTTTTTTAGATAGATTTGCTTGATTCCTTAAACCTCTGATTCTCTTGTGCAGAATGAATGCGGTTAGCATTGCCTGACAATGGCTTCATGTGTCCAATTGTTGACACTTGTAGAAGTGCTGCTTTCTTAATTTTCCCTGACTTTTCTTACGCAAAACAGTTTTGTAGTGCAACTTAATCCCTGCGTGGATCTGATCTATCATCTATGAAGCATTCTGATAATCACTCATTGTATGTAATCAATTATGTGTAATTATTGTTTTTATGAAAATTGGTTGTATATCTTTAAAGGGAAATACAGTTATCTTTAAAAGTTTATTACGTGTGGAGTTGCTTCAAGCTAAGGATCAATGTCTCGATTCAGAGAGGTTATTACGTGCGGAGTCTGGACACAAAGAACCGAACAAAAGTGCTGTTACTATTCATCATTGTACTTTTAATGTTCTCAACTACGTTTTTAATGTGCTTTTACTCTTCACAGTTATAAAACCGAATGATTCTCTGTATCCTGCACATAATAATCTCTCCTCGATCCAAGCTAGTTAGGACTGATCAGTTGGTAGTTATTTTGTGATTGATAATCTCTGCATGGATTGCTTGATATGTGGCTACTTTGTTTTACCACTTCAAAATACTGTTTTAGCTTTCAGTGATTGGTGTATTGCACTCCTATCTAAACTTGTCTTAGTCAATTAGTAATCACGCATCTAAGCCATCAGCCATAGCTTGGTCATAATAAGAATAAAATGATTATATGAAATGTCATCGGGCTCTTCTCTCCTATAGCTCTATTTTTCTCTACTAGTATAAATACATATGTGCATCATGCATGTGAAAAAAATTTTAGAAAAATAAGATCTATAATAAAATTAAAAAATAATTTATGATATATATTTCGAAGATATTAACATTAAATGCAATATTTGCATGCCTATAGATAATTGATATATAATTAATGGTCATATAGATTTTTATTATGTTTGAATAGCAATAACTATGTAAATTCAACAAGCATTCGTGGAAGCTTTGACTCAAGCATGATAATTCATAGTTCTTAATAAATCTAACGATTATTTTTGATATGGCAATGCAAAATCACTCTCAAATAGTTCAATATTGTAACATGCAATTATAACTCATCTAATTATAAAGGACAATGCAAGCAATTATAACTCATCTAATTGTCATTGCAGCAGGAAAGATGAAATCGATGCATAGATGATCTTCATTAAGTTAAATATGCTATATAAATTATATAATTAATTGTATAATTAAAATAGCTTGATTATTATAACAATCAGTCACAAAATATAGCAGTTGTTAAGTAAAGATTAATAATAAAAACTCAAATTGGTATATGCCCATATATAACATAAACAACTATTACCATTCATTAAAAGGCATTAGTGTGAAAGTTGGTGAACTCTAGAATTAAAGCTGGTTCTCAAGCATGAAAAAACTTTATTTAGAAATAGTAAAAGTAGATAAATTAGAAGATGTTTGTGGATTAAATTGCAGAAGTATATTTCTAAGGCTTCGAAAGAACTAAATCTCAGGCACAAAGATGAAAAACCAAAATTGAAAGCTAATAGAAATGCATTAAATGAATAATATTTCCATATATATAGATGATTTATACATAATCAATAGTCATATAAACTTCTATTATGTTTGAATAGCACTAAATATGTAAATTCAACAAGCATTCGTGAAAGTTTTGACTCAAGCTCGATAATTCATAGTTCTTAATAAATCCAGCGACTATTTTTGACATAGCAATGCAAAATCACTTTCAGATAGTTCAATTTGTAACATCCAATCAAATTATAAAGGACAATGCAAGCAATTATAACTCATCTAATTATCATTGTAGTAGGAAAGATGAATACAATGCATGGATGGTCTTCATTAAGTTATATGTGCTATATAAACTATATAATAAATTATATAATTAAAACAACTTGATTATCATAATCATCAATCAACAAACCAAAGTCACATAACATAGAAGTTTTTGAGTGAATATAATAGAAGAAATAGAGTATTTGCATTGAAACTGTCTCCATGCAAATGGAACCATTATAGAGATAAAAAAAGCATATTTTTCACTTTATAGAGGCCTCCTTTTCTGTTTTTTCATGCTACTCAAATAAAAAAACTTGATATTTTGTAAATTTGGATTAAGCTTGAAGGTATGTGGACGCTTAGCCTTATCCATCTTCCTAAAAGAAATAGATATCCTATAGAATTTAGAAATAAAAAAATTAAGTACATAAGCATTTTAAGATAGATATATAACTGAAAATGAGGTTGAAAGATGAAACCTTTTGCAAGGGACTACAAAAACACAATGCTTAGCAATATTAGCTCCATTACTATTTAAGACAATCACATATCTAAAAAAGATTGATATTAGAAGTTAACAATCTAGATAATATGAAATTAAATAGAATTGGCACAATAGCATAAGATATCACAAAAAATTCTTGAATTTATTAAGAAAAATAATGACATTTTCAATATTTTGTACCCCCTATTAAATTAAAATTGCATAGTTAACGATGCATTAACATATGTCTCAACATAATCCAAGAAAATATGGAAAGTATACAAATAGAAAAAATTGTAATAATGTCTTATAATCATACAATATTATATTATATAACTTAACAAAAGAAGAATAATTAAATATAATACAAGAAGAAAATAACATCTTATACTTACCCAACTGAAAAAGGAATTGAAGCCAATCAAAAGAATTCATGCTTATTAAATTAAAATTGCATAGTTAATGATGCATTAACACATACCTCAACTTAACCCCATAAAAAATGAAGAGTAGATAAAATATAAAAAACTATAATAATATCTAATATCCATAGAAGATTATACTATAAAACTTACTAAACGAAGAATATCACAATATGATAGGAAAAAAATAATATCTTATACTTACCCAATTGGAAAGGAAATTGATGTTGATTCAATGAATTCTCTCGATCCAACAATTTTCATATTTTATCCAAACATTATATTATACTCGCTTAAAAATGACAGTAGAAAATGACCTCACAAAATCTTGGTTGTCAATATTGAGGTGGTATGCAATCACCAGGTTCATAGATATTAACAATGTAGCTATCATGTAAACAATTAATAAGCGGTACATGCCAACCAATCAATCATATTATCATAATCTTGAAGAGATTTGGAATAGGATTAGCAATCATTATGAAGGATATCAATGTTGTAAATCTAGACCCAAGTCTTGTTATTTTGATGATAACAAATATTATTTGGTTATTTACTATGTCATCTCCTATTATTATTATTATTATTATTAGATATTTGTACATGTGCACTAATATTTCAGGTCCATCGTACACCGCACAAAGTGATCAACTCAAGATTGGGTAGAATAAGTTTAAGTGTCCTTAAGAGTAAGTATTTTCATTTTTATTTGATTCTATATTTATTGAGTCAAAGTCTTGTAATTGGTGGATGATAAACTTGGTGACAGTGCACACACACACTCAAGGGAGTGAGAAAATGAGAAAATTAGAAGTATAATTTTCCTAAACTAATCTTACTATATAATACATATCATACTGTATGATCAGCTATTCAGAAAATCATTATAATGGCTAATTGACATAGTTAAAGTTATTTGAACTCATCGTGATGTACGATCCACATTGTACTGTACAATCCAGATCGTATAGGACAATCAGTTAAATGAAGATCTCAGCCACTAACATAATTTAGGCAATATTTTGAAATTCAAAATATATACTAATCATACTATATAATACTCATTGTAATGTATGATATAATCAAATCTTGACTAAATTAATCCTATAATTAGGGGATCAAATTTGGATTAATTGATCCAGTCAAATCTTATAGTACGATTTGACAAATTATACTATACGACCCGATCTTTGCACGGGATGATAATTATTCGCCACCAATCGTACGGGATGATAATCTAATTTGATTGAACTAATTGTATAGGACGATGCTCTATACCATACTGAACAACTAGCTCAAATACTTCAACTGATCGTACAATGCCTTGTTCTTCGTATAGTACTATTTGGGCTATTTGAACTAATCGTATTGTATGATATGTGATCTTACTGCATGATTAGTGTTGATAGAATTAAATTATTAGGGCTTTTTATCAAGCATTGTATTTAAGCTCTCTTAATTAACTTGTTTCAAGTCTTTGGCTGTTAGGTTTTCTGGAGAGAGAGCTTTAAGAAGAGATATTGGAGAGCTTTGGGAAGGAGAAAGGAGAGTTTATATATGAGGGAGAAGGAGTGTGAGGGGTTTTCACATGGTTGCTCCAAGCAAGCTTCTACTTTATTTCATCCGAGTGTCTTGCTTAGTTTCATGAAGGCTCTGAGAAGAAGAACATCAGCTCGAATATCGTCAAGGTTCTCTACCTTTACTAGGATGGTGAAAAAGGATTGTTAGGTTCTCTACCTTCACTAGGAGGGTCAAAGAGGTCAAGATTCTCTGTTGCACCGGGTTGGTGAAAAGATTGTAAGGACTTCTCCACTTAACTGTGGGGGATAAAGGAGAGACACTAAAGTTTTAGTGCAATACTCAGAGAGGAGGACTCCGGGGAGTGGACGTAGATCATTATTTGATTGAACCACTATAAAATTCTGGTGTGTTCATTCTGAGTTTTACTTTCTGCAATTATTTTTTTGCATTTTAATTATTTTGAAAATTGTATGTTAAAAATTATATGTTTGATGATATATTGATTTGAGTAACTCATCATCATAATAATTATAAGTTTTGTTTCGTTAATTTGATTCCGTATCAGCGATATTATTGTTTGTTTTTAAATTATTAAAAAATCTCATAAAATTATTTTTGTGCTAAAGATTTTTTTAAAACAACCAATTCACGCCCCCCCCCCCCCCCCCCCCCCCCTCCTGGTGTGACTAGGGATAGTTCACCGAGGCTTAACATCCTACATCAAACTTTCAATTGGTATCAGAGTAATTCTCACAAGTGAACCTTGAGAAAAATGCTAAAGTGCACATTTTGGTAATAGAAACACCACGGAGGGATATTTTATAACTCATCAACATTTATTTGATAATGTACTGTTTGATTTTTAAAAAAATTGCATGTATACTTTCTTGCAATCTATTGATTTTCACATATGATTTTTCGTATAAGAAGGTTATTCTGCATCCTTTCATTTTGTTAATGGCATCAAAATTGAAGTATCATTTAATGGATGGAGTAATAAGGATAGGGACTTAGCTCAATTGAATGCAAAATATTTAAACTATTTTTTCTGCGCTCTTAAGTTTGAAGATTGCATGAGAGTGTCTACCTGTAGCACTGGCAAGGACATTTGGGATAAATTGTGCATTACATACGAAGATACTAGTGAAGTCAAACAATCTAGGTTAAACATCTTATTACACAGTTATGAATTTTTTTGCATGAAACCTAATGAAACCATCTTAGACATATACACTAGGTTTACTCAAATAGTCACATCCATGCATGCTTTAGGTAGAGTGCTTTCAAAATTTGAAAAATTATATAATATTCTTCATTGTCTACCTAGTAATTATGATGCTAAGGTTACATTCATTTATGAATCAAAAGATCTTAATATTTATTCTATAGATTTGCTAGGCTTACTTATTACCTATGAGCAAGGTGCGAATTAGAGATTGCAGGATGTAGGAGATAAGATGAAAGGATAAAGTGGTGGCACTGAAAGTAAATGAATCAAAAAGTGACAACTCTGTAGCTGAGAAAGATGATGATATAACACTGATGACATGTCAATTCAAAAACTTTCTAAAAGGAAAATAAAAGCGTTATCAATAGTGGATGTTGACCTGTAAGCCACGACCTAACCATCGGCTAGGCTCAACCACCCCCGATCCCACATCTCAAACTGACTCGCACGTTCTTCTTCATGACAAAACTCCTCACACAGAAAATCTAAACACATACGCATAAAGAAAAGGAAAGTTGAGGGGATTTCAAAAAAAAAAAAAAACTTACAGACAGATGAAATCGAAACTTCTTCCGATTCGCTCATCCCATTCACACGCAGCCGTTTGACACCGACCACCCAATTATCGTCCGTGCTTCCTTCTCTGATCCCAAAGCTGACTTAACCTTACCGGCTTGCCATCTCCACTATGGTTCGACGAGTCGCCGGCCTCCATCTATTTTAACAGACGTGCTCACGCTGCGCTGATTGCCTACGCTGCCTCCGACTTCTGCTTCGGCTTGACTATCCACCGATCGTGACTCCTCTGCAATCAAATAAACATCCAAGGTTGCAGACCCCACTTGCATCTGCCCTAGCCAACCTGACCCCGCCACCCAACTCTAGCTGCCATACCCTAGACCGACGCCGACCTGACCAGCCACCCATCTCCGTACGTGGCTTCCTCTCACCCTAGTCGATTGGGCTTCTTCTCCCCCTCTTAGTTCTTAGTTATATTAATATTATTAATATTATTATTATTATTATTATTATTATTATTATTATTATTATTATTATTATTATTATTATTATTATTATTGTTATTATTATTATTATTATTATTATATATATACTATAATATATAATGTAATATATATATATATATATATATATATATATATATATATATATATATATATATATATATATATTATTTTATATATAATAAAATAAAATAAAAAGGGGAGAAGAGATTTTCAAACAAATACCAAGACAGGAGAAATTTAAAGGAAGTCACAGGGTTGATACGGTCCCCTGAAGCCCTTGGCTGTCGATTTGATTCGGCTGAGTGGATCTAAAGGGAAAGTGCCCTCCCCAACCTCCCCTCGCGGGGAGGGGGCACTAGAAGACTATCGAATTTTTGAGGGGAATAAAAATATTTTTAAAGTTAAATTAAGTCATTTAATTGCTAGATCGCAACAAAGTGAACTTGAAGGAAGTCCCGAGGTTGATACTGTCCCTCGAAGCCCTTGGCTGTTGATCTGATCTAGCTGATTGGATTGAAGACATTGCTGGGGTCGATTTGCTCCCCCAAACTCCTCACCGTTGATTTGATCCAGTCGAGTTGAGCCAAAAGGGCAAGTGCCCTCGCCAACCTCCCCTCGCAGGGAGGGGGCACCGGAAGGCTGTTAGATTTTTGAGGGGAAGAAAAAATATTTTTAAAATAAATTTAAATAACTTAATCAAATAACACCACGGTAGGAGAAGATTTGAAGGAAGTCCCAGGGTTGATTAAGTCCTTCGAAGCCCTTGGCCATCGATCTGATCTGACCAAGTGGATTGACGACTTGAATATATTTCTGGGGTCGATTTTCTCCCCTATACACCTCGTCGTTGATTTGTTCTAGTTGAGTCTAGCCAAAAGGGCAAGTGCCCTCCCCAACCTCCCTTCTTGGGGAGGGGATGCCTGGAGGCTGCTGAACAAAAATTAACAAGGACCCCTCACATTTAATCTCAAATGAAATAATTCAAATTAAAAAAAAAAAAACACATGTTAAAAAGTTTCTGGATAAGAAGGTGTTTCAAAATTATATTATTAAAGGTGTAATTTTCTAATGAGAGCATGATTGATAACTTGGGGAAAAATATGTCACCTTTTACACTTAAGCGTTTTGTATGAAAGTACTTTAGGATGCCCTATTTAGCTACTATCTGCCTCTTTATATTGCATGAATTCATCCTACTAAAAGAGAAATATTAAACCGACAAGGACTTTCAAATCAAAGAAAATGCTGGCAATTCATCTCATGTAGTTATGAAATATATATTTTCAACTCGGTTATTAGATAATAATGGTGATCCATTGGTAGGAAAATATTCTATAAAGGAACATTAAATTACCTAAATATCATGGAATTACATAAATATGTAGTAATAGTTAAAAAAAAATTATCACCAGATATCCTTTATAACGACTACATTATAAATGATGGCAAAAATTTTTTTGAAGTCCATGGAGGGAGATTTGATGCTAGCAACTTTCTCTATACATAATTTGCAATGCCAACTTTGATTATGGGATTTATAACTAAGGATAGTAAATGAGTCAACATCTATAAAATAAATATTCATTTGATGGATGATTTTCATTATGTTTTGAGTTACCAAGGCATCTTGCTTATATTGCTTGTGAAAGGTCAAGATCAATTAATAGATGATTATATTGTATTGAACCAACTTCATATAAATGTGAACTAACTTCCAAGACCATTGGTCATAGTATTGAAAAGTGTAAGCCATCATGTTATTGTTGATGTTATAGAGCATTAATGATGCATGAAATCAAGCTCCATTACTTATTTGTATGCTTGTTAGTGGATATGCCAAATAAGAGCTTATAGAAAAGACACTAACTAGAGTTATTCTAAATGCTTCTTAATAATGTAACTAATACATATGGGCGAACTAGAAATATAGATGTAATGAAAGAAATGTGCTTGCTCATGAAGAGAGATAAATATAAGTTTTATTGTATTATATTCACCATAATGATAAAATCATATGATAACATGAGCATGAATATAGAGGTTCAAGATTTGAAGGATAAGATGCTTAAAGTGAAAAGTGAAATATAATACACTTAAATACCACCGGATCTACAACACTTGTACGAGCAGATAGAAGGAGATACTCATATAATAACTCCACATTATATACTAAAATATACCCTACATGTGCTCCGGTCAACGTGTTAAAGTTACAAACATAAATGTCTGAGAATGCTGCACAAGGTCAAATGCTTACATGTGTTTCGATCATCATGTATGATTTATAAATCCAATGGTCCGAGAATGCTACGTGGGTCTCATATTCAAGTTTCATACTCCTCCATGAAAGGACCAGAGTTGACCTGACTTGAATCATAAAATGCATCCCAAATTCCTATGAAAATATAAGTGATTTTTGACATCACCCTAATGATGACCGTGTTGACACAAAATTTCAACCGGAGGTGTTACATCTCAAAACCCATAAAAGATGAAATTCTTAAGCTAAAACATATCACCTAAAAAACCCAAAACTAAAACTCATCCACCTCCCACAACTGTTTGTTAGAGGAGATAAATTTGAAATTAACCTCAGCTCACAAAGAGCGAATGTTGTGTCGGGTATATCACTAAGATTCATCCTTAAAAAGTCTCTTGCCAAAAAGGACATTGTTAAAACACTTTATTTTTAATATTCTGAATAATATTATGAGCTCCACATTTTTAGAGAGAGAAGAAGATTTTCAAATTCTAATCTCGTGCGTTTTATGGCACTTCTGATGACGATGGAAGGTCACCGGCCACCAGCTACAGGTGGCCCCTTCGACATTCATCGTCCCTCCGCTTTGACTCAAAACTTCTCAAGACTCACTGCTGGTTCATCTCCACCTACTTTTGGAGATTCTGAATTCGTTCAAGATGCGAAGACTAGGTTCAGGAATGATTGTTCGTTGATTATTAATGAAGGCGGCTTATTAATTCCAAAAAAATCTATTGAAGTTCTTGGTAAAGGGAAGAGTGTGTTAGTCGATAACTTAGCTGATAGTCTGCTGAGAACTGGGGTTATCCAAGATTCTACTTTTGGTTTCAAGACTTATTTTGGCGTGTCATCTTCTTCTAGTTTGAAGATGGGAGGGAGCAATAATGGCGACCCAAACTGAGGTGGCACTAAAGCTGTTGGATCGATAGAGGTTTTGTTTTCTAATTCAAATCCCAAAAAATGTCCTATTTCAGAAGCTTTGGCTGACAAGAAGGTCTCAGATGGTGGTAAACCTGATAATTCATGCACAGATTTCTCAGAGTTAGATTTGGAGAGGGTTCATTGCTATGATTCAGGGGAACTAGGCAATTGCATTCCTATCAAGGACCATCTGACCATTCCCATTCAACACTCGACCAATGCTCCAACGAATGCCTAGAGTAAGAAAGCAAATATATGAGTTACAGAATTAAACCTTGGGGAAGGGTTTATTGTGAATGGTTCGGTAGTTAAATTGCATGCTCAAAATGAATTGGATAATTCTAACAAACTGCAGAAGTTATCAAAGTCTTTGGGGAGAATATTCCCTTTCATATCATAAGCTTGGAATTGAGGAGGCAATGGGCCTCTTTTGGCAAATTTCATTTGACCATGCTCGGAATGGGATGGGTCCTCTGCACTTTTAGTGAACCGAAACCAATGGATATGGTTTTAACCAGTGGTCCTTGGTATGTCAATGGAAATATAGTTGAAATGGATAGATGGTCACCTTCCTTTTCGCCTACACCATTGAAAGGGCTGACTGTACCTATATGGATTTGGATGCCAAATCTCCCACTACAATGTTGGGATGAAATTAATGTGTGTAGGATTGCTTCCATGGTGGGCACTCCTTTTCTTATCGATGGAAACATGTTCCAATGGGGGAGAAGAGAATTTGCAAGATTATGTGTGCGGGTAAAACTCGACAGCCAGCTGCCTTTGGGAGTATGGGTGGAAGGTAGCTTAGGAAAATTCTTTCAATGTATTAAGTATGAAAGATTGCCTACTTTTTGTTTCAATTGTGGGAAGATAGGGCATTTCAAAGACAATTGTTTAGAGAATGGCTTAGGAACTTCTCAAGTTCCTGAACACAAAGTGAACATAGCTGGGAAGGCAGATTTGGGGATCCCAGATGTGGTGCTGGGTAAGCCTATTGTTGATAAAAGAGATGGTTATGGACCTTGGGTCCATGTTAACTATGGGAAGAGAAGGTTTAGAAGTGCAAAATTGAAGAATAATGAGCCACATTTTTTGAAGGGAGATGCTGTGAAAGAGGTAGGAGTTTCAGTGGTCCCAGCTACTGAGAAGGATATGGATTCTGCTACAAAAGTTCTTACTGATGCTATGCTGGATATGGGTAGAGTTGCTTCAAGTTCGCTACTTGGAGGTCACGGTGTTGAGGAAATCCAAGGTGAAGGCAAATTGAAGCATATATCGACTAAGGAGACGGAGGAGGGTATGTTCTCAACCTCTTGTGGCATTGTTAATAATGTTAATAAGTTTGACATATTAAATGTAATTGTTGAAGAAGGGGAGATAGTTGATTTAGTTTTGTCTCCTGGTCCTTCTATTGTCAAGGAAGGGATAGAGGTTGATGTTATGGGGAAACCAGATGTTGATTTAATTGGTGAGTTGGGTCATACTGATGATGGTTCATCAAATGTTAAGAAAAAGGGGTTAAGCAATTGAAAGGGTTGGGTCCGACTAAAGTGGCAACTAGAAGCCGAAGAATGGATGGTGATCTAAAGGGAAAAGTAGTGATCTCTTCCCCTCTTATCCAATAATGTCTTCAATACTTTTTTGTAATTATAGAGGAGCTAGAAAAAGGAAAGCTTCACTATATCTAAAAGAGGTGGTGAAAGAGCATGGTGTTTTTTTTTTGTAGGGCTATTGGAATTCAAGTTGTCATTTGTTGGAGGTAGGGATGTCATTTCCCTGATTGGTGGTGGTTGGGATTACTTTCAAGTTCCTTCGGAAGGGTTGTCTTGAGGTATTTTACTGATTTGGAAAAGTAGCATAGCTTCATTCAGTGTGTTGGAATCTTCTCCTTAGTTTGTAATTGGGGAGTTGGATGTTGTTAACAAAGGTAGATGGAGAGTAGCTACCATCTATGGCAATAAGGATGTTTATAGAAGAAGGAGTCTGTGGGAGAAATTTGAAGCTTATTCTGGAATTGATTTTCCTTTGGTGGTGGGTGGTGATTTCAACTGTTTACTTGCTAAGGAGGCCAAGAGGGGCGGGAGAAGATTCACTTTTTCTCAGGGTCCTAAAGAAATGAAAGCTTTCTTGGCTAACAATGACCTCCATGAGTTTGGTTGTGTTGGGCCAAAGTTTACATTATGTAATAATAAATTTGGTTCTGATCGGATCCTAGAGAGGTTAGATAGATGTTTTGTGAATTCAGTGGCCATAAGCTTGTCTCATCATTTGGTGGTTAGGCACCTACCAAGATTAGCATCGGATCACTGCCCTATCTTGTTAAATCTATTGGAAGTTTGTTCTATGGGTAAAAGATCCATTAAGTTTGAAGATGTCCAGGCCTCCCTCACCACCTCAGCTGCAGTGGTAAAGAATTCTTGGAGAAGGAAAGCTTGTGGTAGCTCTGCTCAAATTCTTAACTATAAATTTAATAGAGCTTTGAAGGCCTTGTTTTACTGGAGTAGAGCCAAATTTCAAAACTTACTTCAATAGAAGGAGGTACTGATTCCTAAGGCGAAGAATCCAATATCTCCTACTAATTACAGGCCCATCAGGTTGTGTAGCACTATTTATAAAGTTGCCGCCAAGGTTCTATTAGATTGGCGTGTATTATTCCTAAACTAATCTCTAAGGAGCAGGCAGCGTTCCTAAAAGGGAGATCACTTTCTGATCATGTCCTGATAGCTCAAGAGGTATTTCATAAATTCAGGTATTCTAAATCTTCAAATGGTTTAGTCTCTTTCAAAATAGACATGGAACAGGCTTATGATTCTATGGGGTGGCCGACTCTGAGCAAAGATTTAGATTACTTTGGTTTCCCTTCTATGTTTTCTAAGCTTATCATGGATTGTGTTCAAAATCCTTCCTTCTCCTTGTTAATTAATGATAATCCTTCAAATTGGATTTATGCTAAAAGAGGCTTCCGTCAGGGATGTCCGTTGTCACCTTATTTATTCATTCTTTATTCTCAGCTCCTGCCTAACGCTATCTTGAGGAATGAGTCTTTTGGTATTCAGGTTAGTCTGAATGGACCAAGGATCTCACATTTACTTTATGCAAATGACGTTATTATCTTTTCTGAAGCTAAATTGAAGATTGTGTAAGAGATCAATTGTATTCTGAAGGAGTTTTGTTGTTGGACTGGTCAAAATGTAAATGACACCAAATCTGGGATCTTTTTTAGCAAATCTGTTAGAAAAAAAAGAAGGAGAGCTATAAATAGCATTATGGGATTCAAAACAATCAAGGAGTTTAATTACCTAGGAGTTAAAGTTGCATTGAGAAGGCTTGCAAAGTCTGATTTCCAATTTATCATTGATAAAGTATTAAGGAAGCTGAATATTTGGGGTGGCAAATTCATCTCTTTGGTCGGTAGGATCTCACTTGTGAAGATAGTATTGCTCTCTTATCCAACTTTCCATTCCACTCTTTCTCTGATTCCGAAGGGAGTTTTAGATGAGATTGATAAGATGTATAGAGGCTTCATCTGGAACAAGATGAATGGAGGGTTTGGCCTCCATTATGTGAGTTGGAAGACAATGTGCAAACCTGTGGAGAGAGGAGGTCACGAATTGCACTCCAGTTCTAGTAGAGTTGGTCCCTTAAGGGATAAACTTACTTGGAGGTATGTTCAAGATGATGATTCCTTACTACATAATGTCCTTTATCCGAAATATGGCTCACTTTGGGACTATGATGCTGGGAAAAAAATTGGTTCAGCTGCTTGGAGATTAATTACTGATGGAGGGAAGTTTCTCAAACCTATTGTGAGATGGTGTATTGCAAATGGAGAAGAGATTGATATCCATAAAGATATCTAGATCATGGACAAAAGCATTAATAGGTGGCCAACATTTGTGGTACCTCAAGAGTGCAGCGGATTGACGGTGAACATGTTTGTTTCTTAGGGAATGTGGAATATTTCTGAATTACAAAAATACTTTGGAAATGATCTAGTGAGTTTGATCAATAAAGTTAAGATTTATCCTAACTTAATTGAAGACCATCAGGAGTTAATTCATAAGCATTCAGGGAAGTCCATCTTTGCATTGGCTGCTACTGCGTTGGAGGAAGACAATTCTGAGTTTAAAATCTGGGATTGGTTTAAGAAGGCTAAGCTTAATTCTCGGGTGGAGAACTTTTGGTGGAGAATATTTAATAATGCTATTCCAACCTTCCATTTCTTATCATACAGAAGATTGTAAGCGATTGATCAGTGTCTAAGAGGCTGTAATGAAGTGGAAGACATAGATCATGTGGTGAGCAGATGTAAGAAGGTGAGGGAGGTGTTTCTTCACTTAAACAAGTGGGGTTTTAGAGTTCCTACTTTTACCTCTTTTGATGATAGCAGTAAGTGGCTAGCTTTACAAAGCTCTTCTTTAGTGAAATTGTATTGCAATGCGGTATACTTTACTTGGAAGGCGAGGAACGAATTGGTCCATGGGAGAAGTGAGGGAAGTTTGTTGATAATTGCAGCTGAATCTATCAGTTATACAGTAGTTTCTTATACCTTTAATTGCTTCAGCTCAGGTCGGTTGGGTGCTAATCAGCAATTGTCGTTGGAAAATCTTTGGCACCCTCCTCCACCCGATTGGAACAAGGTGAATATGGATGCAGCTTTATTAACATCTTATAGAGCTGGGATAGGAGGAGTTTTTTGTGATCACAAAGGCAGGTTTCTATTGGCTTTAGGGAAGTCTTGTGTTCCTTAGGACATCTCACACTTGGAGCTGCTTGCTATTCAATCCATCATATATGTTATTAAAGAATGGATGTTTGATTATAAGGTCCTCATAATTAAAGGTGACAATGCCAACATTATTATGTTATTGAAGGAGGTGTTAAGAAGAGGTGGCCATTCTTCAAGATTAATGTGGCGCCTGTTTCTAGTAATGCTTTGTTGGGCTGTGGGGGTCTCATTAGGGACTCATATGGCATTTGTATTATGGCTTTTGCGGGTCCTTATAATGGTGATGTGATTGCTGCCATTACCTATGCTATCCTTTATGGCTCAAGACTCTCTCTTTCCCTTAATTGTATCAATATTGCGGTGGAGATGGGCTCTAATAGTGGTTATAATGCTTACTTGGTGAGTAATGGTAATATGTGTTCCTCTCTGATATTTTAAATGAAAAGGGAGATTAATCACTTGGTGACTTTGTTGAATGGTTCTTTTTCTGTCATCAATAAGGAGGGGAATACTGTTGCTCAAGCCATTGCGGTTTGGGGGACTAGTTTGGATTCTATGGCTGATTTCACTATGTCTAATCTTCCTAGTTGCATTAGAGGCCTTCTTAATTTGGAAATGCATTATGTTCCTTATGTTATTCATTAATTCCTTTATTGGTTGTGCTTTGGGTCTCAGTTTCTTGGGTTCTTGGTCGCTGCTTGGGTTTTTTTTTGTTCCTGGCTGTAGTTTATCTAATTTTGCTTTGGGGGGATCTTAATATCTTGATTGGTTTTCTAGATCGGGTTTGGTTGGTCTAGTTCATTTTGGATGCTGGTTTTAATCTAGGCTGCTCTTTCTCCTTCTCTTTAGAGGCCGGCTATAGTTTTGCTCAGCTGTTTGCTAAGTGGGTTTCTGTCTTTATCTCTAGTGTTATCGTCTGGTGCTTCCTATGTTTTGCCTGTCCGTCTGTCTTACTGTTTAGGCTTGGGCTCTCCCTTGGGTATATTTCTCCTCCTGCTGGAGGGTTCTCTTGGGTGGTGGTTTGCTGTTGGAGTTAGTCTTCGTTTGGCTCTGTTTCTTTTTGTCCTCTGGTTGATGTGTTGGAGGACTTTGTGGCTGGTGGCTTCTCTTCCCTGGTCTTGCTTTCTGGGTCTATTTTCTATTGTCTGTCTGTGGCTGGGATGGGTGCTAGGTTGTTTTGCTTCCTGCTTTGGTTGGTCTTTCTGGACAGTGGCTCGGGCAAGTGTGGGTCTTTGGCTTACTTGGTTCCTTTTTTCCGGTTCTGGTGCTGTTGGATTACTGGCTGCTTCTCTATTGATCCTTATTTCCCTATTGTTCCGATGATGGGTAATTTTTGTGATTATTATTATTGCCTTAATTGTCAACTTCTTTTTGGAGATTTGGTTTTTTGCAGGGTTCTTTGGGGAGATCATCGTGGTAAAGCTTTTGAGGTCGGCTTCTGCTGCCTTTTCCTTTTTTCTGTTTATTTTTGGGTGCCTACTCTTATGCACCGTAGAATGTTCTTAGGATTTATTGTAAATTTTGTTAGTAGAGGTCTCGAACCCTTAGGATTTAGTTTTTCTTTAAATTTTGTAGCTCTTTTGAGCGTTAGTGGGCTTGAGACCTCTTTAAGGACTTTGTATTCCTTTTTTTAATTAACGCGTAGGCCCCCTCTGTGGGGTTTTCCCAAAAAAAAAAAAAAAAAGAAGAGGTGGCCAAGGGATGGAGGAATTTTCTTTTATTAAGGAATTCAATTATGTGATTTTTAACTGTATAGATAGGAATTGTAATAACTTAGCGGATTTATATGCTAACTTTGCTATATTTTGCTCTTTTTATTGGGAAAACATTACTATGGATAAGGTTCCTCCTTCTTTTGTTGAAGTGTTAAAGGAGGAATATGTTGATAGTAGCTTGTAGTTCACTGGCTCTTTTTTTTAGTCTATATGCATTCTATGCTTCTTCAAAAAAAAAATAATAATAAGGACGTGGCACGGGCCCTCTGATCTGGTGGTTTTGCCACAAAATGGTACCATTATATTACGATCACGACCAAAGCCTGTATCTTCCCTAACGGCTTTAAACCCTTGAGTAATGAATCATAGGGTATATTCGATAGGCATAAAGCCCTCTATCACCTAAGGTAGATTTTGATCTATCCTCTTAGACAAACTCCAACCCAACTCAACAAGGTATTCTTGAATGAAGCAACCCATGGTTACCGATAAGGTGCCTTCTGTCAGGTTGGGTCGACTACCTCCTCTGACTAAGTAGACTAGGGATCATGATATCCTGAGATGATAAAACCATAGGATCTTCATCGGGCTCATTTTCATTCCCCCCACCACCTGTTTTAAGTTCATGGTGATAAATTTCAAATCATAAAAATCAAATTCAAACCCTAAAATTATTGTTAATATACACTAGATTTATAACCCATGTAACCTCTTTAACGACTAGCCTTAATCAAAAGTTTCTCTCATTATCGGGAGGGGTAAACTGTAGGGGCTTGCGCCTATAGGAAACTAAAACTCAGATCAAAAAGTCCTCACAAAATGAGGGCAAAATCTCTGGGTAGTGTCTTATCTAAAACCCAATCTACCTTCTAAAAGTTCACCCAGAACTTAAGTTCATTAAAACTCTCTGCCATCACAAATAATAAGAAAAGAGATTGACACAGAGAGGCCTGAGTGTACGTGGAATTTTCAGAGCCCACAGTGGAAATTAAAAAGGTAAGCCAAATAAAAATTTCAAGGCATCATCTAATATTATTTGCTTTGAATGCAGAAAACCATGCCACTTGAGAATAGATTGCCCTAATCTAAAAGCTCACCCAATCAAGGAGAAGGGTATAGAGAAGTCTAAAGTCTAAAAGGGAAAGAAAAGGATGCATAAGGCATTTTGGGTAGACTCCACTTTGGACTCATCATAACTGAAAGTGGATGAGGAGGTAAACAATCTGTACCTTATCGCAAATAATAGTCTTGATCATTCTGATCAAGAGGACATATGTGAGCTTTCATATGATGACTTATTTGAAGTTTTTGAAAAGATTCATGATGTATATATAATGTTTAAGGAAATGTATGCTAGTTTAAACTCTGAATTTTTATGTTTATAAAAAGAGCATAATAGCCTTAGAGTAAAATATTTTGTATTAGATAAAGAGCACATGTCTTTACTCAATGAGTATGATGCATTAAATAAGAAGCATATTGATATAACTAATATACATGAATCCTTAAAATTAAAGCATCTTGAGTTAGAAGATTCATACAAATAATTAAAAGCATTTGCAAGTGAACTAGATCATAATAAACATGCATTAAAATTGGAAGTTAAAGGCTTTGAAAGTCTAAATGAATTCTTAAAAGTAAAAGTCCATGCACTTCAAAATAATAAACCATTATCTACATTGACACAATAGTATAACCTTTTCATTTCTGTTTAAGTGTCTAATGTTTCAGGTATACAAGATCAATTATAATTCAAGCCAGCTCAAGATCGAGTCAGTCCGTTTGTGTTTTCAGGTTCAATGTAATTTTTATCATTTTTGAGTCAAGTGTAATGTAATGAATCCCCAAGCTAAATAATCTTGCACACCCATACTCAAGGGGAGAGTTTTAGTGAGTTAGAGTTTCTATTCAAATTTTGTTCAAATCATCCTGGACGATATTCACATGGTCCTAGATGATCTATTGAAAATAGAAACCCTAATTAGGGCGACCATGCTAAGTCGATCTGATTAAGAAGATCGTCCTGGATGATACACCCATCGTATAGGATGATATGCTTAAATTAGAAATTCTTAGCCGCCAGACTAAGTTAGGCAAATTTTTATTTTTATAGATTTGGTCTAATCATCCCGTATGATATGTGTATCGTCCATAAAAAATTAAAGGATATACAAATATTTAAAAGAAAATTAAGAAAATATTTTATCTTTCTTCTAGAAGAAAAGAAAAGAAAAAAATTTACCCTAGAACAGCCACTCAAGAAAGCGCACGTACCTAAACTCCTCCCTCGTGTGCTCATAGCCTTCCCAACCCGTGTAATCCCCGTCCGCAGCTGCAACAACTAGCATGATCCAAGGATCTTGTTGTGCCTCACTCAACTCACAACCACTCGCCCACTTACCCAACCCTAAACCCTTGCTCAATTAACCTATAAAAGAAAGAAATATATGTTAGGCTAACTATTAAGCATATTATAAGATAATATAACAAAAATTTTTTATACTAATTAATACTATCCCCTGTAGTCTGAATAATTCCCTCCAAAAATGGCTGAGGAACACCTTATCCCTATCATATATTATAGACTCTAGTACTCCATGTAATCTGACCACCTCCCTGATGAAAGATGATACAATTATCATTGTTGTGTAGGGGTGTTGTAAGGGAATGAAATTGACATGCTTGCTCAATCTGTCTACTACCATTGAATCACTGTGAACCCTTCTGATCAGGGTAATCAATCTATGAAATCCATGGATACCTCCTCCCACACCCGACCTGGTAGAGCTAAAGGTTATAGTAATTCTCCTGAAGATATGGCCATGTAATTGTTCCTCTCACAGATCTCACATCTGACTAATTAAAGGATATACAAATATTTAAAAGAAAATTAAGAAAATATTTTATCTTTCTTCTAGATGAAAAGAAAAGAAAAAATTTACCCTAGAACTGTCACTCAAGAAAGCGCACGTACCTAAACTCCTCCCTCGTGTGCTCATAGCCTTCCCAACCCGTGCAATCCCCATACGCAGCTGCAATAACTAGCATGATCCAAGGATCTTGTTGTGCCTCACTCAACTCAAAACCACTCACCCACTTACCCAACCCTAAACCTTTACTCAAGTAACCTATAAAAGAAAGAAATATATGTTAGGCTAACTATTAAGCATATTATAAGAGTTTAGCCCATAAAAAGTTAGCTTCCCTTCTTGTAAATCTCTAACGTTAAGAAAAAAGCATGTCTTTTTGATAAATTTGTTACTTGAGTTTGGAAATCATGATTTATAATTCATTACTTTGCATTCATCTTCTATTAGATATATTTTATTAAAGGAGTTTTGAAAAAAATTTTATTTTCTTATCTAATTTGTTCATTGATTTATATATTGGCTTAAAATGTTTTGTAGCCTTTTTAAAACCTGAGCCTGGATTAATAATTTTTGAATTTCTAACTTTTCTGGGCTATGAGTATTCAATACATGCCTTACTAAGCTTTTGAATAAAATTAAGAGGTAACTTTCTCATTACAAGAAAATTCTTGATATTTTAAAATATTCTCCAAAAATTTTTTTCACCACTGGACCGTGTTCGATTTTAGTCTATTTTATTTTTTTCTATGCTTCTCTTCTTTTTGATAATATCAAAGGGGGAGAACGTACTGTTGTATTTAGAAAGTTTTGTATTTGTGAAGTTTATTTTTATTTATGTTATATTTATGTAGTTTTTTTAAATAAAAAAAATATTTCTCCCTATTTTTAAAAGTATTTTCTTAGTGAGGGGGAGATTAGGAGAAAATGGTTTTTGTTTGCAAATTCAACTAGTAATATTTGCCATCATGAAAAAGGGGGAGATTATTGCAACTCAGGATCACGAGTTCTTATTTTGATGATAACACATATTATGGCTCACATCTCATAGTATTTGGAATGTATATTTATTTATGTATATACTAACATTTCAGGAACAGTATGCACCATCCAATAAAGATTTAAGGCTCAAGAACGGGTAGAATAGATTATGATATGTGATTTTTGTAATATTCATTGATGTAATTTTTATTTCTTGAGTCAAGTCCTGTAAGGGTATATGCTTTCTTGTGACCATATACACATACAGTTAGGGGGAGTGAGATCTAGTCAAAACCAAAAGTTCAACATTTGAATAAATCATACTGGATAATTTTAGATCATCCAGGATGATCTATTCATTAAACTAGTTATCCTGAACGATATGTGTATCATCCGAGATGATCCATTACGATCTCAAAACTCTAGCCACCAACATAATTTAGGTAAGATTTTATTTCTAGAATTTTATTCTAATCATCCTGGATGATCCACATCATCCTAGATGATCAATTCTAATCATGCCTAAATTGATCAAGTGGTTAAGGAAAGTAATTAAGGTTAGATTTATTCAATCATATCATCCTGGACGATCGTAGGATCATCCTGGATGATCTGTGGCAAAAACCTTAATTTTCCTCTAAGTCTCCTGGACGTCCCGAACTATCAGCTGGATGATACGTCTGAATTTGAACTAATCATCCCAGACGATTGCATGATCATCCTGGATGATAAGAACAAATTGTTGTAATAATCATCTAGGACTATGCTGATCGTACTGGTTAAAGTGGCTATTTTGTACTAATCGTATAGGATGATCCAAGGATCATCCTAGATGATCTTTGCCGTCAGAATTGATTTGGAAGGATTTTTAAAAGCAATTTATTTAAAACTTGTCAAAGACTTTGGAAGTGTCTTTGGCAGCCATTGAGTCTTCATTTCTTCTGGAGAAAACTTGAAGAGAGAGCTTGAAAGGGAGAGTGGAAAGGGTAGAGTTTGAGAGGGAGAAGAGCCTTAGAAGGGGGATTTTCGAGGGAGTGTGAGGGGGTTCACACGGTTGCTCCGACAAGCTTGCACCTAAGTACCATTGGATTCAAGGGTCATCTCGAGGGAAGTTTTGGGAAGAAGAAGATCTCTTTGGTGTCGTAGGACCCGACTACTCTACCGCACTAGGGAAGGTGGAAGTGTTTTTTGTAAGGGCTTCTCTGCCTAACTATGGGGGCTAAAGGAGAGTCACTAAAGGTGTAGTGTAATACTTGGAGGGTGCCTCCAAGGAGTGTGAACGTGCGAATAGCTTGTTACACTTTTTGCTTACATCCCTAGGCTAATCAAGAGGGGGTGAATTGGTCCTTTTAAAAATTCTCTTTGGAATTTTGGAAATCTTTTTTAATTAAAAAAACTTAAGCAAATCGTACAGTACGATTTATCTTCGTATAGTACGAATAGAGATAATTTTTAATGCTTTCTTCAACCACAGAAATTTAACCACAGAAAAATAAAATGCATAAAAGTAACAATGCAGAAAGTAAAAAGTAAGAATAGAAAATACCAAAATTTATAGTAGTTCGATCAAACACGACCTACATTCACTCCCTAGAGACTCCTTCTCTAGGTATTGCACTATACTCAAGTGACTCTCCTTTTGCCCCCACAGCCAGGCGGAGAAGCCTTTACAAACTTCTTCCACCAACTTGGTGCGGTAGAGAACGTCATCCTTTTTCACCCTCCCGATGAAGGCAGAGAACCCCAAGTCCTTTCTCACCCTCCTGGTGATGGCTGAGTACCACGTCTTTTCTCACCCTCCTGGTGACGGCAGAGAACCGAAACCTCTCGAATAACTTTCTTGTAAGAGCCTCCAAGAAGATTGGGAAGAAGCTTGATGTACAAACAATGAGATCCTCACACTTGGATAACATTGTGAATCCCCTCACAATTTTCTCTACAAAGATCTCACAAAACTCACTCCCAACACTCTCCCTTTCACTCCCAAGAAGAATTTTCACTAAAGGATATTTTTTCAAGTCAGTTTTAAAACCCTTAAGTACGTAGGACAAGAAAAACTGTCAAAAACTAAAAATTTCAAGTTTCACGCGTGCCGATCATCCCATACGATCGCACATCGTACTATACAAATAGTTCAAATCACTAAACAATTCATCCCGTACGATCCCATACGAACCTAACTCAGAGCTGTTCGTACCTCAAAACCTTCTGTACGAACTCTATTCCGTACTGTATGAATAGTTCAAAAAATGAACGATTCGTCCCGTATGATCCCATACGAACCTAACTCAGAGCCGTTCATACTTCAAAACCTTCTGTACGAATTCTATTTCATACTGTATGAATAGTTTAAAAAATGAATGATTCGTCCCGTACGATCCCATACGAACCTAACTTAGAGCCGTTTGTACCTCAAAATCTTCTGTACGAACTCTATTTTGTACTGTAGGAACTAAACTTAGAAAAAATTTTCATGTAGACAGGTTCATTATAGAGCATATAATACAGATCGTCCCGTGCAATCCAATGTCGTACTGTATGATTAGTTTTAAAAATTAAGTTTTTCACTCCCCCATTGTGTATTTGTGTACAGTTATCCAACTTACAATCACACTCTCTCAGACTTAAGAAAATTAAAATACAGACTTCACTTACAGTAAATATTAACAAATAAACTTGAAGTCTTCAATAATCTGAGTGTGAATTTCCTGAAAAACATGTTAGTACCCACAAAAGAAAGAAACTCCAATATTTGTTAGGAGAAGAATAAAACAAATAATAAGCTTTTGTAATCATAAAAAATAACTTGTATTAGAATTCACTTGAACGAACAGATTTACATAAATCATAACAGAGTGGACGTAGGCCAAGTTGGACCGAACCACTATAAATCTGGTATGTTCTTTCTGATTATTTTTTGCGTTTAGTTTACTGCAAATAACTGCTTGGGTGAAATCTGTAATTTATCTTTTTATTATTAATTTAATTCATTTTTGCTACAAGATATAAAAATATATTTCTTTATGTATAAAGAAGTTTTTAAATATCTAATTTATCCCCTCTCTTGGTTAGCCTTGGGACTAGTTTATAAGGGCTTAACATCCCTCACAAACTTTCAAGTGGTTGCAGAGCGGGATTCATAAAATTAATGTAATTGCAATGACTTTGTAGGGTGTGGTGCCTCTTCCTAGGAAGAGGCACCACACCCTACATAGATTAGTGAATCCTTTCCTTGGTGTTATGTTTACTCTTATGGCATGCTAGGTCACATAGCCCGCACTTGCATAATACACCATAGGATATATCTAGTGTGGAGGCCAAAATCATCTGCACCATAGCATAACATGCATGCAAGTCATTCATCAAAGCCTATGGTGAAACCTAAACTCACTTGGGTTTTTAGTGAGAGCATGTGGTACCAAGACAACAGATGCTCAAGGCACTGAAGATATAAAGCAGTTCATCACGTTGGAGGCCAGGGCATGAGGAATAGTTACACATGGAGATAATATCACCATGAAAGTGATAGGTTCATGTATTATTGGTAATTCTAAGAATTTTATTGTTGAAAATGTCTTACTAGTAGATAGCCTAAAACATAACTTGCTCAGTATCAGTCAATTATGTGACAAATGTTTTCATATTAAATTCTTGTCTACTACTTATGTTATCCTTTTAAATAGAAATATTATTTTAGAAGGAAAGAGAATTAATAATGTTTAAATGCTTAACTTGAATTATATTGAGTACACTAGTTCTTTATATTTGAAAATTATTGCTGATGAATCCTGGCTACGACATAGGTGACTATGTCATACATGCATGAAAACACTTAGAAAGATAACCCAAAAAGACCTAGTTAGAGGCATACCAAAACTAGAATTTTGAAGGACCACTGATGCCTCCCAACTAGGAAAGCAAATCAAAATTTCCTTTCACTCAATCAAGGACATCACCCATGTAGACCTTTAGAAATCCTTCATATTGATATGTTTGGACTGATTAACACTACTAGTTTAGGTGGGAAAATATATGGATATATGATTATTGATGATTACTCGAGATTTACTTTGATTAGATTTTTATCACATAAAAATGAATCATTCAAGAAATTTAGGATATTCTCCACATGGATTCAAAAGAAATTAGGTTGTGAAATTTTAACTATCCATAGTGATCATGGTGAAAATTTTGAAAATGATATGTTTGATTCATTCGATAAGGAGCTAAGAATATAACATAATTTTTTAGCTCCTAGAACCCCTCAACATTATTGGGTTGCTAAAAGAAAGAAAAGAACCTTAGTAGAAGCTGTTAGAGCCATGCTAGTTGAGTATTCATTTCCTAAATTTTCTTAGGCTGAAGAAGTGAATACTGCTTGCTAAATTTTTAATAAGGTTAATGTCAGATCTAAACTCAATAAGATACCCTATGAATTACTAATGATAGGACACTCAATCTCTCTCATCTTCATGTTTTTGGTTGTAAGGTGTTCATTCAATGAATGGGAAATCTTCCTTAGGAAACTTTGATCCTAAATCTGATGAAGGAGTTTTCCTAGGATATTCTTCTGTAGGTAAAGCCTATAGAGTGTTCAATAGGAGGACATTAGTGGTATAGGAGACCACGCATGTAGTAGTTCATGAATCTAATATATATATTGAGCCTAGGGCAGAAGAAGAAGAAGTTGAAGAAGTCACCCAAGGAGTAGAATCTATTGACCTAAAAAATAGAGTAGAGCCTCATTATCCTTTGCCTAGAGATTGGAGATATTCATCTAGTCATCCTAAAGAGCTCATCTTAGGAGATCCAACTGTAGGAGTAAGAACTAGGCTTGGACTTAGAAAGGAGGCTAACCACTCTGCTTTGATCTCTATAATAGAACCCTCAAACTCAAATCAAGCCCTATCTGAAGAATTCAAGATCCAAGTCATGTAAGAAGAATTGAATCAATTTGTTAGGAATGATGTTTAGGAATTTGTTAGAAAACCTAAGGACCAGAGTATCGTTGGAACCAAGTTTATCTTTAAAAATAAGATGAATGACTTTGGTATAGTAATTAGAAATAAGAAAAAGTTGATAGTTAAGGCGTGCAATCAAATATAAAGAATAGACTTTGAAGAAACATTCGCCCTTGTAGCCAAGTTAGAAGCCATTAGGGTTTTGCTAGCCTTAAACTTTAAACTATACCAAATGGATGTTAAGAGTGTGTTTCTGAATAAGGATATGAAGGAAGATGTCTATGTAGAAAAATTCCTGGATTTGAGAATTCATAATTTTCTAATCATGTGTTTAAATTAAAGAAGACAATGTATGGATTGAAGCAAGAAGCTAAAGTATGGTATGAAAGACTTAGCTCCATCCTCCTTGATAAATATTTTGTTAAAGGTAGTGTAAATACCCCCCTATTTCTAAAATGGATTGAAGAAGATTTGCTCATTGTTCAAATTTATGTGGATAACATATTATTTGGATCTACTGATAAAATTTTTTTTGATGAATTTTCAAAATTAATGAGTGAAAATTTTGAGATGAGTATGATGGAAGATATTACTTACTTTCTTGGATTTAGTGTGAATCAAAGAGATGATGAAACTTTTCTTAGTTAGGGAAAATATATCAAGGACATTTTAAAGAAATATCAGATAAAAAATGTTAAGGTAATAAATACACCTACGAGCTCTATCATTCAATTGGATAAGGATTCAAGTGAAAAATCTATAGATCATAAGAAGTATAGGGGGATTATAGGATCTCTGTTGTATTTGTGTCTAAGATTTCAAGCTGATCCTAGGGAGTCCCATATAATTATTATTAAGAAAATTCTTAGATATCTTTTAGGAGCCCAAAACCCAGGAATCTAGTATCCTAGACATAGCTCATCCTTTGAAATCATAGGATATTCTGATTTAGACTTTGCAGGATGTAGGGTTAATAGAAAATGTACCTCCAAAACCTGTCAATTTATAGGACAATCTTTAGTCTCCTAGTCTAGTAGAAATCAAAATTCTATAGCCCTATCTACCACTGAAGCTACATATATAGATGTAGGAGTTATATACCAGCATCCTAATAACCAAGGCTTGTCTTCTACATTTTAGGTGTATGAAGATCATGCCTAGACATGCATACTGCTTAGATGGTTTTGTTGGATATTTTATTATGCACCAAAACTATGTGGTTTTATCTTCCCATAAATTTTTCTTGGCAACTCCACTGGGGATCAATTCCTCTCCCCATATTTAATAGTGACTCAAACCTTGGTATCATGCATTCAAACACTAAAACCATTGAATTTAACCCCTTAAAATTGAACTTAATTATGCTTGAGAGGTTCCCTAAGGTCAAACCATCTTAAAATTTCCTATCCCCAGCCACTTTAGCCTTCTTAAAACCTACTCAAGATACTTCCTACATTTCCCTTAACTCAACCCATGGCATGGTTTGTCTTGAAGATGACTTACTGATCCCCACCATGTAAAATGGCCTCAAGTATTTTAACCTTTCCTCAATAACTTTTACCCTTAATCCATATCCTTAACTATTTGTTCCACTTTGCAACATACTAAGGAACCTTCTTGATGAATCTAACCTTTGGATCGGGCTATAATGCTTGGAACAGAGTAAAGTAGGCATAAACCAAGGAATGGAGGATATATGCAAACTAAAGCTTATCACTCCAGTCTTGGTTTTAGGTTTTCCTTCCTAGGCCCTCTCTTATATTTTCCAATTAAATCCTAGCCATTTGGACTTCACCGACAAGGAGATCCAGTGACCTCTAAGGGCTTCTATGTCCCAAGTGTTCATACTCCTTACATGTTTCTCCTCTAGCCATGAGTTCTTCTTTAAATGTCTTCATTTAGAGTTACACGAGAGAACTAGCCTAAAATCCTGCATAAATTTAGTATTTTGAGGTAAATTTCAAACCCATGCTTTAGGTTTACAGTCTTTAACATTGCACTAGATTCATTATATGAAGTCATTAAACTTCATGCAATGAATTCCTAGATGAAGGAGCACCTCGATAAATGATTTCACATATTGAAACCCCTTGTATAAAGAGTTTAAAGTGAAATGAAATTTAGGGTTTTGGTTGTCTAGAGGAAGAAGGAAGAATCTAAACTATCCAATCCACATGTATTCTCTTGGATGATCCAGATCTCATCATATTTTATTTTTTTCTGACTCTCCAGACCATTAGATCAAATAGATTAAATCCCAGTTGTCTGTCTGATCGATCCTGCATAGGATCAAATGACCAATTCTTTAGCCATGTATATGTCACTGACTGTCACTATTCCACACATCCAATGGTGCTATACCACTAGAAAGTGTGGGCTGAATTAGTGTTTCCACTAGCAAATCCTTTAAACTAATTTATTAAATTATTTTTAATGTCTAGAGCTTTAAATTTTCATATAAAATCATATAAAAGGCCAAATTCCATATTCTAGGACTCTATTAATTCAAGAAAGAAAGCTGTTTGAAATTAAAACTTAAATTCAATGGATTGGTTGAGTGTATCTAATGTAATTTATGTTTAAATGGATATTGTTTTGATTGAATACTCCCTATACACTCTTTCAATGGGCTTAAAATTTAGCTAAGAGATATTATGGGATGTTGGCAACAACATATAATTTTCTAAGGCATAGTTGAAGTCCCTACTGGCTTTACATGATTTTTTTTTTAAAAAATAGATTGGTTAGTACTTGACTTAGATATTTGAAAAAATCATTTTATACAATAGATAGAGAATTAGGACTTAATATTTTTGTTGTTTGTGTATTTTTATAAGAGGCTTTAAAATATTTGATTGCAAACACTATTGAATAGTAGAGACACCTAATTATAGTAACTAAGGTTTAGGGTTTCATAACTTAGAAAAATTACAAAAATTTTAATTCAAGTTCAATAGGGACTAAACTCAAACCTAGTAAACTTAATAGCATTTGAAACCCTATAATTTTTTGGAATAGTCTTCAAAAATTTAGCATAGCTTCACCTGCTCTAGAGCTTTAGAGAAGGGTATGTTAATGGTTAATATTTTAAACACTTCTAATAACTTAGAGAATTGCTTATCCAAAATTTGTTTAATCAACCTCTCAGGAAAAGGTGGTGGTGGTCTCTCCATAACCTTCCAAATTAGTGTCTTAGTTTTCTTGATGAATTCAAGTTATTCAATAGGGGTTTAAACCTCTAAAGGTTCTTATATACCACTATTCATTTGAGGTTTGATCTCTTACCTTATAAGAGTCTCCAAACTCTCCCCACTCCAAAGCTAGATATTATTATATTTCTCTTCCTATTTTGGATTGTTGATCAACCTAGCAAGATGCCCTACATGGTTCTCTTTTTTTTCTAAAGGCTGTAGATTGATCCTATAATTGAATCCCCAATTATAGTACTACCTCTTCTAATGGCATTCTCCTATTTCCAAATTGATTATTTTGATCAAATCCTAAGGGGCAACTGTTGCAACTTTGATTCAAGCACTCTGATATTGATGATAACAAACATTATTGTGTCTGCTACTGCTTTCTCCTATTTCTATGATATTTTGTTTTGTGTTGTGTGTACTAACCTTTTAGGAATTTAGTCCACCGTGCACTTGCAATTCTGATCAGCTCAAGACTGAGTAGACTAGGGTTACAGCCTGTATTTTTAATTTATTATGTATTTTTTCCTTTCTTGAGTCATATCATGTAATGGGGTGGATATCATTACTAAGTAACCTTGCACACACATAAGGGGAAAGAGAAAAATATTTTTGGGAGAGTTTTTTTTATTAAGAAAATTGTACTGTACCATTTTACCTTCGTACTATACGACCTTGTTTCGTACTATACAATTTTATTTTGTATTGTACAATCTGTTATGCTATGTCAAAACTCTAGTCACCAGAGGTTAAGAAATATATTAAGTTTATTCTAATCATATGGTATGATTTAGTTTGTACTGTACACCCTAATTAAAATTTTTCTTAATTAACCCCTTGATATCATGTAATCAAATCATGGGCAATTATTGTCACTGATTATACTGCATGATTTATATCATACAATATGATTAATAGAGTATGACTTTAGTCATCCCATATATTATACCAAATGAAATCCATGATTTTTGTACTGATCATGTGGTATGATATCCCAAGTGCTGTACGATTGATAGAGTATGACTTTGGTCATCCCAGAGATCATCCCAAATGAATAGAATAAATCTCTACAGTTTGTATCGTACGATATTTTAATCGTATTGTATGAAATGTTTAAAGTTTCAATAGTTCATCTACATGAACTTTCTGGATGATTATAAATTACACTGATCAAACTATACAAACAGAAGATGGATCTCTTGAAATTTAGAGTTTTTTAAGCCCATTATTTAAAGATTTATAATACTCTTGTTAGAAAATCCTTTGCTGTTGAATTGATTTGAGAGAGAGCTTAGAGAAGGAAGAGAGAGAGCTTGGGAGAGACAGAGTTCCTTGTAAGGGGGAGTTGTGAGGGATTCACAAAGGTTACTCCAAGTAAGGTTTCCATTGTCTTCTTCAAGATGTTATCCTAATTCCTTGGTGGCTTTGGGAAACTTTCATCAACATCAGATCCAGGTTCTCTGCCTTCATCAGGAGGGTGAAAAAAGATTTCAAGGTTCTCTACCTACTCCAGGAGGGAGTAAAAGGATTTCCAGGTTCTCTACCTACTCCAAGAGGAAGTAAAACGATTTTCAGGCACTCTACCTACTCCAAGAGAGAGAAAAAGGATTTCCAAGTACTCTGCCTCATCGGGTCGGTGAAAAGATTATGTATGGGCTTCTCCGCCTTACTTTAGGGGAAAAAGGAGAGACACTACTTTAAGTGTAATACCTGAAAAGGAAATTTTTGTGGAGTAGATGTAAGTCAAGTTGACCGAACCACTATAATTCTAGTGCGTTCATTCTATTTACTTTTTCACATTTGATTTTTGTATTTTTCTGTAATTTGTTCTGTGTTTGAAATCTCCAATTTTTGTTATTGTGAAATTAGTTTTGATTCTGCATTGAGGGATAAATAACTTATTTTTAGATATTGAAAAAAGTTTTAAAAAAAATCTCTTTCTGTTAACGAATTTTTAAAATAACTAATTTACCTCCCTCTTAGTTAGTCTCAGGTTAGTTCTTTAGGGTTTAACAACCCTCACAAACTTTCAAGTGGTATCAGAGTGGGATTCATAAATTAGGTTTTAGAAAACTTTTGAAAAATGATCTACGGCTAACTTTGATAATCGTAATACTGTGAAAAGATATTCAATCACTCGACCACCTCTATTTGATAATATTCCTTTGATTTTTAAAAATTTGCATGTCCGCCTTTTTACAATTAATTGATTATCGAATATGGATGTTAGTTCCGGAAGGTTATTCTACACCTTCTTACTTGTTTAATAGCTTAAAAACTGAACTTCCCTTTTCTGAATGGAGTATAGAAGATAGAGATTTAGCCCAATTTAATGCTAAATATTTGAAATATTTTTTCTGTGCTTTAAAATCTAAAGATTATATGTGTGTCTCTACTTATTCTACTGGAAAAGAAATTTAGGACAAACTATGCATAACATATGAGGGACTAATGAAGTAAAATAATCTAGGTTAAACATTCTGCTTAACGATTATGAACTATTTCACATGAAACCTAGTGAATCAATTTTTAAAATGTATACTAGGTTTACTTAGATTGTTAACTCCCTACATGCCTTAGGAAGAGAGCTTACAAATTATGAAAAAGTTAACAAAATTTTATATTATTTACCTTCTTCCTATGATGCAAAAATCACTATTATTATTGAATCTAAAGATCTAAATATTTATTCCATTGATAACTTACTTGGGTCACTCATTGCTTACGAGTAAAGAGTGAGTCAAAGGCAGCTTGATACAGGTGAAAAGAGAAAAGAGAAAATGGTAGCCTTAAAGGATAATGATTCTAACAGTGACTCTTCTGGATAAGATGATGATGACATTGCACTGATGACTAATCAATTCAAGAGCTTTTTAAGGAAAAAGCAAAAATGTCATCAGCAATGGAATAAAGGTAAGAATAGTAAAAATTCTAAAATTTCTTCTGATGTTATATGATTTGAATGCAGAAAGCCAGGGCACCTGAAGTCTGATTTCCCAACTCTTCTCACCCAAGCAAGGATAAGGGTGAAGAAAAATTTAAATTCAAGAAGGGAAAGCAAAGGACTCAAAAAGCTTTCTAGGCAGACTCAGCATTGGACTCTTTTAAAACTAAAGTAGAAGAGGAGATAACCAACCTATGCTTAATGGAAGATGATCATCTTGATCATTCTGATCAAGAGGAGGTAAGTGAGCTTACCTATGATCAATTATTTAAAGTTTTTAAAAAAATTTATATTACATATAGGAAGCTTAAAAAGTCACATGCCTGCCTTAAATCTGACTTTTCAATTCTGCAGAAAGAGCATGAATGCCTAAGGAAAGATCACTCCACTCTAGATAACAATCACATGGCTTTGTTAGATGAATTTAATATTTTAAATAAAAAGCATCTTGATCTAACTAATCATCATAATTTCTTAAAAGTATCCCATATTGATTTAGAAAACTCATTTAAGAAATCAAAGGCATTTTTAGATGAAGCTGATGATAGGGAGCATGCATTAAAAATTAAAAATTCAATTCTTGAAAGTGCAAACCAATTCTTATAAATCAAGTTAAATACTTTTCAAGAAAATAAAACATCACCTGCACTTACATAATTATATAATCCATCACCACAACAAGTATCTTCAAACTTAGGAAGAGGCACCATCACCCATATATATTAGTTAACCCTTTTCATGGTGTTAGATGCTTTTCTTATGGCATGCTTGGACATATCTCCCATATTTGCACTATCCAGCGTAGAACACATTTGGTGTGGAGATCAAAATTGCATAGTTTACAGCATAGCATGCAAGTATTTAATCCCACATTCCATAAGGTGGAACCTAAACTTATTTGGGTTCCCAAATCTGACCACTGATGATTTTATTGGAGTGCTCTTACAGAAGACCTTGTGAGACCATATAGTACTTGGATAGCAAATGTTTAAGGCACATGACTGGAGATGCAAATCAATTCATTTCACTGAAGGCCAGGGCAGGAGGTAAGATGACACTTAGAGATAACACCACCAGGAGAGTGGTGGGCTCAGGTATAATTGGTAACTCAAAAAATTTCATCATTGAAAATATTTTATTATCAGACAAATTGAAACATAATCTGCTCAGTATTAACCAGCTCTGTGATAAAGTCTTCAGCATAAAATTTCTATCTACCAGCTACATAATAAGCTTAAATGAAAAAACTATTTTGTAGGGAAGAAGAATCAGCAATGTTTACATGCTTGATCTAAATTATATTAAATATGATTCTGCTCTTTGCTTAAAAATAATTACTGATAAATCATGGTTATGGCATAAAGAGTGTGTCATGCAAGCATGAAAAGCCTTAGAAAAATCACCCAAAAAGACTTAGTGATAGGAATTCCCAAACTAGAGTTCACTAAGGACCACCTATATGATGCCTGTTAATTATGATAGCAAGTCAAATCATCCTTCCACTTAATCAAAGATATTAACACTAGTAAACCCTTAGAAATCCTTCACATGGATCTGTTTGGACCTGTCAGTACTGTAAGCCTAGGAGAGAAAGTCTTTGGGTATGTGATTGTTGATGATTACTCACGGTTTACTTGAGTTAGATTCCTATCTCATAAAAATAAATCATTTGAGGAGTTTAGGTCTTTTTTCACTTAGATTCAGAGGAAACTAGGTTGTGAAATTTTAACCATTTATAGTGACCATAGTGGAGAATTTGAGAATAAAAAATTTAAATCTTATTGCAAGGAGCAAGGGATAGATCACAATTTTTCAGCTCTTAGGACCCCTCAGTAGAATGGGGTAGCTGAAAAAAAGAGAAGGACCCTGATAGAAGCCGCTAGAGCCATGTTAGCTGAATACTCACTTCTAAATACTTCTAGATAGAAGCAGTGAATACAGCCTATTATGTTCTGAATAGGGTTAATATTAGATCCAAGCTGAACAAGATTACCTATGAAATCCTTAAGGGTAGGACACCCAACCTCTCTCACCTTCATGTCTTTGGATGTAAAGTATTCATTTTGAATAAAAGAAAATCACTACTAGAAAAATTTAACCCCAAATCTGATGAAGGAGTGTTCCTAGGATACTAAAGTGTTGGAAAATTCTTTAGAGTTTTCAATAAAGGACACTGGTGGTAGAGGAGACCACTTATGTTGTATTTAATGAATTTGATCATTCTAGAGGGTCTAAGGTAGAAGAAGAAGTTATAGAAATTACCCAAGGAGTAGAATCTATAAATCTGGAGGAAAGGGTAGAACTTGAAAATATATTGCTTAAAGAATGGAGATATTCTTTAAGCCTTCCTAAAGAATTGATCTTAGGAGACCCATCTATAGGTGTTAGAACTAGGCATGGACTTAAAAAGAAGTAAGCCACTCTACCTTCATCTCAATGACTAGATCCACCAATATAAATTAAGCCTTATCTGATAAATTCTGGATCCTAGCCATATAATAAGTGTTAAAATAATTTGTAAGGAATGATATTTGGGAGCTACTTGAAAGACTTAAGGACCAGAGTATGGTTGGAACTAAATGGGTTTTAAAAAATAAAATAAATAATTATGGTGTAGTGGTGAGAAATAAAGTAAGATTAGTGCCTAAGAGGTACAACCAGATAGAAGGAATTACTTTGAAGAGACCTTTGCCCTTGTAGCTAGATTAGAAGCCATTAGGGTGCTACTAGCCTTTGCTTATTTTAATGAATTAAAACTATACCAAATGGATGTCAAGAGTGCCTTTTTGAATGTGATAATAAAAGAAGATTTGTATGTTGAATAACTCCTAGGCTTTGAAAATTTATTATTTTCTAATCATGTGTTCAAATTAAAAAAGATATTATATGGACTAAAACAAGCGCCTAGAGCATGGTATGAAAGGCTAAGCACATTCATACTAGAAAGAACCTTTGTTAGGGGAGTGTAAACACCACCCTATTTCAGAAAAAGGTTAGAGATGAACTAGTCATTATCCAAATTTATATTGATGATATTTTATTTGGATCCTCTGATAAAAGCCTTTGTGATGAATTTTAAAAAATAATGAGTAAGGAGTTTAAGATGAGTATGATAGGAGAACTGACATACTTTTTTGGATTTAGTAGAAGGCAGAAGAATGATGAAACTTTTCTTAATCAATTAAAATAGATTAAGTACATTCTTAAGAAATATGAAATAGATAAAGTCAAGCCAATCAAAACTCCCATGAGTTCCATTATTCAGTTAGATAAGGATACAAATAAAAAATCTATTGATAAAAAAAATACAGAAGAATAATTGGATCACTTCTTTACTTGAATGCTAGCAAACTTGATATTATGTCTAGTAGTTATCTCTGTACTAGATTTTAAACTGATCTAAAAGAGTCCTACTTGACTGCTGTTAAGAGAATTCTTAGATATCTCTTAGGAACCCAAGACTTAGGAATCTGGTATCCTAGGCATAACACCTCCTTTGAAATCATAGGATATTCTGATTCATATTTTGCAGGATGGCAAGTTGATAGGAAAGTACTTTTGGAATATGTCAATTTATAGGATAGTCATTAGTCTCCTGGTCCAGTAGAAAATAGAACTCAATTGCCCTGACTACTGCTGAAGATGAGTACATAGTCTTAGGAAGTTGTGTGGCCTAGGTCTTTTGGTTAAAGTAACAAATTTTTGATTTAAGACTATCTGTAGGAATAATTTCAATCCTATATAATAACATGAGTGTCATATGTATTTCAAAGAATCCAATCCAACACTCCAGGATCAAGCATATAGACATAAGGCACCATTTCATTAGGGACCATGTAACCAAAGGAGACATACAACTATACTATGTAGCCACTGAACATCAACTTACTGATATCTTTACAAAACCACTAGCTTTTGAAACCTTTAACATCTTAAGAACCAGATTAGGTGTGATTTATATTCATGCTTGAAATTGACACTTTTTATTTATGTTCTTTTGCATGCCTATTTCTATTTACGTATTTCTATTTTATTCTTTTACTTCGTTGTCTTATTTTTTTATGATTTTATTTTTCATTTTATTATTTGATATTTCTTTTTATTTTTGTTCTTTTACTATTTGTTTTATTTTACTAATTTTTGCCCTTTTTGATTGTGCCCTGATCATCATACAAATCACTTCATTGAACCTCACTATTCTCCTATAAAGCAAAAAAGTTTCATCTTATTTCATACTGTATGAATCATCTTTGTACTGTATGATCTGCATAACACTGCTTTGATCACAACCCTTGGCTTAATGGATGATCCAAATTGTATCTATAATTGATAATCGTATTATACAAATACCTATTCATCTGGATGATACACATGTCTCTAGACGAATTCATTTAGGTTGGTATAATATTTATTATTGATCGTACTGTAAGAACACCTGTTCGTATTGTATGAACCTTTTGGTCAAGGGTCGTACTGCCTAACTCCTTGGGATGATCTCTATGTCTTTAATCATCTCGTATGATGTCTGATTGTACTATATGATCAGGCAACCTTTTTGACTGATTGTCAGGTTGAATTAATTTCTCTCGATCATCCCATATGATCTCACGATTGTATTATACGATCCACTAAAATTCTATTTAATCAATCTCAATTAATTCAAAATTTCACACTATGCTTTAAATCCTCCCCTCTTGTATTCCAATCTATGCAATGGCTGGCGGTGGAAAATGTAGTCGACAAACCCTAGGTGCTTCCTTCCTCCTCTCGCAACCCTACCGACGATCATTTTCTGACAGCTTCTGATGAAGCTGCTTACCGCAAATATAAAAAAAGCCAAAATCACTCCTTCCAATCTTCTCAACCATGTGGGCTTAAGCTTTTCGATAATGAACCTTTTCACTACACTGCAATTCCTCCTCACCTTTCCACTCTGAAATCCTCTATGAGTTTCTAGCAAATCTTAGGGTCAGTGGTATTTGTGTTGAAAGTGGGTTTTGAAAAGTTTATTCTCTTTGAGAATTTTAGTTCAGGATTTTAGTCTCAATATTGAACACATCACTATGAATGATATATCACCCCAAGAGCTGAAGATATCATTCCTTAGTTGGTTCAAATAATGAAACTGAGAATTTTATTAAGGATGTAATAGTCAAATTCAAGGAAGGATTATGTTTAACCCCGAATGGTTAAAATGATGTTCTATTTGTATTTAACTATTATAAATCTGGATGAAGGATCATTAATTTTATATTCGAAGTCTCGATATGAAAGGATATATCCTCCCGAAGGAAGACAATATGATGATAATGATCATCATTTATTTTAATTTTCCCTAAAGAAGACTAATTGAGTTTCGAAAATCAGTTGTGGGTTCTAAATCTCCTACGAGTGCAAGCCCTCGTAGTTAATTACATCGTAGGGAGGTTGACTTCCTATGAAAACTCTTGATTAGAATAACGATAGAAATTCTGTTTAGAGTTTTTAAAGAGTGGATATCAAAAGAAGGTGAGTTCGGATTTTGTACAAGGATTGGATTGATTTTTGAGCAGTTATTTTTGGAGTTGATGTTAGGGGGGTAGAAGGCACTTTAAGATTTTGAAAATAGTTCAGTAGTGCCCCGACCTAAGCTAAGTGTTGGGCTTTAAATTTTGATTGAAAGAAGATTTAGTTTGAGTTGAACATTTTATTAGAAATTTGAGATTATATTTCTAGAGGTTGCGGTCTTATGATTTAAAAAGAATTCTGCCCTGGATCTTAAATCTAAATTTGGATACTGGAACACAGTAGTCCGAACCTAACTAATACAATGCAAGATCTGGACTTACCCCGGCCTGGATTAAGGAGCCAGCTAACCACTTAGACGATTAAAATATATGAGTCGATCATTTGATGTAAGAGTGGTAGGATATTTTTATTAAAGTTTTTGAGAATTAAAGGCTGACATCTAGAGATTGTCCTAAGTGGCCCCTTAACTAATGTTGGGTGAAAATGCTAAAGCAAATGCGAATAAAATTTCAGACACTTTTTTAAATTTATTTCTAATGCAATGCACGCTAATTACCTCGATTAAAATGCACAAAATATATGAAGCAGTTTTAAAAAGGCTTAAAAATAGTTTTTGTCCTAGAGTATACAGACTCCCCTTGATAGATCTACGCTCTCATAGGCCAGGTGGTCTGCCAGAACCTAATGGCGGGGAGCTACCTAACAAATAGAAAGAAGATGCAGCAACGTGCTATGAGAACTCCTGACGATCCCGGGCTTACTTCTTAGACCGTTAGAGTTTTTATGTTATCTTAAAATTTTATTAAAGTTTGAGTAAAAGAATTTTTTCGTACCCTCACGAGCCTCCTCGTATCCAAGCTAAAACAAAAGCGACATGTAAGCGCCAAAAACTAGGAAAAATAAGCAATCCTATATGTAATCAAATTAAATAAAACATATTAAATAATTAAATTAATTAAGTAAATATTCATAGATAAATTACCTTGCTTAGTATAACCCAGATTTATAGAAATTAAAAGTGGCCTGGCACCACTGATAATAACTCGGATTCTAATCCTAATACATACGCAAGTGACTTTGAGTGGGATACTCTTTGTCTTTAACTCCTTGGTCTTCTTCCCTTCAAACTCCTTAGACTCTTCATAGCTGGATACCTAAATGAAAAAGAGAACTTTTCCCTCGAGGGGAAGGATACTCTTCTCACTTTGGGTAGTAAGGTTATCTAAATTTGGAATTCTAAATAGATAAGGACTATCCCCCAAAGGGGTATCCTTTCCTCTTTGGAATCTAACCTTTGGATCTATGTATCCCAACTCAAATGTACACTTTCACAACTCAATATTCAAACAAATTATATAAATGTAAAAGTGAAAATTCTAGACTCTCCTGCAGGGTTATCCTAAGCAATTAAATATTAAAGTACATCTCAAGAAATTTTATATATATACAGAAAAGTAAACACACTTGGACATGCTCCTTTTTTATTTAGGGGCTAAGCAACTGAAGCACCTATAGCATTTACATTTATAATTTATTTAGCCCCCTTTATTGCCCTGCATGACCGTGTCCACCTACAGAAAATTCAATGAGCATCCATATCATTCCTAACCTAAGGGTAATATAATCGCCCATCACATCAATCCACTGAGTACAGTAAAAATAAACAAATACATCAATCAATTTTAATCACAATATGCAATTAAAACTAAAAAAAACTCGGCACACAGCAAAAAAGTAAACACTAGCCTAGCCTAGATCTAGAGTCGGTTGTCCTAGCAAACCATCTAAAGTGTGTGTAGAAGGTCGTGTAGCTGGGGTAGATCCTAAGCTAGGTAATTTGTTGAAGTTGTTTAATGTTTGAGTTTGTTAAAGGCTGAAAGAGAACTTTATATTTGAGTTTAAGTATTAATGTGTTAAGACTTGATTTAAATGCATTTTAATTATTAAATAATTGCTACCTTTATTGCTCACTAAGGCCATGAAGTTTTTTTCACCTTTTTGGGGTTAAGTTAATAGCCTCGTAGGCCTAGGTTACCCAGTAGCAATCGGGGTTGATTAAGTTGATTTAATTGGTTAAGAATTAAGGGTCAATTGATAATAATTAATTCAATTAATTACTAATTTTAAGAGTTAAATTAATTTATGTTTTCCATCAACAGGTTCGTGGCATTGTGCCACCAGGCTCGAGGAACCAGGCCTCCTTAGGACACGTAGCCCCGCAGCCCAGAGTAGTCCATCCTAAAAACCTTATTGATGTAGTTAAATTAAAGATTTTAATTTGGTTAATTAATAAAAAGTAACTTAATTTTTATGTCTAACACCCCATTTAATCCATTCGTAGTATTGTGCCACCAGGCTCAACGAACCAGGCCTCCTTAGGACACTTAGCCCGGCAGCCTAGAGTAGTCCATCTAATAAACATCATCTTTGGAGTGGTTATTGTGTATTTGAGTATTGGTTGAGTGTTTTATTAATCAAATGAAAGTTTTCTATAATTTTAATGAATTATCAAATTTTTTGAATTTATTAGAATTATATAATTATGTTAATTAAGGGTCCACAAGTTAACTTTTCAATTTAAAGTTAGTTTTGTAAGTTTCAAATTTTTAATAAATATTAAACCTTATGATGAGTAGATAGACTTTTAGCAAACTCAATTTAGAGTTTTCTACAAAAACTTATGATTTTTTGAAGTTTGGGCCTAGATTTAAATAACGGTTGACCAAAAAGTGGACTTTTTGATTTTGACTTAATTCTGAAAGTTTGACATTTTTAGAAATAACTTGAGCTTAATTGGAGTTTAATGATACTAAGTTTGTTCAATTTTGATTTTTCTATAATTAGTTATAAATTTTCAAAGTTTTCCTAATTATTAGAATTTTAAAATTACTTAATTAGGAGGGTTTTAAACATTTGATCCAAACTCATTCCAAACAGCATGGAATCACTCCCAAAGGTTAGGGATGACCCATCAGAGCATTTCTAAGTGTTTGGAAAATTATTTGAGATTTTTAATAATTTTTATTTAATTAATTTAATTAATTGTTAATTTTTATTAAAAGTCAAATTAAAGTTGAATTAGAAATCCAGTTAAGGGGCTTTTATTTTTCTTAGGTAGAGGGCTAAGTTTTGGTTAATTTGAGATATTATTTGTTTTTTTTGGACTTAATTTAGATTTATCATATTTTTTGAATTTTATGGGTCCTTAAAAGGGATGAAATTTTGGATAATTAATTTTCTAACCTAATGATCTCCAAATTGAGTGGAATTTAAACTTAGGGTACATGATGTCACTAAGTTTGCTGTGTTCAAGTTTCATCCTATTGGGTGTATGTTTAAATTCCTATGATTTTTCTAAGTTCCTAGGTCTTGATCCATAATTTTTTGTTCTTAAGTGACACTAATGTTTGAATTTGTCCAAAATTTGGTGTCTCTAACCCTTACAGCAAAGCATATATACCATAAAAATTTCAAAGACTATTTCTATGTGTTTTGAAAGAAATGAATTTTTATAATTTTAGCTCAAAATATGACATAGAACTTTAAAAATTTGATTTGCCAAAATACAGTCATGAATAAGGGCCAAGAAAAATTTGGGATGTGAGGAACATCCTAGAGTATGCCTTGACCAAATCTGAGTTAAGTTGGATCACTGGATTATGAGTTATCATGGAAATTTAATTTAAAAATAAAATAATATCTCAAAATTGAGTGGTCCAATTTTGATGAAATAAATTTTGAAATAAATTTGGGCTCGTGACGGTTCCAACGAGCCTAAGAACATCAAATTTAGACAAGATATGACTTTTTGGCAATTTTCCAAAGTTTCAGTTGTTTCTGTGAATTAAGGATCATACGAACCAAAATCGTACAGTACGATTTTTACGTATGTTCTGAGCGGGTAATTATACAGGTGATCGTGCTGTACGATCGTGATCGTATAGTACATTTACACGTGATTTGGAGCAAAATCACAATCGTTTGATCAAAATAAAGAGAATGGACGGCCGTGATTTCTTCTTCTACCCATGAATAATGAAAACCTAAACTTAGAAAGCCTTCTAAACCTAACTTAGGGTAGATTAAATGGAATGAAACTTTGGAAAATCATAAAATGTAATTAAAGAAGAGAAAGGAAGTTATTTTTATGTTTAAAAATTCATCACACTTCGAGCACATTAAACCCTAGATCTAGGAACTAGGGTTAAGGATTTACCACTATTGGATGAATGGTTTTTGATCTTTAATAGCTTGTTGAGCTTGTAAATTGTCCACGAATAATCATCTAGAATTAATTGAGGGCTTCCAATGTCTGCATCATGAGCTAAACGGGTTGGATAGACATCAAAAAAGAGGTGGCCGAAAGCTCGAAGCTGGCAAATTTGACTTGTTGGATTGGACTTAGGGATTGTTGAGGGGTTACTTGAGAGCTCAAATAAGTGAGGGTCAGGTCTGAGAGAGCTCGAATAGAGAGTGTGAGATGGATAATGAGTGCTCAAAGGGAGGTATTACCCTATTCATATGTCCTGGAGCTAAAGGGATGGCTAGGATTGACTAGAGACCCTCCTTGATGACTGCCACATGTCCCTAGGATGGTTAGATGGCAAGGGGAAAGCTTGGACCAACCATTCTCCTATTAGTTGATTTGGGCAAGAGGTGGGGGGACCATTACCATTTAAGGCTAAACCAAGCCTTGAGCTCAATTTGGAGAGCTTAAGGAGAGCTTTAGCCTTTAAACAACAACTCCACAACAGCTTAGACCAAAGGCTATGAGGTTAAATGTGAGATTTGATATTTTGGAAAGGTCTAAAGCTTTGAGTTGAATATCTTGACTAGCCAAGGGTTAAAAGCTTGATGAGGTGGCATCTATGTAGCTTCAAAAATTTGGTAGGATGTCTTGGGTTTGATACATGAAGCAAGAGATCAATGTGTAGAAGAGTTTGGCCACTTAAGAGCTCTATGGAGACTTGGTTTGACTATTTGACTGGTCAAATAGTCAACATGACTAATGAGGTGGTAGCCAAATATCAATGCTAATTGATTGGAGTAGTTTGGATGGGTTTAAGTCTATGGGATTTGAGCTTGAGTGAAAATATGAGGGCTCAAGATAGTTTGACTAAGTTTTTCTGAGTTGACTTAGTCAACTTGACTGTGGTTTGACCCATGGTAGGCTTAGGAATATTCAAGACATCTAATTGGGTGGATTTGAAAATTTTAAGGGATTGATTTAATTGAATGGGTTGGAATAACCCAGTAAACCCCTTAAGGGCATTTTGGTCAACCATGGTTGACTTGGTCAACCAGGTAAAACTAAAATGTGAGTTTTAGTCCAGTGTGTACCTAAAGATGTTTAGGATCCATTGGAGTAGGTTTGGAAGGTTGATATGAGAAGGTGATGTTGAATTTTCGGGGAAAAGGCCAAAAACCCCTTTAAAGGGCACTTTGGTCATTTTGACCCTTGGTCAATGGTCACATTGGTTTGGAAAAAGTGTAGCTTTATGGTCAAGAGGTCTTAACAAAGGTCATGGGTGTGGTTTGAAGGTTTAGAAAGGGTCCCAAGGTCAAGTTCCACTAGATGGCATGTCTGGTGGCATAGGCTATAAATAACTAAAGGTTTTACAGCCTTTGGAAAAACATTCAGTTTCTGGGGTTAGAAGTATCATATCGAGCTCACTTAGAAAGGGTTTCAGGACCTAGGTCCCTGACCTTAGATTTAGATTGGATTTTGGATTTAAAGAGTTGGAGCTAGCTTATCTGTGTCATTAACAATTAAAAAGATGACGATTAATTGTTGGATAGTATTAGAGTGTGATTGAATATTGATCAAGGGGTTGACTAGGATTTGAGTAAAGCTTAAACTTGGAGGGTGGAGTTTGGATCTGAATATGATTGAATTGGGTCCTAAATGGGACTTATATGATTGAGTAGTGGACATCCCTCAATCATTAGGCCACCATAGGAAACCCCTAGGCAGGTCCTAGTGACCTCATACAAGGATGAGGTCAACAAGTGGGGATGCTACTGTAATGTCTTTCCATATTTGTTATCAAAATGTGGAAATAACCAAAGAGGATATAGGAATCCATCTTCAATTAAACACCCAAGGAAATAAACCCCTTGCTATGGCCTCTAGATTTGATTTTGACTGGAGTGCTGTAAGTCTCTTTGAATTGCTGCTCTGAACTATCACCAACCCTTGGATCGCACTCTTAATCAAAATACTAGGGTTATCCAGTACTTTCTTAGAACATCAATCATCCCTAAAGCTGGAGACCGGGTAAACATCATTCCCCTACTTACAATTGTCACTTACTTCATAATGTCAAACACCCAAATGGATGAAGCCCAAATGTTAATTGATTACATCCAAAATCTGACTTCCATTCAACTCTGAGCCACTAGGAGAAAACAAAATATTATCTTAGGACATGTGATCAGGTATATCATGGATAAAAAATATAATATCACATATCTTTCCCCTCCAGACCGCATTCCAATCTTCTTTTCAGCTGCCTCCTTCCGGATGCTCTTTCATAGGGATGAGGAGCTAGAAGACCAGCTATTTGACAAAGAAGGAGAAGCTTCCCCTGCAGCTGATCCTGCACCTGGACCACCTCCTCACCACTATCCATATGAGGAGTTGATTTTGAGATTTGACAGACTAGAGACTCACCTAGATCAACAACAAACCTAACATGATAATGATAGGGTTGGTTCAAGGAGCAATTTGGAAATATCCAATAGTAGTTCACCACCATCCAGTAGTAGTGCGATAGCTTTAGTCAGTTCTTCCAATCACCTCCACCGCCACCTAATGATCAGGATCCACCATTATTTTAGTTTTATTTTAGTTTTTGTTATGATTGTACTTTTCTTTTTAGATCTATGCTTGTTTGTTTTTACTTTATTTTGTAATAAAATTTTCTTTTAGTCCTTCTTGCATTATTTTTCTTTTTTTAGTCAAATATTTTAAAAAAATACAAACAAACAAACAAAAACTTTTTTTATTTTCTTTGTCAAGTAGTTCTTGTATTTCTTTTGATGTTGTGATATTTTCTGTGCTCTTTGCTTGAGAAATTTTTAGACTAATAAAATATCATTTCAATTGATCGTAATATATGACTTATGTTCGTACTGTACGAATTAAATCGTATTGTATGACTTCAATCATACTGTATGAATGAACTCTTACTACAATGCTCTTTATTGTTTGTAATAAAAGTAATTCTATTCTAACTTAGAAGTTTGAGTAAGTAATAAAAATTCATGAATTTACATATCTCTTCTTATTTTCTTTGCATGATAATTCCTTGTGTATACTTAAAAATCTAAATCAAATTAGAATTAAGATGGTTGAAATGAAAACTTATTCACTCTACTAAATGTTTTTATATCATGGATATATTCTACAATTTGACGAATGAAATTCATTATTTTTCTACATTAGGCTATTTATTCCTATTAGAAAGCTCGGGTTTGCTTTGTAGATTATTCGTCCATATATAAAAGAGTAAGTTATTCGTCTCTTATATTTGGAAGATAATCTTACAACTGAGATTCTTAAAGATTTAGAAAGGAAGAAATTTGCAAAAATCAAAAAGAGGTAGAAAATGAGCCTAAAATCAAAAGATGTGCATTGACGCCAAAAATAAAAGATGCACTAAGTGTATCAAAAATAAAATATGTGCAATGTGCACTGAATGTAGATAAAAGAAGTATAAAATGAGCCCAACTTAAATTAGCTTCTCTTTCTATTAAATCTTTAAATCTTAGAAAATCCTTAAGTTTCATAATATGTTTAATACTTGGTTTTGGAAAATCTTGGTTCTTCACTTATCATCTTTATAGTAATATTCTATTCGATATATTTCATGCTAGCAATTTGAAAAGCTTAAGTTTCCATATCTAATTGTAATTCTTGAATTAAATTTTTTGTTTAAACAATGGACTTTAGCCTGTGAAGATTCTAAGCTGGGTGTGCAAACTCTAGAATCAAAATCCTTTGGTTTCAATAAAATCAACACTAATCTTATTTGAGCATTTTTTATTTATAGAGTAAGTTTATTACATTCTAAAAATGCCCATGTAAGTTAACAGAGTTATGATATTTTCCTTACCTTGAGTTGTTAGTCTTTTTAAATCTGTTTTATTTTCTGGTTCTATTTCTATTTTTATTTCTATTTTTGTTCATGTGTATGTTTCTATTTTTTTTCTTCCTGTTGTTTTCCTCTTTTTGTGATGTCAAAGGGGGGAGAATTGAGTTGTTGATCGTTTCTTTTTTAATCGTGTTGTTATTTATTTTTTATAAGGGGGAGTTCAATTTTTTGAAAATCTCAAACAACAATGTTTGTCATCATAAAAAAGGAGGGCATTATTGCAAATTTGATTCAAACACTATGATTTTGATGATAACAAATATTATTGTGTCTGTTACTACTTTCTCCTATTTCTGTGATATTTTATTTTGTGTTGTGTGTACTAATATTTTAGAAATTTAGTCCATCATTTACTTGCAATTCTGATCAGCTCAAGATTGAGTAGACTAGGGTTACAACCTGTATTTTTAATCTATTCCATATTTTTTCCTTTTTTGAGTCGTATCATGTAACTGGATGAATATCATTACTGAGTAACCTTGCACATACACAGGTGAAAGTTCGTAAGGGTTGTTAAACCCTAAGGAACTAGTCCCAAGGCTAACCAAGAGGGAGGGGGGTAAATTGGTTATTTTAAAATTCTTTAACAAAATGATAAATTAAAAACCCCTTGATGCGGAAGCAGATTAGTTTCATAATAATTAAAATTTTTGAGATTTCCAATGCAGTGCAATTCACAAAAAATGCAGAAATTAAATATGAGAAAAATAATCAGAAAGAACACACCAAATTTATAGTGGTTCGGTCAACTTAACCTATGTCCACTCCCAGAAACCTCCTTTTTGGGTATTACACTAAATATAGTGTCTCTCCTTTTGCCCCCATAGCAAGGTAGAGAAGCCCTCACAAAATCTTTCCACCGACCCGGTGAGACAGAGTACCTTGAACCCTTTTACTCCCTTCTGAAGTAGGCAAAGAATCTTGGAATTCTTTTACTCCCTCTGGGAGTAGGCAGAGAACTGGATCTAATGCTGATGAAGATCTTCCCAGAGCCACCAAAGAATCAGACAAGCAGCTTGACAAAGATGGTGGAAATCTTGCTTAGAGCAACCTTTGTGAATCCCTCACAACTCCCCCTCATAAGAATTTCTCTCTCTCCCAATCTCTCTCTCTCCCTTCTCTAGTTCTCTCTCAAGAAGACTAAATAGCAAAAGATTTCTAATAGGAGTATTAGAAATCCTTAAGTAGTTGGCTTAAAAAGACCCTAATTTTTAAGAAATATATCTTCTGTTCTTACAGTACGATACATATATCATATAGTATGATTAGTGTAATTTAGAATCATCCAGCAAGTTCGTGCAGACGAATTGTATAACCTTTAAATAAATCATATTGTACGATAGAAATATCGTACGGTACGATCTTCAGAATTTTCTTTTATTCGTTCAGGATGATGCTTGGGATGACCAACTTCGTACTCTATCAATAATACAGTATGATTAAAATCGTACAGTATGATTAGTTCAAAATTCATGGCTTATGTATGGTACGATCTCTAGGATGACCAATTTCATACACTATCAATTATACGGTATGATATAAATCATACGGTATAATCGATCACAATAATTATCCCTGATTTGATTGCATGATATTGTGGGGTTAATTAGGGAATAATTTAATTAAGGCGTATAGTACGAATGAAATCGTATGGTATGATCAACATATTTAGACCCCTAGCGACTAGGGTTTTGACAGCGTTGTACAGATCATATAGTACGAAGCTAAATTATACAGTACAAATTACTAAGAAAGAAAAACTCTCAAAAATCTTTTTCTCTCTCCCCCTATATGTGTGCAAGGTTACTTAGTAAAGATATCCACCCAATTACAAGATACAACTCAAGAAAGGAAAAATACAGAATAAAATGAAAGCCTACTTTAACCCTAGTCTACCCAGTCTTGAGCTAATCCAAATTGTAAATGAACGGTGGACTGTAATCCTGAAATGTTAGTACGCACAACATAAAATAAATTATCATAAAAATAAGATAAAGTAGTAACAAACACAATAATATTTGTTATCATCAAAATCACAGTATTTTAACCAGGTTTGTAATAATAGGGGGAGAGAGAAAAATATTTTTGAGAGAGTTTTTTTATTAAAAAAATCATACTGTATGACTTTACCTTCATAATATACGACCTTGTTTCATACTGTATGATTTTATTTTGTTCTATATGATTTATTATGCTCTGTCAAAACCTTAGCCACCATAGGTTAAGAAAGATACTAATTTTATTCTGATCACACAGTATGATTTGGTTAGTATTGTATGCCCTAATTTAATTAAAATTTTTCTTAATTAATCTCTCGATATCAGGCAATCAAATCATGGATAATTATTATCACCGATCATATCATATGATTTATATCATACAATACGATTGATAGAGCATGACTTTGGTCGTCTCAGATATCGTACCGAATGAAATCCATGATTTTTGTACTGATCATACAGTACGATATCCCAAGTGCTATACAATTGATAGAGTACGACTTTGGTCATCCCAGAGATCATCCCAAACGAACAGAAGAAATTTCTACAGTTCTTACCCTATGACATTTTGATCGTACTGTACAAAATGTTTAAAGTTTGAACAGTTCGTCTACATGAACTTGCTAGACGATTCTAAATTACACTGATCATACTGTATAATATATGTATCACACAAATAGAAGACGGATCTTTTGAAATTTAGTATTTTTTAAGCCCATTATTTAAGGATTTTTAATACTCTTATTAGAAAATCATTTACTACTGAGTTGATCTGAGAGAGAGCTTAGAGAAGGAAGAGAGAGAGAGATTGGTAAAGAGATATTCTTATGAGGGGGAGTTATGAGGGATTCACAAAGTTTAATCCAAGTAAGGTTTCCATCATATTCTTCAAGTTGCTTTCCTGGTTCCTTGGTGGCTCTGGAGAGACTTTCATCTGCATCAAATCTAGGTTCTCTGCCTTCACCATGAGGGTGAAAAAGGATTCCAAGGTTCTCTACCTACTCCATGAGAGAGTAAAAGGATTTCTAGGTTCTCTGCCTACTCCAGGAGGGAGTAAATGGATTTCTAGGTTCTTTCCCTACTCTAGGAGGGAGTAAAAGGATTCAAGGTACTCTACCTCACCGTGTCAGTGGAAAGATTTTGTAAGGGCTTCTCCGCCTTGCTGTGGGGGAAAAAGGAGAGACACTACTTTTAGTGCAATACCTGAAAATGAAGTTTTTGGGGAGTGGGTGTAGGTCAAGTTAACCGAACCACTATAATTCAGGTGTGTTCTTTCTATTTACTTTTTGCATTTAATTTTCATATTTTTCTATGATTTGTTATATGTTTGAAATCTATAATTTTTGTTATTGTGAAATTAGTTTTGCTTCCGTATTGAGGGATAAATTGCTTATTTTCAGATATTGAAAAAAGTTTTAAAAAAATCCTCTTCCTGTTAAAGAATTTTTAAAATAGCCAATTCACCCCCACCTCCCTCTTGGTTAGCATTAGGCTAGTTCTTTAGGGTTTAATAACCCTTATGAACTTTTAGCAATATTGTAGTGCTTCAATGTAGGGTGCTACATGACTTATGAGTTTAGGATTAACTACAAGATTAGAGTAATTATTATACCTATGCGGTCAAGCTCTAACTCTTATAATATACATATTCTTTGAATTTGTAGCTACTCAAGAAGTAAGAATTGATAAAGCAACATATTTATAAACTCTAACTACTCTCTTAGGATTCACCCTATTAGCAAGTCACTAAAAATTATTTAAACACATTCCCTTTATTAGTCCATATGCTTCCTTAAATGTCTTAGACATTAAGGATCCTCCAGCTGCAGCATCTATCATTAATATAAAGGATCCTACCAACCCATTATAAAAAGTCTGAATAACCAACCAAATGGGTAAAGAAAGGTGAGGGAATTTTCTAAGTATTTCCTTAAATCTCACCCAACTTTCATAAATTAATTCTCTCTCAAACTGAGCAAAAAATATGATATCATTCCTAAGTTTGGTAGTTTTTAAAGGTAGGAAATACTTAGCTAGGAATTTGTGAGCCAACTCATTTCAAGTAGATTATAAATAGGGTTAACCATGGGTTGGGTTTGGGTCCAACACATTCCAAATGATGTTTTGAACATGTTTGAATAAGTTTCATGTAATGATGAAGTTTCGATGCATGAAATGCATGTTTAAGGTTTAAGGGGTCCATTTGGTCAACCAAGCTCGACCATAGCTTGGGTTTAAATTCAATGCAGTCCAAATCATATATCAAATGTGTTGGAAGTGGTTTCAAGCTTTGGTTTCACTGGTCATGTTTAGGTTTAAGGAAATTTCAAATTCAAGAGGTTTTATGGTTTACGGTTTAAGTAACTTCATGGTCTACTATGCTTAACCAAGATCCACTAAGAGTTCAATGTTGATTCAATGCATCCTATTATTAACCATGATCATACTCAATGTATTTGGGGAGGCTCCCAAGATCAATTTCCATAATATGCCATGTTCTGTGGCATGGGCTGCAAGTATTTAAAGGTTTTGTATCCTTGGAAAATGCTTTGGGTTTATAGGGTTAGAGGACTTGTAATGCTTCTAAATTGATATGATTGACCCTAGAGACATGCCTAATCAATATGCATATGACTGATCATGAATCTAAGATTATTTAGTTGGGTTTTGGGGTTATTAAAAATTCACCAAAAATAGGTTATGGACTAAGGAGTTTTAGGTTTGGATTTCTCAAAAGATTTGGATAATGGATTTGGTTTGAATTTTATTTGATCAATGATTTGAAGGAGTTTTGGATTTGACATGTTCATATTATTTATAATCATTGATGATTGTCAATGATTGAACAGATGATCAGGTGATAATCACTGGTGACTATTAACTAGAGGATTTGAAGTTTAATTTTTTTTGGATTGTAAAGTTGATTATGGAGGTCAATGATTAGAGGAAGTTTTGATTTTGAATGATCTACTATACAATCATAAATTATACTATGCTAGTCGCCCAAGGAGTCTCTAGACAAAGTTTGGATCGTCTAGTACGATCATAAGATTATATTGAATAAAAATTTTATTATAATATAGAAAGATAACTAGACTAAAAAGTTAGCCAGAGCTCGTCTGGGGTCGCATAAAAGCATATACATCTTTCTTTCCATGTTAGGCACCTCCCTGCTTGCGAGTAAAAGTAGACCACCTGGCATATGAGGGTGTAGTTCTATCTTAAGGGAGGCCTGCTCCTTGGGATAAAATCTATTTTCTAAGCCCTTTTAAAAGTTCATATGCTTATTATTTCATAGGAGCTAACTTGCATGCATGTAGTAGAAATAAATTAAAGTAAATTAAAATTTAATTTCATTTATTTATAGATGCATAAATACCTTTTATAAGTCTAAAGAAACTTAAAAATTTATTTAATGTCAACCCCACATTCCAAAAACTTAAATAACAATATCTTATATATCTTTCATAAGTCCAAATAGCATGGTTTTAATATAATTAGGTGTTTTAGCTAGCCTAAAATCATAAGTCCTCACTCTCTAGGAAAATAATCCTATATATCTAATAAAATATCAAATCAAATATAAAATCTCTTTTTGAAATATTAAAGCTCAATATAGAATAGACTGGAGCACTTCTAGGTGGTCTTAGAATCTTAGTGCTTCCTACCTTTGATCCTTTAGCCTATAGAAATAATTGTTGAATATTGAACCAATCCCCTTTGAAAATTTCAAAATTCTCCTCATTGTCTTAATCATTGAAATCTAATAAAATAATGCCCCTACTTAAATCAAGAGTTTTCTTAGGAGACTCATCTCTCTTGAGATGTAATTAATCATAAAGGCTTACCTTTATGGAGAATTTATAACTTCAGATTAAAATAAACCCTATCTTATTTTTATAAGAGGGGAAAAATCTTTAGAAAGTAAACAATTTTTTAAAACTCAATTTTGCATTTAAATACCCTTGTAAAATATCATGTTTACCCTTTGGGGTGATATGATACTCTCTCGATTATATTTATTTATAGAAATGATGATTTTTTAAAAACCCATTTTTGCATCCAAATATATTTGTAGAATATGTTCATTCAAAAATGGTTAATATGAGATTTGGAACAATCTTTACAAGATTAAATGGCTTGATGAATCTACCCTCCAATGAGGATTGAGAAATGGTTTTGCCCATTTTTAACAAGATGATTGGATTGGAACTGGGTCTCTTGGCTCTTTTTTTTATTACTCATTCTACCCCCACTCTGAAGGTGTCTAACTTCACTCTAAATGGAAAATGTTATGTTAATCTGATATTGGATCTTATTCGTATTAATACTGTTGAGATTATTTCTAATATTCCTCTCGATATCTCTCAATGAAATTCCTATTTTCGATTTTTTACAAGATGGTAATTTCAACTTTAAGAAGATGTGGAATAATTTTAGAATAAAAAAGGATCCTAATATTATTTTTTAAAAAATTTGGAATTATTCTACCCCTACTTCTACCTCTATCACTACAAGGAAAAATTACCATTATCGTCGGACTTTCTGACAGACATACATGCGCCGAAAAAAGTAGCAAACTAACTAACAGAATATGCATCGATAAATTTACAATAGAATTATCGACATACTTATTGCCGTAAAGGTACCATCGTATATTTAGCCAGTATTTTCATTGGTATTTTTTATATTCCAGCATAAATTTCACCAAAAATTACTGGTGAAATCACCAGATAAATTGTGCCGGCTTACTTAAACTCGACGAAAACTTCCCAGCATATTATCCACCGGTAATGTTACTGGCAAAAAATTTGTCGAAATAGCTGATGGAGAAAGCCCTATTTTGCCTGTTCCGTCATCTTTCTTCTCATTTTATCTCCTCTTTATTTTGGTTCACTCCGCTCGAGTCTGAGACCTGCACCAAATGCCGCCGCCATTAAGACTGGTCTGTTGTCAACGTTCGTTGTCGAGCTTGCCCACATTCACTGCCATCCTTGTCAAAGTTTGCCACCTCCATTGCTGACGTTCGCCTCCTTATTTGCATTTCCCAAATGTTTTCCTTTTGTCTTGGATGTTCTCGGTAGACATTTGTAAGAGATTGTAGCATGGTGTATGCAATTTGTTGATGATATTCTTCTTGGTGATGAGTCTAGAGAGGGAGTTGATGTGTATATTTTTAGTTGAGATTAATATATTTTTACTTTAGTCATGGATGTTCTCACTAGACATTTGCAAGAGAATGTACCATGGTGTGTGCTTTTTGCTGATGATATTCTTCTTATTGATAAGACTAGAGAGGGAGTTGAAGGTAAACTTAAATTATGGAGGTCAACCTTAGAGTCTAAAGTTTTTTGCTTGAGTAGATCTAAAACTTAATATATATAGTGTAATTTTAGTAGTAATAGACCTAGTTGAGGGATTGTGACTTCGGGCGATTAAGGTATTAATAAAAGTATACATTTTAGATATCTTGGATCTATTGAAGGTGAAATAGATGGGGATATTATTAGTAGAATTCAAGTTGGATGGCTGAAGTGGAGGAATGCATTGGGCTTGTTGTGTGATAGAAAATTCCCCCTTAAACTTAAGGGAAAATTATATAAGATGGTGATGAGACCTGGAATGCTTTATGGTGCAGAATGTTGGCCATTAAAAGAGAAGCGTAATATTAAGTTACGTATTACAGAGATGAGGATGCTCAGGTGGATGAGTGGATTTACCCTTAGAGAGAGGATACGAAATGAGCATATATGTGAAAAGGTTGAAGTAGCTCTAGTGGAAGATAAGATTAGAGAGAGTCTCTTTAGATGGTTTGGTCACATAAAATGATGGCCTTCCAGGCAGGTTAAGACTCTTCATATTTCCCCTAAATAAGGGAGACACTAGGAGGCTGCCAAATTTTTTACTGATAGGGGACCTGTGTGAAATTAAAATTTATCTATTTTCCTTCAATAAATGTTAAAACAATATCTAATATATTCATATTATATATAGGCTATATAATGAATATAAAAAATCAAAGAAATTGGATGTATAATTGATTGGCGTAAGGATGAAAGATATTAACAGATGAGTTTATTAAAGGGGTGAATTTTTTTATTCAAACATATTCTCAACTGCCCATCTTCATCTCAGATGAAAAGTTTCGATGCCCATATTATAAAATAAAATCCAAGTGCAACTAAGCCCAGATGATGTAACTGTTGATCTATACCGTAGATGGTTCATGCGAGAATATTGGTATTGGACTTCTCATGGTGAGTATGAGCCATATTTTGATTCTCAATATGGCCCGTCTACAAGTTCTAATATAGTCGAGGAAAAAAATATTTGACCTGATCTTGAGGACTTAATTCATGATGCAATCGGAGCATAATTTGAATAATATACGGAAGAGTCACCTAATAAGAAGGCATAAATTTTTTTTTGATTTGTTGCATGCTTCCCAATAAACAATATGGAAGAGGTGTATCACTTACTCAGAGTTATTCGTTACTGTTAAGATGTTAACCATCAAGGCATAATATAAGATCTCCCGTGAATGTTTTAATCTATTCATTGGCCTGCTGAAGGAAACCAACCCACCAAATAACATAATTCTTATAGATTTATATCAGACTAAGAAGTTAGTTTCTAAACTTGGTTTGATATACACAAAGATAGATATTATGTCAATAGATGCATGCTATATTATAAAGATGATCAATCAGAAATTATATGCAGTTACTACAATGCACCAAGATTTAAATTAAAATCTGCGATGAAAAGAAAGCTGAAGGAAGTACCATCAGTAGGATATTTTACTTACCCATAATTACTAGACTATAATAATTATATGCATCCATGAGATCTGCTACACATATGAGATGTCATAATGAACACATCTCACAAGAATGTGTTATTACACATCTATCAGAAGCATAGGCCTTAAAACACTTTACTCATATATATCCCACCTTTTCTATAAAATTAAGAAATATAAGATTAGGTTTATGCATATATGGTTTTACTCCATTTAGCCAGTATGCTTCACCTTATTCATGCTGGCCCGTGATACTCATCCCATATAATCTTCCCCCATAGTTATGTATGACTACTCCTTACATATTTTTGATGCTTATTATTTCAGGGCCACATAATACAAAAGCAAAGATCAATATATTCTTACAACTATTAATTAATGATTTAAATTTATTATGGGAAGAGGGAGTAAGTACATATGATATTTTCACCAAATAAAACTTTATAATGAGTGCAGCATTACTTTGGATAATTAGTGACTTTCATGCGTATAGTATGCTCTCAGGTTGGAACACTTTTGACAAGTTAGCTTATCCATATTGTATGAAATATATAAAGTCATTCACTTTAAAGTATGGAGGGAAGAATAATTGATTTGACTGTCACCACATATTCTTACCTATAGGTCATCCTTTTTTTTATTATTTGATAATAATAAAAAAAGGATGCCTTTGCTAAAAATAAAAAGGTGATGTTGCAGCCTCCTCCTAAATTATCTAGTGAAGAAATATTTGAAAGAGTAAGGTCCATGTCCACAATAGTGAATTCTCCAATAATTAATTATAAATTATCAGGGTATGGTGTCAACCATAATTGGACCAAAAAAAATATTTTTTGGTCATTGTCATATTGGAGGATAAACCTGATCAGACATAACTTAGACGTGATGCATATAGAGAAAAATATTTTTGATAACATGTTTAATACAGTCATAGACATCAAAGATAAATCCAAAGATAATATAAAAGCAAGGATGGACTTAAAGGAGATTTATAGGAGGAAAATTTTAGAGTTGAAGGATGGTGAAAATAATAAATTTCTCAAACCAAAAGCTCCTTTCACCTTGACTTTAGAGCAGAGATGAGCAGTTTGTGAATGGGTGAAGACTCTACAGGTACCTAATGGATATTCTTTAAATATAAGTAGATGTGTTAATATAAGATCTGAGAGATTATTTGGATTAAAAAATCATGACTGTCACATCTTAATGCAATCTCTACTACCAACTGCCTTTAGTTATCTGCCTGATGAAATTTTAAAGCCCTTGATTGAGATAAATATCTTCTTCAAGGATTTATGCTCTTCAAAATTAAATGCAGAGCACTTGATTCTAATAGAGTAGCATATCCCTTTCATTCTATATAAACTTGAGAATATATTTCCTCCAATTTTTTTGACTCTATGGAGCATCTACCCGTAAATTTACCATATGAGGTTACAGTGGTGGACTTATTCAGTATCAGTGGATGTATCCTTTTAAGAGGTATTTGAATAAACTTAAGAAGACTGCTAAGAATAAAACACATCTTGAATGCTCAATATGTGAAGCATATTTAATGTACGAGATAATCCAATTTTGCTCACATTACTTTGAAACATCATCACAATCAAGCAAGAGTACTTCACCTCAAAATATGGGTAAATCCTTAAATTTATCTGTATTCAACAGAAGTGGAGAATCCGCAGGTGCTAGCACCATGCACTATTTGACTGATAAGGAGATGAGAGTTGCCACATTATATGTCTTTGCTTAACTGTGATGAAGTTGAGTCATATCTCGAGTAAGTATAACTTAGCTTGTTTAAACATTTGTTACTCATAAATTTGATATAAACATTAATATTTTTAGAAGTTTTATTGATCGTTTGAATACATTAGAACCAGTAGAAGTCCAAAAGATAGTGGAAATAGAATTCTCTAGTTGGTTTAAAATACGGTATATATTTCGACTATTTATTTCACTATTTTATCTTAATTAGTTAACATTGTAGTCAATGAATATGCTAATAATATACTTTATCTACTAATTAGGTGCACACTCAAGGTGGTGATTTATAGTATCATGGGCTACTTGATCTAGTTTGGGGACCAAATAGAGTAGTGAAATGTTATCTAATTTTTTTAGTTAATGGGTACAAATTTCAAATAAAATTTTGGTGTGAAGGTAGGAAGACATATAATTCTGGTCTATGTGTAAGAGGGAACACCCATAGAGGTGATAATTTTGAATACTACGATGTATTATAAGAAATATTATAGTTGGAATATCCTAGTTATGGGAACAATGTGTATCTATTCAATTGTGATTGGTTTGCTCCAGTACATAACATAGGTATAAGAATACATCCGCTTTATGGTATAACAGAAGTTAAGCGGGGTAGGAGATATGCAAAGTTTGACCCATTCATCATTGCTAGCCAAGCAAGCCAAGTCTATTTTGCTAACTATCTGAGTAGATTACGAGGTAAATAAGATATGCTCGTAGTTATGGAGACCAAACTCAGGAGAGTAATTGAGGAGATCACATCAATACCATCAGTACATTAAGAAGAGTTTGTGTCAAACTTAAAAGATTTTGCTAATGATGTGGACGATCAAATTGCAACTACTAAGAGTGGGTTGCAGTTAAAGAAAGTAGATTTAAATATAGAGGAAAGTCATGAGGAATTTGATAGTGATGCAGATGTTTCATCATATGAAAAGTGAATCTTAAATTCATAACTAGCTTTAAATTCTTCAAATTTACATAAATTCATTATTTGAATTCATGTAAAAAAATTATACTATCCATACTACTAATATAATGGTAGTTTGTGTTTCTTCTAGTATGAGATCCTAATCTTCATTTTATTTATTTTAGCCTAATTATTTCAATAATAGTCATATAATATCTAAAAGTTATTCTAATATTTAATTAATGAATTAATATTAATTAATAAATAATAAATGAATATTTATTACTTTGAATTTTTTGATTTCAAACCTGACTTATCAAAATTACCAGCTTTTCAAAATTCAAAGCTCTTCTGCATTATGTTGAGCTTGAATCTTCACATCCACAATTCATACAGATCGGAGATAGAACTAGAAAATAGAGAGGTTTAAGGTTCAATGGTTCGACCTGGGTTGAATCGGGGCTTAATAAATATTTAAAAATATTAAAATGATAAAATAATGATGTCATTATTAAGAAATAATATAACTTTGAGGCTAAAAAAGTAAATAAATTCATATATAAATAATATATTCTATAATTTTAAATATAAATATAAATAGTTATTTATTTATGTTATATATTTAAATACAAATAATTATTTATTTATGTTATATATTTAAATATAAATAAATTATTAATTTTAAATTTAAATGTAAATATACCAATCATTGATTTTAGTTTGCATTTAATAGAAATTTAATTCATATATAATTATATCTAGATACTTTAAGTTAGTATATTATTTGTAATTTTATATAATTTTTTTGTGAAATGAATGAGCAAATAAATTACATGGATGGCGATGTCATATGAGTAAGCTTTGCTGGAGCTTATTTTAATTAGCATTGATTTTAATGGCTAAAACGTCTTCTAAGATAAAATCTTAGCATTTCAGTTATTTCATTGATTTTAATGACTAAAACGTCTTCTATTAATGAAAAATATTATTTAAAGACATTATGGTAAGCTCGGTTAACCAAATAAAAAGACTTAGTTTGTTAATCTGATGCTTATTATTTTTCTTTGACTGTTATCGACTTTATACTTAACTTTGACTATTTGTCTAAGAGTTAAATATTTAAGGGAATTAATGGCGGGAGAGCATAGGCTGGCAGAGCTTTTCTTCTTTTGTCTCTAGGTAGGTTCAACTGTGTGTTACTTTTATGCTAATATATATCCTCGAGCTTTGTTTCATAGCTTGTTAGCTTACCAAAACAATATATAAATAAAAACCTCATCCCTGCAGCCTGGGCATTATCGGCGTTATTTTTGTCTTTTTTCCTTTTCAGATCTACTGATAGTTTTTTCCCTAAGCGTTTCATTTAGGAGCTTGGTTTTCCCAACTCTTTTGAGTGGTCCAGGAACTGGTTTTCTCTATCCGAGGTCTCTGGCTATACCCGCATTGTGTTAGATCTGTATACTTTTCTCGTTTCAGATTCATTGTTGGTAATTGCTGGAACATGGGTGTAGTTCGCACCGCTCTTCTCATGGGAATTTTGTTGTGGTTTTCTTTTGTCGCTAATGGCCTTAACTTGTGGCCGATGCCGGCTTCAGTGAGATATGGTTCGGGCATTCTTTATCTGAGCAATAATTTCCAGTTGAGAACTGAAGGGAGCAAATATTCAGATGATTCCAGGATTCTGAACGATGCCTTCTTGAAGATGGTTGATGTTGTCAAAGTTGCTCATGTAATTGATGGCAGTGTGCCTAAATCTGGTGTGCTTGATGGATTGCACGTTCGGATTTTCTCCGAGGATGATAAGGTATCTTCGAACTGGTATTTTTTTTCCTCGGTTTCTGGGTTACAAGGTGGAAATTGTGATTTTCGAATATCTGATGCTTGCTCAGAGCAAATTGGCGTGATTTATCATCTTTGTATGTAAAGAAGTTTTTTTTTTTCTTTGATAAAAATCTTTCTCAATCATGACTAAGTAGAGAGCAAGATTTTGTTTATTTTTTTACATTATTCGAACCTCAAACATATTAAATTATTCAAAATACCGAAATTTATCTGGAACTACATAGGTTCTATGGTTTTTTTATTTTAGACAGCTGATGATTTTCTACGGTTCTGCAATTGCTGCGTAAACGGTCATTCTTGAAGTGGTTTATTATTATTCTTTTGGGTTTGGCTGGGAAGTGCTGCAATAACACTTGCCGACAAGATAAAGTGGGACTAATGGGATAAAGTGGGATTAATGGTCGTTAATAATTAAATCAATGTGTCTTTTTCTTTCAATAATGAAGTGCATAAATTTTTTAAATTGGTATAAGGTATTATAAAATTTTGATGTTCAGTTAATATTTGTAGATGATACCTTTCGAGCACATTAGCAAGATATTTTCTCCATTGCAAGAAAGAAAATTTATTATATTTTATAAGAATGCTTTAATTAATTGTCAAATAAGGAATATTCTGTTTGGCTCTGCTATGGCTATTAACCTCTTATTGCATGCGACAGGAAGTGAGAGATGTCATGGCATTAAAAAATTCATCTGATCACTCATGAATTTAAAATTCTTTTTTTATTCTCAAAGTCTTCAATTATTTGAGCCAAAAAAGTTTGGAATTGATTTGGAGATCATCCAAAATTTTTGTAGTTGAGACAATATGGTTGGATGAGATAAATCCAGTGATATCAAAACATTTGGATCTATGGCCAAATGAGCTTAAACCATGCACTCAGATGCTAATTAAAAGCTTTGTAAAGCCATTTGAAGGGTAGATATTCTTCGAATTTTGGGTGCTCATAGTGAAAATGAGTGTTTGACAAGATGAATCTAATGAGTCTAAAATTATTTAATTCCAATTTTATGAAAGCATTGAGATGTCCCATAAATGTAAATGATTAAGAGGAACCCTTTTGAACTGCTCAATGGAATATCCAAGATTCTTATATATATGACTAGAAGACTCCCTTCATAAATCAATAAATAGATCCTACTCCCACACACTTGTGAAAGACTTTTTTTTGAAGAGAATAGAGAATACTTGGGCCAAGAGAATTCTTGATTATTTTTAGTACCATTTTGAACACCCGTGAGTCGCCTTAAGAACCTTTTTTTGTTTAGACATCTCAGCCTTTCATTGTCATCTACTCCTCCCTTTGGCTAGGAGGATGATATTAGCTTACACAATATTACATAAGTGCACCTGTCACTCAAGTAATATAATGATGAATGAGTAGCATTCTCTTGAGAAGTTAGATTTTTATCTTTAAATAGTTAAGTATTAATTTCTATACCTCACCAATTCATGCTACCACAATAGCAAGGTTTATATGATTGCAAAATGAAAATCTACAATGGTACTAGGGTTTTTCTAATTTGAATAATTTGTTTGAAATTATGATAGAATTGGTCATTTAAATTTAATTGAGTCATAGCAAATTTAAATTCCTCATCTCCATCGAGCTTGTTGTTGTTTTTGTTGTTGTTGGTATATCTCCATCGAGCTTGTTGGAATTCCAATGAAATTTATGAAAAGCATACTCTATGCTAATCATTTATTTCACACATGAATTATATCTCTCTAAAAGACTCCAAAATCCAAAGAAATTATACTCTATGTTCCATGGGTTTAGGGTATGTCCCCCTAGCTGTTCCGCTATGTCTCCATCGAGAATATAGAGTACACTAAGTTTTAAGATAGCAATTGGCCATTCCACTACTATATTAAGCATGAGAAAACATGAAACAATTGTTTATTTCATTTAAAAGCACCAGACCTATGGGCAAAATTGAGATGATCGCTATAAGTACACTTTAAGTTCTGATCACTATCCCCAGGACTAGGTGCTGAAGAAATCTCAGATTGACCACTCCATTATGTTACGCAAAATCAACATGAAAGGAGTCCGAACTCCGCATTTGGACTTGCTCATTACAGAGCTATGATATGCGAGTCAAGAAGATCTTGATTGAAATGAGAGTTCTATTGACATCCTACTCTACTCCCTATACTCAGTTTGGGCTTGGTTGATAGAGCTCTTTAGGACAAGAACTGTAACTAATTATGCAATTATGATGTTAGGTTGCTGCAGATCTACCACATATGTATGATTGTTGGGAATAAAGTAATGCGAAGGCTATATTTGAGGCTGACATTTCTTCCAGCAAATTAATGAAGGGACATAACATAATGCTATGAAATGTTGGAAATTTGGTCGCTCCTTTTGTATTGCTTGATGGAGTATTTATTTTTATAAAAATAATTGGAATTCCCCTTTCAAAAATATATAAATAGGCCGGCCTTATTTATATTTTTCAGGTAGGTAAGGTTTTTTGCTGAATAAAATTTATGTACTTAGAGAATTCTTATGCTTTGATCGTTGCTTGAAATCTCAACCAACCATCTTTGAAATTTTGTTTGTCTATACTTCTCGGTTTTTCTTAGTTGCTTGATTTTCACCTAAGAGGATCACCATGAGAAAAACCTTCTAGCATTTGACTTTTGACTTCAGTATTTTCCAACGACCACCATCACCTATTCGTCGTATCCAGTGTTGACTAACAACAAACGTCTCTGCCCATCCTCTATTGGTTATTGCCGTCTGTCTATCAACAATAGTTGTCGCTCATCCTCCAATGATGACCACTGATTAATGGTGATAATTACGATCATCCACTTGCCATCTTCTGACGTTGCTTGCGATTGATGATGCTGATAGGCATCATCGGCCATCCTTTAATGATCATCTTCACCTGCCCCTCGATGATTGTTGTTGCTCATCATCAACTAACACTGATTTTTGCTGACGCTTGTTTTGACATAGGCACCACTACTGTCATTGATGAATGCCAAAATTCATTGTCGTCCACATCAACCTAATGAATACACCACCTTCCAACAGTCTCCACCTCCTTTATAATAGACATAACTTACTTTCAAATCTTACTATTCTACCTCTAATTATGAAAAAGGACAAACCATTTTAATCTTCGACCTATATAGTGAAAGCTATCAATTGGGGTGTCTTATAGTTTTTTTCCTTTCCATTTTTACATGTAAAATATCCAGCATCTCTTATATATTGTGGCCTATTTAAGTGCTTGTTTGAAAGTTTTTGTTTAATGATAAGACAATATACTCTTCCTCTACTGCAATGTGCTACACAATAAATATAATTATGTGAGGATTAATACATTTTCAAACAAGAAGAGGGTTGGGAAAATTAATTGTAGGGCATGCTTCTAACCATTTAGAAATGACATTAAAGAAATCAATTGGCGTGCTAAACTTAAAGGGGGGTCTTATGCAAGCTTTAGCCTTTTATTGAAGAAAGGTTAGAATTTATGGCATGAAGATGGCTTATGAAAATATCTAAAATTGGCTTGAAACTAATATTCTCTAATCAAGCAACATTTCTTGTTGCCATGCAGTTGAACTTTGGCACAGATGAAACTTACAAGCTATCCATTCCTGCAAGCGGAGAAGAAACATACGCCCAAATTGAGGTAAGTGAAACCTGTTCTTTTTTTATAATTGTTTCCATTAATTGGTTGTTGCATTTGATGTTAGGTTAATCAATTAAAAGATTAACCGTTCCATTTTTTCTCTTTGAGCTCAAAGTATGAGGGAAAAAAAAGAATCAAATTGTCCGTCTTCTTCTATATTGTCTGAAAATTCCTGGATAACAATTGCCTTTGTTTCCTAGCAATTTTGAGAACTTCTTGACATTCTTCGCATAGCTCTTTGTTCATGCAAGAAAACTTTAGCTTTGCCTTCGATGATGTCTGCGTGAACTTAGGTAAGGAGGAGGCGAGCAGTTCAAAGGGCTGTTTGGTTTGAGATTAGATTAACTTAAGAATTTAAGATAAGCGTTAGTCAAGGTTTGGTAATCTCTTAGACTAAATCAAACCTAATTTGGTTCTGTTTGGTGTGCATAATTTTTTTTTTTTAAATGTTTAGTATGAAGAATGGAATTAATCTCATTACTTTCAAGACACAGTTATTTATTTATTTATTTAGGAACATACCAAAAATTACTTCCATGAAAGAGTTAAAACTTATCCATCGGATGTTGGATTAGGTTACCGGCATATTAGCTAAATGGTTTTTTTGGGACATTTAGTCTAATTAACTAAGACAAACTCACACACACATCACATACGTAAGACTCGAATCTCTCAACCAACAGACTAAGTTGAGTTGCATCATATTAGCCAAATAGGATTTGCTGATTTAAATTTGTTAATTTAATGTAGATTAGGATGAGGGCACATAAAAATAGAATTCACTAATTATGATTAGTTAATATAGTTAGAAACGCTAAAAAAATACACATTTAAAATGAATACAGTTACTAGGTACATAATCAATATTTTTATCTTAAATTAGACTGCCCCCTAAGGGCCCATGCATTATCAATTTAATTCTACATTGTTTCGGTAAATTTTGCTTAGACTTCACATATTTTTTAGCTGGATTTCCTTAGAATTGAAGGGAATTCCAATGCTTTCGTTTACAGTTTACTGTCTACACACTTTTTTTTGTGTCGACTGGTCTCCAATCGAGCCGATTCGACCCCAATTGGGTTCGATCAGCTCAATCAACTCAATCGAGCCCTGTCAAAATTAAATTGGATTCAAACTAGGTTCAATTGAGCTCGAATCAAAACAAATCAAGCCTGATCTAGCACAATTCAATCACCAATTTCAAATTTAGTCAGCTTCATGATCCCAGATCAAGAAATCAAATTCGATGGCTGGGTTTTCTTAAAATCCAGTTTTGTCGGATTGTCAAATCACGGGATTTCAGGGACTCTCAGCGGCTCGAAGTGTCAAGGCAGAGAGGAACGGGCTTTTCACTTGACTTCTTTGTCTTCCCAAAGGCACAAAGCGGAGAGATCGTGGCTCTGTGTGCGATTGAGAAGGATGAGAGAGTGCTTCTTCCTTTTCTGTGTACTTCCTGCCTGCAACCCGAGGGAGAGTGAGGGAGAGGGTCCCGTCCATCCAGGGAGTTTGATCAAGCCAAAGAGGAGATCGGGCGAGAGAGGCATGCAACCAGGAGCTTTTGTGCTTGCGCTTGGTGATGGGGCTTTAGGATGACTGGCAGATGTTAACAGTGTGAGCTAGAATGTGACTTGTGAAGTTTTGAAATATGTTTAGATTTTTTTTTATATGAAGTTAATGTAAGCCTACTAAATACGTAAGTATACATACAAAATCAAGTAATAAAATAATAGAGTAGAGCGTCGAACTCATGAAGAATTATTATGCTTAGTTGTAACTTAACTACTACTGCTACTTTAAATGCACAAGTTATCCTACTGAATATAAAAAAAGGTGTTTTTTGAATTTTTATCACTAAAAGGAAAAAAAGATTGCAAAAGAAAGTTGATACTTCTGAAAAATAAAGCATTTTAGACTAATGAATGTATAAAACATAGCTTTCTTAATGAGACTCTAAAATGTAGATGTAGATCAGAGCATGCGCATCCATAGATTTCTATCAAGCCTGTAGGGGTGAAAAGAAAGATTTATGGCATTCCTACAATTTTTTTATCTCCATAGAACCTAAAACATTCAAACGTCTTATATTAGGCATGCCAATATTCTATTTCAATACTCTTAATTGTTTCAACATTCCTCCGTCGAGGCTATACATCACACTAGGTTTTAACTACACGCATGGCTAATGTATGTATTAAATGAAAACGAGAGGTATTGAAAACATCAATACTTTTATTAAAGCACACGAGTCTACATTAGGATGCTATGCTTACTATATCATTAGACCAAAACTAGAGAATTAGTCAGACATGGAGGAAATAACAAGCAAACTCATTATCATTTTATTCATTGGAAGAAAGACACAAATGAAGTAATAAGAAAATTGTTACCAGGAAGGATCAAATGATCTTCTCCACACTCCTTCCACCAATCATAGAGCTTCTTACATAGATAGCTAAGATCTCCACAAACAAAAGTATCTTGTATTTTCCTAGCCTCAATTAGACTTTACTTTAAGGCGGCACTAAAAAAACAAACTTACATGAATAGGATTTTTACTCCAGTGACATAATACTCTCACAAACAAAGTGAAAATCTATTTATAGTAAGTATAGGAACAGGCTCAAGCACCGTGGTGCTCGACAAGGTGCGCTGCGGTGGTGAAAAATGAACTAATGTCTCGGTGCTGTAAAATCTACTCCGCTACGACGCTGGCTAACGTAGCACGGTTACTAGCTGAAATGATGCTTCTTTTCGCTGAGTCTGCGCGGCTCGTGTTGATAATTGCTTCACAGCAATGCTCCAGAAATTTGAGTGTTGCAGCGCTCGAATGAAGGATCTGGCACTACAATGTTGAAAGGCACATTGCTGCGACATTCATTTTTTCGAGACACTCAGTGCTACAGTGTTGAATTTTGGTGCAACGGTGCATGTGATGCTGTGGGGCTGACTATGATTTCATTACAGTGCTCGAATACATAGAAGACTAGCGCTGCAACATCAAAAACTGCCGCCTCGGTGTTATTGAACTCGACACTGTGGCATGATATACTCGAGCGATACGATGCTACTCCACACTTTTAATTTTTGTCATTTTCTGAACATTTTCTGTACAAACACAATTTAAACAAATCGTTTTTACTTAAATTCAAATACAATAAAAATTATACAATTTACACTTAACACTTGGGACCTCTCGAGCGGAGCTATGCATGCGCCCGCGAATGATCGAATGGCTAGGAGATTCTATGCATGGGATATGGGTGAATTGAGCGGCTGAACTTCCTCTTCGTGCATGCTGCGAAGGAGACGAGAGGAGCCGAGGCCTTCTCACGCGCATGTCTGGGCCGAATCGAACTGGGAAGGGGGTGTCGTCTTCCCTCACGTGCTCATGCCTGGGCAGAGCAGATATCCTTGAGCGTCTGGGACTTTCCTACGTGTAATATGGGCTAACCAAGAGTAACTACCTAGAAGTTTTTTGTATCCGATCAGAGAGCTAGAGAGTGAAGGTTGTTGTTTGCTCTCTCTTCCAAAGTTCAGTTAAGATCAAGTGTAGGCAAAGATTCTTTCTCCCCACACATCCACTTTGACGAGCTTGCGATAGCGGAAGTAGCATCCGAAGCGGCTTGGATAGTAAACATGTTCCATTTCAGCTACCTTTATCTCTTCTAGATAAAGATGCTATGGCCGGAACCGTCGGACACTAGCTTCGGCGAGGAAAACACTTGAAACCTAGCAAACCCCTCAGAGGTCTCCTAGAAAACTTCATTTTTGCTCTAAAAAAAAGCCCATATCCGCTGTCCTCTTGGTCAAATTGTGAAAATCCGATGATTTTTCACACTTTGAGAGCCAAAAGAGAGGCGACGAAGTGTCGGGTCATCAGACTTGTGTCCAATGTTTGTACCTTGTATGATATAACATTGCACTCAACACCTTCATCGATGATCAAACTGAACACCTCACCCGAGTAGCGCGGGGCCATCAAGTCTCCCTCCAGGTTCGAGTTGCGAGAAAATATTGGACTACATATGGCGAGCCAAGGCCCTCAGACACTCAAGACCTGCGCACGTGCCAAAGCCCCCAGTGTGAAGAAAAGTCATCTTTTTTGCAAGATTTTCTCCTTACCTCCTATCAAACAACTAGTGACAAACTTACATTTCGAATCCTAGAATTCACCCAAATATAGAAATAAAACGAAAGAGAATGAAAATTCATTAATTTTTCTCCCCCTACTCTCGGGGAACTGGGATAAAAGCATAAGATCTTTGATGCAAAATTGAATGCATATAAACATATCCATTTCTTGTGCAAGAATAGAGTTTTATCAAGCTCCCCCTCACACAAAGATTACAATATCAGTCGCCGACATTGGGTAAAAACAATAATTGAGTTTTATCAAATCCTCCCTCACACCAAGAGTACAGTATCAGTCTCCGGCATCGGTCAAAAACAAGAATAGAATTTTATCATACTCGCCCTCACACCATGAGTGCAATATCAATCGCCGACATCAGACAAAAACAAGCATCTGAACACATACATTTCTCAGAAAAACATCTCCACAGAATGGTAAATGGTAAACTGAGGCAACGTAAACAACCTTTATTTCTTTACAAGCATTCATACTTACATTCACACGAATATCTCGCTCTGTTTTCCATTGGAATACATAACGATCGAACAAGCAATTCTAACAAGAAGAGTCAAGAGGGACGAGAAACCTTTATGCCCATTTCACCTCACTTGACGAGAACTCCTTTCGGGCCAATTTTCTCCACCAAAAGCAAGCTTGGACACTCATACAAAAGAGTGTTCGACTCGATTGGGCGAGTCACATGAAAAGAATGCCCGTCTTGACTTGCCCGAGGAGACACTCGACTCCTAAAACTCCTTTGTAATAGAATTGGCCGAGGACTGATCTCAGATCATACTCAACTGATTCAGGCCTCCCTGAAAAGAACAAAAGAGAGGAAAGGAAAGATGGAAGCTGTGTGCAGCCACTACGCCGTAGCACCCCGCTATTATTTCCCTTTCTCTTCCTAGACCTTGGAGCTGTGAGATGCATGTTATATAAAAATTCATTTACACCTGAAGGCTAATATTAGGAAGGAAGACATATTTCATTTCTTTCTTTTTCCTCCACGGGTCATAGGAAGAAAGGTCACCAAATCGCCGAAAGCTCGCAACCACTACGGTCATCAAAAAGTAAGTTCGCCGTCGAAAGGCATACTCGAGGAATGTAAACATCTCTACAAATGCCCTCAATATGCAAGCCTATGCATTTTAGAGCACCCACTCACTCTATTTATTAGTGTGCGACTACGAAATGTCTCATCAGAAACCATAAATGGTAACAACAAATTATTAAATTGAGAAGATATCGAAGAGGCTAATCATAATAAATTCGTCACCTACCGCCACTAGGTAACCCATTCTACTTCTCCACCATATTTATTGTTCTATTTGAACAGGATTGGCATCACCATGGCAAGACAGAGATCACATCATCAACAATAAAATACCTCAGCCACTATTAGCCAACTCCCCCTTTGCGACAAGCTTCGCAATAAGTAGCATGCGAGTTCCCAACATATGGAGAGTCTTGCATGCCCCGGCACTATAGGCTACTACAGACACCATGCCATCGTCAACTTCAAAACGCCTTAGTCACTATTAGCTGACTCTCCCCTTTGCGATAAGCTCCGCAATAAGTACTGTGCAGGTCCCTGACAGATGGAGAGTCTTATGTGGCCCGACACTGTAGGCAACTACAAGCACCATGCCATCATCAACATCAAAATTCCTCTGCAACTATTGGCCAAATCTCCCCTTCGCAACATGCTCCACAATGCGTAGCACGCGAGTCCCCAATAGATGGCGAGTCTTATGTGCTCCGGCACTATAGGCAACTATAAGTATCATGCCACTATAACAGTATTCCCCCTCTTTTGTGACAAGCTCTGCAAAAGCAGTGCGTAGCCCACCTCTTAGTCGGCGAGGTTTTTACACCTCAGATAATGGCAGCGAACAGCCCTGACAGGCGACTCCCTCTACCTCTAACACGACAAGCTCCGCAACCAGGGCAGAGTGCGAGCCCCCTCAACTGACGAGTCTTGATGGTTACCCCTTCGAAGACTAAGAGTCTGGCGTAAGGCACGGTCCATCACAAGTGACTTCATATACAAATAACGCACCACTCAACCATTGAGTCGGAAAAATCAAACTTACACCACAAATGAATAAGGGTCAAAGCCTCAACTCTCTCTCTCTCACAATGGCTCAACAGGTGTAAGGTTAGTATACAAAAAACTAACCGATATCGCCACTCAGGTACTAGGAAGTACGAAAATACAATGATCAAATAAAAAAAAATTCTTAATATATTTTTATCTACATTACATCAAAGAGTTTGACAAAATTACAAAACTAAAACATCAAGACTGATGTGACACACTTATCAGTTGCACTCACGCCTTCACTCTCTTTTTCACAACCACTCTTAAAAAATTTCCTAAAGTAACAGGAATGATCCTTGAAGAGGGAATCAAGCTCACCTTTGGCCACCAGCTTCCAAATGCAATTAATGACTCCATCAAAATAATTGTCACCCAACATACATTCGAAATCTACGCCATGCACAACACAGAAGACCTCATCTAGCTTTCTGGTCAGCTCAACAATGTTTGCCTCGGCCATATCATTGGCCTTGATGATCGCTGCATGATCAACAAAATCGCCTCAGCATGGTCTTTGGCCTCCATGGCCGATAATGCCTTAGCCTTTGCCAAGTCCAGCTCAAACCAATTTTGTTTCCTTATTCGTGTGATCTCCCCTTCCAGCAGGTTCACTTTATTCATCGTCTCCCAATGAATCTCCCTATCCTCATCTAGAGTGAGTTCAACATATCTGTGGGCTCCGAAAATTCGGCCCCGGCCTCCGCCCGACTTTTTACTTTCTTTTAGGGGGGGAGTTTTAACGAACTAAGTTCCGGGGTAAATTTTGGAAGGCAGATGAGATAGTAGATAAGACACTACCCAGAGATTTCGCCCTCATTTTGCGAGGACTTTATGATCTGAGTTCTGGTTTCCTATAGGCGCAAGCCCCTATAGTTAATTACCTCTCCCGATAACGAGAGAGAACTTTCGATTAAGGCTAGTCGTCGATCAGATACGTATAGATACGTGGATCTGGCATATAGTAGCAGCAATAGGTTGGGAATGTTAAAAGGACTGGAAGGGTTTAATATTTAAAATAGAAATTTCACCATCTTGCACTTAAAGCGGATGGTGGGGGAATGGATGATGGACCCGATCAAGATCCCATGGTTCCGTCGTCCCGGGCCATCGTGGTCCCTGGTCTACTTAGTCAGAGGAGGTAGTCGACCCAACCTGACAGAAGGATCCTTGTCGGCAGCCATGGGTTGCTTCGTCCAAGGGTACCTTGTAGACCTGGGGTGAGTGTTTATCTAAGGGGACAAATTTGAATCCACCTCAGCTAACAGAGGGCTTTGTGCCCTATCAATCATATCCTATTGATTCATATCTCAAGGATTTGATGCCATTGGGGAGCATACGGGCTCTGGCCATAACCATAATATAATGATGCCATTTGGCGGCGACCACCTGGTTCAGAGGGCCCCGAGTCATAACCGTTTATCCTGCAGTGCCATTTGGCGGCGAAACTGCCGGTTAGAGGACTCGTACCACGTCCTTGCTGGCAGGAGATTGTTTGAGAAAGGATCCTAGTGTATTTTCGACCAGGCATTAGCTCTTTGCGAGCTGAAGTATATTTTGATTTGTCCACCTCGGCAAACTGTTGCGGAGGATGGATGGATTTTGCTTTAAGCGGTTTGATAGTTGGATTTCAATTTTTAAATATCTGGAGTTGGAAAGATTTTTGGATTTTGGGATTTTTCAGAAGATTGGATTTTGTAGGGAATTTGGGATTTTGGGAGTTTTGTGGAGTTTTGGATTTTGTGGGAGTTTGGGTGGTACTTTGAGATATTTGAAATGGACCCCTCCGGTTGATATTTTCATTCAACACGGCCATCATCGGGGTGTATGGGGTCATTTATATTTTATTGATTGGACCCTGTCGACTCTATCTACTGGTCGATAGAGGATCGGGTTTCGTAGGCTTTATGCCCTTGTTAGTGAATTCTCTTGATTATAGGCCTTGAAGGCCTAATATGAATGCATTAAAACAAATATATAGGTTGCCACAACTGTATATTTGTTTGATGGTTCGAACCCTGTCGACTCCTATTGACCTTTATAGAAGGATCGGGTTCGAACCTGAATTCACTCATTGACCCGCGCAGCATCCCTAAACGTCACGTATGTACCAATAACACGCTCGTCGGGGCCTATGCGGGTGTTTGGGGGCATTTTATAAATATTTATTGAACCTTGTCTACTCCTATCTGCTTGCATAGGAGGATCGGGTTCGAATCTATTGACCCGCGCAGCATCCCTAGACGTCACGTGTGTACCAATAACACGCTCGCCGGGGCCCATGCGGGTTATGATTATATTTTCCCCTTTTAGTGTACCTATGTGTATACAAATTAAAATGCACACGTGCAGGGGTATTCTTGAAATATTTGTATACGCCTTCTGTCCGCTTGCATGAAAGTTGCGGATCCGGTGGCGTAGCGCTGGGATTTCATTTGGGAATTTGTACGCCTTCTGTCTGCTTGCATGGATGTTGCAGATCCGGTGGCGTAGCGCTGGGATTTCATTTGGGAATTTGTACGCCTTCTGTCTGCTTGCATGGATGTTGCAGATCCGGTGGCATGGAGTCGTATGATCTCCACAACTGTTGCTGGTAGGCAGGTAGATATTTTCATTCATAGATTGGAGTTGACTTCAGGATACTGCATTTATTGAAGTCTTTCTACATCTACCCACGAGTGACATGTTTTACATATATCTGTACTCGTAGAGAGATTGTATGAATTGTAGATCTTCCAAGTTTGTTTACAGATGTTGTGTGTATTTGTTTCCACAGGGAGTTCACTGTACTTATGATTACTGTTGCTATCCACAAATATTATATCATTTAGCATTGCTCGTAAGGGATATTCATGTTCACTACAATCTCCTAAATGTGCTTACAGGAGAATCATTGTACTTGCATCATGTCCACTTTTCACCAATCTCAGGTGGTATGACGATTGCACTTGCTTGTAGGGACGGGTCTGCAACCCTAAGACAATTTTCATTGGTTTGTAAGGGACTAATATACTTGCTTGATACTGCACTATTGTAGACTGTCAGAGTGTCGTAGTGTTCATCTCATGCTGCATATTGATCGCTATGACTTGCCAATGTTTCTTGCATTTGTTCGACATTGGATTGTTACTGCTTGTGGGAATGTCTCTTAATAGTGTTTGCATTCCAATTATCATGACGGCTCTTTGACATTCGCTGGAGATTTCATGCCATAGTTCATAGGTAGAAACTTTGTGTACAAGAAGAGTTTCCTACGACGGTTCGTAGGAGTTTGCGTTCGTCATAGAAACATTATTGTGTCCGTTGCGTGATACATGCATACATTCATTAACAGTGTTTTGTTTGTAGACGAGTTGGTGTGCTTGACTGCATGAGGGTTGTAAGAATTCATCATATCCACCATGTGTTGTCTCTTCTTACTCATATATGTTTGATGAATTCGCTTGCAAGTTCAATCTCTTGCTCAATTCATTCAAGTCCGGCTGAACTTCCTTGTTGTTGCTCATTTGGATTCAAATCATGTTTAGTTCGAGTTCATGTTCAAGTTCTCCTGTATTGCCCTTTCAAGTTCGGATCAAGTTTATGTCCACTGTGCTTGATTCGAATCAAGTCCGAATTCACAAGTCCTTTATTTGATGTTCATTGGAAGGACCTCGGTCTTTAATTTGCATTGATGTGATTGCATGTCCACCAAATCTAGATCCAATTCCTTGTAGTTCAAATCGAATTCCCTATATCACTTTCAAGTTTGAGCTCCTCGTTATTCAAGTCTCTTGTGATCAGATTTGAATTCACTTGTCTCTGATCTTTCTCTTTGATGCACCTTCTTGGACTTGGATTTTTGTTGGTGGTAGGGATGTAGGAGATTTCCTTAACCCACCAGGATTCGTTCATTAAGCATCTAGATCTTGATTCCTTATTCATCGGACCAAAGTTTGATTCAACTCAGATGCCCCATTAAAGTTTGAGTTCTTTTGTGTTTCTCTTGAGTTCATATCCAAACATGGCTCGTTCTGTCACATTCAAGTTCAAGCTTCTTGTTGTTCAAATCGAGCATTTGCATGAGTTCAATTGCATGTTCAAATCAAGTCCAAGAGTCTTCGTTTGAGTTCAAGCAGCGAGCTCAAGTTCTTATAATCTTGTTGAGTTCAAGTTCGAGCATAGTTTTTATGCTCAATTCAAATTCAGGTTTGAGGTTCATGTGGTCAAGCTGAAAGTCTTTGTTGGTGTTCAAACCAAGCGAGTCAATTTTGAATCAAGTTCTTTGTTCATTGTCAAAATACAAGTCCAAGTCTGAGTTCAAATGTTTGTTCAAATTGTTCCAGTCAAAGTCCTTTGTATTTGTAATGGCTGTAGTCCAAATCAAAGTCCCCTGTTGTCTTGTAGGAGTTCAAGTCTTGTATGTCAAGTTCCTTGTTATTAGATTGAATTCCAAGTTCTTTGTAGTTTAACTCAAATCCAATTTGAGTTCGTGCCTTATTATCCAAATCAAGTTTGAATATTCAAAAGTCTACTATGGTTCGAAGTTGATTCAAGTTCTTAGTCAAGGTCTTCGCCATTTAATTCAAGTTTAGGACTTCTGCAAATGTTCAAATCTTCTTGTTGTTTGTTTCAAATCAAAGTTCCTTGTTCTTCACTTGAGTTCGAGTTTAAGTCTCCTTTGGTTCAAGTTGCAAGTTCTTTTATTCGCGTTCAAATTCAATGTTGAAATCAAGTTGTTCTTGGTTGAATTTTGATTCAAGTCCTTTGTAGTCCAACCCAAGTCTTTGCTTGAATTCAAATTGTTCAAATCTTTGCTCATGTCATTTAACTTTCGAATCAAATGTAAGTTCAGGCTCACTTAATACTCAAGTTGAGTTTGAGTGTAGTCTTTTGTAATTCATCAAGTGCCTTGTATCACTTTCAAGTTCGAGCTCCTTGCTGTTCAAATGGCAAGTCTAGGTCCCTCTCACTTGGGTCAAACTAAGTTCAAGAGTCTCAAATGATCTTGTTCAATTCAAGTTCATTTGATCAAATTTGAATCAAGTTTGAATTAAATCTTTGAGTTCAATCAAATTTAGTCTCAATTTTCTTCAATCAAGTTCAAGATGAGCTTAGGTTCATTCCTCCTTTTGAGTTCAAAACACAAGTTCAAGTGCAAAATTGAGTCCTAATTCAGTTCAGATCCAAGTCCCCTGCCATCCTTTGCAAGTTCAAATCAAGTTCGAGTGCGGTCTCAAATCTTGTTCATTTGATGTTCAAATCAGTGTCATTTGTTACAAATCCTTTAGAGTACATGATTATTCAAGTTCTGGGTCCAAATGCAAGTTCAGTTCCATATGGTTCATTCAACTCCCTCGTATCCATTCATATGAGTTCAAATTGAGTTCAAATCAAAGTCCCGTTCTAGTTCGAGTCCCTTATTTTCTTGTTGACTTGAGTTCAAATCCTTATTGTTTGGTTCAAGTTAAAGTCCAGATTTGAGTCTCTCGCTATCCAACATCATCTTATTTTGAATTTAATTTGATTTCTTCTCAAGTTTACTTAAGTTCGAATTCAAGTCCGGGTCTTCTTATTGTTCAAATATTGTTCAAGTCAGGTCTTCTGTTCACCCGAAATTTCGGCAGCCTCCCGGCGTCTCCCCCGTTTAGGGGAAACTACGAGAAAACTGGGCCTTTCCCACCACGCTAAGAAAAGCGTGTATGGTAGGTGCCCTCTTTCGAGGACACCGCGGCCGTGTAAAATCTTCAATCCCCCACCACGCTACGAAAAGCGTGTATGGGTCTTCGACAGCACCTGTTTGAAAAATGCAATTATTTCCCCGCGAGCGGGTACTTATGAATATCCCCTTCTCGCCATAAGCGCCGCACTGGCTTTCCATCCCACCACGCTACGAAAAGCGTGTATAGGCGGTTTGCCGGCGCGCCGCGAATGCCGAAAAAGAGATTTTAGGTGATCACCCACTTCGTCGTAGGCGCCGCACCGGGTTCCCTTCCCACCACGCTACGAAAAGCGTGTATAGGCGGTTTGCCGGTGCGCCGCGAACGACGGAATGAGCTCTCGAAGTGATTACCTGATTCGCTGCAAGCCTCGCGACGCACTTCCTCCCACCACGCTAAGAAAAGCGTGTATAGGTGGTCGTTTTGTTGCGCTGCAAGCCTCGAGGCAGGCTCTCGGAGTTTTAGGGTTGGAAGGTTATACCTTGGCCACCGGCGGTGGTTCGTGGCACGAGGATCGAGGCAAGCAAGAGAAGGGCTCTCTTGTGGACTTTATTTTATAATTAATTATAAATTAACTATAATTAGTTATTAATGCATAACTAAATATATTTAATTTAAAATTAATTAGATTTAATTTATAATTAATTAGAAATTAGCTATAATTAATTATATTTAAAATATAATTAATTATATTTAATTTAAAATTTATTATAAATTAATCACGTTTAATTCATAATTAATTAATTAAAAAAATTAATTACAATTAATTATATTTAAGATATAATTAATTATATTTAATTTAAAATTAATTATGAATTAATTAAGTTTAATTTATAGTTTAATTAGAAACTAATTACAATTAATTATATTTAAAATATAATTAATTATGTTTAATTTAAAATTAAGTATAAATTAATTAGTTTTGATTTATGATTAATTAAAAAAACTAATTATAATTAATTATGTTTAATTCATAATTAATTATATCTAATTTAAAATTAATTAAAATAAATCAGGTTAATTCATGATTAATTAAAAAATTAATTATAATTAATTATATTTAATCTATAATTAATTATGAATTAAGCTAATCAACTAACTATAATTAATTTTAGTTAATCACAATTAATTACTATTAGTAGTAATTAAGTATAATTAACTACTTTAATTATAATTAAGCTAATTAGGAAGGATTTGAGCCGGATTAGGGTAAATCCTGTCGGGTTCACAGGATTTGGACGGGATTTAGGAAACCAGTAGATCTCATAGCAAACTAAAGCCTCTATTTTCTCTTTTAATCGTAAATCCTTCATCCAGTTTGGCAAATTTACGAGATACGGCCGAAGAAGCACGTGCAAAGGGGAAAGTTACCTTCCAGCTGCGAGCTCCCAATGTTGCTTCCGATCCAAAATGTCGGAACTCCCGATCCTACAGGAAAGGGAAAATCGCAGAAGGAGGTGGAGAAGGGGGAGCTCGGCTAGGGCAAGGGGAAATTAGAGGAATCGGCTACCAAAGGGGGTTGAGAGGCGTCGGTTGGGAGGCCCTACAGTCCGACTAGAGGAGTCGGTGGGAGCTCGGGAGCAACGACAGAGGGATCAAGAGGGAGTCGGAGGTCTACGGCTTCAAGTAAGGATCTCTCCCTCTCTCTCTCTCTCTCTCTCTCTCTCTCTCTCTCTCTATGTGTCGTGGATGGGATCGGCCCGGAGTCGAAGGCTACAGGTGGATGGAGCTTGCGACCGAAGTGGGGAAAGACTTGCGGGAGTTTTGTCGCGTGAGGAAGCAGTAGTGAGTGAGAGGGGATTCGTGTGAGAGAGGAGATGGGGTCCAGCTGCTTGCGGGATCGGAGCAGATGACAGGGAGAAGCGAATGTGGAAGTGTCGTGGGAGGAGAGCAGTCGTAGCGGCTTCATCCCATCGTCGTATTTAACGACTCGTTTGAGCAGCTCTCCACACGCAGGTGACACGACGGTTCGGCGCCGTTCGCAGGGATATGGGCACTGTGGCTACGGCGCAGTTTTGGCAGAGATATCGGAATGGGCTTCTGATTATAGCAGGGATGTGTAATGATTTGGCAAAATATTTTATTCCCCTTCCTTTTTGTTCTACCGTAGGGGTTAACAATATCTCTTCATGTCGTTCATGTGCTCAATCTTGGCAACTACGCCAAGGTAATGATTGTCAACAGGAAAGTTTTTTCCCAAGAATCGACCAACAAGTTTATCATTGAACAAACCAAGCTATACCCGGTTTAGAAATATCTCGTTCTAGTGATGAGTCATGAATAATTTTGCCATTCTCAAAGCACCAGCTGGATATTGGAATAACACCATGCTCTTCACTCGGAGAAACCTTTTTCTCACTAAAAGGTGAGACTTCATCACCATTCAATAGGGTATAACCCCGAGAATTGCCAGAAGCTTTAGCACTCATGACAGGCTCATTTCTTTTTTCCAAAATAGTAGCAACTATTTCCTCATCCTTTGCTGACATTTCAGCTGGCTCTACCCCTCTCTGGAGGACTCTAAAACCTCCTTACCTCTCTAAGATGGAGGATAACAGCTTCGTTCCATAGGCGCCCTCGATTTCTTAGAAACCGGTGCCTTGGAGCTCGCACCAACATCAATGTTCACTTTTGGATGAACCTCAATACCGATTAAAGAAGGCTTCTCTTTTGTTCTCATGGCCACAATTGCATCTATGGACAAAGATGCCATGTCCGTGGGAAAAGTGCAACCTGCAAATCCTGCATGGCCACAAATACATAATCAGAGTAAGGTGAGGACTTCGCCTCATCGAAACAAGTAAACCACTTATCGTAAAAAAGTCTTGAAAATATTCTGATAAGCAACATGGTGAAGAACGATCAACGGTTCATTTTCACGAACCTCAACACCACTTCCTCTTCAATAGACAACTCTTAGAGGGCCAAATAGTTCTTCAGTGGTACCGGAGAAACTGACACCTTCCACCCTGGTAAGTTTAAAACCATGAAAAATTTTGCTTTACAGTTTCACACATTATTCGCCGGCCAACAATGTTGCCTGACCCATGCGAGAACTGGACAAAACATTCCAGGGATGCCTTTGGTATGAACACATGTTTGAACAGATTCAGTGACCACAATAAACCACGTTCCCGCAGAAGAGAGCAAAAGATATAATCGATGCCACAAAATTCAGAGATAGCTGAGTAGGGATTGCTCCATAGAAATTCAGAACCTTCTCTATTTCACCACATTGAGAAAATTGCAACCCCAACGCTAAGGGATCAACAGGAACGACCAGTTTCCATCTAACATTGTATTAATTCACTCGTCATCCTTTGCTGATCATATAGAGTAGTCGAAATGGGTGAAATAGAAAGCGTGGAATACATAATCAGTATATTCCTTTGTAAGGAAAGTACTTAGAAATCCTTTCTCGCTAAGAATTTTACTCGGACACTTACACAGGCCAGACATATCATTAGAAATGTTTGAAAACAGAAGAAGCAAAAGTGAAGAAGCAAAAGTGAAAAAGCAAATGTCCCATTCTTAAGACCCTACCGCTCTTATTATAATTTGATTTCAGTACACGGAGATCAAAACCTCTCGAATCAAAATTAATACGAAAGATCACACTATTTCCTCTCATAATTATGAGACCCGATGAACCTAATCGCAGCCACTCTAGCCACCATAGCGATAACTCTCAAAATCTGTGGCACACCTATCGCCTCATCTTATTCGACGAGGCAAAAAAATCTCTTTTCTTCTTGCAGGAAATTTTCAGCGGTCAAAAGATTTTATTTTATTTTTTTGAATTAAATTTATTTGTTATTTTTTAAGTAGAAAATTGATAATTTTTTAATAAATATTTATTTGAATTAATCGAGCCTTGATCCGCTCTCCAAATCGCTGTGTTTCTCTTATGCCGACTCAACCTCGATCCGCGCGTGCAAAATCTTGATTTTCATTGATTGACAACCCGACCAATATGTGTGTTGATCTTTGCTATTTCAATTTCTCCGAACGCCCCTATGTTATTCGTTCGTGAACCGACACCATTTTAGAGATTTTGAGTATTAGTTGATGAGCCTTAGGTGACTTTTGTGTGATGTTGCGCCTTTCGCCTTCCGCTTTAATTGTGCTTGGTCAACTCAAGTGGAGTTTGCATTAAGGTTACTACATGCCTTATTTTCCATAAAAAATTTTGTATGGTTCAGTGTAATGCATTCTGGAAAATCATATATTATGCTTGAACACAGAAGTTTAATATTCTTGGCAAGAGCTTATAGTAAGTTATAATGTGTTGAATGTAGGATAGATAAGGCATAAAGGTACATTACGTTGCAGCTACAATACATAGATGAGCTGCAAAACAAAGATTAGAGAAAACAGAGAAGAGTAGTGATAGTTCTGGAGAAGTATTTCATTCTATTCCATTGATTTTATACAGCCTTTATAATGCATATATATATCGAGGAAGAGGAATCAAGTTTGTTGTAAATGTCAGAGAGTACAGGCGGTTGGCTGTGCAGACCGGTAGTGGACTTTGGCTGTAATGATTCACTGCCAAGATGATGGAGCAGACCTAGTATAAGCAGAGTTGCTTATATAAGTGAGTGTCCATTTATTCTGTGCTAACAGGCCCCCGCAAACTTATGAGTCGAGAGAGCGAATTGTATGTTTGACTCTGAGTAGTTTGAAGCGACCTAGTGCGAGGGGCTTGGTGAGAATATCAGCGGGTTGATCCAGTGAATTGATATGCTGCACCTCAATTTCCTTGGATAAAATATTGTCTCGAATGAAATGATAATCGATCTGGATATGTTTAGTTCGAGCATGAAAAACGGGGTTATTTGCAAGTGCTAAAGCTGAAGAACTATCACATGAAAGAATGGTAGGGAAAGAGGGTGCTGCTTCAAAGTCAGTGAGGAGCCTTCTCAGCCATATAATGTCGGAAGTGGCTGATGCAAGTGCTCTATATTCTTCTTTGGTTGAGGACTTTGCAACTGTAACCTGCTTTTTAACGCACCAGGAGATCAGGGAGGTGCCAAGGATAGTACAAAATCCAGAAATAGATTTGCGATCAAGTGGGTCAGCGGCCCAGTCAGAGTTCGAGAAGGAGCGAAGTTGAAGTGTGCTGCAAGTAATGGGGAGACCAAAGTGGTGCATTCCTTGGATGTATCGGAGGAGCCGTTTGAGAATGTTGAAGTCTTTAGCTGTTGGTTGATGCATGTGCTAAGAAATGATGTTTGTGGCATAGGCTATATCAGGTCTGGTGATGGTCAAGTACTGCAATGAGCCAGCTATCTTTCGATATTGTAGTGGATCGGAACTGAGAAAGTTGCTGGGTGTAGAGGCAGATTAAACGGCCATAGGTGTTTGAGACGGCTTACAGTCTGAAAGACCTGCTACCTGGAGAATGTCCTGGGCATACTGTGATTGGCTGAGAAAGTAGCCAGTGGAATTGCGTAAGACTTGAATGCCTAAGAAGAAAGAAATGGGGCCGAGTTCTCTGAGAGAAAACTTAGCCTGCAGCTTGAGAATGAGATCAGAAATGCTACTGTCACTATTGCCAGTGATTAAAATGTCATCTACATACATGAGTATGTAGATTTGAAGACAGTTCTGCTTGTAAAAGAGCAGTGAAGGATTTGACTTGCTGAATGTAAATCCAACTGTTTGTAGAAATGCAGTGAATGTATGAAACCATTGTCTAGGAGCTTGTTTAAGCCCATATATGATTTTATGTAATTTGCATACATGATTAGGATGATGTTCATCAATAAAACCTTGCGGTTGTTTCATGTAAACTTCCTCATTTAATTTTTCATGTAATAAAGCATTTGATACATCTAGTTGTAGTACCTGCCAATCTCGATGAAGAGCAATAGTGAGCATGATGCGAATCGTGGGCATTTTGGCAACTGGACTAAAGGTTTCTTTGTAGTCGATGCCAAACTCTTGATTAAATCCTTATGCTACTAGTCTTGCTTTGTGTCTATCAAGAGTTCCATCTGGTTTTAATTTAGTTCGATATGTCCAGTTGCTGCCAAGGATGGGGCGATTGATAGGTGGTGGAACAAGGGACCAAGTGCCTTGTTTTGAAGCGCTATAAATTCTTCTGCATAGCAGCTCTCCAAGAGTCGGATTTAACAGCTTTACTGAAGCAGGTAGGGGTTGATATAGGCGGCGAAGTAGCTAGAAGATCAAAGTGGCGTTTGGGTTTTAAGTGACCAGTTCGGTACCGTGTAAGCATGGGATGTTGAGGTGGAGGGATTATGGTTTGATTTGTAGGAGTAGTGGAAATAGGGATTGGATTTGAAGAGGACAAGGTGGTAGAAGGTGTGGGTGAAGAAACAGAAGCATGATTTTGGGAGGGAGGAGGTGGTATGGGAGATGAATCAGAAGTTGTAGGTAAAGAGGTGGCATGTTTGGATGGTAAGGAGGAGATGGGTATTAAGGTAAGTGGAGATGTATCAGATGGGAGTGGAGAGGTAGAAGGTATGGAATTTCCTGTGCTGTAAGGAAAGTTGTCTTCATGAAAAATTACATGTCTAGAGATATGTATTTTTCCTGTTTGGAGATTGAGGCACCTGTAGCCCTTATGAGAGGAGGAGTATCTAACAAACATACATGGTGCTGATCTTGGGTGAAGTTTATTAGGTGAGAGTGGTCTAAGCCAAGGATAGCATAGACATCCAAAGGTTTTAAGATGAGCATAGGAAGGTTCATGTTTATGTAGAAGATTATAGGGATTATCAAAGTGAAGTGCTTTGGATGGGAGTCTGTTGATAAGGTACTTTGCCGTGAGTAGAGCTTCCATCCAAAACTTAAGAGGTAAGTGAGCCGCATGAAGTAGAGTACGGGTTGTGTCAATGAGATGACGATGTTTTCGTTCAGCAATCCCGTTTTGCTCTGGCGTATAAGAACAGCTCATTTGATGGTGAATGCCATGATGCAAGAGAAAATTCTGAAAATTGGCGGATTGGTATTCACCACCACCATCTGATTGAAATGTTTTAATAGTGGTGTTAAATTGATTTTGTATGAGCTGAAAGAAATGCTAAAATTTGAGAAACGTCTCAGATTTTGTACGCATTGGATAAAGCCAGGAGAATCGAGAGGAATCATCTATAAATAAAACATAGTAGTTATAACCATTAAGAGACGGTGTGGGTGCAGGACCCCAAACATCGGAATGAACAAGAGTGAAAGGAACAGAAGTTTTCTTTGCATTAGAACTAAATGGTAGTTTATGGCTTTTCGCCACATTACAAGAGTTGCATAAAAAAGGAGAAGAACTGGAAATACATATAGTAGAGATAGTTCTAGCTAAATGCTGTAGGAGCTGGATGTGTGGATGACCCAACCGAGCATGCCAAGTGGAGGTAGATGTCTGCAGAGTGTGAAGAGCTGATTGTGATGAGGATGAGGGAATGACGTAAAGACCATCCCGACTTTGACCTTTAAGTATGGTTTGATTGGTCTGATTGTCCTTTATGGTGAAGCCAAAGGTATCAAAATAAATGGAACAATCATTGTCAGCTGTGAGTTTTTGAATGGATAATAGGTTATGAGTAAGGGATGGAACATGTAAAAGTTTTTGTAAGAAGAGCTTACGTGGGGTGTTTGGTAAGGGTAGCAGACCTTGGCTAGTGGAGTGAATCGGAAGTGAGGCACCGTTGGCAATGGAAATGCTATCACTACCGGTGTATGGCTGAGAGTATTACAGTTGAAGAGGGTCAGACGTAAGATGAGAAGTAGCGCCTGAATCCAAATACCAGTCTGTGGGAGAGCTTGGTTGCTGTGTCGTGAAGAAGCTACGCTAAGGAGTAGTCATGGTGGGAGTATATTGGAGGTTGGTACGATGCCAGCAATTCATAGCAGAGTGTCCAACTTTGTTGCAGATTTGACAGGTTACCCGAGAGGCAGCAGCAGGGCGGGGTGGGTGGCCGGCTGTATTAAAGAATCACGTTGAGGGAGCCTTATATGTTGAAGAACATCCACGATTTGGCCTGATAGGTTCAGCTGAAGGATTTCTGTTAGCCAAGTTTTTGAAAGCAGCTAGTGCAGTAGAATCTGAGGGAGCTGTAGTGTCTTTGGAGTGGTCATTTTGTATATTAATTTCTTCACTTAGTAGTAAAGAATAGAGTTCATCCAATGGAATAGTTGAAGGTCGAGTGCGTATTGCAGTTTTGAAAGCATTGTAGGATGATGGTAGCCCGTTTAAGATGTGTAAGATGATGTCTTCTTGATCCACCTTTGATCTGGCTGCAGCTATGTTATCCACCAAGGTTTTTACATGAGCTAAGTACTGATGCACGGTAAGATCCTTCATTTCAATGCGATATAATTCATTCTTAAGTTGAATGAGTCGAGAGCGGCTAGTTGGTTGTAGATGTTTCTCTAGAGTATCCCAAATTTTATGAGTGGTTTGCAATGTTAGAACATATGGTAGAATGTTTGGTGACATGGTGGAATATAAAGCTGCGGCAAGGTTTTGGTCTGTTAGCTGCCATAGATGATATTTGGGGTTGGGAGTGATATCTCCATTTTGAGAAGAGATGAGTTTTGGCGGACACACTGCAGAACCAGTGAAGAAACCTTCAAAACTGTTTGCAGAAAATATTTTAAGAACCTGAAGTTTCCATATAGCATGATTGTCGCTGTTGAGTTGGATATTGACAATGTGCTTTATGTTGGAGATGATAAACTTCAGCGGTGCTGGAATGGTGAAATCGACAGTTGCATCTGTCATTGGAGAAGCTTGTGGCGTTGATGAAATTTGGCTGTCAGCCATGAGGATGAACTGCTATTGTAGCTTCACCTGGTAGCTCTGATATCATGAAGAGATCTGCAAAACAAAGATTAGAGAAAACAGAGAATAGTAGTGATAGTTCTGGAGAAGTATTTCATTCTATTCCATTGATTTTATACAGCCTTTACAATGCATATATATATCGAGGAAGAGGAATCAAGTTTGTTGTAAATGTCAGAGAGTACAGGCGGTTGGCTGTGCAGACCGGTAGTGGCCTTTGGCTATAATGATTCACTGCCAAGATGATGGAGCAGACCTAGTATAAGCAGAGTTGCTTATATAAGTGAGTGTCCATTTATTCTGTGTTAACAACTGCTACCATACAAAACATCACCAGTTGTAGCCGGTACCTTATAGCTAGTATGTATTTTGGTCAGTTCAGATTTTGTGCCGTGGAATCTTGTGGCTCCTTCACCTAGATTCTAAAGCTATTTTAATGAGTCATTTATATATAAGGAGCGTCTTCTTTTCTTTTTTTAATATTAAGTGAATTCAAAACAATGGTTTTGATTAATGAAATTCTCTTTTTCTCATCGAATTGAAATTCTTAATATCAAGTATTAAATACGAAGAGAACCAGTACAAAAATTGCTCCAAGCCAATTTGGCTATTCTCGTTTTCTGTTTATGTAATCCATCGTGTCATGTTTTCCATGTTCTTTGTGCCTTCTCTCGGAATTTATTCTTATTCTGGATATGCTCATAAGTGATCATCAATTTTCTAGAAGAAGAGATGTAGATTAAACTTCGACTTAAGGAAATGCAAAGATTGATGACCTTATCTTTTGAAGGTTCTACGGTTCTAGATTTAGAAATATTTAATTTTTTCATTATCCTAAGTTGATGTGCAACTAAGTAGATTTTTATTTGTACTAATTGTAACTGGCTTTCACATTTTTTCTGTGTTTGATCCTAAGTTTCATCTCGTCCAATAAAAACATTAAAATTTAATGCTATTATAATTATTTATCTTATAGTTTTCATGTTTTGAAGTTTTTTGGCTTTAATTTTACGCCATTGTTGTATTTCAAGGCATAAATCATCCTATCATATGATTATTTTTTTCCATCTACAGATGTATGAACGTTGATTGTAAAATCATGTTGCCTTATGAAGTCTTGCAACAAAAATTTTCTTTGCTATTTTAAAAAACTTTCTCCTTGTTAATCTGGTTGATATTTTGCAGGCACAAACTGTTTATGGAGCACTTCATGCTTTAGAGGTAATTCAGAGACTCTTTCACAGCAGATTTACATAATGTTTCTAATTTCTAACTTAACTCATAATGGATGTTTAATGCTGCAGACTTTTAGCCAATTATGCTATTTTAATTTTACTAGCAAAATTATTGAACTTCATTCAGCGCCCTGGAAGATTATAGATCAACCAAGGTTCCCTTATCGTGGTCTTTTGATAGGTGAGATGCCTTGTAAACTTGTATTTCTATATAATCTTGGTTGCGGTTTCCTATTATCTTGTGAATCGACTATAAACATACTTCATGCTTTTCTAATGCAATGTATCTCGTGTGCATTTAGGATTTTGACCAATTAACTTAATATTTTATCATGTTGCTGATCCCATATATTTGTACCCACTCTTTATTTAAAAAAAATTAAAAAAGAAGAAAATAAGTGTAGAAAAGAAACAAACCAAACTATCATTACGTTTGAAGATTTAGTAGCTTTCTCACCTTTCTTGATGTATCTCTTGTGCATTTAGGATCAAGACTAAGTAGACAAAAATATAATTAGATAATTCTAACTTTGATGTCCTCAATTTAGTAAAAAAATTAGATATTTTTATAATGTACTCTTTTATGTTCCTTTTGTCTTTATATCACATTGAAATAAGTTTTTCAAGAAAGATGCTTATTTTAAGCTTTTCGGAATCAATGAAATGATCTGCTATTTGGTTTATGAAATTCTTAGCACATTTTTTTTTTATAATTCTCATCACATTTCACTTTAAGTATTGTGCCCATAATAGTTTATAAAATAGAGTGTTTTATAATTATAAGACTCATGTGATTGAAATGCCTTCACTTTTTAAAATTAACTCTTTGTTCAATGGTGATTTTTTAAGCAAAAATAGGAGGACATTCAATCTCATTACATAGTTTAAATCCATATACCAAATAACAATAATGATATATAATTTTAATTTTTAAAGTTAGTGCTTTTAAACACTGGAATATTATTTAAATTTGTAGCAAAAGAATAAAATACATTTAAAATTAGTAATAATTTCATTCTTTTATGCATATATATTATAAATAAATGTTCATTATCTATATGCTTGATATAAAATAAATAAGATGGTCTCTCATAAGATACCTAGTATAATATTGCAATTTAGTCACATGAGAGAGAGTTTTGAATGAGTCACTAAATAACTTCTTCGCCTCCTTTGATGACATTCCTACCTGTTGGATCTGAAGTCACACCTTCGTCTCCTTGTGGATGTCATACATTGCTCGCTGTCTCTATCTCATGATGTCGAAGCTCGTCGTATTCGCTCGTAGGGTGTTTTGCTTGGTGGGGCATCGTCTGTCTAGCAGCCGCATCGGAATCCGCAACGCATGTCTCTCCTGTCTTGCACGTTCGCGTCGTCTGTCTCGCTTGCATCTGCCTAGGTTTCTTGCGTCTCCTATGGAGCTTCACCTCGCACAAATCGGTCTACAGGGCATATAGCGGGAAGGCGTTGAGCTGGTATTTTACCTAAATGCCACGAAGAAAACAAACCTTTTGAATTATTTCCATTAATTTAAATGGCAAATCATTTCCAGGGACCAAATTGACTCAATTTTTAATAGTTGAGCGACTAAAATGGGGCAATACGAAACTCTGAGACTAAATTGGACATTTATTGATAGTCGGGGGACTATTTTGAGCATTTATTCTATTTATTTTGAACAAAGAAATATTTTTGTATATTTGAAAAACATAAATATAAATATGTAAAAATATACATAAACATTTTTATGTATTTATTGCTTAACACAAATTTAAAAAAAATTAAGTGCAATAGATAAAAAAGTTTAGTAATGATAAACATTAATTTCTAGTAATACTAAGCATTAAAAGCAATCAATTAAGCATATACATATATATAATGAAATTTAAATGCTAAATAGGAATAATATTAAAAAAATGTTTAGTAATGTAAAAGTATTAAATACAATTGCTGCATCATAAAAAATTGTCTCGATCGAGCACGAATGTTGAGGTACATTTGACTTGAACAAAATTAAATTTAGGACCATTGAACTTCGATTTGAACAAACTTATATTCGAATTGAACATCTTGATGAGGCAAACCCGATGTCTAGGGCCACAAATGAATTGAGCATTTGAAGAGCTACTCGTGGCTCTGCTCGATTAAAGCTCGTTCGTGATATTTTGATTAAGTAATCAAACATGCTTGAACATTTTTTGTAAATACTAATATTTAAAGAAATAAGCTTGAACAACTATATTTGACTTATTTATGTAATGAACAACATCATTTAAAGTTCGTGAATAACCTTGACATGAAGCTTGATAAGAAGCTCAATAAAAGCTCAATTATTATTCGATACAAAGCATGTGTATAAGCACATTGAAAGCTCCATTAATGTTTGATTATAAAAATGATGAACATACCTAATATAAATATTTTTCATTTATTATAATTTCATGATATAATAATTATTAATTAATAAATTTTAAAATTAATTAAATATTATAGTATATATTAATTAAAATAAATCATTAATATCTTGTATATTTTATTACAAATATTTTAAATTTTATAATATGATTTAGTTATATTTGATAAAATAAGAGAGAGGCATGTGCTTGTTTATGATATATTTGTGAATGGACTTGTTTGGTTGTTTGAAAACCTTCACTAGATATGATCGTGAATATATTCATTTGATAACTTAAAAATACTCGTTAGATATGTTCATGAACAGGCTTGTTTGGTAGTTTGAAAACATTCGTTAGACATGTTCACAAGCAAATTTGAGACAATTATTTATTAGTAGGCTCGATAAGGTTCATTTGTTAAGTTAATGAATATCTAGAAGTAGAGCTCATTAATAGCTCGATAAGGCTCGTTTATTTAAAGCTTGATAAGTGCGAAACTTAAACAAATTGAACATGAACCAAACACAAATCAAACTTGAACATCTATTAATTTAAACGAACAAAGCTTGAACATGAACTGAAAAGCCTGAGTAAAGCTTAAACCGAACTTAAATAAACTGATAATAAACAAACTCAAACATGAACAAGCACCTGCTTGACTCAGCTCGGTTCATTTGCAGCTATACCGATGACATTAAAATTGATCCAAATCGAGTTCAGATGATCCCAAATCATGGCCTTGAGACGTAATTAGAAACTTTAAGGCATTAATTGGTTGACTAAATGATTTTCAAATATGACATGCTTATAGTCTAATCGAGCAACTCGACGAGATGAATCCAACGAGCTGAAAATTGCTTGATTTTGACATAATTTAGGCATCTAAACACTAAATAAATGATTAATGATTGAGAGAATCAATGCAAGCCATTTGTTGGAGTTCTCCAGATTTGCTCTAGATTTTCTCCATATTTATAGAGTAGGCCACTCCAAAAAATATATAAATAGGCCCTCACTCTTCACATGAAAGAGGAAGTAAGGACCCTTGGCTAGAGAGCAAAGAGAGCTCTGAGGCTTGAAGAAATCTCAGAGCTCCATCCAAGCACCACCACCGACAAACCCTTGCCGCCAAATTGCCACTTGACCTTTGCCAAGCCACCACTGTCGTACCTTTGCCAACCACCACCACCACCAAACTTTTGCCTACATACTGTAGTTATCAGACTTTTTAGCGGCTAGTCAAACCACCATCGACCTTCGTCACTTGACTACATTTCCTCTGACCTCTGTTGCCCGACTATGATCCCTCTGACCGCCATCGACAGTCTATGGTTCCTCTGACCTCCGTCGCCTGACTACAATCCCTTTAACCTCTGTTGTCTTACTACAGTCCTTCCGACTAATTAAACAAACAAACCAATAATCTCTTAAGAGCAGCTCTCCTGCTATTGGGTTTTCCAACTCCAACCATATAATGTACTCTATGTAATGTATATTTTTTATATTATGTCAATGCCTTCTCCCAAGGAAAGGCATCATTTGTAATCAATGATAAACATTAGTGGAGTCATTTCAACTAGGTTAGGCTTCATGGGTTTTCCCTTTTTTTTTGTGTTTTCAGATAAAATATCTAGTATCTCTTATAATTCCTACCCCTCTCTCTGTCTTATCCATGCTTGTGTTGTATCTTCGTACAAAATTATGATATTAAATTCTTTATCTCTCTACCACCACGAGTATTCCGGCACGCAATAATAATCATTACCTTTGAAATAAAAAAAGTAAAATATTAACTAATTCCCTAATTAAAATCATGCAGCAATTTTCAAAATGGGCTTTTATGGAATATTTATGATGCTACCCATTGACTATCTTTTAAATAATTAAAATTGAAAACTCCCCAATTCTTATATTATAGAAAATTAAAAAGAAATAAAAACTATCAGTAACATCAATAATTACATTGATTCAATTAAAATTAAAATTTGAATTTTAATAATGACATTTAAAAACAAATATGATGACTCAACTTTTCAAAAAAAAATCATGAAGAAGAAGACGAATCACATTTGAATCTAATACATTTGAAAATATTATTTTTATTCCTTAGACAAGATCGCAAATGAGAAAGCAAACACATCGATTTTATATAACTAAAGACTAAAGTTCAAATTTTAAAAAAAAAAAAACTATTTTAAATAAAAAAATATATTGGCCAAACTTTCTCTAATTATTAATGAAAAAATTTGAGTGAAATTATTTCTCAATGATTCAACATGATTGCCCGACTCTGATACCACTTGTTGAAAATAACTAAAGATGAAAAATTTAATTCATCCATCCAATATCTCATTTAAAGTCATCAAGAAGATTTAGTCGGAAGTATACCCAAATCCATTGAATTATAGAGTTGAGGTTTTTGGCCTTCCATGTCTAAAAGGTATTCTTGAGTGAGACAGTGATGTAGGCAAAGGGGGGGGGTCTCCACATCACACTTATTAGGGGTTCTTTGGGCTGCTGCTACTGTCGGTTTGGTCTTGGGTTGTTCTCGGTTTTGAGCTTGTTTTGGAGTGATGGTTTGGATGTTTAGCTCATTAATTCCTAAAGGCATGAAGTAGAAGCTCATAAATGGGAAAAGGTATGTGGGTGGCTTGTGTCTCTTTCCCTTCCCTTGTGTCTTCTCGGTTTCCTTCTTGCTCTCCTTGGTTTCTCCCTTACCCTCTCGGTTTTGGTGGCTTTTTGCTCTCCCCATGCTTTGCTGGTTGGTTTCCCCTTGTTGCCTCTTCGGGTCCTTCTGTTGGTGGGTTTTCCCGTGACTTGCTGGATGGTTTCATTAGCTGGCTGTCTTGTTTTTTGGGCTGCCTCTTTGGATTCTTGGCTGGGAGGTTTTCCCATGGCTGTTTGGGGAAGGTTTGCCGTGGCTTTTGTGGTGATGTCTCTTGGGTTCCTGTACCAAATAATGGGGGCTGCTGTTGGAGACTTTTGGCCTTCATCTCCCCCTCTTTTCATTGGTTTTGTGAAAGGTCTTTGGCTGTTGGGTTTCCTCTCTATTGGCTATATATTTGAGATGTTTTGTGAGGAGGAGGGTTGTTGAAAATTGTTTGGTAAAGCCACTAAACCTGAGGGTTTTCTTCTTGGAAGAGCTTGAGAGCTTGTTCCATCTTCTTTCTCCTCTAGGAAAGCTTGCAAGCTTCTCCTTTTTCTTCTCGGCTTCTAACCTCTTCTTCTCTACACAAGTTCCACTCCACCTGTATCCTTCTTCTAGTTCCGATTGGTGAAAGTTGTGGCTGTTTTTTGTGGTGAATCGTGGCTGTTTAAGTGGAGAAGTGGTGGCTGTTTTGAGGTGACATTTGTGGGCTGTTTTGGAGACATTTGCTGGATGAGTTTGGTAGAACGTTGGCCCTTTGCCTTGGTGGACCCCTGGTTTGCAAGCTAAGCATTTTTCATTTTAATTTCCTACACCCGATGCATGTGAGGAGTCCGTTTGACGGATGTTCTGAGGATAGCGTTGTTTTATTTTGAATTTGATCTTTACTAACTTTCTTTTGTCTAAGGTTTGTTGGACGTCGGTTTTCTAAGTTGAAGTGAAAGTCTTATTCTCTAGTCTATTTTGTTCTCCAATTGTGGTTTTAAGTTGGAAGGTGAGTCTTGTTCTTTTCTTTTCGTAATATTTCTCCTCTCTTGGTTTTTGTTTTCGAGTTGTCTACATCAGACAGCCTTGTATTAACTCAAAATGGGTTGTGAGCAATAATAAAAATCAACACATATACTATTTTATTTGAGTGCATTTAAATTAAGATAAATTAAGATGGGACTGAGGATCATGACTTTATTTTTATAAGTGCATTTAAATTATTTCCGCTCACATTAACATAAATAATATGCTTAATATCTACACATAATAAATTTCATGCAAAAATTAAGGAGATGCCTCAAAAGTTAAATAATAATTAATATTTAATTTGATCATAATTTTAATAGTCTTAAAAATAAGATATAAGTTAATATCTGTATGAGCCCATATTAGAAAATTTTCAACTATTTCAACTTATTTATTTCAACTTTTTTTTAAGAAATTTGAAAAAGAAAATCATGGTATACTTATGCTGGTTTGGCCAGCCCCAATCAAAGATGGATCTTTATAGCACTTACACTTGTCTCCAGTTTCTTGACTAATTGATTTCCTGAAATAAGTTTTTTAGCTTTGTTATATTTCCACATTATATCAAATGGAAGAAAGAAAAAAAAAAATTTAATGCCCTTCTAAATCTTTTCCTTTCCCTGTTTATCAGTTGCAGGGAAAGAAACTGTTCTGAAAATACGTTAAAAAATGAACATGTTTGGTCTGAATAGTAAGGTTAAAATTTGCATTCAGCGTGGTACTGCAAGTGGTTTCATTTTATTCACATTCACAATTTTAATGGTTTTACTTTCTTGAATCAATTTAGTAATCCATTTTATCTAAATCTTTTCAAATATTTGCACTAAAGTTCAACCTGTTCTGAAGAAGCAGAAAATCCCATTTCTTATAATCCTTTAGCATCACATGCAATTATGACTTCCAAGCCTACTTTTAAACATAGAAGATTGAAAGAATATACCGATGCTTATTTGTTGCTTGATAATGTACCATGTAAAGAATTGAAATCTTAGAAATGCATCCATGCTTCCTTTTCTGTCACAATCACAACCATTTTTTTGTTTCATCATTTTCATGTAAATGATATATTCTTTAAACTAATGAATAACTAAGCCTACTTGCTGTGTCTAATATATAAGAAATCTTCTTTAACTTGAGCGTGTTCGTAAGCTACATTCAAACATTCACAGTTAATAAATAAAAAGCCTGCCGCCTTGTTCCACATACTAAGATCAACTAAGCTATTTTTTAAATGCAGACACATCAAGGCATTATCTGCCGTTGGCAGTAATTAAGAAGGTCATTGATACCATGTCCTATGTGAAGCTGGTAACTTAACATTCTTTGCATTATGTAGATTACAGTGTACCCTCTTTTTTTTTTTTCTTCCCAAATTTGCTTATTTTCTATTTTCATTGTGACCTCTACCTCTTATATGAATACCTCTTGCATAATTGTTCCTTGAATTATAAGTCCAGTTGTACGAGTACTCGCAGGGAAAATTTTCATGAAGACTTCTGCTCATGTTGAGTAGAGACAATTACTTAAATGATGGAAGTCAATATAGAAGTAAGACACTTACAGCAGATAATGAGATAGCTATTTTAAAAATATTGAAAGCCAATGTAGTCTTCTAACACGTTATCTGAACAATTTTTTTTTTTTCCAATGCCAGTATGTCAAGTTGAGTTCAAGGAGCCGCCCTTCCTCAAAATCAAGATTTTGATTTAGGTTGGGTCAATTTTTAGTCAGTGTTAAAAATGATCGGTTCAAGTAACCTTTAGAGCTAATTCAAACCAAGCTTACTAGTTTTAAAAAATACTTTCTAATCTGAGCCAAGCTTATTAATTTTATAAATAATTTCTAAATTCTAAACTAACTATTATGTATATCTGTAAGCAAATTTATGATATATATAAAAACTCGTGCAGACACAGATGATAAAGTCAAGATGATGATTTTGACTGTAAATGCTAGGACGTTTTGCAATTTTCTAGTTATATGCCCATCATCTTCATGAATCAATTTGTCTACAGCAAAACTTTTTTATTGCTGGATTCTTTTTTAAGCAAAGGATTATCAAGTTTTTGATGTTAAAAAAATTACACAGAGGTGACAAGACAAAGGATAAGCTTAGATGGTCTCAAGTATTGCTGACCATAAAAAAGGTTACAGCGACAAGTGAAGCTTAGCAAATAATGTTGAATTATTGATTAATCAATATTTAGATTTCCATGCTTTCATCTGATTAAATAATCGGTCATTTAGTCACTCAATGATCGGAACTTGGTTCTTGCCCAAAGGTTGTGTTGGCCTTGTGTCATTTCGAGCAGACACGCTTTTAGAAAAGGAAGGAAGATTGAGGAGAAGCTTGTTATTTCATTCATAGCCATTTATTACTAGGTATAAGATATTTATAGTGCTACAATATAAGACTGCCCAATATAAGTCAATGAGACCAGCCAATACAACTCTACCCCCTTATCTTTGTGACTAACAACTATGCTACCAACAATCTCTTATTAATAGCTCCATTAAGGCTAAGCATAGTCCTTCAACCATTGTGATGCTCATTTGTCTCTGCTCAACTTGCATTCCTAATTAGTCATCATTAGTTGGACTATTCGGTCTCCCCTTGTCATTTTGTTCTTCTGTTGACCTCTGTGTAACAAAAAAAGAAGAGAGAAGAGAGCAGAGGTACCTCGTATCCGCCAAACCCGCGAATCCCGCAAGATACCCTGCTGAAATCGTGCCGATTCGGCGCCGTTCACATCACTTCCCGTAAATCTTGCGAGCTCGCCTCGGTCGAACATCCATACAGGTCGTTAAATACCGGAGAGGATGGAGTCTTTGCTTTTCAATCACACGCAAGAAGCTCTTCTCCGACCTTCTCTTTCCCCGCAGCCAAGCCTCCTCTATACGAACTTCCTTCCTCCTGCGACCGTGCATCCATCCGTCGCTGCCTCCCGATTCCTCCCGCAAGCAGAGAGAGAGAGAGAGAGAGAGAGAGAGAGAGAGAGAGAGAGAGAGAGAGAGAGAGAGAGAGAGAGGGAGCTTTCTCTCTAACCTGCCGAAGCCGCCTCTTCCCTCTCCGGACTCCAGATCCCGCCGACTCTTGCTCCTGCGACCAAGACCCCTAGCCCGACGCCTGGACTCGTGCCCTCCGATCTCTTCAAGCCGCATCTCCCTGTACCGAAGCCGCCAAGCTTGCGACCCTTCTTCCTCTACTCCTGCGACCGAACCCCATAGCTGAGGCCCGACCCGAGCCTCCTGTGCACGATCTCCTTCCGACCTCTCTCGGTTCTAACCGTAGAGCCCCATCTATCTCTACCCGAACCCTTAGATATTAGGTATAAATTTGTTTTAATTTTGCTCTTATTTTATTATTGTTATCATTATCCATTATTAATAATAATGATTAATTATATTTAATTAAAATTAATTATGATCAAATTTTTAATTATATTTAATTATTATTAATAATGATATATTTTAATTAAAATAAATTATAATTAATGTTTATTATAGTTATAATTAATCATTACCATTAATGATTAACTATAATTAGATAAAATTAATTATAATTAATTATTTTAATTTTAAATTAATTATTATTAATTATAATTATTTATGATTAACTATTAACCATAATTAATTATTCTTAAGCATAGTTAATTAATATTATTAAGTAATTTGAGTAAAAAAAGAGAGAGAGAGGTTTCTCTCCTCTCTCACCTCGATCCGCATGCCAACCCCGCCGGCCACCAAGGTATGTCCCCTAAACCCTAAAACTCCGAGAACTTGCTTTCGTCGTTTGCGGCGGACCGGGAAAACACCTATGCACGCGCTTTATTGCGCATGGTGGGTTGGGACCCCGGTGCGGAGCCTACGACGAGACGGGTAATCTCCGGGAGCTTGCTTTCGTCATTTGCGGCGGACCGGGAAAACACCTATGCACGCACTTTATTGCGTGTGGTGGGTTGGGACCCCGGTGCGGCACCTACGACGAGGCGGGTTATCTATAAGTACCCTCGAGCGAGGGGAAAGCAAACTGTCTTTTCAAACAGGTACCGTTGAAGACCCCATGCACGCGCTTTATTGCGCGTGGTGGGAATGAAGACCACGGCCGAGGTGTCTAAGGACACCTACCATGCACGTGCTTTATTGCGCGTGGTGGGAAGGCCCAGACTCTTGTCGTTTTTTCCCCTAAATGGGGGAGACGCCGGGAGGCTGCCGAAATTTTTGGGTGATCATATGACTGTACTTGGACTTGTTTGAACTCAAGGGAGGAGGACAACGAGACTTGTGAACTCAAACACAAATTGAACATTAATCAAAGTTGCAAGCATTGAATCCTAACTTAAATGAACTTGAATCTGAGGAAGTCATAATGAACCGTATAGAACACTTGTAAACTGGAACCTGAATTGGATAAGATTCAAACAAATTTGAGTTTGAACATAGTAAACTGGACATACAGATCGGATCACATGAACTTGATTTGAACTTGCAAAGGACAGCAGGGGACTCAAATTAAACTCATCTTGAACTTGACAAAGAACATAGTGGGCATGAATTGAAAAGTTTGAATCCAAACAAATTTGGTGTGGATCACAAAAAGAGCTTGATTTGAACTTGAACATCCGAGCTTAATGTGATGACAAGGAATTGGACTCAAATAATCAATGAGGAATTTCGTTTGAACATGAAATATTGAGAAATTTATCACCTTGATTAAGATACTCACATGTTTGAAATCAACAACGCAAGATCTTCAATCATGCAATCGCCTACACACGATCAAGAACTTCAGGCATGGCATGTTTGCAATCAACAACATAAGATATTTGACTAATATGAGTTCAAGTGTAAGCTTTCAATGTACTATGAGCAAGGCTCGAGGATGATGCCCACATAAATCTTGCAAGTATCATTCATCCGCAAATGATAACGGAAGCCCCGACAATTGAGCTCTACTTGAGATAATTACAAATACACAGACATTAAGGACCCTCAAGAATACAAATATCCACTTGCAAACTACAAGCTATTCTCAAAAGTAATGAAGATCGTATGATCTCTAGCCTCAATCACTTACAAATACCAGTGAAGGTTCATGAAATGGATTGGCTTGAACAAATCTACAAGGAGCCTGCAGTGAACATGACAATTTAACATGCGAAGACCCATAAACAACGAGTTTGAAGTTTGCAACGATCTTCATATCAGCTATGAGAAGAGACTTCTTATGTATACAACTCTCTGCAATTAAGACTGACACACAAGCAGGTGAACATAATGAACCTGCCTACAATTGACAATGCCCTCCCTATAAGTGTGTACAGAAGCATGCAACAAGCGCCAGGGTATTCGTACAGTCCATTACAATATAAGGAGGAATCAACATCTCTATCACCTACAAAAGATTACAATTCATCGAAGTGGATGTAGTAATACCTTATAATTCAAATGTTAGCAAGAGTTATGAATCCATTACGGGCATGAATGTCTACAAACCACCATAAGAATACCCACACGCAATTATAGAGGCTTTCGTAGGCACAAAAGTTCACTCGTAATATGTAAAAGGCAACAAGAAATACAATGCCAATGTAAAGAATCCCCTGATCGTACAGGAGTTGGTGCAAGGGTCCAATGACACTACAAGGTGCTCGTATCACAATCGACATGTCAGTTGAAATCAGAAAGATTTGACATACAGTGAAAACAATGATATGACACATCAAAATGCATTCGAGTAAGCGTCAATACACTGTATTGTGCCTACCAGAATTAATGATCAATACTTGGCAAATGTGTTGCTAAAGGCTGATGCAAAGTTTGGTGGCCTAAACTCACAATTACACATAGAAAAGTACATCTGTCATTCCAATCATCTCAAGGACTGCAACAAATACAAGCTCTTACGAGCTGCCGTAGGAGACCCTCTGTAAATACAAATCACCGTCTCCAAATAAATACAGAAAACCATCATCAAATACGAGCTCCCACAAGCTACTGCAAAAGACTTTTATACATCTAACATCACGCCGCCGGATCTGCAACACCTATGCGAGCAGACAGAAGGCGTACAAATCCCCAAATGCAACCCTGGCGCCACGCCACCGGATCTGCAACACTCGTACAAGCAGACAGAAGGCGTCTACGAGCTTCTAAAACAGAATGCTGCATTCAAATGATAATCCCCCGCACATGCACCATAATATGTATACACATATGTACACATAAGGGGATGTACTGAACACCCGCATGGGCCCCGGCGAGCGTGTTATTGGTACACACGTGACGTCTAGGGATGCTGCGCGGGTCAATAAGTGAATTCAAGTTCGAGCCCGATCCTCCTATACGGGTAGATAGGAGTCAACACGGCTCGAACTATTAAATAAATATGCGGTTGCGAGGTCGACCGGAATATTTATTTTATACGTTCATATTAGGCCTTCAAGGCCTATAATCAAGAGAATTCACTTACAAGGGCACAAAGCCTACGAAACCCGATCCTCTGTCAATTACTAGATAGAGTCGATAAGGTTCAAATCAATAAAATATAAATGACCCCATACACCCCGATGATGGCCGTGTTGAATGAAAATATCAACCGGAGGGGTCTATTCCAAACATTTCAAAATACCACCTCAAATACCACCCAATACTCCAAATCTCCAAAAATCCCAAAAAAAATTCTAAACTCTTAAATGTTTAAAATTGAAACTCATCCATTAACCACTCAAAGCATAAAATCCATCCATCCTCCGCAACAGTTTGCCGGGGTGGACAAATTAAAAAATACTTCAGTTCGCAAAGAGCTAATGCCTGGTCAAAAATATCACTAGGATCCATTCTCAAACAATCTCCTGCCAGCAAGGACGTGGTACGAGTCCCCTAACCGGCAGTTTCGCCGCCAAATGGCACTGCAGGATAAACGGTTATGACTCGGGGCCCTCTGAACCAGGTGGTCGCCGCCAAATGGCACCATTATATTATGGTTATGGCCAGAGCCCGTATGCTCCCCAATGGCATCAAATCCTTGAGATATGAATCAATAGGATATGATCGATAGGGCACAAAGCCCTCTGTTAGTTAAGGTGGATTCAAATTTGTCCCCTTGGGCAAATATTCCCCCCAGGTCTACAAGGTACTCTTGGACGAAGCAACCCATGGCTGCCGACAAGGATCCTTCTGTCAGGTTGGGTCGACTACCTCCTCTGACTAAGTAGACCAGGGACCACGATGGCCCGGGATGACAGAACCATGGGATCTTGATCGGGTCTATCATCCATTCCCCCACCATCTGCTTTGAGTGCTAAATGGTGAAAACTTTCAATTTTGAATATCAATCACTCATCCCTAAACTTCCAAATCCTATGCTGCTACTATATGCCAGATATACGTATCTCTACGTATCTGATTGACGACTAGCCTTAATCGAAAGTTCTCTCTCGTTACCGGGAGGGGTAATTAACTATAGGGGCTTGCGCCTATAGGAAACCAGAACTCAGATCATAAAGTCCTCACAAAAATGAGGGCGAAATCTCTGGGTAATGTCTTATCTACAAACCCATCTGCCTTCCAAAATTTACCCCGGAACTTAAATCGTTAAAACTCCCCCCCCGAAAAAAAAAAAAAGTCGGGCGGAGGCCGGGGCCGAATTTTCGGAGCCCACAGATTTCTGGCGACTCCACTGGGAATTTTCGGAGCCCACAGATTTCTGGCGACTCCCTTATATTTAATGTATTGTGTATTTCATGCATATTTATATACACTTTACATTTTACTTTTTTTGAAATTCTCTTGTGTTGAATGCATTTCAAAATCACCCTGCAGGACAGGGGGCATTTTAAATATTCATTTGGGTCGACATCGTGCTTCGCGCCGAGATCCCCAAATAAATATTTAAAATCACAAAATCTCAAAATTATTCTATTCTGAAATGTCCCTGCGAGACAGGGGGCATTTTAAATATTTATTCGGGTCGACATCGCGTTGCATGCCAAGATCCCCGAATAAATATTTAAAATAACCAACGCAAATATTCTTTCATACTGAAGATTACAAGTGCATTTAAAGAGCTATGAAGACACAGAGATAGATTCTTGAATGGCTACAGAATGATAATCTTAGTGTGACATCCAAACAAACTTTTGGAGATCCACTAAATGAATACTTTTATGTGACATCTAGAATAAATATCTAGAGATCCATAGAGTCAATCAACATACAACAAACGTGATTCGCTCTAGACGCGAACCACATTTGTTGGGGGGCATTTGTTGACCTCTGGATCATACCCAAAGGAAGCAAGAAAAGAATCGTTGGAATTATACCTTTGCTCCGTCGGATCCACAAATTTCGCAGGAATCCCGCCAAAGCACTGTTCATTCGGCGCCGCTCCGCGATTCCTGCCCGAATCCCGTCGACTCGCCTCGGCTCTCGCCCCTTTTGCGTCGTTAAATACCGGCCCGAGAGAACTCCTCGCAGCTCCCACGACCGAACTCCTCAGGGAATCCCGACTCCTCTTCCTTCCCGATCGCAGCCCCCTTTCTCTCCAGTCCACTCCCTGGCCCGATTTCGCCCCCAGCTCTGCCCGACGCCCCTGCCCTAGCTCTCGTCGGCCCACAGACAGAGAGAGAGAGAGAGAGAGAGAGAGAGGAAGAAGAACTTCCCTACCTTCTTCCAGTAGCCGAAGCCGCCGCCCTCTGTCCGATCTCCTCAACCCGAAGCCGCAGCCCACAAGCTCCCGCAACCTCCATTCCGCCTCCAGCCGACGCCCCCCTTGCCCTAGCCTGACCGACTTCACTCTCCCGAAGACGCTCCCTTCTTGTGGAATCGGAACCAACAGCAGGGAGCTCGCTTGCGTGAAGGTAAACTTCCTCCCTACACGCGCTTCTTCGGCTGGATCCCGTAAACCAGAGAAGGAAATTGAGGGATTAAGGCAAAATCCTATTTAAATCATGTTAGTTAAACATGATTATTGAAATTAATCTCTTTTAATAATACCTAATTATATTTAATTATGATTAATAATAATTAAATATTTTAATCATATCTAATTATCATTAATAATAATTAATTTTGATTAAAATAAATTATAATTAATTTATTATTATTATGGTTAATTATTATCGTTAATAATTAACTATAATTTATTAAAATTAATTATAATTAATTATTTTGATTTAAAATTAATTATCATCAATTATAATTTTATGATTAATTATTTTAATTATAATTAATTATTTTTAAACTTATAATTATTTATCATTAATTCATTATAACCAAAAAGAAAGAAAAGAGAAATGCAAATGGAAGAGCCCTTCTCACTTGCCTCGATCCACGTGCCAACCTCGACGCTTGCAAAGGTATAATTTTCTAACTCCGAGAACTCATTCTCGTCGTTCGCGGCGGACCGGAAAACCGCCTATACACGCTTTCATAAGCGTGGTGGGATGGGACCCCGGTGCGGCGCCTACAACGAGGCGGGTAATCACCTCAAAATCCTATCCTCGGCGTTCGTGTCGAGCCGGCAAACCGCCTATACACGCTTTCATAAGCGTGGTGGGAAGGGAACCCGGTGCGACACCTACGACGAGGCGGGTAGGCCCTATACACGCTTTTCTTAGCGTGGTGGGGACGATCTTAAGTACCCGCTCGCGGGGAAACAAATGCTTTTCTTTTTTCAGGTACGTCGAAGACCCATACACGCTTTCTTAAGCGTGGTGGGGGATTGAAGACTTTACACGGCCACGGTGTCCTCGAAAGAGGGCATCTACCATACACGCTTTCTTAAGCGTGGTGGAAAAGGCCCAGTTTTCCGTTATTTCCCCTAAACGGGGGAGATGCCGGAATGCTGCCGAAATTTCGGGTGAACTTAAGACTGTACCTGGACCTATTTGAACACAAATAAATCTGAACTCAAACTCAAATGAACTGAACACAATGGACAAGAACTCAAAGTTGAATAGAACTTGAACTCAACATGATTTGAATTCAAATAAGCAACAACAAGGAACTTCGGCCAGACTTGAATAAATTGAACAAGACACTTAAAGATCGAACTACAAGGGACTCTGATTGAATTGAGTTTGATCTCATGAACTCGAACTTGAAATATGCACTTGTAGATATTGAACTTGAACCATACAATATCAAGTGGGATTTGAAATGAACTATACTCAATTTGAATTGAAGGATCCATAAAGATTCGAGTCGGATGATGACACAGGGAATTCGAATGAACTATAAAAGACTTGGACAAATTACATATAACCGATCCCATGACAACATGAAGCTTAAACCAAGCATGAAGGAGCTCGATGTCATGCTTAAGATGAAGTCACGAGTAGTGAGATAACAACTCCCGACTAAGTGCAAGAGAAGTATACGCAAAACTTGTGTTGGATGAAGAGCTTACAAATACAAGAATGATAATGAAAATTCATGCAATCAATTCACTTGAGATAATTGCTATGACTACGAGCACGAATGAAGAATGCAATGACGTGCTTACACTCAATGATACAAAGCCTTCAATGAATGTTAAGGAATTACTATTTCAGTTGGGAGACAAATGTAATTGAGCAATTTCATCATGCATGACCCAAGTCATCTTCATGTAACTATAAAGAACTCGTGCCAAGACTTCAAAGGAATATGCTTTGTTCATGAGCAAATAAGACACTTGTGAAGAATCATTCTACATGCTATAAACTACAAGTGGAGACAAGGAATTTACAATCGGAATTTGTCTACAAACAATGCGCAAGGCACTACAAAGAGGGAACTCTCTATGGATACGTTGACATGCTTATGAATAGAAATAAAAGATATGTGACAAATGCAATAAGATTCCAAACAACGTGTTTGCAATCAAAGTGTGAAGCTTTCAAATAAATGTTGATGAATCCCCATGACATTCAGAAAGCAATAACCAACATGAATGTGATAAATGAAGGAGAGCTGAAATATGCAAGATTCATGTACATGAGCTGCTATATCAGAATATTGTAAGCATGAGTAAAACCCATTTGCAACCAAGGGCAAATAACATACAGGAAATACGACCTATTCACAAGCCAAAGTTAAGTGGAGAATGCAATGACATGCCTACATTCAATGGTAAGGAATTCTAAGGAGGGCCACTAATTTCGAAGTATAAGACATCAGTAAGAAAGCGGACATCCAAGATCGAAGCGGCTGATTCCTTATTTAAGCCAACAAAAAAATAATAAAAATGACATAATTAGGAAGTTTCTTATTGGTTTCTGTGTGAAATCTGGGGAGAGAGAGCCAGATCAAATTAGTATTTTCAGGGATAAAGTGAATGAGTCTCAATTCAACCAAGTTCTGAATGTCCAGTTAAAGTAGATCTGCAATACATACAAGTTCCCTACAAATATAGATGTACGCACAACATGTCACTCGTGGGTAGATGCAGAAAGACTTCAGTAAATGCAGTATCCTGAAGTCAATTCCAATCTATGAATGAAAACATCTACCTGCCTACGAGCAACAGTAGTGGAGGACGTACGAAACCACGCCACCGAATCTGCAACACTCATACAAGCAGACAGAAGGCGCCTACAAGTTACAACGCCACGCCACCGGATCCGCAACATTCATGCAAGCGGACAGAAGGCGTTTAGAAATGTTCCAAAAGTACCCCCGCACATGCACCATAATATGTATGCACATAGGTACACATAAGGGGATGTACTGAATACCCGCATGGGCCCCGGCGAGCGTGTTATTGGTACACCCGTGACGTCTAGGGATGCTGCGCGGGTCAATAGATTTGAACCCGATCCTCCTATGCAAGCCGATAAGAGTAGACAAGGTTCAATAAATAATTATAAAATGCCCCCCCAAACACCTGCATGGGCCCCGGCGAGCGTGTTATTAGTACACACGTGACGTCTAGGGATGCTGCGCGGGTTAATAAGTGAATTCAAGTTCGAGCCCGATCCTCCCATACAGGTAGATAGGAGTCGACACGGCTCGAACCATTAAATAAATATGCAGTCGTGAGATCGACTGAGATATTTATTTTATACATTCATATTAGGCTTTCAAGGTCTATAATCAAGTGAATTCACTTACAAAATGCTCAAAGCCTACGAAACCCGATCCTCTATCGACCAGTAGATAGAGTCGACAGGGTCCAATCAACAAAATAAAAATAACCCCATATACCCCGATGATGGCCGTGTTGAATGCAAATCTCAACCGGAGGGGTCCACACAGATTATCTCAAACATCACCCAAATACCCAAAATTCCAAACTCCAAATTCCAGAAAACTCCAATTCCATGATATTTGAAATTGAAATTAAACCATCAAACACTTAAAGCAAAACACATCCATCCTCCGCAACAGTTTGCCGAGGTGGACAAATCTGAAAACTACTTCAGCTCACAAAGAGCTAATGCCTGGTCGAAAATATCACTAGGATCCATTCTCAAACAATCTCCTGCCAGCAAGGACGTGGTACGAGTCCTCTAACCGGCAGTTTCGCCGCCAAATGGCACTGCAGGATAAACGGTTATGACTCGGGGCCCTCTGAACCAGGTGGTCGCCGCCCAATGGCACCATTATATTATGGTTATGGCCAGAGCCCGTATGCTCCCCAATGGCATCAAATCCTTGAGATATGAATCAATAGGATATGATCGATAGGGCACAAAGCCCTCTGTTAGTTAAGGTGGATTCAAATTTGTCCCCTTGGGCAAATATTCCCCCCAGGTCTACAAGGTACCCTTGGACGAAGCAACCCATGGCTGCCGACAAGGATCCTTCTGTCAGGTTGGGTCGACTACCTCCTCTGACTAAGTAGACCAGGGACCACGATGGCCCGGGATGACGGAACCATGGGATCTTGATCGGGTCTATCATCCATTCCCCCACCATCTGCTTTGAGTGCTAAATGGTAAAAACTTTCAATTTTGAATATCAATCACTCATCCCTAAACTTCCAAATCCTATGCCGCTACTATATGCCAGATATACGTATCTCTACGTATCTGATTGACGACTAGCCTTAATCGAAAGTTCTCTCTCGTTACCGGGAGGGGTAATTAACTATAGGGGCTTGCGCCTATAGGAAACCAGAACTCAGATCATAAAGTCCTCACAAAAATGAGGGCGAAATCTCTGGGTAGTGTCTTATCTACAAACCCATCTGCCTTCCAAAATTTACCCCGGAACTTTAATTCGTTAAAACTCCCCCTTCGAAAACAAAAAAAGTCGGGCGGAGGCCGGGGCCGAATTTTCGGAGCCCACATCTTCACAGCTCTTCAACCAATTCTCATGATGCTCCTAAATGATCTTTTGATTGAGATAAATATTGTCTCTTGTAATACCCTTGTTACGATTGAAAATAATTTTGTCATCAAGGTTAAGAGATGGGTAGGTGACACAGAGATGAGAAACCTTTCAAAGTCGTATCTTTCGCAATGAGGCTGTATGCTTGATCAGCAGTTGTTTTTTATCTGCTCCACACATGTGCACACAACGTGATGCCATAATCACTTCAGGAAGGCTGACTAGTTGATTATTGAAGCTCGAAGGAGGCAAGGTACCTGACGGAGATGGTGCTGTCCCTCAAAAAGTTTCAACAGTGAGATGTGGAAGGCAAGACGAATTTGGCATCACGATGGAAACCCCAGATGTAAGCCACTAGGTTAATTATTGCAACAATATTAAATGGGCCAAAATACCATCTTGCAAACTTGTTACTAGCCCGGTGAGCTACGGACTTGCAGAATAGCTTAAGCTTGATCAGGACGCAATTGTGCCTCAAACTTTAAGTTTCATTCTGCTTTAAGCATGTTGAATGTTTTGATGCAGACTACTTAATACGCTATCTAGATCTGAGAGTGTGTTGTCAAATGCGCCAATTGCTGAAGTACCCAATACATAGTCTGGAATGAGATGAATGGTAGCAATTGACCATACAAAGCTTGATGCATCATCATTTGAATGATCGAATGGAAGCTGGTATTATAGCACAATTCCACTCAATTCAAGTATTTGGACCATAAGTGTGGACAGGATTACATATAGTTCCGTAAATTTTATTCCGAGCAATGATTTAGGATCTCTATTTATCCATTTGTTCATGGGTTATAGGCAATACAGTAATGAAGTTTTGTACCACTAAGAGGAAACAAGTCATGTCAAAAAGTACCAAGAAAAATGCTTCTCTATCCAATACAATGGTTTGTGGAAAGCCATAAAAAGTTCAGCAACTTTGATAGCTGAGTAGCTAGTGGGCAATATTTTGATAGAGATCAACCAGTATATACTTTTGAATTGGGTAGACATGTTATGAAACCAATTGAAATATCATTCGTTAAGAGAGAGAGAGAAGTCCTGCATGAGACGTGGTGGCTACCAAATCTTCTGGCATGTAATACATTGAATGACAAAGGATGCAAAATCTTGATACATTTTCAGCCAATAAAAATTGGCCGCCGTGCATTTAAATGTCTTTAGAATACCACCATGTCCTGCTAGTAGAGATGTATGAAATTCATTCAGTAATTTGTCCTTGAAAGCAGAGGAATAATTAACACAGATTCTGCCTTCGTAAAACAGCAGCTAGTCACGCCAAGTATAATCAGACGTTGTAAAAGGTGTAAAATCAAGGGCTGTTTGTCCAGCAATGGAACGAGACATTTTGAAAGAATTGCTATATAAGAAGCACAATCTGTAGTTGTATAGGATTGGAATCACACGCCTCCTCGTTAAAGTTGAGATAGAGAATCAACTACTATATTAGTTTTTCCAGATTTTTATTCAATAGGAAAACTAAAGTCTTGTAGTTTTGGGAGATTATAATGTTGATATGGGGTTTGCAATACTTGGGTGCTCAATTCTTTAAATCTCTTGTGATCAATACGAACAAGAGATTACACTCCTAATAAATATTGGCACCATTTAAATGGGCCTCCGTATTAGCAAACAATTTCTTCATGTAAGCCGAAGCAGTATATAGATGCCAATGCAGAGCTTCTTGCTGTAAAAAGTGATTGGCTAGCGGGTGGCCATCTTGTATTAAACAACATTAATGCTGCTGTTAGATGCATCCATTTGCATGACAAATTGTTTGTTGAAATCCGGCAAGGTAAGGACAGCTGCGGAATGCATTGTGGTATTCAGAACCTAAAGGCCTTTATTGCTGGTTCATCCCCCGGAAAAGCACCCTGCTTGAGCAAATCTGTCAAGGGTGATGCAATAATGGCAGAATCAATGATGAAGCATCTATTGTCGAGCTTTAACATCCGTAGCATGGACAATGTGGCCCAAATAAGTCATTATTGGTTGACAACTGATACTTTAATAAATAAAGTATGTAATGTTCATCACAGAGACAAAATGTCAGTGCAATTGTGGTGCAATGACAGAGTGGATCTGTAAACAAAAATACTATAAAAATATATAACAAACTTCCAGAGATATAACCAAAATACCTAGTTTATTAGAGGTTGAAATATGGATGGCACATCAATCAAACTAAATGGCACGATTAGGAATTTGAAATGACCATCATAAGATCAAAAAGTTGTTTTGTCAATGTCTGTGTGATGCATTCTAGCTTGATGATATCCAAAGCAAAGATCAAACTCTGAGAAAATTGTAGTGCCTCTTAACACATCACAAAGCCAAAAGTTTAAATCGAAAATTTGTCCTCTATGGTGATGGCATTCAAGGCTTTATAATCCACAAAAAGTCTCCAACTACCCTCCTGCTTCTTAACCAACAAAACTCTTATTGGAGAAAGAACTCTACATTTGCCGAATTATACCATGTTCAAACATATAATGTACCAATTTTTCTATAGCACTTTTCTGGCTATACAAAATCACTAGCTTTAAAGATTATTGTTGGTGCTAAGATTATTAATATTACAAGCATTTATGCTCCTCAAGTAGGTTTGGACATGTGTTCAAAATTAAAATTTTAGGATGACCTAGAAAAATCAGTATAAAAGATATCTCTCGAAGAAAGAGTTTTTATTGGAGGAGATTTAAATGCACATATTGGTAGAGAGGTAGATGATTTTAAAAGCATTCATGGTAGCTATGGCTTTGGAGCCACTAATGAAGGTGGTAAGACCATATTAGATTTTTCTCTAACTTATGATTTTGTAATTGCTAATATCTTATTTAAGAAAAGAGATGAGCATCTCATCACTTATAAGAACGGATATAATAAAACTCAAATTGATTATTTTCTTAGAAGAAAAATAGATCATTTAAATTGCAAAGATTGTAAAGTTATTCCAAGTGAAAGTTTATGTACTCAACATTACTTATTAGTTTTGGACTTTAAGATAAAACGACAGATAAAAAATAAAGTAAATCATTGTTCTTGGATTAGATGGGGGCATTTAAAGAATAGTAACAAACATATTTTTGAGAGTAAGATTCTAGATCTCAAGATTTTGTCTGTGCATGAGGAAGCTAATAATATATGGGAAAAAATAGCTAGTGATATTAAGAATGTTGCAAAATATGTGCTTGGAGTATCAAAGGAAAAATCTACTAATAGTAAAAATAGTTGGTGGTGGAATCAAAATATGCAAGAAAAGATAAAAAAGAAGATTTGTTATAAAAATTGGTTTGATTGTAAAAATTCTGATAATTGGGAAAGATATAAAGAAGACCCGTAAGGAGTCTAAGAAAGCAATTTGCCATGCAAAAATTTTAGCTTTTAATGATTTATATAATATATTAGATACTAAGGAGGGTGAAAAATTTATGTATAAGTTAGCTAAACAAAGAGATAAGAGTAGTAAGGATTTAGTTGAAGTGAAGTGTATTAAGGATCATGATCAAAAAGTGCTTTACTAGAAGAGGATATTCAACAAAGATGGATGAGATATTTTGCTAAATTTTTCAATGAAGATTATGAGAATGCGATTGACTTTAGTGACATTAGCACCTTAAATGAAAATAAAGATTTTTGTTTTTATTGGCATATTAGTAAAATCGAAGTTAAAGAGGCTTTAAAGAAATAAAGTATGGAAAAGCTGTTGAACCTGATGATATTCCAATAGAGGTGTGGAAATGCATAGGATATGAAGGTTTGGCGCCATTGCAGAATACAACGGGATGGGCGACTGTATATGCAGGATTTCGCCAATATTGTCCAATCGTCAATCAATATTGGTCATAAAAGCCTACACTTGCTGAAAGGTATTGCTGATGGACAGAAACTATGAATCTGCACCTTGAAGGGTGCGTTGGATCTGAATGAATTGGACTTTGTGTTGTGCCTGAATTGTCCATATGGCATCCGTTATGTTGGAGTTCTTCATTGCGCAAATAATGCACTAGTTGAGATGATCCTGATTTTTGGCTGAGGTTGCATCAGCCCGTGTCATTTTGAGCAGAGACGCTCCTGGGAAAGGAAGATAGTGGAGAAACTTGTCATTTCATTTATAACCATCTTTTAAAAGGTATTATATAGCTACGATAAGACCGCTAAATACAACTCAACCTCTTTAACAATTTGACTAATAACTATGATACTAACAATCTCTTATGAAAAGCTTCATTAAGCCTATGTATAGTCTTTCAACCATTGTGATGCTCGTTTGTTCCTTCCCGACTAGTGTGTGCCTGATTTGCTCTTGTTTGTTGTATGATCGGGTCTCCGCTTATGATTTTGTTCATCTTACATTTTCAACAAATTCTCACACTGTTCGTATATGATCTTCTAATCTGAGTTAAAAGTTGTCTCACATAAGACTCAGATATTGCTGCAAGAATAATTAGTTGCATTTAATATGCTCTAATATTCTTCATCAAGAATGAAACAATTATTTTTAAATTTAAAATGGAGCATACCTAGTTTTGATTGCTGTATCCGCAAGACGATTTGCATCACATGCTCATCTACATTTGTTTCGTTTGATAACTAAATGAACATGCAATTCTTGAATCATTTTTAACATTTTGAATTCCCTACAAAACTCCTGATCAAATGGTAATCACCATAAAGATATATCTTCTATTTGTTATTCGTAACTGTTGTTTCTACTCTACTTCATTAATGTTTCTATTCGACTTTATGCAACAAACATTTCAGGAGCTTGTGATTTTACAGTGTAAATCATCTTATTTTATTCTGAGAAAAGTTGATGACTGATGTTAGTTGGCAGTATGCTAAAATTCATAAGTAGGCCTCAAGTCGTTTTTCTTATGCATCTTACTGTCAAGCAGAATGTGCTACATTGGCATATTGTAGACAGGGAATCATTCCCTTTAGAGATGCCTTCATATCCAAATTTATGGAATAGTGCATATTCTTACTCTGAGCGGTATACAACTGCTGATGCTCTTGAAATCGTTCTGTAAGTTAAATATTTCTTCAGTTCTTTGGACCTAGTGAAATTAACTTTTAGGTTTTTCTGATTATTGTCAAGTTTTTTTTTTAAATGGCTTTTGACAATTGAGACAATGAACCTGCAGGTATGCTCAAAGGAGAGGGATAAATGTGTTAGCTGAGATTGATGTGCCAGGGCATGCTCGTTCTTGGTACTTACATAGCTAGTTCTTTAAACTACTAAAACTTTTGGCTTACATTGATGAACACAGCTGTTCTTTTAATCACTTCACAAGGAGAAGAATTCTGAAGGTTTCTCTCCAGTAGGAAAATCTAAAAGAATCCCACCCTGTAAATCGTACATTATTTTTGTCAGAAATTTATTTTAGTCAAATCATATGGAAATTTTCACCATAGGAAAGAGTAATATGACATGATAAGGTTGAACTAGCCAAATTTAAAGAACTACCTTCTGGCCCAAACACTGATTTTCTTATCAATAGCACTTGGAAACGTCCATTGTTAGAATGTTACCCAAGTTCATTCCTTTAACGAGATCTTGTATAATATCTAATGTGTTATCTGCAGTTTCGTTGGATGAATATTCAGCAAGCTTCAATTCCGAATGCGTTTCTTCAAAGTAATAACAAATGTTTTCTACAGGGGCTTGGGATATCCTTCTTTATGGCCATCCTTTAACTGTCGAGAACCACTTGATGTGAGTAATGAGTTCACATTTCAAGTTTTAGATGGAATTCTTTCAGGTAATTTTTTTTACTCGAGATACACAATGACATAATAGAAATGCATTGATGCGTGGGTGCCAATTAGTTTTGTTGGTATAGATTTGGAAGTCATTGCCAAGATTTTGGAATGGAATCATATTTATGCTTTGATGTTTGAACTTCCTCAAAATACAGGAATGCATTGCCGTGTGGAATGTTACATCTAAACTCTTTTTTGAGAAATGGAATATGACACTTCAAAGTTTTCAAATATTCAGCTATTAAAGACTAAAAAAAAATAAAAAAATCTAAACTACGTGGCATGGCTATAAGCATAATTGCACCATTCTGATGATAACCTGCCTCTAAATGTAAAATTTTGACTGCTGATAGTTCCATGGAATTCCCAGTTAGTTGGGGTGTTTATCATCAAGGAGAAAAATAAAATATAATATCTAATATCTGAATTATGATGCCAAGATTTATGCTCCTTTTATTCAATTTGTCATCCAATGTTTTGGAAATTCTTTATATAAAACAAATATTGTTCATCTCAACTTCATTTTCTTAGTTACACAAAATTACAGATGTCCTAGGCGACATTTTTTATTTGCTTATCGAAATAAAGATGAAAGATACTGCCGAAAAGTGACTGACGTCGTGCTAAATTTCCTCAGATTTCAGCAAGGTCTTCAAATTCAAATTTGTCCACCTGGGAGGTGATGAAGTTAATACAAGTAAGTTAATCATCAAAATACTTTTTTAAACACATTCATTGTGTTGGCATTTGACAATAAATGGCAGTTGGAGAGCTGTGGGCAACTCCAAAGAACAGCATTGTTCTAGTTAACAGTGGAAACGGAAAAGAAGCAGAGAGAATTAAGGATATATTTCATTACCCACTTTAAAAAAAAATACATCCTGCTATACTCTTTATCTCCAATGATGGCATATCTTAACAAAGTCTATGATATCATGAAAAAGGTCCCATACCACTTACCACCCATAACAACTAACCCACTTGACAAAAAAAACCTAAGCTTATATAACAACCTGCAAAAATTAAGTGTACCTATTTCTTATTAACACCCATAACACTCACTATTATCCTCAATCCTGGTGAAGTCGTTAAACTAGACAAACCCAGCCAAATACTGTGAAAGTGATGATCCAAAAATGCAACATGGCATAAATATTGTCTAAAATAACTCAATTAAAAGTTGAAATCGTCCGAGTAATAAACAGGCTGCATCAACTATATGGGATAACATAAATAGTTAATATGAACACCTATATTATCGGGATCTTCGTGCAACAAAAATTAAAAAATGTGCTCTTGCGACAAGACAAAATTGCTTTGCACGAGTGATGAAAATTTTGCAAAATAAATAAAAAATTAAAATAAAATAAAAATTAATAATCTATAAATATATTATTATTATTATTATTAAATGAAAAATCAAATTTCCTTGAGCCACGTCGCCCCATCTGGCTCCTACTAGATCAACGACTGTCTAAAAAAATAAACAAATAAACATTAAGGGGCTGTTTGGTATCGGATTTGAACTCGAGTTTGCTCTGTATTTACGATAAATTCTGCCTAACAGTTTTCGAGTTCCCCGTAAATCCAAATCCGTGTAAATCCCAATCCCATGTAAATCTTGGATTTATGTCGTAAATCCAGGATTTACTAAATTCTGTCGTTCGCTGGATTTAAGAATTTACGGACTATGGGATTTACGAGCCTGCGAGCGAGCAAACTCATGTCTTGAAGGAAGGAGGCGGCGGTTACCTAAGCAGCCAGGGAGCTCCTGTCGTGCGAAGCATGTACAGCACGCAAAGCATAGGAAGCCAAAGCATCTACGAAGAAATGGTGACGAGGACAAGCAAACCCTAGATGGGTATAAATTAATCTAGATTAAAATTATTAATATAATTCAAACATTAATAATTTATTAGATTACTTAAATAATTAGTAGTATAATTAAGTAATCTAATTCAGTTTAATTAAATAATTAGTAGTCTAATTATCATTAAATTAGTTTAATTAATATTTATAATTTGCTGGGTTCGTATAATTGTCATTAAATTAGTTTGATATTTAAATATTTAATTAAATCATTAATATGAGTATAAATTAAATAATTTAAAATTTCAAAACATAATTAACAAATTAATTAGGATTTAAGATTATAATTAAGTAATTAGTAACATAATTAAAAATTAGCTTAATTATTATTAATTATCAAATTAATTATGTAGGTGTTAATTATCAAATTATTTATTATATTGCTAATTATCTAATTATCAAACAGTTCTATATAGTGAACACGCAAATTAAATTCGAAATGCAGTAAATTAAATTTCTAAATGAACCAATTGTCTTAAATCATGGATTATGTTGTCAAACAATTTCTCAAGATTTTTAAAAATCTAACATTTATTATACCAAACAATTTTCAAGATTTAACACTCTCAGAATTTACTAAATAATAATTTATAAAATTTATTAAATTTCACTAAAATTAAATTCAATCCAATACCAAATAGCCCCTAAAAAAAATCTTGCCTTCGTTTCATCATCACTCTCGTCCGAAAACCCCTGCGGCCCCCACCTGTCCTCTCTTCTCCTTTGTCGCACTCTCCTATGCCCTAGCCTAGGCCGACCAACACCGACGGCCAAGCCACCAATCACAAGAGAACCCCACAATTCCTCCCTCTCTGCCCTAGCTACCTACACGACTGCCACGATCTCCCTCTCTACTCTCTGCACACCACATACTGCCGCTGATGACCCCGCTGCAGAATTGCTTGCACCCCCTCTACCCTAGCTGTCTGCGACCGTTGTCGTTGCCGGCGCTAGGTCTCCGCCGCTCAACCTTGCCACTGGCCAAATCTCCTCCTTTCCTCTTTCTCTCTTCTTCCCTCTTCCACTACCACCTCTGCCATGGCTGCAGGCCACCTGACTCATCGTCGTCTACACTGGACACCTCCCCCTCATCTCTTATTCTCACTCTCTCCCTACTCACTCTCCCTCTTTCTTAGTTTCTTTTTTTCTCTATTTCTCTCACTCTATCTATCTCCACCCTCCACTCTTTCTACCTCTCTCCACTATCTTCCTCCACTCTACCTCCTCCCTTTCTATTTCTAACACCCTCACTCTCTCCCAACTCTTCTCTCTCCTTATTCTCATTCACCCTCTCCCTCTCTCTTTGCCCTCTTTAGCCCTCTCTCTCCCATTTTTTTCTCTCTAGAAAGAGAGAAATAGAAATAAAAAGGAAAAGGAAAATAGAAAAGAAAAAAAAAAGAAAAGAAAAAAGAGGAAAAAAAAAAGAAGAGAAAAATTAATAAAAATTTGCGTTTTCACCTCAGCACTTCGTCATTGTCATCGATATAACCACTATACCACTATGCGCACAAGAGTATAACTTTGCAAAATTCTTAAAATCTCTAAGATCTCAAATGCAATGTGCTCGGTACGATGAGAAAATCATACTCTGGTGTAAGGTTGACGGGACAATGTCTTATTAATACAACTAGGGGCGACCCAAAAGCGTCTTGAACAGGTTGTCCGTATTAATCACATGAAATTTTGTCTCCGTGTATAGTTCTCTAAATACAAGAGGAAGTATGAATGATCTTATAGTCTTTTGCCCTTTCTTAAAATCATGCACCATCAGCTTGTCTTACCCAAGGTGTTGCACATCAAAACACAATGATCTCAGTGCTTTTAAGCTCATGAGATTTATAGAAGATCCGAGATCAATCAGGATTCGGCTAATTATGATGTCGCCACTCTATGCAGTAACATACAAATGACGATTGTAATCTGTCGTTCTGAACATCAGATTATACTTCACAAAAGTGACGATTGGTTCATTCTGAGCCTGTAGGACTTCAGTCATACAACGCTCAGCAAAAATGCTTCATATCTTTCGAGATTTTTAAATGCCTGAAAAAGTTTCTCAAAGATTCTCAAACATTAAGAGAACTTCATATATGCTGAGTTATATTGGGATTTTTCTTAGATTGGATAAGATGTTATAATCTATCCCTTTGTTTGAAGTGTCTTTCTTAGAATTTTTGGAAATAATGTCTTCATTGATAACTATCTCTTTTCCCTTGCCTTTATTAGAAGCCCCGTTCTTCGGTTGAGATGGTAGTATCTTATCACTTCTCAATTGTACTTGGGCTCCTTTATCCGATTTAGACTCTTTTAACGACGCATTTTCTTTAGAGTCAGTTATTGTCGCTTCAGGAGATTCATCTGCAGGCTCAGAATCACCCTCCAGTTTTATGTGTGCCATCTGTGATGCTAGACGGCTTTGACTCATCTTTGTTTGAAAAATACATATCTTCCTATGAACTGTAATCCATTAGCGACAACATCAGACAGGACTCAGAAGCTGCTTTTCCAGCATATTCTTCTTTTGTTGACATATTTGACATCACCGTAATGACCCCGTCTCCACAGGAAGCAAATTTCATTAGCTTCTTCGGCCTTATCTATTTTAGCTTTAACATAAAGTCAGCGAGCTTAATAGGCTGCCTCATAGTCTGGTAATACTCGTCTAAACTATCAATAGCCCCTTTTGAGTTGCTATCTTTTTCTCTTTTGACTTTTTCAATTTGATTCTTCTCTTGGAGGATTTTAATTTTGTCTTATTAGACTTTGATAAGCTAGCTTGGCCAAGGTGTTATCTGGAAGTAGATGCACCTGCAACAGGAAACCCTTTTTGATCTAGCACTGGCTCAGTAGGAGACTTCTACCTGACACTAGAAACTCCTAGCTTCTTCAGCATTTTTATCATCTTTTTGGAGACTATAGTCTCCCATTACTCGTTTTCAGCTGGCTCCTTTTTTGCTTTGCCTTTGGTCGGGGTACGGAAGAGGATGTAACCACCCAAGTTTATTCTTTTATGGGATGAACTAGAACATTATCTGACAATGTAAATTCTCCCTTTTTGTATTTTTTTCTAGCCAATCCTTGAAGACATAGCAATCTTTAATAGGATGGCTAATTACCCGTTGATATGGGCAATAATTTGGGTCACCAGTATGATCAGATTCCTCTGGTCTCTTGCATTCATGTAGTTCTAGAGCCGCTCTGAATGCTTGTCGAAACAACTTGGCGGGGCTGGCATAGGGCCTGCGGTAGCAGTCCTCTGCATCATAGCCACCATCTGCACCATTATTTCTGTTATCTTCGCATTTAACTGGAAAATTTCTTTGTCATTCGCTTTTATTTAACGTCACATCTGCCTTTGTGATTCTGCGAGCATAGCGGTGTCAGTGAACAAGAAAATTTCTTCAAGTTCCTCCCTATCTTCCACCTCCGATGAGCTTGTGCCTTCGTATTGATCATAATGTGATAGATCATCGCGCGACATATTAACATCAGAGGGACCTACCTCATGATGCCAAGGATAGACACTTAATGGAGGAAGCTCATCGTCATTGTGCCTTACCATGTGGGCCACTTCAACGTCCATGTTTGCTTCATCTTCCTTGTATTCTTCTTGTATTCGAATCTTCGAGCGGTGTCGCCACTAAAATTTTAGATTCATTATTTGGCAAGAAGATTTCTTTGATCCACGAGCTGCTATCTGCAGGCTGCGATCGAAGTTAACCTCCTCTTTAGATAGGAATGGGGAATAATGAGATCCCCTAGAAGATTCTCCAAGGTGTCGACCGTCAGGCCAGTTGTCATTGTGAACCTTCTTTGGGACCCACTTTTGACAATTTTTGTGAGTGGTGTCGGATCTTCGAGAGGCTATACCGGATGTCACCCCCAGATATATTCTTCTTTTCATTGCTTCTTTTTTATGAGGCATCAACCTCTAGATTTTCTTTCCTTTTCACTGGGACCTCTCGACTGTGGATTCCTGAAGTTCATGTGTCACACCCCGATGCTCATCCTGTGGAGCTTGCCTTCGTTTGCTTTTCTCTGCCACCACAACAGATGGCAACTTTTCTTTCGTGGTACTTATTACGGGTGGCTTCTGAAATTTCTTTTTCATTAACCCTCTCTTTCACCACTTTTAGTACCTTGTGTACTTTGGCGGATAGGGTTTCAGGATCCCTCCTTTGAGGAATTGGAGCTTGGTGTCGTTGCTCCCAAAAAGACTATTTTAGCTCACTAGTAGAGCTGTTCCTCTTTAGTCATTTGAGATCTGTACATTTGTTCCGGGTAGAGACACTCACTTATTGCTCTCGAACAGTCATTATAGAAGGATGGGCAGGCAACGGTCGTTGAACTCACAGCTCAGCATTCTTCTTCCTTCCCTGCCTTGTCAATTTTCCTCCATATGAGAAAGCTTTAGTGTCGTACCTTTCGAGTGCAGCATGATTCACCGTACTGATAGTAAGCACGTGATATATTGAGCACGTAATATATAGGATTTATTGAGCATATGATTGAGATATTGAGCTTGTGATTGAGATATTGATTTAATGCTGATATAGAATGCGCATACTTTTATATGATTTTATTTCATTGACATAATTTCAACAGTCTTTACCGATATTTTGATTTGATGCTTTATCCTATTTTTGTACTGATTATTATTACAGATACAATGATTGCTTTATATATTTAACACTCGTACTGGTTTACTATTTTACTGGCTTTCGTACTGCAGTGTTTTACAGTTTATAGATTTTATTACTATTGCATATAAATTTTACTATTTATGCACTGATTCAATGATCATATGAATACAATTATTATGATTTGACTGCTAACATGCATATTAGTTCTCTACCGCGCTTTCAATTCAGTTGTAGGTTTTAGTGACCTGCTGGACTTTTTAGCTCATTATATGTGGTTATATGATTTCAGGTCAGGGTAGAGGATTAAGAGTGTGAGGTTGGTCAGGATTCCTTCAAGTTTAGATTTTCTTATTTTAGTTATTCTTTTGTACTCTGGATAGTATATATATGTGATGATTGTGTAGATACTGAGTAGTCTATATGATTTTTGAGAATGAATACAGATGTGTACATTGATATTTTGAATTATAGAATCAATTTTATTATTTATTACTGATAGATGATATTAGATAGTTTTGGTTGTTTATTAAAAGATAAATGAATAATTCTTTTAAATTAGATTCTGGGGCATCACAATTGGTATCAAAGTATAGTTGTTGTAAGAATAGATTATTACCAGAGTTGTAGGAATTGATTGTGAGTCGGGTAGACTGGGTAGATTAAGGTGTATTAGTTTGTATGCATAATTGAATGAAATATAATAGAATGAACTGCATGACTGCATAATTTTTGACCAATTTTGATTTGATTTGAGTTTTTATTATGCATATTTGATTTATCTCGATTTTATGCTAGAATCCTTAAGGAAAATGTCGGGGATGACATTTTCTTAAGGTGGGTAGATTATAATAACCCATATTTTGACCCAGATAAATAATTTTTTTAGAGTTAATATAACACCAAATTGTAAACCGTCTTTTTCATAGCATTGAGATTGTGGCATTTTAATTGCACATAATTTTTCGTAATTTTTGGGCACTAATAAAAATTCTTAAGAAATTGACACTTATCCGTACAAGTGGAGATTTTGGGACTGTCGGGTGTCTATTTTGCAAACCGATTTCACCAATATTTTCTAAATAAAATGATTTATTTTAAGGATATTTTTTTATAATTTTTGAAGCCCTAAAATAATTTATTTGAATTTTATACTAAATGAAATTGATTAAATTAATTATATATTATAAAATAATTTTTTTAATTAAAATATCCTAAGTCACAAATTTTTTTTTAAAAGCTTTTCCCTTTCTTCATTTCAACAAAAGAGATGTTTTAGGGAGAATAGAGAAAAAATAAGAGAGAAAATTAAAGCTTGGATTTGGAGGTTGCGAAGTAATTTTTGTTGTCGACGCTATTTGGAGATTTACTTGTCTCGCTGTGAGGAACCTTTACTCTATTTCTGATTTTAAAGATTTTATATTTTTTGATATTTTTCCGATCAAATTTGTATTTTTGTTACCGAAAAATGAGAATAATTTTGTATTGGTAAAACTTAACTGCGCAACTTTTTATATGTTATAGAGATTGAGATTATGAACATTTTTAGTATTTGTTTGAGATTTTTCAACAAGTGATTTTAAAAATACAATGATTTTTACCTACTCAAAAATTTGTTTTGACTTTTAAAAATAGTTATTTAGAAGTAGTTCAACTAAAGCTTCAGAATATTATTTTATGCAATATTTGGTAATTTGGTTAAATTTTGAAAATGTGAATTTTTGCTCAGTAGGATTTTTATCGTCTACTGTTATGACATTTTAATATTTTTTGGATTAAGCTCAATTATGCTTTATTTGTTGCAATGCATTGAAAATGGATGTGGATATGTGATTGAGATTACTATTATAGTGATAATAATGTGTGTGTAAAAGACAAGTAAAGACTAGTGGACCCGTCAATTGGAGACTGATTAACTTATACAGGATAGTGGGCTGACGGGCTTTCCTTTAAATACTACAGTTTGGTGTTATCCTTTATTGATTCACGTGATACACTAATTGGGAGTTATAAGGAGATGAATACTGTGCCGACGGGAAAGACTAGTTACCGATATTTTGATTTGATGCTTTATCTAATTTTTGTACTGATTATTATTATGGATACAACGGTTGCTTTTTAGATTTAGCACTCGTACTTGTTTACTATTTTATTGGCTTATATACCGCAGTGTTTTACTGTTTATAGATTTTATTACTATTGCATATGAATTTTACTGTTTCTGCACTGATTCAATGATCATAATAATGCAACTATTATGATTTGACTGCGAATATACATATTGGTTCTCTACTGCACTTTGAATTCAGTTATAGATTTTGATGACCTGCTAGGCTTTTTAGCTCATTATATATGGTTATATGATTTCAGGTTAGGGCAGATGATCAAGAGTGTGAGGCTAGTAAGGATTCATTTAGTTTCATGTTCTTTTTATTTTAGCTATTCTTTTGTACTCATGATTGGATAGATATGTGATGATTGTATAGATCCTTAATAGTGTATATGATTTTTGAGAATGAATACAAATGTGTACATTGATATTTTGAATTATAGAATCAATTTTGTTATTTATTACTGATAGATAATATTAGATAGCTTTGATTATTATTTATTAAAAGATAAATAAATAATTCTTTCAAATTAGATTCTGGGGTATCACAGAGTGTCCCGGTCATAACCGTTTACCTGTTGTGTCATTTAGCGATGAAACCATTGGTTAGAGGACATATGTCACATCCTTACTAGCATGAGACTGATTAAGAAGGAATCCTAGTGATATTCTTGACTAGACTTTTGCTCTTTGTGAGCTGAAGTGATTTTCAAATTTGTTCACCTCCGCAAACTATTACGGATGGTAGATGGATTTTTTGCTTTAAGTGTTTAGGCATTTTATTTTAATTTTAAATATTGACATCGTTCATGAATATATTAAAGTCAATCGAATGAATTTTATAAAATTTGGAGGCATTTTAAATGTTTAGGGTCCCCTCCGTTTAAAATTTTCTATCAACACGATCATCATTGGGGTGACTTTATTATCACTGCAAATGTTTATATTTTATGAGTATGGGAGGCATTTTAAAAGTTTGGGGTCCCCTCCGAATTTATATTCTATCAACACGGCCATCATCAGAGTTTTATGGGTAATCCTGCTTCATTAGTTGAACCTTGTTGACTCTGTCTACTTGCCAACAGAGGTTCGAGTTTATATTTGGCTTTATGCTTGTATTAGTGAATCTTTTCTTATTGTAGACCTTGAAGGTTTAATATGAATGTATAAAATAAATATCCTAATCGGTGCTATGACTGCACACTCATTTAATGGTTCGAGCCATATCGACTTCTATCTATTCACATAAAAGGATCGGGCTTGATCTTGAGTTCATTTTTTAACTCACGCAGTATTTTCAAATGTCACGTGTGTGCATACATCATGCTTGTCGGGGCATATGTGGGTATGTACTTTCAAATGCTTCTTGCATGATTTGTTTGTATAGTGATTGCATGTATGCAATGTAGTAGGCGTATATGACATATCTGCGTGCTTACATACACTCTTATACTTTCATCTGCATGTTAACGTACTTACGTATATACTTGTGTATTTGTATGTATGTATAGTCGTGCTTGCATGATGTGTTTTGTGTTTTGCAACGTGTATTTGCATGATGTGAATGCATTAGTACGCATTTCAATGTACGGGGTGTTTTTGCAATGTTCAAATATGCTTAATTGCAAAATTGTATTTGAAAGCCTATAGATGCCTTATATCTACTTGTGCGGATGTTATGGATCTGGTGACATGTCGCTACAGTATGGATTGCCTGTTATTTATTGCAGTTAAGTTGTCATGCAATACTAAATTCTTGTTGACCAGTAGTAGTCATTTGAAAGATGTACGAGCTTCCTTGAGTGGCCAGTGAACGCCTTCTGTCTGCTTGTATAAATTTTATGGATTCAGTGGCGTAATTTAGCAGTGCGTTGAATTTCATCTGTCGCGCATCGGCAATGTGATTTTGCTCATTTTTTCTTTTACATGTTAGTTTCTTCTAGATTAGGCCTGTAGGAGTGGACCTCTACTTGCAAATGAGTTGTACGACGCATCAGGAGCCCTCCTCTAGTGATCTGTCACTTTTTCTACAAATTCTTTGTTGTTGCTTGCAGGTGAATCGTAGTATTTTGCTATGGATAGGGGTGTCAAAATCAGGTTTCAGGTCGGGTTCGGGTCGAACTTGGAATTGACCTAGGTTTAAACGGGTTAACCCTAACCCAACCCAGTTATGTAAATGGGCCGGAAGTTCAGACCCTGACCCGACCCGTCGGGTTACCAGGTTGACCTGACCCGACACTGCTGGACGGCAACAACGGGACGGCTGGACGGCAACAGCGGGACGGCAGACGGTGAGGCTCGCATCGATAGCGGGACAACCGGGCAATCGATGCAATGCATGGGCAAACGCAGGCAGCTCGGACGCGATGCGTGGGCGGGTGCGGGCAGCTCAGTCGTGACGCGCAAGCAGCCTCGGATGCGATGGGCAAGTAGAAGCCGGGTTGACCATGGCAGTGCGGTTCAGCTCGTTTCAAACGGGTTTCCAAGTTGACCTGTCAGGTTTTCGGGTCAACCCGAACCCTACCCTTTTTTGCAAACATGTCGAATCCAGGAATCCAAACCCGACCCGTTTTCTTATCGGGTTGACCCTAACCCGAATTTTTTTGGATGGGTTCAGTCAGGTTTTCGGGTCATGTCAAATATTGACACCCCTAGCTACGAGTCTTTCTCTGCTTTTTGCTGGTGAGTTATCGTGCATTGCAATAACCTTTTTTATTAGATCAAAATGAGAATTTGACTCTTAACAAGACACAATGGGAAAAAAGGATTCATGTAGCCGACCTCAAATAGTGAGATAAAGTCTTGATGTTGTTGTTGGAGAGTAGTGATCATTGTAGAAGACTCATATGAGGGGGAGATTGCTATGATACACATAATAGTAGTGTAATAGCAATTGGGTGTCTAACATAATAGCAATGACGCTTACCTATGGGATTAATTTTTTTGGTGAAAAATGAGTCTAACCACTACTTATCCAAAGCCTAAATATGCCCCCCTCATACTTTCTTGCAATTTTAGCCAAAGTAATGCTATTTTAGTCAATTGTTCAAACCAGCTTGAGTTGTAGCTACTGCATTTGCTAGAAATATAGCTTTCTAGTTAAAAGTTCATTTCTATTTTTTTTTTCTCCCGGTTATTAATGTGGCAGGCTCATTTTTTGTTTACTAATAACACTTTTTATTTTTTTGATTTTATTTTTTTGACGAATATAGCTTGCTGGACGGTAACACCTCATATAAAAAACTGGTATGCATAGACCTCCCTGACCCTTTTTTTTCATCACTGATTTTATGATATATGAAAATTTTTTATGAAAATCTCATAAGCGGTACCTATAGGATTTCTGTCTTTCTTTTTTTTAGCTAGATCTCTTTGTTTAATGAGTTCATGGTTTTAAAGGAATAAATTTATATCCTAATGGCATTTCCTGCAAAATGCTAAAGAATTACTTCATGAATTTATGACATAACAAAGACTATTGACTAGCGATCTTTGTAGAAATATGTTAACGTGGGAATGATTTGATCTTCTACTTACGTAAGGTTCATAGATGGGTAAGCTTCTTTGTATGATTGAAAGATAAATTTTGTGGCCAAACTCCGATGACAAGTGTGCCTGCAATCCAAAGAAAATATTGTTCCTTGAAAGAAATATTTTTAAATATCTTGAATTTAAGAAGTTACAAATTATGACTAAAAAAACAAGAACAACAATTTGTTACTGGAATACTCGAGGATTTCCTTTTAATATGCACTATTTTAGGGCTGCTTTTTTTATGACTTCTCTTGTGTCAAAACTTTGTTGAACTACATGGAGGCTTATTTGTAAGCTTAGCCTACTTGAAAAGCTTATAAATATTGATTTATTTGACATATTTGTTATTATCAACCCATGCATATCAGTCAATGTAAAAGCCAGAGCAACCGTTAGCTAACAATACCACATGAAGTATTATATTTTGTGGAAGGCACAAGTGTCATATCAAGTATCGTTTAATTTAAACTTTATGTTGATCATTTTTTATGCGATTTTTCACTCAAACATGACTTCAACATAAGTTACAACTTGCAAATTTAGCATCTAATTTAATTTTATAATTATTGATACTAACATAATCCATTCTTTTAAATAGCATAATTCTTACTTCTAAAGCAAAATTTTAAGATTTGATGGCGATCTACTGTACTTTATATGGCAAGAAATCTTTCCTGTACTTGCGAGAGGTTAACTCACCCATGTGGTATCTGAGTACAAATATTACCCATATGAAGTTCAATGGATTTAGATTTTTTTCAAGTATAATATGAATGCTTAATTTATTTTGCTATCAGTAAATTTTCTGGGAAACTTCTCAAAATATCAGCTTTTTGGTAAATAGTTGATATCATATCCTGAATTGCAGGTTAAAGAAAAAAGGGATGAATGAATCTGATGCTTACAGATACTTTGTTCTAAGAGCACAAAAAATAGCATCATCACATGGATATGAGTTCATTAACTGGTAGGTCTTTTCTTAACGGTTTATTTTGATTCATCGCCAATTAATAGTCTAATATAAGCTTTTTGTTTTTGAGAACAGGGAAGAAACATTCAATGATTTTGGCAAACAACTTAGCCCAAAAACTGTGGTTCATAATTGGTAGCAGTCTTAACTATATTTACTTGTTGTCTCTGCATACAAATTTATTCAAATCGTTAAATCTCACATCATGTCTCCATTATATGCTAATTTTCATACATTCTTTGTACTCTAGGAAACATGTTCTTTCTAATACCCGGGCATTTTTCTCTTAAAGCTTTCATCATATATGTTTAATTTAATTATAAATATATTTCAGATTGTAAAATGTTTCTAGTTGCTAGGTTCACATATTAGATAGATTGTTTATTTGAAACTTCAAAGACGGTTATAGTTCCCATAGTATCATATCTTATGCATTGTAACTCGGGCATATCAGGTCAGGTTAAGCTTTAATTGCTAACCACTAATGTATTTCATACCCCTCCCTCCTTTCCTCCGTCATTCTATTTCCTGCTGTGTTTTCTTGGAAAGAAAGTGGAACCGCTATGCAGCTCTAATGCGCGGTTTGTCAATCTACTATGTTATATATTCTGAACACTAAAGATTCCAAGCAGTCAGATTGTCAACGAAAAGATAAATTCTCTTGGCTATGCATCATTTCCCCCAAGAGCTAGAAAAAAAAAATCCAGACATTCATGGCATATAATGTGTGGAGAGATCTTATATTTCTTACCTATATGATATGACCTACAACTTCCACAAAATGCAATATTATAGGCGCAGTGTTAAGTATGTGGTAAGAAAAATATAAACAAATTATTTCATAATTCTATCCAAATCGATCATTAGGATTTAACTAGCATGCAGACTGTTAAATTTTCTTGCGCAGAAGGATCATTATTTATGAAGCTGTAGAGGTTGAAGACTGAAAATGGATATCAGTAGTGCACGCTCAACAGTCCTGCTTTCAAAATAGAAATACTTCACTTAAAGTAAACTCATTGCCGAGTCATATTTATGTAACATTTATTTACACGATAAAGAGCCTTAAGTTGACATCATATATTTTCTTGACAGATTGTGTTAAGCAATATATTGACTTAAATGATGAAGATTTTATTATTTATTTATTTATTATTATTATTATTATTTATTTATTTGGTGAGATGCCAAGATTGCTGGTGAACGATTTTGTAATATTTTTGTTATATGAGAAGAACTGAAATGAACAGCGATAAGCTATTTTACTTTGTAATATATTGCTTTAACCATAGTCTCATAAGGATTTTTTTTTTCAAATAGGCTTGGTCGTGGAGTTGCTAAGAAAGTAGTTGATGCGGGACTAAGATGCATTGTTAGCAACCAAGACAAGTGGTACCTTGACCACTTGGATGCCACATGGGAAGGTTTCTATATGAATGAACCTCTTGAAAACATCACCAATCCTGGGAAGCAGAAATTAGTCCTTGGTGGTGAGGTATGCATGTGGGGAGAAACGGCAGATGCATCAGATATAGAGCAAACCATATGGCCTCGCGCTGCTGCTGCAGCAGGTAACATCGCACTTTAATCTGGTTAGATTATTATCATAAGGATTTCCAATAAGTTAAAGTTTTATGTTCCATGTGTTCTGAACTTTTTTTATAAAACAGAATTTGTAATTTATTCTAGAATCTTTATTCATAATTAGGATTTTAACAATGTCAAAGTGACTCGTTAGTTGGCTCGAGCTCCATTCTTAAATAGCTCTTGAGCCAAGCTGGATAAACTTATCATTTCTCATCTAATTTATCATTCTTTTTATTATTATTTTTTGCTTATGATTGAATCAACATCTTTTTCCTGTTCCATAATGAATGAACAAACTCATGAACTGACTTGAACTTACAGAATTGAGCTCAATTTTGAACTCAAGCTTTATTAAATAGCTCTTGAGCCAAGCTCATTAAGCTTATTATTTCATATCTAATTTCTCAATTTTTTTATAATTTTTTGCAATGATGATTAGGTTTCGTTTGTGACAATTTTTTTATTGTTTTCTAAAGTAGTTCTTTAGTACAAAAATTTCTTGAAAAAAAAAACGGTGATAAAACTGTCCCAAACAAAACCTGAATCTTTTTTTTTTTTTTTTTTTGCTTCACAATAAATGAGTAAACTCATGAGCTGACTTGAACTTGCATAATTGAGCTCAAATTTGAGCTCTATCTCTATTAATTAATCAAGATCAAGCTCAAGTTAAAATAACTTAAACTCAAATTTTTAAACAATTCCAACATAGACAGAAGCGGTAGTCATTATATTTTCATATTAAGTCTAGACTAATTTGTTGCTCCTATTTTCCAATTTGTAAGGAAAAGAATTTTTTCTCATTCTTCTAAGTTGATTCTCGTTTCCAAACTGTTCATGTGAAACAAAAGAAAAACAATTCTATGGAGAAAAAAAATTGTCAGGATATCACAATGCAAAATATAATAGGATTGATTTCAGGATCATTAGATTTATATTGGGATTCATATAGTTCAAGATATCATACATAACACTAATATCAATGTAAATTCAAAGACCTCAAAATCCACCCTCATATGTTTTGCATCTGAATATCTTGATACAAATTTTTTTCCCAAATTCTATAGTTAAGACAAAACCTCAGAAGTTTACTACAGTAAAAGTCAAGTTATCACGCACTAATAAACTTATTTTTCCAGTCACGAACTAGCCTATTAATTAGTTTCTTCTTCAAACTCGGAAATCCTAACAGTTTCTTCTTGTTTTGAATTTCCATAATAAAACATTAACAACTTGTCTAATGGTGTCAGAAGAGTTTATCTTTCAACCTGTATTTCATCTAGAAGTAACAAACATATGCAATACAAAAACAAATTATGTTATCACAGTGGACTATTTCTAACTCTGCATTTTCTGTTATGACCGAAAGAGCGTCTATGGACTCCAACTTGGAAGCTGGCAACAGATCCCAAACTAGTTGCACCGAGATTGGCTCACTTCAGATGCTTGCTCAACAAACGAGGAGTTGCCGCAGCGCCCTTGTTTGCTCCTGGTAGAGGCACTCCACCATTCACTGGCTCCTGCATTCAACAGTAGTCCCAGAGCAGCTGTTCTGGATATCAACATTGTACTATTTATTTATTGGCTATTAGTCTGGAAAATAGTCTTGTAATATGGAAGAGAAAAGGAGTCAAAAATAAAATGGCGACATGTTTGTATTCAACATTTCAATATTCTAAATATTCTAAAAAATTGAAGAATCTGCAAGACAAAAGTCAGGCAGTTTTCTTTCATTGTATAGTTATCTTTGCCAACAGTTATCCCTCACCACAATTCTGAATTATTATAACGCTTAGAGACTCGCGCCGGACTGCGCGCACTCTGCTCCACAACCATTCCCACTGCAAACCTTTTCAAAGTTAGTGAGGCACTCCTCCATTCCGCCAATATATCTCTCCATGCCCGGTATTCGCTTAGCCAGATCAAGACCCATCTTCATCCATTTCCTAGCTGTGGTGACCTGTCTGAGCCGGATTGCTGTTCCCGACTTGTTCCATGCAGTCATTGCAAGCCATTTCCCTTCTTCAGCAGGATACTCCCCCTCCTTCAGTCCCACAATGATCTGATATGCTTGTCTGTATACAGTATAAGCTGCTTCATTCCTCCTGCCATCATCCATGGCACAAAGACTGGCAATGCCGACTAGCCGTCGGAGGACCATGCTCACCATCTTATAGTTGGGAGCTGGCGATTCCAGTAAACTTGAGAGGCACTTGCTAAAGGCAAACTCAGCGACCTCAGGGTTTGGCCTCCGACCTTGAGAAGCAAAAAGACCAATATGGAGGAGGTTGTTAGGGTTGCATGCATTCGTGGAGGCAAAGCGCTTGATCAGTTGGAGTTGTTGGTTCCTAGCGTCCTCGAGCCTGTTGAGGAGTTTGTAGGTGTTGAATGTATGGAGGAAGAACATGCTTGATGTTTCAACTAACTGATCGCCAGTATCAGATGCTGACAAAGGTATTGCAGGTAGTATCTGCAGATATTTAGGCATCCATGAATGAATCCAAGAATCATAGTAACAAAGGCAATGTAATTCGACAACTATGCTGTCGCAGCTTTATGCAGGCAATAATAAAAATGAGTGGCTAAAGTAAATGGTAATGCTATATTTTAAAAATATATCCGTATCTAAATTTCATGTCACATCAATTGTCCATGTATGAACTAATGTTAGTGACACCCTTCTAAGAGATATTTGGTTGATTACAAAGAAAGGGTAAAGTATTGTAAATACAGGATTTTGAAAATATTGGTATTTGATTTGAAGTAAAATAAATACAGTGAAATTTTGATCCGTTTGAAATATAACCTCTAATTCATTTTTTGTGTATTTAAAATTTTTTGATTTGAGCAAGTTTGAATACACCTGATGTTCATTGTAATTGTCGCTGCCCGCCACTGCCATGTGCTAGTTGCCGACAACTATTGCGACTCGAGCTCAAGAGTTTATATTTTTGATGATAACAAACAATGTGGATTACATCATTATGTCTCATAGTATTTGCAATGTATATTTATTTGTATGTATACTAACATTTTAGGAACACCATACACCATACAACGAAGATTCAAGGCTCAAGATTGGGTATAATAAGTTACTGTAAAGATTTTTGTACAACTCATTGATGTATTTTTGATTTCTTGAGTCAAGTCCTGTAAGGGTGTATGCTAACTTGGTGACCATGCACACACACTCAGGGGGAGTGAGATTGAGCCAAAATCAGACGTTCAAATTTTGAACTAATCGACTGTACGATTTATATCGTATTGTACAATCAGCTGATTGAATTGATCGTACTGGACGATTTAGATCGTCCAGGATGATCCGTTACAATCAGGAAAATTGCCGCTAATCATAATTTAGGTAATATTTTAAGGTTTAAATTTTATTCTAATCATCCAGGATGATATACATCGTACAAGACGATCTATAAAAATCATGCCTAAATTAATCCTGTGATTAGTCAATCAAATCTGCTTAATTTTAATATTTTGATCGTACTGTACGATCAATAGAGAAGATTTTTTGTCATTCCAGGATTCATCCTGGACGAACTGCAGGTTGATTGAACTAATCGTGTACTGGACGATCCTGCGATCGTACTGGATGATATTTGTCGCCAGAATTAAATTTTTAGGGTTTTTTAAAGCCCTCTATTTAAGCTTTCTCCAAAGACTTTGTATGAGTCTTTAGCATGCATTTAGTCATTTTTTTTCTGGAGAAAACTTGAAGAGAGAGCCTTGAAAGCGAGAGAGGCAAGGGTGGAGTTTGAAAGGGAGAAGATCCTTGGAGGGGGTTTCAAGGGAGTGTGGAGGGGATTACACACGGTTGTTCCGGCAAGCTTGCACCTTAGTACCATCATTGTCAAGGTTTGTCTTGAGAGAAATTTTGGTAAGAAGATGTCTTTGGTGTTAAAGAATCTGACTACTTTGCCGCACCGGGGAAGGTGAAAGGGATTCGAGGTTCTCTGCCTGTGAAAGGATTACGGTCCTCTGCTGCACTAGGATGGTAGAAGAAATTTTGCAAGGGCTTCTCCGCCTAGTTGTGGGGGCTAAAGGAGAGTCACTAAAATTTAGTGCAATACCTGGAACGGAGGGTTCCGAGGAGTGGACGTAAATCAGGTTGGCCCGAACTACTATAAATCTGGTATGTTCATTCCTTTTACTATTTCCGCATTTTAATTTCCACACTTTTGTTTTTTTGTGATTAATTGTGTGGTTTAAATCTCTATTTATCTGTTATTATGAAACTAATCTGCTTTCGCATCCGGTGATTAAATTGTTTGTTTCTAGATATTTGGAAAAAGCTTTAAAAAGGGATTTTTCTCTTTTTGTTTTAAAGAAGTTTTTGAAATAACCAATTCACCCCCCTCTTGGTTAGTCTCGGGCTTGTTGTTTAGGATTTCAAAACCCTTACAAACTTTCAACCACAGCCTGTCACTACCCACCACCGCTTACTATTGCGAACCACTATTGGCCACCATTGTCACCGACCACCTCCACCAACAACCACCATTGTTGGCCACCAGCCATTGTTGATTTACACATCAACGACGCGTGTAAAGGAGCGAAATAGGCGACAAAAGCGACGCGCGCGATGGAGCGACGCATCACTTGAAGTGTCAAATGACATCCAATCGCCGAACAGACTGCGCCATTACGACCAAAACATCAAATTCCCATAAATTGAGGCCCCTCGTAGTCAAATTGGGCGACTAGTCAAAATTGATGACCGACACCCGAAAACAACCCATGACATCAACCAAATGATATCCGATCACAAAACAGACTTCGTCGTTGCATTCGGAGCATCGTCGATACTCAAAAGTTACTATAAAATTGTTCAATTGAAGTCACGCAAGAGGATCGATGCAGGTCCCAAGGTAACAACGCGTGAATAAAAGAAATTGATTCGTGACGTCACCTCACCCGAACAACGTCCGATCACAAAACGAATTGCGTTATTATGTTTGGAACATCCAAATCGACTAAGAGGGGCCATACATTTGCTCAATGAAAATCACGCGCGCTAATCGACACAAATTTCAAGTAGTTAACGCACAAATTTCAAGAAATTGGTGCAAAAATTGAGGCGAACAATTCTATTTTGATTTCTATTTTTTAAGTAATAATAATCCACGCCTCTCTTCATACCTTCCCCCTTTCTCCTCCATGATCTCCACATCATTTTTCCTCCTATGAAATTCAAAATTCGTAGCTCTTCCCACCGGTCTCTTTGTCTTCGATGTCCCCATTTGAATTTGATTTTCTAATAACTTCTTCATCATCGCATGAAGATCAGAAACTTCGTCTTCAACAGATGAAACTGTCTTCTACAGATGAAATTCAATCTTTTACCGTCGCTTTTATTTGGCTCATCTCTCCTTCAAGGCGTTCCTTCAATGTATCAACCTACTTGGCCGCCATCCAGAGTTTTTGTAGGTTCAAAAAAAAATTAAATTTTGATTAAAATCAGCAAATAATTCTTCCTTCCGGCCGAAAATCGCCGCTGATTTTATAAAAATTAGCCCACAATTGGTCACAAAATCCGATCTGATACCAATTTGATAGGAAATACTTGAACATTTCAAGTAACCCTAACAAGATTGATGAAAACAATAATAAAACTTCAAGAATCTAATAGAAAAATAGCAAAATAGTAGTTTTTTACGGTGGAAATCAAACAATGAAAGCAAATAAGTAAGATACAATTGATCCTCAATTCGGGAGGAAGATCATTCTCTCGCAATCCCTAAACGAATATAGGGCCCAAGACACCAAGATAAAAACTCCAAAAATTAGCCACCAAAACAAAGTATGCCATAACCCTAATCTTCCCTTCCTACTTAAAGCATGCAATTAATCAATTAAGCTCCAAAGGACAAATATGCCCTTTCTGCCCCTCCTTTGGCTCCAAAATAATTGAATTTGAATTAGTGGGCCCCATCTCCCTCTCCCTTTCTCTTGTCGCCCGCCTCCTATACACGTGAGCCGTCCCTTAGCAAGGGGCTGGTTGGATCAGTCCATTAGGGACCGATCTAACACAATCAAGCAGCTACACCAATCTTGTGATAGTCAACATTAACATGCAGATGAATATACAAACCTGCCTATGGTTAACAGTAAATAGCTGAGGCCCAATGCATACAATATTGCCTCCCCTACAGACAACTATAGCAGCGATGATTGAGATGCTACGAGTACGTTGGGTATAAGTACAACTCGATACATGGAGGAAGTCTATTGATACGTCATTAAAGGGACATTCCAATAACGACACGAAGTTAAATGATATCATGAATGATTCTATAAAGTCAAAGAATGATCAGTTGAAGAGATGTTTCATCTCATCATCTCTACAGAGACACTAAAGACTTCCAATAATTGCAAGTATTTGCAAGCTGCTACAAAGAACTCGTTGATCTACTAACAACAGAAGGCCTTAGCTACAACACTGTGATGTGAAGTCAAATGGTTATAATGAAATATTTTGTAAAATCAAAGAATGAGCACGTGAAGAAAAAAATGAATGATATCTCATTCTATCATCTCCACAAAAATGTTGGGGCTCCCGAAAACTATGTCGAGCCATTTGAGTAAAGACCCAATGATTAAGCCCCTTAACTCAATGTCCTACCCTTGTGACGAGTCGGGGACAAGGCAACACAACGATGTACTAACCGAGCCTTTGGTCTCATCAGCTTATGGTACCTCATCTATCACAAAACGATCTCATGTCATTTAGATGTCTTCATCCAATCTAAATAAGGATCAGTTGATACGTGAATTTGATCTCCCGATGAATGGGAAAAGGAAGTTTACATCAAAACAATGAAGTATCTCTTGACTGTCGGGTGACAACGCTACGACTCATCTGTAAGCAAAAGCAGCGAATCAGTAGTAAAAAATCACGGGCCGCTGAAACGCAACGCCACGCCACCAGATTTGCAACACTCGTGCAAGCAATCAGAAGGCGTCTGCAAAGCCCGAAATAAAGCCCCGCACATCTGGTAGTGATAGTCACCTATGTAGCTGGACACCCCCTTGCATTGCATGTAAAATGCCCCTCATGCATGCATTGCAACAAGCATGATAGGTTATATAAGCATATCATCCAACATTGCATTTACATGCATGTGTCATATGTGAATGGCCAAGAGCCTTTCAGCGTGCATCTGTAGGATGCCGATGATTTCATTCTACCGTGTCGCTTTGGCATTGCTATTGCATTTCAAAAAGACCTCCTATGTGTATCTGTAGGATGCTTAGGATTTCATTCTAGAATGTCATTCCAACATTTCTATTGCATTTCAAAAATACATTCACATGCATTTGCAATAAGCGAAGGGTATAACACTAATGTGTCATTTGACACTATAATTGTATTTTAAAAATACATATGCATGCATTTATAATAAAATGCATAGGATATCACTCTAATGTGTCATTTGACACTATAATTGCATTTCAAAATACATCCGCATGCATTTCCAATAAGCAGAGGATTTCACTTCAGTGTGTCATTCAATACTACAATTATATTTTAAAAAATTATATCATACACACACATGAATGCATCGTATAAAATGCATTCAACGACATATACCCACGTAGGCCCTGACGAACGTATTGTACGTACACACGTGACGTCTGAGATTGTCGTGCGGGTCAAGAAATAAATTTAAATTTGAACCTGATCCTCTGTTGGTAAGTAGAAGAATTGACAAGGTTCAATCAACAAAAATAAAACAACCTATGAACTCCCCGATGATAGCCGTGTTGATAGAAAATCTCAACCGTAGGGGACCACAGACATGCCTCTAAATGCCTATAAAAATCCAAAAATTTTAAATAATCACCCAAAATCAAGATATTTAAAATAAAAAATTCAATCATCAAAAAACTTAAAGCAAATATCCATCCACTTTCCGCTGCTAAATAGCACAATAGGTAAACGGTTATGACTAGGACCCTTTAAATTGGGTGGTTTGCCATAAAATGGCACCATTATATTACTACCATGGTCACAGCCCGTATGTTCTCCAATGACATTAAGTTTTTGAGATATGAATCAATAGAATATAATCGATACGGTATAAAGCCCTCTGTTAGCTAAGGTGGGTTTAGATTTGTCCCCTTAGAGAAACATTCACCTTAGGTCTACAAGGTACCCTTAGATGACGCAACCTATGGCTGCTGACAAAATTTCTTTTGTTAGGTTGGGTTAACTACCTCCTTTGACCAAGTAGACCAGGGACCACAATGGCTTGAGATGATGGAAACATGGAATCTTGATTGAGCTCATCATTCTAAAATATTCTTTTTACATTTTATTATTTTTCAGGCAATCAAGAAACCTCTTAAATTACTTAATTGAAAAATTGAAAACTCTTTGTTCTCCCATACCGAGTAATAGAATATTCCACTAAAAAAATAAGATAACCATTTATTTTAAAGAGGCGTTTTTTTTAACATTATTTGAACCTGGGACATAAAAAATAACAAAGAAGAGTCGAATCTGTATATTAAAAAAATTGCCTTGTTGATCAATGGCTGATAATGATGTGCTGGTTTTTTTGGGACATTAACGCCAATTAAGACAAACTAACACACATCGCATACACAAATACTTTAGATAACAGCACATCATAATGATGTGCTGTTATCTAAAGAGAGGACGAGAATGTCATATATTATACCTAAAAGGATGTTTGAACTTTCGAAAAAAAAACAGGATGTTTGAAGATAAAATGACCATCGTTAAGCAACTCATGATACCTTCTCAGCTCTGTGGAGCATTTCCATCGCTTTCTTGACATCAGAGTCAGTCATTAAAACCGTCTTCTCCTCCTCGGCATTGATCATTGCCCCTGTGCTTAAAATCAAAGACTTGCAAACCATCGCCTGTTTCCCTTCATTCTGATCACTACATGCACCATAGAACTCAGCCGCCAGCTCAAAAAATTCAGCACAAATTTCATACATTTTATCCTTTCCCATCTTCAGTCCCATATTCCACGTATTGCCTGCAAACCAGTTTAGTTCACGAGTACCAACAGCTCCTTTGCCAAAGAAACTCTCAGTCCCAATCTCATTCATTCTTGCCCGAACTTGCCTAGTGTGCTTCAATATCTCTTGCTCAGTTTCTGAGTCACGATGGAGAAGGGTGATGAGGTTACGAAAAACTATAACTTCCATCATAGGCATTTGTTTTCCTGGGGAGTAGAGATTGAGAAGAATGGAAAGCGATGCCACAGCAACCCGAAAGGACTGGCCGGCAATAGCCTCATGGGTGCAGAGAGTGAGGAACTCAGGGGTGAAGTCGATGCAACTAAGCATCGATTGTATCTGATTGATGGCCGCCTCCTCGTCCTTCTTTTGCAATTGGATTTTAAACTGTTCGTGTTCAAATAACAATAATAATAAGGATACTAATAAACATCGCAATACTGCATTTCTTGAAATAAGGCACCTAAGGAGTACCTTCAGAAAGGAGCATTTGATGTTCGGCTCAAGCTGCAGACAAAAATGAAAGACCAAACTCATTCGTCAATGGAAGCCTCTGCTCCTGTATTCAGACAAGTATGTTTGCAAATACCTTCTCAGCTTGGTCGATGAACTCCTGAGCTCGATCAAGCTGCACAAGTGCGAGGTGGCATAGACTAAGAACCCTAAAGCAATTTGAGCGCCGAGCTCTGTTCTCCTCATCCCGGGGCACGTAGAGCATTGACTTTTCGAACAATTCAACGCTAATCTCATACTCTTTCGATCTGAAATACTCCGCACCCCTGATTTGCATCACAGAAGAAAGATTCAAACTCTTCCAATGCAGCTGCGACAAATGAACAGAAAGAAAGTTAGACGTTGCAGGAAACTAACCAGTTCCAGAGCAACGCGTGCATCGCATTCCTCTCCTTCGCGGCCATGCAGCCAACAAAAAGCGCCACCACCCTGTCGTCCGATGCCAGTTCTGCTGCTGCCCTCGCCTTCACAGCACAGCTACCACTCTCTGCCACCATCCTCAAGACCCTCAGCGCCACACCGGCTCCATCCCTGCAACGCCCCAAGAGCATCATCATTACCTCCTTGGCCGCCTCTGCCCCAGTAGCAGCCAAAAACGCCTCCGCCGCTGAGACGCAGGCAGTTTCCGGCACCCTCTTGTTTGACATCATCTCTCTCAACTCCCTCTCCGCCTCTGCCACCCTCCCAGCCCCAATACATGCCTTCATCGCGACGTATCCTACGCTCGGATGCTCTTCATTTCCCTCAATTCCTCTCAAAACGCTTACGCAACTCAGTACCCCCTCGTAGTCCTCTGCCTGCAGTCGCTCTGCCGCCATGAATCGGAGGCATCTCGCCTTCAAGCGCTCCAGATCAAGGGTTCCTCCCGTCGAGATTGCTATACCTTTCTCGCACAAGTCAAGCGCTTCGCTTAGTAGCTTGGACGCGTCGATTAAACCTTCGGAAGAGCTTTTAAGGGTAAGCTTCCCAAATTGGAGGTATTGCTCCGCTAGGGCTTGGAAACCCTCCTGAGATCTGAATAAAACGTTCTTGGAGCGGCCGAGAAGGGCGATCGAGAGACTCCGATCATTCGCCTCCCAAGCCGTCCTCGCCCTGGCGAGATTGAGATCGAGCAGCATCCGCTTCTCATCCTCACCTTCAGCACGAGACGATGAGGTGAGGTCAGTGGCCTGCTCAAAGTTCGCAGCAGCGCGGTCGAGCCTGCCTAGGTCGTGCCAAATGAGTCCAGCCTTGTGGAAGAATGAAGCGGATTTGAAAGCAGGAGCGGGGATCCCCTTGGGACTTTTGGCGAGGAGGAGGAGTTCAGCGGCGATCTGGCGGAGCTCAGCCTGCGCTACATATATGCGGCCGCGATACCCAGCTTCGACGGTGGAGAGGACGCCAACGGCGTTGGAGATGTCGACGCATGCATTCCATAGGCGGTAGCTGAGCTTCCATACCTGAAGCTTGGCCGAATCAGAGAGAGGAAGGTTAGAGGAGTTGTTAGAGAGCGATTTGCGAAGGCGGATGGCGAGATTCTCCAGCGAGGATAGGTCTTCAATGGAGAGGGATTCGGCTTCATTGACGGAGGGCTCGATTTCTTCAAGGAAATGGAGGTGGGCAGGTTGCGAGTCACCGTCTGCAGACGGACGACGGAGCTCTGGGGAAAGCTCGGAGATTCGCATCAATGGAGACTAGTCAGCGGGGTAAGGAAAGGTGTTCGCCAAGTCGAATAGAAAGGAAGATGTTGGTTAGGACAAGACGAAATGGCGGGAATTCTCTCTCTCTCGCTCTCTCTCTCGCTCTCTCTATTAATTTTTATTATTTTCTTACCCCGTGAGAGGAATATAATTAGCTTGGACATTTGAATATAAAGCAAATAAGATCATATTCAAATTTAAAATTTTGGCATTATTTCTTTCATAATAGTAGTAATTAGAAAAAATATATATTTATTATTTATTTACTTGAAAATATATTTAAATTTTAATTTGATTCCAAATTTTTTTTATTGCTTTCTATTTATGATATACTTGTTATTTGGATAGGTGGCATTGGAGTGACTTCATCCATTCTTTCCAATTCTCAACTTGGATAGGACTAAACTCCTTTTTTTTTTATCAGTTTTTTAACTAATGTTTTGGATTGATGAGTATAATTAATATATTTTTCCTAATGATTCTATTTTAGTTGTGATGTTATTTAGATCATATGCATTCTTAGATCTCTGTTAAGCTTGTAGGAACAAAGGATATCCATTGACTTCCTACGGGTATTTCATCTCCTTAAGAATTTAGTACATTTCATACCCTATGTCTAGGCATGACACATACTAATTCAATATTCTTTGTTATGCAAGATTCCCTCTATTGAGGCCCCACATTACCTAATTTTAATTACACATATGGCCGCTATATGCATTAAATTAAGATCTGATAATATTGAAAATATCTTTTTAATCATTTAAGAAATAAGAGCACTACATGTGCTACTTACATTATTAATTCAAAACTAAATAATTTAGCTTGACATGGAGTAGAATTAAAGCAAACTCATTTTCATTGTTAGCGAGATGGAACGAAGATACAAGCGATAGATATTACCAGAATGATTCAATGGATCTCCTCTACACTCTTTCTATTTACTTATAGATTTGCTTCTACAAACACAAGTCATATACTTCAATGATGATATCAAGTACTTCTCTAAATTCCCTCAGTTGCCATCCTAAGGGAAATTCAGTGAAGCACTATGAATTATACTGAAATTATCTAAGTGACTGAACACTTTTACAAATATAACATAATAACCATTTATAGAAAAATATAAAGCATCTGGCGTTGAGGAGTTAGAAAGATCGGCGCCTTTGTGCCCAACAAATGAAATAACGTCACTACGCTTGCTAACGTGGATCAGTTACTAAGTGAATAGTTGCATCATTTCACTGATAGATCGTGTTCTTGGGAAGTTACAACTGCTAGGCCATGATGGTGCGCCTTTCGAATGCTACGATGTTAGAAGGGCAATTTGGGTGTCAAGGAATTTTATAATGTGACGTTGTGGCGTTGTCCAATAGAGAATATTGCACTGCGAAGCTGAACTTTTGACACCGCATGCTATCTGATAAAGATTTTGGCTCTGCAATGTCAATATTCTAGCGCTCCAGCGGTGTCTTTGATGGAGCTGCGGTGTTATTTATTTCAATGCTGTGATGCTATATGAAACTTGGAATTTTGTACTTTTTCTATATTTTTTTTGCACAATATAACTAAAATAATATATTTTCACTAAAAATACAATACATAAAATAACTTATTATTTACACTTATCACTTGTTCTTTCAATAATTTGTCAGCAATTTGATTTCGACTGCTTTTAAATGGTATGTCAAACTGTCAAATGACTCTGTGAAGAATTTTATTAAATTGGCAACTATGTTCATGAAGAGGGTTGCCAGCGCGATTGAAAAGTTAACTATCGCTGACCTTACCCTAGAGAAAAAAAAAAGGGACGAGTCAGTAGCCAATATATAACCCGCTGGCATAACTTAAGTATTTAATGTAAGCAACAACTAAAAGAGGAGTATGTAGTTCAATTGTTAATGAGAAATATTGATGATAAGATGCAACCATTCCTATGCATGACTTTTATCACTATATTTCATGATCTACAGGAAACCTATTAAGCTCATTGCCTTTATGTCCAAGCTTAAAATAGATGAAACATAAGAGGTTGATGAATAGATGCTTCATGTGGAGATATGTCGAGTCATCTCTATGACATCAAATATGTTGACAAAAGAAGATTTTGCTGAGGAAATAGTTCTTAAGTCCTATCTAATGGTGTCGTCAATAAACTATAGTTTTGAAGAAGATCAACATTTTCTAGATGAGGATGAATTTAAACACGATATAGCGTCACAGATGGAGTATATACAGTTGGAAGGCGACTATGAGCCTACAAAGAAATCTCTTTAAGCAATGATGGCCAACTTTGAGGAGAATTTTTCACTAAATAAGCCTGAATCAGATGGAGTAGCCCAGGTGTAGTTGACAAGTGGTAAGATAATGTTATCTCCACCAAAAAAAAAAGGATCTCTAATAAATATAAGAGAAAAGAAATAGTTGTCAATGAAAAAAATTTTCCCAATGACCCCAAGAAGAAGGGTGCTTCAGACAAAGGGATAGATTATAATATCTTATCTTATACTATAAGAAAATCTCACGTCATATCCTAATCAATCCTGGATCATCTATATATCTCATAAGCTTAAAAGCATTGATATCACTGTGCCTTGATGTGTAGCATCTTGGGCATGATAAGCTGATGTTGTATGGCTTCAACGATAAGGGATAGAAGACTATGGGATTATTTGTGCTCCTTCTTGTATTTAGAGAACTTTATACATAGGACAAGTTTTATGTGATTAATATGAACACCTCGTTCAAGGCGCTTCTAGGTCACCCATGATTACATGAGTATAGTATTGTCTCGTCAATATTATAACAGTGTATGAAATACCTTAGAGATGGAGAGGAGTTTAGGATCTCAAGCAACATCCAGCCCTTTGCAGTCCATAATTCAAGATACATGAAGATGCATAGTATTTCATTTTGAAAGAGCTGAAGCCATCAAGGTCTCTTGAAGCTAAGGCATTGTGTTCAAAAGCTACAAAATGGCCTAAATAAGAAGCTAGGAAAAAATAGGTAGGGAGAAAGAATGTGACGATGAATCTCCCTAAACTAGCTACCATACCTAAACCAAGCAGAGTTGTGCCTTATTTGGGGAGTGACATGGAAGAAGATGAAATCAACCCTACCAAATCCAAGAAGACTTGCCAGTATATAGCCAAAGGAAAGAAGAAGGCAAAATATTCATATTCTGATTAAGACTAAGAGTCCACCTACATGAGTAAAGTGAGATGTGTCTTGTCAAGGAGAATAAGTAGCTTGTCAATTTCAGATAATATATTCATGGTCGACCTTTTCCTCCAAGACACTTCAAAGAAAATTCTCCTCACGAGATGCATAATATTGAAGACCTCAAAACACTTTTTGTACCTCCTTAAGCAAAAAAATGTGACCGGGAAGTCTACAAATGTGGAGAGCATGAAGAGGAGAGTTGTGACTGGCTTTTCAAGCTCATTGATTCTAGAGAGATAATGCCGGCAAGAATGCCTAGGTATTATCCCAAAAATATTTAAAGAATGATACGGAAATAAGGAGCCCATGTTGGTATTACTAAATGATGGGCTCATCTCCACATGAGTATTTGGTATATAAGAAATCTTCATACATTACGAAGGATGGATATTCTTACAAGAAGGGGTCTCATATTCATTGTACAGGAGTACCCTTGAAAGGAGAGTTTCTATGCAATCACATGCGAGGAAGTTGAGTTTGATGACAATAATAAGGAAGATATATGTGAAGTTAAACTTCTGGATGATCTGCCCATAGAATCAAAACCTGCACCAGAGGAGCTTAATGATGGTGGATAGGTGGCTACTATAGCTAAATTGAAAGAAGTGAACTTCGGGACTGAAGAAGATGCTCGCCCAACCTTTATCAATGCCCTTCTGCCTGAAGATCAAGTGGAGGAAATAAAGGAGCTCCTCTTTGAATTTAGGCATTACTTTGCCTGGATATTTGCTGAGATATCTAGCTTATCCCCTAACGTAGAAGTTTATAGATTAGCCATTAAACTAGATACAACAGCCGTCAAGCAAGCTCTAAAAAGAATGAGGCTGGAGATTAAAGAGTAGGTGATCACAAAGACGAACAGGCTTGTAGATGCATGCTTCATTTGTGAAGAAAAAAATATGCCAGTTAGATTGCTAATATTATCCCTGTCAAGAAGAAGAACTGTCAGATTCGTATCTGTATCGACTTTGGGGACCTTAATAAGGCGAGTCCGAAAGATGATTTTTCGCTCCCGGTGTCATAATTATTAGTTGACAATAATTCTAACTATGACATGTTCTCCTTTATATATGAATCATAGGGGTACAATCAAATTAATATGGCATTTAAAGATGAGAAATATACATCATTCAGAATGCCCATCAGCATATTTTGATACATAGTCATACCCTTTGACTTGAAGAATGCTAAAGCTATATACTAAAATGCTATGACATGCATATTTAATGAGCTCATCCACCAGAAGATTAAATATTATGTTGATGACCTTATTGTCAATAGTATTGAATTAAATAATCACCTAAGTGACTTGAGGATTATATTTGAGAGGATTAGAAAGTTTGACATGAAAATGAATCCTCTCAAGTATTCCTTTGGTGTTTCATCTAGGAAGTTTTTGGGGTACATCTTTTGCCATTAAAGAATCAAAATTAACCCTTGAATATGAAATTAATGATATTTCATCTAGACTATTATAGCTAAATACTCGATTGAACATCATCTTGACCCTTCAGGGTCATATGTAGTTCTTTCTTGAATTTGACTATAATAATCATGATGAAGATTACAGTTTTGTTATTTGGATCCATTAGAGAATGATATTTTCATCTCCTGGGATGATATATCGTTCATAATAACAGGTTCAACTTCAAAGCTAAAAATTCCTGAAATTAAATATTTTCAAAGAAATTTCAGTTTCAATTTGCTTTGCATCTTTCCAAAGAAAAGCATTAAAAACATGTCTATAAACAATGGCAAGTTTACATTGCAAGCCATCATATAAACAAACTCATTCACTCGTAGACATTTTCACTAGCAACTACCCTACGAATGCGCTCAAGAAGACAATGACAAATACATTAACTTAATCCATAAGTAAAGTATGAGAGAAAAATTAGTAATAGATATAGCTCAGCTAGCAACCAGCATCAACATGTTAATGAACACATTAAACATGCCTATAAATGGTGGTACCCTGTAGGCATATACACATAATGAGCAATAAAGCTACATGCGAAAGAGGTCGATATATAGTGAACACAAGCACTTGCAAACAACTATATGAAACCCATAATATACATAATGTGTCGTATACAAGAAAATATAGAAGAACTTCAACGTACAAGCACCCACAAGCAATGCCAAAGGACATCACATTGAACATAATTCACCAGCATATGATAGCTAGTGACTCTTGAATGTCTATTATTGACATACAAACTACTTCAATGAAGCTTGCATAGAGAGACACACCACATACATGTAAAAGCAATGAGCTTGTGAGTAATGCAAGTAACTATGCACAACTACAGGAGATTTGTTAGTGCACGACAGTCTACCTACATATAGTAACAAGCGACTCATAGCACATCCTGCAACCTACCCATAAGCAATGGTAAAAAATTCATTTTGAACATGATGCAACCACTGTTAGCCCTTAGATACATATTGATGAACCACAAATAATGTTAAATAAAGCTTGTAATACATAACGGCTCACTTGCAAGAGGTAATGAGCGACCCAAAATATAAGGCTATGATTCACCTATAAGCAAAAGTAGGGAAATCAGTAGTTAAAAATTACGGGCCACTAATAAACCAAGGTAATGAATTTGTAGTGCCAGGCTATCACACAAGATAAATCAGTTTACTCACCAGTGATCGGTAGGAGGTTCCTGATGCACCGCATAGCTCATTTGCAAGTTGAAGCATATTCTCGTAGGCTGAATGCTGAGGAAGATTACAACTTATAAAAAAAATAATCAAAACCACATTGCTAATGCGCGACAAATAAAATTCAATGTGCTGCGAACCCTTGCCATCGGATCTGCAATAATCATATAAGCTGACAGAATGCGTTTATAGGCCCTTAAATATAAAACTTCATATTTTCCAAATAATCACCACCAGTAAAACTAGTTATAGTCGTCATCATGCGTAATGCATATAAAAATATATAGTCGTATGGGCCCCGATAAATGTGTTATAGGTACACACTTGATGTCTGAGAATGTTGTATGGGTCAAAAGATGAACTTAAGTTTAAAATTGATCCTTCTACATGAATGGATAGGAGTTGGCACAATTCGAACCATCAAATAAATATACAATTACAACACCGACCGAAGTATTTATTTTATGCATTCATATTATGCCTTCAAGGTCTATAACAAAAATAATTCACTAATAAAAGTCTAAAGTCAACAAGGAACTGATCCTCTGTTGGTAAGTTGACAAAGTCGATAAGGTTCAACCAATAACATGAAATTGCCCATAAAGACCCCGATGATGATTGTGTTGATAGAGAATCTCAATCGGAGGGGACCTCAAATATATAAAAATGCTGCCCAAATTCCTAAACACCCATAAAAATACAAAATTCCAAAAGTATCAAAATCAAAATATTTAAAATTAAAATTAATTATTAAATACTTAAAGCAAAAATACATATCCACCCTCCAAAATGGTTTGCCGAGGTGGACAAATTAAAAACCACTTCAACTTCAAAGAGTTATTATCTAGTCAAGAATATCACTAAGATTCATTCTCAATCCATCTCTTGCTAGTAAGGATATGGAATGTGTCCTCTAACCAGTGGTTTTGCTGTTAAATGGCACCACAGGTAAACATTTATGACCAAGACCCTCTAGTCAGGTGATTTTGCCGTGAAATGGCACCATTAAATTATAATTATGGTCAGAGCTCGTATGTTCCCCAATGAAGTTAAATCCTTAAGCAATGAATCAATAGGATATGATCGATAGAGCGCAAAGCCCACTGTTAGCTAAGGTGGATTTAGCAATGAATCAATAGGATATAATCAATATTAAATTTTTAAATACCTAAAATATGCCGCCATTATACGCTAAATACTATGTATATATTTGATGACTAGCCTTAATCGAAAGTTCTCTATCATTATCCAGGGGTAATTAATTATAAGGCCTGACACCTATAAAAAACCTGAACTCAGATCATAAAGTCCTCGTAAAATAATGGCAAAAATCTCTAAGTAGTGTGTAATTCAAAACCCAATCTGCCTTATGAAAATTTACCTCAAAACTTACTCGTTAAAACTCTCCATAACAACTCAAAGAAAAAAAGGGGGATGTGGAGAGGCCGGGGCATAAATTTTTAGAGCCCACAATAAGCTTGAACCAATCATCAAATAAGACAAATAAAATTAGGTTGCCTTCGAAGTAGCACTTAGTCTATAGTCTTCAACCAAACTTTACCAAGATTCTCATTTAGACTTGTTCACATCAGCACTACTCCTCAACTGATCAAAACTCTGCTCCTTACCTTTATCCATGGGACTAATTTTACTGGTACTAGGTAAGATGCCATGGGGTCTATTATTTACTTAATTAGCTAGATGCCCTAATAATAATCCAAGTTCCTAATGGCACCAGCTTGACTCTATAATTGATTCCCTATATGAATCACTAAATTTTTTAAAGTGTCTTCTTATCCTTAAAGTGATTATTTTGATTAAAGCTTGGGCGATAGAGAGATCTAGGGTTAAATACATGTTGCTGAGGATTACTCTAAGGTCATATAGGATTGGGTTGATTTGCTTTGCACTGATTTCCACCATTGTTATTATTTTTTCGACAAAAATTTGGGTGGTTCCTCCAACCTAGATTATATGTATTAAAATAGGGGTTATTTGGTCTGCCAATTATATTTATATTCTCTACCCGTTTGATATTAGGATCAGTAGAATAATTGAATAGATTCTCCTCTAATAGTATATATGATCCTAATATTAGACTAACTCCAAGATTTTCTAATTTTTTAGACATGGTTGTTACATGGGTAGTTAAAATTGAATGAGCATCACTCATAAACATTATATATTCTCTTAGGATTCACCCTATCTGATGGCCATGGGATGTTATTTCTTGTCATTTTCTCTTTTAAGGCATAAGCCTCATCAAAAGATTTTGACATCAAAGATCCTCTAGCTGCCATATCAATTATAGATCTACAAAATCTTACTAGTCCATCATAGAAAGTTTGAATAACCAACCAATTAAGTAAAGTATGGTGAGGAAACTTCCTAAGCATCTCCTTAAATCTTTACCAACTTTCATAAATTGACTGTCTATCTAACTGAAAAATGAGATAATATCATTCCTAAGCTTTGTTATTTTCAACGGTAGAATGTACTTTACTAGGAACTTATAAGCTAATTCTTTCTAAGTGTTATAGAGCTCAGGAGTAAGGATTTAAACCATATTTTTTCTTTGTCCCTTAGAGGAAATAGAAACAAATAAAGTTAAATGGCATCATCAGAGACTCCATTATACCTGATGTTGTGTATATCTCCAATAAATTATCTAAATGCAAGTTAAGACCTCAATAGGAGTTTTGTCGAACTGTGAGTTCTAAACTATTTGATAATGGTAGGTTTCAACTCAAAGCTATTGTAAACTCCTGTTGGAGGTTCCATTGAACTTATGGTGACACTAGAACCATGTGTTCAAGGATCTACCATCAAAAGGTTCCGGTGGAAAGGCAAGTACGTCTAGAGGCCGAAGCCTCATAAGGAGAAAATATCTAGAGAAAGACTAGATACGGGTGTAACATTCGGTGTAGCTTCCTGGAGATCCACCTCAGTTTAAAAAAAATATTAGAAATGGGTCCAAAAGTGGCCACTCATCATAAGAAGAAGAAGAAGAGGTCGAGAAAATTGCTTCATCGCTGAGTGACGCTAGCAGATATGCGAAGAAGGATGAGGTAGCAAAGGAAGGAAAAAAGTTGAATAAAAAAATTAGTGAGATGAAGACCCAAATGGCTGTAATGATGCAGATGATATAGAGAACTGCTACCGTAGGTCCTATGCCCGCTCCGCCTGCCAATCCTCCAAACCTCCAAATACCTTAAGTTTTAGGAGTGTGAGGCCCCCCTTAAGGTGAAAATGAGGTCAATAACTTAATCCACCAGCCTACTCAGTAGAACATAGTAAGTACCTATAAGCGTATGATGACTGCACAGCTAGAAGGTATAATCAATGAGAAGATCAAGACGATTATAGCCATTTATCAGTAGAGAAGCTAGTAGGTAAGGGTCACCCATACCCAATGGAATATGTCTAGGTGCCATATTTGAAGGGATATTCTATCTCAAAATTTCATACTTTCAACAGCAATAGTAATCCCAGGCAGCACCTGGCACAAATTAAAGCCACGTTTAGTAATACAACAGGTAACGATGCCTTACTGATGGGGATGTAGAGTAACCTATACAATTGTGAAATGATTTAGGGCTTTATCAATATCTAAAAATGCTTATATTTTCTTTGATATAAAATTTATAAAAACTTCACTTAATATACATAAGTATACGTGTCAAATTAAGTAATATAGTGATAAAGTAGAGTATCGATCCCACAAAGAAGATATATTCACTTGCAAACACTAATACTATCTACTAAAATCATAATAATTATCCTACTCAATAAAAATAGATATTGTGGATATTCAATCACTTAAATAAAATTAGATAAAGATAATGAATACACTATAAGGATATAATATTTTTGATGAGTATAAATAACATATTTTTCCTGATAATTATCTTTTAATTATGATGCTATTTAGAGCATATACATTCCTAGATCTCTGTCGAGCTTATAGGAACAAAGGATGTCCACCGACTTCCTATAGTTATTTTATCTCCTTAAGAATTTAGTATATTTCATACCCTATGCTTAGGCATGATGCATACTAATTCAATATTCCTTTCGAGGCCTCACATTACACCTAATTTTAACTACACATATGGCCACTATGTGTATTAAATTAAGATATAGTAATATTGAAAATATCTTTTTAATTATTTATGGAATAAGAGAACTCATTAGTACTACATATGATATTTACATCATCAATCCAAAACTAAAAAATTTAGCCATACATGGAGTAGAATTAAAGAAAACTAGATTTTATTGATATCATGATAGAAAGAAGAAACAAGAGATAGATATCACCAGAATGATTCAATGGAACACCTCTACACTCCTTCTCTTTACTTATAGATTTGCTTCCATAAACACAAGTCAAATAATCTAATGATGGTATCAAGTACTTCTTTAAATTCTCTTATTATCACCCTAAGGGAAAATTTAGAAAAGCACTTTGAATTATTCTAAAATTATCTAAGTAAATGAAGTCCCTTACAAACATAACACAATGACTATTTATAGGAAAACGTAAAGTAGGCATCTAGCATTGCAGTGCTAGAACGACACCGCAATGCCAACAAATAAACTAACGTCGTTGTGCTGCTATTTTGGTTCCTCTTTGGTGATTACTGATGTGCATCAGTTACTTAGTTAATAGTTGTGTTGTTTCCCTGACTGATCATATTCTTGCGAAGTTACAACTGCTACACCATGGTGCTACTAACTTTTGAATGCTGCGGCGCCTGAAGAGCTATTTGGGAGCCAAGGCGTTATAGACTATGATGCTATTGTGCTGTTCGATAGAGTATATGGCACTCTGAAGCTAAACTTTTGATGCCACAATGCTATCCGACAAAGAAGTTGGCACTGTAATATCGATATTCTGACGCTCCGGTGGTGTCTTTAATGGCTTTACGACGTTATTTATTTTGACGCCACAGTGCTATATGAAACTTGGAATTATATGCCTTATCTTTAATTTTCCTATATAATATAACTAAAATAACATATTTTCACTGAAAATATAACACATAAAATAATACATTATTTATACTTATCAATTTCTCCTCAGCTTAAACTATTACTTGTCCTCAAGCAAATAAATATATTGTGATTCTGATTAAATGATTAACCAAAGTAAAAAAAACTGATAATTTAAAAATCACTAAAATATATGATAATACATTACGGCCTAGAAAAAATAAAAAATGAACAAGATTATAATTTTAGTTTAGGAAAAATACTAATAAGTGTACTAATTAGTCATCCTTATTATTGCTTAATATAAATTTATAGGTTATAGATTTAGTTATTAATTTTTGAATTTTAACGTGAATAGTATAGCTTAATGATTTGATATGTTTATAGTTAAAATTAAAACTTTATTAGTTTACCATAATTTATACTGATTTTCTTATTTTATTCTTTATAAATTTAAGTAAAAGATTAAAATCATATTATAAGCTTTTAACTAATACCAATGCACTCATCTTTTTCCTTTTTCTTCTAGGTATGAATCATCAGTTGTATAAATATAAAGTAAAAACTAAGAAAAGGCAGAATAGGGTATACCTGAGCTGCAGGAAATTGTAGAAAACCTGAGGTAGTGAAGTCCTGCTAGTCGGTGAATGTGTAAAGCTCGGGCAAATTCTGAACAATGCCTGCAATTATACAACAAAAATATTTTATTAATATATGATTGCAGTAAAAAGATGTGTTGAGTAATCATGAATATGCTAGAAACTAAGGTGACAGTGGTGGCAAAAGAAGAACAAGGGGTGGCCATGCTATTTACTAGCGTTAGTCTACAAAATAATACTCTAAGGATTTATGTATGAAGTACTGCATCACTATCCTATGAGTATCTACTTGACCAAAGCCAATAAAGCAAGCATGTTGTTATCTATGTGTGCATTAGAGAACTAGCATGATGCCAAGACACAGACTTCCAGAAATCCATAAAATGAAACCCTCGACAAGACATCCAGAACAGATATTTAGAGATCTACATGATTAATAAGGTTACAATAAACTTGGTTTGCTCTAAACGCATACCATATTTGTTAGGAGGCATTTATTAACCTCCATGTAATCTCAAAATTCTTGTGCAAATCCCATTTAAATCCTATATACCTCATACTATTTGGCGTCGACACAGCTCTTCATGTCTTCTCCTAGAAATTCTACTAAAATCTCATGATTCTTGCACAGAGTCTCCATCCTCTGCCTTTGCTCGCATTAATAAAACTAGAAGCGAAGTTCAACTTGTTTTCTTCTTTTGATTTTGAAAGTCCCAGCTGAACTCATGCCCGTCTCTACATCTCTTCACTGTGCCAACTTCCACTTTTGAGCTCCTACACCCGTAGAACTAACCTCCTATACCATTTGATCCCTTCAACTTATCAAAATCTTGAATACAAGCCTCCAACCTCCCAGCCATAAGCTCTCAAACACACCGACTACCTCTATCTCAAAGCTTCTTCCAACTTCACCCTATTTGAATAGCTAAAATCCCCTCTAGTTGTCTGTGTCCTACCAGCCTTCACCGGCTGAATCTCCTTACTAGTCAAATTCAAGCCATTAGAATAAAGCATCCCACTAAAGCCTACACTATCTTGACTCCCTCGATATAGGCTAAATCTCGACCTTATAGCTTTGATCTTTCCTATGCTGACCAGCTACTAAAATAGATGCCTCTTTCCATGGCTGACCTTCGATCCACCTATTCAAAAGCCCTCTCAAGCTATAAGCCCCTGCTCTCTACCTCTCTTCTTCAAGGCAAATAAAGTCCACACCTGCTGGTTCACTCAGCCCACACAACTCCTCCTTCAATAGCCCCTCAAGTCAGCTCACATAAACCTGCCACTTCAAGCCCACTATCCTCCTTTACACTCCCATATTTCCACTCCTCTTGCATCCACCTCAACCAAAGCAGCCCACACTCACAAATAGCCTAACCAATTTCCATACACCACTTTAGCCCACTACAAAATAGCCTACCAAAATAACACTAAACTCAAATCAGCCACACCTCAACAACCTAAAATAGCCCACTAAAAATAGCCCATTCCAAATAATCCACTAGCCTCAACTAACTCAAAATAAGCTCTCAAAGCTCATTCTCCTCCTCCCTCTATATTATTATTACTAGTTAGTATTATTAACTATTATTAATTAATGATATTAGTAATCTTATTATACTTATGATTATTATTATTATTATTATTATTATTATTATTATTATCTAAAAAAAAGGATTGTTCCAACAAAAAAAAGAAAGTGGAGGGAAATTAAAAAAAAAGAGAAAATACGTTTTCTATGCATTTTCACCATCGTAGTCGTTGTTGCCTAACAATGTCGGCGACATCCCTTACCAAGGTATAAATTATTTCTAAAACTCAAAAACTCCTCAAATCCTATATTTGGCACTTGCGACGAACAAAAAAATCACCTATGCACCTTTTTCTATAGCATGGTGGGAGGAAACCTGGTAAGCTTTATGCACACTTTTCTTAGCATAGCGGGGTAACAACCTAAGTACCAATATATGTGCCTCATTGCTTACAGGGGAAAAATTACTTTTTCAAATAGGTACCTCTGATAACTAATGTACACCTTTCTCTAGTGTGGTGGGATTAAAGAATATGGCTATGGTGTCACCCGACATCGACCATGCTCCTCTTTCTCTAACATGGTGGGCAGGCTAAGATTCTCCAAATTTTCTTTAAACAGGGGAGACACCGGGAGGCTGCCAAAATTTGAACTAATGACACACAGAACTTATACAAATAAAGAGGACTTGACTTGAACAATAACAAGAAATAGAACTTGTAAAATAAATAATAGGGAATTGGACCGTAAACATTAAAATGCTTGATCAAAATGAAAATACAAATGCAAATTAAAGAGTCGGATCATCCAAATAAAAATTAATGAATAAGCAGAGGACCCATGACAAACCAAACATTAGTGCACACAAACAATGGATGATAATTTTTAATCAATATGTAACATCTAAATGATTGAAAGCAAGTATCAACAAGCAAATAGAAGACTCGCTATATGCAAAGAATAATAAACATGCAAAGTAGAATAACGACCCACACATGGATGTCAACATGAATATAATGCTTCCATAAATATAATAGCTTATTTGTGGGAGGGACACTTATAATGAATACACATGAATGTGAGGCAAGACGAGCGAAATGCATGTATTGTGTGTTCTTGAATAGAACAATGAGGGTTTGCAACAAATGCAATGCCCTATAGTCAATACCAACATACAATCAAGAAAATTAAACCCTACAAGGGGTGGAGAGCAATATGCAGTGAATTGCTAATCAAGGTGAATGTGAGAAGTACAAAATAATTATAACTCTTACACAATCATTGTCACTTAACTGCAAGATGCAACGATCAACATGTAATGAATCGCCAACCAAGATGTGTTTGAAAAGTTTGAAGCAAATGTAGTTTACATGAAATTAGTATCATTAAGTTGCAAACAAATATATCATATAACCAAGGGCCTATAATGCATATGATGACCCATCCATGAATGGAATCAAAAGACATGTAATCAATACGACAATTTACCCGTGATTATGTACAAGGTATGCAACAACCTGCTGATTGACGTGCATGAAGAAATTAGTGATGAATGCAGTTCACCCGATGGCCCATATCAGCATACAAATGAACACGTTATCTTGCCTGTAAACAACAAAACCTCTTGGAAGCATACGTAGTGCATCATACAATGAATACGAATGCTTGCTTAAAATGATGGGAGATTTATCATATGCACAGTAGTGTTCCTATGAATGATAGCTAGCAACATGCAGTGAATGCTACAACACCCTCACAGTCAATAACCATCTAATGGAAGGCAAATACACATATCCTTTGCAAGTAAAAGGTGGTCAATTTGTGACAAACGCAAGTAACTACAAGTTATTGTAGGAGACTCTACATATACACAATAAGCTATCTACAAGCAAGCACAGAAGCCTGTGAGGACTGTAATTATCTACAAACAGCTGTAGGAGATTTGTTAATGCACAATAGTCTACCTACATAAAACAACATATGACTCATAGCACAATGCAACAATTCACCTGTAAGAAAAAGTAGCGAATCAATAGTAAAAATTATTGGCCACTAGTAAACTGAGGTAGTAAATTTGTGTTGCCAAGCTATCACTCCTAATAAATCAGCCTGCTTATTAACAATTAGTCTTTTCAAATCTTTTCAAATCTTTTACTATCACTCCTAATAAAAAGATGCATATACAAAAAATGTGTTACAAAAAAATAGGAAAGTTTTTAAAATCTTTTCAAATCTTTTGCATGGCACATATTTGTATATCTTATAAAGCATCAATGTGTGATGACAAACCTAAAATTAAGATTCTTAAAAATATTGAAGGACAAATGGGTCTTCTAAGATTCAAGAATTATAAAGGAAAGCCATCTCTTTATTTTTCCTATTTTTTTGTAACACATTTTTTGTATATGCATCTTTTTAACATGCCACAAGATAGAGAGTAAGTTCACCATATTCATGGGCTTATATTTTTTCATCTCTTTTTCACTTTTCTTTCTTCTTATTTCTTTTTTTTTTATAGGATGCTTCCCTTCTTAAACCTTGAAAAGATCATTCTCAGTTGTAATATCATCTTTCTTTCTTAAGAGACCAAAATTAACTCTCTTATGTAAGGATGATAGATCTACAAATCAAAATGGCAATACATGGATGTTTAAGAGAACAAATAACTTTCCAAAGACTCTTTATAACAAAGAATAGTGAACCCTACATACCAAAATCACTTAAATGTTTTTAGCAAAAAGATGGCAAGAAAAGAAAGTTTTCTGGGAAAAGAAATATGTAGTCCAAACCATTAAACCCCTCATGAAGTAAGATATTTACCAAGGTGCAATCTCTAATTGCCATCGATTTGTTCATGAATACAAAGGAAATAGGTTTAGAACACATGCTCTTCAATTTACCTCAAGGAGTTATCATCACCATGTCACATGACATTGACTCTAGCCAACATCCTTTAAAAGGACATATACACAGAAAACTTATTGGAGGGCAAAGATAATACAAACCTTTATGTATCTCTAAAATGACAAAAATTCATTCAAGATCTAAATATTAAAATGTAAAATAGGATATCAACAACTCCAACCATTCCGTCCGATAAGCTATGTATATATACAAATATAGGAAATTTTCATCTCCTTTCTCTCTTTATGTACTGCTCAAGATTTAATTTAGATTTGGAGTAAAGTAATACATGAATCCTTTATTCTTTCAACAAGTGAAATGAAAAAAATAACTCAAAAAGGCAATACATAAGTACTCTTTAAATGGCAATACATGGATGTTTAATGTTGAGATATATAAGGCTTGGTAATGATGTTAGGAAGCTCAATCCTCTTTATATTTCAAAGTGAGGTTTGTGGGTTTGTTGGAAATTCTGCATATGCTTCATGTTTCGATTTTGAAGATGTGGGGTTCAAAGGTAAGGTTGTATGCTTTACGTTAGAAAGATGTATAAGTCTTAAGAAAGGATGAAGTGCCATCAAATACTCATTCTCATGATTACATTTTGTCATAAGTGTTAGGTTGGATAATTACATTGGTAGTCTTTTTTGAGTCTTGGAAAGAAGTCTGTTGCAATTTGAAATTGATATGAAGTTTAAGGGTTCTAAAATTCAGTATATATGTTCATGCCATGAATGTTCATAAGTAAGATGTGCCAGTTTGGAAAGAGATGATTTGAAGGGATGGTCTAAGCATTGATATATATATATATATATATATATATATATATATATATATATATATATATATATATATATATATATATATATATATATATTACTTATACATTCACGGGTAAATAAAAAAGAGTTTATTTTAATATGGATTTCTTAATTCCCCATAAGGGCAAGCCCATATGGTTAATTACATCTTAAGAGTGTTACTCTTAAGAAGACTCCCGATTAAAGCAGCCCTTTAATTTATAATATAGGAGACATGGATAGGAATTAGAATATTTTAAGGAGAAAGCTCAATAATTAATAGTTCTTAGTGACTCAAAGGAAAAAGTAAGTGGGCCAGATTTTGATTAGCTTGAAGACAACCCCAGCATATCCTATTTTTGGCTTCACATTTTAAGAGAAATTTTATTGTTCAAATTGACATTTTATTAGAAAGGTGAGATTATATTCTCAGAGGGTGAGGAATTATGATATTGGGTCTACCTTAGAACCTAGAAATAAAGTGAACCACTATAGGGTAGAGATTTGAACCTAGTCAAATGATATGCAAGATAATAGAATGGGCATTATATCTCAGACTCTTTGTAAGAGATCCTTAGGAACGATCAATTCTTTTAGACTTATACTCCCACCAGGGTTAGGACTACTAGCTACAACTCGTCTTAGTCACTTCAAAATCATGACTTTAAGTGTTTATAAAAGATAGGTAGGCTATTATTTATTTAGAAATGGAGTTGACATCTAAGAAAAATTCTAAATGGTCCCAGACTATGAAGGGTAAGTTATACTTCTAAATTAATGTAATTAAATTTTTATTTTTAAATTAGTTTCTAATGAAATGCATGGAAATTAACTCTTATGCAGTAAATCAGAATGTGAAGTTTTAAAAAGGCTTCAAAATAGATTTTATCCTAGATGAGAAGAACTCTCATGAGTTAGAACTCCGCCCTCATAAGTCAGGTGGTCTGCTTTTACCCTTAATAGGGAGGTGCCTAAGAAGGAAAATAGGATGGATATCATTATGCAACTTGAGATGAGCTCTAGCTTACTTTCTAAATCAGTTATCTTGTTATGTTATCCCAAAAATTTTATTACTTAAGAGTACAAAAGAATTTTATTTCCTAAGAGCCTAAGTGATATCCAGGTAGATAAAAGCACATGCAGATAAAACCTAGAAAATACAAGAGTTCTAATGCACATAAAAGTAAGCACAACATTCAAACCACCAAAGAAAAGCAAAATAAAAAGATTCCAAAGTTCATGTGGTAAATGTCACTTAATACAACCCAAGGTCTATATAAAGTAAAGGTGGCCGGGCTCTACTAACAACAACCCATGTTTCTAAACAAATAAATAATGCAAGTCTTTTTACAAGATAAAATAAATTGGTTTGTTTATTAATCTTCAAGTCTTCTTTTGTCGGTTATCCCCTAGGAAAAGCTTCCAAAATAAAAGAGATCTCATGGATAGGGAAGAGGTCTCTTTAGTTTTGATTCCTTTCTCCTTGAATAAACAAACCAATTTTTATAAAGACTTTTATAATCTTTTTCATTTAAATTATATTTAAAAAAAATAAAAAGAATCTAAACTCCCAACATGGTTAGTATGAAAATGTATTTTTTAATCATCACAAACTCTCACACCATATAACATTATTTGCTCATTTTTTAGTAACTTGTGTATAGGTCATGCTTTTCTTAATTTAAAATTTAAATATAATATAGCCCCCATATGGCCCTATATAAGCATAGCCATCTACATAAGATTGGATTAGCAAACATGAATATCCAGTTTATTCCTACCCTATGGGTAATTTAATACGCCAATCACAAATCATATAGCATCTTCACAAAATCTATCACATCCAAATTTCAACAAAAAAAATCTATCACTTCCAGCCACACCAAACAACATTACACACCCACCAAGACAGATATAAATTTACATTTCAGATAAGTACAAGAAATAATAATGCCCTAACATAAAACTAGAGTTCAATGTCCTAACAAATAATTCTAAGTGTATGCTATTTTTTATTTTTTATTTTTATTTTTAATTCTAAGTGTATGCTAGGCTATGCGAGTGTCAACCTATTTGGCATTAAATTTTATTTTCTAATTTTAATTTTATTTAATATCCAGGGGTGGTTATGATTTAAGTATAGTATTTTGGGTCTTTTTATTTAAGCTTAATGAATATATGAAAGAATTTTTTTTAATTTACTTCATTAAATAAAGATTACTGTTTGTTATTATTTTAGAAATTTACAGTAGCTAATTTCTTTTTTTTTTTCTTTTTTTCCTTTAATTTTTAATGAATTTTTAAAGTTTTAAACCAATTAAAGAATTTATTTAATTTAGAAGTGAAAATAAAATATTAATTAAATTATTTATTTATTTTATCATTCGTTATGATTTATTTAGAATTTTTTAATTTTCTTGGATTTTTAATGGATTTTTTTAATATTGAAATTATTAATTATCCTTTCATTATTCTCTTATTATTTATTTATTTTTTAATTTCTCTCTTCTCTATTATTTGTATTTTATTTTTCATATTTACTTTAAATAAGCTTGCTATTTTAATTAATTAACTTAGAAATTAATTTTAAATATAACTAAATTAATTTTGTTTTATTTTTTTATTTTGTTTATTTTCATTTACTTGAAATAAGTTTTATATTTAATTTGGTTCTTAAATTTGATTTGTCTTTTAGCTTTTAATTCAGTTCAATAAAAAGTAATTAATTTATAGTTGAAATTCTTATTTAGTTTAGAAAAGTATTTTTTTATTCATTATGTGGGGATTAGACTTGGATTTATATGAATTTTGATAATTGCCTGATTTTGTGATTTATATTATTAAATGAATGACACCTAAATAATTAAAATTTTATATTTTAGTGGCCTACACAGGGATGTATATTAAGTTCAAATAATCAGATATAAATGCTCCTTAAACTAACAAAAATGCCAGTATGCAAATGATACATTTGGATTATAAATAATAGAGCAGTGGTTTCTACAAGGCCCTAAGATTAGAAAAGTGCTTAAGTACATAAAAGGGCTTATAAGACCTAGGGCTCTCTAAGTTTTAGAATACTTATGACATAAGAGTCAATGCCCTATGGTATCAGGCTATAGCATTTCCATTTGGATGAAATGGAGGCGATTGAAATCCTTTTACTTTTGCATCCAAATTGCCACCACCATTCCTTATAAATTATACATGCAAACTAAAGAAAAATAGTGGTTAGAGATGTACTTGGAAAATGATGAATATAAATTAAATTTAAAAGAAAATGAATATTTACTTTTCTTGAGGCTTCTTCTTCATTTGCTTTGTTTGATGTGGTTTTAAGCTTCAAGTTTTGAGGGGAGGGGGGTCATTTGCAATTTTGATAGTCATCTCAAAACATCAAAAATAGATGAATGAAGAGGGGAAAAGAGGAAAAGATGATAGAAGAGAGATGAAGAGATAGTGGAGGCTGGAAACCATCAACCTATCCATTTTCTTCTCCCAAATTCACCTATAGGGGATCCCACAAATTGATATATAAATTCATTTGTTTGGGATTAAAAAGAAAGAAAATATGTATAGAAAGCTTATACAAAGCTTCCACATTAGAGAAAAATTCATAAATGTTGAAATAAATAGTAATTGATATGAATGAAGGTGTAACAAAATAATGGTAGATTTATAAGAATTTGATTGGCATAATGATATTGTTTTAGATGAAGTCCTTATATTGATGACTTAACATCAACTATTGAATCAATACCATATGCCTGCACAAGTTTTTATTTCAGTGAGTTTATTATATTGTAATACAAATTCATATATATTTCTTTACTTTATATAATGAAATTCTGTCAATGCTTTCTTATTGAGGCACATGAGGTAATAAATCTTCAATGAGATTATGCAGCTAACTGGATTTCATGCACATATCAATAGTTGTTCAAATGAAAGAAACTAACTAAAGTGTGTTTTAGTTAATATTACGGAGGAATGTCTCAGGAAAAGGAGCAAAAAAATTGCAAAGTTGAGAACCAACACCATAGAGTCAAAACTATCAATACACCCAGCAGCAATCAGGGCATTGCAGTGCTAGAACCTCAAAAAAAAAATCCATTTAATTAAGCACCCCAGCGAAACAAAAGTCAACACCACAGCCCTACTCAGCACTGCAATGCTATAACACCATTGAACGTTGCAGCGTTGGAGTCTTAGAAAAATTATAAATAATTCAACACCATAGTGCCAACCTTAGAGGCACCACAATGCAAATGACTTAAGAGAGCACCACAAAGCACATCTTTTTAGTGCTACGGTGGAGCAGTCAGAGAAAAGAAGCACCACACTGAATTAATCAAGCATCAGGCAAGATCATTCAACAATCACACTAGGTTAGCCAAACATAATAGTAGAGCCCATTTATTAGTACCAAGGTGCTAGTTCATATTGTAATGTCACGACGCCACCCTGTCAAGTGTTGTGGCATTTGAGTCTATTTATGTTAAGTATAAATAGATTTTTTTTTATTTCTTTTGTAAGAGAGGAATCAAAGGATAGTGGGGACATATAGTGGAGTCGTTCTTCATCCTTGTAAAGAGAAAAAGCACACTTAGGAGTGGAAAGGAGTTTGGATAGTGAAGTTGTAAGGGGAGAATCACTCATCTTTTCATTATGGGTGTTATTTTCTTTATCTTTCTATTTATATATCTTTCTTGAGTAAGTAATGAAAAGTGTTTTGTTCAACTTTATTTTATGGCCAGCTAATCTCTAGTTTTGAACTTATAATATGAAAATCTATGTTTATCCTAATATGGACACTTGAATATGAATGTGAATTATTATTTTCAATATCTCTCGTACTTAATTTAATTTGTACAATGGTCATATATAAATTTAAAATTTAGTGTGATGCATTACCCTAATGGATGAATGTTGGAATAATTAGGAGAATTGAAATGGAATGCTTTCATACCTAGACATAGGATGATTAGGATTTTAGGATCTATAGAGATATAATATCTATAAAGAGGCCATAAACCTTTCTTTACACCTTTACAAGTTTGACAGAGATCTAAAAGCGCATAAGCTATGATTCATAACTATTTTAGACGAGTATGCATAGGAGAACTTAGATTCATTCAATATCATTAGTCCAAAACATCTTTATTTTTAGTTATCTTAACTATTTTATGCATTTATTTTTAGTAATTACCCCTTAATTTCATTGCATAAGATAAATTTAGTAGTTTGAGTAGACAGCAATAGAGTCAATTATGGTTCACCTATTTCCTTGTGGATTCTAAACTCCTCTTATAATATTTATTACTTGATTTGCATGTGCACTTATACTAGATGGGAGCATTTAGCATATAAATGTGTAGTGGAAAACAATTTTATTCATATAATTTTATCAGCAGTAAAGCATATAAGCTCTTCCACATACACAGAAGTAAAAAAACCTATGAAGTTTTTAGCATCGTTGCAGAGGAAGTGGTCTGCACTTTACAATTATTTTTATATTATTCAAAAAATTGCAAATTTAATCCTACTTTTTTGTATCTTGCTTTGTTATCATTATTATTTTGTAAAGTTATAAATCTATAACACTTTTCTTTTATTTAAATTTTTTAATTTAATTTATTTTATGCATTTTAGATTTTTTTTATTAGTATATGCATATTAGATCTAGTAAGGGACCCTTATTATTTGACTTAAAAATAGAAAGGATCCTTACAAAAACTCAAAAAATAAAAAAAACTTTAAATGTATAAATGGCCGAACCAAATCAAGATTAAGGTCATCTTAGACCTCTTAGGGAGTATGTCAATCCCTTAGTAGATGAAATTCACTAGAGTATTAACTGACCTACTATTCAAGCTAATAATTTTGAGATGAAACCTACCATTATCCAAATGATCAAGAATTCTTAGTTTGGGAGAACTCCTGTTGAGGATCTCAATCTATATTCAGCTAGCATCTTAGAAATCTATACAACATTTAAGTATAATGTAGTCAGTGATGATGTCATAGACTTCATATATCTCTATTTTTTCTAAGGGACAATGCTAAATTGTTGTTAAATTTCTTGCCCCATACCCCATAAGAAATTAGAATGAGTTGATACATAAGCTTCTAGCAAAATATTTATTATTTTCTAAAACTATTAAGGTTAAGAATGATATTACTTCATTTTCTCAATTTGATGGAGAGTTAATTTATGAGAGATGAGAAAGATTGAAGGAGATGCTTAGAAAGTGCCCTCATCATGCTTTACCTGATTGGTTGGTGATTCAAACTTTTTATAATGGGCTTGTAGGATCCCTTAGCTCTGTAATTGATGTGGTAGCTAGATGGTATTTAATGTCAAAGCCTTTTAATGAGGCTTATGCCTTGATAGAGGAGATGACAACAAATAAATTCTAGTGGCCTTTTGATATGGTGAATCATAAGAGAACATCCACTGTGTTTGAGTCACATGCTTTATCAATTTTGATTGCTCAAGTTATTGTCATGTCTTAGAACTTAGATAATTCTAGAGTTAGTTTTATTACAGGATCACCTATGTATTTGAAAGAGAATGATTTGAATTATATTAGTGAGTCTAGTGCTTAAGGGATTGAGAATGTGAATGTAATTGGAAGACCTAAAATAATAATATTGGAGAAAATCAATGGAATGGAAATCGACCTAACCTTGTAGTACCTTGGAATAACCCTCAATAGCCTTTAATGAATCCCATACCTTCTTATCCTCAATAATTTAATTAGAAAAATCAATTTATAGATAGGAAGACATCTTTGTAGATTTAGTGCTTCAGATAAAAAATTAATTGCAGAGCAAAGTTGCTGCCATTAGAAATTTGGAGAATCAATTAGAACAATTAGCAATTTCTTTTAGCAATAGGCCCCATGGAACCTTACCTGGTACCACTGAAATCAATCCTAAGAAAAAAGGGAAAGATCCAAGTTTAGAGCATTTCAGGAATAGTATTGATGTTGTGTAGCCAAAATAAAAAATATTGGCAAGGTCTGGCTGAAGACTATAAACCTAGTGCTATTTGGGAGGAAACCCAATTCGTTTGGTGTAAGGAATTCTTTGTTATGTTGTTTGTGTGTAATATTATTGTTATTGTCTTATGTTTTATGTTTATTTTTATATATTAATTATGAAAAATGTTATGTTTGTGCTTGTTATAACTCTACTAATTAAGGGTGTGACTAAAATAATTACATTATATTTTCCCAAGCATTTATACAATGTGTAAAATTGAACTAGCGTCGCAATGTAAGGTCTTAGAACATCGTAGTATTTGTTTTCCAAGCACCTCAGCATCTAAATTAGGCGTCGCTACATTGAAGTCTCTAGAAAATTTATGTAATAAAATACCAAAACATTATAAATTCAAGTGTCGTTGTCGTACTTATGTTCACAAAGTGCATCAATGCTAATCCATGTAGCATCATAGCGCCAAATCATTTATATCTATAGTTTTAAGATATTATAGTAAGCATTATTATACATGCATACCATTTTTTATTATGATTCATCTGTGGGATCCAAAAATTCAACCCTGGCCTCCCCGTTACTTTTTTGGGAGAGTTATAATGGAATAAGTTCCAGGGTAAATTTTGGAAGGCAGATAGGTTTATAGATAAAACACTACCCATATATTTTGCCCTCGTTTTTGTAAGGACTTTATAATATAAGTTATGATTTCCTATAGACGCAAGCCCTTATAGTTAATTACCCCTCTTGATAACGACAGAGAAATTTCGATTAAGGCTAGTCATCAATCAAATATGTATAAAATATATGTTATCTAACATATAGTAACAGCATGGGTTTAAGGGATGTGAGATTGAATATTTAAAATAGAATTTTCACCATCTTGTACTTAAAGAAAATGGTGGGGGAATGAATGATAGACCTGATCAAGATCCCATAGTTCCGTCTTCCCGGGCCATCATGGTCTTTGGTCTACTTAGTTAGAGAAGTTAGTTGTTACGACTTAAGCTCATGAGTTTAAGCTTTTAATAATAACAAATATTATGGTTCATATCTTTATGTCTTCTAGTATTTTCATTCTATACTTATTTGTATGTATACTAATATTTCAGGAACACCATGCACTATCCAAAGAAGAATCAGAGCTCAAGATTGGGTAGAATAGGTTATGCTATAAAGAGCCTGTAATATTCATTGATGTAATTTTTGATTTCTTGAGTTGAGTCCTGTAAAGGTGTTTGCTAGCTTGGTGACCATGCACACACACACTCAAGGGAGTGAGATCTAGTCAAAACTAGAAGTTTAATTTTTGAACTAATCGTACTGGATAATTTCGATTGTCTAGGACGATCATCTCATTGAACTAATCATACTAGATTATTTCTATCCTCTAGGATGATCCTTTATGATCATGAAAATAGCCACCAATGATAATTTAGGCAAGGTTGTAAGATTCAAATTTTATTCTAATCATCCAAGATGATATCCATCGTACTGGATGATCAATGACAATTATGTCTAAATTAGTCCTGTGATTAGGGGACTAATTATAATTAATTTATTCAATCCGACATTCTAAGATAATCTGTAAAGATTGTACTAGATGACCCAAGAGATTCATGGGATGATAGTTGATCATCCTAGATGAAATACCATAATTTTACTTCTAATCATGCAGGATGATCCACAATATCGTACTGGTTGATCTATTCAAATTTTAATTAATCGTCTTGGACTATCCAGAGATTGTCTAGGACTATTAGGTCAAATTTCGTACATCATTCTGGACAATCCTGAGATCATATAGGATGATTCTTGGCAACTGAATTAAGTTTTTAGGGTTTTCTGAAGCCCTCTATTTAAGCACATCGCATTGGACGATCTTGTAATCATCCTGGATGATCTTTGCCTCTAGAATTGAGTTTTTAGAGTTTTTGGAGCCCTCTATTTAAGCTTTTTCAAGGCACTTGATAAGTGTCTTTGGTAGCCATTGATGCTTCATTTTTTTGGAGAAAACTTGAAGAGAGAGCCTTAAAATGGAGAGATCAAATGGTGGAGTTTGAGAGAGGGAGAAGATCCTTTGAGGGGGTTTTAAGGGAGTGTGGAGGGCGTTTCACACAGTTGCTCCGACAAGTTTTCACCTTAATACCATCAGATTCAAGGTTAGTCTTGAGGGAAGTTTTGGGAAGAAGAAGATCTCTTTGGAATCAAAAGACCAGGTTCTCTGCCTTCACTTGGAAGGTGAAAAAGGATTCCGGGTTCTCTGTCTTCACCAGAGAGTGAAAAAGGATTCGAGATTCTCTACCTCACCAGGTCGGTGGAAAGATTTTATAAGGGCTTCTATGCCTGCTATAAGGGAAAAAGGAGAGACACTAACTGATTAGTGCAATACCTGGAATGGGAAATTCTAGGGAGTGGACATAGGTCAGATTTGACCGAACCACTATAAAATTTCGTGTGCTCTTTCTCATTACTTTTTTCGTATTTTATTTTTGTACTTTTTATGATTTGTTCTGTGGTTAAAATCTTTGATTTTGATATCTTCTTCTACTTAAGATTATTTTGTTTTTAAAATAGATAAAAAGATAAAAAGATTTTTTATTTTTGTTTAAGAATTTTTAAAAATACCAATTCACGCCCCCCCTCCCCCTCCCTCTTGGTTAGCCTCGGGCTAGTACTATAGGGTTTAACGACCCTCACAAACTTTTAAGTTGTATTAGAGAGGGATTCATAAATTAAGTTTTAGAAAACTTTTGAAAAAAGATCCATGGCTAATTTTAGAAATCATAATATTATGGGAGGATATTCAATCACCCGACCACCTTTATTTGAAAATATTTTTTTTTTATATTTAGAAAATTTATATTTCTACTTTCTTAAAATCAATAGATTATCGAATGTGGCATATGATTCAAACTGGTTATTCTATATCGTCACGTATTTTAGATGGAATTAAAATTGATATTCCTTTTAATGAATGAAGTAGAGTAGAACATATCAATGCTCAATTGAATGCTAAATATTTGAATTGTTTTTTCTGTGCTTTAAATTCTGAAGATTATATGTTAGTATCCACATGCACTACTGGCAAGGAAATTTGGGATAAATTATACACTGCATATGAAGGTACTAGTACAGGAGAGAGAAGGTGTGGAATTTCAAAATTGTAGCTTGGCGGGTTCTACTTCCGAAATTCCGGCAGGGTTTTGGGGATGGCGCCTGACTGCCACCGGTCATCTATACCGTCGACTGTAGAAGGTGCAACCAATTGTGGAAGAAGTTTGAGGAATGATCGTCTGTCTTATGGGTTTGATCATGAAGAAGAAGGTGTTCGCCTACGGAGAGCTAAAGGTGAACTAGTAATTTCTGAAAATAGACATTTGCGTATGGAAAAGGTTAAAATGTTGATGGTAAAGGTAAGGATGTTTCTATGTCAGTTGATTGCAAAACTTCCAAAAGTTTGTATTCGAATGGCTCTTCTCCGCTTAAATTGTTTGATCCAGGAGCTTCGTCTTCAGGTATGAAGATTTTTGTTAATCGATTTGGCAATTCAAATGCAATCCCTGTCCTTGACAGTAAGATAAATACGAATGCCATGAATTTGGTTAATGAAAATAATCATATTTTGAGTAAGATGCCTCTATCTCTTTCAGAGAAAGCCTGTGATTCGAATGTGGCTGACGCTGTGATTAGGAATAAATTTGTAATCAATTCTTCTTCTGAAGTTGGGTTGGATAACTTCAATTTTAAAGATGGAAAGATAGTGGACAAGTGCGATCTTCAGGATCCTGGTTCTTTGTTTTTGAAAGATGGTGTTTCTTTCTCAAAGAAATTAATGGAGAGTATTCTAGTTGCTTGTAAGATTGCTACAGTAGAGAATTCAAAGGGTAATATTCAGAACCTCAACCCTTGGGTGAGGAAACCCAACATCAAAGTGAATTTTTTGAGAGATGTCAATTTTCTTTCAGAAGATGGAAAGCCATAAAGCTTAATGAATCTAATATTAAGCTGAATTCTGATAAAATTATAAACTCAGTTGTAGTGAAGGTCGTTGGGAAGGAGGTTTCGATTAGTTTGATAGCTAGAGAGCTACGGCGCCAATGGATTTCTTTTGGGAAGTTTCATCTTACTTCTCTTGGGCTAGGCTGGATTCTTTGCTCTTTTTTTGATTTGGAAGCAGTGGAGAAGGTATTAGAGGGTGGCCCTTGGTATGTTAATGAACAAATTGTTGGATTAGATAAATGGTCTTCACTGTTTTCTCCTTCTTCCTTGAAGGGGTTAAGTGCTCCTATATGGGTTAGATTCCCGTATCTTCCATTGATGTGTTGAGATGAAGATAATGTGGCTAGAATAGCTTCAATGGTGGTCATCCTTTATGGATTGATGGTAATATGTTTCAATGGTGTAAAAGGGAGTATACTAGAGTTTGTGTTCGTATGGCTCTAGATCAACAATTCCCTTCTAGAGTATGGGTGGAAGGATTGTGTGGTCGTTTCTTTCAAAAGGTTGAATATGAAAAAGTTTCTACATTCTGTTTTAAATGTGGAAAAGTGGGTCACAATGGAAGTTTGCAAGGAAGGAAAACCTTTTAACTATGAGGGTTTACATGTGGAGGCGGAGGTGGAGAATAATACTCAGCAAAATCAGTTGGAAGGCAAAAATGAAGAGACATATGGTCCTTGGACTCTTTTCAAGAATTTGAAGAGAGGGAAGGGTTATCCTAAACCAGGAAAAGCCAGTTATAATGTGGTTAATTCTATGAATCATAAAGCTATTTTTGTTAAAAAAACAAACCTCAATACAAATCATAGTAAGGAACAAAGAGCTGGAATAAATTCTGTTCCTAAACCTTTGAAGGTTATTGAAGTGGCAAAGGATTTGCAAAAAATAGGTGAAGTAATCTCTTTGAATGCTACATTCAATGAGGTCGTCAACGAGGAGGATGGTTATAAAGATTTATTACCTGTTACTGTTGTTCAAGGGAATGTAGGGAAATTTCCAGAGGCTCCTTTTTCAACAGGTAACAATAATAGATTTGATATACTTACCTCCTACTTAGAAGAAGGTGAGTTAATCCCTGATAAGGTTTCGAAGGGAGTGGATTTAGTAGAAGGAGAGTTGCTAAATGAAAATAATAAGTTGCTGGATTTAGGATTGGCAAAGGGAGAATCCGAATCTGTGAAAGAAAGAGTGAAACTACTTAAAGAACTAAAATCCTTGGGTAAGGATAATATTCTTTCTCAAAGAAGGAAAGGAGAAGAGGCAAAGAAGAATAAGAATGGGAGCATTCCCATTTTTAATCACAAATGACTTCAATTGCTTTTTGGAATTGTAGGGGGGCTAGGAAGAAAGAGGCCACTCGTTATCTAAGGGAATTTGTGAAAGAATTTGATATTTTTCTTGGTTGGGTTAGTAGAAACTAAAATTTCTACAGTGGATAGGAGAGATATCGACATTATGATTGGGAATGGCTGGGATTTTTTCAATGTACCAGCTGAAGGACTTTCAGGAGGTATTCTGATTTGTTGGAAGAATAGTTTTGGTGCTTTTTCGATTATTCATGCCTCATCTCAAGTGGTAGTTGGTCTATTTAAAACTACTAATAGAGGGGAATGGTTGGTGGCTTCTGTATATGGAAGCAAAGATATTTACAAGAGAAGACAGTTGTGGTAAACATTAGAATCCTTTTCTGATACTCATCTTCCATTTATCATGGGTGGTGATTTTAACTGTGTTTTATCCCAAGAAGAAAAAAGAGGTGGTAAGAGGTTTGTTTTCTCTCAAGGACCTCAAGACATGAAATTGTTAATGAATACTTGTGATTTCCATGATATTGGTGTGATTGGGCCTAAGTTTTCTTGGTGTAATAATAAGAAAGGGGGAGCACGTATATTGGAAAGATTGGATTGTTGTCTTCTCAATTCGGTGGCTTTGTCTGCAATACAACCTGCAGTTGTTCGGCATCTAGGAAGAATTGCTTCAGATCATTGCCCTATAGTGTTAAAAATATTTTCTTCAGGTTTTAAGAAGAATAAACTACAGAAGTTTGAAGAAATTTGGGCTTCATTTCCTGCTTCAAAGTCTATAGTGGCCGAGTCTTGGAAGAAACCAACGGGAGGAGATGATGTTAATGTGCTGAATTTGAAGTTTAAAAGAGTTTTGAAGGCACTTTTCTTTTGGAGTAAAGCAAAGCATTCAAACCTCAACCGGCTAAAAGAAACTCTAATGAAAGTGATCCTTGAGTTGCAAGAGGAAGAAGCCAATCTAGGTGTGTTGTCGGTCGACAAAATTTGTTTGCTAAAGTCTAAGGTGATGGAACTAAACTCTACTTTGGGTAGGCTTAGTTCTTAGTGGAGACAAAGAGCTAAAGCAAGATGGATGAAGGAAAGTGATTCAAATTCTAAATATTTTTATAGTGTTGTAACAGCTAAGAGGAACAACAATTTCATAAGTCAAATTAAAGACTGTAACGGGTCTTTGATTGAGGAGCAAGGGAAGATTGATGAAACTTTGTTTGAGTATTTTAAAGGCAAATGGAGGTTCACAAGATGTATTCTTTCAGGATGGCCGTCGTTTCATGGAGTGCTAGGAGATGGAGACAAGAGCTTTCTTTTGGCGGAGTTCACTACAGAGGAGCTGGAATTGGTAGTTCATCAGCTGGAAGGTAATATTTCACCTGGTTTAGATGGTATTTCATATACCTTCATAAAATGCTAATGGCAAATTATCAAAGAGGATGTTTGGAGGGCAATTAGTCTCTTTTTTAATTCAGGAATTATGTGTGAAGAGTGGAAAAAAACTTCTGTGGTTCTTATTCCTAAATTGAAAAATCCTTTGATCCCTTCCAATTATAGACACACAAGTCTCTGCAAGTCGATTTATAAAATTGTGGCAAAGATGCTTTTGAATAGATTAGCTGGTCTTATTCCAAAATTGGTCTCAGAAAATCAAGTAGTTTTTGTTAAAGGTAGATCAATGTCTGAGATTATTTTGCTTACTCAAGAAGTTATAAATAAGTATAGATATTCGGAAGCCAAAAAGGGGTTGATGGCTATCAAAGTTGACATGGAACAGGCTTATGATTGTATGGGATGGGAGACATTGAAGCAAGTCTTAGAGCATCTTGGGTTCCCTTGGAAGTTCACTAATTTTTTAATGCAGTGTGTGATAGATACTAAGTATTCCATTTTAATCAATAGCACTAATACTGAATGGATTCAGGCCAGATGTGGTTTCAGACAAGGTTGTCCTTTATCTCCCTTTTAGTTTATCCTATGTTCGTAATTATTGACAGAAGCTTTTAATCAAAGGGGTAAAAGGATTGGTATCAAAATTGCTCCTACAGCTGAGAGAGAATCTCATTTACTGTATGCAGATGATATCATTATTTTTTCTGAGGCTAACAAAGGTGTGCAAAGAAAATAATGAAGATTATTAAAAGTGATAGTAGTTGGAAAGGGTCAAAAGGTGAATGTGCTGAAATCTTCATTACTGCTTGGGAATTCGGTGGGAAGGAGCAGAGCTAAGGTTCTTTCTAAAGTCCTGGGAATCAAAGAAGTCAAAGAGATGGTTTATTTGGGAGTTAAGATGGCTATGAGGAGATTGATTATTGCTGATTATCAAAGTTTGATTGAAAAGGCTTTTGATAAGTTAAATATATGGGGTAACAAATTTCTTTCTTTATCAGGAAAGGTTGTACTCATTAAATCTTCCCTCTTAATACTTCCTATTTTCCTTTCAACTCATTCTTTGGTTTCAATGCCTGTGTTGAAGGAGTTAGATAAGTTAAGTAGGGATTTCTTTTGGAAGAAACAAGATAAAAGCAAGGGGCTGCATTATGTTGATTGGGAGACTATGTGTAAACAAAGAAGGTTGGGAGGACTAGGAGTAGTGTTAGCTCTTGAAAAAACTGGGCTGTGGGGGGCCAAATTTGCTTGGAGTTTGTTATCTAATCCTACTTCTTTGCTTAATAGGACTTTAATTACAAAATATGGAACTGAAATCTGGAAATCTGAAGCTTCTACCACAAAATCAGCAACCTGGAAGGTAATTCTCAGTGGAGCAAAATTTTTGCAGCAAATTTTGAGATGGAAAATTTCTAATGGTAAGAGTATTAATACTGCCAATGATATATGGATTCTTGATAAGAGCATTGATTGGTGGCCAACCTTTGTGGCTGAATTACAAGAAGATCAAGGTAGCTTGGAGTATTTTATCCATGAAGGTAGCTGGGATGTTTTGAAACTACAGCAGGTTTTTGGGAAAGAGCTTGTGGACCTTATAAATTCGGTGCCGATTCATAGGGAGCTTCCTAGTGATGAAAGGGAGTTTTTGTTTAATCATTCAGGGAAGTCTTTGGCGGCATTGATTTCAGATTTCAGTAAAAGATTTGAAGAAGAAGATAAAAACTGGAAATGGTTAAGGGATTTAAAGTTAAGGCCTAGAGTGGAGCTTTTTTGGTGGAGATAGGATCATAATTCCATTCCTTCTAATGAGTTTTTGATGCATAGAAGGATTATCAACTATAGTGGTTGTCCACGAGGATGTTGTGCTGTGGAAAATTCAGAACACATAGCAGTTCATTGCATCTTTCTTCAAAAGGTGATTCATAAGATTAATGAATGGGGATACAACATTCCTATGTTCACTAATCTGGAAAACTGCTTTAAGAGTTTGGCTTTTATGTCTAAATCAAATCCTTTCAAGGGTAACTTATATTGTTCAGCAATTTTCATGGTTTGGAAAAGTAGAAACAAATTGGTTCATGGTAGTAAAGAGGATGGTCTTAATGTTATAGCTGCTAATGCAATTACTTTTGCTTCCTCATCATTTACCAATAATCTTATTTCGGTCAACAGGGATTCTAATCAGCTTAGGCTATTTTCTTCCTCTTGGAATCACCCTCCAACCGAATGGATTAAATTTAATGTTGATGCCTCCCTTGACAAGCCATACGAAGCTGGAGTAGGTGGTGTGATACAAGATAGTAAAGGTAGATTTCTTTTTGCCTTTGGTTTTAAATGCTTGCATTGGGATAGCTCGGCCTTGGAGCTGGAAGCCATATTATCTTTAAGAAAGCTTGTTCAAGAATGGATGTATGAGGCTAAAGGGATCATCATCGAAAGAGATAATTATAATGTTATGAAATTTGTGCAAAAGATGATGAAGGAAGAGATTCTTATGGAGGGTGGTACAATTCAAGATGACTTCTTCTTTTTGAGGAATTTTAACCAAGTTATTATTCAATTTGTGAATAGGGAATGTAATAAGTTAGCTCATTGTTGTGCTAACCTCGCTAGTTCTTTTTATTTTGCTTGGGATAGATTAGATGGTAATAACATTCCTCCTCAATTTTTTAATATGTTAAAGGAGGAATGTGACAAGTGTTTCTTGTCTTAGATTCTTGTTTTTGTCTTCTTTTAATAAAATTGCTACTAGCATTTCCTCAAAAAAAAATATGAAGGTACTAGTGAAGTTAAGCAATCTAAGTTAAATATTCTAATTCATGATTATGAACTTTTTTGCATGAAAACTTATGAGATGATTTTAGATATGTATACTAGATTTACTCAATTTGTGACATCATTACATGCTTTAGGAAAAGAATTTTTAAACTCTGAAAGGTCAATAAAATTCTACATTGTCTACTTGATAAGTTTAGTGCCAAAGTTATTGCTATTTGTGAATCAAAAAAAATTGAATGAATATTCTATTGATAATCTGATTGGCTCACTCATTACCTACGAGCAAACTATGAGTCAAAGACTTGTGGATGTAAGAAAAATGATAGTGATAAATGCTAAAGACATGGATGAAAGTGTTTTAGTAGATGATGAAAGTGAAGAATTAACATCAATAACGAGTAAATTGGAAACTCTAATAAAGTACAAGCATAAGCATCAACAAAAGTGGAATAAATGTAAAAATGGTAAGAATGCTAAGATTTCCTCTGATGTTATTTGCTTTGGATGTAGGCAATCCTAACATATGAAAAATGAATGCCCGAACTTAAAAACTCTTCCTGTAAAGGAAAATGGTAAAAATAAGTAAATTGTAAAAAGGATAAATGATAAAAAGAAAAAAATCTCGTAGGCAGACCTAGCTTCTAAATCATCAGATCAGGACAAGTTGATGTTTAAAGCCTTGTTTGTTTGTTTATTTATTTTCGTGTGTGTGTGTTTTTTATTCAGTACGTTTATGTTTATTTTCTATATTTTCTTTGTGTTTTATTTTTCTTATTATTTTATGTTTTTCTTTTAAATTTTAAATTAGTCTTCATATTGTTTATATAATTTCTCTGATCAATACATACATATCACATTTTGTTTCATATATATACTTTAGAAAATCAAATCATTTTTCAAATATCATTTTTTCTAAAAATGAAAATTTTACCTCATGTTTTCTTGAAATTTTATGTAAGTTATGGTTGACTTCTTTAAAATTAGTTAAAGGAAGAAAACTCATAATTTTGTCTCTCTATCTCATTTCTTTAATAAGGCTATTTCACTTTTGATTCAAAATCTTAATCAAATTATAAATTGGATTTTGATTGAACTTTTTTCATGTCCCTACATTTTCTCTATCTCATAGGGATCTTTTGTAAGATGTTGAATCCACTTCAATATTTTCTTAATCAAGCTATTCATTTTGTCACTAGATTGGGTTTTCTTTAGTCTTTAAAATTATAGAAAGGAAACATATTTATAAAAAGAAAAGAGGCACAAAATGAGCCCAAAGCTAAAAATATGCACAATGTCGCCAAAATGAAAAGATACACAAAGTATGTTAAAAATTAAAAGATGCGCAAAGTGCGCCAAAAATTAATAAAGGGGCACAAAATAAGCCCATAATGAGTTAGCTTACCTTTCTTGTACTTCTTAAATCTTAAGAAAACCCTTATATCGATTGATATTTTCGATACTTGAGTTTGAAAATCATTACTTTTGATTCACCTTTTTGCATTAATCTTCTATTAGATATATTTCATGCAAGGAGTTTTGAAAAGACTATTGTTTCCTTCTTTAATTTGTTCATTAATTTAGATATGTGCTTTAAAAAGTTTTTTAGCCTTTAAGGAACTTTAACTTGGATTAACAATTTTTGAATCTCTAACCTTTCTGAGATTATGCGTATTCAATACATGCCTTAATAAGTTTTTTTATAAAATCAAGAGGTAACTTACTCATTCCACAAAAATTTTAATATTTCAAACCGATTCTTTTAAAACATCACCTTCACCAGATCAAGGACCGTTTGATCTTTTAGACTAGTTTTCTATACTCCTCTTCTTTTTGATAATGTCAAAGGGGGATAATGTCAAAGAGGGAGAACGTACTATTATATTTGTATTGTATTTGAACATACTGTTATTTTTGTGAACATACTGTTATTTTTTTGCTGTATTTATTTAGTTTTTCTTTTTATCTAGTTATTTATTTTATTTTATTTACTTTATTTTAAACTAAAAATTTAAAAAGAAGAAGAAATTTATATTTTCTCCTATTTTTAAATTTTTTTCTTTTAGTGACGGGGAGATTAGGAAAAAATACTTTTAGTTTGCAAATTCAACCAGTAATATTTGCCATCATAAAAAAAGGAGAGATTGTTGCGACTCGAGCCCATGAGTATATATTTTTGATGATAACAAACATTATGGCTTGTAACTTTATGTCTCCTAGTATTTTCATTCTGTACTTATTTGTGTGTATACTAATATTTTAAGAACACCATGCACCATCCAAAGAAGAATCAGAGCTCAAGATTGGGTAGAATAGATTATGCTGTAAAGAGTTTATAATATTCATTGATGTAATTTTTGATTTCTTGAGTTGAGTCCTATAAACATGTTTGCTAGCTTGGTGACTATACACACACACACTCAAGGGAGTGAGATTTAGTCAAAACCAGAAGTTCAATTTTTGAACTAATCATACTGGATGATTTTGATCATCTGGGATGATCAGCTCATTAAACTAATCATACTGGATGATTTCTATCATCCAGGATGATCCTTTATGATCATGAAAATACCTGCTAATGATAATTTAGGCAAGGTTGTAAGATTCAAATTTTGTTCTAATTGTTCAGGATGATATCCATCGTACTAGATGATCAATGACAATCATGCCTAAATTGATCCTATGATTAGGAGACTAATTATGGCTAATTTGTTCAATCTGATCATCCAGGATGATCCTTGAAGATCATACTAGATGACCCAAGAGGTTCATGGGATGATACTTGATTGTCTTAAATGAAATACCATAACTTTTTCTTTTAATCATCCAGGACGATCCTCAATATCATACTGGATGATCTGTTTAAATTTGAACTGAATACCTGGACTATCTGGAGATCGTCTAGGACTATCAGGTCAAATTTTAAACATCATCCTAGTGATTCTGATATCATACATGATTATTCTTGGCAGCAGAATTGAGCTTTAAGGGTTTTCTGAAGTCCTCTATTTAACCACATCATACTGGATGATCCTGCGATCATCCTAGATGATCTTTGCCACCAAAATTGAGTTTCTAAGGTTTTGGGAGCCCTCTATTTAAGCTTTCTCAAGATACTTGGTAAGTGTCTTTGGTATCCATTGAGGCTTCATTTTTCTGGAGAAAACTTGAAAAGAACCTTGAAAGGGAGAAAGGAAAGGGTGGAGTTTGAAAGAGGGAGAAGTTCCTTGGAAGGGGTTTCAAGGGAGTGTGGAGGCGGTTTCACACGGTTGCTCTAGCAAGCTTGCACCTAAGTACCATCGGATTCAAGATTTATCTTGAGGAAAGTTTTGGAAAGAAGAAGATCTCTTTAGTGTCAAAGGACCAGGTTCTCTGCCTTCAACAAGAGGGTGAAAAAGCATTTCTGGTTCTCTTCCTTCACTAGGAGGGTGAAAAAGGATTCAAGGTTCTTCGCCTCACTGGGTCGATGGAAAGATTTTGTAAGGTCTTCTCCGCCTTACTGTGGGGGAAAAGGAGAGAGATTAACTGATTAGTGCAATACCTGGAATGGGAGGTTCTAGGGAGTGGACGTAGGTCAGATTTGACCGAACCATTATAAAATTCTATATGCTCTTTCTTATTACTTTTTTTGAATTTTATTTTTACACTTTTCTGTGATTTGTTCTGTGGTTAAAATCTTTGATTTTTGATATCTGCTTCTGCTTAAGATTGTTTAGTTTTTAAAATAGTTAAAAAGATAAAAAAGATTTTTCATTTTTATTTAAGAATTTTTAAAAACACCAATTCACCCCCTCCCCCCCCCCCCCCCCTTTGGTTTGCCTGAGGCTAGTACTATAGGATTTAATCACCCTCATGAACTTTCAGTAGTCAACCCAACCTGACAGAAGGAGCCTTATCGGCAGTCATGGATTACTTCATCCAAGGGTACCTTGTAGACCTGGGGGGAATATTTGCCTAAGGGGTAAATTTGAATCCACCTTAGCTAATAGAGGGCTTTGTACCCTATTAATTATATCCTATTGATTCATATTTTAAGGATTTGATGCCACTAAGAAATATATTAGCTTTAGCCATAATCATAATTTAGTGATGCCATTTTGTGGAAAAACCACTCAGTTTAAAGGGTCCCAGGTCATAACCGTTTATCCTGCGATGCCATTTAGCAATAAAATTGCTAGTCGGAGGACACATACTATATCCTTACTAGCATAATATTATTTGAGAATGGATCCTGTTGATATTTTTGACTAGGTATTAGCTCCTTGTGTGCTAAAGTAGTTTTTAATTTATACACCTCAACAAACTATTGTGGAGGGTGGATGAATTTTGCTTTAAGTGTTTTATGATTGGATTTCAATTTTAAATATCTTGGAGTTTGAAATACTTTTGGAATTTTGGATTTTATGGGAATTTGGGTGGTATTTGAAAGTGTATATTATTTTGAATTAACCCCTCCGGTTGAGATGTACGTTCAACAAATCCATTATTGGGGTGTTTATGGGGAATTTCATTCATGGATTGAACCTTGTCGACTCTGTTAAGCTATCAATAGAGGATCGGGTTTTGTAGGCTTTATACCTTTATCGGTGAGTTTCATTATTCATAGACCTTGAAGGCCTAATATAAATTTATAAAATAGATATTTTGGTAAGCATCACAACCACATATCTATTTGATGATTCGAGCTGTGTCGACTCCTATCTACCTGTATAGATAGGATCGGGCTCAAACTTGGGTTCACCGGTTAACCTTAGCAGTATCCCTAGACATCACATTTATACTTATAACATGCTCACTGGGGCCCATACGGGGGGATATGATTACACGTGCTCTTCTGTATACCTAAGTGTATGCACATTACGGTGCATGTGCGGGGGGATTTATCACTTCTTGCATATGAGCTATTGTACACTGAAGATTTTTCTGTAGTTGTTCGTAGACAGGACTATTGTATGCATTGTGGGTCTTCTTCAATTGTTCATAGGAGCTTGTTCTTGCTACACGTTATCCACCTTTACTTATAACGGATTAGTGTAATTATTTAACACTGAATCCTTATTGACTGTAAAGATGTCCTTAGCATTTACTGCATGTTATTTATTGTTACTCAAGGGTTAATGACTTTATGCATGACCGACCTTTTGCTTTTGTTCTTAACTGTCTATAACCGTTATGGACCTTCATTCTTTCTTTCAAATAATATGTTATATAGGCATCTATGTGCACAAATAATTCCTTATATCTACAGCATATCCACTATCATTGTTTATATGCAAGTTGTTATGTTCGTCTGTAAATGGCTATTGATCGCTAATTGAGCTGCGTTAGCCACTGATTTATCCTTCAACATTGGCTGGAAATTTACTACATTCGATGTATACCAACCTTCAATATTTATTGCATGTCATTGTGAGCATCACCGGCTTCTCTATGTGTATCCGTAGGTGCCTCATCGTGCACGAACTTTCATTATTCAAAATAGGCTAGTAGATTTGCTTGCATGTTGACTGCATTAATTGTGGAAGGATTACATGTCACTTTGAACTTAATATTTGTATATTCATCTAAAATTTCTTTCTTCTTTATGGTGCTTAAGAGTCATTTTCTCTTTCTTACTCTTCATCAACCTTTGCTTGCAAGCTAATTGATTTTTGAGTGTTGGGAAATTACTACACTCATTGTATGCTAACTATTATTGTCTGCAAGTATGTCATCGTACTCTCTACAACCACTGTTGACTGTTAATTATAGATGAGCTGTGTTAAACATCATAAATCTTCTATTGTCATGTGAAGATGATTCAAATCTTGTGTAGCAAATTTGCTTGATAAAATTTTCATTCCAATTAATGTGATGACCCATTGATATCTCATTAAAGTTTCGTGTTTTGATTGCAATCATATCATTTCACTTTCCAATTAACCTTTACTTGTGAATAGATTGCATTCGTTGTGTATCTTCCATTTCAATTAACTCCATTCATTTTGCAAGTATAGATAGTTTGAATATGGCTCATGGATGATTTAAGGGCCTTACTGTATCACTGGCAATCAACATCACAATGATATTCATTCAACATCGGCAATCAAGTTGTATTTTTCTGACACTTCACTTTCATCATTCGTAGGTAAGACATATTCAACTTTTTCACTCACTTTTATTGGTGTCTCACTAAACTCATTAGCCTCAACAATTCATAAAGGTTTGATGGGACTATTTACAAATCACCTTAACTTCATCGTTCATGAGTGAGAAGTTAGGGATTTCATATATATGAGTTCTTGCTTGCTTGCATGAGATTTGAATGGCTTAAAATTTTTAATTAGTATTTGCATTTGCATTCAAGTTCCTTATTGAATATTCATTTTTGTTATATTCAAGTTAAGTTCAATGTTCATTTAAGTCTAAATATGTTCCCTACTATCCAAAATCAAGTCCTTTATTTGTGCAATTCTTGTCCCTGATTTACCAAAAATTTTGGCAGCCTTCCCGTGTCTCCCCTGTTTAAGGGAAAAATCAAGAGTCATAGCCTACCCTCCATATCAAGAAAGATGTGCACGTTCGTTGTCGGAGGACTCGCAGCTGTAGTCTTTGTCCCCCTCCATGCCAAGAAAGGCGCTTATGGGCCTTCAAAATACCTGTTTGAAAAAGCATTTTTTCCCACATGCGAGTACTTATATTTTTGCCCCGCCGTGCTAAGAAAATAGCATATAAGGATTGCCTACCTCGCTGTAAGTGCTGCACCAAGTTTCCTCCCACCACGCTAAGAAAAGCTTGTATAGGTGGTTCCTTGGCACACCGTAAACACCAAAAATAGGGCTTTTTGGAGATTACCTACCTCGCCACAAGCACCACGATGAACTTCCTCCCACCGTGCTAAGAAAAGCATGCATGGGTGGTTATTTGCCACACTGCAAGTGCTAAAAATAGGCTTTTGAGGTTTTTAGGGATAAAGGAATTATACATGCGGAATATAGGAGTGGCCACGATAGTGTGGCAAAGAAAATGTATAAAAATACACAAATCACAAAAATGCATAAAAACATACATCTCCCATAAAATCCCCTCTCTCATTCTTTTTGCATTTTTGTAATTTCTCCCTCTTTTTTTTTTTTTTCTTTTTCTTTTTTGTAATAAAGAAAAAACAAAACACATATACAAGTTACCATGCACGCATACGCATGTATACACATATATGTACATGTAAGTATTTGCATTCATGTATATGCACATATTTCTATTAACATCACCTACCATTCAATGCTATGTGAGTATTAACATAAGTAGTAGCATTAACTCATGCGACATTGGTGACTAGAGACAGATAGAAAATGAAGTGATAAATAGTAAGCAAGAGCTTAACTTGTTACTGGTTGAATGACAATGTACATAATTAAGAAAAAAACTGAATACATTATTCCACAACAATGACTAATGCAAGTAGCAAGAATTTACTTTTTTTCTCTATTGGAATGGGCTTTAGTGAGTTTGTAATGGGTTGAATTAATTTGGTTGACTTAAGTTTTCAAAGGGCTATTGGACTATTTTGCAGTAGTTACGAGATGCTTTGGACTGGAACCTGAAGACATAATGACTATTTTGACACAACCTACAGCAGGTAGCAGAATCCACATGGGGAAAAACTAAATAGAGCTCAGAAAGCACGTGATTGGAAGGCTTTCATGTGAACCTGCTAAAAGAAAGTGACTGATTTTGGAGGTTTGTGTTCATACCTTAAGTGGGTTAGAATTGCTGAAATGATTTCAACTGCATGTATTGGAATAAAGCTTTTGAGAAAAAGTCAAAAAAAAAAAAAGGTTTTATAGACTTGGCCTTCACATGAAGAGCTGCAGGAAGGAATCTATGTGAAGAGTTTCCATTACACCGCACTTACCCAATGAAATTGAGGGAGAAATCTGTTGTTGGTTGGCCGGTCAAATACAAATCGTGGCCTTAGTTGGCTTCCTGTGATACACAACTGAGAGGAAAAGATTGCTGGAGTTTGTGAGTAGAGGGAAGCTCGAGAGGGGATTTTGACCGGGTGGGGTGGATGAAAAGGATGGAACTTTGAGAAGCTCAACAGCTGAAGATTGAAGACCAGCAAGCTTGAGGAGGGCTGGATTTTGGCTGTAGATTCGGTTGGCCTAAGGGAGCAAGAATCTGGGAAGGAATAGTGTGGGAAGAGCCAGGAGAAGATGGAGGTGTAGCTACTGTTTGGTACCATGGGGTATGGAGAGGAAGATGTGTGGTGTTGTGGTTTTGAGTAGGGAAAATAAGACGTTAGGAGATGCTGTGAGAACCCAGCTTATGTCATGTAAAAAGGGGAGAAGAACTGTCGAACAGAGACCTTTTTTTATTGAGGATTTCTCGTACGTGGAAGTGATGGGGTTTGATCGAAGAACAACTTGGTTTTTCCAATACAAGGTAAGATATTAATGCTCATTTAATGGATTGACCACTTTTCTTTAATTAGCTTTTGCTCTTTGCTGAAATTTTTTAGTTAAGAACTATATTACTGCTTTTTAATTTTTTGAGAAAATTCAACCAAGGGCATAGAAATTTATTAAAAGGGAAATTACAAAAGGCTAACCAATAACATCAAATTCCTCCTTTAACAAAGAAATGAAAGAAGGAGGAACCATATTCAAACTAATATCATTCCAAATAAAAGAACTAAAAATCACATAGTTAGCACAAAGATCCACTAACTTATTGCAATTCCTATCTATACAATTAAAAATAACATTATTGAACTCTTTGAAAGAAAAAAGATCTTCCATACTCTGTTGATTATTTGAAAAGCTTGGAAAAACTTGATAATATTTGCATTGTTGCCTTCAATGACGATTCCTTTGTAATTAAACATCCAATCTTTAATTACTTCTTTAAGTGATTGAATAGCCAAGAGTTCTAACGAGATATATCCCAATGAACACAAGAATGTCCAAAAGCCAATAGAACTCTGCCTTTAAAGTCACGAAATACCCCTCCATCCCAGCTTTATAAAAAATAAGCAAAATTCAATAAAAGAACTATATTACCACTTGGTCATTATTAAATTAATTCAAAATAGCCAAAATGTATTAATCAGGTCAAAGGTCATCTTGTTTTGCATGCAACTTTTCTTGATTTGCATGCCGGTTGCTCCATTTTATATGTTGAATAATTGAAATTGGACAAATTGATAGTGTCCTTAGGGTATTGCTGATGTTTTGGACACAACGGCCAAGTCTATTTTGTGATTAGATGTCATTTGGGTGATGTCAAGGCCTAATTTCCACAAAATGCATGTTCTTGCTTTGGGACCACCTCAATTTTTATGTGTAACCTCAATTAAACAAATTGACAGTCAATTTCGAGCATTCACGGTGTTTCGAATAAAATGGAGAAGTCTGTTTGTCAATCGGATGTCATTTGGATATCATCAAGTGTCATTTTTCTCAAAATTCATGCTATACCTCGATATCTATTTTGAACCCCTCGCATGTCCTCAATTTGTCAAATTGAATGTCGTGCTTAGGTATTCTTAGGTATTGGGATATTCTGAATGCAATGACGATGTCTATTTCACAATTAGACTTTATTTGGTCAATGTCGATACCTCTTTTCCCCGATATGTGTATTTTATCTCAAAATTTATGCCACTAATCTGGATGATCTAAATTGAACATAAAAAAGTAGTTCTTGAGTATTTGTGATATTTCAATCGCAATGGTGAAATCCTTTCACAAATTAACATCATTTCGACAGTGTTGAGGCCGAGTTTCATCAAAATTCATGTTGTTTCCTCGGGATCAATGCCACCATTCTGGATGATCCCATTTGGGCAAACAAAATATGGTTTCTAACTATTAAGGACATTCTAAGCTCAACGATGCAGTCCATTTTGTGATCAGAGGTTATTTGGATAGTATTGAGGTTCCTTTCTCTTAATATATGCGTTGTCAACTTCAAATTCATGCCACTACCTTGTCTGATCCCAATTAAATATACAAAATATAGTTCATGAGTATTTGTAATGTCTTGAATACAATGACGAAGTCTATTTGTTAATTAGACATTATTTGGTCAACATTAAGGTCTCTTTTCCTCGATATGTGTGCCCTTACTTTAGGATCTGTGCCACCATTTTGAATGATCCCAATTAAATGTAAAAAATATAATTCTTGAGTGTTGACAACATTCCAAATGTAACAGCGTGATCTATTCTACGATCGGATGTCATTTGACTATCAATCATTGTTAATTTCAGGTGTCGGTAGTCCCATTGCACCGATCTCACCCGATTTGGTTGTTAGGGGCCTCGACCTAGAAGAACTCGATGTCCTGATCATAGCAGTGTAGTTCGTTTAGAAATTAAAGTTTATTTGACCTTTCAAGTGATGAGTTTTGTCAAAGCGTGTGCCACTAAATTTGCCAATTTTGCTCCTCTTACATGTGTCTCATCGTATAGGGGTCAGCAAATTTCCATCAACTAATGTGGTATGCGTCAAGAGTGTATCATGTCTATTATAACATGGTTGACGGTCTTTTTAGTAGCTTTATTTTTCATGCATTTGATTTATTAGATGATTACTAAAGCACTTTTCACTTTTTCCATATGTAGGAAATGTTCCGTTGGGAGCGACCAGATGATTTGTCTCTGGGTGAGCCTAGCGAGGCCGCCATTTGGGAGGCCATTGACAGGTAAGACCCTCAGGGTAGTGCTGACGTTCGAGATAGATTAGAGCAGCACCAGGATATGTTACGAGGGCGGGATACCTTCCATAGCTTTTTTACCCGTTCCCCCTTACTTCCAGAGTATTCCGAGGATACTGTTGAGTTTGATGACTCTAATAAGTGGGTCACTAGCCTTAGACTGCAGTGTAGGGAGTACTACCCATTTGAGGTTTCCGTTGCCCATATTGGGGTACCAAAGAGGTTCTAGTGCCTACTGTAGATATAAATGAGCCAGTTTAACAATCAAGCCTTCACAGCCACCGTTAGTTATAACCGTTGCATTTAGAGTGGCCAAGGGACTCAGCAGTTGGGCAAGTTTAGAGGTCAGTTAATGGCTATATTTATTTGGCCCGGTACATACTTCAGGCACATAGAGGCATGCTTCAGGAGGCAGGAATTTATGAGGCTATCTATGCCTCTTTGTTAGACTATAGATGCCACCCTACTTCCTAGGCTCGTGGTTTAGTTGAGTTCTGGGAAGCTGGTCGTGGCACTTGTTGGGTCGGAGCAGAGAAGCTCACGCTTACACTTTCAGACTTGCAGATGGTCTCCGGGCTACCAATTTTTGGGCACCATTTTGAGGAGTGTGTGCCTCCGAATAAGCAGTTATATTAGCAAGTTCCCTCAGCATATGGTGACAGGAGAGGAAGAGATGGTACCAGATATCCTCCCCAGGCTTCTACAGCACTACCATCAGACTTACAGGTTAGTAAAGGGTTTGCTGATGCATTCTCGAGCCACCATGCCCCAGTTATCTAAGTCTATAGTTTCCTTCAGGAGAGATACATGTCCTCTACTATAGCGACACTACATAACCCTTTTGGTCGTGGCATGCAGCATGGGACACCGCTATCAAAGGAGACAGTCGAGCCCTCTTGTTCTGCTAGTTGCACTTCTCCAGCTTTGGCAGGGATCAACAAGGATCTTTTTCTAGTATGTTTATTACCTAACTAGCTTAGTACTTTTATACTTTCACTTAGAGCAGATTTCTTGAGGTATAGTGTTTTGTTAGCAGCTAGCCAGTTGGCACGGGGATAGATATTTTCACCAGCTCCAGCTGTACTCGCCAGAGTTTATAGAGTTCTATGCACCACTTCTGAGTTGAGCTCTCTTGAGGTACGGGACCCTGTTTTATCATGGCAATTTTTGTACGCGAGGGTCCACTTACACGTTCGGGGTGCTTTCTCCTACTTAGAGACCCCTGCATACTTCCTTTAGAGATGATATCCTATAGTTCCTCAGCTATCTCAGGCATCTTCCACCTTTGAGTTAGAGAGGATCCCTCTCTTTTTCTTTGCCCCATAGTTGGTCTTAGGCATGTTCTCTTTAGTTCACCAATCAGACACAGTCAATTTACCGCCCCATCTGAGTGGGACAGTTATTATAGATGGGGTCAACCATAGAGGGAGGTGTACTTTATTATAAAGGAGATGGATTTTGCACGTTGCTGAGTATTTTATCAAGATGCACCTGGGTTGGTTGTGCCATAGAGCAGATGCTTTAGTGACCTTGGAGGGCTACCAGCCCAAGAGGTAGCCAGATAGTTCGAGTTGTTTCAGGCTACAACCTATGATGGATGGCCACTGGTCCAAGGAGTTACATATATACGTCACATGGACATAGTTCCACCAGAGACCCACTTTTACACTATAGCTCTAAAGTGGTTACACTTGCTGAGGCTAGGGACAGGTTCCAGTTTTCTTTTGGTTCAGCCATCCACTCGCACAGGCGTTAGTTATAAATGGCTATCTTAGGTATGGATGTCCTTTGGTTCTGCTTTGGAGCATGTCACGAGGAGGAACGAGCGTCGGGTATGGGAGCTCAGGTTGTCGAGGGGACATAGATCTCGTCGGGTCTTTTCAGGTGCTACTTTTGATAGAGGTACTTCTTTACCCCTACTTTTCTTGCCAATCATTAATTTAATTGAATATTAATTATTTAATTCATTCTTAATGCAAGTACATACACTAAGGTCTACACTGCTATCAGGGTTGTTGTACCTTCTCCAGCTAGAGCTTCAAACGTGGCACCTGAGCCACCTTGTACTGAGACTGCCAGGCCTTCGTGCAGATGTGCCGGCTCCAAGTGTACATCTTCCTTCTAGATGTCTGTGAATGTCCACTCTTTACTTAGAGACCCTAGTGAGAGCATATAGAGACCGAGGAGGTCAAACTTTACTGGTTACAGCGTGACCCTCCCGATGACTTCTCTTTCCCGGCATACCCTAATGAGTCTTTTGTCCTGGGGAGTCTTCAGGGGCTGGTGCAGGACCACTTGCGGAGTTCTTTGGGGGACAATCGTTCATACCGACGATGTCAGACTTGGTTCCAATAGAGTTTTCTTTCTTCCCTGAAGGTCACCAAGCTGATTTTGTAGGCCCTTTTTTTGTTCCTACCGGTTACTTAGCTGACTCTACGAGCCCTTCAATAGGTACATATTTATCTTAAGTTAATTTATTTCAATGCATTATAATATTATCTATCATCTTATTGATTGCTTGTGATTCTTTGTATAGTGCCTAAGGGGGTTGATTACACTTCAGAGATCCCTTGCTACATCCCTCTACCCTCAGATTCCAGGAGTGTCGATCGGTGCAGCTACACGGTAAAGCTTTTGAGGGATCTGATTTCCAGCATTGATCCAAGCTCTCCAGAGTCTTGGGTCGAGTTTGTTCCTTCTGCTGACCGGCTCCTTGGCATGCTTGCCAGTTTTTGGGTGAGCACTGTCGAGCTACTTTTCAGGGAGATGATGTGTCACGAGGCAGAGTCTTACATCTAAAGACTGAGGTCCCTTTTTGTCTTGTAGACTAGAGCCAAACTTTTAGAGTTGGAGGAGAGGGTTTCTAAGCATCGAGAGATGGCTAACGACATCCACGATAGGTTCGACAGCAGTTCAGCGATCTTGAGGAGGCACTGTCAGATATCTTCCAGCATGAACCAGGAGTTAAATGGGCTGATGACCTGCATATAGGACCTTTGGAGGGACATTAGATAGGTGATGTCCTGGAGGTTTCACTTATAAGAGGGGCACGACCTGCAAGACCGTCTCACTAGGAGGGCAGAGCTGCACCACCAGATTTTGCACTAGGAGATGGTGGCAGCTGACTCTTTACTAACACAGGCTGTGGAGGAGCATTAAACTACTAAGTTAGAGTTTCAGACCTTGGCCGAGGTTACCGGATAGTTGGAGGGCCTACAAGCTTGCCGCTTTTGATCTGTTATTTTTTTATCTGTACTCTGTAGTGTCTTGAGTCCCAGTGTACTTGTATCTTATAATTATAATCATATATATAAATGGAGGATCTTTTTTTTTTTGCACCCTGAGTTATGTCATGTGTTATACTCCGAGTTAGTTTTGAGTTGTACTATGAGTTATGTTGGGCAATTTTAAATATTTATTTGGGGATCTCGGTACACAGCATGATGTCGACCTAAATAAATATTTAAAATACCCTCTATTTTTTAGGATAGTTGTGAGCATTGCTTCCCTAGTCAATGGATATAGTCAGTGGTTATAGTTTTAGCTCAAAATTTAGGGTATTTAGCCTTTTTTAGTCCTATGCTTAATGTAGCGGACTTATTAGAAAATGTGTAGCTTTTGGATTTGGTTGATAGTACCAAATATAGGAAGCATCCTGATCCTTAATCGGTTGAGAAGACTTCACTCTGAGTCACTTAAGCTTGTTAGATTAGGTGAGCTAGAGTTTGATAGCTCTTCATCCTCTGGTTGTTGAAATGGGGGTTCCTCTACTGTGGCCTTTCTTATGGCATGTTGAGTAGATGGAGCTGCTAGTGATCCGGCCATATTTATGTGCATTGGATCTGGCCTTTTACACCCATTTAGGATTTAGACTTAAGCAATGGGAAATACACTTCCTAATGTTGAATCCACTGAAGTTGGTATATTTGAATTCATCCTTTGTGGTTGCAGATTTGGAGTATACGAGCATTCGGTAGTTGTTCGTGACTCATCCTTCCCACTGGTACTTTTGATTCTCCTGTCAATTAAGAGATTCTTGCAGACTATGACTACTAGAACTCATCGAGTCAAAATGGCCTTCATTTTTCTAATAGTCCATTACTATGGCCTTTCTTCTGGCGTGTTGAGCAGAAGGAGCTGCTTACGATCCGACCATATTTGGGCTTGTTAGATCCAGCCTCTTACACCCATTCGAATCTTAAGCTTCAGGCTATTGAAAAACTTCAAGCTTTTCTGGCCCAATTTGTTAGAACGTGTAGTCACAAAAATCTCCTTCTTGACTTTTGCAATCTTGGTATACTAGAAGGAACAGTGTCTCGAACTTTCCAGAAAATCACCTGCACATGTGTTAACAACAAAATTCAGCATATCCCAATTCGAACGAATATAAGGCTTGATGATTTTGAATATTTATTTTAGTGATTTTAATGCATAGTATGGTGTCAACCCAAATAAATATTTGAGAATTCTCGTCTCATAGGGAGGTTTTGAAACGGGATAAATTTGGAGTTTTAATTTTTTTATTTAATATTCATTTAGGGATCTCAACACATAGCATGATGTCAACCCAAATATATAATCAGATACCCCTATCATGCAAGAAGGGTTTTTTTGTTTGGGAAAAATTTAGAATTTTGAGATTTTAAATATTTATTCAAAGATCTCGGCACGTAGCGTGATGTCAACCCGAATAAATAAATAAAATGCCCCCAATTTTTTTTAGTTTTTTTAAATATATTCTTATATTATAAGAGAATTTCAAATCATAGGTCATACATGTCAATGGATACATTCAAAGTATATAATACTTTAAGTACACCATTATCCCTATGCATGGTATTTCTTCAAGTATCGGCCATTGATTGGTAGCATGGGCCTCTGATCGTTTAGATCGATCAACTGATAGGCTCCTCCTTGATATTCCTTCTCGATAACAAAGGGGCCCTCCCAATTGGATACAAATTTACCACCAATTTTTCGATGAGGGATGATTGACCTTCTCAACACCATGACCAATTTCTCTTCTTAAAATGCCCAATAATGCACCATATGATCAAATGATTTTGCCATCCTTGCCCAATAGATTTCTAAACTCTATTGGGTTTATTGTCTGACTTCGTCGAGTGCATCGAGCTCCTCAATTCTCAAGCAGACATTTTTCTCTTGAGTGAGATCATATTGGACGGCTACCCGAAGTGAAGGTAGCTTAATTTCCAGTGGTAATATGGCTTCTACTCCGAACACTGGTATGAAGTGAGTGGCCTTGGTTGGCATCTTATAAGTAGTATGGTAAGCCCATAATTCTTTTGGTATCTTTGTATACCACTCTCTTTTATTTTTGGAAAGGATCTTCTTCAATAATTTCACTAGTGTCTTGTTGAAGGCCTCCGCCAAACTGTTGGCTCTTGGGTTATATATCGATGAGTATCGCCAATCGATCTTGTGTCACTCGATGAACTTATAAATTTTAGCACTCTTAAATGTTGTATCATTATTTGAGATCATACGGCACAGTACACCAAATCTGTAGATAACATTGTAGGTGAAGAAGTTGATCACGTACTCGAACGTGACTTCCTTGAATAGAGCTGCTTCTACCCACTTAGTGAAGTAATCTGTTGCTGTCAGTATAAAGCGATGACTGACTGATGACGGTGGATCTATCAGCTTGATTATATCTATGCCCCAACATTTAAATGGCCAGGATGATACTGTCAAGTGTAGTGGATTTGGTTGCTGATGTATAACATCACGTTAAATATGACACTCGTGGCACCTCTTAGCATAGTCAATGTAATATGTCACCATTATTGGCCAGTAGTAACTCATCCTCTTAATTTTAGCAGTCATCTTGGGACCTGACTGATGCGCTCCATAGAGCCCTTCATAAACTTCTGCTACCACTCTATCAGCTTCCCTAGTCCCTAGGCACCTTAGACACATTTGATCAAAAGCCTGTTGATACAGCATGTTGTTAAAAAATACATATCGCAATGCTCTCTTTCGCGTTTGTGCAGCTAGAGATTTATCTGTTGGGAGTTTATTTTCTTTGAAGCATTTAATGAATGGTTATCTCCATTCGCCTTCTACCTCAATATATAAATAATGCCACTATGACTTCGAAGCTTGACTAGCTTTACATCTCTTTGCTATATGATATCCGTCCGAATAATTTTTTATAATGATCTAATGTAGAGATTGAGGGTCAATCAGAATTATATCTCGTTGGCTTGAATCTGGTACTTCTTCTGCCTCCGGGAATTGTAACAGAGAAGGTTCCAGGACTTGATGGGTGTAAACTCCAATGAATATAGACCTCTCCACATTAGTATTTGTCATTTTCTTAGCCAACTTATCCAAGCAATCAACTTTAGCATTCTGTCCTCGAGGAACTTGAGCTATTTTAACATTCAGTACTTATTTTAGAAGCTCGAGAGCTTATCGGTGGTAGTGGGACAATTCGAGCTTGCAAATTTTATAAATACCCAGAACTTGATTTATTACAAGTTATGAATCATCAAAGATTTAGAGATTTTAAATTCTTATATCGATCATAATCTTCAATCCTATTATTAGAGCTGAAAGTTTGATAGGGATGTTAAGCCCTCATGAACTAGTCCCGAGGCTAACCAAGAGGGGGGTGAATTGGTAGTTTTAAAAATTCTTTAGCAACAGAAAAGATCTTTTGATAATATACAGCGGAAACGAGTAAACACAGTAATGAAAAGATCGATCACAGATTTCACCCAAACAGATAATAACAGAAAAATAAAGTGCAGAAAATAATCAGAAAGAACACACCAAATTTTATAATGGTTCGTTCAACTTGACCTATGTCCACTCCCCGGAGCCTCCACTCCGGGTATTGCACTAACACAAAGTGACTCTCCTTCTGCTTCCATAGTAAGGTAGAGAAGCCTGTACAAAAACTCCTTTCCACCAAATTGATGAGGCAGAAAACCTGAACTCCTTTCTCTTCCTCCTAAAGCAGGCAGAGAACCTAGACTCCTTTCGCTTCCTCCTGAAGTAGGCAGAGAATCCGGACTCTTTTTGCTTCCTCCTGAAGCAGGCAGAGAACTCAAATCTTATTGTAAATGATCCTCCCACAGAGACACCGACAAGACAAGAGACGATGAACGGACAAGATGACTTAGATCCTTGCTTGGAGCAATCTTTGTGAATCCCTCACAAACTCCCCCTCACAAGATCCTCTCTCTCTCTCCCAAGCTCTCTCTCTCTCTCAAGGATTTCTTTGGAAAGAAAAGTGACAAAAGATTTTTCTTGTTGAAAGAAAAAGATCTTAAATAGGAGGGCTCAAAAATTGCCCTAAATCTCAACTGATCGTCAAAGATCATCTAGGATGATCGATCGTCCAGTACGATCGATCGTCCAGTACTATCAGTATAAATTCACATGTACCAGCCTGGATGATCTGGTTTCTTTAGATGATTAGTAGACAAAATTTATTCTGATCATCCTGTATGATTCTGCGATCGTCCGGGACGATTAGTGTAAATCAGGATGTTCATCCAGAAGATCGCTCTGGTCATCCAGGGGAACTTGTGCTGACAATCTCAAAATGATTTGATCATCCAGGACGATATGTCTATCGTCCTGTATAATTAGTTCAAAAATGATAAAATCATCCTACACACAGCTCTGGTCGTACAGTCATGAACATGTTGGACGATCTTAAAATAGCTTGATCATCTGGGACGATATGGGTATTGTCTCGTACGATTAGTACAAAATTACCCAAAATTGTTCGGTACATAGCTCTTGACGTATTGGTGAAAGGCACTAGAAGGTCAGGATTTTTAACATATCATCCCGTACGATCTTTTGATCATCCAGGACGATATGATCGAATCAATTAAACCTTAATTACTTTCCTTAATCACCAGACTAATTTAGACCTGATTGTAATAGATCATCCAGGATGATACACGTAGCATCCGGGACGATCAGACCAAATCTCTAAAAATAAATACTTGCCTAACTTAATCTGGCGTTTGAGAATTTCTGATTTAAGCCTATCATCCTGTACGATATGTGTATCATCTAGGATGATCGTCTTAATCAAACTGACTTAACATGATCGTCCTAATTAGGGTTTTTATTTTTACTGGATCGTTTAGGATAATATGAATATCGTCTAGGATGATATGAATAAAAATTGAAACAAAAAACCTAACTTAGTGAGCAGATCAATTACATTATATTTGACTCAAGAAAGGAAAAAAATTATAATTAAACACACGCGGACCCGATCTTGAATTGGCTTGGATTACATTTGATCTTTTGTACCTAAAATGGTTAGCTAAGCAAAATAGAACACAGACATGTTTGTTATCATCAAAATTATACTCCTTGAATCCAGATTTGTAACAATCTCTCCCTTTTTGATGAAGATAAATATTTGTTAGGAATTGCAAGTTCAGTAAATAAACATTGATATTTCAAAAACCATCTGAACATTGATAAGCCAAGGAATTACAACGATCCAGAAATACAACAACTAGAACATAACACCAATAAAACACAACAACAACTACTCCCCCTTTTAACATCTCAAAAAGGGAAAAAATAATAGAAAAAACACATAAACACAATAATACAAAACAACCACAAGAAAAATAACATAAGCAAAATAGACTAGTAGGAAGGTGGGTCCTGATCAGATGGAGGAGGTGGTGGCTGAAAGTAGCCATGGATGGTTATAAAATGTGCTCTAAACCAGGTCATATCCTGGTCGTGTTATTGTTGCTGCTGGGCAGCGTAGTCTTTGAAGCACCTCAAATCTTCAGCGTGCTGCTGCTCCTAGGCAGCCACATAGGAATCAAAATGGGCCTCCCACTGGTCAAATCACTGCACCAGATGATCTAAGAGTGATGCAATATGAAGAGGAGCAGGTGCATCAGGTGCAGCAAGTACAGGAACAGTTTCTTCCTCTTCCTCCTCAATATCCACGGTGGGCTCCAGATGATGTCGGGTACTGTGGAGGACATGGAAGGAGTTGTTTGTGTAGTAGGAAGGATGGACATCAACAAGAACCAGATATTACAGATTATACTTCGACTCAAGTGCATAGGCAATGAGGTGGCCTAGGGCTAGATTTAGGCGTCTCCTGTGGCTCGGATCCCTAATGCTAGTGAGATGTTCGATATAGAAAAAAGAAGATCCGTAGCATTAAACTCCAGGCGGGCCATGATGTTGTAGGTAGTCAGGGAAAGTAAAGGCGTCATGTGGATGCAGTCCCCAGCCTTTGGGATGATTGAGCAATGAATGACATGTTGAATTACACGGGCATTCTTAAGTAGGGAAGAACATGCATTGTCATGGTAGTGGATGTTGGTATTTCTAAGAAAATGATTGGTGACACTCCAATCAAAATCAGGATCAGAAACTATGTTGTGGAGCTTATCTCCAGTGATTGAAAGTTGGAGGATAGTGTGAAAATCCTGTGTGGTCAATTCTACAGGTCTCTGATTTACAAAGGAGTGTAGTGCAGAGTAATCAGAGGCGATGCGAAGATTGGCAAAAAGACTATAAGACGTTCAGAGCTAAAGGGGAAGGCTAGGGTGAGAATGAAGGTAAGGGAGGTATGAGCAAATAGATCCAGTACTGGGTAGGTAAGTGTGTGGGGGTTGACTATTTTGAATGAGTGATTCCAACTTCAAGGTAATGTTGGAAGGCAGCCTGATCGGCTACATCAGGAAAGCAGGGATCGGGATTTCCCCGGGATGAACTTGCACCGTGATACTTGATCTTTTTCCACCAGCCATGATGAACAAAATGTAAGTGAGGAGAGAGAAGAGTGGAGTGGAAAATTTTGGTAAAGAGGGGCTATTTATAAAGAAAATGGACAGATCGTCCAGGACGATCGCAGGATCATCCAGGATGATATGTGCAATAATGATGGCTTGGATGATTGGTCAAAAAGGCGTTCCAATCGTCCAAGACGATCAGATATCATCTAGGATGATTAGAAACAGGAGATCGTCCCGAGGAGTCCAGTTAGACGACCATTGAAGAAAAGTATCATCCAGGATGATGAGGTGGATCGTTTGGGATGATATATAATAAATGCATCAGACATGCCGAATTTGAATAGTCCAGCTGCAGACATGTGGATCATCCAGGACGATAAGGTGGATCGTCCAGGACGATCACTAATAATTGGTGCAGATTAGCCATTGGATCAAGTGAGGATGACTTGAATGGATCGTCCAAGATGATGAATGGATCATCCAGGATGAAGCGTATTATCCAGGATAATGTCGGGATCATCCAGGACGATGTAAAGAAAAAGTGAAAAAGATGAAGGACGGAGAGGAAAGATCAGGGATCCTAAAAACCCAAAAAAAAAAGAAAAATCCAAAATCACATCAAATAAAAAATAGAAATGAGAAAAATAATAGTGAAAACAACAATTTTTTTTCTTTTTTTTTTTGATCAGCTCCAGTAAAACAAAATTTACCCTAATTTTTAATTCAAAAGCCAATAAGAAGAAGATCGACAATGCTGAAATCCAGAAAAGTTGGAAAATTAACTTTCATAACTCCTACCTCGGACACCTTATAGGCTCAAATTCCTTTCAAACAAAAGTCTAATTTAGAAGAAAATAAATTAGATTTGAAAAGAGATCCTTTCAAGCCTCGTTCCAGGAAAATAACTGATATAATAGTGTTACAAAATAAGGAATCAGAAATCATGATTTTTTGTCTCAAGCTTTTGAAAATATTAAGTGGTGCATAAATTTTTTTAAGACCTTTAAAGATCTGAAAGAGAAGAAAGCTTATTTTTTTGTGGGCTCATTTTATGCCTCTTTTTTAATTTGTTTGGCGCTTTGCACATCTTTTAATTTTTGATACACTTTGTGTATCTTTTCAATTTGGCGACATTACACATCTTTTTAGCTTTGAGCTCATTTTGTGCCTCTTTTCATTTTGACGCTCTTTGCGTATCTTTTGTAAGCTTACTTCCTTTCATAATCGTTAAATAATCTCAACTGTGAAATTACCTTCTAGACATAAGAGAAGACAAAACTCACTCTCTACAATAAGAAAGAGTAATTCACAAAATAAAAACCATACATCATATGATAAGTGCAATCATTTGATTAAGAAAAACATAACAATGATTCAAAGCTTTGAAAATACTATTCATATGAGGTAGATTACTATAGGAAGATAAAATAGATCTCTATTTCAAAAACTAACTTTTTAATTTTGAAGAAGATTTTTATCCAAAAGAAATAATATACCATTAAAGGAGTTAGAGGAAGAGAAATAATCATCAATGTTTCTTTCCTTTAACAGATCCAGAGGAGTCAATCTCTGCTTACAAGCTTTTAAATAAAAAATAAGGTAAAACTCTCAGTTAGAAATCAAGTTTATCAGTAGTAATAAGTAGTGATTTGATTTAGAAGTGAGTAAGCAGTAAATAAAAAATAAGGAGGAAAAACAGACACGTGAAAATCAGTAAATAAAAATCAGTAAATAAAAATCAGCAGGAAATAATCAAATCTGATACGCAAATCAAACAATGAAAATCAGCAGGAAAGAAAAAATTCTAAAGTAAAATGGACGAACAAATCAAACAAAAACTAAAGCAAAAATAAAGAAAATAAAAAACATCAGAAGTCAGTAATCATCAGATTTATGCATTTATGTCAATCACATCCAATCTGGTCATCAAAATGCTGAATGAGTCAAAGGCTAGTGGTTTAGTGAAGATGTCAACCAGTTGATTTTCAGTTGCTACATGATGTAGCTCAATGTCCCCTTTTGTAACATGGTCCCTAATGAAGTGATGCCTTATATCAATGTGTTTGATTCTAGAATATTGAATTGGATTCTTAGAAATGCAGATGGCACTGGTGTTATCACATAGAACTAAAATTGTGCCAACAGGTAATCCTAAATCCAAAACTTATTGCTTCAACTTAAGGACTTGGGCCATACAACTTCCTAAGGTAATGTACTCAGCTTCATCAGTTGAAAGTGCAACTGAGTTCTACTTTCTACTGGACCAAGAGACTAAAGACTGTCCGATGAAATGGAAAGTTTCAGAAGTGCTCTTTCTATCCACCCTACACCCTGCAAAATCAAAATCAGAATATCCAATAATCTCAAAAGAAGTGCTGTTCCTAGGGTACCAGATTCCTAGGTTTGGGGTCCCTAAAAGATATCTAAGAATTCACTTAACAGCAGTCAGGTGGGACTCTTTAGGATCAGGTTGAAACCTAGCACAAAGATAAACACTAAACATAATATCAAGTTGGCTAGTAGTCAGGTAAAGCAGTGATCCAATTATTCCCCTAAACTTCTTCTGATCAATAGATTTTCCATTTGAATCCTTATCTAACTGAACAGTGGAACTCATAGGAGTATTGATTGGCTTAGCTTTGTCCATTTCATATTTCTTCAAGATGTCCTTAGTGTATTTTGATTGATTCAGAAAGGTTTCATCATCCATTTGCCTTATGCTAAACTCCAAAAAGTAGAATAATTCTCCCATCATACTCATCTCAAACTCCTTACTCATTGTCTTAGAAAAATCATCACATAAATTATTAACAGAAGATCTAAAAAGTATATCATCAACATAAATCTGCATAATGAGTAGATCATCTCCTACTTTCCTAAGGAAAAGGGTGGTGTCTACGCTCCCCTTAACAAACTCTCTTTCTAATAGGAATGTGCTAAGCCTCTCATACCAAACTCTAGGTGCCTGTTTCAATCTATATAAGGTCTTTTTAATTTATAGACATGTTTTGGATATTGGGAGCTCTCAAAACCTGGGGGTTGCTCTACAAAGACATCCTTTTTTATTACCCCATTTAAAAAGGTACTCTTGACATCCATTTGAAACAGTTTAAATCCCTTATAACATGCAAAGGCTAGTAGCACCCTAATGGCTTCCAATCTAACTACAGGGGCAAAAGTCTCCTCAAAATTAATCCCTTCAATTTGATTGTATCCCTTAGCAATCAATCTTTCCTTATTCCTAACCACCACACCAGAATCATTCATCTTATTCTTAAAGACCCACTTAGTTCCCACTACACTTTGATTCCTAAGTCTTTCTACTAACTCCAAAATATTATTCCTTACAAATTAATTTAATTTCTCTTGCATAGCTAAGATCCAAAACTCATCAAAAAGGGCTTGATTGATGTTGGTGGGTTCATTCATTGAGATAAAGGCAGAATGGTTTACTTCCTTTCTAAGTCCATGCCTAGTTCTAACACCTTTAGAAGGGTCTCCTAAGATCAGTTATTTAGGATGACTCGAAGCATATCTCCAATCTCTAGGCAAAATGTTTTGAGGCTCTACCCTTTCCTCTAGATTTGTATTTTCAACTCCTTGGGTAATCTCTCATACATCTTCTTCTTCCTCAACTCTAGTCTCCTTAGGATCAAATTCATCAAACACCACATGAGTTGTCTCCTCCACCACCAAAGTCCTCTTATTGAACACCCTAAAGGATTTCCCCACACTAGAATAGCCTAAGAACACTCCTTCATCAGATTTAGGGTCAAATTTTCCTAAGGATGATTTCCCATTATTCATAATAAAAATCTTACAGCCAAAGACATGGAGGTGGGATAGGTTTGGAGTTCTACCCTTAATAATCTTATAAGGTGTCTTATTCAGATTGGATATAACATTCACCCTATTCAGCACATAACAGGCAGTGTTCACTACTTTAGCCCAAAGGTATTTTGGAAGTGAATACTCAGCAAGCATGGCTCTAGCGGCTTCCACTAAGGTTTTATTCTTCCTTTCAGCTATCCCGTTCTGCTGAGGGGTCTTAAGAGCTGAAAAGTGGTTACTAATCCCTTGCTCCTTATAGAATATTCTAAATCTTACATTTTTAAACTCTCCACCATGATCACTATGAATAGTCAAGATCTCATAACCTAACTTTCTCTGAATCCAAGTGGAGAACGATTTAAATTCATCAAATCACTCAGATTTATGTGACAGAAATTTAATCCAAGTGAACCTCGAGTAATCATCAACAATCACAAATCCATGACTTTCCCCCCTAAGTTGGTAATGCTAATAGGTCCAAAGAGATCCATGTGAAGGACTTCTAAAGTTTTAGAGGAGCTGATGTCCTTAATGGAGTGGAAGGAGGACTGGACTTGTTTCCTTAATTGGCAGGTGTCACAAAGGTGGTCCTTAGTTAACTTAAGCTTGGGGACACCTCTAACTAAGTCCTTTTGAGTGACTCTCCTAAGGGTTTTCATACTGGCATGACATAATCTCCTGTGCCACAACCAAGACTCATCAGCAGTAGTTTTTAAGCAAATTGAAACATCAGTTTTAAAGCAGCTTACATCCAGCATGTAGACATTATTGATCCTTTGTCCCTGCAAAATAATTTTGTCATTTAAGCTTATAATATAGTAAGTGGGCAGGAACTTGATGTTGTATCCTTAGTCACAGAGTTGACTGATGCTCAGCAAGTTATGTTTCAATCCATCTACAAGCAAAACATTATCAATAATAAAATTTTTTTGAATCACCAGTTATACCTGCTCCTACCACCCTCCTGGTTTTATTATCTCCAAGTGTAACCTTGCCTACAACCCTGGCCTCCAGCGAAATGAATTGATTTGCACCTCCAGTCATATGTCTTGAGCATCCGCTGTCCAGGTACCACATGCTCTCACGAGATCTTGTGTGAGAGTACACCTACAAAATTATCAAATATCAGATTTAGGAACCTAAATAAATTTGGGTTCCTTCTTATGAAAAGAAGAATGCAATGTATGTGTGTTGTGCTGTTAAGCATATAATTTGGGCCTCCACACCCAATATGTACTACGGTGAACAGTGCAGGTGTGGGAGATGTGTCCTAATATGCCACAAGAAAAATATCTAACACCAGGAAAAGGGGTAACTAATCTACGTGGATGATAGTGCCTCTTCCTAGGTTTGAATGAAATATGCTTTGATGATTTTGAAACAGATTCTTCAAAAGGTAGAGGTGCATAAAATTGTGCAAAAGTAGGAGGTGTTTCATTTTTCTCAAAAGCACTAATTTTTACTCTTAGAAATTTATTCTCCTTTTTAAGACTTACAATTTAAAATTTTAATGCATGCTCGCTACTACTCAAGTCACATGGCATGATTTCTAGTTCTTTAAATGATTTCTCTAAGTCAACATGTGATGTTCTTAATGAATCATGCTCAGATGATAAATCAGAATGCTTTTTATTTAATTCATCAAATTCATCAAGTAATGTCATGTGATTGCTATCAAGTGTAGAGTGATCTTTAATCAAAACATCATGCTTTTTTTGTAAATTCATGAATTCCAATTTCAGGCTGGCATAGGTTTTCTTAAGTTTCCTATAAGATGAATGAATTTTCTCAGAAACATCAAGTAATTGATTATAGGTTAGCTCACATACCTCTTCTTAGTTAGATTGACTATGATGATCATCCGCCATGAAACACAAGTTAGTAGTCTCCTCTTCAGCTTTAGTCTTAGAGGAGTCGGATGCAGAATCTGCCCAGAATACCTTTTGAATCCGCTTCTTATCCCTTCTGAACTTGGGTTTCTCCTCACCCTTCTCCTTGCTTAGGTGAGCCTTAAGTGTAAGACAATCAGCCTTTATGTGTCCAGGCTTCCTGCATTCAAAGCAAACAGTATCAGATGAACCTTTAAAATTTTTGCTACTCTTACCTTTGTTCAATTTCTGAAAGTTCTTATGTTTCTTCCTTAGAACGCTTTTGAATTTCCTAGTGATTAAGGCAACATCATCGCTATCAGACCCGAAAGAGTCAGTGTCAGTATCGTTGGCCTTCAGTGCCACAGTTTTCTCCTTCTTCTTCTCACTTACATCAATTTGTCATTTGTTCACTCCTTGCTTATAAGCAATGAGTGACCTAAGTAAGTTATCAATAGAATAAGTGTTCAAATCTTTAGATTCAGTAATTACAGTTATCTTAGCATCAAAATAAGAGGGCAAATATCTCAAAATTTTATTCACTTTTTTATAGTTTGTAAGTTCTCTTATTGAAGCATGTAAAGAAGTGATAATTTGAGTGAACCTCGTATGCATTTCAGAAATCGATTCACTAAGTTTCATGCGAAAGAGTTCATAGTCGTGAAGTAAGATGTTCAATCTAGATTGCTTAACCTTAGATGTACCTTTATAAGTAATGCATAATCTATCCTAGATTTCTTTACCAGTAGTGCAAGTAGAGACACGCATGTAATCCTTAGATTTTAAGGCACAGAAAAAATAGTTCAAACATTTGGCATTTAGTTGGGCTAAGTCCCGATCATCAAAATTCCACTCATTGAAAGGCAATTTAGTTTTAACATTATTAACCATTTTAAAAGGTGGTCATCCTTAGTAAGCATCTACATGCGATAATCTATAAATTGCAGAAAAGTGGACATGCAAGTTTTCCAAAAATCAAAAGGTATATTATTAAATAATAGTGGACGTGTAATTGAATAACCTTCAGCAGTATTTCTTTTACCAAAGTTAGCCATGGATCAAATCCAAAATTTTTAAAACTTTATTTTTGAATCCCGCTCTACTACCACTTAAAAGTTCGATAGGGATGTTAAGCCCTTATGAACTAGTCCCGAGGCTAACCAAGAGAGGGGGTGAATTGGTAGTTTTAAAAATTCTTTAGCAATAGGAAAGATCTTTTGATATTATGCAGCAGAAATGAGTAAACACAGTAATGAAATGATCAATCAAAAATTTCACCTAAATAGATAATAACAGAAAAATAAAGTGCAGAAAATAATCAGAAAAAACACACCAGATTTTATAGTGGTTCGGTCTACTTGACCAACGTCCACTCCCCAGAGCCTCCCCTCTGGGTTTTGCATTAACACTAAGTGACTCTCCTTCTACTCCCACAGTAAGGCGGAGAAGCTTGTACAAAAACTCCTTTACACCAACTCGGTGAGGCAGAGAACCTGAACTCCTTTCACTTCCTCCTGAAGCAGGTAAAGAACCTAGACTCCTTTCGATTCCTCCTGAAGCAGGCAGAGAACCTGGACTCCTTTCGCTTCCTCCTGAAGCAGGCAGAGAACCCGGATCTTCTTGCAAACGATCCGCTCACAAAGACATCGACAAGATAAGAGATGATAAATGGAGAAGATGGCTTAGATCCTTGCTTGGAGCAACCTTTGTGAATCCCTCACAAACTCCCCCTCACAAGATCCTCTCTCTCTCTCCCAAGCTCTCTCTCTCTCTCTCTCTCTCTCTCTCTCTCTCTCAAGGGTTTCTTTAGAAAGAAAAGTGGCAAAAAATTTTTCTAGTTGCAAGAAAAAGATCTTAAATATGAGGGCTTAAAAAATGCCCTAAATCTCAACTGGTCGTCAAAGATCATCCAGGATGATCGGTTGATCATCCTGTACAATCAATACAAATTCACATGTACCAGCCAGGACAATCTGGTTTCTCTGGATGATTAGTAGACAAAATTTGTTCTGATCGTCCAGGATAATTAGTGTAAATCAGGAATTTCGTCCAGAAGACCGCTCTGGTCATCTAGGGGAACTTTTACTGGACGATTTCAAAATGACTTGATCGTCCAGAATGATATGTCTATCGTCCTTTACGATTAATTCAAAAATGACAAAATTGTCCTACACACAGCTCTGGTCTTACAGTCAAGAACATGTTGGATGATCTTAAAATAGCTTGATCGTCTGGGACAATATGGGTATCGTCCCATATGATTAGTACAAAATTGCCCAAAATTGTCCGGTACATAGCTCTGGACGTACTGGTGAAAGGCACTTAATGGTCAAGATTTTTAACATATTGTCCCATACGATCTTGCGATCATCCAAGATGATATGATCGAATCAATTAAACCTTAATTACTTTCCTTAATCACCAGACTAATTTAGGCATGATTGTAATGGATCGTCCAGGATGATACACATATCATTCGAGACGATCAGACCAAATCTCTAAAAATAAAAACTTGCCTAACTTAATCTGGCGGCTGAGAATTTCTGATTAAAGCTTATCGTCCTATACGATATATGTATCATCCAAGATGATCGGCTTAATCAAACTGACTTAACATGATCATCCTAATTAGGGTTTCTATTCTCACTGGATCATCCAAGACGATATGAATATCATCCAGGATGATATGAACAAAAATTAAAACAAAAAACCTAACTTATTAAAACTCTCCTCCTGAGTGTGTGTGTGCAAGGTTACTTAGTAAAGGGATCAATTACATTACATTTGACTCAAGAAAGGGAAAAATTATAATTAAACACATGCGGACCTGATCTTTAGTTGGCTTGGATTGCATTTGATCTTTTATACCTGAAATGGTTAGCCAAGCAAAACAGAACATAGACATATTTGTTATCATCAAAACTATACTCCTTGAATTCAGATTTGTAACAAGAGCTTCGTACTCAACTTCATTATTGGTGTAAGGTTCAATTAAACTGAATGAAAATCCCATTATGCCTCCCTCAAGAGATATGAAAATGAGACTGATGACAGCTCAGGCTCTTATAATATTTGGAGGTCGAGCAGGTTTAATCAATGATGCCCCATCGATATACATCTCCAAAAATTATAGTTTCTTCTCCTCCTTACCCTGCATGATTTGTTCATCACTAAAATTATTATTGAGCAGAGAGTCTACCGATATAGGATGTGCGGTGAGAAAATGTGCTAAGGCTTATCCTTTCACCACCTTTTGTGGCATGTACGTAATATCAAATTGTAGTAATATTACTGCCCACCTAGCTAAGTGACCTGTCAACATTGGTCTTGTCATCAAGAACTTCACCGAATCAATCTTTGATATCAAGGTGATTTTTTGAGATAGCATATAGTGGCTGAGTTTTTGAACTGTGAAGATTAATGGCAGACAATGCTTCTTAATTGGGGAATAATGAATTTCCACTCTGATCAATCTTCGACTAATATAATAGAGCACACTTTCTTTGCCCTCTTTATTGTGTTGCACCAATAATACTCTGAGGGACTCTTTTAATGTTGTCGTGTACAATATAAGAGACCTCCCCAGAATTGGCACCGTGAGAATAGGTGGAATCAATAGGTATCTCTTGATACTGTCAAAGGCCTCCTGACATTCTATATCCCATTTAAAGTGCATATCTTTCTTCATCAATTTTGAAAATGGCTGGCACTTATCCAACATATTCAATATGAATCACCGAATGAAGGCCAGCTATCCTTGTGAGAAGCGAAGTTAATGGAGGTTCCTTGGAGGCAGCATCTCCACAATTACCTTAATTTTATTGGATTCAATCTCGATTCCTCTATAACGAACAACATACCCCAAGAATTTTTCAGAAGAGACACCAAAGGCGCATTTGAGAGGATGCATCTTCAAATCAAATTTTCTGATTCTCTCGTGTTACAAATCTAGTTTTGATGATGACAAACATGTCTCTATTGTGTTTTGCTTGGCTAACCCGTTTCAGGCACAAAAGATCATGAGCAACTCAAGCCAACTCAAGATCGGATCCAAGTGTGTCTAAGTGTACTATTTTCTTTTTCTTGAGTCAATTGTAATGTTACTGATCCCCTAGCTGAGTAACCTTACACACACACACTCAGGGGGAGAGCTTGAGTGAATTAGAGTTTCTGTTCAAAATTTTTGTTTAGATCATTCTAGACGATAGACACATCGTCCTGGACGATCAAGTAAAAAATAAAAATCCTAATTAGGGCGACCAAGTTAAGAGGGTCTGATTAAGCAGATCGTCCTGGACGATATGCTCAAATCAAAATTCTCAGCCGCAAATCAAGTTAGGCAAGTTTGGCAAGTTTTTATTTTAAGATATTTGGTCTAATCGTCCCGGACGATACGTATATCGTCCTGGACGATTCAGTACAATCATGCCTAAATTAATCTGGTAATTAAGGAAAGCAATTTATATTTGATTGATACGATCATATCGTCCTGGACGATCGCAGGATCATCCTGGACGATCGCAGGATTGTCCTGGACGATCATGATCGTCTAGTGCATTTCAGCTGTATGACCCGAACTGTGTACAGGACGATTTAGACACTTTTTGAACTAATCATACAGGACGATCACCTTATCGTCCTGGACGATCAAGTCATTTTTTGGTCGTCCAATACAACTTTCTCTTGACGACCCGAGCTATCTTCTAGATGATATTCCTCGATTTACACTAATCGTCCCGGACGATCGCAGAATCGTATGTGACGATATGAACAAATTTTTCTACTGATCGTCCAGAAGAGCTAGATTGTCCAGGCTGATGCAGCTGATTTTTAACTGATCGTACAGGACGATCTATCGATCATCCTGGATGATCTTTCGATCATCCTGGACGATCTTGGCCGACCAGTTGAGATTTAGGGCAAATTTTAAGCCCTCCTATAAAAGATCTTTTTCTTTCAATAAGAAAAATCTTTTGCCACTTTCCTTCCTAGAGAAACCATAGAGAGAGAGAGAGAGTTTGGGAGAGTGAGAGAGGATCTTGTGAGGGGGAGTTTGTGAGGGGTTCACGAAGGTTGCTCCAAGCAAGGATCAGAGTCGTCTTCTCCGCTCTACGTCCTTCGTCATGTCAGAGTTCTTGGTGAGAGGATCATTCGCAAGAAGATCCAAGGTTCTCTGCCTGCTTCAAGAGGAAGCAAAAGGAGGTCGGGTTCTCTAACTCACCGTATGGTAGAAAAGAGGTTTTGTACAGGCTTCTCCACCTTGCTGTGGGAGCAAAAGGAGAGACACTTTGAGTTAGTGCAATACCCGGAGGGGAGGCTCCGGGGAGTGGACGTAGGTCAAGTTTGATTGAACCACTATAAAATCGGTGTGTTCATTCTAATTATTTTCTGCACTTTTATTTTTTTGTGATTAACTGCTTGGGTGAAATTGTGATCGATCTTTTCGTTTGATTGTCATATTTGTTTTCACTGTAAATCATCAAAAAGTTTTTACAATTGTTCTCAAATTTTTAAATAACCAATTCACCCCCCCTCTTGGTTAGCCTCGGGACTAGTTCATCAGGGCTTAACATCTCTTTCGAACTTTCAAGTGGTATCAAAGCGGGATTCAAAATTTAAGTTTAAAAACTTTTAATTTGATCCATGACTAACTTTGATAATCATAATACTACTGAAGGTTATTCTATTATGCGACCGCCATTGTTTGACAATATTCCTTTTGACTTTTGGAAAACTCGCATGTCCACTTTTCTTCAATCGATTGACTATCACATGTGGATGTTAGTTAAGGATGGATACGAACCACTTTTTAGGATGATTAACAATGTGAAAACTGAACTGCCCTTTACTGATTGGACTTTTAATGATCCTGATTTAGCACAATTAAATGCCAAATGCTTGAATTATTTTTTCTGTGCTTTAAAATTCGAGGATTACAAGCGTGTCTCTACATGTACAACTGGTAAGAAAATCTGGGATAGATTGTGCATCACGTATGAAGGTACAACTTAGGTCAAACAGTCTAGATTAAATATGTTGCTTCATGATTATGAACTGTTTCGCATAAAACCTACTGAAACTATTTCTAAAATGTATATTAAATTCACTCAAATCGTCACTTCTTTACATGCCTTAGGTAGAGAACTTACAAATTACGAAAGAGTGAATAAAATACTGAGATGTTTGCCTTCTTCATATGATGCTAAGATAACTGCAATCACTAAATCTAAAGATTTGAATACTTACTCTATTGATAGCTTACTTGGATCACTCATAACCAAAGACAGCTTGATGCAGGTGAGAAGAAGAAGGAGAAAATAGTAGCACTGAAGGCCAACGATAGTGATTCTTGCTCTTTCGGGTCTGATAGCGATGATGTGGCCTTGATCACAAGGCAATTCAAAAGCTTTCTAAGGAAGAAACACAAGAACTTTCAGAAGTGGAACAAGGGTAAGTCCAACAAGAATTTTAAGGGTTCTTCTGATCCTGTATGTTTTAAATGCAGGAAGCCTGGACACATTAAGGCGGATTATCCTACACTCAAAGCTCATCCAAGCAAGGAGAAGGGTGAGGAGAAACACAAATTCAGAAAGGATAAGAAGCAGATTCAGAAGGCATTCTGGGCAGACTCTGCATCCGACTCCTCTGAGACTGAGGCTGAAGAGAAGGAAACAAACTTGTGTCTGATGGCTGATAATCACCCTGATCAGTCTGACCAGGAAGAGGTATGTGAGCTTACTTACGATCAACTACTTAAAGTTTTTGAAAAAATTCATGCATCATATAAGAAGCTTAAGAAAACTCATGCTAGCTTGAAACTGGATTATCTGACTTTGCAAAAAGAGCATGATGTGTTGATTAAGGATCATTCCACTGTTGATAGCAATCACATGTCTTTACTTGATGAGTTTGATGAATTGAACAAAAAATATTCTGATTTAGTTACTTTACATGATTCATTGAAAACCACTCATGTTGATTTGGAGAGAGCTTTTAAAGAATTAGATACCATGGCATGTGAAGTAGAAAGTAACAATGGTGCTTTAAAATTTGAAATTGTAAGTTTAACTAAAGAGAATGAATTTTTGAAAGTGAAAATCAGTGCTTTTGAGAAAAATCAAAAACCACCCACTTTTGAAAAGTTTTATGCACCACCACCTTTTGAAAAATCTGTTACAAGTTCATCAAAGCATGTTTTATATACATCTAATAAGAGGCACTATCACCCGCGTAGATTAGTTAACCCTTTTCCTGGTGTTAGATATTTTTCATGTGGCATGTTAAGACACATTTCCCACACCTGCACTATTCACCTTAGTACACATTGGGTGTGGAGGCCCAAACTGTCTGTTTCATAGCACAGCATGCATGCATTGCATTCTTCTTTTCATAAGAAGGAACCCAAACCTGTTTGGGTTCCTAAGACTGACATTAGATATTTTTGTAGGTGTGCTCTCACACAAGACCTCGTGAGAGCATGTGGTATATGAATAGTGGATGTTCTAGACACATGACTGGAGATGCAAATCAGTTCATTTCGCTGGAGGCCAGGAGGCAAGGTTACACTTGGAGATAACACCACCAGGAGGGTGGTAGGCTCAGGTATAATTGGTGATTCAAAGAATTTTATGATTGATAATATTTTACTTGTAGATGGACTGAAACACAACTTGCTGAGCATCAGTCAACTTTATGAAAAAGGATACAGCATCAAATTCCTGTCCACTGGCTGCATTTTAAGCTTAAATGATAAATTTATTTTGCAGGGGCAAAGGATCAACAACGTCTACAAGCTGGATGTAAGTTGCATTAAATCTGAGAATTCAATTTACTTAAAAATGGCTGTTGATAAGTCTTGGTTGTGGCATAGGAGATTGTGTCATGCCAATATGAAAACCCTTAGGAGAGTCACCCAAAAGGACTTAGTTAGAGGTGTGCCCAAGCTTAAGTTCACTAAGGATCACCTGTGTGATACCTGTCAGTTAGGGAAGCAAGTCCAGCCCTCTTTTCACTCTGTTAAGGACATTAGCACCTCTAGACCATTAGAAGTTCTTCACATGGACCTCTTTGAACCCATTAGCACTGCCAGCTTAGGGGGGAAAGTTTATAGATTTGTGATTGTAGATGACTACTCGAGGTTCACTTGGATTAAATTTCTATCACACAAATCTGAGTCATTTGATGAGTTTAAGTCCTTCTCCACTTGGATTCAGAGGAAGTTAGGATGTGAGATCTTGACTATTCATAGTGATCATGGTTGAGAGTTTAAAAATATGAAGTTTGGAAGTTTCTGTGAGGAGCAAGGGATTAGTCATAATTCTTCAGCTCCAAGGACCCCTCAGCAGAACGGGGTAGCTGAAAGGAAGAACAGGACCTTAGTGAAAGCCGCTAGAGCCATGCTTGCTGAGTATTCACTTCCAAAATACTTTTGGGCTGAAGCGGTGAACACTGCCTGTTATGTGCTGAATAGGGTGAATGTGAAATCAAAACTGAACAAGACACCTTATGAGATCATTAAGGGTAGAACTCCAAACCTGTCCCACCTCCATGTCTTTGGCTGTAAGGTTTTCATTCTGAACAACGGGAAATCATCCTTAGGAAAGTTTGACCCTAAATCTGATGAAGGAGTGTTCTTAGGCTATTCTAGTGTGGGGAAATCCTTTAGGGTGTTCAATAAAAGGATGTTGGTGGTGGAAGAGACAACTCATGTGGTGTTTGATGAATCTGATCCTAAGATGACTAGAGTTGAGGAAGAAGAAGAGGTAGAGGAGATTACCCAAGGGATTAGAAATGCAAATATGGAGGAGAGGGTAGAACCTCAAACCACATTGCCTAGAGATTAGAGATATTCTTCGAGTCATCCTAAAGAACTGATCTTAGGAGACCCTTCTGAAGGTGTTAGGACTAGGCATGGACTTAGGAAGGAAGTAAACTATTCTGCCTTTATCTCAATGACTGAACCCACCAACATCAATCAAGCCCTTTCGGATGAGTTTTGGATGTTAGCTATGCAGGAAGAATTGAATCAATTTGTAAGGAATGATATTTGGGAGTTAGTAGAAAGACCTAGAAATCAAAGTATTGTGGGAACCAAGTGGGTCTTTAAGAATAAGATGAATGATTCTGGTGTGGTGGTTAGGAATAAGGCAAGATTGGTGGTTAAGGGGTATAATCAGATAGAAGGGATTTATTTTGAAGAGACTTTTGCCCCTGTAGCTAGATTAGAAGCCATTAGAGTGCTACTAGTCTTTGCTTGTTATAAGGGATTTAAGCTGTTTCAAATGGATGTCAAGAGTGCCTTTTTAAATGGGGTAATAAAAGAAGATGTTTTTGCAGAACAACCCCCAGGTTTTGAGAGTTTCCAATATCCGAATCATTTTTACAAATTAAAAAAGGCCTTATATGGATTGAAACGGGCACTCAGAGCTTGGTATGAGAGGCTTAGCACATTCCTGTTAGAAAGAGAGTTTGTTAAGGGGAGTGTAGACACCACCCTTTTTCTGAGGAGAATAGGGGATGACTTACTCATTGTCCAGATCTATATTGATGATATAATTTTTGAATCTTCTGATAAGTATTTATGTGATGAGTTTTCTAAAATAATGAGTAAGGAGTTTGAGATGAGTATGATGGGAGAATTGTCCTACTTTTTGGGGTTTAGCATAAGGCAAACGGATGATCGAACCTTTCTCAATCAATCAAAATACACTAAGGAAATTTTGAAGAAATATGAAATGGACAAAGCCAAGCCAATCAATACTCCCATGAGCTCCTCTGTTCAGTTAAATAAGAATTCAAGTGGAAAATCTGTTGATCAGAAGAAGTATAGAGGAATAATGAGATCACTACTTTACCTGACTTCTAGCCGACCTGATATCATGTTTAGTGTCTGTTTTTGTGCTAGGTTTCAGGCTGATCCTAAAGAGTCCCACCTGAATGCCATTAAGAGAATTCTTAGATATCTTTTAGGGACCCCAAATCTAGGAATCTGGTATCCTAGGCACAACACCTCTTTTGAGATCATTGGATATTTAGATTCTGACTTTGTAGGGTGTAGGGTGGATAGAAAGAGCACTTCTGGAACTTGTTAATTCATAGGACAATCTCTAGTCTCCTGGTCCAGTAGAAAATAGAACTCAGTTGCACTTTCCACTGCTGAAGCTGAGTATATTACCTTAGGAAGTTGTGTGGCCCAAGTTCTTTGGTTAAAGCAACAAGTTTTGGATTTAGGTTTACCTGTTGGTACAATTTCTGTTCTGTGTGATAATACTAGGACAATCCAACATTCTAGGGCCAAACACATTGATATAAGGCATCACTTCATTAGGGACCATGTTACAAAATGGGATATTGAGCTACATCATGTAGCAACTAAAAATTAGCTGGTTGGCATATTCACTAAACCACTGGCCTTTGACTCATTCAGCATTTTAAGAACCAGATTAGGAGTGATTGATATAATGCTTGATTCTGATGACTGCTGATTTCTGATTGTTCTGTTTTTTATTCTATTTTCTATTAGTTAGTTTTTTGATTTGATTATTTACTTTCAATTGGTTTTATTTCTTTTGCTAATTTCTGTGTTAGCCTTGTTGTTAGTTTGATTTGAGTATTTACTTCGATATGATTTTTTACCTATTTTTATTCACTGGTTCATCTCTTGCACTTACTGTTTTATGCTTTTCAAAATCTGATCACTGCTCACTATTTCTGATAATCTGAATTTCTGACTGAGAATTTAACCTTATTTTTATTTAGAAGCTGGTAAGTAGTGATTGATTCCACTGGATCTGTTAAAGGGAAGAAACATTGATGATTGTTTCTCTTCCTCTAACTCCTTTACTGGTGTATTATTTCTTTTGGATAAATATCCTCTTCAAAATTAAAATTTTAGTTTTTGAAATAGAGATTTATTTTATCTTCCTACAGTAATCTACCTCATATCAATAGTGTTTTAAAGTCTTAAGTCATTATTTTAATTTTCTAAACCAAGTGATTGCACTTATCATATGACATTTGGCTTTTGTTTTGTGAATTACTCTTCCTTATCGTGGAGAGCATCTCCTATATCTGGAAGGTAATTTTACAGTTGAGATCTTTTAATGATTTTGAGAGGGAGAAAGCTTACAAAAGATACGCAGTGCGCCAAATCAATTAAAACAGAGGCACAAAATGAGCCCAAAGCTGAAAAGATGCGAAATGTCGCCAACTAAACGATACATAAAGTGTATCAAAAATGAAAAGATGCGTAAAGCGCCAAATAAATTGAAAAAGAGGCACAAAATAAGCCCAACCAAGCTTTCTTCCCTTTCAGATCGTTAAATGTCTTAGAAAAATCCGTGTGCCACTTAATATTTTCAAAAGCTTGAGTTTGGAAATCCTGATTTCTGATTTTTTACTTTGTAACACTATTATATCAGATATTTTTTTAGAACGAGGCTTAAAAGGATCTCCTTTCGAATCTAATTTCTTTTCTTCTGAATTGGATTTTTGGTTTGAAAGAGATTTGCATCTATAAGGTGCCCGAGGTGGGAGTTACGAAAGTCGATTTTTCCAACTTTTCTGGATTTCAGCGCTGTCAATCGTCTTCCTATTAGTTTTTGGATCTAAGATCAAGGAAAATTTCTGATTTACTCGAGCAGCTTGATAAAAAAAAAGTGTTATTTTTTTTTCTGTGTTCCCATTTCAAGTTTTCTTCATTTTTGTTTTATTTTTTCATCTTACTAGTTGTGTTTTGGGATCCTGATCTGTCATCTCCATCCTCCATCTTTTTCTATTTTCTTCACATCGTCCCGGACGATCCATAGATCATCCTGGATGATCTTCTTTGTCCTGGATGATCCATAAATCGTCCTGGACGATCCATTCAAAATTGTCCCCACTCTGATCATGCTGCTGAAAAACTCCAATTATTGGTGATCGTCCTGGACGATACCTACATCATCCTGGATGATATGATCCATATCTTCCTGATCTGATCAAATAGCTGAGATTGCACCAATTATTGTCCATCATCCTGGATGATCCACCTCATCGTCCTGGATGATCCACGTGTCAGCCGCTGGACGATTGGAATTCAGCCCGTCCGTCACACTTATTGTACATCGTCCGGGACAATCCACCTAATCGTCCTGGACGGTCCTTTTTGTCAACGGTCGTCCAACCTGACTCCTCGGGACGATCGTCTGTGTCTAATCATCCTGGACGATCTCTGATCATCCCGGACGATCAGACCGCCTTTTTGACCAATCGTCCAGGCCGTGATAATTACACATATCGTCTTGGACGATGTCGCGATCGTACGGGACGATCGGGCCAAGTTCTATTTAAACAGCTATTTTTTCTTCCTTTCTTTCACACATCTCCCTCTATCTTCCTTCACTATTACTTTCAAATGGCTGGTGGCAAATGTTCGTGGAAAAAGGGTGCAAGTTCCTCCCGTGTGCATGTTGATCCTCGCTTCCCAAATGCAGCCGATCAGGCTGCTTTTGAGTGCTATTGTGACATTGGGATCACGCATTCTAAAATAGTAAATCCCTGCACCCTCACCTATCATATTCTCGATCTGTTCGCACACACCTCCCTCACCTTCATCCTTACACTAGCCTTTCCGTTTAATCTTAACTCCTTCAAATTTTCTTTTCCAATTTGCGCATTTCTGTGAACTATTCAACTCTTCGCTCATATGTCAATCAACGACCCGTGGAACTCACTACTCAAGATTTTCATAACATTCTTCACCTTTCTGTCACTGGCGACAAACTCCACACACTTATCACCGATCCTGACTATGATTGGAGTGTCGTCAATCACTTCCTTCGTAATACGAATGCCCCCTATCATGATAATGCTTGCACTTCACTTCTTAAGGATGCACGGACCATTCAGCACGTCCTTCGTTCCTCCGTCATTCCAAAGGCGGGGGATCGAATTCACATCACCCCATTATTGTCCTTGACCACATACTACATCTTGGCCTGCAGGGAGTTTAATGCCTCTGACCTTATTATCTGATACATAGAGCACCTCACCACTATTAGGGATCCGCATCATAGGCGTCGCCCAAATCTAGCTTTAGGTCATCTCATTCATTATGCCTTAGAAACCAAATATGACCTTCAGTATCTTGTCCCTCCTGATGTCCCTCCTTCCTTCTTCACAAACAATTCATTCCACATCCTACACAGCACCCGACTACATCCGGAGCCCGCCCCGGATGTTGAGGAGGAAGAGGAAGAGGCTATTCCAGTTCCTACTGCACCCGATGCACCTGCTCCCCTTCGCATTGCCTCTCCTTTTGACCACCTGGTGCAGTGCTTCGATCCCTGGGAGGTCAGATTTGACTCCTATGTGGCTACCTAGGAGCAGCGGCACGCTGAGGACCTCCAGCGCTTCACTAACTATGCTGTGCAGCAGCAACAGCAGCATAACCAGGACATTGCCTGGATTGGAGCTCACTTTAAAGCCATTCACAACTACTTTAACCCACCACCACCACCTCCTCCTTCCGATCAGGATCTGCCTCCGTTCTAGTATTCTGTTTTGTAGTTATTTTCTTTTCTGTTTTGTACTGATGTTTCAGTGTTTCTGTTTACCCTCCTCCTTTTTGTGATGTCAAAAGGGGGAGTCAGTTGTAGTCATTTTTGTTTTTGTTATGTGTTATGTTTCCTGTATTAGTTTGGTTGTTAAATGAAAATTTGAAAAAAATTATTTTTCGATCTTCTAGTTATTTTTCAAACTACTATACAAATATTTGCCATCATCAAAAAGGGGGAGAGTGTTGTAAATCTGGTTTTGATGATGACAAACATGTCTCTATTGTGTTTTACTTGGCTAACCCATTTCAGGCATAAAAGATCACGAGCAACTCAAGCCAACTTAAGATCGGGTCCAAGTGTGTCTAAGTGTACTATTTTCTTTTTCTTGAGTCAATTGTAATGTAACTGATCCCCTAGCTAAGTAACCTTGCACACACACACTCAGGGGGAGAGCTTGAGTGAATTAGAGTTTCTGTTCAAAATTTTTGTTCAGATCGTCCTGGACGATAGACACATAGTCCTGGACGATCAAGTAAAAAATAGAAACCCTAATTAGGGCGACCAAGTTAAAAGGGTCTGATTAAGCAGATCGTCCTAAATAATCTTTGGATCGTCCTGGATGATATGCTCAAATCAGAAATTCTCAGCCGCCAGATCAAGTTAGGCAAGTTTTTATTTTAAGATATTTGGTCTGATCGTCCTGGACGATACGTGTATCGTCCTGGACGATTCAGTATAATCATGCCTAAATTAATCTGGTAATTAAGGAAAGCAATTTATATTTGATTGATATGATCATATCATCCTGGACGATCGCAGGATCGTCCCGGACGATCATGATTGTCTAGTGCATTTCAGCTGTACTACCCAAACTGTGTACAGGATGATTTGGGCACTTTTTGAACTAATCGTACAAGACGATCTCTTTATCGTCCTGGACGATCAAGTCATTTTTTGGTCGTCCAACACAACTTTCTCTGGACGACCCGAGCTGTCTTCTGGACGATATGAATAATTTTTTCTACTGATCGTTTAGAAGAGCCAGATCGTCCAAGCTGATGCAGCCGATTTTGAACTGATCGTACAGGACGATCTATCGATCATCCTGGATGATCTTGGCCGACCTGTTGAGATTTATGGCAAATTTTAAGCCCTCCTATAAAAGATCTTTTTCTTTGAACAAGAAAAATCTTTTGCCACTTTCCTTCCCAGAGAAACCATAGGGAGAGTGAGAGAGTTTGGGAGAGAGAGAGAGGATCTTGTGAGGGGGAGTTCGTGAGGGGTTCACGAAGGTTGCTCCAAGCAAGGATCAGAGTCATCTTCTCTGCTCTATGTCTTTCATCATGTCGAAGTTCTTGGTGAGAGGATCATTCGCAAGAAGATCCAAGGTTCTCTGCCTGCTTCAGGAGGAAGAAAAAGGAGGTCGAGTTCTCTGCCTCACCGTGTGGTGGAAAAGAGGTTTTGTACAGGCTTCTCTGCCTTGCTGTGGGAGCAAAGGAGAGACACTTTGAGTTAGTGCAATACCCGGGTGAAATTGTGATTAACTACTTGGGTGAAATTGTGATTGATCTTTTCGTTTGATTGTCATATTCATTTACGCTGCAAATCATCAAAAAGTTTTTACTATTGTTCTCAAATTTTTAAATAACCAATTCACCCCCCCCCCCTCTTAGTTAGCCTCGGGACTAGTTCATCAGGGCTTAACATCCCTTTCAAACTTTCATCTCGAACAAGATTCTAAAATCTTTTATTTGGTTCTTCTGATTCATGCTCTTAACGACAAGGTCATCTACATAACACTTGACCTTCTTTTGTATCAACTCTTCAAAAATATGTGTCATTGCTCATTGATAGGTAGCACCAATATTTTTTAGGCTGAAGGGCATGATCGTATAGCAGAATATGTCGATGGATGTTCTAAATGATGTGTGTTTCTTATCTTCAGGCTCCATTTTGATTTGATTGTAGCCCGATGATCCATTCATAAATGAGAATATATCATAGTTGGAAATGTTATCCACCAGTAGCTCTAAAATTGGGAGCAGAAAGTCATCCTTTAGATACACCTTATTGAGGTCCCGAAGTCAATACAGACACAGATTTGACCATTCTTCTTCTTTACAGGAATGGTATCGGCAATCAAATTGGCATATTTTTCTTCTCGAATGAAGCCCGCTTCTATGAGCTTCTTAGTTTTAGCAATCACCTATTATTTAATCTCCAATCTTATTCTCCTCAGAGCTTATTTGAAGGCACTACATTAGGCTTGATGGCCAATATGTGAACCACTACATCAAGGGATAAGCCAGGCATCTCATCATATGTTCAGGATAAGCAATCCCTAAATTCAAGGAGAAGCTCTTTTATTTCTTCCACTTGAACTTCTGATAAAAGAGCACTAATGAAGGTTGGGTGAGGGTCCTCTTTAGTCCCCAAGTTGACTTCTTTCAACTCATCCATAGTGGTTGCCTGTCCACCATCTTTAAGTTCTTCTGGTACAGGCTTGGCTTCTACTAGCTGATCATCATAATCATCGGCTTTATAAACCTTTTTAGCGCCACAGTTATCGGATTTAATTTCCCTAAATGTGATGGCTTGACACGTCTCTTTTTTATGGTACTTCTACACGATGAATCTGAGACCTCTCCTTATGAGAATATCCTTTTTTCATAATGCATGGGGATTTCTTCAATACCAAAGCTTTAAGTAAAGGCGAAGTTGTTATGCAGGAGTGCAAATTTTAGCTTATTTTCACAGCATCCTTAGGATATTTTTGGTATTAAATCTGAGCATTCTCGTAAGTATTAACTCTCTGGGCTTGATGGGCCTGTGGAGCCAGTCTCGATTCCTCTCTTCTTTGCGCTCTCCAGATTTATAAATAGGATCCCCATTCCGTCTCTTTTTCTTAGGGGAGGCACATAAACTATTATGAGCTCCTCGACATTATGTACCTCTCGGGAAATGATTTCTTTAAAATGTTATAGGGGAACATGCGTGACTACACATATACTGTCTGAGATTGATAGATATCCACTCTTCTCGAGTATACACATTGCACGTCATTTGTATAGGTAGACTCATAGTTATAGTCATCATCTAAATATTTTGCCTTCTTTTTTCCTTTAACCATTGATTGACATACTTCCTGAGATTTAGTAGGGATGACATCATCCTCGTCCATGTCACTCCCTAGGTGAGGCATGTGTTTTCTTGGTCTAGGAGTGATCACTGTCTTGGGAAGAGTTGGCATTTCCTTCTTTCTCATTGCTTGCTTCTTCTCATCTTTTTATTTGGGTCACTTTGCAACCTTTGGGTTTACTGCCTTAGCCTCGAGAGAACTCGATAGCTTTGGTTCTTTGGGGATGAAGTACATAGCATCTTCATAGATTTTCACCTCAAGAACCATGAATGGCTGAATATCACCATAGATTTTGAATTGCTCTCCATCCCTAATATACTTCATACATGGATGCAGTGTCAACGGGATAATACTATAATCGTGCAATCATAGGCGACCTAGAAGTACCTTAAACAAGGTGTCTGTATCAATCACATGAAACTTTACCTCGATATGGAGTTCTCTAAATACTAAAGAGAGCATGAGTGACCCTAGGGTCTTCTATCCCTTCTCATTGAAGCAGTGCACCATCAACTTATCTTGTTGGAGGTGCTATACATCAAGACAAAGTGATCTCAGTGCTTTCAGGCTCATAAGGTTGATAGAGGACCCAGGATCAATCAGAAATTGGCTAATTATCATTCCGTCATTCTCTGCAGAAATATAGATAGGGTGATTATGGTCTTCCAGCCCGAGCATCATGTCATCCTCAGCAAAAATAATGATTGGCTCATTTTGAGCTTGTAAGACTTTTGTTATATTACGCTCAACAAAATATACCTCGTATCTTTCAGGATCCTTGAGAGCCTGAATCAAGGTCTCCCAAAGGGCTTTAGATATTACCAAAGAATCATATATGCTGAGTTATGCTGGGATTTTCCTTAGATGGGATAGGATATTATAGCATATCCCTTTGTTTAAAGTATCTTTCCTTTTTACATCCTTAGGGATAATATCTTCGTTTACAACTATCTCCTTTCCTTTATCTTTATTAGGGATCCCTTTCTTCGACGAAGATGGTAGCATCTTACCACTTCTTAACTTCACTTTGGAGATCTCCTCTTGCTCAGACTCATTCGATGGTGCATTTTTTTTAGAGTTAACCATTGTTGCGTCTGGAGATTACTTTATTGATTCAGAGTTACTAACCAAGTTTACCTGCTCCATCTACAAAGTGATATCTTGATCTGATTCATCATCTTCTAGAAAATACAGATCCTCCTACACACTATAATCCATTGGCGATACTATCATATAGAATTCAAAGGTCATTTCTTTTCTCCTTTTGGTTGGAATCACCAGTGTCATCGAAATAACCTGACAAACTTCCACGGGGAGAGGATCTTTTTCGGCCTCTTTTGTCTCATCAACTTTGAGCTCTGCCATAAAATTAGCAAGCTTAATGGGTGTTGATAACCCTTTGAGTTATTATCTTTTTCTCTTTAGGCTTTTTCTATTTGGTCTTCTTCTTGGTGGCTTTCACCCACCCAGACTTTGAAGTACCAGCTTGATTGGGAAATTTTTTAGAGGTTGGTGCTCGTACCATAGGAAGTGTCTTGGGGTCTATCACCGGCTCAGTGGGAGACTTCCATTTCACACCTGGAACTCCTTCAAGCTGCCTCAGCATTTTCATAGTTTTATTAGAGATCACAGTCTCCCACTGTTCTTTTTGAATCGACTTATTTTCCTTTCTTCTTTCTTCAATCGGGGTTACGAAAGAAGTCGTAACTACCCGAGTTAATTTCTTTCTGGGGTTAGTCAACACATTATCTGATAATATGAGCTCTCCCTTTTGGTACTTCTTTTCAAGATAATCCTTAAAGATGTAGTAATTTTTAATGGGATGGTGAGCACTTTATGATATGGGCAATAATTTGGGTCGCCAATTTCTTTCGACTCCTCCGGCCTTTTGCACTCCGACAGTTCTAAGCCTACTTTTAATACCTGTCGAAATAATTTAGCGACACTCTCTCTTTTAAATGAATATTCTTTACTCATCTTATCTTTGAGAGATGGGAATATTCTATCACATATTCCCATTGCTTACCTCGGGTGTTCCCCTCCTCCTTGGAAAGTTTATGGCCTATCATTCCTTCCAAGTATCAGCTTCAGCTAAGGGTTAGGATTGTATACTTATTTTGGCTTCTATTCATACTATATTGGTTGCTTTCCTTTATCTACATTATAAACCACCTGCTTCCCCTTATTCAGCCTGAGAGAGGATGTAGAGTAAGTTTCACCCTTTTTAGCATCTGAGTCTTTAACCTTCTTGGGATTCTCAGAGTGGCCCTCTGTCCTAAACAAGTTCATCTTCTCAAATTTAGCCACTCTATCAAATAAGTCCTGAAATATAGTGATTATGGCCATGCATAAGAATTGTTGCATCTTCTTATTGATGTTTCCCATCAATAACTATATGTCATGCTCTTCTTCAAGCTGCTGCTCACACTTCATACTTAAATTGCGCCAGCGAGTGATGTATTTGGTCACTGATTCTTTCCTTTTTTTCTTATCTAGGGTGAGATCAGCTATCGTTATCTTTTCTGTTACACTAAAAGATATCTTTATAAACATATTTTTTAACCCTACAAATATCTTTACAGAGTCGTTTAGCAATTCAGCATACCATTCAAAAGCAGCTACTGTCAAACTACTAACGAATTATCGTAGGTGTCCTTGAATTGCGCCAAGTGCTGCCTGGGGTTATTATTTCCTTTGAAGGTGTTAAACTTTGGCATAGATTATCCCTTTGGATATGCCACTTAATTATATTCAATAGGGTACGACCGATCCTTTCCCACTAATTTCTCTACTTGGTCAACGACTATGATAGCCTTGATCTTCTTGGTAATAATGCCTTCCAATTACACAGCAGTCACAGGTTTAGAGGTATTTGTAATATTTTGTGGGGTGGGCTAGCGGATGATGTTATGGGCCTCACGACCACCTTCAAGAGCTCCCCACACTCCTGATACTTGCGGCATTTAAAATTTTGGAGAGTCAGTAGGAGGATTGGGCATGTTACTGATGATAGCATTTCTCTCAATCATCTGCATCATCATTGCCATTTGAGCCATCATGTCAGTCATTTTCTCATTCAACTAAGTTATCTCTCTATCTTTGGCTCTCATTTGTCATCTCATTTATCGCCTGCATATCAGCGAGTATGACATTTTCGGTATCGAGAGGATTCTCCCCTACTTCATCCACTTCTTCTTCTCCTTGGGAGTGGCCACCTCTACCAGCAATGGACCTAGCTTCATCATGATGTTGGTAAACTTATATGGACCGTGTCTACCAATCACCGTCGTCCTCACTGTTGTCATAATCAGCCCCATCATTCATATTTACTTGTCTCACTATGTAGACAACCTCCATGTTTATGAAGTTATTTATTTCTTCCATTCCTTCTTCTTCTTCTATATCTTTTTCCCCTTCCATATATTCTTCCCCTTTCTCCTCTAAAACTCAGATCTCTGAGCGGCAATGCCACTGGATCTCCAGCTCTTGATTTGGCAAGAAGATTCTTGAATCTGCTCACTGCAGTCGAAGTTTAATTCTTCTTTTAGAGGGGTCGATGAGTGATGGGATCCCCCAAAGGATTCTCCAAGGTGTCGACCGTCGGGATGGATGTCATCGTGGATCTTCTTTGAAACCCACTTCTGATGTTGTTTGGGGAAGGGAGCAGATCTCTGGGAAGCTGTATCGGATGTCATGCCCAGATTTATTTCTCTTTTTGTTCTTTCTTCTTGTTCTTCTCTTTGAGGCCTTGGCCTCCAGATTTTCTTTCCTTTTTATCGGGACCTTTTGGTGGTGGATCCCTGAACACACGATTCAGGTGTCACGCCCTGACGTTCATCGTGTGGGATTTGTTGTCATCTTATTCTTCTTTCGACTATCAAATCAGATGATAACCTTTCCCTTGGAGGGGTCCTTCTGGCCTTAATGACCAAATGTCGTTAGAACTTCTTTTTCAGTCCTTTCTCCTTTACAGTCTTGAGGACACGATAGACTCAGGCCGAGAGGGATTCAGGCTCTTTCTTCTTATGGGGAGCTGGGGCTTCACGTCATTGCTCCCAGAATGATTTCATTATCTCTCTAGAGGAGCTATTTATTTTTACCCACTTTAAGTCGGTGAACTTGCTCCGGGTGGGAACAGTGGCTTTATGCTCCATAGCAGGTAGATTTGACAGGTGAATTGAAAATTATTGCTAAGCCCGGAGTTTAGCATTTTTCTTTCTCCTCTGCCTTCTAATAATCCTTCCTCTAGATGAGAAGGCCTCAACCTCATTCCTACCAGGTGCAGTAATCTCTGTGGGTAAGGCAGTGGTGTTTATAGTCATCATAGAGATTCTTCCATCAGCCACAATCCTCTTGGTGGTTGGGGCCTAAGGCTGAGAAAGTCATTCAAATAAATAGATCTTCCTACGAGGACTTTCCGCAACCTCAGTAGCCCGGGATGCTGGTAGATGCATCTGGCATGTGGCGGCTATGATGGTGGGTCATTGTGTGGCAGATACACACGATGAATAGGAGCTCTAGTAGGATGGAGTCTCCTTGCAGGCCTTTCAGTATTCATGTCATTCATAGGAACTGCGATAGTCCTTACAGAAACTATAGAAAAGTCAAGACTACCAAACTGGATGGTAGCTCCAACATTTCTAGTCTCGATGATGGCATTCGCTAGCTGGATCCTGGCTCCTTCTCCTAGTTGGAGAGTCATCAGGGTGTTCTATATATCCATGTGTATAAATAAAAGGCAAGGGTTAATAATCAGAATATGATACATCACCCCACACTTACAAAATGTAGAGACTTGCACAGAATAAAAAAAACTAGATAATATTAGTAAATAATTAAAATAAAACAAATTTAAAAATCCTACTAAATGTGTTATCTCAATAATTAGTTGAATGATCATTTCAGAATATTTAAAATTTTGATTCGTTAAATGATCATTTTAAAAAAAATTAGAATTTTGAACCCAGGTTGATTAGCTGCTACTGTAGCATTTAAACAACTAGACAAAGATGGAAAAAGAAATCAAACCCCAGCGGAGTCGCCATAAATTTGTGGGCTCCTAAAATTCAGCCCCGGCCTCCCCGTTGCTTTTTTGGGGGAGTTTTAACTAAATAAGTTCCAGGGTAAATTTTGGAAGGCATATGGATTTGTAGATAAGACACTACCCAAAGATTTTTCCCTCATTTTGGAAGGACTTTATGATCTGAGCTCTGGTATTCTATAGGTGCAAGCCCCTATAATTAATTACCCCTCTAGATAACGTGAGGAACATTCAATTAAGGCTAGTCATCAACTAGATACATATAAAATACGCGTTATCTATCATATAGTAGCAGTATGGGTTTAAGTGATGTGAGATTGAATATTTAAAATAGAAATTTCACCATATTAGACTTAAAGCGGATGGTGGGGGAATGGATGATGGACCCGACCCTCCGTCGTCCCGAACCATCATGGTCCCTGGTCTACTTAGTCAGTGGAGGTAGTCGACCCAACCTGATAGAAGGATCCTTGTCAGCAGCCATGGGTTGCTTCGTCCAAGGTTACCTTGTAGACCTGGGGGGAGTATTTACCTAAGGAAAAAATTTTGAATCCACCTTAGCTAATAGAGGGCTTTGTCCCCTATCAATTATATCCTATTGATTCATATCTTAAGGATTTGATTCCACTAAGGAATATATTGGCTTTGACCAAAATTGTAATTTAGTGGTGCCATTTGACGGCAAAACCACTCAATTCAAACTGCCCCAAGTCATAACCGTTTATCATACGGTGCCATTTAGCAGTAAAACTACTGGTCAAAGGACACGTACCATGTCCTTACTAGCAGGAGATTATTTGAGAATGGATCCTAGTGATATTTTTAACTAGGCATTAGCTCCTTGTGAGCTGAAGTAGTTTTTAATTTGTCCATCTCAGCAAACTATTGTGGAGCATGGAGGAATTTTACTTTAAGTGTTTTATGGTTAGATTTTAGTTTTAAATATCTTGGAGTTTGAAATATTTTTGGAATTTTGGATTTTGTGGGAATTTGGGTGGTATTTGAAAGTGTAGATAATTTAGAATTAACCCCTCTAGTTGAGATATACGTTCAACATGTCCATCATCGGGGTATTTATGAGGAATTCATTCATGGATTGAACCTTATCGACTTTATCGAGCTGTTGATAGAGGATCAGGTTTTGTAGGCTTTATGCCTTTGTCGATGAGTTTCATTATTCATAAGCCTTGAAGGCCTAATATGAACGTATAAAATAGATATTTTGGTAGACATCTTGACCTTTATATATTTGATGATTCGAGTTGTGTCGACTCCTATCTACTTGTATAGAAGGATCAGGCTCGAACTTGGCTTCACTGGTTGACCCGTGTAGTATCCCTGAACATCACCTGTATACTTATAACACGCTCACCAGGGCCCATGCGGGGGGATATGATTACACGTGCTCTTCTGTGTACCTATGTGTATACATATTACAGTGTATGTTCGGGGGATTTATTGCTTCTTACGAATGAGCTGTTGTACACTGGATATTTTTCTATAGTTGTTTGTAGACGGAACTATTGTATGCATTATGGGTCTTCTTCAATAGTTCATAGGAGCTTGTGCTTACTACACGTTATCTACCTTTACTTATAAGGGATTAGTGCAATTATTTAACACTAAATCCTTATTGACTGCAAAGATTTCCTTAGCATTTACTGCATGTTGTTTATTCTCACTTATAGGTTAATAACTTTATGCATAACCAGTCTTTTGCTTTTGTTCGTATTGTCTATAAGCAATGTGGGCCTTCATTCTTGCTTTTAAATAGCATGTCATATAAGCATCTATATGCACAAAGGATTCCTTATATCTGCAGCATATCCTTTATCATCGTTTACTTGCAAGTTGTTATGTTCATTTGCAAATGGATGTTGACCACCACTTGATCTGTGTTAACCACTAATTTATCCTTCAATGCTTGCTAGCAATTTACTACATTCGCTGCATACCAACCTTCAATATTCATTGCATGTCATTGTGAGCATCACTGACTTCTTTATGTGTATCCGTAGGTGACTCATCGTGCATTGACTTTCAGTGTTCAAAAGAGGCTAATAGATTTGCTTGCATGTTAACTGGCATTGATTGTGAAAGGATTATGTCACTTTGAACTTGATATTTGTATATTCATCTAAAATTCCTTTCTTCTTTGTGGTGCTTAAGAGTTATTTTCTCTTTCTTGCTCTTCGTCAACCATTGCTTGCAAGCTAATTGATTGTCGAATGTTGGGAAATTACTACACTCATTGTATGCTAACTATTATTGTTCGTAAGTAGGTCGTCGTACTCTCTACAACCACTGTTGAATGTTAATTGTAGATGAGCCATGTTGAACATCATAAATCTTTCATTGTCATGTGAAGATGATTCAAATCTTGTGTAGCAAATTTGCTTGATAACATATTTATTCCAATCAATGTGACGACCCATTGATATCTCATTGAAGTTTTGTGTTTCGATTGCAATCATATGATTGCACTTTCCAATTAACCTTGCCTTGTGAATAGATTGCATTCGTTTTGTATCTTCCATTTCAATTAATTACATTCATTTTGCAAGTATAGATAGTTTGAATCTGGCTCATAGATGATTTAAGGGCCTTATAGTATCACTGGTGATCAAAATCACAATGATATTCATTGAAGAGAACTTTGAATTAGCATCGGCAATCAAGTTGTATTTTTCTATCACTTCACTTTCATCATTCATAGGTGAGACATGTTCAACTTTTTCACTCACATTTGTTGGTGTCTCACTAAACTCATTAGCCTTAACAATTTGCAAAGGTTTGATGGGATTATTTACAAATCACCTTAAATTTATTGTTCATGAGTGAGAAGTTAGGAATTTCATATATATGAGTTCTTGCTTGCTTGCATGAGATTTGAATGACTTAAAATTTTTTATTAGTATTTATATTTGCATTCAAGTTCCTTATTGACTATTCATTTTTGTTATAATCAAGTTAAGTTCAATGTCATTTGTTCAATGTTCATTTCAATCCAAATATGTTCCCTGTTGTCCAAAATCAAGTCCTTTGTTTGTCCAAGTCTTGTCCCTGATTTATCAAAAAATTTAGCAACCTCACGGCATCTCCCCTGTTTAGGGGAAAAACCAAGAGTCATAGTCTGCCCGCCATGTCAAGAAAGACGTGCACAGTCGGTGTAGGGGGACACTACGACCATAGTCTTTGTCCCCCACTATGCCAAGAAAGGCGTGCATCGGTCTTCAAAATACATGTTTGAAAAAGCAATTTTTCTCCGCATGCGAGCACACATATTTTTGCCTTATCATGCTAAAAAAAGGGCGCATAAGAATTGTCCGCCTCGTCATAAGAACCGCACCAAGTTCCCTCCCACCACACTAATAAAAGGGTGCATAGATGGTCCCTTGGCACACCACAAACACCAAAAATAAGGCTTTTTTGAGATTACCTGTATCGCCACAAGCACCACGATGAACTTTCTCCCAGTGTGCTAAGAAAAGCGTGCATGGGTGGTTATTTGCCGCACTGCAAGTGCCAAAAATAGGCTTTCGGGATTTTTAGGGATAGAGGAATTATACGCGCGTGATATAGGAGTGGCGACGACGGTGTGGAAAAGAAAATGTACAAAAATACGTAAATCACAAAAATGCATAAAAACATACATCTCTCATAAAATCCCCTATCCCATTCTTTTGCATTTTTCTACTTTCTCCCTCTTCTTCTTTTTTTTTTCTTTTTCTTTTTTGTAATAAAGAAAAAAACAAAACACATACACATATACAAACGTTACCATGCACGCATATGCAAGTGTACACATATATGTGCATGTAAGTTTTTGCATTCATGTATATGCACATATTTCTGTTAACATCACCTACCATTCAATGCTATGTGAGTATTAACATAAGTAGTAGCATTAACTCATGCGATATTAGTAACTAGAGAAAGATAGAAAATGAAGTGATAAATAGTAAGCAAGAGCTCTCTTGTAACTGGTTGAATGATAATGTACATAACTAAAAAAAACTAAATACATTATCCCACAACAATGACTAATGCAAGTTACAAGAATTTACTCTCTTTTTTTTCTCTATTGAAATGGGCTTTAGTGAGCTTGTAATGGGTTGTAAGCTTTAAGAATTGTATGCTCGAAAAGGAGGAGTTAGTGGCCCCTTTGGAATGTTGTTTGCTGTAGGATAGGTTGGGAAATGAGTGTGTGTGAACTTTTATAAAAGTTGCATGGAATGAGCTGTAGTGAAGTGTTAGGAAAGTGGATTCCAAGGCTTGGATTACAGCTGCTATAGTGGTTTATTTATCTTCCTTTTTTTTTAAATCCACTATTTAGGTTGGACTTGATATTGAAAATGGGTCTTACAGAAAGAGGGCTCTTTTAGTGGGCTAGATTAGGGAGGTGGTTTAGGCTACTATAGGAATTTGTGAGAGAGTGAATTGGGCTGATTTTGATGGGGATGTGGGCTTTTATGGGCTGGAGTTTGTGGGTTGGGCCTTTGGGTTGTTTGGAAGGATAAGTGAGGGTGCAAATTTTGATTACTATGCTTGCTGAGTGGGAATTATTGAGTTACTTAGTGGGCTGAATAGAGATATATGGACTGTTGTAGCCTAAATGGGCTGAATTGATTTGGTAGACTTAGGTTGTCAAAGGGCTATTGGACTGTTTTGCAGTAGTGATGAGATGCTTTGGGCTAGAACCTAATGATAAAATGACTATTTTGACACAACCTACAGTAGGTAACAGACTCCATGTGGGGAAAAGCTGAATGAAGCTCAGCAAGCATGCGATTGGAAGGCTTTCATGTGAACCTACTGAAAGAAAGTGATTGATTTTGGAGGTTTGTGTTCATACCTTCAGTGGGTTAGAATTGCTAAAATGATTTCAGCTACACGTATTGGAATAAAGCTTTTGAGAAAAAGACAAAAAAAGGTTTTGTAGACTTGGCCTTCACATGAAGAGCTGCAGGAAGGAATCTATATGAAGAGCTGCCATTACACCGCACTTACCCAATGAAATTGAGGGAGAAATCTATTGTTGGCTGGCTGATCAACTACAAGTCGTGGCCTTAGTCGGCTTCCTGTGATACACAATTGAGAGGAAAAGATTGCTGGAGTTCGTGAGTAGAGGGAAGCTCGAGAGGGGATTTTGATAGGGTGGAGTGGAGGAAATGGACGGAACTTTGAGAAGCTCAGCAAAGTTTCATTTACTGAAGATTGAAGACCAGCAAGCTTGAGGAGGGGGTGGCTTTTGGTTGTAGATTTGGTTGACCTGAGGGAGCAAGAATCTGGGAAGGGATAGTATGGGAAGAGCTGCAGTTCAGTTCAGCTAGGAGAAGATGGAGGCGCAGCTGCTGTTTGGAACCGTGGGCTATGGAGAGGAAGGCGTGAGGTGTTATGGTTTTGAGTAGGGAAAATAAGACGTTAGGAGCTGCTGTGAGAACCAAGCTTATGTCGTGTAAAAAGGGGATAAGGACTGCCGAACAGAGACCCTTGTTTTATAGAGGAATTCTCGTACGTGGAAACGACACGTGGAAACGACGAGATTTGATCGAATAACAACTCGGTTTTACCAATATGAGGTAAGATATTAATGCGGATTTAATGGATTGACCACTTTTCTCTAATTAGCCTCTTTGCTGAATTTCTTTTTTAGTTAGGAACTATATTAGTGCTTTGTTATTATTGAATTAATTCAAAACAACCAAAATGTCTTAATCAGGTCAAAGGTTGCCTTGTTTTGCATGCAACTTTTCTTGATTTACATGCCGGGCCCCATTTTAGATGTCGATTTTACCGAATAACAGAAATTGGAAAAATTGATAGTGCACTTAGGGTATTACCAACATTTTGGACACAACGGCAGAATCCATTTTACGATCGAACGTCATTTGGGCAACGTCGAGGCCTAATTTTCTCAAAATACATGTTCTTGCTATGGGATCATCTCGATTTGCATGCACAACCTCAATTAAATAATTTGATAGTTAATTTAGAGCATTGATGGTGTCCCAGACATAATGGCTAAGTTTGTTTGTCAATCGGACATCATTTGGATATCGTCGAGCATCATTTTTCTCAAAATTCAAGCTTTGCCTCGATATCCATATCGAACCCCTCACATGTCCTCAATTTCTTAAATTTAATGTCATTCTTAAGTATTCATAGGTATTTGGGATGTTCTGAACACAATAACAAAGTCTGTTTTGCGATCGAACTTTATTTGGTCAACGTCGAGGCCTCTTTTTTTGATATGCGTGTTTTGTCTCAAAATTCATGCCACCAATCCAGATGATCTAAATTGAACATAGAAAAAGTAGTTCTTGAGTATTTGCGATACTCTGGTCGCAATGGAGAAATCCATTTCAAGAATGAACATCATTTGGATAGCATCGAGGCTAATTTTCCTTGAAATTTGTGTTGTTGCCTCAGGATCTGTGTCACCATTCTGGATGACCCCATTTAGGTAAACAAAATGTGGTTTCTAACTATTAAGGATATTCCGAGCGCAACGATGCAGTCCATTTTATGATTGGAGGTCATTTGGATAGTATTGAGGTTTCTTTCTCTCGATATGTGTGTTTTCAACTTTAGATTCATACCACCGCCTCCGCCGATCTCAACTAAACATAGAAAATACAGTTCTTGAGTATTTGCAACATCCTGAACACAACGGTGAAGTCCGTTCATCAATCAGACATTGTTTGGTCAACATCGAGGTCTCTTTTCCTTGATATGCATGCCCTTGCTTTGGGATCCGTGCCACCACTTTGGATGATCCCAATTGAATGTTAAAAATATAATCTTGAGTGTTGATGACATTTTGGATGCAACGGAGTGATCTGTTCTACGATCGGATGTCATTTGGCCATCGGTCGTTGTTAATTTCAGGTGTCGGTCATCCCTTCACACCGATCTCGCCTGATTTGGTTGTGAGGGGCCTCGACCTAGAAGAACTCATTGTCCTGATCATAACAGTGAGATCCATTTGGCAATTAGGGGTCATTTGGCCTTTCAAGTGATGTGTTTCGTCAAAGCACGCGCCGCTAGATTCGCCAGTTTTGCTCCTCTTGAGTGTGGCTCATCGTATAGGGGTCAACATCATCATTGAGCGTCGTAGTATTAAGTCAAACCATAATTAGTTAGTTAGAGAACCATGACATCAGTTAATTTCAAATGTTGTAGTGCTCGTACTTATCAAATGCCTTAGCAGTCCTATAATCAAAAAGCTGGCACTTCGATTTCCAATACCAGTGTTGCAGTGCTTCCTGTCGCTTCATGTTGTAGTGCCAATGCCTGTTTGACCATGTTATCATTTTTCCTTTCTTAGCACCACAACATCATTCTTACCAATACCGGAGTGCTAATTGAGTTCTATAAATATAAAGGCGTGTTTTTCATATCTTCACTATGCTTGTGATTCTATCATTCTCAGTTCTTTGTATTTTTGTGTTGTTATTTTATTCCTCTAGTTATATTGTCAATCTGAAGAGTAAAAACTTACTTTTTAAAGGATAATTTATTTAAGAATACAATCAGCTCACCAAGATTGAATATCCAATTAAGAATATCACTAAGATTTATTTTCAAATAATTTCTCTACTAAAAAGAATGTGACATGTGTTCTCTAATTGATTATTTAGCCCAACTGCTCCAAAGATAAATGGTTATAATTGATGTCCTCTAATCAGGTGATTTGCCGCAAATGTGCATTGCTATTTTAGTCATAACTAAAGCCCATATGTTCCCCAACAACTAAAACACTTAGTAATGAATCAAATGATAGACTTCATAGGGCACAAAGTCATTTGTTAGTTAAGGTCAATTTAAATTTGTCGCTTGTACGAAACAATCCAAGATAGCTGATAAGGATCATTCGACTAGGTTGGGTTGACTATCTCCTTTGACTAAGTAGGCTAGGGGCATGACAATATAGGATGAAAAAATTGTGTGATCTTTTGTCATCATTCCCCCCACCATTCGCTGTAAGTGTAAGGTGATAAATTTTTAATCCTAAATATCTTAAAATTCTTGCTACTAATAAGCCACTTGGCAATGGTGCCTCACAAGGCTAGAAGAGGTTTACATCGCTCGTCTAACAACATAGGTCACTTCAATTACTGAGGTGCGAAGCGAAAAAGAAGTACATACTTATTTTTGTTACCAAACCCCTGCATAATGCCTTACAAATGAGAGAAAAACTACATAAGACATTATCGAAGAATGGGAGGAAAAGGTGACGATAGTTTTCTTTTGACAAAGAAAAGAAATTTTGAGCCCATATGACTTCCACCGCTAACCAATACGATAATGGTGATGGACCAGGAAACCCCATAACCTCCCTCTACTTATAAAATACAAGGATACATCGACTCATTTTGTAAGATTTTATATTGCCTATTTTATTCTTTATTTATCTGAATGTATATATATAGAAATGAAGAAATTTATGTTTTAGGTTGTATACCAAAGGAAAAGAAATCATAATACTTTAGGTGAATTAATTTACCCAACTATTTTGGAAGACGAAGTGAGATACTCAAACAATTCATAGAAAAGTAGAAATTTTCTAAATTTGTAAATTCATATTATTTCAAATAATTCCAATTTTGTTGATTCTTTTAGTAATAATGATTATATGAGCACTGTATGATTGTGAGGAATGAATGACGATGAAATAGTGAAATAAGTCATATATAAGAAATATGCCAGTACAAGTAAAGGAGAAAGACTTGACGAGATAAGCCTACACTCTCAAAGTTCTAAAAGTTGAAAATTTAACCCAACCTTGAATGAAAGAGCAGCTTCAATTCTAAAAGTTAAGAATCTGGACCAAACCTTGAATTAGAAAGTTGAAAGAGATGCAAAAACTTATGACCATCATATAATTTGTTTAAAAAAGTTAAACAGTTAGCAAGATGAAAAATAATGTTATGCATTTCTTATGATCAATATGAAATTTCAATCTGTTCTAACATAATTGTTATCAATATTATTATTATTTCTTTTGATTATATATGAGTTTAATATCAACTAAGGGATAGGCGGTAGGAATAGAAAACTGGTCATACTGGATAGATTCCAAAATGAACTCATGTTCATGTTTATAACTAGTCTTTTTCTTACCTATATAAGATCCCTAAGATTGAAATTCAAAAAAAAAAAAAAAAACTAATGCCTCATCCTATCCAGGAATAAATCAATTCAACTACCAGACCTTTCATCTGAATATAACTACTTTCTATTTGAATACCAATCAATAAGAATATGCTTCTCTAACTATCATAGTAGAAAGATAGAAACATAGATATCCCAAATCAACTGCTATTAGTCTGACTTGATATTTTTAATATACTATTTTTTAAAATAATTTTTTAATTGTGATACTAAAAACTGTTTTAAAAAACTGCGAGAAAGACAAGCTGTCTCACCTCAACTACAAAATTTAGAAATCGGGGCACGACGTAAATGTACAATGTTTCACGTTTAGTTCGGAAGGGAACAAAACCCATACAATGGTGAACATGATTTCGCTAAGAGCATGTCCAAATTAAGAATCCTTTACTTTCTAATATCCACAATGAAAACGGCCATATATCAACTATTCCAAAATTAACAATCGTACCATCGGGTTTTATATTTGCATTAGGAAACCCACACACTAAAATGTAAAATAAACTGAGTTAAAATCCCAGATTTCCATAACAAACTTCATCACCCTCATAAAATGAACTATTATCCTCCCGTAGAAGGGCCAAAAATAAAAATAAAAATAATTAAGGGGACGCTCTAAGTCTGAAACAGGACTATAAGAATACAAAAAAACATGAAGGCCAAGTCTGCATCTTTCACTTGCTCTATAGACTGACCTAAGGATCACCAATTCAGCGAGCACACTGAAAAACTGGGTGCCATCAATTCTTAAACACCAGCGACAGTGGGCGAGCAAGTGATTGGCCTTCCACGGCCCATTGTGAAACCTCTAGTGCCATCCGGCATACGAGGACCTGGAGGTTGCCTGGAAGCTGCAGACTGCTCGCTGTGCATAAGATGGCTTGATGGTGGCGTACCAATTGCATGGCCGTGGCCATGGCCACCGCCTCCACGTTGATTATTATTGTTATTGATGTATTGTGCTCGCGCACGGCCTCTCCCTCGATCCCGTCCCCGGCCACGCCTCCCCCCACCATTTTCCTTTTCATTCAAACTATTATCACCCTGCTCCAGTCAAACTCAAAACAGTCAAGTACTTGGAGAACAACAAGCCTAGGCCTACAATAGACAAGCCGACTTCCAATACTGATTTCAAGGTGAGGTCCTTACCACTAGTTCAAAGGATGCTTCAGGAGGTTGAGATGAGTACTCTGGCTGCCTCTCATTTGGTTGGTTGGTTGCCAAGACATCTTCTTCCTCTCCAGTGCCATCACCTTCATGCCCTGCTTTTCTTCCACGAGCTGCACCTTGTTTTGCCTGGGTGAAGGATTAGAAAAAGCATCCTATTTATATAAATTTTTTAATCAACGTTTTTTGAGAAAATTTGTTCATTTTATGCTTTTAGTTGGACAATAATTGGTAGCACAGAGTACATATTTAGAGCAATGAGAAGAAAAATGGCAATTTAAATAAAAGCATAGTACATTTAGCAATAATCACTAAAAAACCTAAAATACCCCAAAAGGCTATTCGTCTATGCCATACAATATCTAACTTGTACATCAGAATAAGAGTTATCAAGTGACTGGCAATGTCATTAAAGTAGAAGAGAACTTTTTAAACAAATAAAAGTACCATGCATTTATTCAGTAGCCGAAGCCTAAGCCCACTTCTCCAATTCTTTTCATCGCTGAGGTCGGAAAGCTGATTCGATGCAGCAAATCAATCTATTGACCACAATAGAAACATTAAAAAAATTAAAGTTCAAGGCTTACACATTTCTCAGCATCCTCGACAGTTTCATATTCCACAAATGCATGTAACTACAAGTTGAACAATGAAAAACAAAAAAGATCAAAAACAGAAACAAGAAATACTGAATCGATAAAATAAATCTACAACGTATAGGGGGGGGGGGGGGGGGGGGGGGACCAATGTGATTTTGAGTGTTAGCAAATTTATTACATGAATAATTAATATAAAAAAATAAAAAATATATAAGACAAATTTAAAGCAAAATCTTGTTATATTAAATTACTAATAAAAGCCTCTTAAATGAATTCTTACAACTTAAACACCATGTAAACAAAGTATCAAACAACCTTGTAAACTTAGACTTTAATAAAGATGTTGGAAAAAATTAATAAAATTGGAAAGAAAACAATCTATATGATCGTGAATGATAACTTTGTTTTGCTCCCAAATGATTTTCCCAGAGCGAGATTTTACAGGCAAATACTATCCATATTATTCAGATTTCTATTCTAATTTTCACCAAAGAAATAAATCCTAATCAATATATTTTTCTGCAATCTCCAATTCAAGTTCAAGATTTAGGGTTTCAATTAGAGACAAATAGATTTCTTCTATTTTGATTTTTATTTCAAAATAAAAAAAAATTGTAAAGCATACAACTTACAAGCCTCGGTGTCAGCAGTGTCTATAGAGCGGAATAAGGACACCTGACTGGACCAGATGGCGTCTACGAAGCGGTCCAGACGTTGTGTAGGCAACAGGCAAAATGGTGATGTCATGAGGCCATGGTAAACTGGAGAAAGGAAGAGAGGGAGTATTTCGTTCGTAGATGCGTGAATGGGAGCAGTAGGATAGCGAGGGAAAAAAAGGGAGATATTCTTATTTTTAATTTTGTGATATCAAAATTAGACAAAGGGAAGTACTGGCTGCTTGTGTATTTGATTAGTCTTTTCATTTTGCTAATTTTTTTACTATATTTAATGCCAACTAACCAATTAAAATTTAAATATTTAGGGTGGGCAATTGCCACCCTTAGCTAAGGAAATTCCGTCCTTGACAACGTACTCAATACTATAGTTAGACTGAAAAGATGCCGGTAATGCCAAAAAGACTACAGTAAAAAAACTTCATGGCTATGTTCAGAATAATGAATATTTCAAATTCAGGAAAAGTTGACGATTCCAGGTACCAGAACCGTAAAGCAAGTAATATGCTTCTGACGCAGGCTGATTCTAAATTTAACCCGGAATAATCTCGCTTCACATTGGAGCTTTAAATGTTATGGAATTTTCAAGTACTTTATCATGCTACATGTTCAGCACTTGTAAGAATTATTCATGACTATGACTTGAAACGCTTGCAATATTTCAGAGTTACAGGGTTAAACAAAGGTAAACGAATGCCCTGTAAGCACTCTAAAGAACATTACCTACCCATATAGGGTAAGGTAATAATGTCAACTACTGTGAAGGACAAGGACCAAGACAAATAAAAATACCATATTGTAGAAAGAATAATTCACCTTTGTTTGGATTAAAAGAAGGTGAATGAAATGAAATCTCAACAATTTCTAATTTCCAGGTGGATTACGAATCTCCAGCCATTAATTTAAGCTTTTAACCCTTCTTGTTTCATTTCAGTTCGCTCAAATTCCAAGCACCCAAACACTGCCTTCAAGACTCTTCGTGAAGAATTCATCCCAAGCCACTGTAATAAAACCATGCCTCAAACAAAATGAAAACGCTCATACATTAGCCAGATCCTACCTAGTCCTACTCTGGACAAAAGGCTAACAAAATACAATTCTACCTACTCCGTATAAATACAAATGACCATAATTATGGCACATGAACAGCTATTTGAGCTTTATGTACAAGTATTTGAAAAAAACCAACCGACACGAGCAAGCAACAAGAGAACATAAAAAATCTACAGGTAGGCATACCTGCATTGTTTGCAAGACATGAAGGGCTAATTGACATTCATAGAAAAGATTTATCTGAATAATGTCGCAAGACTAAAAGAAACAAGAAGCACACGCCAAAAGTCTAGCTGCATGCATTCTCTGCCGAACTCAACCCATGTAAATTCGCTAGGTAACTTAACAAGTTAATGTTGTATCACCATTATGAGTGAAAAGTGTTGGATCTAAATTTGTCCGTAGATGACACTTGACTTTACTGGCAAGCCCCTTCCTTCTAAGCTCGAACTTGTGAGAATGGAAAGTGAAGAATAGAATAGAGAAAATGCTATAAAATGCTCCAAAAATTATAAATCTCAAATTGGCAGAATATCTATTCAATCAATCCAAACCGTTTCTTAGCACCCCTTATTTATAGAATTATGAGAGCTACAAGAAAAGTTATGTAGAAGAAAAGTAAAAAAATATAATGCTACACAGAATATCCGTACAATGCTACACAATAACCTAGATACGTGTCTGCTCCTGATTGGCTAAAGGAGAGTGAGGTCAGAAGACTTCAGCGAGCTTCTTTATGATCGGTGGACAGTATGATGAAATCCTCAACAGAAGATACAAGGTCGGGATCAAATAATGCCTAAAAAGGCTCGCCTCGAAGGGTTTAGTTGTCCGAGGTTCCGAAACATGGTCATCTTCTTCGAAGAGCTTTCTGCATAAGAGGAGAGTGATGGCACAAGTGCAATCAGTGATTGAGTTATACTCGCCCATCTTTATATATATATATATATATAAATGAAATGCAATTTTGCCTTACTCGTGTTAGTCTTATTGTATATGTTATTACTAGCTTCAAAATTTCTTTAAGAGTTTGACTCGCATGCAAACAATATGAATGCATTTGACTATAGCAATAATAGGTTACTAGGCAGTCGGCCATTTATAATCGTAGTGTTGACCTCATTATACAAGGTCAATATTCTCCAAACCAAATCTCTAGCACCTAAGTCCTCGCAACCTAGTGTAGACGTCGTCTGTAGGATTTCCCTTAGGTGGACACCCACTGACATAGCGCTGACTCAGCCCAAATCGAATCGAACCATTTAAAATCAATAAAATAAAATCAAAATCAAATTCATTAAACTTTACAATAACCGAACCTAATATGATCAAATTGGTATCGATCCAATCAAAATTATTCAATTTCAACATCATTTGAATTAAATTAGCTCATCTCGAAGTATGTCGACGCAAATTGGCGTGCTACAAGTTGAGTTGACGGAAATTGAGTTCAATTTAAGCAATGATAGCTCCGATTAGCACATATTGACTCATCATAAGCCAATTAAAATTAAATCAAAATTAATCAGATTAAATAGTTTGATTCGAACCAATTAAAATTAAAATTTGAACATACTTGGCTAGATTAACACTCCAATTATATTAAAACCTGCTCTAAATATCTTCATTAATACTAATTATTTAAATTTAATCAGAATTTGTCTAAATAAATATTAAAATTAATTAAATAAATTTTAAGAGGATAAATCTTTAATTGAGAAACTTTAATAGAATAAATTAACTAAAAATAATTCAACTAAATAAAATTATTAAATGATTAAAATTCTCTAATACAACAATTAAATTAAATCTTTAATAAATAAACTAAACAGAATAAATTTTAATTCTTAAAAATAATTAAATTAAATATAAATTGGTTAACATTTAATAAAAATAATATTCACAATTCAATATAAAATATATTTAAAATATTAACAAAATCAAAATGAATTAAATAAATTAAATCCCGAAATTTCGCCCATTCCGCGTGGGCAGTTGCTCAATTCGAATTCAAACACCAAAACCGACGACGGTTCAAAAAAAAAAGAAAATCGAAATTTAATATTTTTTTTGTAACCGCACAAAAAAAAACGGCACTAATTCTTGTGCTCTGTTTTCTGGTGAACAAGCTCTCCCAGCCTGCGATCCCAAAGTCCATCACCGAAACTTCCATTCGCGTCGTCGCTCAGGCCCGAATCCCGCACGACCCGCCTCCATCAACATAAGGCCTGACTCCCCTCCGTCCGCATGCGTGAAGCCAATGTAAGTCCCGATTGCCTAAATCCTTGCCCATCCGCCTGTACGCATGAACTCAAATCATATCTGCGTATACCTCAACCTACTCGTGTGAAGACCTAGAGCTGCAATCATTTCTTTCTGACAGTCTAAATCACACAGATAAATAAGGCAATTCAAAGGTATTTTTCTCTTTCCACGTTCACAGATTTCCATACCCACAAAGCATATTATAGAGAAATAATAAAATGGCAGATTCTTGAGAACGCCCTTACATTCTAAGTATAAAATATATTTTTCCTAAATTATTGACAAGCAAACAAAAAAATTCTGTAAATTAAAGATATTTTGGCTTTACTTGATCTTTCAATATCAAGCAAAAATATGCAGGAAATTGGAGTCGTGAATCAAAACTTTAGAGCCATGGCTATTATTCTTTCATGATTAATAGAAGAAACAAAATAATGTGAACTTTTTCCTGTATCTTGTTCTTTGTTTGTAAAGTTACATGGGTTAGATATTTGAGTTCATTCCCCTCTCTTTTTCATAATCTTGATGGCAAAATGTGATACAATAAAAAAAAATCTTATGCATATCTACACAGTGATATCAATTTACATTAGATGCAAAAGTTCATGATTGTGATTAGATAACTTCATATGTTGTATGCTATAGAATTATTTGTGTACATATTTCTTATAGTTTGTTTCTAAATAGTACTAACAAAATTTAATGTGAGGCATGGACTAATGTGTGAAGCTTTCAGAATTTGTTTTATATATACTTTCACCACGAGTATTTATGAGAAAAGTTTGCAAATGAAATGACTCATTTTATTTCATTAAAAAAAAAAGAAATATTTGGAGTGATGTTTCACATTCTTTAGTGGACATGTGGGAAAGGAAATAGTGGAGTTTTGCTTTGCATTTATGAAAAGAAACAAGTGGTCATTAAGAAAAAAATGTATGTTGGAAAATAAAGAATGTTGAAAATTGGAATGTGTATTTTTGAGAAGTATGCATTTTGAAAAGTGAAAAGTCTGTGAATGCAAAAGTAAAGTGTGTCAAAATGAAAAGTAAATGTTAGATTGTGAGAAATAAAGTGTGTGTATGTCGAATGGTGTTTTAAAGTGGGTGATTGTTGAAGGTTGAGGTGTTTTGGAGGGATGAGGAGTGTGGATTTTGGAGAATAAGTTTTTTGGGTAATTATTGAAAAGTAAAAGCACTCTTTCTCTCTCTACCTCTCCCTCTCTCTCTCTCTCTCGTCCTTCTTCCCCTTTTTTTGTGCATTGGGATGAATTTTGGAAAAATATATGATATACTTCCAAAAGTGAAAGGCTCCAAAAGACAATCAACCGAACCGATGTGCAAGCCCGGAGAAAGATAAATACGTGTTTCCTTGTAAAATTAAAATTATAATACTTGTTTCCTTTTAAAATTAAAATTATATTTGTTACTTGTTTAATAATTTCTTCTAATCACTGTTTTTCTTCTCTTTATTTGCATGAATTGCGACGAACGGTACCGATCAAGTGAACAAGAAGAAAAAAAGGACAAAGGTGTCAGTCGCCTCCATCCAACCGGGTGGAGGTGCTACGGACGAAAATACTGGACATTGGCTCTGGTACGCTGTAAGTATTCTAGAACTTAGATAAACCTTAAAGCCCAAAACCCTTATTTTGATTTGCGATCTCCTAACCTTAGGGCCTTGTAGAAACCCTAGTTGTTATCTTATTATGCATTTTCAAATTAAATTCAATTACAAATTCTTTTTATTCTGTTATTTACATTTTGTTATAGTATTTAAAATTTTATTTGATTGCTTAGAACTTGAACTCATACGATTGCATGTTTGGCGACTACGCTAGTAATTAGGAGCGCTAGAATCTGATTTATTTACCCGTAGTTTTTTTTCCCATTAGATTGGTAGGGTTTCAAAACATTCATGACCTATTTAAATTCTAACATGATAAGTCCAACCAACCCTAAAAGATATACAAACTAAAATTTTAAAATAATAAGTGATAATATTTTATTTGGTAAGAATAAATCAATCCTTAAACTAAAAATAAAAGACATATGTAATTGAATATTAAAATTACAAATAGAACTAACACGACCCAATACATATTAAAATCATAACAAATATGAATATTAAGATCATGATTAAAATAACATACAATTAGATGAGCATAAGAATTAAACACAATCATAAATAAATAATCATTGATTAAATAAAACTCAAAAATTTGATAAAAGTTTGTAACAAACTAAATATATAAACCTAAGATGAATTTCAGAAATAAGTTAAATATTGAACCAATAATAAAAAAAATTTCATAAATTATTAAAAATTCAATAAATCATTTAAAATTAATAAATCATCAAAAATCTAATAAATCATTAAAACTTTAATAAATTGATAAATTAAATAATCTAATGACTAAAAATGGTTAATTAAAATATCATAAATAACCAATCTTATTAATCAATTTTAACAGTTAAAATTCAACTTAAGATGAACTTCTAAAATATAAAAAAAAACATTAAAATTTAAATTTAAGCACAAAATCCTCTTGACCTTTCAACAAACTAAATCTAATCGATTAGAAAACTTCAACCAATAACTGACCTAGGATATATCCAAACCACACAGCCTACTTCACATACTTAGATTTGTTGACTTTCTTGCTGCTGTGTGACAGATTTTCTCGTGGTTTTTACTGCATGCTGGTGGTAAATTGTTAGTGTGTTTGTTTATTTACTTATTATCCCTGCAATCTAAGAATTGATGTGATGAGCGATAGATTACCCCTAAGATAGGAACGATCTAGATGCTCACAGAATTTTATGCAGATGGTCATGCTCGTGCAGGGCTAAATCAAAGGGGGCAAATTAAAGATTTAAACTGACAAAATTTTATGCAGGTGCAAAATGCTAAGCCCCCTTAAAATTAAAAGAGCATGGCCAAGTGTGACTGGTGAAATTTGATTTAAATGCAAATATATAAATGTCTGGGATGATTTTATTATAAACTTCTTAGGATAACCTTGCAGGTGGACTAGATTTTCTTTTTATGTGAAATGTAATATAATGTAAATGTATTTAAGAAGAGTTGTAACGTGAAAGTGATTCAAAATTGGGATATCACATCCAATTTAGAATCCAAAGAGAAGAGAATATCCCTAAGGAGAATGTTTTCTTCTATTTAGAAAGCCAAGTTATGATGATTTTAATATCCAAAAGGAAAAGAAAATACCCCTTCGGGGATGAGTTTCTTTTCATTTGGATATCCAGACCCGATGAATTGAAGGAGCTCGCAAAAGGAAAGAAGACCAAGGAGAGAAGATGAAGAAGTGAAGAAAAGGAGAGATATCCCATTTCAAAATCACTTGTGTTAGTCTTAGAAATAGAATCCAGGTTTGTTGTTAGTGGTACTTGGCCACTTTACTTTTTCAGTAGACCCTGAGTTGTAAGTAAAATAGTACTTGCTATATGGACTGGCCCAGGAGGGGCCGGATGGACTGGTCCAACCTGGACCGGTCTGATTCTACACCCGGCGGCCAAGGAGCGAGCGGAACCAGGTGGAACCCTGGGGGGCAGAAGCCCTTATGGGCCCATGCATGGGTTAAACACATTATTTGGAGGGAAATTTTGAATAGAAGGGCTATTTAGGAACTTTGTATTGTTCCTTTGGAGTTAAGTAGGTGCTTAGGAGGGAATTAGGGGGTATCTTGAATTTGAATGTAATTTGAGATCTAGGGTTTGTGTGCTTGGTCTCTTGGCGTTGCTGGAGATTTAGAGAGTTGTTCATCCTCTCGAATTGAAGAACGTTGTATCTTTTGCTATTTTTATTCATCTACTAGTGGAATATACCCTATTGGAGTTGATTTCTTCCAGATTTCTCCCTGTTTCATGCTGTTTTCCTCTGGATTTTTCTAATTTCCTTCTGTAAATAGCAGCAATTTTGTTGTTTGCTCGTCATTTTGGGTAGGATTGCTTACACACTCAAGTATTTCCTATCAAATTGGTATTAGAGCCTTATCTTGGGACCATCGGTGGCTAAAATCCAAAAATTTCAATGGAGAAATTTCATTCTAAAGAAGATCGTCTAGTAAATCTTGGGAAGAGTTATGGTTGGGAAGAAGATTGAAGTTTTGAAAGGAGAAATTAGGCAACTAAAGCCATATTTGGAGAAAAAAATTTCTGATCTTCAAAATCAGATTTCCTCCAATAACGAACGGTTGGAAGGGAAGTTTTCCGTGATGGAAGAGATGCTGAAGAAATTGCTAGAAGTGAAGACTAATCCGACAACATCAAAAACAAGGGAAAACATCGGAGGCAGCGGAAGAGGTGGAAACCCTAACATGTTTAGGGGAAGGGAGAATCCGGAAGTGGAGATCCTTGAGGGAGATGATGGAATGCCTCCTCTAGAATCACTTTCTAAGGAGGAGATGAGTATGGGGTACGAGAGGAGGGGTGCTGCTTTTGCGGGGAGAAGGGAGGATTTCTACCGTTGAGGTGCTGATTTTGAAAGAAGAAGAGTGGAATGTGATGAAGGGTATGAGTATGATCGCCGGAGGGAAGATCGTGACAACTGGGGAGCACCTCCTCTTAGGGGAACGAGAGGTTATGGAGGATTCAGGGGAAACGGGAGTGACCCGAAGGTGAGAAAGCTGAAGATGCCCATCTTTGAGGGAGAGGACGGCCATAGTTGGATCTACAAAGTGGAGCGTTACTTTACTGTCAACGGGTTGACAGATGAAAAGAAACTGACGGCGGCAGGACTATGTTTAGAAGAGAAGGCATTGGCATGGTACCAATGGCGAGACATGAGGCGACCAATAAGGACCTGGAGGGAGTATAAAGACTGCATGTTGGAATGTTTCTAAATCAACAAAGGAGGGGACTTCTACGAGCAGTTCTTCGCTTTGATGCAGGAGGGGACAGTGATGGAGTATCGTGAGCAATTTGAGTACCTTGCCAGTCGATTGGATCGACTTCCAGAGACTGTACTGGAGGGGAACTTTATGAAGGGATTGAAACCAAAGATTCGCGCAACAGTTAGAGTGATGAGACCTCGGGACTTGGGAGAGTCTATGGAGTTAGCTTAGTTGATGGAGGATCAGAGGCACCTGGAAAAAGGAGTAGGAGGCAGTAGTTCAGGAGGATCGTACATGACGACCCTCACCTTTTTGACACCCAAGGAGCCAACACCGAATACTCTTAGGGAGACGTCGAAGGAGAAGACTGCCGGCGGAAGACCTGGGGACAACTTCAAGAAGCTCACAGAAACAGAATTACAGGAGAAGAGGGCGAAGGGGATCTGTTTTAGATGTGACGAGAGGTATACACCGGGGCACAGGTGTAATGACCAAACTCTTCAGGTTCTTATTGTTTGTGATGAAGAAGGAATGGAGGAGGGTGTCGTCTTTCCACCTTGCAGACAAGGTGGATCTTTAGGAGGGGAGTATTGTTAGACCGGTCCAGCCGGTCCACACGGGACCGGCCTAGGCTATTAGAGGCGAAACTTCTCTGCCTCTCCTGCGGAGCCGATCAAACCGCTAGTCTACGGGAGCCAAATAGGAAAGGATTTTGGGGGAATTAAGGGGGAAATTTGAATGTAGGGACTGTTTAGGAATTTCCTTTTGATTTGTATGCATTAAATAGTTTGTTTTCCTAAGGTTAGGGCATCTTGAATTTGGCTAAAATTTGAGATCTCTTAGATTTAGGTTTTCCTTTGGGCTCTAGCGGCGTATAGAGATTTGGGAGAGATCGATCCTCCTCTCGAATAGAGGATCAATTGTATCTTGCTATTTTTCGTTTCCCTTTCATCAAATAATACAAATTATCTACTGTTTTCGTGATTTTGTGTGGATTACTGTGAAGAATTCTCGCTATTTTCTGAAGATTTATAGGAAAACTTGAGATCTTCAGGTTCTCCTCGTTTGTGAAGATGAGGAAGACGAAAAGGGAGGTGGGAGCAGGTTAGAAGTGGAGGAGAAGGAGAAGTTGCATCTGGATGTGACAGAAGTCTCTCTGAACTCTGTAGTGGGATTCACTTCGAGTCACACTATGAAAGTGAAAGGGGTGATAGCTGACCGCGAGATAGTGGTGTTAATAGATAGTGGGGCAACCCACAATTTCATTTCCACCCAAATTGTTGAGCTGCTTGGGATGGAGTTAGTGGATACAGGAGGTTATGGGGTGATGATGGGCACGGGAAAAGTGGAAATAGGTAGGGGAGTTTGTAGAGGGATAATACTGAAGATTCAAGAGATCTAGGTGAGGGAGGACTTCCTTCCCTTGGAATTGGGGAGTACTGATGTCATCCTAGGGATGAAGTGGTTGCAGACTTTGGGGGAGACCAAGATCAATTGGGGTACACTTAGGATGGAACTGGTGATGGAGGAAAAACGGAGGGTGATTCAGGGTGATGATGGGCTGACCAAGGCTGGGGTTTCTCTCAAATCCCTAATCAGGATCATTCAAGAGGAGGGAGGAGGCTACTTGGTGGAGTTGCACCGCCTGGAAGGGGTCATACTAGAGGAAGAAGGCAATGTTCCCTTGTCAGTGCAGCCGCTCATACACCAGTTCAGCGAGGCTCTTCAACTTCCACAGGGTTTACCACCTCAGAGGGAGTTAGAGCACGCCATTACTTTGAAGGAAGGGGAGACACCGATCAGCGTACGCCCTTACCATTACCCTCATATTCAAAAAGATGAGATTAAGAAGTTGATCCGGGAGATGCTGGAGGCAGGGATCATTAGACCAAGTGTTAGCCCCTTTTCTAGTCCAGTCCTCCTAACCAAGAAGGATAGGAGTTGGAGATTCTGTGTGGATTACAGGGCTCTGAATAAGGGCACTGTACCAGACAAGTTCCCAATTTCGGTGATTGATGTTCTATTGGACGAGCTATATGGGGCAGTGGTGTTCTCCAAGCTGGACTTAAAATCCGGATACCACCAGATCAGAATGAAGGAGGCAGATGTTCCAAAGACAACTTTCAAGACACATGAAGGTCATTATAAGTTCTGGTAATGCCCTTTGGATTGATTAACGCTCCTGCTACTTTTCAGTCCTTGATGAACAGGGTATTTAAGCAGTACCTCAAGAAGTTTGTATTGGTATTCTTTGATGACATTCTGGTGTATAACAAGACTGAGGGTGAGCATTTAGAACATTTGAAGGTGGTTTTGGGAGTATTACAGGAACATCAGTTAAAAGCCAACCTAAAGAAATGCAGCTTTGCCCAGGCTAGTGTGGAGTACTTGGGACACATGTCCCAAAGAGTGGCGGCAGACCAGAATAAAATTGAAGAAATGCAGAAGTGGCTAAGGCCTAGAAACATAAAGGAGTTGAGGGGGTTCTTGGGGTTGACTGGGTACTACAGGTGGTTTGTGAAAGGATACAGTGCTATTGCTTAGCCTTTGACTGAGCAACTCAAGAAGGATAATTTTTTATGGGGAGAGGCAGCAACCCAGGCCTTTGAGAAACTAAAGGAAGCCATGACTATAGTTCCAGTGTTAGCGCTTCCAGATTTCAGCCAGGTCTTTGTAGTAGAGACTGATGCATCAGGATATGGGCTGGGGGCAGTGTTGATGCAGAATCACAGGCCAGTAGCATACTTCAGTCAAGTGTTGTCAGCCAAGGCTAGATTGAAGTCAGTGTATGAGAGGGAGCTAATGGCCATTGTCTTGGCTATTCAGAAGTGGCGGCCTTATCTCTTAAGAAGGCATTTCATTGTACGGACTGATCAGAGGAGCTTGAAGTATCTGTTAGAACAAAGAATGGTGACCGAGGAGCATCAGAGGTGGTTATCCAAATTATTAGACTATGATTTTGAGATCCAATACAAGCCAGGTTTGGAAAATAAAGCAGCCGACGCTTTATCCAGATGTGTTTGGGAGCTTCAGGAATTAGCTGTCTGTTCCATTGATGGTAGATTGGGGGACCATCAAGGAAGAAAGTATGTTGAATGAAGAGTTGAGAAAGATCAGGGAGGATCTGAGGAAAGACATGAGTAGCCACCCTGATTTAGGTTTGTAATGCCACGAACTTCCATACATATTCCCCATTTGTTGCAGGAGTTTCATGGCAGTGCAATAGGAGGTCATTCAGGAGTTCAGAAGACATACAGGAGGCTAGCATCTGAGCTCTACTGGATGTGGATGCATAAAGATGTTGAAGAGATGGTGGTGAGGTGTGAAGTGTGCCAGAGAAACAAATACATGACCATGGCTCCAGAAGGACTACTACAATCATTGACACTTCCAAACAGAGTTTGGGAGGAAGTGTCCATGGACTTCATCGACGGCTTCCAAAATCAAAAGGATTCACGGTCATCATAGTGGTGGTTGACAGACTTAGCAAATATGCACACTTCATCCTCTTACGACATCCTTACACCGCAGTGTCAGTAGCCGCAGCATTTATCAGGGAGGTTGTGAGACTACATGGGATTCCTGAATCAATTGTGTCTGATCGAGACAAAGTGTTCCTCAGCCAGTTTTGGAGGGAGCTGTTCAGGATGCAGGGCACTATCCTAAAAAGAAGCACCACCTACCATCCACAGACAGACGGGCAAACGGAGGTGATAAACCGAAGTTTAGAGACCTATTTGAGGTGCTTTGCTTCTGAAACACCTCGGTTGTGGGCCAAGTGGTTGCCATGGGCCGAGTATTGGTACAATACATCGTACCATTCTGCCTCTCAGATGACTCCATTTAGAGTGCTATATGGAAGGGACCCCCCACACCTAGTGCACTATGGGAGAGGAGGTACATCGGTTTCTTCAGTTGAGCAGTACCTGAACAAAAGGGACAAGGTGCTGGAGGAATTAAAGAAACATCTGTTGAGGGCACAACAAATCATGAAGAAGCAGGCGGACTCACACAGGAGGGACATGTAGTTTGAAGTGGAGGAGAAGTTATTCCTAAAATTACGACCCTACAGACAGAGGACAGTGGCGAGAAGGAATAAGAAATTGGCACCAAGGTACTTCGGCCCCTATGAAGTTTTGGATAAGATCGGAGCAGTGGCGTACCGACTGAAGCTACCCCCGTCAGCTATCATACACCCAGTTTTCCATGTGTCTCAGTTGAGGAGAGCTATATGAGAGCATACAGTTAGTATGGAGTTACCAGACACTGACTAAGGATTTGGAAGTGATATTAGAACCACTGGAGCTACAAGGTGTCAGATCAGATAAAAAAAGAGACAAAGAAGTGCTGATTGGATGGAAAGGTCTCCCCGAGTTCGATGCGACGTGGGAGCTATTTGAAAGAATTAAAGATCAATTTTCCTCTTTTCACCTTGAGGGCAAGATAAATCTTTGGGAGGGGAGTAATGTTACGCTGGCCTAGGAGGGGCCGGCTGGACCGGTCCAACCTGGACCGGTCTAGTTCTACACCCGGCGGCCCAAGAGCGGGCGAAACCAGGCAGAACCTAGGGGGACGGAAGCCCTTGTGGGCCCATGCATGGGTTAAACACATTGTTTGGAGGGAAATTTTAAATATCAATTCTCCAACCATACCTCCAACCCATGCTGCTATTGTATGCCAGGTAACACGTATCTCTACGCATCTGATTGACAACTAGCCTTAATCAAAAGTTCTCTCTTGTTATCGGGAGGGGTAATTAACTATAGGGGCTTGCGCCTATAGGAAACCAGAACTCAGATCATAAAGTCCTAGCAAAATGAGATGAAATCTTTGGGTAGTGTCTTATCTACAAACCCATCTGCCTTTCAAAATTTACCCCAGAACTTAATCTGTTAAAACTTCCCCGAAAAAGCAACGGGGGAGGCCGGGGCTGAATTTTTGGAGCTCACAACAATGTAGTGAGCAAACTGGATATAAAAATGCCCTAACGAAATTGCTACTAGGAATAGCATATAATCATTTGAGAACCATCCAAGTTCTAGCCTAGACAAAGGAGTGCTTAACAGTGAGCAAACTAGTTGGCTTTGATTATTTATAAAGCAAGCTCATGCAAATATGTTTTATGCGAAGTCGCCTTAGGTGGGTCGTGCCTTATGCTAGATTTTAGACTTCGTAGGGGTAACCATCTAGACTTTCCTACTATAGGGAACTCGCTCTGCACATTACGGATCTTGTCGCAAAGGGGGGAGCCGACTTATAGGGCTGCTTGCTTAGATACTTGCTGTCACCTCTAACGCATGTCCACTAAAACTTCTCATCTATAAGGAACATGCTTGCTACTCATTACGAATTTTGTTGGAAAAGGAGTCAACCTATACTGGCTCGACCGTTTGTTGTAGGAACTTTGTGACTAGGTATTTATTTTTTGGGGTATTTATGATGCATATTGGCGAGTTAGCTATTTCTTAATTTTTTATGTATGTTGATTATTTTGTCTAAGGGGCCGTTTGGTTTCTTGAAAAATGAATGCAGTATAAAAGGAATGCGATGCAAAAATAATACTTTGGAGTTGTATGAATGAGTGTAAAAGAAATACATAACTTTACTTTTTTTTTGTTTGGTTTGAAGTAAAGTGAATTCAATGTAAAATGTAAAAAGGTTGTGCCCAAAGCGGTCGGTGACATCGGCGTTGGAGGGCGACGGTGGTGGTAGCAGTGGTGGCGGCTAGTGGCGGCAGCTTCCTGCGGCTGGCAGCTTCTGGTGGTAGGCGGCCAGCGGTGGTGGTAGTGGTGGGCGACGGTGGCCAGCGACGACAGACAATTGACAGCTATGACGGTAGCTGGCTGTGGTGGTTGGCGGTGTCCGGTGGCCAACGACTTGCGATGTTTGGTGGGCGGTGGGCGACGACGATGGCAACTGTGGGTGGGAGTAGCCAATGGTGGCAGCAGGGTAGTGGACAGTGGTGGCTGATGATCGACAGTCGTCAGTGGACTTTGGCGGTGACTGGCAATGGCTGGCGGTGGAGACAGTGGCCATCGACAGTGGTCAAGCAAGCATTGGTGTGGTGTAAACGTTCTTGCTCAAACCTGGGCGAGAACGGTTTACCTCAAAAATGAACTAGAATGGAATACACTGCATTCACTTTACATTACCTTGTATTTATTTTTCATCCAACCAAATACTAAACTTTTCAAAACCCCTACATTTATTTTACTTTACACTCAGTTTACTTCCAACCAAACAACCCCTAAGTGATAAACTTTTATGCCTTCTTCTATTTCTTTTCCTTTTTTTTTGTTTATATTGAGCTAGCTCGCAAAATTAAGTGTATAGGAATTTAAATATGATTTGCCAAAGCTACTCGACGGGCAACAAGGAATGTACCTCACTTGAACGACGATTTTCCTTCTCTTGGGAACTTTCGCTTGCATGCAAATCTTTGTGCTTGGGAGCCTCGGCACTACTATAGGAAGCAGTTGGATTTGCTTCTTAGCTTAAGCTTGGGTGAGAGCTCGGCTGGTTCCCATCTCAATCGATCACACATCGTTATTATGGAGTCGAGTGTCTAAGGCTGGTAAGTTTTAGTTTCTATTTTGTTGGGACCTCGCCCAAATGCCTCGAGCAATTCTTGATCGATCGAATCATCGGAGTGAGTTCCCCAAGCGAGTTCCTCGAGCGTTGGGTGATTATCCTATATGGGCAAATTCTTTCTTTTGACTTCAGAGAGAGTTCCCCGAGCATTGTTTTCATACTGGGGCGAGTTCCCCAAGCATTTATTTTTTATAAACATCAATTTTTAAATTTTTTTACTTGCATCATTACATAGGACTCGCTTATACAAAATGGAAAAAGGAATAAAAATGTAAGAAATTTAATTTATTCTCAAATAAATAAAATAAAAATACAAGTGAGAGGACTTTCCCTATGGATAGAAGATCTTTAAGTTGTCGACGATGCATGTCATAGGAATCTCCCTTCTAGAGTGAGTTTGCAGCTGATAGGCGTCTGGGCTGATTTGTGTTTCAATGATGTATGGTCCTTCCTGCGAGGTCACCAACTTGCCTAGGATGGAGTTGAGGATGGAGTTGCCAGCTGCAACATCTGCCTTTTTCAAGACTAAGTCATCGGGTTGGAAGGCTCGGGTTGGAAGGCTTCCTTCTTGACATAGGAGTTGGGGTATTTTGTCATTCTCTTTTTGATTTCTTCCAATTTAATGGAAGTTTATGCTCGAAGTTCCTCCAAAAGGCTTGCTGTAATTCTAAATCCTTCAAGATTGGTAGCCTCCTACTTGTTGAGTTTGTCTTCTTCAAAATTGGTTTTGGCAATTACTCGTTGTGTATGTAGGTTGAGTTCAACAGGCAATAATGCTTTGATGTCGTTAGAGAGCAAGAATGGTGTCTACACGATGCTTGAGGAATGAGTCGTCCTTAGTGCCCACAAGATTGAAGGGAGCACCTCCATCCATTTGCCCTTTGCCCCTTCTACCTTCTTTCTCAAAAGGTTGAGGGTTTGCTTGTTAGTGACTTCAACTTGTCCATTGGTTTACAATTGGTGGACTACGAGGAACTTCAGGTGAGTCTAGTGAGTGACATAAATCCTTCAATGTCTTGTCAGCAAGTTTTGACCCATTGTCAGTGATGATGGTGAAGGGCATACCATATCTGTAAATGACGTCAGTCCAAATGAAAATTTTCACAATAGTGGAGGTTGTCTTAGTGAGTGCCTTGACTTCTATTCATTTGGTGAAGTAGTATGCCATGAATAGAATGAATTTCCTTTGCCAATGAAAGGTGGGAATGATACCAACAAATTCATTCCCCATACTGCAAACAACCAAGGGCTATTAATAGGCTGCAACTTGTAAGAAGGCTACAGTTGCATGGGGGCAAGGTGTTGGCACTGACAACACCTTTTGGAGAATTTTTCTACATCCTTCCTTAGAGTCAGCTAAAAGCAACCTTCCCTAAATAGCTCGGCTGATTCCCATCTCAATCGGTCACACATCATTATTATGGAGTCGAGTGTCTAAGGCTGGTAAGTTTTAGTTTCTAGTTTGTTGGGACCTTGCCAAAATGCCTCGAGCAATTCTTGATCAATCGATCGACTCATCGAAGTGAGTTCCCCAAGCAAGTTCCTCGAGTGTTGGGTGATTATCCTATATGGGCAAATTCTTTCTTTTGACCTCTGAGAAATGTGAGTTCCCTGAGCATTGTTTTCATACTGGGGCGAGTTCTGCAAGCATTTATTTTTTATAAACATCAATTTTTAAGTTTTTTTTACTTGCATCATTACATAGGAATCGCTTATACAAAATGGAAAAAAGGAATAAAAATGTAAGAAATTTTATTTATTCTCAAATAAATAAAATGAAAATACAAGTGAGAGGACTTTACCTATGGATAGAAGATCTTTATGTTGTCGACGATGCATGTCATAGGAATCTTCTTTCTAGAGTGAGTTTGCAGCTGATACGCGTCTGAGCCGATTTGTGTTTCAATGATGTATGGTCCTTCCTGCGAGGTCGCCAACTTGCCTAGGATGAAGCTGCCAGCTGCAAAATCTACCTTTTTCAAGACTAAGTCATCGGGTTGGAAGGCTTCCTTCTTGACATAGGAGTTGGGGTATTTTGTCATTCTCTTTTTGATTTCTTCCTATTTAATGGCAGCTTATGCTCGAAGTTGCTCCAAAAAGGCCGGCTGCAATTCTTAATCCTTCAAGATTGGTAGCCTCCCACTTGTTGAGTTTGTCTTCTTCAAAATTGGTTGTGGCAATTACTCGTTCTTTATGTAGGTTGAGCTTAACAGGCAATAATGCTTTGATGTCGTTAGAGAGCAAGAATGGTGTCTACACAATGCTTGAGGAATGAGTCGTCCTTAGTGCCCACAAGATTGAAGGGAGCACCTCCATCCATTTGCCCTTTGCCCCTTCGACCTTCTTTCTCAAAAGGTTGAGGGTTTGCTTGTTATTGACTTCAACTTGTCCATTGGTTTGCAATTGGTGGACTACGGGGAACTTCAGGTGAGTCTAATGAGTGACATAAATCCTTCAATGTCTTGTCAGCAAGTTTTGACCCATTGTAAGTGATGATGGTGAAGGGCATACCATATCTGCAAATGACGTCAGTCCAAATGAAAATTTTCACAATAGTGGAGGTTGCTTAGTGAGTGCCTTGGCTTCTATTCATTTGGTGAAGTAGTATGCCATGAATAGAATGAATTTCCTTTGCCAGTGAAAGGTGGGAATGATACCAACAAATTCATTCCCCATCCTGCAAACGACCAAGAGCTGTTAATAGGCTGCAACTTGTAAGAAGGCTACAGTTGCATGGGGGCAAGGTGTTGGCACTGACAACACCTTTTAGAGAATTTTTCTGCATGCTTCCTTAGAGTCAGCTAGAAGCAACCTTCCCTTAGAATTTTGTGAGCAAATGTTCTTCCTCCTGAATGGCTTTCACACTTGCTTAAGTAGATTTCCCTGAGTATCATCTCTTTGTCCTCTTTGACACATCTCAAGTTAAGTGAGAAGTTTCAGTTGCTAAAATACAGCTTCATAGTCCTCGTCCTAAGAGAATTATTTTGTGCTTCTAAGGAGTTTGAAGAATGGCAAGTACCACTTATTGAGTGAGAGATGAAACGACTAAGCCCGACGACTCGCCCAATGAGTCATCGTACCTTCTCGGCTGATTTAAGTGACTTCATCTCCAAGATCATTTTCATCTTGTAAGTGAATTCAACAACATATTATAACTTTTGAGGGTGGCAAACATCTCCTTCAGATACTCAATGTGTTGGCTAAATTATTTGGTCTTTACTAGGAGGTCGTCAATGTATACCACATTCCTCCTCTTCTAGTCCTAGAAAACCTTGTTCATCATTCTTTGGTAATTCGCCCCTCCAGTCTTCAACTATAAGGCATCACGTTGGCCTTTTATAATGATAATGGCTATCTTTTTACAGTCACCTAAATACTTTTTAATCTCATGGTATCTTGAGGAGTCTAGGAAACTCATTACCGAGTAGCCTATTGACAAGTCGACCAGAGCATTGACAGCAGGTATCCATCTTTTAGGCATATCGAGTTCAAATTAGAGATGTCCAAATACAGTCGCCACTTATACCATGCCACAGTGGAGATCCTATTTGGATATTGGACGTCTTTGATAAAGTCAGCCTCTACTTGCTTCTGCACTTCCACATAAGCTCAACAAGTTTTTTTCTTGATCTTTTGATTGATGGGCCTAGCATCATTCCTCACATTGAGCTTGTGGCAGGCAACTTTTTCATCAACTCCTAGCATATCTATAGCTGTTCAAGAAAAGACATCCAAGCCACCTCTAAGGCCTTGGATCAACTTGCCTTAGTGCTCCTTGCTGAATGATGCACTTATTCTATGAGATCTGCTAGGCTCGCCCTTGACTGCTGGTACTACCTCCATGGCATCGTAGTCTCCAAATGTGGAATTCGCTCCATGTTCATTTGTAATACTTCCTCCGGGGAAATCACCACCTTCCCCACCACTCACAGGCAGTGGGTGCATTACTAGGTGAGGTCGTCCATCACTATTATAGGTAGATACCAAAGCTCTGTAAGGTGTTCATCAGAGGCTTGTCGAAGATGGCAATGTAAGTCATTAGAGTATGGACTATGACGAAGTCAACCATTGCAATATATTAGTGATAGCCCTCACTCCAAGTGAAGGGTAGGACGAGTACTTATGTTTCCTTGTGCTCACCAAAAAAGCCATGGAGCGATCTTATAATACAGGTATGCTAGGAAGCGAGCAAGTTCAATTTTTCAAATATAGATTTAAAATTATGTTCACAAAACTCCCTACTTCTATCATAATGCTTCTATTATGATATCTAGTGACCAAGGAAATGACGAACACTATGTCATCATGCGGGTTTCCCTCCTGCAAGCTTGTCGGCGTCACTAAAAGTGATAGGGGCGATGTCCATTGCAGGAGCTTGCGAGGTGGATGCCGATTTCACTTCTCCAACCCTTATTTTCTTTGCGCTTGCCAGCAAATCTGCTCGCCCTTTGCCCATGATGGCGGGCATCACTCTGACAATGTGTACAGTGTGAGAAGGAATAGGCTTGTTCTCACTGCTTTCTACTGAAACTATTCCTAGGCGCTATTCTAAATTGGCGAGCACAAATGCGTTAAACATTTTTCTTTAATGAGCTCCTGCACAAGTCTCTGCAAGTGGCGACACTCCATGTTATGGCCATGATCCTTATGGAATGAACAGTACCTGGAAGTATCCCTGGCCTGAGATGGTCGTTCGAAGAATTCCTTTTCTGGATTATCTCAATGAGCTCGGTCATGGACATTCACAGTGAAGTGTAAGTTGCAGGTTGACGACTAATGCGACCTCTCCTGGATATGGGTGAGTAGTGTCAATTGGATCCTTCACTCTTGGTGTTGGCAATCTTGCAATCCTTAGCAGCCTAGTTTACAGAGGCGCCCTTCGGTACTCATGGCGACATCGATCTCTGGGTTGATTTGGTCTCCTGCCCCTCCTATCACTAGGCGGGGTTCTTTCGATTTCCAATCCTTGTTGTTGCTTCCTCCTGACTGTAAATTCATAAGGGCCAGTGGCTAAGGACTAGACCACTTTGTTGTATTCTTTAGCGTTTATAATGTTGTTAGCCACCTCCAACAGCTCAGCAAGCATCTTCGATTGCTATAAGCTAAGTGCATATCTGAATAGATCCTTTCTCAATCCTTGGATCAATGTAGCCTGGACGACTGTAGGCTCTATCTTTCACATCCAGTATTTTTCTCTAGAACCTTTACTATGAAGCTCCTTAGTAACTCCCCTAATTCATGTCTCATCTTCAATAGAGTTTGCGAACAATTCTGAAACTTCTGAGCACTGACAAACTGAGTAAAAAGCATTCTTTTGAATTAAAAAAAAAAGAAGAAGAGAGATAATCACTCCTAATGGCATGTGAGTGAACCGCGTAAGCACCAACTTCTTAACTGTTTTAAAATAAAGGAAACACTTAAGAGCATCACCAAGGTCTAGCAAATAAGTCATTGACTCAAATGTAGCCACATGATCATTTGGATTGGTCTTACCCCGATAGGAATCCATGTTTGACACATTGAACTTGGGAGGCAACCTGACCTTGTCGATCGCCATAGAGAAGGCATTGGTAAGTTCTGACTCATTCCTTCTGACTCGCTTGTTCAGCAGACTAAAATCTTCATCACTCATCAACCTGTGTAATCAATAATGAGTGTTGAGATTAGTGCTCAATCGTCTATTGTATGTGTCAAGCTGCCAAATCAGAAGAACCTCCAAAGGCGTTGTTGCCTCAAACTCACCCTTGGACACCACCTAGGGCATCTTGGATTGTCTTCATAATCATTTCCTCCATTTCCTATAGGTCACAACGGCATTCTTCATTTTCATAGAATCATAGAAGAACCCTATTGAATTTGCTTGTCGAGTAGGGCGTGCTATTATTAGGAAACACTAGAAGATATCAAGTGAAACCTAAAGATCTTGACAAAAACAGTGAGAACGATCAACCAATCCAAAAGAAAAATCAGAAAAACAGTAATTTTTATTAGAATAATCAAACTAAAGGAATGAAAATAATAAGATATAATTGATCCTCTATTCGAGAGGAGGATCTATCTCTCCCAAATCTCTAGACACCGCTAGAGACCAAAAACCTAAGAGTTCTCAAATTTCAGCCAAATTCAAGATGTCCTAACCCTAGAAAAATAAACTATTTAATGCATACAATTCAAAAGGAAATCTTTAAATAGTTCCTACATTCAAATTTCCCTCCTAACTTCTCCTTAAACCTTCCTAATCTGCTCTTTTGGAAAGGGCTGCTTGTGCGGCTCGTACAGGAGGCAAAACTTCCGCCTCTATTCCGCAAGATCCACCTTGCCCGCAAGGTGGAAAGATAACACCTTCCTCGATTCCCTTGTCATCACAAACAGTAAGAACCTAAATAGCTCAATCCTTACACTTGTGCCCCGGAGTATACTTCTCGCCGCATCTGAAATAGAGTCCCTTCGCCCTCTTCTCCTGTAATTCCGTTTCTGTGAGCTTTTTGATGTTGTCCCTGGGTCTTCCTCCTTCAATCTCTTCCTTTGAAGTCCCCCGAAGAGTATCCAGTGTTGGCTTCTTGGATGCCAATAAGGTGGTGGTCATCCTGTACGAGCCTACTAAGCTGTTGCCTCCTATTTTGTCTCTCCAGGTGCCTCTAATCCTCCACCAATTGAGCTAGCTCCATAGCCTCTCCCAAGTCACGAGGCCTCATCACTCTGACTGCCGCCTGGATCTCTGGTTTCAGTCCTTTCACAAGTTTCCCTCTAGCACGGTCCCAGAAAGGCGGTCCATCGACTAGCAAGGTACTCGAACCTCTCCCGGTACTCTATCACTGAATTAGCTTGTGTCAAGGCAAAGAACTATTCGTAGAAGTCTCATCCCCTACCAGTTCGGAATCATTCTAATAGGCAACCCTTGAACTCCCTCAAACTCTGTATGGGTCGCCACATGTCCCTCCATTGATACAAAGCCAAAGCTTTCCCTTCTAAACATAGGCCCACTGCCGTCAGTCTCTCCTCATCCGTCAACCTATTAACAGTAAAGTACCTTTCCACCATGTAGATCCACCCATGTGCATCCTCTCCCTCAAAAATAGGCATCTTCAATTTTCTCACTCTCAGATCTCCTCCGTTAACCCTGCTTCCTCCAATATTTTCCATTCCCCAAGGGGGTGGTTCCCCCGAATTGTGCCAATCATACAACCTCCGCTCGCACCCAAACCTTTCATCACAAGCCCACCTTTTTTCCTTCAAATTCAGCACCCATTCGATCATATTCAACCCCTCTCCTTTCAAATTCAACACCTCTTCGATCATAATAAAATCCTTGCCTTTCAAATTCAGCCCCACTTCTTCCAAATTCAACCCCTCCACTCATGCCCAACCCCCTCACGCCTCTCCACATACTCTCTACCGGACTCCTCCCTGGGAATAGGCCTTAGGGGAGGCCTTTTTTCTATTCCTTCTGAAATCTCAACCTCCTGATCCTCCCTTCGTCTGATTGGCTTAGGATTTTCTCCACCTCTCTCACTGTTGGTGACTTCCCTCACCTTCAAGGATATTTTTTTGTTTTGTCCCTCGAGCACTTTTTTCAACATCTCCCCCAGGATGGAAAAATTTGAATCGATCTTATCATGGATGACTGAAATTTCTTTCTTTAAATCTGAAACTTGAGTTTTTAGATTAAAATTTCAGATTTTATTTGTCCGATCTCCCCTTCAAAGTGTTCTTCCAATGCATCCACTTTCTTGACCGCCATCGATACCCAGATTTTTGTTGGACTAAAAATCTGAATATCGATTCTAAAAAAAGCAAAATAGCCCCCTTCCGGCTAATAATCAGCCGCTGATTTTCTCAGAAAAATCCCCCAAACAATCCCAAAATCTGCTATAATACCAATTTGTTAGGAAGCACTTGAAGATCTCAAGTGAAACCTAATAATCTTGACAAAAATAATGAGAACGATCAACCAATCCAAAGGAAAAACCAAAAAAATAATAATTTTTTTTGGAATAGTCAAACTAATGGACGAAAAATAGCAAGATACAATTGATCCTCTATTCGAGAGGAAGATCTATCTCTCCCAAATTTCTAGACGCCGCTAGAGCCCAAAAACCTAAGGGATATCAAATTTCAGCCAAATTCAATATGTCCTAACCATAGGAAAATAAACTATTTAATGCATACAATCCAAATGGAAATCTCTAAACAGTCCCTACATTTAAATTTCACTCCTAAACTTTTCCTGAAACCTTCCTAATCTGCTCTTTTGGAAAGGGCGGCTTGGGCGGCTCATACAGGAGGCGGAACTTCCACCTCTGTTACTTAAGAGCCGGTGCCGTGTGGACCAGTCTAAAAATTTTCTTGTCAATGGCATTTATCCCTGCTCACTGTACATGAGAGTATATTAGATTCAAATTTATTCATGAATGACACCTGACCTTATTGGCAAACCTACCTAGTAAGCTAGAGCATGTAAGAGTGGAGAGAATAGAGGAAATACTACAAAATGATCAATAAGCTATAAATCTCAAACTAGCATAATATTCACTCAGTAAAAAAAAGATCCAAAAGGATCCCCCAAACTATTTGTCTCACCCCTTATTCATAAAGTTATGAGGGCCACAAGAAATGTTATACAAAGAAAAAAATAAAAACTGTGATTTTATGTAGAATACCCATATAATGTTACACACTCACATAGACACGTGTCTCCTCCTAACTGGCTGAAGTAAAGCGAGGTCGAAAGACTTTCACGAGTTACTTCTAGGCAAGTTTAGTAGTGCCAAGTAGGTGAGGGCGAGTGTGCTTAGGAAAATCTATGGGCGTATGCTTAGATGAAAGGAGACCTGTGGCTACCGTTCTTGTTAACTTTACCGGTGACTTGTGTGAGGGTTCTCGGGTAGCCTAAGGATAGAGGGGCAAGATGTCGCGGAAATAGAGAGCTAGGAGTCATGGTCGTGGCAAGGTAGGTTGAAGGTCCTGTGAGTAGCTGTTTTCCTATAGCTGAGCCTAGTAAGGACAATCGCTTTGGGAGAGAGTGAGAGCCTAAAGTCGCCCTGAGGGGGAGCCAACGACTGAGGTAGTGATCCAGGTATGTTGTCAGTGTCGAGTTGCCAGCTTGATGAGGAATCCTCAATTTGTACCATAGAGGGCGATCTCCTTAGTAGAGCTTAGCAAGTAGCACCTATTGATCACTTTGGGAGAATTCCTTATGAGTTCCAGGCAAATGGCACCTCTTATCAGGCAAATTCAATCCATGAGCCCCTCTTAAGGGCGAGTTCCTCTCTATGACCTACCTACAATTATACAAAAAGATATATTAGAGTGTTTCTAATATAAATTTTCGTGCCAAAAATTCTAACCAAATTCAACTATTGGCTAGCCTGGATTAATTGGGTCATACATGCTCTCGAACACAAGTTCTAATTGAGATTTAGGGTTAGTTAACCAAGGTTAATGTTTGATGACAAAAATTTGATGGGTAGCATATTAGTAAGAGAAGATATATTAGAGTGTTTCTATTTTTAATATTAAAGATTAAGTTGATATAGAAATAAATTCATATATTCGTAGGATGTTAGTTAAAATCCCATTTTACCTTCATCTCTTATTTTATCACGTGAATTTACATGGAATATAATCAGCTAAGCACATTGAAGGACTCATATAAAATTTCAATGTCATCATCAGAGTAGCAAAGAAAATGACTCAACCATATTGTATTCAGCAATCCTAATATAAATGCATAGCTACATGAAGCTCTGCATTGGGAGCTGATGGACCAAACCAAAACGCCCAGTGCTCCCGTTGCAATCCAAGATCCCTAGTCTCTGATTTTGATGATGACAAATAATACTAACTGGATTACTACATTCGATCTTGAAAAATATAGATGTTTATTTTTGTCTGTGAGCACTAACATTTCAGGTAAGCTACACACCGCTCGACTGCTGGAGACTCAAGACTGGGTAGAATAGGATGTAAAAGAATCTGTATTTTGTACTTTATTTTTTTCATTTTTTGAGTATGCCACAAAAGAGTGTATGCAAATGGGGTGACCATGCACACACAGAGGGAGAGTTTCACTTTTTTTCAAGATATTTTTTTTTTTTGAAGAAAATCGTACTGTACAATCTGTCATTAAAACTTATGCTTAACGGCTAATTCTAAATGATTAGTTTGTGAACTAATCGTACAGTACGATCACGATACGATCGTGATCGTACTGTACGATTTCTTTCATCTAAAAATCCTAGCCGCCAGCATAGTTTAGGTAAAATTTTAAATTTGATTTCTTGAACTAATCGTACTGCATGATCTTAATCGTACTGTACGATCATTTGAAATCTTGCCAAAATTATCCCCCGTAATCAAACAATTAAATCATGATTTCTTAATTACTGTCATTAGTACTATACGATATTAATTGTACTGTATGAACTACAGAGATGATTTTTAGTCGTCCCATAGATCGTACCAGACGAAACCATGGTTTTTTGAACTATTCGTCCCGGACGATATTTATATCGTACAAGACGATGATCTGAATTTAACTATTCGTATTGTACGAAGTGTACAGTGCGAGATGATTTACATAGACGAATTTTGGTCGTCCCATAAGTCGTCCCGTACAAACAGTTGAAAATAAACTATCATCCAATATGATCTCTTAATCATACCGTACGATGTGTGTAAAATTTGTAAACTGTTCGTCTGCTTTCATACTGGACGGAACTAATTTTGATCTGATCGTACTGTAGGATATTAGATCATACTGTACGAACAACATCATCTGAATTAAATCATTAGGGTTTTCTGAAGCCTAATTTAAAAAAGAAATTTTTCTTATTTAGGTTGTGGTTGTTATTGTCGTGATTGTTGTGTGAAGAAGAGGAATGTGATAATTGAAGGAACTCTTGAGAGGGAGCTTTTGAAGAGATCAAAGGTTTGTGAGAGGAAGGAGAAGATGAGCTTGAGCGTGAGGAAGGAGTGTGAGGGGATCACACGGTTGCTCCGAACTAGCTGCACGCTTGCTCCTCCAGTGGCCTTGGTGAGTCTTGTGAAAGCTCTATAGGGAGAGAGGCTTCAAAGTCAACGTCCTCGAGGTTCTCTGTCTTCTCCAGGAGGGAGAAAAAGGAGAAGGTCCGCTGCCGTCACCAGGAGGCTGACATAGCTTCTGGCACTCCGCCACACCAGGAAAGGTGAAAGTGAGTTTTGTAAAGGGTTCTCCACCTTGCTGTGGGAGCAAAAAGAGAGTCAAGTTTTAGTAGTGCAACTCTCCACTAGTTTTAGTAGTACAACTCTCGGAGTGGAGAACTCCGGGGAGTGGACGTAGGTCAAGTGACCGAATCATTATAAAAAATTTTGGTGTGCTTTTTCAATTTTCCGCATTTTACTTTTCGTGCATTTATTTTCTGTGTTAACTGCTTGGTGAAAAATCTGATTTTAGCTTTTCATTGTGAGATTTAAAATTGTATCACCACTATTGTAATTGTGTATGAATCATTAGCTTCTGCATTTGACTAGTTAAGTTTTTATTTTAAAAAAATCTGAAAAATCCCTTAAAAACTAGAACTCGTGTTTAGAATTTATTTTTAATATACCAATTCACCCCCTCTTGACGCATCTCATACTTTCACTCCCAAGTTTGAACCTTCACATGATTAGGTAAAGCCTTCAATATGATCATTTCCAGTAATCCAATAGCCTGTTCTTGCTTACCTTAGTAACTAACTTGCTGGCTACATTTACCAGTATCGAATAAAGCATGCCAGCAAAACGTTGGACAATGAAAATACATGAAATATGCATTGCCAGATTACTTCAAATATTAGTTTTTCTTCACTAACTTTTTCATTGATTATATGTTCAAGCACTTCCTCACGCAGTGGATGACGGAAGTACTTTCTACCCTATCACCATAATTTCTAATGGAATGAGCACGCTTGAATTCATGCGATAAGCAACAAGACCTGTAATGACGGAATAATAAAACCACGTGAAAAAACCAGCTGCTGTATAGTATGCGGCCTAAAGGATGTTTGCATCCTATTTTTTAGAAACTTAGAATGTTGCCATTTGGCTAGAAGGCAAATGATTTATCTCACGTACTATTCAATAACACCATAAAATAAATACATTAGATCGTGTACTAGGCACCTAACAAAACAGTACTATTTGGACAGCATTTTCTTACAATAAAAAGTATCACATAATACAACTACATGTATGACTTCAAGATGGAAATTGAATTACGTTTTCTACCGTATCTATGTAACTTACCTCTTAAAAAGAAAGAAAATTGCCTGAATTCATATACTTAATAAGAACTAAGACGCACTGTTATGACAATAAAATCTATCTGGGACATAGATTTAAAAGATCATTTAGTAAAAATTCAAAGTTACCTAACAAAATGACTTGGATTTTGGCGGTGAGGTGCAAACAAATATATTAGCAAAATTTTCAAATTGTTCAAACGTGATTCCAAAACAAAATTGAACGCATCTTTTTCACTAGGATGTATGACTGCCCCATAGATTGTATAATAAAATCATTAAAGAAATTACAATAATAATGCTTCATAAATTGTGATCATCCTACCTGAGAAATGCATTTGAAAAAAGAGGCCAACCGATAGAGGAAAATAAAACTCACCTTATTGGAAAAAAGCATATCAAGTTTCGATGATCTGTTCGTTGGATTAGTAGTGCCATTAGGGGTTTGAGGATAGCATGTTCGTATTGTCTTCACACTATAACAGTTTGACTTCATTAATTTTCAAAAAATTTAAGGATGTAATAGAACCAGCAAAACTACCTACCTTCCAACTGCAGAGAAAATCTTCATAAGATTCTGGTAACAATGATCTTCTGGAAGATTCTCAGCCACAACAATGCGAGACTGCAGGAGAGGAAAAGGTGCAACTGATGCACTCTCATATAATCCATTATTAAGAAACAAATAACCAAACAAAAAAAAAAAACCTCCTTTGATAGAAGCTGAAAATCACCCACCTGCAATTCATCAACATCTGCCTCAGTGAAGGGATGAAGGCGTCTGACTTTTTTCCCGTCATCACTAACAACCTGAAGTTTTTTAAGTCTCCAAATTAAGAAATATTGCATAAGTATCAATAATAGGCATCATGCACATGTAGAACTGATAGTTCTGCCTATTGTTCCTAAAGATGTCTTGCTGGTAAAACATGACATCTATTTCTATGTACAAGAGGTCTTGCTGGTAAAACATGACAGCACCTCAAAGGGAACTTACGAGCTTTGCTGATGTCCGCAGAGCATTGGAAAGCTGCATATTGTTGTTCACCAATGCCTTAATCTTTTTAAAGGAAGCAATGACAGCTATAGGCACTACAGCATAACCATCATAAGATAAAAATAAAAGTTCAGGTAATAAGAATGAGCACAACAGCACGACATAAAGTTAAAACATCACACAATTTGAATAAGCAATAACTAATAATCCCAAGAAAATGCTCAAATCTCCACTTCTGTGGAGAACATAAATAAACAAACAACAGTCCCGACATACATCGTCTAGCCTTGACAAATCATAACTGAGCGTCCTGACAGATTTAGATGAACTGTTGAAGTTTTAGTTTTAAATTAGAAGAGTATCGCTACAATAGTTATTTCTTGCTAGTGCTCTTCATTTTATAGGCGCAAACATTTATAACTAGATTAAAAAACTTGAACAAACAACAAGAGAAGTCATGTATGAACTCCGAAACGCATGGTACAAAATGGTGATTCAATTTAATGGAAATTGTCAAATACAAGTCCTCCAAGTATTCATATTGATAAAGTGAAATTATCAGCACATATCCATAAGAGTAGAAAATAAGAGACTGAAAAGAATGATGTCAAATAACAATGTGCAAAATATGCCCTTAATCCTTCAAGTACAAAATAATTCCCTGAACCCCTTTCAGATGAGCTTTATAAACCATCTGGGTTGAAGGAAAAAATATTGGAAACTTTCCTAGTTGCTGAAACTTATGGCAGGATCTTTAGAAAAGCCATAAACTCACATCAGTCCGATCAAGCCCAACAATTACTTTTTGGAATTGACTCCTGCTAGTTATATGTCTCCAAATCGCAACTGCCAAACAAAATATTCTGATAAAACGAAGGCGTACTTGCATCTGTTTAATTTGTGAAGAGAAAAAAGTTGCTATGCACACCAGTACTTCTCCGTGCTAGTTTGAATGAAATGATAACCACCAAAAATTACAGAAATTGGGGGCACTCAGTCTTCTTGTTCCTTATGAAGGAAACTAAAGAAATTATGCAGCCTACAAATCACACGTACTTCCAGGAGTTTGCCATCCCATGTTAGATGTGTCAACGACACTTGGATACTCGGAGACTTGAAACTAGAACACAATCTCTAATATAACAATTGGTGTCTTAATTTCAAGTAGTTAAAAAAATTATGACAGTTCCTATACATTACTTGTGTTGAAAGATCATGGAACCCACAAATCAACAATCTTAGTAGGAATTTTTTAGCACGCAAATATGGATTCTAACTGTTGGATTGATCCTCCTATCACCCTTAGATTGTAATCCGTGTGCCTCCTCTTCCTATTCTAGCCGTCAGCCCATTTTTGAGATATTTTTTTATAAATAGCTTTGATTTCTATTATAAGCCTTTTGGAGAAGTCTATAAGTACTTTCACACTTTGTATATAAAACTTAAAGTAATTTTTTAACTTCTCTTGTTTTCAATGATATCAAAGCACAATTTAGGTTTTCATCTTCCAACCTTTGTTTTTTTTTCCTTTTATTGTCAAAATTCTTCCTTCTCTTCATTATGGCTTTTCTTTTTTACTTCCCTTCCAAAGAGTTGACTATCATAAATATTGAAAATCATACTAAAAGAGAACTCCAGGGGGTGCAAGCCTCATATCACTTGAATTAGAGAAATTATCTAAAATGATGCTAAATTATGAAGACATTTATGGAATGAAAGAAAAAGATGCATCATATTATGGATCCTTCTTTAGAGTCGGAAAACCCAAAATTTATATTTTATGATGAAGCAAATTCTATGAACATGAGTGGAATATCATGATGCTTGTTTTAACAAACAAACATACAAAAAAATGAAGGATGTTGCCCACCTATTAGATTAAAACTAAGATTTAAAAAACTAAGATTTAAAAAACTAAGATTTAAAAAACCAAGATTATTTTCCTGTTAATGAGTAGTTTAATACAATAAAGGCTTATTAGCTTAACTGGATTATCATCAAGATCTCAAAATGACATGTTGTGATGATATGATAATTCTCGAGCAATTTATAGTAAGAGAAAGAGTGTTTAAGTTTATTGAAAAACACAATAATAACAAATTTGTGTTCAAATCCTATGCAAAAAAAATCTACCATCACTAAATAAGATTTTTTTTTTTTTTTTTTTTTTTTGCTTTTACATGAGCTGAAGAAGGAAGAATGACGAAAATGTTTAACACTCTAGTCTCCAAATATCTGTCATGACAACCATCGAACCTCAGGGGAAAGAACTTACTACTAAATACTTCCTTAAGGGCAAAAAACATTTTCAAAGGCAATCTAGAATGAACTACTATAAGAAGAAAGTACACCAAAAATGCTAAAAACTCCATGGAAAGCTCGTAATTTATGGTAGAAATAAAGTTCATAAAAAAAAAGGCAGGCCTATCATATGAAATCAAAAGGTCTTAGTCCAGAAAAAATTGATAAACTTAGGAACTTCCTCAACTTTATGGAAAAACCTTCTAGATCATGCTCTCTAACATAAAATGATATCATAAAATGATATGACTTATAACTTTTATGTATTCAATGCTTCAAATAACTTTTGAGCCATTGACCACAAGAACAATCTTGCCAACCTTTTCAAACATACAAATTTTGCCCCTACAATAGAAAAAAAAAGTAGTTGATAGCTCTCTTAACTATAGCGGAGCAAGAAAATGCTTTAATTTCCTCCATATTTACCCTACTGCATCCTAATATTATAATAAATCTTTATAAAATGAATAAGACCATAATTGCAAGGCTATTTTTTTTTCTAATCATTGTGTATTTTAGGTCATCAGTATAGCTAAAACGATTGGGCAAGCTAGAGAAAATGATGGGCTGTATCTTCTTGAAGATAGAAACCACTTGCTAAATTTTTTTTTTCATTTCTAACATTAATAAAGAAGTCATTTGAGAACATCATTATGGTGGCATCCTTCTTTGAAAATTATAATTGATTGCTTCTTTTTTTTTAAATCTAAACATGTAATTTTGCTACTGTGAAACTTAAGAAATTATCAAATATCATCGTGTTGCTTTTCTTAAAAATTATATAAAATCCTTTACTCCTTTTCTATTTATTTACTCTGACATTTTGGGCTCTTAAAAAGTCTCTAATGATTTGAACATTCATTTGATGATTGCACTCAGATGACATGAGTATATATTACCAAATAAAAATTTGATGCTGTATTATTCTTGCTTTTTTATTGCAATGTTACAAAAATAATTCCAAGCTAACATCAAGGCATTCAAATTGATAATACTTGTGATTATTTTAATCTACATTATTATCTTTTTTCAAAGAATAAAATATCATCAATCAATTCTCATATCCTGATATTCAACAACAAAATAGAGTGGTAGAAATGAAAATTTTCCATCTTTTCAAAATCACCTAAAATTTTCTCTATTAAAATTAAGTGTCGGAAAGCTATTAGAGGGGATTCCTAACTACACCATATCTAAGCAATAGAACAACATCAAAACTAATTAACTTCAAAAGTCATATAAATAAACTAATTGAATTCTTCCCCATAACTAACCTTATCCACAAACAACACAAGGGTAACTTATTCCTAAAGCCGTCAAATGTGTTTTTATTGAGTATTCCTCTACTCAAAGAGGATATAACCATTATCATCCTACCACTAAAAATCATTTACATCAAAATACATCATGACTAATGAGAAAAAAAAAATATTTTTAAATTGAACTCATCCTTGTGGGGAGAACTCCCAACTAGAAGATAAGTTTGATGATACCTCTATATTTCATCTTAATATTTCTAAGACATAAACTCCAACAAATCTAGGTATTATACCCCTTCAAGGTTATATAAGAAGGAATAAGCCCAACAAAAATCTCCAACAAGCTCTGGATTGAAACCATTATCAAGTAATAATGATCAACTAAGTATTACATATTTGCCTCTATATTCGATCTCCTAGTACACATCTTTTAAAAAAAAAATTCCTACCCATAAAACTTTTCTTACAAATATTAGCTCTAATTTCATTATAATATTACAAACTCTATTTGAGATACTAGAAGATAAGAATTAAAATGATACCATGAGAGAAGGGTTGACTTGAATGTTTTGGAAAAATCATAATTGAGAAGCAAATAAAATTTTACTATAAAATATAGAGCAGATGAAAGCCTGAAACAATATAAAGTGAAATTAGTAGCCAAATGATATATTCAATCTACCAAGTAACTTTTGCTCATATCATGAAAAATGAATACATTACACAACATAATTTCTCTTATGATCAATCATGAATGATTCATGCAATGATATGATGTAAAGAATGCTTTTCTGTATGGGTATATATGGATCCACCACCTGGATATAATAGTTTTTCACAAAAAAAAGTATACAAAATAAAAAGGGCTCTATATGAACTTAAATAATCTTTGAGAGCATGATTTGGCATATTCACAAAGCCATGAATGAAGTTGGATACTAAGAAAGCAAAGAATATCATATAATCTTCATAAAAACTTCCACGGATGATAAAATCTTAATTCTCATCATATATATTACCAATATAATTATTATAAGACCTGATAAAAAACTTCTACATAAAAAATAGAATGCTTATAAATTGAAGGGTATATAGATGCAGACCATACAACATTACTAGCAGATAAAAGACTCGTGACTGGATACTATATATTTTTGGAGAAAATCTTCTAGTATAGAGGGTCAAGAAATAATTTGTTGTTTCAAAATCTAGAAGTGAATCTGAATTTAGAGTCATTGCCTAAGGAATTGTGAGCTTCTACAACAACAACAATAGCAAGCCTTAATCCCGCTACGTGGAGTCGGCTATATGAATCCTTTTTTCTTCATTGTGTCTTGTTAAGAGCTTCTGTTGATCAAAATTATTTTGAAAGATTTTAAAATCAAATGAGAATGGCCAATGAAGATATATTATGATAATAAATCTGTCATCATTAGTGCTCATAATAGGGTACAATATAATTGTTCCAAGCATGTGGAGGTGGACAGAAATTTCATTAAAAAAAATTTAAAAAAGTAGGCAACAAAAATTCAACTTGCCAACATTATCATCAAAGGACTCTGCAACCATACATTTAAAAATTTTTCAAGCAAACTTTGAATGATAAATTTATATCATTCAACTTGAGAGCGAGTGCTGAAGGATTGTGGAACCCACAAGTCAAATAATCTTAGAAGAGATCTTTGAGCACACAGACTAAAGGTTCTAATCGTTGGATCGATCCTCGCTCTTACATTGCAATCTATCTCCTCTTCCTATTTTAGTTGCTGGCCTCTCTTAGGGATATTTTTCTTTTATTATAAATAATTTAAATTAATTTTCAATGTAAATTTTTTTAGAGAAGTCTATAAATATTTTCAAAGTAATTTTGTTACTTCTCTACTTTCTATACTAGGCAAATCAAGAACAATCATCAAACCCATATTAAACACAAACCATACCTAACTATGAAAACTTTGACTTGTCAAAGTACATTGTAATCTTATTACTTCTTATATTCAATTTAGATGTCTATTAGAATTATGAGAAAATCATTTTATATTCAATTTAGATGTCTATTACTTCTTATATTTTTTTTATTTCCGATTTTCTAAGTCACAATCCAGTAGATAGGCATTGTGAGGAAACATTCAAAAGAAGAAAAAAAATCCTAACGAGAATATGAATTAGTTTGATGAGTTGTCAGCTTTGCAACTAGGCAAAAATTCAATCATCAAGCATGAATAGATTTGATGATCTCAAATATCTAATGTGTTGCAAAGGATTTCAGGTGAGCAAATCATTATATATAACCATTAACATAAATCAAAATTAAGTGGCCAAATGGAAAGACCACATGTATTTTGATAATTCTTAGATATCTATTGACGGGTCGAACCAGTTCCAACATTCATTTAAGTCATATCATTCAAAAGCTTAGAGAATTAGTGGTGAATTTAAGGTATGCATGGAAAAGAACAAGCAGAAGACGTGATGCAGCACCCACCAGTTTAGGTGATATTGGAGACAATAAAATTGTGTGAAATTTATTGTTTCTCCAAGTTCCCCATTGTAAAATCTGCAAGTGGGATGGATGGAGACCAATCATCCAAATTTTCCTTTTTTCTGTGCTTTTCTCTATAAGCTTAATGGCACGTTAGAAATTTGTTAATATGTGGCCGAGACTCTTGAAAGCCACGTTATGGTTGCAAACTGCTCTTCATGAATGAATATGAGGGATTCCCTTTTGTAGATGTGTGATGAATCTTCAAGATTTAGGAAGCTCCTGAGCATTAGCGGGATACCAATCTTAAATTGTGATGCATCTTCACTTGGGATTAATGGAAATCATTAGTAGTGTAATGGCATTTGGTTAAAACAAATTATTTAAAATGCGAAGATCACAAATTATTTATTGCTACAAAAGTTTTTGGACAGATTTTGAATAGAATATCATGTTGGAAGTGCTTGATTCTGGTTTAAATAGCCACCTATTTTTTGTTAGCTTACTAAAATTTCAGTGTGTACTTCTGAAAGTCACCTTTAACATAGCATACCATAAGAATTTCAGCTTTTAAGAATTGGTTAGCATCTTTCAAGCCATTTAGGTTATCATAATGTCTCTTAGCAGACCATCTTAGAACCATAATGTAGTCCCACTTCAGTTCCTCTAAAGAAAAAAACATCCAAAGAAAGTATACTCATAATCAAGCCATTAGTTATTTATAATTAGCTATTTATAATAACAAAACAATCCTCAATGCTAAAGAAAATAACATTAAAGAAAATATCAGCTGACAGCTCACCAAAGCCTTCAGGATCTTTACTTATGAACCTCATCAAATGTTCCGTAGTTGCCAGGTTCGCATCACTAAAATAGTATTCCACCTGAATTTCAATTCAATTCTAGATATAATGAAACAAAAACACAAAAACACTATGTTCAATTCAGAAAAAGAAATTCAGTTAAAACCATCTGTGTACTGTGTTTGATTACGTTGATAATCAAAAAGAATGATATATAGGATGCGGAATAGTGCTACATATAACTACTACTCTAAGGAAACAGAAAGTACTCAACACTCTAAAATTATAAAATGATACAGCATTAACAATTAAGAATAAATAGACGGAAAAGCGTTGTAGAGGTAAAACAACTTTGTGCTAAGCCTGGTGAGGTAGCATTTAAAGAATGCAACAAAAATCAAGAAATCTAATCTAACAAAAGAAGACGCAAAAGATTAAAGATATATAAAGCAGAAAAAACGCACAGCTATTCAGTCGTGAATAGAATCAAGCTCTAGTAAATGCCACTCAAATTTATACTGCTAATTGGTATGTGTTTTTGATGCAACACTAATGAAAAGACCAAAGACAATATCACAAACAAATATTGTACATCCATTGGATCCCACGAGCCTGATATGCATACTAGAATTTTAATGATTACAAATATTATATATATGCTAATATAACTTTTCATTTGAGTGTGCATGCTAATATAACTTTTCCTTTTAAGTGCGCAGATTTTTAGATTACACTTCAGGTTAAAAGTAACAGCTGCTGCATAAAAGAAGGAATCAGAAAGAGGAGCTAATTGAGCCCAGAATTGCGAACATGAAGACCCTCAAAGATTAAGAATGCAGAATATAAAATGTGTCAAAATTTGTAATTTTTTTGTTTTTAAGTCTTCTTTTTTGTGTAGGATTATATTAAAAATAAGAAAATTCTAATGTGTTATGTATGAATTTTAAATATTTACTTATTTTTTACCAGAGATCAAGAAGCGAAATCAGAGTTGATCTCGTACAATACAATCCCGTTCGTACAGTATGAACAAACAGAAAGCCTGATTGACCAAACTCTGTTCGAACTTGATGAAATTATTCTATTTATATTATATAATTCATATCACCCAGTCCAAACAAATAGAGAGCAAATTAGGGTTCTAGCCAGAATTGTACTAATAATACTTTACAATGCATGGACAATACTATACGATCTACCCATGAAAATTATTAAGCATTCTATTTTAGGATTTCATTGGGTACATTCTTATAAATAAGATATCTTCAAAAACCCTAAGAAGCTTTTTGGCTAGTCCTTTTGAGTTTCTTTCAGAACTTTTGAGAGCCTTGATTTTTGGAGAGAGATTGGAGATATTTATGAGAGCTTTTGAGAGGGACCAAAAATGTGAGGTGAGCAATTCACTGTGATTGCCTAGTTCAAATTTAATACTTAAATTCTCTAGGTTTTTGTCATGAAAGCTCTTGCAAAAGAGCTCAGGGAAGTCTCAATGTTGAGACTTGGATCGAGCTTCATGGATATAGCAGGAGGCTAGGGAGAAGTAACTTATCGAGAATAGAAGAAGTTTGGGTGTCTCTATTACCCATGAAGAAGAGATAATTCTCATTGATAAAAGTGGTTATAAAGTTTCCTCCATCACCCATGAAGGAGAGTGCTTCTCCACCTTGCTGGGAGCAGAAGTGTGGCAGTGAAATTCTTGAAGAGAGGCTCGGTGAGTGGACGTAGATCAAATGATCAAACCACTATAAATTTAATTTATATTTTTTTTTATAAGTTTTATTTTCTTGTAATTTATTTTCCGCAATCTATTTGGTTATATACACTACTACAAAAAATTGATGAAGTTATAATTTGAAATAAAAAAGAGTATTTATGCAATAATCACTTTTTAATTATTTTGATAAACAAAAGAAAAAAAATATTTTTCTTCATTAGTTTAATTTTAAAGATATTTTTGTTATTATTCCCACTTTCGTTGGTTTAAAAAATATAAAAAGAAAAATTTATATGGGTGTTGTTCTAAACATTTCCACACAAGTTTAAAATTTTTAATACATACTAATTCAATCTCATCTTGGGTGTGCCATTCGGTTTAGATTAACATCAAACTATTTTCAATTAGTATTAGAGTCAAGTTCTTATTAGATAGGTTTAAACAATGTAAATAAATCCTGACATGACACAATTTGGGAATAGGAACACAGATCACCATTGTTTAACAATATTCCATTTGACTTTTGAAAAATTCTTATGTCAAACTGTATTCAATCTATTGATTATTGAACGTGGAATCTAGTGCAACTAGAGTATACACCCTCATATAGAATAGAAAATGACATAAAAATTGAACTTCCCTTTAATGAATGGAGTTTTGATGCTTGGGAGTTGACACAACTGAATGTTAAATATTTAAATTATTTTTCTGTGCATTAATGTCTGAAGATTACATGCGTATCATTACATTTACAAATAGCATAAAACTTTGTGATAGATTATGTATTACTTATAAAGGTACTAACGAGGTCAGGCAATCAAATTTGAATAGTTTACTTCCTGACAATGAACTTTTTCGCATGCAACCTAATGAGTCGATATTTGATATGTATACTTTCATGAAAATTATTACATCTTTACATGCTTTAGGAAAGAAAATTAGTAATGCAAAAAAGATAAACAAAATTTTGAGATGTTTGTCTAAATCATGGGATGCCAAGGTGACAGTGATTTCTGAATCTAAAAAGTTAACTACTTATTCTGTTGATAATCTGCTTGACGCTTTAATTGCATATGAATAGAATGTTAGCCATAGATTAACAGCCGTAGGTGACAAGAGAAAGGAAAAGATTATATCGCTGAAGGCTGACAATTTTAATAATAGTTATGAAGGAAGTGGAGAGCACGACATAGCTTTAATGATCAGGTGGTTCAAAAAATTTTCAAGAAAAAAACTGAGGTGCAATGATGAGCTGAGGAACAAAGATAAAAAATTTAACCAAGTTACTACTAACCTAATTTGTTTTGAATGTAAAAAGTCAGATCACATAAAATCAGAGTGCCCAAATTTGAAGAGTCAATTATTAAAGGAGAAAGCTAAGGAAAAAGCTGAACATAATAGAAACATAAAAAAAATCTCAAGAAGCTTTTTGAGCAAACCCGAACTCTGATTCATCAGAGGTAGAAGCTAAAGAAGAGATTACAAACCTATGCTTAATAGTGAAAGACAACACAGGTACTACTAAAGATGATCAGGTATGTGAATTTTCTTATGAGTTGATTTTGTTTTCTAAATAGTTGCATGTTAGTTATAAAAACTCATAAGAGTAATTTTCCTGTTCAAAAAATGAGCATACTACATTGATAGATGAGCACTCAGATTTAGTAAACAAGTCAAAGCAACCAAGGCACTAGTGGGGTCAGTAATAAAATAATATCTTCTTTTCACTAAAAAGAACTGGTGGCTGCGTTTTGTAGCACGCATACGTTGATTCTCTTCTACGAATCTACAACTCTATTTACTGAATGAGACTCCATCGATATCCCTAAAAGTTTCTTTTTTATTCTATTCTATTATTGAAATGATAGCCTCAACTAGGCTCCACTTTGGGTTCTAGTGAGAGAAAGTTTTCAAATTTTAGCTCTTTCATCGTCTTAGCAGAATTTCCGCCAATGGAGGCGGACTGTTCGGACAATAACTCCGGCGGCCGGAATACGGTGGTGACGGGTTCCCGTTGCTCTTCGATGAATATAGGTTTGTCGACAGATGTGAATAGATACGTCAATGCACCTCTGATTATTAAAGAACCTGCTGTGGTTCTTCTGAAATCTTCGCATGTAAATGGGAAAGGTAAACAAATTATTATTGATTCTGTGGAGAAGACTCCTCGGTTGAAGAATAATGTGGCTAATTATGATTGTGATGGCCCTTCGTCGTCGGGTATGAATCTTTATGTCAATACTTTTGCAAATTCTAAATCAAACTTGACAACGGCGGGAGGTCAAGATGATCTGAATGGTCTTCATGTTGTTCGAGGAAATGACTGTAACAATGTTAATGGAGAGGAGGTTCATGTCAATAAACTGAGTTCTGCTTTAAATGGAAAACTGAATCCTTGATAAAGAAGCCTTATATTAAATGTGATAATTCCACCGAAACCTCTTTCTTCTCTGAAGATGGAAAGGCTATTAAATTACATGATGAAAGTTGGTCATAAGTGTGAGAAGGTTGGTCACTTAATTGAAGATTGTAATGTGAGGGATGTTGAAGTATCTCCTGTTGAATGTACAAGGCCAAAGCCTCATGTTAATTGCTCTGTGGTAGCTGGTGCTAAACTAGACGGTCCTGGTGTTAGCTCTAGAGAAGCTCGTCATTTGGATGACGTTAAGGACTCTTCTTATGGTCCTTGGATCCATGTTAATCAGAGAAGATGGAGGAAACCTTCTATTAATTTGCAAAAGAAATTTGTTGCTAAAGAAACTCATGCGGTTTATAGAGATAAAAATCTGTCAAAGAAGATGTTAGATGACAATCTGGTGGATGTGCAGTTACAGAATCCTGTTAAGGGGATTGTGAATGATATGAAGAATCCGATAGTCCTAAGTCTGTCTGATGAGACCCATGGTGTAGTAAATGGGTTTGTGCAAAGGGAAGATGTCTGTTTGATTGAAACGTGCGGTAGTAAGACCCACCAGGTACCGGATCAGAGTAGAAGAGTAGAGGAACAGGTTATGGAGGTGAATGGTAAATTGCATTCTGAGATAGAGTTGGAAGCCAACAAACAAAAACTTAAACACCCTTCTCTGGCCTGCTCTACAGATTCTGCGGAAAATAATAGATTCAAGCTATTGGAGAATTTTAATGGGGAGGATGAAATGTGTAACAATGCAGTTGCGAATGAGGAAAATGAGTTAGAAGAAGGTGAATTGGCAAATCAGGCGCAAGATTTTGGGAAATCTGGAATTGCTTTGGATGGAAATTCTTCTGATTGTGTGAAGCTTAAACTTCAGAAGGAACTGAAGTCTCTTGGCAAGACAAATTGTATGTCTCGAACGAGGAAACCTGATTTAAGAAAGAAAGATTTTAGTGGGAGCATTCCCACTGGGATTCTTAAATGAGTTCAATAGCTTTTTGGAATTGTAGGGGGGCTAGGAAGATTGAAGCCTCTCGTTACTTAAAGGAATTTGTGAAGGAATTTGATACATTTTTTATTGGGCTTGTGGAGACAAAGATCACTTATTTGGACAGATTTGAATTTAAGAAGTTCCTTGGCGGTATTTGGGACTTCTTTCTGTATCCTTCGAATGGGTTATCTGGAGGTATTATGGTGTGTTGGAGAACTAATGTTTGTTCTTTTTCAGTTTGTTCGGCTACTGCACAAGCTGTTATTGGAAATTTTGATATTGTTAACAAAGGGATGTGGAGGATTACTACGGTTTATGAGAGCACAGATGTCATTCAAAGGAAATGTTTGTGGAATAGCCTGGAAGTTCTGTCTTGTTCTAAACTACCTTCCGTCATGGGTGGAGACTTTAATTGCATCTTGTCTCAAGATGATAAAAAAGGTGGAAAAAAAGTTTTTCTTTCTCAAGGTTCTATTGATATGTTATCCTTTTATGAGAAATGGTGATTTTCATGAGGTTGGGATTATTGGCCCGAGGTTCACTTGGTATAATAACAAAATTGGTACAGCTCATATTTGGGAGAGACTGGATCGTTGTATTATCAATTCAGCTGCTTTAAATAGTTTACAACTTACGGATGTCAGACATCTTCCCAGAATTATACGATTCCCACTTGCATTAATTATAATATTAATGTCATGAAACAATATATTATTTCACATCGTATTGGACAATCTGACTAAATCAAGAAGTCATCCGGATGCACATTGGGACGATAAAAAGTCATTAATCATACTAAATGATATTAATCGTCCTGTGCGATTTAACCCAAAAATGGTTGTACGATTTTCGACTAGATGAATTGACGGTATATGATCATGTCGTATGAACCAACAGAAGCAATATATAGGGAGACACTGTTCATTTCAATTTACTCTTCTACACTTCACCTTCTTACACTTAGTGTGAAACAATCCTTCACTTCCATATGGCTGGCAAAGAGAGAACGAATCATTATTAGCTCTCAACCACAGAGAAATAAGTGATTTACTACTGATTTACTACTGATGATGATGCATCACAAATATTAGAAAACATCCATCACAGTCTCTAAAGTATTCAATCAAGATCAATTAAACTACTAGGTATTAGACTTATTCATAGGCACCACCTTTCAATTTCTCATTTCTTTAACCTTTCTTTACCACATCGAGCTTCTCTTGGAATTCTCTTCAAACCTTAGGATCAATACTGGTAGAACCATTATGTAATCCGTAATTTATAGGAGCCAAATTGTAATCACTGACACTGACTTACACGAACACTTGCACATTTCTAACACCGGTGTCAAACCACATAACAAGGCTAACAATTTACATTATAATTGGACCAATGTAAACATAACACTTAGAAACAGTCTACTGAATCATCACCAACCCTTAATCAGTACTATGGTATTGAATCACGTGTTATCCAACACTTACTTTGACACAATGCCGCTCCTAAGGCTGGTAGTTACCTATTTGTGCATAACTGGTACAAAATTTAATATTGTTAGTATGTTGATCAAGTGCATAGAGAACTGGACTACCATTAGGAGTCCTAAAGCCTGCCAAAAGTAAAATCTAGTACTATGACATATTATAATCTATATCATAGAAAATAAAAACCTCACATATTCATCCACCCTCTTAATTCATAGACAATTCATTTCCCCTCATTTATAGTGAGAGGTATAGACCAGCACAGGTTGAGAGAGAGCAGAAAGTAGAAGAAAAGGTGGACCACCAGCTCAACTCGATCCTCAGGCTTACCAATACCCGTATGACGTAGAAACGGACCACTTTGCTCGCCTAGAGTTTAGAGTAGATGATTATATCCAATGGACAAATTAGTAATGAGAGGAAATGCAATGCCAGCACAAGCGTGATTTCAAAAATAGTTTTCCCTTATCCATAATTACTTTCATCCGCCACCACCACCACCTGATCTTGATCCTTTAGAATATTGAATCTAGATTGTAATGTGTTGATTTTTACTTTTATTTTTTTAGTTGTTCTTCCTTTTTATGAGGTCAAAAAGGAGAGAAAAATTTTGTTGCTATTAATTTTTAGTAGTTTGCATTGTAATTTTGTGTTTTTCTTCTTAATGAAAAAAAATTGCAATTCATTTCTTATTCTTTATTTTCTCTCATATTATATTTTTTTAGATGCATAAAGTGAGAGGGAGACAATTGAATTAAATAATGAAATGCTTTATTTAAACATATTTTAAAAATTTAAATTCAACTAAAATTATTTGTCATCATAAAAAAGAGTAAGATTGTTCGACTCTATAAGGATGGTGTGTACACTAAGATTTTGATGATAACAAATATTATTAATTATGCTAATATAACTTTTCATTTAAGTGTGCAGATTTTTGAACTAACACTTCAAGTTAAAAGAAATAGCAACTGCACAAAGACAGAATCAAAAAGAAGAGTTGATGAGGCCAAAATTGTGAATATGAAGACAGCTAAAACTTAACTCAAAATATAAAATGTGTGTAAAAATTTATAACTTTTTTTTTGTCTTCTTTTGTGTAGGATTATATTGGATTAACAAAAATGCACAACACACCAGAGTGGATAAGAAAATTCTAATGTTAATTGAAACACTTATTTTCTACCAAATCGTACTATATGGTATATATCGTATTGTACAACATGTTATGACCATTTTAAAAAATAAAATGACATTTATTAACAAAAAATTAAAATTAAAAGTTTGAAATAACAAATTGCACTATACGATTCATATTATCCTACACGATTTGATATTTCATATTTAAACAAATGTTATTTGCTCTTTCTAAAAATAGGTAAATTTGAAATTGTACTAATTGTACTATACAAACCTATTTGTATTGTACAAATTTTAAATATTAACATATTTTAAGATTTGAGAACAAAAAGCTGAATCAGAGTTGATTTTATACTTGTACGATCCCGTTTGTATAATACAAACAAATAGAGAGCAAGATTGGCTGAACATTGTTTGGACTAGACAAACTTGTTCTAATCGTACTATAAGATTCATATTGTATGATCTGAACAAACAGATGTAAATTAGGGTTTAAGTCAAAATAGTACTAATCATAATATACGATCCCTGGACTGTACTATAAGATCTGCCCATGAAAATTATTAAATATTTAATTTTAAGGTTTTATTAGGAGCATTCTTATAAATAAAATATTTTTAGAAACCCTAAGAAGCTTTTTGGCTAGTTCTTTTAAGTTTCTTTGAGAACTTTTGAGGGCCTTAATTTTGGGAGAGAGAATGGAGAGACTTGTGAGAGTTTTTGGGAGGGACAGAAAATGTAAAGTGAGAGATTAACTATGTTTTGTCTAGTCCAAATCTAATCCTTGGTATTGAGACTTCGACCAACTTCGTAGATCTAGCAGGAGGCTAGGGAAAAGCAGCTTCTTGATGAGAGAAAAGGTTTCGGTGTCTCCATTAGGGGTGTAAGTGAGTCAAGCCGAATCCTGAGCTTATTTAAGTTTGGCTCAATAAATGGTTTGTGAGTTAAACTCGATGATCTAACGAGCCAATCTTGAGCCAGGCTTGACATGACTCGTTAGCTCGCGAGCCGACTTGTTTAAAAGATAATATAAAATGCACGTAAAATATATTAGATTTAGAACTTTAAGTATAAAATTGTAAAAAATGTTTAACAAATACATCTCACTTTCTTATATTAAGTGATTCTTCATTATTTTTCTTTTAATTACGCATTCATTTTATCATTATATTATAATAATTGTTTAAATCATAATCATTTTATCTCTTTCATAATAAACGAGCTGACTCAAACTCGTAGAATAAAGCTCAAGTTCTAACTCGTTTAATTAATCAAGTTCAAGCTCAAGCCAAGGGTGACTCGAGCTCGACTCGACTCGTTTACAACCCTAGCCTTCATTACCCATGAAGGAGGGATACTTCTTGAGGAGAGACGTGGTTGTAGGGTTTCTTCTATTACTTGTGAAACAGAGTAGCTTCTCTGCCTTGTTGGGAGCAGGAGTGTGATGATGAAATTCTCGAGCAGAGGCTCAGGGAGCGGACATAAATCAAGTGACCAAATCACTACAAATCCAATTTGCATTTTTTTTTAGTTTCATTTTTCTTGCAATTTATCTCCAACAATCTATTTGTTTGTAACACTGCCGTTGCCAGGTCCCAAGTCCTGGATGAGAAAAGTGGAGGGTTGCGTTAGGTAGTCGACAGCCAGCGTAAAACTTGTCGAATAACCATGACATGAATCCTTTAATAAATTGTGTTAATGCTAGGGCGTTCCCTGGAAGCGACGCACTGTATGGCCTGAATACAGTGAAAAGTGTGCAAGGGCCGCTGCATCGGCGCCCGGGTGCAGTGTTAAATAGGCAAGGGTTCCCACATCAAGGACGGATGTGGGCAAAGAAGCTAGTCCATGATACTAATATTAGGATAGGAACTTGGAATATAGGTTCCCTTACAGAAAGATTAATGGAATTAATAGATATTATGATTCATAGGAAGATAAATATTTTGTGCATTCAGGAAACTAAATGGGTTGGAGAGAAGGCTAAGGAGATTGATAGTTTAGGATTTAAAGTTTGGTATTCAGGTAAGAGTCGTACTAGAAATGGTGTAGGCGTGATTATAGATAAGAGTTTGAAGGATAATGTTATAAATATTAATAGAATTGGAGATAGAATTATGGCTTTAAAGATTATTGTTGATGCTAAGATTATTAATATTATAAGTGCTTATGCTCCTCAAGTAGGTTTGGATATGTATTCAAAATTAAAATTTTGAGAAGATTTAGAAGAATTAATTCAAAAGATACCTCTCGAAGAAAAAAATTTTATTGGAGGAGATTTAAATGGACATGTTGGTAGAGAGGTAAATGATTTTAAAAGCATTCATGGTGGATATGGGTTTGGAATGACTAATGAAGGTGGTAAGACCATACTAGATTTTTCTTTAGCTTATGATTTTTTAATTGCTAATACCTTATTTAAGAAAAGAGATGAGCATCTCATCACTTATAAGAATGGTTATAGTAAAACTCAGATTGATTATTTTCTTATAAGAAAAGTAGATCGTTTAGATTGCAAAGATTGTAAAGTTATTCCGAGTGAAAGTTTATGTACTCAACATCGCTTATTAGTTTTAGACTTTAAGATGAAAGGACAGAAAATAAAAAATAAAGTAAAGCAATTTTCTAGGATTAGATGGGGGCATTTAAAGAATAGTAATAAAAATATTTTTGAGAGTAAGATTTTAGATTCTAAGATTTTATTTGTGCATGAGGATGCTAATGTTATGTGGGAAAAAGTAGCTAGTGATATTAAAAATATTGCTAAAGATGTGTTTGGAGTATCAAAGGGAAAAGCCCCTAATAGTAAAAATAGCTGGTGGTGGAATCCAATTGTGCAAGAAAAGATAAAAAATAAGAAGATTTGTTATAAAAATTGGTTTAGATGTAAAAATTCTGATAATTGGGAAAGATATAAAGAGGCATGTAAGGATTCTAAGAAAGCAATATGTGATGCAAAGATCTTAGCTTTTAATGATTTATATAATAGATTAGATACTAAGGAGGGAGAAAGATATATGTATAAGCTAGCCAAACAAAGAGATAGGAGTAGTAAGGATTTAATTCAAGTGAAGTGTATTAAGGATGAAGATCAAAAGTACTTTTCTTAGAAGATGATATTCAACAAAGGTGAATGAGATATTTTGATAAACTTTTTAATGAAGATTGTAGGAATACAATTGACTTTAGTGACCTTAGCATCCTAAATGAAAATAAAGATTTCTGTTTTTATCGGCATATTAGTAAAACCGAAGTTAGAGAGGCTTTAAAGAAAATGAAGTGTGGAAAAGCTGTTGGACCTGATGATATCCCAATAGAGATGTGGAAATGCTTAGGAGATGAAGGAATTTCTTGGCTAACTAAACTTTTTAATAATATTTTGAAGACTAAAAAGATGCCAGATGCGTGGAGAATGAGTGTATTGATTCCTATTTATAAGAATAAAGGTGATGCACAAGATTGTGCGAATTATAGAGGAATTAAATTAATGTGTCACACTTTAAAACTATGGGAGCGAGTTATGGAGCGTAGGCTGCGGCGTGATACTAATGTTTCTCAAAATCAATTTGGATTCATGCCTGGTAGGTCTACTATGGAAGCCATACATTTATTGAGAGGTTTGATGGAGAAATATAGGGAGAATAAGGAGGATCTACATATGATATTTATTGATTTAGAGAAAGCATATGATAAAGTTCCAAGAGAAGTGCTATGGAGAGTTCTTGAAAAGAAAGGAGTTAATAATGCTTATATTCAAATCATTAAAGATATGTATGAAGGAGCTACTACTTGTGTTCAAACACAAGGTGGTTTGACCAAGTATTTCCCTATTTCGGTTGGATTACATCAAGGATCAGCTTTAAGCCCATATCTTTTCGCGTTAGTCATGGATGTTCTCACTAGACATTTACAAGAGGATGCACCCTGGTGTATGCTTTTTGCTAATGATATTCTTCTTGTTGACAAGACTAAAGAGGGAGTTGAAGGTAAACTTGAAGTCTGGAGATCAACCTTAGAGTCTAAAGGTTTTCGCTTGAGTAGATCTAAAACTGAATATATGGAGTGTAATTTTAGCAGTAATAGACCTAGTGAGGGGATTGTGACTTTGGGCGATCAAGTCATTAATAAGAGTACACATTTTAGATATCTTGGATCTATTGTTCAGAGTGATGGTGAAATAGATGGGGATGTTATCAGTAGAATTCAAGTTGGATGGTTGAAGTGGAGGAATGCATCGGGCTTGTTGTGTGATAGAAAAGTCCCCCTTAAACTTAAGGGAAAATTCTATAAGATGGTGGTGAGACCTGCAATGCTTTATGGTGCAGAATGTTGGCCATTAAAAGAGAAGCATAATACTAAGTTATGTGTTGCGGAGATGAGGATGCTTAGGTGGATGAGTGGATTTACTCTTAGAGACAGGATACGAAATGAGCATATACGTGAAAAGGTTGGAGTAGCTCCAGTGGAGGATAAGATTAGAGAGAGTCGCCTTAGATGGTTTGGTCACATAAAACGGCGGCCTTCCGATGACCCAGTTAGGAAAGTAGAGGTATTAGATTTGACTTATGTTAAGAAAGGTAGAGGTAGACCTAAAAAGACTTGGTTAGAAAATATTAGAAATGATCTTTCTCTATTAGATTTAAACGAGAATTTGACTTTGAACCGGACACAATGGAGAAAAAGGATTCATGTTGCCGACCCCACGTAGTGGGACAAAGGCTTGTTATATTGTTAGTTTGATCTTAAAAACTTTTTGGTTATTATTCATACTTCAGTTAGTTTAAATATATATATAAGAGAAAGTTTTATATTAGTGTTATTCTAAATGCTTCTACACAAGTTTAGAATTTTTAAAACACACCAATTCATCCCCATCTTTGGTGTACCATTCAATTCAGATTAGCATCAAACCACATTCAATATCAAAATTTGGGTCATTATCATGCACAACTCTTCGTGCAAGCCCATGAATGATCCATAATCTCTTTAAAATTAATGAAGAATAATTAAATAGCTTATCTTAAAACGCCTTGATGGGTAGGTGGCCCATACCAATAGAGGAGGCAAAAATTTTCATAAAGTGTTTGAATTCAAAACTACTCTATTGGACTTATTTGGTCAATCCAACGTTTCATGTATTTGAAAGCATAAATTTTTTTTTATTTTCTTATTTGACCTTAATTTGTATTTTTTTATTCATTAAGAAAATTATTATTGCGTGAAAATGTTTGGTGGCTACTCTATTCTCTAATGAAGTGTATTGGCTGATCCACTAAAGTATTGGCGAACCCTTATTTATATTTTTTTCATCATTATTCCTCCTTTTTTCCAACGTAATAATAATCTCCTTTATATAGCCTAGAGTCTAGCTTTTCTTAAACCCAAAATAAATTCAACCCTTCAAAACACCCCAAATATTCTCTGCATCTCTCATAACCTCCCAAGGCTCAAGTCTAAAATAACCCTAAAATACTATAACAAAAGCACAAAATTAATAGATAATTTCCCCTAATAAAAGATATCCCCTGGAGTCTATGTTTTTGAGTTCTCATATTTCAACATGGATGAACTACCTAATGAGTTACCTCTAATAAAAGACATCTAATGTGCTATTGATTTCACCCTGAGTTTATAATTGTCTAACAAAAATTTTATGATTTTTGATAGATTCTCTAAGATGACACATTTCTCACCTAGTTCAAAAACTAAAAATCCCTCTCATACAACCAAACTTTTTCTTAAGAAAAAATAATTAGAACACATGGGTTACCTTCAATAATAGTTTCAAACATGCATGATAGATTTACTTCATAATTTTAAAAAATACTATGACAACTATTTGAAATACAATTAAAATTGTCATCTTTATTCATCCCAAAATAGAAGGTCAAAAGATAATTGTTAATAGATCCGTAGATAAAATGATAAGGTGTTTAATGGATAAGCATATTAGCTCTTAGAACTTGCATTTATCTATTTTTGAGTTAACAGATAATAACAATATTTTTAAAATGACTCAGAAAATACATTTTAAAATTATTTATATCTATCTATAACCTAAAAAATCAATTGATCTAATAGATATTTTTCATCATTCATTTTCAGATACTGCATTTATGTTGTGCAAAATTTTCATAATCTACATGAATAAATTAAGCAGCAAATTCAATTAAATAATAATAAATACATAACTGATATAAATTTTTAATGTCATTCTAAGAAATATAACAAAGATAATCATGTATTAATTCGAATTTTCTACTGCTTTATTCCATTAAATATACTAAACTTCATGTTAGAGATTGGGCTCTATTTAAAATTCTCAAAAAATTGGAATCAAATGGTTATCTCCTTGAATTACATTTTGACATATACATAAGTCAAATTGTAGGCCGTATCAGTCAATGAGCCAAAAATCTACATAAATTGCATGGTTTCACGGCCACTCGACTTAAATTATTTGGTCAATCTAAATTCTTATGTATTTGAAAGCTTTAACTTTTTTTATCTTTTCTTATTCTTTGTATTAGGACAAGTCACCAATCATTATAACAATATTTAATTAGCTCTTAAGGCTTTTCAAAATTGTCTAAGCTTAGAAAAAAATAATAAATAAGACTTTGCATTATACTCCTTGATTCATTGAATCAAGATTATTTTTGCTTATGCAAATTTCATGTAGAAAGACTCGGTGGCTACTCTTCTATTCAGTGAAGCTTTGTGATTGATCCCTTAGGGTTTTAATGAGTCATTAATTATCTTTTATGACATTTATTTCTCCTATTTTCTAATACAATTCTCATATCCTCTATATAACCTCAAATCTAGCTTCCCTCAACTTCAAAACACATCCAACTCCTTCAAAACTCTAATAAATATTCACCTAGCTAAATACTCATTTCACCAGCACCCAAATAAACAATCCACCACTACAACAATGAGACATCAATGAAAATGTAGTCTTCAACATAAAGATCCTATAGACCCTACATTAATTTGTACTTGCAAGGTCGTAGTAGGAAACTACAATGAATCTAAAGGATGCAGCAGGATAAATCCAAACTCCAGCAAACATAAAAGCAATTCTATCAACTTGATAATTGCCAATTTGGCAGGTGAAAACATCATAAGAATTGAGAAAACTAGAATAGACTACACATTAAGGGCACCATATTTACTACAGAAGCTAGAAATAAAAATTTTGCTAGCTGCAGAAGTACAACATCAACATTACACCCTACAGAATTTTTAAAATCTAAATTCTCCATCAAGATTCATATTCAGCTACATAAATTTGTATATAAATGACACATATTCCATGACGTTACATTAAAATAAAAACATACTTCTAAGAAAACACAGTCAACCATACTAGAAGGTATTACGTCCTGGTAACAAGAGGTACCAATTAGTATGTCTTCATGATCATAAAAATGCAAGGGCTTCCCAGACCTGAATATAATATCAAACCTATCTCAGAAGTCTTTACACAGCTTAAATAAGCAAATAGAATATATTAGTAAAATGACTGAAATTTTTTGAAAAGTATACACGCTGATTTTACTGTGTACCGAAGCTGCCATTCATAAAATCTCAACAGTATTCTACTTTACCCTGGTAGACAAGCTAACAAAAAGATGGAACTGATTCATAAATAAGAGATATGTATCCCCTCACGAATCTAGTGATTCAACCAAACAATACACTAAATTGAGAATCTCCTTTATCAGATCGAACACTTGAAAACAAGAATAACTAAAATATATCCCTGGAAACAAAATAAAAGTATCAGGAATTCACCAACCTGTTTCGTGACCTTCTGCGCGATATCGTCTGACAAACCATCCCTAGCCAAGGTTGCAGGATCAGAATCAGCTGGCGCCTGTACGAACTCGTGCTCCGCAAACCCGCCTGGGCCTCCACCAACAGAGCCCCCATAATAATCATACACCCCAATCGGCGGACCGGGTGTAACGAACTGAGGGCTCGCCACCGCAGCCGCAGGCGGGTGGAGGACGGGGATCATTGGCGGCGTTGCTGTCGGGTGATGGTGTATATTCACGAGCCGCTGATGGCCCCCACTGTTGCCTCCCACTATCGCCGTTGTTGGAACCCGCGGAACGAATTCCGGCGCTCCGGCGTTGAGTCGGCTGGACGAGACGCTGCGTAAGAGGTAGGATTCGGCAGAAAGCTCCGCCGGCGATCGTTCGCCCGAGGTGGATGGTGCCGAGGACGTGACCCGATCGTCCTCGGGTGCATCTAAAGCGTTCTCCTTGGCCTCTTGCTCCATGCCAGAGAAGCAACGCTCTCTAGGGTTGAGCAGGGAATTTCCCCTCTTTGTTCCTCGTGATTTTTCTGGTTTCGGAGTACGAAGCCGGTATAACGCGGAGAGGAAAATCTCGAACGGATGCGGGGAGAAAGGTATTTACCCTGGTCCGCCTGCGGACGCGGGCTTGAAATTCGGGTCGGCACCGGGGAGGCTTTTGTAACAGAATTTTTATTTGGTACACGGGACGTAGTTTTACATCCGACGTCGATTATATATCCTCACATAGCAATTCAATGACCCGAGGATTTGAATGACTGAAAAGTCGGAAATAAGCACGCCTTTTTATAATTATAGCGCGGCCGACGATCCGACCTAAAAAGGATGTGAAAATTTAAAAGAAATTCGCCTTTTTATTAAGTTTTATGGTATTGATGAACTTTTTTTGGCATGTGAGACAGGATATCGTCACAAAAGAGAGCTAAGAAAGAACATGGAGTAAGAGGATATGAAAATGGAATTATCTTTGGATGACGTCGAAGAGTGTGAGGAGATGGAAGACTTTCAAAATGTCGAGGAAGACTTACCGCGACGATGTATGGGATATAAGGTTGGAATATTATCGTTAAGTTTGGAACTCCGAAGTTGTTTTAGAATTTATCATTTGAGAATGTAACTATGTGGTATGTCTACTTTTGGATAGTGTGAAGCTTCTGGGAACTGCTTGTTCGAGCTTCTAGGTACCCCCTTATCGGTACGGAGCAGTACTGCTTCTCGGTACTGAGCAGTACAGCTTTACGGCACCGAGCAGTACCAAGAGGTGGTTGTGCCAGCCAGTTCTGTTGCTTATTAGCTTCCCCATACCGCTTCTCGATATCGCTACCCGATACCTTTTTCTCAGTACTGCTCGATACCAGTATGAGTTTGCTGGGTACCACTTGGGCCAGTACCGTCGCGCTCCCTATCAACCAGTAAAAACAATAATCATTATAAAATAACTCACTTGTCATTGTATTGTTTAAGACAACTGTTAATGAACATGTACTTTTCTTCACTTATTAATAAATGTCCTAGGAAATCAATTGTAAGTCGAGCTGGCCGTGCTTTTGTTTTAGATTCATCATCTACCTCAACAATGTTGGTACTAGCAGCAGGCTCCTTCTCTTTGATTTCTGTCAGCTTCTTCCCCATTAATTCAATCATTTCAACATTTCCTTTGCTTCTATCACCTTTCATATCAACAATCTTAGGACCATCAGTTGTTTCTTTCTGTGCCCTATTCTTCTTCACGATTAATTTTGTTGTCCTACCCTTTCTCTAACCGGTGGTAAATGGACTCTCCACTAGTTTCCTCTTCCTATCTACCCATTATTGCACCCGTCGTGCTATTCTAGTATGGGATGATGAACTAAAGCCCTCTTCCTCATCCTCAGTTGTGATAGTTATTTTAACTCCAACATCAACTTTCTCCAGGGCTTCAACTACATGTTCTGGCTGTGTGACTTCCTCAGCAATTGGGGCAGCTGACGGGGTAACAATATTATCGCCTGTAATGGTCCATGAGGAATATTGTGCATGCCTCTCATTTTGATAGGATCTAAATGAAGCAGGGAAGTGTTCAACCCAAAACTTCTCTATAGATTCATATTTCACATTCCTCTCTTCTTTCAGTTTGAACACTGACTGTTCCAGAGCCTACACGCACCTCTATAGCAAATCAGATGTGGATTTAACCTCCACAAGCCTTTTCACGAGTAAATTCTTTTGCGCGATCAATTTAGTGATGGTTTGGTGTAGGCTCTGTCAGTTAGGATCATTTGGAATAGCAATAATGGAAGTTTCTTTCTAGGTGGGGGTTGTACGGGTTTGGGGAGGGTTGGGAATCCCGGGGAGGCTGCCTGGACTAGGGGCCCTGTGGGAGATTTTGGGGCTAGAGTGGTGAGGGAGTTGGGGATTGAGTTACTCCTCAGGTGGAGTTGCAGTTCTCTCTGGAGAAAGAATGGGAGAATTCTTCAATAACGTCCTCTTCTCTTCTGTAATTCCTTCAAAATGATGAACAATCTGCAGAAGATTGTTTGTTAGGATGAGCTCCATGTAAAATGAATATCACAACATCTACAAGCAGTACTTGTACATCGGCAAGATTAACAAATAATTATGTCACCTCTTTTTTGTTGTACATAATGTGGCTGTCCCAATGAACGAAATGAGGATGGGACAGGTCATCCACTAGTGTGTGGAGTGTTGTGTGCTCTAGGAACCAAATATGTAATTATTGAGCAGAGTATGTTTGCCTACTAAATTGAGTGAGGTTTTGCAGTAACATAATTAATCCACATGAATTATTAACTCACAATTAATATGATTACAAATTCATTAATGTATCCCAGTGGGCTACCTTTGAAATGCTTCATGGCAATGACATTGAATTATGTAAAAACTGATTAGGTTATTAGACCTAAGGCACTTATCCCAATGCTAACCAAGAGGGGGGGTGAATTGATTATTTTAAAATTTCTTAGTTGTTTTGAAAATTGATTTAAATAATTTAAGTACATATATGAATTTTCTAAAAATTTATTTTTCAACCACAAAAAACTAAATTGTAATGCTGAAAATAAAAATATGGCAAAAAGAAAAAGAATAGAGAATATCGAATTTTATAGTAGTTCGATCCAATAAGACCTACGTCCACTCCCTGGAGACTCCTTCTCCAGGTATTGCACAATACTCAAGTGACTCTCCTTTAGCCCCCATAGCAAGGCGGAGAAGCCTTTACAATTTTCTCTCTTCCACCAAACCCCAGTGTGGCAGAGAACTGTCATCCTTTTTCACCCTCATAGTGAAGGTAGAAAACCCAGTGTCCTTTCTCACCCTCCTGGTGACGGAAGAGAACCAGACTCTCATTCAAAGATCTTCTCTCAAGAGTCTTCAAAGATATAGGTAGAGACTTGAAGTACAAATAATGAGATCCTCACCTTTAGGCAACCTTCTGAATTCCTCACAATTTTCCCCTTAAAGATCTAACCACACTCACTCTCAAACACTCTCCCAAATCACTCTTTCTTTCACTCTTAAGAAGAAATTTGTAGAAGATGCTCTGGATAGTCAATTTTTTGGACTCTTATAAATAAAAGACAAGAAAAATCATCCAAAAATTAAAAATTTTAAATTTGACGAAATTAGATTGTACCATATGATTGCACATTGCCCCGTATGAATAGTTTAAAATATGAACAGTTCATCCTGTACGATACTGTACGAACCTATAAGACCTAGTTTTTGTACTCTAAAAAATGATGTATGAAATCAAATTGTACTATACGAATAGTTCAAAAATGAAAGGTTTGTCCCATACGATATTGTATGAACCATATAAGCCCCTATTTCATACTCTAGAAAATGATGTATGAAACCAAATCGTACTGTATGAATAGCTCAAAAATGAAGGTTTGTCCTATATGATATTGTACGAGCCATGTAAGCCCCTATTTTGTACTCTGAAATATGATGTACTAAATAAAATCGTATTGTACGAATAGTTTTAAAAAAATTGAATGGTTCGTCTCATACGATCCTGTACGAACCATGTAAGACCTTATTTCGTATTCTGGAAAATGATGTACAAAAATATTTCATACTATTCGATTCATACTTAGAAAAATTTTAACTCGTAAACCAGGCAGGTTCGTTTTAGAAGAGATATTCAATAAAAATCATTCTGTAAGATTTAAAATCGTACAGGATTAACCTAAAAAAATTGTATTGCTCCACCAGTATGTGTGTGTACGGTTATCCAATTATAATCACACTCTCTCAAACTCAACTACAATAAAAAAAATAGACTCCAACTTACAACAACCTCTAATTTTATCTGTTTTGAAGTCTTTAGCAGTCTAGAATATAATTTTCCTGAAAAATATATTAGTACACACAAAAACACACTTCCAAACATATGTTAGGAGAAAACAAAAATCAAATAATAAGATTTTGATATCATTAAAAACTCATATGATTATAACAACAAAATCTTGAAAGTTAATTTGCAACAATCTCAATAATCTCTCCCTTTTTGATGATGGCAAAATAATTATTATTTGAGTTAACAAATAACACAAATTTTCTCCTTAGCTCCCCCTAAACGAATGACAGGGTTAAATACAGGGATTCCAATAAAGATAAAAAATACTAGACCTATCACAAATACGAAACCCACTAACAAAAATATAAAAAAAAATTACACACACATACAACACACACATACAACACACACATGCACATACACACACATACAACACACACATACACATACAGTTTCATGCAACATGCACGTTCATTCATTTCATAATGCATCAAATATCATCCTACATCAAACAATCAAATAATATCTGACTCCCCCTTTTGACAACAACAAAAAGGGAAGAATACCAATACAAAATAGTTGATGATGAATAAAATGTTAAAGAAATTATAAATACAATATTAAAATCAGATGCAATAGAAAAAAGGCTCAAATGTTAAATCATAGAATGATAAGGATAAGAAAAGTTGACCTGTCGGTATTAAAATAGACAGATTATATAACCACAACTATTGCAGAAATGATGAAATAGAATTAATAATTTTCTAATTCAATAGTGTTTGTGTGATTGAGAAACTAATAAAGGAAAGAGCAATTGGCGACATTATGCATCTTTTTAATTTTCATGGCACACTTTGTGCATCTTGTCAATTTGGGCTAATTTTGTGCCTCTTTATAATTTGACGAATATTGTGCATCTTTTGGTATATGTGGCACACTTTATGGATCTTTTAGTTTTGGGCTAATTTTATTCCTCTTTTTAAATTTTTTTCTTTCCGAAATCACTAACTCTTAATATAAATTCAATAAAAAATACTTTGAAATAGAAATAAGAGTAAAAGTATGACATCAAATTTGCAACAATTACAGCTAAGTAATATATATCTATATAAATTATATAAAATTGATCTTCTAATCTACACCCAATCACTAAGTAATCAAAATATTTTGAGAGATTAAATTTTGCATAGAAATTAATGTTGTAACGCAAATTCAACCAATATTCTATAATTGCAATCAACTACATTTGATTATTTAACTTGAACATTTTAGATCATAATAACATTCACATGTTAATATGCATAAAAATATGACTTTTTCTTTTCATTCAACATCAATGATATAACATGTACCACACAAGATCAATCTATGTACATCCAAGTACATCAAAAATAAAGAAAAATATTAACAACAACAACTGGAACATCCAAGTGCAATAGCAACAAGAAGCAGTACACCCAAGCTTAAAAGAAACATCACAAAATCAAAATAGAAGTATAATCATCTAATATCCTGAGGGGCCCTAATCTAGAGGAGGTGGAAGACTGAACATTGTGAAGTAGCTACTTATGGTAGCTACATTGGCATTCATTAAATCAAATTGTTCATGTATCCACCCCATGTCTTCAATGTATCATGCATCCTACTGGTTCATCATAGTCTCAATTTGATCAAATCATTGATCAAAATGAGATTCCATTTTGTCAAATCACTAGACCATTTCTTGATAAAAATTCTGGTCATATGTAGGTGCAGGTGCTGAAGCAAGGGCTCCTTCTCCCTTAGTATCTTCTCCACCTGATCCTTGATCATGACTAAAAAGTGCTCTAAAAGAAGCATTGGTGAAGTAAATAGGCAATTCAAGGGGAGGATCATGATGGACCAGGTTGTGTTTCTTTTCCAAAATATAAGTCACCAGATGTCCTAAAGCCATATTTTTCTTTCTCTTGCTATGAGGACTTCCAATATCAAAAAGCGTATAAATATAATCCATTAATTGTTGGGCTTCATCGATGGGAGTCTCTGTCACAATAAGGTATGTGACAGTGGACAAAAGATGAGTCATATTTACTCGATCACCAGTCTCAGGGATTATGGAGGTTCTCAAAACATGTTGAATGATCCTAGCATTTTGATTTAAAGTATAGACTCGAGGAAGGTGACTCACCTGTTCTACACCTCTAAGGGTTAGGTTCACATTTGTCCAATCATAGTTAGCCCTTAAAGTCATAGTATGGGCTCTAATACCAACAGTCTTAAGATGCAGATAGTTTCCTAGATCCTCCTTAGTTATTTCTATACATTTCTTGAGGACATAGGAGGTAATTTTGGTGTGGTCTTGATTTATTTTTATATTGGCTAAAAAAAAGATGAAAGGTTTCATAATTATAAACATGAATCAGGGTAAGAAGGATATTTGGGTACATTTAAAAAGTGGCATGACAGAAAAATTCAAATAACTTTGAATAGGGACTCTAGATGCGGTTATCTTTGCAACACTAAACCTGTCGAATGCTTCTTCATTTTCCCTACTCAAAAAGTTGTCATCTCTAGAAGTTCTAGATGAAGAACCCCTAGAAAAATATCCATGTTTGCTACTTCTGCTGGCCATTTCACTATTTAAACTCGGGAAGATTTGGATATAAAAGTGACTGTGATTGAAAACCATCAAATGCCTTTCTATTTAAAGAAAAACTATAAATCTTGCAACACGAAAGTTTAATTATACATATGAAATTGAAATCGTAAGGGACGAATTATTTTTTGTACAGACAAATGGAAACTATCGAAAATGTAATGGCTTTTCGTAAATTACCCTTCCCGAGGTATCTTTTCATACAAGCTTTTTGACTAACTGATCGTACAAATGATGACGTGTTCGTCCAGGATGATCAGAAAATTAAAGATCATTTCACTGATGATTGGGTTCATTCTTATCCAAAATCAACAACAAGGATCGTACAAATGAATGACCAGTTCGTATGTACGATCAGTAATAATAACTGACAAAAATTGGAAAACCGTCCACATACGTATAGATAAAACTGCACTAATTATCTCGTATAATGACATCATCATACAATATGAAAAATTATAAAAATACTGATTCATCTCCTCAACTCAAAAAATGTCATGCACAAGCTACAGAAATCGTACAGGAAGAAAAAATTTTCGTACAGTATGATCAAAATACTTAGAAAATAAAACATGATAATATGAAAAACCTCTTAAAGCCAAATATTTCTTAACAAGTAACATGCTTGACAATAATGTAAGAATAAAATTAACAAAACATAATAAATCACTGAAAAATAATCAGAACAACCAAAACCAATCACATAGAAACAAATTAAACAGTCACATATATACAAAACATCAAGTTTGCAGAATTTTCAATTTAAGTATTAAGATCAATCACACCTAGCCTTATCCTTAAGATGATAAATGTATCAAATGCTAGTGGTTTTATAAAAATATCTGTATGTTGATTTTCAGTTGAAACATGATGCAATTCAATTTCTCCCTTAGCTATATGATCTTGAATGAAGTGATGCCATATGTCTGTATGCTTGGTTCTAGAATGTTGAATAGGATTCTTTGAAATGTAAATGGCACTAGTATTATCATAGATAATTGAAATTGTGCCAATTAAAAATCCTAAATCAATCAACTGTTGTTTTAACCAAAGAACTTGTGCCACACAAGTACCTAAGGCAATATATTCTACTTCAGCAGTAGAAAGGGCTACTGAATTCTATTTCCTACTTGACCAAGATACTAAAGAATTTTTAATAAATTGGCAAGTTCTAGAGATACTCTTCCTATCTACCCTGCATCCTGCAAAATCTAAATCAGAATATCTAATGATTTCGAACGAAGAGCTGTGCTTAGGATACCAAATTCCTTTTAAGTTCCCAAAAGATATCTCAATATTCTTTTTACTGTTGTCAAATATGATTCCTTTGGATCAGATTGAAATCTAGCATACAGATAAACACTAAACATAATGTCTGGTCTACCAACAGTCAAGTAAATCAATAATCTAATTATTCCTCTAAACTTCTTTTGATCAACAGATTTTTCCTTAAGGTCCTTATCTAACTGCATTTAGGAACTCATTGGTGTAGTCACTGATTTAGTATTATCCATTTCATACTTTTTGAGGATATCCTTAACATACTTAGACTGACTAAAAAAGGTTCATTCCTCACTTTGCTTTATGCTAAAATTAAGAAAATAACTTAAATCTCCTATTAGACTCATCTCAAATTCACTACTCATTATTTTTGAAAAATTATCACAAAAATTTTTATTTGTAGATCCAAATATGATATCATCAATATATATTTGAATAATGAGTATGTCATCTCCTATTTTCTTCAAAAAGAGAGTGGTGTCCACACTTCCTTTTACAAAAGATTTCTCTAATAAAAAAGTGCTTAGCCTCTCATACCAAGCCCTAGGTGCCTGTTTCAGTCTATACAATGCCTTTTTTTAATTTAAACATATGATTAGGGAAATTAGAATTTTTAAAACCTAGAGGTTGCTCAACATAAACATCCAATTATATCATCCTATTTAAAAAGTCACTCTTGACATCCATTTGATATAATTTAAATCCTTTAAAATTGGCAAAGGCTAACAAAACCCTAATTGCTTCAAGTCTTGCTACAGGGGTAAATATCTCTTCAAAATCAATCTCTTCTATTTGATTATACCCCTTAGCTACCAATCTTGTCTTATTTCTAATCACAACTCCTGGATCATTCATTTTATTTTTGAAAATCCACTTAGTTCTAATAAAACTTTAATCCTTTAGCCTTTCAATCAATTCCCAAACATTATTTCTCACAAATTGATTCAACTCTTCTTGCATGACCAAAATCCAAAATTCATCTAAAAGTACTTGATTTATATTTGTGAGTTCAATCATTGATAAAAAGGAAGAATGGTTCACCTCTTTGTTAAGTCCATGCATAGTCCTTACACCCTCACTAGGTTCAACTAAAATTAATTCCTTAGGGTGATTCTTAGAAAATTTTCAATCTCGAGGCAAAGGATTTTCCATCTCTACCTTTTCTTCCAACTTTGTATTTTCAATTTCATGGGAGATATTTTCAATATGATCTCCTTCCAATTTTGGCTCTTTCGAAATGCCAGATTCATCAAACACTACAAGTGTAGTCTCCTCAACTACCAAAACTCCCTTGTTGAAAACTCTAAAAGATTTTCCAACATAGAATATCCAAGAAAAATTCCTTCATCAGATTTTGGATTAAATTTTTCTAAAGGAGTTTTTCCATTATTGTGAATGAACACCTTGCATGAAAAAACATGCAAATGTGAGAGATTAGCTGTTCTTCCCTTAAGAAGTTCGTAGGATGTTTTGTTTAAATTAGATCTAATGTTTACCCTATTTAGAACATAACATGCTGTACTAACCGCTTCAACCCAAAAATATTTTGAAAGTGAGTATTCTGCCAACATGGCTCTGCGGCTTCTATTAATGTTCTGTTCTTCCTTTCGACTACCCCATTTTGCTGAGGGGTTTTAGGTGCTGAAAAATTATGATCAATTCCTTTCTCTTTATAAAAATCTTCAAAATTTTTATTGTTAAAATCGCACACCCTAGCTTCTTCTGAATCCAAATACAAAACATTTTAAATTCATTAAATTATTCACCCTTATGAGATAAGAATTTAACCCAGGTGAATCTCAAATAGTCATCCATAATAACAAACTCAAAACTTTTTCCTCCTAAACTTACCATGCTAACCGGTCCAAAAAGATCTATATGAATGATTTCCAATGGTTTACTAGTTCTAAGATCCTTAATGAAATGAAAGGAGGACTTCACCTATTTTTCTAATTGACACGCATCACACAGGTGATCCTTAGTAAAGTCTAGTTTGGGTATCCCTCTAACCAATTCTTTTTGGGTAATTTTCTTAAGATTTTTTATGCTTGCGTGACAAAGCTTCCTATGCCATAACCATAATTCATCAGTTATTATTTTGAGACAAAAAGTATTAGAAGATTTAATATAATTCAAATCAATCATGTACACATTATTTACCCTAACTCCATATAGAATGTCATTTCCATTTTAGCTTACTATGCAGCTAGTAGGAAAAATTTTTACACTATATCCCTTATCACATAACTAGCTAATACACAACAGGTTATGCTTTAAGTCATCTACCAACAAGACTTTTTCAATAAAAAAATTATTCAAGTTTCCAATCATATATGTATCTACCACTCTCTTGGTGGTATTATCTCCCAGTGTAACCTTGCCTCCATTCCTAGCTTCCAGCGATATGAATTGTATCGTATCTCTAGTCATATGCTTTGAACATCCATTATCCAGGTACCAAATGCTCACATGAGGTCTTGTATGAGAGTGTTCCTATAAAATGATCAAACGTTAGACTTGGAAGCCCAAACAAGTTTGGGTTCTCCTCTTGACAATAATAAACCAGATGTATGTTTAAAATGCTGTGATTTATGCATCTTAGATCTCCACACTGAATGTGTTCTACTACTAATTGCGCAAGTGTGGGAGATGTGTCTTAATGTTCCATATGTAAAACATCTCACTCTAGGAAAAGGATTTCTTAATCTAAATGAGTTATAAGATCTCTTTCTAGGTGTTGAACTCATATTAGTTTGCTTAGACCTATAGAATTATTCAAGTGTGGGTGTAGGTCTATTTTTTTTAGTAGTCTTAACTTCCAATTCAAGATATGAGTTCCTATTTGTCAACATAGATATTTCTATTCTCAAATCAATATCTCTATATTTCGCTTCTTCCAAAAAAAATTTATAATCATTTTCAAGTTCTGTGTGAGATGATTTCAATAGTTCATACTGTTTGTTTAAATCATCAAACTCATCCAATAAAGTCATGTAGTTGTTATCAATTAATGCATAATCTTTCCTAAGGTTTTCATACTCCTTTTATAAATTTAAAAAATTTAGATTTAACTGAGTATGCAATTTCTTGAGTTTTCTATATGTAGAATGAATTTTCTTAGAAACTTTAAATAATTCATCATAGGTTAAGTCACATACCTCCTCTTGATCTGACTGATCAAGCTTGTCTGCCATTAAACACAAGTTGGTGACTTTCTCCTTAGTTACTATTTCTGATGAGTCTAAAGCAGAGTCAGCCCAGAATGCTTTCTGTAGCTTCTTGCCCTTTCTTGCATTATTCTTCTCCTCAACTTTCTCCTGATTAGGAGTAGCTTTGAGATTCGGGCAATTTGATTTGATGTGACCAGGCTTCCTGTACTTATAGCAAATTACATCATTAGAAGCTTTAACATTTTTATGGAACTTACCCTTATTTCATTGTTGATGTCTTCTTTGCTTTCTCCTTGGGAAACTTCTGAATTGCCTTATCATTAAGGCAATGTCCTCTTCATCCTCAAGCTAAGGCTGATCACTCTTAAAGTCATCCACCTTCAAAATAATATTTTTCTCTTTTTGCCTGTCACCTGCATCAATTTATCTTTGAGTCATAGATTCCTCATAAGTAATTAGTAATCCAAGAAGATTGTCAATAGAATAGACATTTAAGTCTTTCGATTTAGTTATGCAGTTATCTTTACATCATAAGAAGTAAACAAACAACGAAGTATTTTATTTACTTTTTTTTCATTCGTTAATTCCCTACCTAAAGCATATAATGAAGTGACTATATATGTAAAATCAGTATACATGTCAGTGATTGATTCATTTGATTTTATACGAAAGAGTTTGTAGTCGTGCAATAGAATGTTCAATCTAGTCTACTTCACTTCATTTGTACCTTCATATATAATACAAGGTCTATCCCATATTTTTTTTTTCAAATTTACAGGTAGAAGCACGCATATAGTCTTCTGATTTCAAAGTACAAAAAAACTATTTAAGCATTTAGCATTTAATTGTGCTAGCTCCCTTTCTTCAAAAGTTTAATAAATAAATGGTGTTTCTATTCTAATGCCTTCTATAATTCTAGAAGGTGCATTATATCCATCCTGTACTAACATCCACATACGATAGTCAAGAGACTGTAAAAAAGTTGACATGCGAGTTTTCTAAAAGTCAAATGAAATGTTGTCAAATAAAGGTGGTCTAGTGATCGAGTAACCTTCTAAGGTGTTTCAGCTTCCAAAATTAGTTATGATCATTTTCAAAAAGTTATCTAAACTTTAATTTTTGAATGATGGCTCTGATACCACTTGTAAAGACTTATTAGGTTGTTAGACCTAAGGCACTTGTCCCAATGCTAACCAAGAGGGGGGTGAATTGGTTATTTTAAAATTTCTTGGTTGTTTTAAAAATTGATTTAAATAATTTAAGCACATATATGAATTTTCTAAAAATTTATTTTTTAACTATAGAAAACTAAATTGTACTACGAAAAATAAAAATGCGGTAAAAAGAACAGAGAACATCGAATTTTATAGTGGTTCGATCCAACACGACCTATGTCCACTCCCTGGAGACTCATTCTCCAGGTATTGCACTATGCTCAAGTGACTCTCCTTTAGCCCCCATAGCAAGGTAGAGATGCCTTTATAATTTTTCTCTCTTTCACTAAACTCTGGTGCGGCATAGAATGGTCATCCTTTTTCACCCTCTTGGTGAAGACAGAGAACCCAGCATCCTTTCTCACCCTTCTGGTTATGGCAGAGTACTAAGAATCCTTTCTCACCCTCCTGGTGATGGCAAATAACTAGACTCTCTTTCAAAGATCTTCTCTCAAGAGTCTTCAAAGAGATAGGGCAGAGACTTGAAGTATAAAAAATGAGATCCTCACCTTTGGGCAACCTTGTGAATTCCTCATAATTTTCTCCTTAAAAATCTCACTACACTCACTCCCAATCACTCTCCCAAATCACTCTTTCTTTCACTCTCAAGAAGAAATTCATAGAAGACTCTCTGGACAGTCAGTCTTTTGGACTCTTATAAACAAAGGACAAGGAAAACCGTCCAAAAACTAAAAATTTCAAGTTTGTCGAAGTCAGATCATACCGTACGATCGCACATCGTCCCATACAAACAATTTAAAATATGAACAGTTTATCCCATATGATACTGTATGAACTTGTAAGACCCAATTTTTATACTCTAGAAAATGATGTATGAAATCAAATCGTACTATACGAACAGTTTAAAAATGAAAGGTTCATCCTGTACGATACTGTATGAACTATGTAAGCCCCTTTTTCATACTTTGAAAAATAATGTACGAAACCAAATCGTACTATATGAACATTTCAAAAATGAATGGTTTATCCCATATGATACTGTACGAGCCATGTAAGCCCCTGTTTCGTACTTTGGAAAATGATGTACGAAACCAAATCGTGTTGTACGAATAGTTCAAAAAAAATTGAACGATTCATCTCGTACGATTCTGTACGAACCATGTAAGACCTTGTTTCATACTCTGGAAAATGATGTATGAAAATATTTCGTACTGTTCGATTCGTGCTTCAAAAAATTATAACTCAAAAACTAGGTAGATTCATTTTAGAGGAGATATTCAATGCAAATCATACAGTACGATTAACCTAAAAAAAATTATCTTGCTCCCCCAGTGTGTGTGTGCACGGTTACCCAATTACAATCACACTCTCTCAGACTCAAGCACAATAAAAAAAATAGACTCCAACTTATAATAACCCCTAATTTTATCTGTCTTAAAGTCTTTAGCAGTCTGGAGTATAATTTTCTTGAAAAATATATTAATACACACAAAAACACACTTCCAAACCTATATTAGGAGAAAATAACAATCAAACAATAAGATTTTGATATCATAAAAAACTCACATGATTATAACAATAAAATTTTGAAAGTTAATTTGCAATAATCTCAACAAATTTCTCCACTAGGAATTCCCTAATGGATGCTGGCCAATTGTAAGTTAAAAAATTTATCAACATTCTCAGCAATATTAAGGATTGTAGCAGGTGTCCGAAAGTTTTCCAAGGGAAAGAAATAGTTTGAAAGCAAGTAAATTATGAATTCCTTCACAAGATCTTCTACTAGAATAGAAACATCCAGACTTTCAATCTCATGCCTGATATCATTTGTTATTTTCCCACTTATTTTGCCACTTCCCAGTATAAATTTAACACCTCTATTGGGTAGTCCAAACATAAAAGCCACCTCATCTGAAGTGAATTGTAGCATCCATCTTTTGATAACAAAACACTCCTTCCGGATCTCCCACTTGGTTAGCAACGTATGCACCAGGGGAACATTCTGACGGAACGGAGACAAAAATAGGAATGGATTAATCTGAAACTACCTTAGTCTATCAACAAATTGTTCATCAAATATTGCAACTAAGTGATTGCAACTTCTCTAAAAGTTGAAGTTCTTCATCTGAAATGAATTTTAGGAGAATATATTTGGAAAAGTTTGAATAAGAATAAGTTGACAAAAATAGGAAAGAGTTGGGCATAGTCGGTACAGAGCGGTACCGAGCAGTACTTAACATCGATACCGAGCAGTACCAACTTTTGATATCGAAAAGTTTCAAACTTTATAACTTGAAGGTACCGAGTTAGGTGCTGAGCATGGTACCGAGGGCTACCGAGCAGTACCGAGAAACATTGCCTAGTATTAACTTAGGTTACTGACAAGTTCCAAACTTAGTAACCTAAAGGTATCGATTTATCATGATACTGAGCATGGTAGCTACCGAAGCCGATCAGTAGCGAGCGGTACCAAGTTTCAATATCATGAGGTACTGAGTATCAGCTCATGAGAGTTCATCGACATAGACTTTGATTTTTTTATTATAAAAACACATAAAATCCCTATTACGCATCTGTCAGAAAGGTTTAACAAGAATTGAAAACTCTAAATAACTATGTACTGAGCAACGATACACCATGGTACTAACTTTAATAATCTTATTTCCAACATACATTTGGTAATATAATATGTGAGTAAATGTTCTTATACCATGCATCAAAAGTTCCAACCGAAACCCTAAACCTAAACATTTCACTTACAGAATTTTTTTACATGAAAATAGAACCCACAATTTCAACGCTAAAGGTACTTTTATCCTCGCAATAAAATACTGATCTTAGGCTTGGCTTCTGCAACGAAGGTGATGAACAAAATAAGAAAGCTTCAGATGACGATGAAGAGCACCACAGAAACTAGAGAAACTGAAAGCCTAGGTTTTAAATTTCATACAGTGCCCCGCCGGTTTATTTTCATTTTCTTCTAAAATTTCCTTTAATTTTATTTTCAGTTTCTTTTAAACTAAAAAGTTCAATCCGGGTCAGGTTGTCGGTTATCGCACAATTTCTTTTTAGTTTCTTTTAAACTGAAAGGTAGGATCTGGGTCGGGTCATTGGGCCATGCGGTAATTAAATGCACGTACTAATCTCAGTGCCGCTATGTGGCAACATGTAATAGGCATTCGGATATGGAGCTACGTCCGGTGTCTGCACCGAATAAAAATTTCTGGTAACAAGCTATAGTTTCTTTTTTTTTTAATTTACTTATATATATATATATATATATATAAGCTCTTAATTTGAGAAAAGGGCAAACAGAGGGTTCCCTAGTAGCTTTCATTTTCCTACCTGCTTCTCCTTTCCTCCCCTCCTCCTCCGACATTATTGAAGGACACCCACTCCCTCCCCCTCCTATGGACCCCTCCCTCCTCCTCTCGAACATCCCCGCTCTTTTAAATGCAGCCCCAAGTAGCTCCGGCATTAATACTTCTTCTCCCTTTAACTAGAAACACATCCTCTACACCAACACCCCCTGTCACGGATGATCCCCCTCTTTTGTTTATTCCCTCTCAGGAGGAGATTGTCACCTTCTCTCAGGAAGATATTGTTGTTGCTTCTGAAGAATGAAACTTGTCATTAGTTAGTTATTTGATTGGGTATAGGCCTTAGTACAAAGCTTTATTAGTAGCCATCCATAAGTCCTAGAATTTAAAGTTATACTACAACTCTTATTATTGAGTTATATTTTTTTTCTTAATAAGTTTTCAGCACCAGAAGACTATGGCATGGTGTGGTCCAGTGGTGCCTGGTTCTTCCTTGGTAAAGTCATCATTTTTCAAAAGTGGAACCCTCATTTTTGACCTAAACATGATGATTTTATCTCCATTCACATATGGTTGGAAATCTATGACCTTCCCCTGTGTAGCTGGTCTTCTGATGGGATTTCTAGGGCTATTTGTTAAATTGGTCATCCTCTAGTTTTTGATGCTCTCACAACAAATAAAACTTGCCTCACATACACTCGCATATATATCCAAGTCACTAATAAAGCTTCCTATCCATATGTTATCCTAATCTCTAATGCTGGGAAATTGGTAAACCAGAAAATATGATTAAGTGAAAACCTTCTCTCTGTGACTGTTGCCAATCCTTTGCTCATCTGGTAGCCTTGTGCCCATCTAAAACTTTAACTACTCCTCAAACTGCTCGACCTCCAAGCGGTTATAGCATAAGTCATAAACTTGAGAGCTCACCTCCAATGTCCCATTCAAATTACATCTACTAATGCCTAGACCTCTGCTATTATCTATACGCTCTCTGAACACCTACCATTAGCTCCTACCACCCCCTCCCCCTTCTTCTACTAATGAATCGCTCATACCTACATCCATATCGAACCTAAATTCCCCAATTAAGGAGTCTCTCTCTTAAGGGACTTCCCAAAATGTCACCATTCCCATCTCTGCTATGATCTTCTCCCCAAACAGATTTGATATGCTTCAGGTACATAGTGATAGTGCTTCACTTGATGAAAACAAAGTGCCCTCTAGTAACTTGGAGAATCGATTATTATCTAACAAAGTCCATAACACAAATGTTGACTCTCTTTTTGATGATGTGGCACATCTAAGTCAAATGTTGCCTCTTAAATTTTACATGTTAATGTCCAAAACCCAAAAAATATAAGGGAAAAACAATTCAAAAAGACCCTAAACCCCTCTTCAAAACCCCAATGATTCTTTCCCCTATTGCAGTCTGGAATATCAGGGGCTTCAATAACCCTGATAAAGTTATTAGTTGTAAGTAGCTTGTACAAAATTTTGGCCTGGACTTGTTTTGCATATTAGAGAATAAGATTCATATTTCTACTTTGTATGATCTATGATTTTGTTCTTCTCACACTATTTTTGCAAGTGAAGAAAGTTGCCAAAACTTTGATTATACATAATCTTGTAGGATTTGGATCAAATGGAACTCTTGGAAAGTTAGGTTTACTCCTACTCTTTTTTCTGTCAAATTATCTCTAATTTTGTTAGCACTGGATCAAACTCCTCTTTCATGATTTTTTGTTATCTACACATCTAAGTCTATGGTGGAGTGTATGTTGCTTTGGGATCAATTGAGAAATATTAACCCACCTAATGCCACTCCTTAGATATTGTTGGGTGACTTCAATGATTATAGGGTTGAAATTAAAAAGTGGGTGGGAATGTTATTCATAGTAGCAAAGGTGGGGACTTCAACTATTTTATTTTTGATGTTAATTATATGGAATTTGCTTCTATTGGCAACTTTTATACTTGGTTTAATGAACATATTGATAATTCCATTCATCTCAAACTTAATAGGGCTTTGGTTAATGAATCCTGGTTGGAATGCTTTCTTAATTCATTCTACAGTATTCTTCCCTACTCTTGTTCTAATCATTTCCCTTGTATATTGCAATATAAAGCTTCCTATATTACTAGGTGTAAGTTTTTGTATAAAAACTATTGGCACAAAATTGATGAATACTGGAACATGCTCTCCTCTATTTTTTCTTCTCCCATTCAATGCAATCCTATAGTCCATCTTTATCAAATTCTTAAGAAGCATAGAGGTATGATTAAATCAAAGGATTGGGCATCCTCTAAAACCACAAATCAAGTTGATTTGCAATCTCAACAAGCTGCCTGTCAAGATCAATTGGATTCTGATCTTTTGAATCTTGTTCTTTGTGAAAAACTCAATTTTATCAATTATAAAATTATTAAATTCTCTACTTCTTGGTCCTCTTGGATCATCCAAAGATCTAAGGCCAAATGGCTCAAGAATGGAGAAGATGACCTTAAATTTTTGCATTATGGAATCCAAGCTCGAAGCTACTATAACAAAAATTTTGTTTATTTAGCTTTGGATGGTCCTTCTTCTAACACGGCTACTGCCAATATTGTTATCATCCAACACTTCAATGACTTGTATAACCTCCCCGACCCCCCATTACATAATTATTTAACCTTTTTACCCCTATCAAAGTCATTCCCTCCCACTACATAAGCTCTCCTATTATGCCTATGATAAATGATGAAATCAAAACAGCTATTTTCTTTTGTTCTTTGTCGACCACAGGGCCATATGGCTTCAACTTTGACTTTTACAATAAAGGGTGGCTTATTGTTGGTCCTTTGATTTGCAAGGTTATGAAATCCTTCTTCTCAAAAGGCTACCTCTCTAGGGGTGTTACAACCACAGCCCTTGCCCTGATTCCCAAGAAACTTTATGTCAGCTCCATTTTAGATTTTAGGCCAATCTCATTATGCAACACATTCTATAAAATTAATGCCAAAATCTTGGCCGATATGCTTAAATCAATCATTCTTATTATTATACATCCTAGCCAAGTTGGTTTAATTTAATAGTGTATCTCCACAAATAATGTCATTATGGCTCCTAAACTACTGGGGACCTTTAATAAATATGCTAAGCTAAAGTATTTGTGTGCTAAATTTGATATTAGGAAGGCCTTTGACACCATCTCTAGAGAATTTATTCTCTCTAGAATGGTGCAAAAAGGCTTCCCATCTCTTTTCATTGGGTGGATTAAAGCATGCATTTGTGATGTAAATTATTCTATTTGTGTTGATGGTGCTCTTGAGCGGTTTTTCTTCTCTTCCACTGGCCTTAGGAAAGGATGCCCGTTGAGTCTTTACCTATTATGTATTATCATGGATGAATTTTCATGTCTTATTGATTCCACCAACTTGTCTCATTGTTTGAAGGGATTTCTTTGGATGGTTTTAAACTCTCACACATGTTATATACATATGATTTATTAGTCTTTGGCAAGGAATCTATACCTAACTTTAATTCTCTTATCAACATTCTTAAGGCCTTTGTTAATTTGTCTGAGCTTTATGTGAACCTAGATAAAGTTCCCTCATCCTCTCCCCAAATATGCCCTTCTCTAATGCTATATATGATTCTCTCAGAATTCAATCCTCCACCTTAAAATTCTCATATTTGGACATTCTTATATCATCTAAAGAGCCCGTTTCTTTGATTGTTCTCCTTTAATGGAGAATATTGCTAATCATTATCTGACTGGAAAGCTAGACTTCTCTCATTTATAGGTAGGTTGCAGTTCTTAAAATACACTATTTGGAATACCATAGCATACTAGATTCCTGGTTCTAATATACCTAAGTCTATTTGCAAATCCATTGGGAAGCTTTGAGCCAAATTTCTATATTATGGTGACACCCAAAGCAAAACACTTCACCTCATATCTTAGAACAATACTTGTAAGCCTAAACCTATGGGGGGCCTTGGCATCCCTACATTTCAAGATCTTAGGTTTACCTTTAATTGCACCTTAATTAGTAGATTTTATAATGTTACCTCTCCCATATCCAAATGGCTCTTAGTTAGATACATATCCCCTTGAAAACCACCCATGCAAAATTTATCTCACATATGGAAAAGTGTTTGCTACTGATACTAAGGTTAAGAATAAATTTTCTTTTGTTATTTATGTTGGCAGCTTTATTTCTCTTCTATGGGATCATTGGTGTAATGGTCATTGCATCACTGAACTTCAACTGGATCACACTGGTCTTGATTATTTTCCTTGTAATGCTTCTCTAGAACATCCTTATTGCTAGAAATGGTTGGAATTTGCCTACTTCCTTTGACAATAGTATTAGTGAGGTGATTACTTATATCTTGATTCATGACTCCTCTCCTAGGTGCCTTATTTGGGATAATTCTATTGGTGACTCTTTTAGTTCTTATTATATGGAACTTTTTAAGGATGAGGCTCTTGTTGTCAGCATAAATTTGTAAGGCACAAAAAGTATGTTTTATGATTTTCTATTTTTGCCTAGTTTACCTTAAATGGGGGCTTAGAAACTGCAAATATTTAGCTAGGAGAAACCTTCAGGTTGATAGTACTTGCTCTCTTTGTTTATCTCACCCTAAAAATTCATCTCACCTCCTTTTTGAATGTGACTACTCCTTCTCCATTCTCTCTACCCTTATTCTTAAGCTTAATAAATTTTTACTTAGTGAATTTACTTCAATTTTTTTATGTTGTTAGCAATTTAGGAAGCTCTTCTACTGAGGTTAAAAATCTTTACCTTTTTCTTATATGTTGCTCTATTTACTATATCTGGTGGGAGAGCAATGATTGGAAGTTTGGTGGTTCCTTTGGTAGTGTTTCTACCATTATTTTGATGATTTAAAAGGCTGTCAGGTTTAAATTATCCAAATAGAAGCATTGTATTATCTTAGAGGTTTGGTATAATTTTAATGCTACATGAGCTTCCTATTCTGGGTTGGTGATTTTGCAATTGGCTAGGTTATTCTCATTTGTATGGTGGTTGTTGTATATTTATGGTTGTGCTTCTTTTGGGACCATTACTATATATTGAGGACTCTACTATGTGGAGAATCAAAAATTCTGCTTACATTCTAGCTTTTGGGTATTATGCTATGATGCCTATCATGCTTACCCCTTTAGTCTGGTGAGATTTGCTTTTGCCATGGATGATGATGATAGTCCCTTAACTCCAAACTTATCCCCTTGGAAGGTCAATTTGGAAACCAGGGGATCTCGACATCTTTATGATGCTGAATACTTTTTGTTGAACTTATATAAGTCCTGGATTGGGGCCTTCTCCAAATTTGGCTTATTTATGTTTTGATTGTTTGTTTTGCGGTTATAGGCTGATCATTTCAATTTCACTATCCTTTTTATAACTGTTTTGTTCATTCCTTGTTGAGTAAAGCTTATTTTTGGTGGTTGCTCACGTAGCAACACATCCTTTCTTTTCCCCATTATAAATTCTTACACATGTATTAATGAATTAGGTTGTGCCCCTAATTTTCCAAAAAAAAAAAAAAACTTAAAAAATATATGGAGCAAAATAAACTTTGTACTTCACTGAAATGACATCCTTGTCTTAGCAAAACATTTTTATGGCTGAGATCCACCATACAAATGTAGCTTTCTAAATATGTATAGTGGATAGAAAATGGATCTTCTTGCATAGAAAAGACACTTGTTAAGGAAGTGAGTTATTTACTCAAAAAACCTATAGAACATATTCTTTTCAATTTATTTATAATCTGATTCATATTATAATGGGCATAATTCTAGTAAATGACATTTGGTTGGAAATCTTTTCAGGTTCATATTAAAAGATAGACAACCTTAAAGTTATATTCATACTTCTTCGATTCTTTTTTGTAGCTCCTTTGCCTCCTAAAATCATATATTTTTATCCAAAAATTTTGACTCAAAGATCCTAAGTTTTGGGATGTTCTTACTAATGTATTTGCCCTCAATCTTGGTCGTAGCCATATCTCCTCCTTATATCAAAAGCTTTACAAACTGAAAACTATTATTAAATCTAAAAGTTGGGCTACTTCTTCCTTTATTTATAATTCTATTAGAGATCTTCAAGATAAGAAAAACTTGTGTATGTGGTATCTTCAAAGCAATCCCAACAATCCCTCTTTGAACTCCTCCTTGAAGGAAATTAATGGCCAGCTTGTTTCTTGTTATTCTTCTTGGGCCTCTTAGATCATTCAAACATCTAAAGCTAGGTGGCTTTCAAATGGGTAAGAAAACTTTAAATTTTTGTATTCTAAAATCAAGTTTAGGTAGAACCACAATAAAATCAAAGAAATGGCAACTCCTTCAAGGGTGTTCTCCTCTCCCATGGATGTGTTTATAGCCACCATACATCACTTCCAAAATCTCTTCAATAACATAAGCCCTCCCCTCCACAATCCCCATACTATTCTGTTGGGAAATTTTATTCCCAACTACCTCATCCCCTCCTTAATGGTTGTATTACATGAGGAAATTAGAAGGAGTTATCTTGTCTTCCCCCACCTCCTTGACCTCTGGTCTTGATGGTTATACCTTTGAGTTTTACAAAGGAACTTTGGATATTATGGGCAACAAGATTGTTTAACTATTAGAATTTTTTTTTTCATAAATGTCATATGCCTGAGAGGGCCAAAGCCACTGTCATTACACTTATTTCAAAAAGGGCTTATGCTTACAACATCACTAATTTTTGTCCTATATCCCTTTGCAATATTTTTTTACAAGATTATTGACAAAATTCTTGCCTACTGGATGAAGTATATCATGTCACATATTATTCATCAAAGCCAAGTTGGTTTCATCTATAATGGGGTCTCTACTAGTAATATTTTGCTTGTTAATGAGGTATCGGCTGAGTTTAACTTATTTTGTGGCACAAAAAAGTTTTATGAAAAATTCAATATCTACAAATCTTTTGATACTATTTTGAAGAAATTTTTGCTTAGTTAGTTATTAGAAAAGGCTTCCGTAGTATATTCATATCTTGGATTAAGGGTTGCATTAATGATGTTCATTTTTAGTGTACATTAATGGTGTTCTAAAAGGCTTCTTAATTTGGATCTAATTATAAGGCAGGTTTCCCCCTCTCTCTCCCTATCTCTTTTGTATCATTATGGATGCATTATCTAATTTATTTGAAGATTCAGTTACTGACCTTTCTTTTGAGTGCCTCAAAGCTAGTGATTCTCATCCTACCCACTTACTTTATGCAGATAACCTTCTTGTGTTTGAAAAAGCTTCAACTCAAAATGTCTTTTCTCTAAACAATATCTTGTACGTTGAGCCTTCATACAAACAATGCAAAATGCTCCATTATGTTCTACAAAAGTACTTCTATGGACTTTGACATTTGTAACATCCTTAATATAAATGTGACCATTGGTGGGGGATTTCTCACAGAGTCCCAAGCATGATGCTAGCTACGTGCATGTTGATCAAGTAATAAAGTGAAGAGAAGAGTGTTGATCCCACAACAAAAATTATATCATATGAATATCCCTAATACTTTTTACTTAAAGTAGCAGATTCATCATACTTAATCATGATGAAAGTTGGTGTTCTATAAATTACTATAGTAACGGAAGACATAGATTAATCAAAATAAAATATGTTTCGAACTTATGATAATGAATGTTGCAATGTTTTCCTAGATAGACTCGTCTAAGCTTTATTGTGAATCAGAGCAAATGCACCCTTAGATCTCTATCAAGCATGTAAGGGTGTAAACTAAGGCTTTTGCCTAACTATGGTGGTTTTATCTCCATAAACCCTAGAAACCTATTCATTATGTGTCTATGTATGAAAGATTTTTATTTCAATCCTCCTAATTATATCATCATTCCTCTGTTAAGGCAATGAATCACACTTAGTTTTAGATTCAAACATGTCCATTGCATGAATTAATTAAAGATTGGGAGGAATTAAAAATAAAAATAAAGCTTTTTATGTACTAGAGTGTACATAAAAAAAACACACGCTTCATTCACTTCATAAGCCCCAAACAAAGGGATTATCCAGCCATAGAAATGATTTTACACAAAATAAATTTCATTACAAGAATTATAAGAAGATATAAGAGTTTAAGGGGATAAAATATCACACTAAATAAAGTTTATAATCACTTCCAAATAGTATATACTTCTTAGACTGATTTCCCTTAAAGACAATCACTCCCCACTCTAAACGCTTACTCACTTACTATTTTATACAATAAACAGATAACTAGCCCACAATCCTTAAAAAATAATCTATTTATATTGAGTACAAAACTGACTCAGGTGCCTCAACACTCTCAAAAGGTTAGCATCACGGCATTACAATAATGAACTAGTGTGTCGGTGCTTTATATTTTTGCTCCACCTTGGGTTAGGTTGAATCAATGTGACGAACACAATGAATCACTCTAACTCCTTTGCCACGGTGATGCAGGTGATTTGGGGTCATGACGCTACCATGACTTATGTTGTGGGATAGAGATTGCCGCTACAGCGCTCAGGTAGGTGAATTAGCGTTACGGTGCTCTAGATATCGGCGTCGGGGAATTAAAATTTTGGCAAAATGATAGAAAATTTATATCACAATAATATTTCCAAATGTGGTGCTGGGGCACTGTTAATATAGAAAAGCTGGAATATTTAGCACATCAGCAATGAATTATATTACAATTTTCTCAAACTTAATGCACCACAGTGTTTTAGAGTGGCATTGGGTCATTGATGGCATTGTGCGGTTGTTGATCGGGGTGCCACAATGCTACTGTAGACTTTAATATTTATGACTTTGTTTTGAGATTTTTCTTCATAATATCAACTAAAACAAATATTTTCATAAGAATTTATGTTCAAAACATTAACTTAATTTTCACTTAACAACCACCAACTCATTGGTTTATTTGGGCTTATCTACTTCACCTAAAATATTGCTATTCTCTAATTTTTATCCCCTTTTACACAAATTGTTTGGTGTGCTTGATGGTTGGAAGGCTAGAATTATGTACTTTGTAAGCATATTGCAATACTTGAGGTTTACCATTTGAAATACTTAGTATATTGGATTAGAGGGTCTATTATACCCAAAGCTTATTGCAATTTCATAAATAAGATTTGTTCCTAGATTTTATATTATAGGGACATATGGATAAATATATTTTTCCACTAGATTTTGATTTATATTTCTATAATTAAATCTACTTATTTAACAACATACCATCTCAAAAGAAAGATCGGTGTTTCACTATCATTTTAAAAATAGAAATAAAATTTTATTTTCATAACCAAATGCAGCATAGAGAATATATTATTCATCTCAAAAGATAAAATAATATTATACTATTATTCTAAAAGTGAAATTAATAATAAATAAAACTTTCATTTACATCTAGAGACCTTTTCCCTATTTTAGGAAATTAAAGCTAAGGTTTATTTTTTTACTAGGTTTTAGGTCTCCTATAAAGGCAAGCCTCTACGGGTAATTACATCACAATATAAATCTAAGAAAAACTCTCGATTAAAGTGGTGACTAAACTTTTTTAGATTTACAAAGCTTTTGATAAAGGATTTGAAATAAAACCTACCGTGGGAAAACTCAAAGCCTGAATACTTCTTTACTTAATTAGACGATGAAAAGTGGAGAGTGCTTTAAATTCTGGAAAAACTAGAAACACTCTAATAAATGCTAAAATTGGGATTAATAAGTTAGTTTAGGATTGAATTCAGGGTTTAAATTTACAATTTATTAGATGATTAGGATAATCCTCCCAAAAGGAAATACAAGAGTTATGCAAAATACAAAACTTGACTTATATCTGCCTAAAGTGGTCAACTAGCCTAACCATCTAATCACTTTTATAAAACCATAATTTTTTGGTCTAATGTATCTAAGGTAAATATGTCGTTTACATTAGGAGTTAAGGGTTTAAGTTTAGAATTTAATCTATGATTTAAAGATGTTAGGGGTTCAAATGCACCTAACTAATGCCATTTAAATCCAATTTTACCCTATATCTAATTTTCTAAAATGCTACTAATACACACTAAATGATTTTCTTTATAAGTAAAATCTGCCAGCATACGTCCTTATACCAACAGAAATAGCAGACTTAGCCTTATCACTTAGGCTGTCGCTTGATTGCCATAGGCTTGTGTTTGTTTGTTTATGTATGTAGCAGAAATGTAAATATGCATGCTATATATGCAATTTATAGGTGAAAGAGTTGGATGTAAAAATAATAAAAACCATGGCATCCTGGTAGCCTAATGTGTATGCTCAGGCAAAAGTACATGCAACACTAAGAAACTTAGAAAAGCATGCACTTTATAATCACAAAACATTTGTAATCTATACAATATATGTTTGTATGAATGAATGTATATATGTGTATATGTAAACCCCAGGACAGTGTAAACTCCAGAATAGATATTTTTATACGTGGATACTGAGCCCGAGTCTATTTCTTATGCACATATCCTATCCCTATATAGGATCATCGTGCTTGAATATTTCATTGAATATGAATAGAAGATAGACATTATGATAGAGTGTGACCGAACCTATGTTGCACCAAGTTCAATTATGATAAAAGATGTGATATACGGATAGCTATATTGGCATGTACTTCCTAAATATGACTCCTATGACTATATACGTATGCAATTCCATTGTATTTTAGAAATTCTACTACCAAACAAAAAAAGATTTGCGACATGTAAAAGAAAGTACAAACAATGGTTTACTATAAAGTAAAGATGGCCATGCTCCACTGATAACAAGCATATATTTTTTTACAAAGTAAATTTTCTTATTTAATGCCTTCTAGATCCAAGTATGAACATGTATCTATTGAATTCCAAAAGAAATGAACTTCTAAAAGAAGTATTCTTTTAGACTTCTACGTCATCTGTAAGAAAATGTACTTTAGACTTTTATAACTCACATTTTACAACTCTATTTACATTTATATTTACATTTACCAAAGAAAATGACACCACTTTGTTGCCATCCAGATGCCCAAACTTGTGTTTAGATAATTGAAAATATTATTGGAAGAGTATTTTCTTATTCCTATTTTATACATTATATAATTTTCTTATGTGTCACTAGCTATTTCAGGTACAACATATAATGAGCAGCATTGAAGAATCAAGACTCAAGATAGTGTAGCTTTAGTGTATAAGTCAGTCTATGTTTTATAGAGTTTGTACATTTTTTTTGAGTCAATTTTTGTTTTAGGTGTATATTGGCTAGGCAACCTTACAAACACACACAAGGGTGAAGTAAAATGTATAAATCATATTATATGATCCAAATCATATTGTACTATCCAAATCATAGTGTATGATATATTTAAAAAGAAATTAATCTAAATGTTTAATTAAATGTAATTAATTTAAATTGGGCAATAACTAATCATACTGTATGACAATCACTTCATACATGATGATCATCTATTTTTAGAAAATCCACCAATGAATTCTTGTTACTTATATTAGGTAAATTTAGAATTAAAAAATTGACTGATCATACTATATGAACCATTTCATACTGAATGAACATTAATTAGAATTTCCTAATCGAATCCTAAGAATTAAAGAATTGAATTAGGATCAATTCTTCATTAATAATCATATTGTATGATTAAAAGAGAGCTCATTAGATAAACCTTAGTTAATCCTGGATGATCTTTGATTCGATTGAACTATTCATACTATACTACTATTAATCATAGAATATAATTAGAGATATAATTAAACAAATCATATTGTACTAATACTTATTGTATATTACTTTTGGAAGATGGGAAATAAACTAATCATGCCACAATCTATGAATTATATTGTACGATCGAAGGCTGAATTTTCATATTCAGGATTTTTTTAGTAGCCCACTTTATTAACTCATCATATATCTTGAGAAAAAAAATAAAATAAAAAAGAAAAAAAATCATATATCTTGAGAAAAAAGAGGATTGAGACTAAGAGATATTTTCTTCTTAGTGGAGAGCTTGGAGAGTGTCCACTTCACAATGGAGGGAGAGTGAGTTTTCCTTAAGGGAGTTAAGTGGTGTGAGGGGATTCACATGGTTGCTCCAGCTACCGTGCACCTTGGGTCCTTCTATCATATTTTGGTTAAGCTCTTAGAGAGGAGCTTTAGGAAGAAGAGGAGACTTTGGTGCAATAGACTCATTAGGTTAGGAAGTTATGAATGAACATCTCCACTGGGCTTAGAGGTGAAATGAGGGATTATAATCTCCACCAGTCCGGGAGGTGAAAGAAGGGATTGACATCTCCACTAGAGCAAGGAGCTAAACTAGGGGTGGCATCTCTATTGGGCTTGAAAATGAAAGGAGGGATTGGCATCTCCGCCAGAGTGAGGAGCTAAAGGAGGGATGACATCTCTGTTGGGATGGGAGGCGGAAGGAAGAGTCTATAAAAGTCATTCTCTAATTGGTTAAGGGAGAAGGGCTTCTCCACCTAACCATGTTCTAAAGGAGAGTAACTATTAGTGCAATATCCAAAAAGGAGGACCTTTGGGTAGTGGATGTAGGTCAACTTCAACCAAAAAACTATAAATCTAGTTTGTATACTCTTTACTTTGTTGCAATTTATTTTATGCACTCTAGTTTGCTTATGTTTATCTTTATGGAAGATTTCTTTAGCTTACTTTTGGTTATCTTGGTAAAAGAATTTTTTGGGTGATAAATCTCTGGTTGAAGTTTTATTTTTGAAGCTAAAAACAAGAAAGAAAAACATATAATTATTTTATAAAAGTAAAAAATAATCTTATTTGCTTTTGGTTTTGCTTGAATAGTTTATTCTCTTAAATCGCTTCCGCATATACCATTTTTTTATCTTAAACAAAAGCTTTTTTTAAAAAAATACAAATTCACCCTTCTCTGTATGTACGATAATCATTTTCACACTCCTATAGGGTTAGTATGCAAAAAATAGTGAGCAATGTATATATATAATCTTCTACATGATTTATTAAAAATTTAGCCTTATTATTGATTTATTTCATTAAGGAAATTAGGGCATTTTTTATTTTTGAACCAAATAAACTCCAGTGAGCATGAAATCATCAACATAGGTTAATGATGACCTAATATGATGATTCCAAGAGATTGGAAGTCATTTGGACTTATATTTTATTTGATATTAATTAATTAGTAATGTTTACCTTAATTTTTAATTACTTTTTATTTTTGAATTTTATAATGGGACTTTTATTTTTCTTTGATTGTATTTATAAAAAGTTGAATTCAATTTAGTTTGTATTTTTAAAATTTTTATTTACTCTTTAATGATTTATTGGATTTCATTTTTTGGTCCTACACATTGATTAAAATAAAATTGCAAAGTCCTTGAAAGGGACCTTTAGCTCACTAGCTTAGAAGAGCCAGAAAAAAAAGTCGAAATAAAACCTAAGAGCTCAATGTCCTTGCTAAGCACAAATCACCTAGGAACATTCTAGGGGGGCCAGGAGCCAACACCTAAACAAACAGGAAGATCCAAAGATTGACTTTCAGCAAGCTCTTCCTGCAAAATATACTTAGAGTCAAAAAACCTGCACCATAAATAATATGCAAAACAAAGTGATAAAATATGAACTTATGCAGATATAAAATAGTAGCATGGTTAATATTAAAATTAAAGCAGTATAATAGATGAGTAGCTCAGAGAGTAAAGGGTAGATCTAATAGCCCACTAAACAGTACAAGTAAAATCCATAACACCACAGATATGATATTACCACTTGTAGGAAACCAAATTTTAGCACCACTTTAGGTTCTATGCCTGTGCCGAAAAAAACAAAATTACAAAGATAGATAAATTGATGCTGCCGGTAAAGAGCACAAAGCACAAAGGAAGACCCAACCCAAGTATATGAAGCAAAGGTAAGCTCCTAGAAGAAGTTTAGCCATTAAAGGAAATCAATGAAGCAAGTAGGAAGAAGGTTGACGGGAGAAACCCCACACCAATGAATGCTACTACAGTAGGAAAGCCAAAAAGGGTTAGCAAAATTCCATATAGGGAACACCAACCCCCCCCCCCCCCCCCCCCCCCCCCCCCCCTCAAAACCACACAATAGCAAGATAGAAAGTAATAAGGGATACTCCAACACCCAAAACTAGGATGGTCATTGAGAATTTTGATAGTACGGCCCCACCAACACAACAAACAAATGAAGCACAAGAACCTAAAGATCAACAAAGCAGACTATAGAAGCCACCACCACAACCAAAACACAATATGCCAACAACAAATAAAATGCATCAAAATATCCAACAACCAACATAACCAGAAGATAATATAACCACTAGCAATACAAGTTGTTTGAAAAAGGAAATAACCTAAACCACCAAACCCACAAACTGCTAGAACAACATCACTAACACACTTAAAATGAACAATGGTATGCCTAACAAAGAAATGGCTAGTATGGGATAAAAGAAACTAAACTAAACCCACACAAATAGCCAAAATAATAGACCAAACCTCATAAGAATAAACCCAAATCAACATAAAAAGGCAAAAACATATCAACATAACCAAACCCAAAGTGCCAAAAATCAAATATGGTATCAAATCAAGCACATGATAAAAATAGCTACAGAAACCCCAAAAACGAGCATAAAAATAGACAAACCAACATAAAATAGAAGAAAAAAGAAAAAATAACCAATTCTAATATAAGGAAGGCCAAAACAATCCAATTTGGTCAAACCCTTAAGCATTTGAGGTAAAGTATTTCTAGCATATTCAGTGAATCCCACTAAATTATAGCCAAGTTTAGCCAGATGATCAACAACAAAATTGCCTTCTAGAAGAATATGAGTGATAGATAAAGTAATAAGTGAAAGCCACTGCTTAATCTCCCTAATCAATTAAAAATTATCTAGATTATAAATCATATTACCTACAATATAATGTATAAGAAGGATAACATCCACTTCAATCCAAATAATAGTAATGCCTAAAGAAATGCAAAGTTGGATCCCATAATAAAGAGCCTGACTCTTAGCCATAATAGCACCAGATGTCAAACTTGGACCAACAAAAGCCAAAATCCCATGGCCACCATAATCACAAATGAGACCCCCAAAACTAGCAATTAAATTGTTAAAAGAACCATCTGTATTAAGCTTTAAATAGCCAAGAGTAGGTTTATAACACCTAACAATCCTCTCGTTAACAACCAGAGATGAGGACTGAAAAGAAATGCCAAAACTAGCATCAACATTACAATAACCTTTAAAATAATCCAACTTAATCAAGTTAGTTGAAAAGAGTTGCAAAACTTTATCTTTGACTTTAGAGAAAAATATTCAAAGCATTCATATTAATATCCTCATGCTTGGACTCATTCTTTCTTCTCCATAGAAACCATAAAATAATAATAGGCAAGATATTACCAATGTGACCATGGGTAGGAACAAACCAAGTTTGCAAAATATTGGTAATGGTACTATAACTAGTAAAAAATGAGCATTAAACATATCATCAAAATAAAGCCACACTTTAAGAGAAATCGATCCTTGAACAAAAACATGGTTAAGGGTTTCATTGTGATAACAACACTGGCATTTGAAAACCATGCAAAAACATGTTTTCATTAAAATAGAATCAACAGGAACATAATTATGCAAAATTCTCCACATTAAAATAGAATTAGAGGTCAAAATGACTTTGTGCTAACTAGCTGAGGAAACAGATGATTTAACATGAGATTCCCTAATAGAATTTCAAACTTCTTTGAGAGTAAACTTACCATCATTCGAATTAATTAACATCAAGCAATCCTCCTTATCCAATTGAAGGATAATTTTGAGAATAAGGTTAACAGTAGTATCATGCACAAACTCATTTAACATATCCACATTCCACATCCCATCCTGAACAAAATGATTAACTTTGAGAGTAGAAGTGGAATGAGTATTTAGCAAGTTGTCAATAGAGAAATTGCCCAACCATTGATCTTGCCAAAAAAAAGATATCACCAACACCAATACCCCATTGTAAAAACTTATCACCCTCCCACTTAGTAATATAAAGCCTTTTCCAATTATAGGAATCCCCTTTTTTGAATTGGTAATTAAGTAGATGTTTTCCATCACAATATTTAGAAATCATAAAATTAGACCAAAGATTTTTCTTAGATCTTTAAAAAAACCAAAGCTTATAAGAAAATGGTTGAGCAATATCAACCAAATTCTTACAACCTAACCTCCCTTCATCCAAAACCCCAGAGCATTTATTCTAAGAGACCCTCAAAATAGTGGACCTGCCATCCTTAGCCCCCCAAAAAGCTTGTTGATGAACCTTTCCATCCAAATACAAACAGTTGAAGTATGACATAACGTATGAAATAAATAAATAGAAATAGAATAAAGGACACTCTCAATTAAAGCTAATCTACCACCAAAAGAGAGAAAATTAAATGCCTAAGTAGAAAGTTTTTTTTTTCAATAGCAAAACAATTGTCACCAAATAAATGAAACCTTTTCTTACCTCTTAAAATTGAGTCCCTAAATACTTCAAAGGCAAATACTTATGGGAGAAATCAAATTTATTCTGCATAGAGCAAATTCTCTACTGAGAAATAGATTTGGCACTAATAAAACTACTTTTGAGTTGGTTAAAAAGGTAACCACTGGCTCTTTGAAATTGTTTAAGAAATTTGAAAAGAATGCAGAGCATTTTAATTAAACCATTAGAAAAAATAATAAAATCATCAGCACAACTTAAATGGGAGATAGGTAAACCACCCGAGGTATGATATTGTAGATTGGGATGAGTCCTAAACAGCTCATTCGAATCCCTAAATAAGTATTCCACAATAATAATAAAAAGGCCAGGGGATAAAGGATCCCCCTGCCAAAACCCATGAGAAGATTTGAAATAGCCATGACACTTACCATTAATAATAACAAAAAATTAGTTTTTTTATACTATTCTTGATCAGCCTAATGAAATCCATATTAAAACCAAATTGATTTACTGGAGTTTGTAGGTCATTTATTTTAGTAATTTTAGGGTTTGCGAAATGACAGACCAAATGAACTCTAATTGGCTTGAAATTTGAACCATCAGTCATTACTGACCTAAGGTTCAAACCATACTAATTTGAGACTATCAAAGTCTTATGGAGAGTTTATAATATAAATATATCTATACTTTAAGTAATTCATAATAGGCTATCTAAACCTTAGGTTAGAATGAAATCCATGGCTAATTGATCCTCAAACAATTATCTAATAATCCACAAATGAACATGCACAAATGCTCTATGGATTCCAGTTTATGAAAAATTTAATTTCTTGGCCAAAATTTGACCTAAGAATAAAAAATTCCAACTAAGGTTTCATTTGAATTGAAATATTCATGAATACTTTTGGGTATATGTGTAAAACCCTCAAGAATCATCCATGAAAATTTGAGCTCTTGTCTATTTATAAGAAGTAATTTAAGGAATTTATTGGCATTTATTTCCTAAATTAATTAAATATATTTTGAAGTAGACCTCAATACCATAGGATTTTTATAGATCTCCTCAAGTTGAATCCATAGAGGGGCTGAACATGCAATATTTTCAAGTTGATGAGGAAATATGAATTTTCTAAGTTTTTGTAATTTTTTATTAATTAAATTCCATGGATCTAGCTTTACACTATCAACCAGCTAACTATGCATGCACTTTAACACAGAATGTTATGCAATTGGCCTTTTAAATGGAGGTAGTCTTCTTAAATAACGCAATTTTGATCTCAACTGTTTGATTAGAGATCAAAAGATTAGGATAAAATAACTTAAAACCATGAGATAAATATGTGGAATTTGATCCAGCTTAAGCAAAACTACTATTCTAATTTGTATTGCGTGAATGACAATGATTTTATCTTCAACCTTCCACTTAACTTCTCAGCTGTATACATATTTTCCGTTAATTTAGTGAATCTACTTGTCATATCTTGCTCACAATGATCCCAGAGGATCATCTAACCATGAACTACTAATCTAATGGTTGGATAGACATAGATTAGAGGTTCTCTTCACACTTAACCAAACCTACCCTATTAAGTGCTTGAAATTGAGAAATACTTGTGCATAGAGCATTCTAGAGAGGGATTTTGCTTCAAGTGAGATCAACTTGACCTAGAGCACAAGTTTGCTCAGACATTATGATATGAAGAGATCTGGATATAGAGATGGGTGTTTGGCCAAAAGTAACTTTCTAGAGCTTGATCCAACTTGTACAGTACTGGGTTTTTTGCTGTAAGGTTGCTGGGGATTTATTCAAGGAGCTTTAAGGAGAGTTGTTGAAAAATATAACACTATATCCAATCCAAATTTTGGCCAGCTGGGGTGGCGCTAGGTGGCAAATTTAGTTGGGGGTGGTCTAATGATCTTTAAGTAGCTTAGTGAATTATTTAGAAGCTATGTGGTTTGTTGTGTTTGAAGATAGAGTTATACTAATGACTACTTACAATTTTTTGAATTTTCATCCACCTCAGATAGCCATAAGGCCTAAGCTTGGCTGGACACCTGTCTAAAGGATTTATGAAGATAATGCATGGGAATATTTCATTTGGGTTGTGAAATGGCTTGAGAAATATTGATATTGTAGACTTGGGTTAGCCTAAATGGCTAAGTAAGGTCAACCCATTAGCTTGGCTTGCTAGATTTGATGCATGAGGTCTATAGGCTTATATTGCATGCAATGGTCTAGTTTTATTTTATAAGGGTTCATGTTTGGCTCATTTAAACCCCTTTTGGTTCACTTTGGTTAGCCCAGGCTAGCTTAAGTGGGCCCAAGGTCTGGGCTAGATTGGGCAGAAGCTTAGGAACCCAATAGACTATCTTGACTGGTTTAAAGGCCTTGGGTTCTCCTAGGTTCAATGGATTAAAGTAGGTAACCAATATGGAAAGTTTGGTAAACTAGAGTTTACTACACTCTAGGGTTAGGTCCAATGTTTTTTGAATGTTCATTTGAGTTATTTGAAGTGATTTTAGGTCATCCCAAGGTATTTACATGTTGAATTGTATGTATGAGTCATTTAGGTTAACTTGGGTTCAATGATGGTTGGGTTAACCATAGCCCACCAAGGGTTCAATTAGGTTGAAACATGTATGGATTGATGTTGGAAAGGTTTAAGAGGCTTTGGCATGGTTTGATTTGTCATGTAAGCATGATTGAAGATTTATATTCCAATGGGTCCTTTATGATCAAAGTGACCAATCATGGATAATTAATCTCAATAAAGGGTTCATTTGGGTCTATGCCTAAGGCTCAAACCGTGGGCTTGGGTTAAAGTTTATAAGATGCTTCATGCTTATGAGGGAGATTTTGGGTTTAAATGTTCATTTCGTCAAACTAGGTCAACCATGAACCCAAATGGGTTCAAATCATTATGATGATGATTATGAACATTTTAATTCATTTCAAGGGTTTCAAGGTTGTTTGAACCAAGATGCCATGTTGAGTGGCATGGATTATAAATATTTGAAGGTTTTGGATTTATTAAACATGCTTTGAATTTTAGGGCTTGGAAGGGCATGGAGGCTCTGAAATGGTTAGGGATGACCAAACACCATTCCAGAGGCATCACCTAGGGTTTTGATTGAATTAAAAATTTCCCTAAGAAAGGGAAAAGTTTAAAGGCTTTTGTGTTTAGGTTTGAACTGGATTTTTGAACACTAGATTTAGGATTGAATATGATTGAGGGTTTAAAGTTTTTTGAAAGATTGAGCTTGATTGTTTGATTTAGGATGATTGAAGGATTGAATTGATCTTTATTGAATGTGATTGAATAGAGGATTGAACTTGAGTTTAATTTGAAGTTATTAAATTATTAACAATCATTAACGATCCTTTGATGATTAAATAATGATTGATGATTAAAGTTGATTGATTGAAGTATTGAATGAATGATTTATGGAAAGTTGATGAAACATTGGCAATCATTGAATAATTAAATATTTATTGATGATGATTGAAGATTTGGGGTTATTGAAATATTGGAGATTGAACTTGATTGATTGAAGGTTTAATGATTGAACACTATGGTTGAACATAGCGATAAAAATGAATTGAATGATAGAACACCATAATTGAATTTTATTGAAGATTTAATATTGAATATTGAATGATTTACCTCATTCAAAAATGGGGTTAACAGACATTAACTTAAAGAAATTAATACTTGTAAACCAAGAGCTTTTGGAGGGCTTGGTATACTTGGTATCCCGGCCCTTTATCATGACTTTTCTTGCTCTCTCATTTAGTATATAACTATTGGTGATGGTTTTTTGGCTAGCAGGTGTAGGCATAAATATACCTTGCCTTACAAGCAGGCTCTTCTAAAGCTTCTAAATATTAGAATCTTCCCTTGACCATTGCTTCCAAAATCAGAAATTCCATTTCCTTTAAAATCACTCAAAAACAACAACAACAACAACATCAAGCCTTTATCCCACTACGTGGGGTCGGCTACATGAATCCTTTTTCTCCATTGTGTCCTATTAAAAGTCAAATTCTCGTTTAAATCTAATAAAGAAAGATCATTTCTAATATTTTCTAACCAAGTCTTTTTAGGTCTACCTCTACCTTTCTTAACATAAGTCAAATCTAAGACCTCTACTTTCCTAACCGGGTCATCGGGAGGCCGCCGTTTTACGTGACCAAACCATCTAAGGCGGCTCTCTCTAATCTTATCTTCCACTGGAGCTACTCCAACCTTTTCACGAATATGCTCATTTCGTATCCTATCTCTAAGGGTAAAGCCACTCATCCACCTGAGCATCCTCATCTCTGCAACACTTAACTTAGAATTATGGTTCTCTTTTAATGGCCAACATTCAGCACCATAAAGCATTGCAGGTCTCACCACCATCTTATAGAATTTTCCCTTAAGTTTGAGGGGTACTTTTCTATCACACAATAAGCCCGATGCATTCCTCCACTTCAACCATCCAACTTGGATTCTGCTGATAATATCCCCATCTATATCACCATCACTCTGAACAATAGATCCAAGATATCTAAAACGTGTACTCTTATTAATGACTTGATCGGCCAAAGTCACAATGCCCTCACTAGGTCTATTATTACTAAAATTACACTCCATATATTCCGTTTTAGATCTACTCAAGCGAAAACCTTTAGACTCTAAGGTTGACCTCCACAATTCTAGTTTACCTTCAACTCCCTCTCTAGTCTTATCAACAAGAAGAATATCATCAGCAAAAAGCATACACCAAGGTACATCCTCTTGCAAATGTCTAGTGAGAACATCGATGACTAAAGAAAAAAGATATGGGATTAAGGCTGATCCTTGGTGTAATCCAACCGAAATAGGAAAATACTTGGTCAAACCACCTTGTGTTTGAACACAAGTAATAGCTCCTGTATACATATCTTTAATGATTTGAATATAAGTGTTATTAACTTCTTTCTTTTCAAGAACTCTCCATAGCACTTCTCTTGGAACTTTATCATATGCTTTTTCTAAATCAATAAATATCATATGTAAATCCTCCTTATTCTCTCTATATTTCTCCATCAAACCTCTTAATAAATGTATGGCTTCCATAGTAGACCTACCCGGCATAAATCCAAATAATTGCTCATAATTGCAAATTATCTCTTATATGGGATCCTTAGTGTAAGGCAATGCTTTGCATGAGTTAATGGAACTTGCCTCTTTGAATCAAAATGCCTCTCTCTTTGAATCAAAATGCCTCATAATTTCCTAATTCCTATTGAGAACTTTATTGCTAATATTGTTATTGTTAGTGGAATCCCTTCAAGTATCTCCTAGAATATGTTAGAAAGCCCCTCCTTTAAGTTTGTTATTTTGTATATTTTTGAGGATATGTAGCAGGTTTAATGGAACAATTTCGTTTGGCATAAAAAATCATGCTCTTTGATTCTCTACCTATGCTTGGGTGGCTATGTTGGAGAGCTTAAAAATTATAAAAACACAACATTCTGGCCTGAATTACATGCAATTTATGTAACAAAAATGCCTAAAATTCATGCCCACTTATTCTTTGAATGTGGTTTTTCTTTCTCTACTATCTCTAGTTTTCTTCCTTGGTTAAATTGTTTTTATTTAGAACCAACATGGATGAACTAGCTAACTATATTTTGGAAATGCCGCACATCAATCATACTCTTAAATAGTTATATTGCTTCATTTGCTGCTCCTTATATTTCTTATGTAGAGAGGGGAATGGAAGAAGGTTTGCCGGTAATATTAATAGCTTTTCATTTGTGAGAAGCAACATAAAAAATGCCTTTCTGCTAAAAATTTCAAAACAGAAGCACTTTTATCATATTAGACACCTTATCTCTTATTTCTTCTATTCTCTGTTCTCTTCTTATTCTCGCATGCCTAGTTCAACTATACTCCTCTTTAGGGAATTTTCATGTTTAGGTTCCATCGAATGCACTTTTTTACAGAACTTTTAGTAGCCTATTATCTACAAATTTAACTATTATTTTGGTGGGATTTTTGGTACATGATAATGAGGACAATGATGAATGTGATTTTTCCACCCATTAGGTTTTACCCCTTGGATGGTATTCACAATAACCATGGGAACTTGTGTTCTCTGGTTGCTTCACGATTCTAGGTTCTAACAATTTGTGCATTCTAATTTCATTTGATATTAGATCTTATATATTTACTATTTTAATTTTATATTTGCTTAAAGTTTTGTTTTTTGGTTGTTCTGCTCTTGCTTTAGAGCATTGCTCTTTTTTGCAACATAGCTTGAATTTGCAACTATCCTATTTTGAGTTGTATTATCATCTTTGTCCTAGTTGTAATTATGTTTTATAGAAAATGAATTGGGCTTCACCCCTACTTTCCCAAAAAAAAGGACTAAAAAAAAAGAAAAAAAATAAAGGAGTAAGTTAATCTTGCTTTTCTAATTAGCAGTCTAACTGCTGATCCATTAATGATAGTTCCATCCTTTTATGCTTCATTTGAGATAGCCTTTTTAATACTTTATAAAGTTGTTCTAGAAAAAGTAACTTTCTAATGCTATTATAGAAAGTAGCTTTCTGGTACAAAATTTTTGTGAAAGCAGTGAAAAAGCAATAGCCAAATAGTGATTATAGTTACGGTTTAAAATCAAAGCAATAAGAAAGTTGTCTTAAATGTAGCATTAAGCTTTGTTTGGGATAGCCTTTAGCCAATATTTTTTCATTATTTCAATAAATTTTCATACTAGAAAGCTACTATAGAAAGTAATAAGAAAATTATCCAAAATGCAACTAAATAATGCTAGTAGGAATGGGCCCATACTATCAATGGGAGATGGTAAACTTACAACAAAGCATAAAAGAAAGTGGGCTCGAATTATTAGTTGAAGCATAAAAAACTAATCTAACTAATGTATTATTAGATAATGGAGAGGACAACATGATTTTATTCAATTTTATTTATATTTTTATAAATGAGTAATATGTATAAATATTAATAAAATTAATAATAACTAATGATTAAAAAAAATTTCATGACTAAATTATGTACTCATATAAGTCTATGTATATAACTCTTAGTTGTCTAATTGGCTCTATCCAAGAGACTAGACTGAAATATTCATATCACCCAAGAGGTAAATTCATCTGAAGGGAATGTAACCTCATAACAAGTTGGCTATCTCTAGCTCATATATCCAAAGCCACTCTCTCAGAGGAATCGTAGCATGTATACTTATCTTAGTAGGCTATACTAAGATGACATTATCTTTGGAAGGTCTTATCAGAGGGCTTGTCTTGACCAATCTAAGCCTTAAATATCATTCCTCTTGATTGTGACTACTCATTCATAGTAATTATCCATCATTAAGGCTATTCTCTTGCCGTAGACATCCCTGATCTAGCTATATGAAGCGAACCCATCAAAAGTACTTATATGATTCTCTAGACTAAGTTAGTCCTTAGTTTGCAACTATTTCCATCCAAGGGAACAAATCCATCATTCTTAGAGATCCAAATAGTGTTCCTAAGTAGTCGCCTCTACACCAAAAGACTCACCTTCATTAATTTTCCCTACATGCCAAATCCCAAAGACTCGCCCAAATCAATCATCCTTGAAGACTCATGATGTACCACATACAAGCAATACAATCATTAGAGTAAGAGAAAGAGCACATGAGTTCAATCCATGAAGGATATATGAGGACTAACGATGAGAATCTACATCTTTTTATATTTTATGAGTTTGGTTTATATGTTAATGTAATTTCATGTATTTTATGTTCTAAGTGCTACTTGGACTTCATATTAATGTATTTTGCTTTGTTAGTAATCATTGTATTATGTTTAAGTCATACTCATGGTAGCAAGGGCCAACCGAGCTAGAGTATGAGAGCACATGGAGGTAGTTTAGGTTTTCTCAAGTGGGACCCATACACAATGCAAGGGGGGCCTACCCCTCCTTCCTCTCTCCTATCCCTCTTGTTTTAAGTTTTAATAAAGAGGGGGTCTCTTTATTTGAATCTAGTTATATGATAACTCTTATGGAATAGAAATAAGTGCTTATTATTATGCTACATGTTTTGGAGTGAATTGTAAAAGGGCTAGAAAGCTTGGTGGTCAGCCATTCCATCGAGGTTGGGTCATATTTTTTATTATCTACTTTAGTTAGTAGGTTTTAATTTTATGAAGTTTATTTTTATTGCAAGCCTTTATCATTTTATTTTATTATGTGTAATCCATCATAAAAATTAAAAAAATTCCAATTAGCTATCACCAATTCTAAGTCTAATCCTACCTACTATTGAGTCTACCTACTACACTCAATCAAGAAAATTGCTTTTGCTGGACTAGTCTTATTGCTTTTATTATTTGACTAGCTGAAACTTCATAAAATTCTAAAGATATTTAACCACATCCCATACTTCAATATCCAAAAATTTAGTTGGATTTGTTCTAATCAAATTTTTGGAAAAGAAAAATTAGTCATGTTCTAAAGTCTATTTACTATTTCTATCATGTATGTTTTTTCAGTCACTTATAAAATACCAAAAAAAAAAAAAAGGCTAAAATTGCACAAAAAATTTAACCACTATGATAATGTCAAATAGTTGCCTCCACATCTTGCTCTAGCCATCAACCTTGAATTATCAAACACCAATTAACTTGAGAGAATCCAAATCAGTGAGGGAGTGATCCATTAAATAATTTAAAACCTCACCTAATTCATATTAACATTTTTTTAGCAAAACCCACAGAGAGGCCTATGCATTAACTAAAAGGGAAATTACAAAGCCCTTAAGAGGAACCTTATGCTCAGTAATGATCAGGAGAGCTACAAAATAAATTAAAAGAAAATCTAAGAGCATATGGTCGCTGCTAAGCACAATTATAAAAAATCCTAATAATATGCTAGGATGGCTAGAAGATAAAAACCAAAAGAAAGGAAGGTCTAATAAATTGCTATCATTACACTCTTCTCATAGAAAGGTCTACCTCAAACCAAAATTGAAGCTCAACTTGCATGGGAGGGAAAACCTACAAAAAGTAGTTATAACAAAAGAAATTTATAACCTTAAATTTAGACATGGCAAAATTTATAGTCCTCCTGCTAGCCAAATCACCTGTAAAAACTAACAACATAACAGGAAGCATAACAGTAAAATTATAAACATAAGAAGCACAATTAATGTCCTTTAAGAAAGCACCTAACCAACACCTCACAAAATGATTATAGCTGCATATGGGGAGAACCAAACAGTGGTTTTATTTTAATTCTAGTTTTGTTATTTTATACTAGTTTGCTACTAATTTTGATTTGTAAGTTTGTGAATGCTTTAAAATAATTTACATACATTTTGCATAAATAATCAATCACTTCATATTTGAAAATAATAATAATAATAATAATAATAATAATAATAATAATAATAATAATAATAATAATAATAATAATAATAATAATAATAATAATAATAATAATAATAATAATAATAATAATAATATAAAAATCATATTTAGCTTTCATTATTGCATAATACTAATAAAAATTTAACAAACTTCAATAAATCATTTTGAACTAAACTACCAAAATATAAAACTTCAAGGCTAGGATTCAAACTCCTCCATTTTCCTCAAACCCACTAGGCACTTGAATAATAGGAGAAGACTCTATATATAATCCTAGGGAGCATAAATAACCTAGAAGATAACCTTTTATGAATTCCCATACGAATCATGAAAACTTGAACCCTAAAAGAATGTTAAGGTAGATGGCCTTACTTATAATGAAGTCCATAACCCCAACAAATCCTTTCACTAGTGATGTGGGGGCTTATGGATGACTAGTAAATGCTAGTTTGTGTGAGCTAGAATGCGACTTGTGAAGTTTTGAAATATGCTTAGGTTTTTTTTTGATATAAAATTAATTTAAACTCACTAATTTCACAAGTATTCATGCTAAATCAAGTAATAAAGTGATAGAGCAGAGTGTCAAATCCATGAGGAGGAGTTCTACTTAGTTGCAACTTAACTACTACTATTAGTACAAATACATGACTTATCCTACCAAAGATAAAAAAAGTGTTTTTGAGTTTTTATCATTGAAATAAAATAATATGCAAAAGAAAAATGATGCTTATAAAAATACAGTATTTTTGACTAATGAATGTATAAAATATAGCTTTTCTAATGAGACTCATGTAGATGTGGATTAGAGTATATGCATCCCCAGAACTCTATCGAGCTTGTAGGGGTAAAAAGGAAGGTTTATGGCCTTCCTATAGTTTTTCCATCTCCATAAAACCTAGAATATTCAGCCATCCTGTGTCTAGGCATGCAAACATTCCATTTTAATACTCCTAATTATTCCAGTATTCCTCCATCGAGGCTATACATCACACTAAGTTTAAACTATATATATGGCCATTATATGCATTAAATAAAGAATGAGATGTTGCAACTCGAGCTCTAGAGTTTATGATTTTGATGATAATAAATATCATTTATTGCCTCTTTATTTCTCCTAGTATTTATAGTGCATTATTTTTTGTGTGCATACTAACATTTTAAGAACATCATTCACCATTTAATAAAGATTTAATACTCAAGATTGGGAGAATAGGTTATGTTGAATGGGTCTATAATTTTTGTATATTTATTTTTTACTTATTGAGTCAAGTCTTATAAGGGTGTATGCTAGAGTAAAATAATTTTAAATATTTTAATTTTTTTTATAAATCATACTGTATAATTTAGATCATACTGTAAGATATATTATTACAAAAATTAATTAAAATTTTTTATTTATCTAAGAAATTAATTTTAAAATATAATGAATCATACAGTATGAAAACTACATCGTACTGGATGATCTGTTATGAACAAAAACCCTATCGTTCATTAAATTAGGCAAAAATTAGAATTTTAAAATTTCTTCTATTCATACTGCACAAACATAATTGTACTACATGATGTTTAAATATTACTTAATTTAATCTTGTGATTAATTAAACAAATTTACTTAATTTTGATTTCTTGATCGTACTGTATAAACTGGAACATACTGTACAATCAAACGAGATGATATTTGGTCTTCCCAAGATTCATCCTAAATGAATAATAATTCTATTGAACTAATCATACTGTAATACTATTCATTCATACAATATGATCTAAATAGATTGTACTATATTAAATGCTAATAGTAAATACTAATATAAAAAATTGAACTGATTGTAATGTATTAACGGGCGATCATACCGTATTAACCGATCAAATTCTTGGTATCTTACTATACAATCCTAAAATTATACTATATGAACTGTGATGATTAAATTAAAGTTTTAGGATTTTTTGGAGCCCTCTACTTAAGCTTTCTTAATAGACTTTGTAAGTGCCTTTATGGCATTCATTGAGTTATGTTCTTCTTAAGAAAGCTTAAAGAGAGAGCCTAGAGATTGGGAGAGAAAGGGTGGTGTTTGTGAGAGAGGGATAAGATCCTTGTGGGTTTCAAGTAAGTGTGAGAGGGAGTTTCATGCTGTTGCTCTGGAGAACTTGCACTTGAGTTCCTCTATGTGTAAAGGTTTGTCTTGAGGGAAGCTTTGGGAAGAAGTCCTCTTTGGTGGTAAAAGACTCGACTACTCTGTCGTACCAAGGAAGGTGAAAGTGATTCAAGGTTCTCTACCTTTATTAGGAGGGTGAAAAGGGATTCCAGGTTCTGTACCTTTGCCAAGAGGGCGAAAAAGGATTTTAGGTTCTTTGCCTTTATTAGGAGGGTGTAAAAGGATTCTAGGTTATCTACCTTTTCCAGGAGGATGAAAAAGGATTCCAGACTCTTTATCTTTACTAAGAGGGTGAAAAAAGATTCTAGGTTCTCTACCTCATCAGGAGAGTGAAAGGATTATAGTCCTCCAGTATAATGGATTGGTGGAAGTGATTATTATAAGGGCTTCTCTGCCTTGCTGTGGGAGCTAAAGGAGAGTCACTAAGAGTTAGTGCAATACCTAGAGTGGAGGACTTTAGAGAGTGGACATAGGTCATTATTTGACCAAACCACTATAAAATCCTGGTGTGCTCATTTCAATTTTTATTTTCTACATTTACTTTTATGTGATTTATTTTCCTAAAAATTACATGCCAAAAAATTTTATAGTTGATATTATATTGATTTGATTAAACTATCATCACCATTTTTATAATTATTATTTAGTTAATTTGCTTTCACATTAGGTGATAATGTTTTTATTTTAATTTATTTAAAATTACAAAAATAATCTTTTTATGTTAAAGAAATTATTAAAGCTAATTCACCTCCTCTTGGTGTGCCTAGGGACTGTTCAACAAGGCTTAACACCCTTCATTGAACTTTAAATTAGTATCAAAGTGGGTCTCATAATTATGATTTAAAAATCTTTGGGAAAAGATTATATGACACATTTTGGTAATAAAAACATCACGTAGGGTTATTCTATAACTCGTCCACCTTTATTTGATAATATTCCATTTGATTTTTGGAAAATTTACATGTATATATTTTTATTATCTATTGATTTCAGAATGTGGCATATGATTAAAACTAGTTATTCTATACCATTACATATTGCTAATGGAATCAAAACTAATATTCCTTTTACTGAATGGAGTAGAGAAGAATAAGTATTTGCACAATTGAATGCTAAATGCTTAAATTGCTTTATTTGTACATGTAAGTCTGAAGATTATATGAGAAGATCTACCTATACCATTGGTAAGGAAATTTGGGATAGACTATGCATTACATATGATGGTACTAGTGAAGTCAAATAATCTAGGTTGAATATTTTATTACATGATTATGATCTTTTTTGCAAGAACCTAATGAGACTATCTCAAACATGTACATTAAGTTTACTCAAATAGTGACATCCTTACATGCTTTAGGTAGAGAACTTTCAAACTCTGAGAAGGTCAACAAAATTCTATGTTGTATACCTGATAATTTTGATACCAAAGTCACTGCTATATGTGAATCGAGAGAATTGAATGTTTATTCCATTGATAATATGCTTGGCTCACTCATTGCCTATAAGTAAAGCATGAGTCATAGACTTTTGGATACAGGTGATTAGACTAAAGTGCTAAAGGCTAGTCACAAATAAAAATGGCTTAGGAGATGATGGGAGTAAGGAGATAACATTAATAACAAGCAAATTCTAAAGTTTTCTAAAGTGCAAGCACAAGCATCAAATAAATTGGAGAAAGGGTAAAAATGGTAAAATTAATCAATTTTATTCTAACATTATTTGCATTAGTTGCAGAAAATATGGACATCTGAAGCTTGAATGCCCCAATTTTTAGGGCTACCCTATGAAGGAAAAGGATAATGATAGGCTAAATGCAAAAAAAAAAGGATAAATGAAAATAAGCAAAAAAATCTCCTAGGTAGACTTAGCCTCTGACTCATTAGAATAGGAGCAAGAAGAGGTGGTAATGAACATATGCTTAATGGCCAAGGATTCAATTATTAACTCTGATCAAGTATAAGTATGTTAAGATTTGTTTGTGTGTTTGTTTATCTATTTTACATATTTATTTTATTATTATATTCTATGTATGATAAGGTTTGTTTTGTGTTTGTTTATCTATTTTGTTTATTTTTTTATAATTATGTTTTATGCATGATTATATGTTTTAGTATGTTTTTGCTTGTTTTCATTTTTATTATCCTTTTGTGTTGAGTGTTTTAGTTATTTTCTTACCCTTATTTAAAGTTTTTCTTTTAATTTCATGCATGTATTTCAATTTCATTATTATGTTGTCTCTCCTTTTTAGTGATGTCAAAAGAGGGAGTAGATATTTGGTTATATTTATTCTTCTATTTTTTAGTTAAAATTTATTTTTCCTTAAATTGAAAAAATCCCCTTTTTTTTAATATAATTCTCTTATTGAGGGGGAGATTAGAATAAAATAATATTAGTTTGTAAATTTATCCAATCATATTTGCCATCATAAAAAAGGGAGAGATTGTCGCAACTCCATCTCACGAGTTTGTAATTTTGATGATAACCAATATTATTGATTGCCTGTTTATTTCTCCTAGTATTTGTAGTGCATATTTGTTTGTGTGCATACTAATATTTTAGGTACATTATGCACCATTCAATGAAGATTCATGGCTCAAGATTGGGCAGAATAGGTTGTGTTGAAAGAGTTTGTAATTTTTATTTTTTTATATTTTTTATTTCTTGAGTCAAGTCCTGTAAGGGTGTATGCTAGCCTGGTGACCGTGCACATCAAGACAGGGGGAGCAAAAATAGTTTTTAAATATTTTAATTTTTTTATAAATTATACTGTACGATATAGATTATACTGTATGATTTAGATTGTATTGTACGATTTATTATTATAAAAATTAATTAAAATATTATATTTATCTAAGAAATTAATTTTAAAATATAAAGAATTTTATAGTATGAACACTACATCATACTGGATGATCTATTATAATCAGAAGCCCCCGCCGTTCATTAAGTTTGGCAAAAATTTGAATTTTAATTTTTGTTCAATTTGTACTATACAAACAAAATTACACTGCACAATGTTTAAAATATTATCTAAATTAATCCTGTGATAAATCAATCGAATCTACTTAATTTTGATTTTTTTGATCATATTATACAGACTAGATCAAATTTTAAGATCGATATAGATGATATTTGGTCATCCCAGGATTTATTCTAGATGAATTATAATTCAGTTGAACTAAATCATACTATACTACTGTTCATTCTTACAGTACGATCTGAATAGATTATATTATACTTACACCTAAACTTATAATACTAACAGGAAAAGTTAAACTGATCGTAATGTACTAACAGTATGTTGTACAGTAATAATAATGAAAATTTGAACTGTACTGTACTAATGGGTGATCATATAGTACGAATAGGTTAAATTCTCATTATTATTCTATACAATACTTAGATCGTATTATATGAACTATTATATCTGAATTAAAATTTTAGGGTTTTTTTTGAGCCCTCTACTTAAGCTCTCTTAATAGACTTTATAAGTGTCCTTCTGGCATTCATTGAGTTATTTTCTTTTGGAGAATACTTGAAGAGAGGTCCTAGAGCTTGGGAGAGAAAGGGTGGAGTTTGTGAGAGAGGGAGAAGATCCTTGTGGGTTTCAAGGGAATGTGAGAGGGAGTTCCACATGGTTGCTCCTGTGAACATGCACTTGAGTCCTCCATGCATAAATGTTTGTCTTGAGGGAAGCTTTGGGAAGAAGACCTCTTTGACGTCAAAGGACCCAGCTACTCCACCACATCGAGGAAGGTGAAAGTGATTCAAGGTTCTCTGCCTTCACTAGTAGACTAAAAAAGGATTCTAGGTTCTCTGCCTTCCCTATAAAGGTGAAAAAGGATTCCAAATTCTCTGCCTTCACTAGGGGATGAAAGAGGATTATGTGTTCTCTTCCTTCACCATAAGGGTGAAAAAGGATTTTAGGTTCTCTGCTTTTACCAGGAGGGTAAAAAAGGATTCTATATTCTTTGTCTTCACGAGGAGGGTGAAAAAGGATTTCGGGTTTTTTGCCTCACGGGGGGGTTAAAAGGATTCCAATTCTCCATCGTACTGAGTTGGTGGAAGTGAATATTGTAAGGGCCCCTCCGATTTATTATGGGGGCTAAAGGGGAGTCACTAAGAGTTAGTGTAATACTCAGAGTGGAAGAATCCGGGGAGAGGATGTAGGTCATTGTTTGATTGAACCACTATAAAATCTTGGTGGGCTCATTTAAATGTTTATTTTCTGCATTTTACTTTTCTGTGATTTATTTTCCTGAAAAATGCATGCAAAAAAAAATAGAGTTGATGTTATATTGATTTGATGAAACTATTTTCAGCATTGTTGTAGTTATTGTTTAGTCAATTTTCTTTTGCATTAGTTGATAAAGTTATTAAAAAATTACAAAAAGAGTTTCTTTTGTGTTAAAGAAATTATTAAAACCAATTCACCCATGTCTTGGTTTGCCTAGGGACTGTTCAAAGAGGCTTATTACCCTCCATTGAACTTTCATAGGAGACATTTAAAATATCAATAAAGCACATGATTCTACATTATTACATATTATTCTTACTATATCATTAACCCAAAACTAGAGAATTAATAAAAAATATAGAAAATAATAAGAAAACTCATTCTCATTTTATTCATTAGAAGAAAGAATCGAAAAGAAGTGATAAGAAAATTATCACCATAAAGGATAAAATGATCTTCTCCACACTCCTTCATCCACCAATCATAGAGTTGCTTACATATATATGCTAATATCTCCACAAACAAAAGTATATTGCACGTTCCTAGCCTCCCTTAGACCTTACTCTAAAGGGGCACTAAAGAAACATTCTTATAAGAATAGGGTATTCATACTGATGATATAACTCCCTCTCAAAAGAATTGAAAATATATTCATAGTAAATATAGGAATAGGCTAAAGCACCATGATGCTCGAAGTGATGGCAACATGGTGGTGAAATATGAACTAGCACCTCAGTGCTATAAAATTTGCTCCACTATGGTACTGGCTGATATGGCATGGTTATTACTTCAAATGATGCATCTTCTCATTGAGTTGGCGTGGCTCCTCATGTTGATAACTACTCCACCATGGCGGTAAAAAAATTGAGCACTGTAGCACTCAAATGAAGGATCAAACACTAAAGCGTTAAAAGGTACAACACTACAATATTCATTTTTCCTGAGACACTGGATATTGTAATGTTAAATTTTCAATCAGTAGAATTGTATTATGCCATAATTCTAACTATGGTTTCATTGAGACACTTAAAAGTAGAGAAGACTAGCACTACAATGTTGAAAACTAACACCTCAGCGTGATTGAACTCGACATTGCAGCGTGATATACTCAGGCATCGCAGTGCCACACAACACTTATATTTTTTTTACCATTTTTTGAACATTTCTTGTACAAAGATAGATAACATAATATATTTTCATTAAAATTAAAACATAATAAATAGCATACAATTTAAGCATAATAACTAGCTTACCCAGATAGATGAGTTTTTTGATTAGTATCAAATGGATGACTACTATGGAGCCACCTTTGGTAAGATGAAGCTTATAGGCTATACCACAATCTATTGGACCAATCTCTTAGTGAAGGAGGAATGGCTATGGAGATACCAAATTACTTGGGTGTAGATAAAAGAGATGCTATGGGCTAACTATAATCTTAAAAACCATGATAAGAAGTTACATGTATAGTTGATGACTCTTTTGTTAGGTAATATACAAGTGGTTGTGTACATGAAATTTTTTGAGGATTTTTTTGATAGGACTAGTTGCATATATCAAGAGTCACAATTATTTAATAAATTCATAATAGGTCTTAAAAGTAGGATCATATATGAGGCTGAGTTACAGAACCTTCAAACCCTAAGAGATGCTTTTCACTATGCTTTACTTCTAAAGAAGCATAACAAGTTAGCTTCTTGATCTAGAACAAGAGTTCTATATTTATCCCTTCAATCATCCTCATATTCTCCCCCAAAGGTCTAGCGATAGAGTTCCACCTTTTCATCTAGCTCCCGGCCAAACAAGAGTACCCTTGAATCATCCTATTAGATTAAGGACATTATATGTGTCAATTGCCACAATAAAGGCCATATGTAGCATTAGGTCTAGGTTAATATCATGTTCTTGTGTGAGGCTAAAGAAGAATTAGAGGAATAAGGAGTGGATGACGAGATGGAGGAAATTCATGATGATACTCCTCTATCTGATGAGGAAGTTGAGCATGTGGAACGCCCTTTAGGTGTGATAAAGAAGATAGCCAATGGAGGAATATTTTCACCATAATTTTTAATTGTTGGAGAAAATTCTATTAATTAGTTATTGATTGAGGTAGTTCAATGAATGTAGTATCCACACACACTCTTTCAAGAGCTAATCTTAAACTAGAATCCCATCCAAAGCTATACATAGTTTGTTAGTTAAATGACCATACTTTACCATCATATTTAGATGTTTAGTACCTAATTTGGAAAGGTGGTTATGTATATGATACATGGTGTGATACATTTCAAATGGAGGTAGCCCATGTCACTTTAGGAAGGCCCTTGTTATTTGATATGCATGTCACACATTTTGATAGAGATAACACTTATGTATTTCAATCTAAGGACAAAACTCTCAAGATCTAGCCCCTTAACCCACCTAAAAGGGTAAGAAAAAATCCTCTATATAAATTATTCCATCACCCACCTTATAAACCTACATTAGCCATACAACCTTCACATCCACCACATAAAATTCCTATGCTTTATTTGAATAGGACTAGAATGTCACCGTTTATGGAAATAATATATGTTTGTTATTCAATGAAACCAATTTCTTCTTATTAGCATTGTCTCTATGACCACTTCAAAATCATCCTCTTAGAAAGTTTATGGATATAATTCTAGAAAACTAGTTGATGTTACTAATATCCCCACACATGTATTTTTTGATTTTACCTTTACATTTGCATAAGATTTTCAAAGCCTTCATGATGATGTAAAAAAATAATTAGAAACTATAAATGTAAAATATGTTGAATCTAACAATAAAAATAAAGAGTTCAATATTGTGGATCATGTATAAGAATAATCTATCTTAAGAGATAACCTTCCATTCAAATTAAAATATTAAAGCTAGGGAATATGGGACATTTGAGATTATTTGGAAAATTGGCACAAATGCATATGTTATTGAACTACCAAAATACATTTTTATCATCCAAAATTTTAATGTGAAAGATCTTATATCATATAAGTGAGTTAGCCAACCTCTATATGCATAGGAAACTTCTTTTACAAGAGCACCTAACCATTATTTATATGATTTTAATTGACACATTATTTGAAGTGTATCACATCATCACATATGATGATGATCAACTTGATGATCATAAGTTCCTAGTGAGGTGGAGAGATAAACCACCTTCTAAAAGCCCTTAGCTCCTAGAGAAGATTTTGTGAAGTTAGCATCAAACCTGGTGGTTGACTACTTAGACTTTTACCCTTAAGAGAAGAGTTTTTTGGGGTCCAAGGGAAATGATATAGCATGGGAAAGTGGTGCAATCACTTGTCAAAAGACAAAAGCACATGAGATTTAGCCATGAAGGATCTATGAGGACTAACAATAAAATCTACATCTTTTTATATTTTATGAGTTTTATTTTATGTGTATGTAATTTCATATATTTTGTGTTGTAAGGGCTAGATGGACTTCATAGTATTTTATTTTTCTTTTTTAGTAATCATTTTATTATATCTAATTCATGCTCAAGGTAGCAAGGAATTTCCAAGCTAGAGTATGTGTGCACATGGAGGGGGGTTAGGTAGCTTTCTAGTGGGGCCCAAGGTCGGAGTAAGGTGGATCAATCCTTTATTTATCTCTTATATCCTACTTATTTTACGTTTGAATGACAAGGTGTGTCTCTTCATTAGAAATCAATTGTATAAGAACTCCTTTACACTAAAATGAAGTAGTTATTATTATACTACACATTTTGGAGTGAATTACAAAAGGGCTTGAAGGCTTATTGGTCAGCCATTCTATGGTGGTTGGGTGATATTCTTGGATTTTTACTTTGGCAGTATGTTTTAATTTTATACACTTTATTTTTACCATGTGTATTGATCATTTTGTTATAGAGATTTCAATATATATCATAACATTAAAAGATTTTAATTATCTCTATTTAATTCTAAGTCTAATCCTACCTACTAAACTCAGTTGATAATCTTTTACTAGATTAGTCTTGTTCCTTCTATTATTGAATGACCAAAACTCCATAATATTTAACCAAATTCTCTATATCATTAACCCATCTCCCATACTTTAATAGCCCCAAAATTAATTGGGATTGTTGTAATCAAGTTGTTAGATAACAAGGTAGCCTTGCTTCTCACAATTGCTTACTATTTCTATTCTATATGTGTTTTTAGTCACATATATAAAAAAAAACACTAAAATATGTAAAATTCTAAAAATTTTTGGATCATATGTTTGAGGTTTCCTTGAACATTTCTATTTATAGTTATTGAATTCACCCATTATATAGGAAACCATAACCAATTCTCTAACATTGGTCTATTCTAGAAAAAATTGACATATATCCCTTTCAGAGCACATTTAGGCCTTTTAAATATATCTAATCTTATCAAACTTTTTTTAACAATAAAATAAATTTCATTTAGTTCAAATCAATCTTAAGTTTACTAGATTTGAAAATCTTTTGAGGGAGAATAAATTGGTAGAAATTGGATTTGCATTCTATGGACATATTATAGATCATATGACCCACCTCCAAATTTCACCCACCTTCAAAGTAACTCCTCTATAAAAAATGATCTTAAGAATTTTATTTATGTTAAAAGAGTTGCCCCCCCGCCTCCTCCCCTCATTTATCTATTGATATTATTGGTGATCTTATGTAAGGCAAACTGCGACAACATCATACCCATTTTGACCTAGCCTAGTAAGCCTTATGTGTTAGAACATCAACATTTTCTTTCTATACATGTCCAAGATTGTTTTGCATACATTTGAATGCCCAAATTATGTTTTTAAGCATGTCGCAAGAGTCAATATAAATAAAAATTTATTCTAGTAATTTTCTCTTAGGGAGCCATGGCATTGGGGTTTGTTGTGCTATAAAATTGAGCTCTCTATCTTTTAAGTGATTTTGGGGTGACACTAGGTTTTGGCAATGTGGTACCATTTCTCTGTTGAGAGAGCTACATCACTAGGGGTTATAACATGCGATGTTAAACTAATATTTTCTTTAAATATTTAATTCACCAAGATTTGTTAAAATTAATCCCCCTTCAAGGTATCCCTCTTAGAGAAAGAAAGGAGGATTTTAGAGGGAAAAAGTTGGGTTTGGGCAGCTTCAATCCATATTCTGCTATTGGCCCAATTTAGGAAGTTGTCCTATTTAAGGTAGGTTGCATTATGCCTATCTCAATTTTTAATAAGATGTGAATTTTGGGATTTTTTTAGTTAAAATTATAAATTCAGGTTATAAAATGGGGATAAGATCATATCTATTTAACTTACTTCGTGTAACTTTCTGTATGTTATTAATATGTGAATTTTTGACATTGTAGTATTTTCTTTAAATATTTTCACTAGGTTGACTGGAATGTGAACTATTTGTGACAATCTAGAAAATAATTTTGACCTCAAAAAATAATGTTGTAGTTTTTTAAGGCTTCAAAATGATATTTTGAACAATCCTTGGTAATTTTGTATAATTTGGAAAAAGTGAATTTCTACTCAGTTTATTAAATATTCTGGCAACCCATATAATATTTTGTGATATTTTGCATTATGATTATTTACTATAATGATTATTAAAATGTAATTATATATGTGTTTATTTACTTGTAATGGTGGAATATGGTGAGGAAGTTCTACTGTGCTGATTACACTAGGAGTTATAAGGGCCTAAAATTTAAAATATCTGATGTGCTAATCATTTGGGGTCCATAAGAGCCTATTTTTTGATATGCTAGTATATGGAGTCATAAGGGAATAAATTTTGATATCTGTTTCTATTGGGAGGTGTAAGTGTCTGAGGGAAATCTATTAAATTTTATTCTAATATATAAAGTACTTGTTTATTTAGATTTTATGCAAAGTTTATTTTGTTTTAGTTATCTACCATCATTAATCTGTTATGTAAAATAGCTTATTAATAACCTCTTTTAATTCAATTAAATAAATGTTGAGGTTAAATATTTAAAATTTAAATAGGCATGAGTGACCTACTAAGATGTGTTGGCTCACACCTATATTGCATTCTATTTTAGGCTTGAGCAAGGGTTAGGAGCTAATTAGTAGTTGGGGTTGCAAGTTTTGATAGTTTGAGTCTATATAATTATTTTTAAGATCTATATAATTATTTTTGTGATTTTAAAATTCTGTATATTCATGGATATTCTTTGCTTTGTTTTTTTTTGATCTATGGCTATGTACTATGTTGCGATGATTTAATTATATATACATTTTGAAGATGAATAGAAAAGAAAATTTTGGATGAGTGTATTTTCTGTTAATTGGAAGTTAATTAGTAGCTCTTCTCTTTATTGAAAAATTAAGGAAATCTAAAAAGTTCTCAATATTAGATCTTGGGCATGGGCTATCACCATCCAACATGACATGACTCGTTCTATCTATGGGTTTGTTTTAGTTGGGATGATAGTTTCCTTTTGTTATCAGAGTAGTGGTTCTTGGAGAATTGATTGTAAACAAATCTATAAAAATTAATTTGTAGTTAAGTGAGGTAGTTATAGGTAGTGATGGCATTTGTTTTTCTATTAATTTTTATATGTATGTTCTATTTAGCTGTGTGCATTCTGTGTGATTGACTCATGGATTAGCAAGACCAGATATGACTAATGGGTATAGTGCTAGACAAACTCTTCTAATATAGAGTATTTCTCTTGCTATAAGTTCTAATTTGATATCTTAATTTGCAAGATTAGTATCACAATTGATGGGTGGGCCCATAGTAATATTTCTTTGTTAGGTCTGATGTTGCAGACAGGCACTTGTAGATTTTTCTAAGATTGAAGCCTTTGAGGTTTAAGGGTGTTGTTGATCCTACTAGATGATTGGATTATGAGAATGGAGAATACGCTTAATGGTATGCAGTGTCCTCCAGAGAAGAAGGTACTATTGATCCCATTTTTGTACAATGTCAGATACACCCATCATCTTCTATACTTATGTCTTCCCTACTTAGTGTAGAGCTAACACATCAGGAATCTAGGAGGCAACCTAAGAACCTAGTTGGAGGCCAAACATAGCTCTTAAGGGAACTTCCAATTACATCCCAAGGTTCATACCTAATCCTTTCAAAATTAGTCTTCATTTAAACCATCATACCCTCACATTAATTGGCCATACCTAGTAAAATCCTTCCCCTTGATCTTGAGCTTTAAAATTTTCATCACTTAGCCTTCCTTGAGTAAATTCCAACACTTCTTAGCCGTTGAAAAGGTGAAACCCCTTCTAAGTTCAATCACTCTTCCAAAAATACCCAACATGTCCTAAAATTCATAAAAATTTTGCATTTTGATTATCCAGCATACATTGGACTTTCCATTGCATCCTCAACACTTTAAAAATTCAATTGATTTATTATAGACCCAAATAAAGTCATGGTTAACCCTTTAACCATGACTAAGTTAAAAAATTTTGAAATATCCCTTTTGTATATAAAGTGACCTTTCCCTAATCTCATACTATGGTAAAACCCTAAATCCATATTCTAAACCCTTTATGGACTTTACCACACTAAATTAAACCCATTTGCACACCTAATCCCCGGTGATTGACCATGTTTAACTAATTTGACCATATGTGACCCATTTAACCCATATACCCTTTCTCATGTTTATACTCAATTCAACCTATGTCATATCCTCTTAACCTAGCCTATCACTCCCATGAGCATGTTAAACCTCTATAAACCCATTGGATGATCATGATTGACCAAGTCAACCATTAAACCCTAAATAAATGATTCACCTTTTAGCTTAAACTTAAACCTCCTTTACCTTTGGACTCAAACCCATAAAAATATTAACCTATCATCCAAAACACCCTAGCCTAGCTAGCCCACCTCTTGGTTTGACTTGGGAACAAATGGAACCAAAGTTCCATAAAATTCAATTTAGTTTAAATAAGACAACATCGAACCAGCCATTTTACTTTAAACACTCACAAAAACTCCCTAAAACTTTTCCTTAACAAACTAACCGATTGGCTCCACCCTATTGCACATAAATGGATGAATTGGAGCCATTTCAACATCCAACTCAATGAAAATGATTGTTTTCTCTAGTACCATACAAAAAAATTGTCTAATCAACTTGGCAGCATCCTAAATGATAACTCTGATTAATCTAGACTATCCATGTATGCCTCTGATGGCTGAATAGGATCGGATGCTGAAATGAAGAAATGGTTCATTCTCTCTACATAGAGCTCCTCACTATTTCCTTTAGATTCAAACACATTCCCCAATGAAAACCCTTATTTTCCTAAGCATTCCTAGCCATCTGGTGCCTTTGGGAGATTAATCAAGTGAGCTCCATCGAAGTGTTCAAGGTAAAGACCAAACTTCCAGACAAGTCCTCCCAAGTTCCTAGAGACTTCACATAAGTTTTTCCCTAGACATCTAAAAACCTAAAGGGGCCAAAATTTCCTTCAATAGAGTACTAATCTAAGGTAAAATCCATACTCATGATCAATAGTTTAGGGATATGGAGCATTATGAAGAAAATCTCCATCCCTTGCCCATCTTGCCGTTGGATAGGTGAGTTTCTTTATGAAGATCATCCTGGATGAATTTGAAGCCATTTGATCCATTAGATTTCCAAGATTAGTGGATTTTACATGAATAACCATCATTTGAACTCGAGATTAAAGATAAAATCAGAGCCATTCATTCTATCTATTTCACTTTGATAACTGTTATTGTGTTAGATTATGTTTCATCTGAACTGCCCATGATTTAGCCCTTTGAATGGTAGTATTTTGATCTCAAATTGAAAGGCTCTCATTTGATCTAAGTTGTCACAGGCTCCCACCGTAGATCTAAGTATCCAACCAACATGCATCATGTGGAAAGTGTGTGCTAAGTTAGATGTTCACCATGTAAATCAAGGATTTTAGGAAATTTAATTGAATTAAATGCAATAAAATTTAAAAAATTATTACTCTTATTTTAGTGGGCTAAATTTTTTGTATGACCTTTCTATCGATTCAAGTTAGAGAGCACTATCCAATGAGTGTATTATCAAGGCCAGTAATTCTATATTTTTTAAGTAATTGCATCAATTTGGTAAACCATATTTTCATGATAATTGCATATCCTTAGTTTTAATTGGTCCCAAATTTATATGGGAGGGTCAATGGGATGTTTTTAACATCCAATAATTTTCTAATATTTATTTCAGATCTACTTTGGCCTTTATGAAATTTTAAAGTTCTAGGCCATGGATTTGAGCAAGAATTTTAAACACTAATAACTCAGAATCTATAGGGATTTTGTGAGTGAAGTTTATATAGATGATAGGTCATTTTACAAGGGTTAGATGGACACTAATTTTTCTCCAATCGAAGATTTGGTCTATCCGAGGGAATTCATTTAGTGATTAGGGTTAAACCTCCTAGAAAAAAATTCAGAATATAACCCCTCATCTAAATGTCAAAAAAATTTCACCATATATTCTTTAGGTCCTTACATACTTATGGATTTAATTTAGTGAAGGTTTGATCTTATTTGGTCACCGAATTAGCAAACCTAAAAATCAGCCATATGTCTGAACACATTTGAACTTAGAAATTTTAAAAATTCGATATTAAATCTACAAAAATTGTAAAAATTCAAATTAAATTGGATTAGATGCCTAATGAAACCTATTAAATGAGAAAATTAAATTTTAATCTTAATTACACACCTAAACTAACCTTATATACATTTTAAAAACAAATCACAATAAACCTAGAAAAATTATTTAAAATTGAATATTACTCCAAATGATTTCAAACTTGGTGAGATACTAGTATAAGTTATCCTTAATCTATGCCTAAAATTTCACTAAATATGGATGTCATTTTCCTTTCTTTATTCTAAATTCATTTTCCCAAATACATAAAGAACTTGGCATCATGGATATAGAACTTATACTAAGTATTAATAAACCATGAATAAACTTCAATACACTCTTAGTTAATTAATTAAACATGAGTGAATGATTTAAACATAAATTGGTTGAATAAAAATATGAATACAAGTTCTATGCTTGCTTTAGTTTAAAATAAACATTCTTCTATGATTACATCTAAATAAAATATTTATTGTGGTAATGAATTGTAATTCATAAAACATATCAATAAGAATTTTTTTTACATATATATAACACATCTTTAAATAATAAAATCTTATTTTAACCATTTCAACCTTTATTAAAAGTCTTATATGTTGGTTTTTTCTATCTAGATTGAAGACCAACACACCCTTAGGAATTTAGGATATTGTCTTATGGGTTCTTTGCACATTAAATCTACATGTTAATGTATTCTTGAAATATTCAATCACAATTAAAGCCAATTAAAATTTGTAATAAAGAATTCAATACATTTTAGCTTAAATATAAATAAATTCTCCCTAAAACATCAACCAAGAATAACATGTTTAGAAAAATAAAATCATAAAAAACCACACAACTTAACAAACATTATAGATGGTTTGTTTGGACAAATTATTCTTGCTTTAGGTTAGGATTATTATTTGAATGTTCTATGAATTTCCTTCTTTTTTATTGTTGTAAAAATATATTTTTTATTATGAGGATGTGTGTGATGTTGATTGTTATGGATGGATGATCTAAGTTGTTATTGTACTATATAATTTGTGATAGTCATGTTAGATTACCCTTTGTTAGGAACGATCTAAAAGTTTAAAGGATGATTGTGAAATCACTTGAACTATTGAACAACATACAAATAGGGGGGTGTTTTAGTGTTTTAATTTTTTTTTCAAAAATCCTTTTTAAGATTAAAACCAATTTCTCAAATTTAAAATCAAAATAAGATTTTATTAATGTGAAAGCAAATAATGAAACAAAAACTAACTTTTGTCTTTTGAATTTTTTTAGAAAAATAAATATTTTATTTTTTTTAATTTTCTAATTTTTATTTCTTTTTGAACCCAGAATTAAACTCAATTAGCCACAGTTTTTGTATCAGAATAATCACCAATAGAAACCAAATTAAAGGAAAATAAATATTCAAGAAATTAAATCATAAATAAATAAGGTGCAGAAAATAAAAAGAAAAAAATACCAGAATTTTATAGCGATTCGGTCAACTTGACCTACATCCACTTCCTAGAGTACCCTTCTCTAAGTATTACACTAAACAATTTAGTTTCTCTTATTTAGCCCCCTTTGGCAAGGAGGAGAAGCCCTCAAGAAAATCACTTCCACCCTTGGTGAGATCGAGAATCGAAATCCCTTTCACCTTCACTAGTGCGTCGGAGTTGCTGGTGGCTCTTTGACTCTAAGAGCTTCTTCATAGAGTTTCCCTCAAAAAATAATTTGACACTTGGAGGAACAAGTGGATGTTGGCCGGAGCAACTGTGTGAAAACACCCTCTCACTCTTCCTTGCATCCACAAGGCTCTTCTCTCTCTCTCTCTCACACACACACAACTTTACCTCTCTCCCCCTTACTCAAATCACTAAAGCCCTTGCTTATAGAAGTCACACACCCTTTGAAAACTAAAGACACTCTCAAATGAATTAAGAGATGTTTAAATAGTAGGCTTCACAAAAAATCTTAATTTTCAATTCTACCATCACTGTTCATATAGCATGATTTATGGATCATACAGTACGATTAGTTCAACTATCCCACCATAGTACTATATGATGAATAGTGTATATGAAGATTAGTTTAGTTTTTTAACTAATAGTGCTGTTTGAATGAATAATAGTATAGTACGATTAGTTTAAATCATGATCATATCATACATGATGAACCAAATGTCATCCAGAGAGCCCTTAGTTGAGTAGTTTAATATAATCATATGATCATAATGTATGAACCAAACTTCATCCAGTGACTCCTTGGTGAGTCATACAAAATAATATGTAATCAATTCAAATCTAATTTGATTGCTTAATTAATTGACCTAATTAGGCAATAATTTAAAAGATCGTACAATATAAAAATAATCATACAATATGAATAGTTAAATTTCAAAATTTAAATTTGCCTATTTTAGGTTAGTTAGATTCAATGGTGGGGTTTATGGTTATAGTAAATCATCCAATTTGATGTGGTGGTCATACTATATGATTAGTTATATTTGAATTTAATTCTATATTTTAAATTAAATATTTTAGTTATTTTCTATTTGAGCTGATTGTACAGTACGATTAATATCATATAGTATGACTTAATAGAAAATTAAAACATTTATTTTTCATTCCTGCCTATGTGTTTGCATGATTGCTAATGTAACATACACATTTTTACATATATTAGCTCAAGAAAAAGTAAAAGTACAGACTTTTCAATAGATAATTTAACTCACACACTCATAAATCATAGTTTTGTACCTGAATCTTCATTATTTAATGTAAGTTGTTACCTAAATTATTAGTGTTGCACCAAAAAATATCTTAAATAGTATGCCGAAATAAGTAGATAATCATCCAATAATATTTGTAATCTTCAAAACATAAGGTTGTGCTCTTGGAATGTAACATGATTTTGATGATTTTTTTGCTAAACCAATCTTCTATAGGTGGCCATTCTTATGCATGTCCATAAATGTGGCAAAGATGTTAAATTCTAAAACTCATTAAATTTTTTGTAGGTTCTCATGTTGCTTTAGCCTCCTAATCACTAAAAGCATGACCGCATATAGGTTGGTCAAATGTAAGCAAGTGATATAGCATATATTATGTGATGTTTACTTTATTTGCATGTTATATTTATAATAAACATGTAAGAAGTATATTTAGAAACATTTTTATTTTAAAATATAAATTTAACATTGAGTTATGAAATTCTTTATAAAATTAGTTTATTTATCCAAGGATAAAGGAACCAAAAGTAAATAAACCTTCTCCTCTTTAGGAGATTTCTTTCTTTCAGAAGCCTTTCTAGAGAATAATTAGTGACAGAAGTTTTGAAGACTAATAAACAAACTAATTTGTTTTATAAAAAGACTTACGTCATTCAAAGGTTTAGAATTCCAAGTTTTTAGTGGTGTAGCCTGGCCACCTTTACATTTTTATGGATCCTGGTCTGTATTAAGTGATATGTGCCATGTTTGATATTATACTTTATTTATTTATTTATTTATTCATACTATGGTGTGTTAACTTTTTGTGCATGCGAGAAATCTTGTGCTTTATAGGTTTTTTCATCAAGTAATATTTACCTAGATATTTGTAAGGATCTTAGGAATAAAAAATAAAATTCTTCTACTTGTAATTAAATAATAACATTTACATATAATAATTTAACGAGATAATTGGTCTAAAAATAAGCTAGACTAGGGTCTCTTATGCATAATAAATGCTTATTTTCCTTTTTCGGCACCTCCTCACTTATTGGTAGAAGTAGTCCACCTAAACTATGAGAGTGCAATTCTAACTCGGGGGAGTTATGCTCTTTTATGATAAAACCTATTTTTTAAGACTTTTTAAAACTTCACATTTCAATTTATTAGATAGAGTTAGCATGTATTGCATTAGAAATCAACTAGAATAATTAAATTGTAATTACATTTTAGCTTTAGGATCAAAATATACCATTCATGATTAGGGACCATTTAGGATTTCCTAAACCTTAGCTCCACTTCCCAAAACTTAATTAATAACAATAGCTCACCTACCTTGCTCTATATTATATAGGGATTATTATCTTAAAGCGATTAGGTAGATCCTAGTTTGCATTCCGACTCTATGCTAGAAAATGAGTCCAGAAGTGTCAGACATTCTCAAAACTCTCTATAAGAGTCAAAGATATAGGACCCATTTTTTTATTTTATATATTGTTAGATTAGGGTTGCGCCACTAGTTTGTAGTGATTCACTTTTATTCTACTTTCTAAGGCAAACCAAAAATCAAAAGTCCTCATCCTCTTCAAATATAATCCTATATTTTTAATAAAATTCCATTCTAAATAATAAAATCCTCCTTAAATTATAATGCCCATTGTAGGATAGGCTGGGTTAACATTCAAGTCTCTTAGAAGTGAGTGCCCCCTACTTTTTTGCTTTGACTCAATTAGAACTATTCAACATTGAGTTATCATTTGAAAATTCCTACTCCTATCCTTATCTTAAAGTTATAAATAAAGATCATGAATCACAATCACTATTTTAATTGAGAGTTTTCTTAACAATTCCTTTCTTAAGATATAATTATTATTTAGGGCTTGTCTTTATTGGGAATTAGTATCACCAGATTAAAATAAACCCAATTTTTTTCTTATAAAATAGGGAAAAAAATCTTTAGGAATGTAGATGGTCTTGCTAAAAGCATTTTATATTTTTAAATGCATTTGTATGGTGTTGTTCATTTTTATAGATGATATTATATTCTCTTGGTTGTATTTAATTCTAGAAATGTTGAATTTTTCTAAACCTATTCTTGTTATCAAATCCTTTGTATAATAATTTATACATCTCCATAGATAATATATTATTCCTATCGTTGCATTTGATTGCAAGAATAATTAAATTTCAAAATCTCAGTTCTCTTTCTAAATGATTTCATGGGACATTATGTTCATCTTTTGGGATAATATTTTATTCCAATGATTGTGTTTGATTATAAAAATAATAATGTCTAAAAATTCTATTTTTGTCCTTGAATGTAAAATATAATGTTTATCTCCTGAGTTGGTATGTTAGTCTATATGTTGCATTCAATCACAAAAATAGGAGTTCCCATATTAAATTAGTGTGGTTCTATTTTCCCACATGATTTTTTTGGTGACTCCATTGGGTAACAATTCTTCTCTCCATCTTTAACAATGATTTATATTCTAACATGAAAGTTCAATTTGGCTTGTAAGACTGACTTGAACCATAAATGCACACCAATAGTGGGGTGAATTGGTGTTTAAAATTTTTCTTTAAAAATTATCCTTTTGAAAGTTATGATTTAAAGAATAATTTGGCAACACCAATCTAAACAATTGACTTTAAGCAATACTTACAAAGAAGAATTTTTTTACTTTTTTTTTCTAAATTTTTGTGTTTTTATTTTTGAGCAAAAATAAGATATTCAATTTTTTCAAAACAAAGAACTCACAGATCACAGATATGCAATAAATAAGTTACAAGAACTAAAAATGGGGGAAAGTAAAGGAAAATACAACAACAAACACACCATTGATTTATAGTGGTTTGATCAACCTTAACCTATGTCCTCTCCTTGGTGTCCTCTACTCTTAGTGTTGCACTTACACCAGTGACTTTCATTTTTTCCCCACAGCAAGGCAGAGAAGCCCTTAAAATCACTTCCACCTTCGTGGTATAGCAGAGTAGCCAATTCCCTCTCACCTTCCCAGTACGATAGAGTAGCTAAATCCCTTTAGCCTCCTCAATGTGGTTGAGAAGCTGAATTTGTTTCACCATCCTAGTGCAACGGAGCTGCCAGATCCTTCCCACGAAGAGACACTTCATGGTGTTTCCCTCAAGCAAATACACTGACCTTAGAAAATCTAAGCAAATCCTTCCCCCACAGCAAGGTTTTAAAATTTAAAACAAAATTTGTATCACCATTTTGACAATGTATTGAGTTATACCTTATTATAGCTCAATATAATTTCAAAGTTTGGTTCATATATCTTAATTTAATAAAGGTAACCTCTACTCAAATTAATGCATGATATTTGAACCTATGGTTTGGGGCATTCATTGAAGTAAAATTATCATTATTTGTTGATATGAATATCACAATTATATCTTTGTGACTTATTATTCATTTTAGCATGGGATTTAAAATATATAAATGCTAAAAAATCTCAAATTTGTTGAGTATCTTAACAAAACATGTTACATCATTTATTGATTTGATATGCATGTGTTGAGATCTTTCTATAACATCCATCTTTAAATTAAAATAAAAGCAAGCTTTTTAGACATCCTTTATCTAACTAATCTAAAATCCTTTATTTCAAGAAAAATGATTGAAAAATTATTTTTCTGCCTTTCTAATAGCCTCAACCTGACCTCAATTAGTCTCATTTCAATGATGACAATGTTATTACATTTGGAATGAGATTTGAGAACTTATAAATGACCATCAATGGCCCTTAATTCACTATTCACCAGCCTTTGAGATTGTTGATAGGAAACCAATTCAGAAGTTTACTATGGGATGTGGGCCTCAAGCTACTCATATAGCCCCCAAGCCTTTCTTATTCATAAGAATAGACCTATTCAAAGACTCACATGTGAACAAGAAACTTAAATATATCATTAAGGCTGTTAGACTTGCCCTTTTGACTTTTCCAAATAAATTTGAGGTTGTTTCTTCATTTTTTATTTCATCCTTGATCATGACCAAGACACAAAGAAGGAACAAGATCCACTGTTTGAGAAGAAGAATGAAAAAATTAAGGAATTTATTTGCTGATCTAGTTATGGTTGCCTCTAGAGAAGTGGGTGAGTCTGATGCCCCACTTACCTCTCGACATCTTAGTGCAAGCAGGTTCCATCTCCTTTTAGCTACTGATGGGGAGGTAGATGTGAGGGTGATTGCTTGATCACCATCTCCATCATTTGATTATCTATTAGCTAAATCCATTGAGGATAGAACGAGAAAATTTATTAGCATGTTAAAAAATGTTGTTCAAAGCTATGGAGATAGACATTGACAAACTAAATTAGGATTCCTGATGAATATAAAGGGAATGAATGATGAAAAATTAGAGACTTAAATATTAAAAGAGTGTTGTTGGAACTTGGTTAGCTAGTCTATTGAAGATCATAGATGGTAAGAAATTACTTGAGCAAGTTATCATTTATGTACTAACTGAAGGATATCGTAAGTAACCAAGGACATCTCCTAAGAAAGTATATAGCATTATATTGGTTGGTGGATAATATCATGAGACATCTAGGAAAGTTTAAGATTTGATACACGCTTCTTATCATGCCCATTTTCATCTGTCACCCACATTACTTACACTAGTCGATGAGCATTGGAAGTAGCATCATCATTCACATACTCATTCTTTACCTTGAGTTGATAGGAATTGCCTTAGTGGACCCTCTACATCTTCTTATCTTAAGGGGTTAAAATCACCAACCTAACCATCCTTAACATTTAATGAGAAGAAGACTTAGTGACCCAAGGTAAAAGCCACTCCTGTTACAGTGACTTCCCCTAAGTAACCTATAGAGGGGAAACTCAAGAAACAGAAAAAAACTAAAATTAAATCTTCGGATGTAATAGATTATGGGAGAAATACTCCTAATGATCCACATTATGTATCTGGAAAATCTATAGAAGAGATGTTTATTGAATTAAAAGATAGCAACAAGAATATTGAAGAAGAAGAAGCTTTGGATTTTAACCATGGATAGAAAGATTTATTGGATGTTATTGTAGTGGATGTGCTTATGGTTGATATTAAGAAGTCATACCAAAAAAGAACAACTTCATGCTACTGATGCTGAAAATGTAGTAGTTGAGGAGGGCATTGCACTAGATGTAACTCAGGCACTACTAAAATAATCGAGTTAAAAAGATGATCAAATCTTAAAAATGGAAAAGATGTTAGAGGAGATGATGGCTACCATGGCTAATTTGTAGTCTTAAGGAAGTTTATTTCCACAAGCACAGGTTGAGCCACTTAAATCCAAGTCTATTCAAGAAATCACTTAAAAAAAAAGTTCTGGTTAAATAAGAGTAGAAATAAGAGTCAGAGGTTAGGTCTAGTCAGTCTTAGAACATCAAGCAGCTTGCCAGAACAACAAGTGAAGGAGGATTTTCCTCAATCCCATCATATCTAAAAAGATAGACCTTACCCAGAGGAATATGATATGGTTTCATATCTAAAGGGATTTGTGCTCCTTCCTTTAAACTCTTCAATGGTATACAAATCCAAAACAACATATAGCACATTTTGAGGCCAACTGTTACAACTCTGGGGTAGCGATGCTCTAATATTCAGATTATTTGTTAGTAGATTACCAAGAAAGGCATTTGATTGGTTTGTAGACTCATTGAAGGGTTTATTATACACTTTTATTGAGTTAGAGAACATGTCATTAAGATTTTTTATTGGAACATAATATTATGTCATTGTGGGTGATCTCATAGTAGAAAAATAGAAACTCAGAGAGAAATTGGTAGAAAACATACATAGATGGATGAATATAAGTATGAAGTGTGAACCTCAATTGTAGGATCAGCTTGCAATTGAGATTCTCCTAAAAAATATACATGGACAAGTGGATTTCTTTCAAAACTTTACCATCAAAACCTTTGAAAATCTACTTAACAAAGCTGTTAGTCTCCAAGAAGGGTCTTCACATCTGAGATTTCTCACTGAGCAGTCATTTTCCAAAGTTAAGAAGCCAAAACATCAAACAATATTGGAAAAGAAATATGAGCCTATTTTGACTGTTGATAAAAACAAACAACCCATGAAAGTTCAAGTTTATAATTCCTCATATCAATCACTTACTTAATAACCACAGAGAATTTAGGGTAGTCAGCCTATATCTCTTTACCAATAGTAATTTTATCTCACTCAGGAGGAAAGTAGAGAATATAGAGAAAAAATTTCAACCTTGATCAACAAAACATATTATTTCAGAAGAGAATCCATAAAGAAAATCTTCAAAAAACTCCTTAAAAAGCCATAGTTTAAGCTCCCTTAATCTAAAAGACTAGAAGAAATAGGAAACTTGGGGCAACACAACTATTATTCTTATCATTAGATATTGGGTCATGAGTAAGAAGGCTGTATCACTGTTAAGGATTAGCTTGACAAGAAAATGAAATATGGAGTAGTGGTGATTTTGAAGGAGTATTTAGTGGATATGGGCAAGGTACCTACTACATGTACATATATTGACCCCTATTCTTATGTCTTTTGCTAATTTCAATGATACATAGGATATAGCTTTATCCTGTTCATCAAAGAAAATCTAAGCAAATTTTATTATTCTTCTCTTTAGGTGTCTTTAGAAACTTAGAAGCCTTACAAGGTTAAAGTATAAGTTTCAAAGGGTAACCTTCATATGACTCTAGCTTTAGAGCTTAAGAGACCCGAAATGATCTGGTCCCAAAAGTTTAAGAGAGGGAGGAGAGTAAAAATTATCCTGTACTTAAAAAAATATGATTTTTATAGACTTGTAAGTTTAATCCCTCATGCCTCTTACTTTGTATGACTTTTACTTTATTCCACCAGTAACTGATCAATCAATTAAAGAGGGATCTGTGTATGTCTTTTACTTTGCTTCTTAAATGAATGTTGTTGATGACGTATTAAACACACTTAGTAATGGTTCTCAAATGATGAATTTGATCTTAACCAACTTAAAGAACCTCTCAAATACTTATGTAATAGTTATGCACCTATTCTTAACTCATAAGGTATGCCTATTTTATTGAGGTATGTATGTCAGATTCTTATTATTTGATGGGAAAAAACCTAAAATCAATCGCGATACAAGTAGATGATCCATCCGTTTCTACTCATGAAGAGATAATATAGATATATCCATGTAGTGGCAAAGTTCTACCATCTTGTGTCTCTTATAGGGATAAGGGAAAATAAGTAATCAATAATCTAGAATCTTCACTCCCACCTCAGCCTAACCCTTTATTTTAAAAGACCTTTAAAATCATGTTCTTTGATGAGGATATACTTTGGGGGTTAGCTAATCATAATCGTCCACTTTACATTTCTATAAATATGTATAATTTCTAATTGTCATGTGTTCTTATTGATCTGGGTGCATTAGTAAACATCATGACTCTCATAACTTTTGCTTACCTGAGGATGGATACCCTTAAAATCAGCTCCGGTAAGATGATGTTACGGGGTTTCAATGAGTAAGGCAAAAGGGCTTTGTCTTTAGTCACTTTATTATGGGAAATTAAGAACCTCAAAATTGGAGCAAAGATCCACATTATGGATTCAGAAGAATCTTTCAAAGATCCATTGGGTAGACCTTGGCTCCATGAATTTCAAATGGTTCCTTCCTATTAATTCTCACGATGGTATTAAACATTACATTAAGAGAGATTTGCAATCTCTCTTAATTCTTGAAGTTGGTATATTCATGGAAACTACATTTTATTAGTCTAAAGCACAAATAATCATTTACATGAATTTTAAATTGGCCAAAAATCAACAAATTGAGATAATACGTGTAAAGATAAAGGAGGTAAAAGAAAAAGGAAAAAGAAAGTGGAGAACATCCTTTCCTTGAACAAAGTATTCCTTGGCATCCTGCCTCTCTTGTATAGCGAGGTGGAAGAATGAACTAAGGAGCAAGAGGGAGAGGTAAAGGAGTACAAAATGTAAAGAGAGAAATATATGAAGAAATGTATATAGATGAACAATTGCCTATAATACACATTAATTTAGAATTTAACTCAAATGATGAATCATGTGTATTTAAGAAAATTAAATTAGAAGGAGAATACAAAATATCAAAATAAATGAAGGGCTAATTTTTGAATCTCAATGGAAGTAGATATCGATGAGAACAAGATACAGGTAGATGTTGTGGATGACCCAAATACTTATACATTTGAAATGATTAAGGAATATGTGAAGACCGTAGCTCGGACCCCACTATCTTAGGATAGTGTTTATGGGTTTGTAGTTAAGGTGTCACCTATCCTTAGCATTGATTATAAACCTACCATATTTTTACCTTCTATTAGTAAAAGATTTTAAAATGGTGTAAACTTTGAAGATCCTTTTATAAATAAAATAGTGGAACACCCATTTGATTGGTATCCCCTTTGTGCTAAAATGTTAATTAAAAAGTTTTAACTCCATCACTTAGACTAAAGTTGAAAACTTATAGAACACAAAATAATTTAAGCCAAAATCAAGAGCAAGAATTAACTTCGTTACTATTAGCCCAGAGGATAATGATGAATATTTATTGGTTATTAATAATGATCTATAGACTAATGATCTCTTTGTAAAGAATGTTAAAACACTTAACAAACCTTGTTTAAGAACCTCAAACAATTAAAATGACCTTTAAGTTTGGGATGAACTCCCTAAATTTGAAGAGATTAAACTACTATTGATGAATTAAAAGAAATCAACTTTGGTAGTATAGAAAATTCCCTTACAACAATCGTAAGCTCATTATTTAATGAGGATGAGTCAAACAAATTGATCAAATTGCTTTCAAAGTTAAAGGATTTCTTTGCATGAAGTTACGGTGAAATGGTTGGATTATCTCTAGAAAAAGCAATCCATAAATTTAAAATTTAACTTGATGTAATTCTTGTAAAGTAAGCTCTTCAATGTATGCACGTAGAAATTGAACATCAAGTTGTCATTGAATTTAAAAAGTTGATTGATGTAGGCTCTTTAAACATAAGGGGAAATATCGCTCTTGGTTGGCTAGTACTATCCCAGTTAAGAACAAGAATGGCCAAATTCACATATGTATCAATTTTAGGGATTTGAATAAAGCTTTCCCCAAAGATGAGTTCCCTTTGCATATTTTAGAATTCATGGTAGATGTTGCCTCATTGTATATAATTTTTGTTTCATGGATGGTTTATCTAGATACAATCAGATCAAGTTGGCCCTTGATGATTAAAAGTTTAATGTTCTTAGGATTCCTATAGGGATCTTTGGAAAAGTCATGTCTTTCAAACTAAAGAATGCTGGTACAACTAAACAGTGGGCTATAAATCAGATCTTCAATAAAAATTTTCATAATCAAGTGGAATGTTATATTGATGATCTGGTGATCAAGAGTCACGAAATATAAGATCATCTTTATGACCTTTATCATTTTTAAATGTTTGAATTATTTTGATTTGAAAATGAACCGTTTAAAGTGCACCTTTGATGTAACTTCAGTGAAGTTTTTGGTCTTCATAGTGAGACTACATGGTATAGAGATTAATCCTTCCAAAGTAGAGGCCATCTTAGATATGACTCCGCCAAGAGTCTTACTCAATTATGGTTTTTCATGATAAGTTGGCACATTTAAGAAGATTTATCTCCAATCTTTCTATTTGTTGTCAACCATTTACTATTTTATGTAAACAGGATGCCCAATTTCATTGGGGTGATAAAGTTAAAAATGTATTTAATAATATAAAGTGCAATTTAATGTCACTTATTTTAATGACTCCCATCATAGGAGAACCTTTGATATTGTATACCAAAACTTTAGATGAATCTCTTAGTGCCTTGTTAGCCCAAACTAATGAGGAGAGAAAAGAGAACACACTCTATTACTTAAGATGTCAGTTACTTCCAACAAAAATCAATTACCCATCTAGTGAGAAATATTATTTCGCCTTAATTTTTGCCACCCAAATGTTAAGTCATTACCTGTTATCTCATAAAGTAAACCTCTTCTCTAGATTCAATATGCTTTAATATCTAATGACTCGGCCAACTTGATATGGATATCTAGCATGATGGTTATGTTTCATCTTCAATTTGACATCACTTTCATACATTTTTTAGCTGTGAGTGGTCAAACTTTGGCTAATTTCTTAGCAACACACCCAATCCCTATTGATTCCCTTTTAAATGATGATTTTTATAATGAGTAAATCATGAGTTTAGAGGAGCAAAAACTTAATACATGGGAGTTATATTTTTTATGGTTTTGGATCCCCTCAAAGGACTTAGGAACTATATGATATTCTTTCAGGGAAGGTTGGTGTTGGGTTAGTATTCATAACTCCTGAAAAAATGATTAATAAATTATTCTTATCATTATTAGAGCCTTGCAAGAACTATAAAGTTGAATATAAAGCTCTGATAACTTGCTTAGAATTAATAATTTTAATGGAGAATAAAGTGAACAAGATCTTTAGAGATTCACAACTAATTATGAATCAAGTATCAAGCATCCCAAGCCATACCCAAAGCCTAAATCCATATTCTAGACCCTTCATAAACTTTTCCCAAAAAAATAAAATCCATTTGGGTACTTGATCCCCCATGATTGACTTTTTTTTTACTTAGTTAACCACTTGTGACCCATTTGAACCATAAGCCCTTTCTCATGTTTAAAATCAATTCAACTTATGCATAGCCTCTTAACCTACCATATAACTCCCTTGATCATGTTAGACATCTTTGAGCCCATTGGTTTACCATGGTTGACCAAGTAAACTATTAAACTTTAAATTGACCAATTCATCTTTCCACTAATGTTACACTTAAACATTCTCTCCCTTTAGACCTAAACCCATACGAATAATATCCTAACATCATAAACACCCTAGCCTAGCTACGCCCCTTGGCATCACTTGGGTTAACCTATGGGTTAGTTGAAATGTAACCTAAATGACTTAAAATTCAATTCATTACAAAGTAATTAGCCATACTGAGTCAGCTATCCATTGTGTAAATCAAGGGATTTAGGAAATTTAATATACATAAATGCTATAAACTTTAAAAATTTATTTCTCTCAATCTAGTGGGCCAAAAGTTTTGTATAACCTTGCTATGGATTCAGAATAGAGAGCACTATCAAATGATTAAATTATTAGGCCTCTACTTTAAATTTTTCAAGTAATAATATTAATTTGGTAATCCATATTTCATGATAATTGCATCCCTTTTGCTCCATTTGATGCAAAAATTATATGGGAGGGTCAATGGGATGTTTCTATTATACTGTAATTTTCTCCTATGTAGTTGACATCTGCTCTGGCATGGCCTTTATGAAAATTTGTAGTTTTAGGACATCAAATTGAACTAGAATTAAAAAAGTTATAAATCATAATTCATACAAATTTTATGAATGAATTTTGTTTAAATGTTTTGACTTTATACAAGGGTTAGATGGACATTAATTTTACCTCAATCAAAGCTATGGTCTACCCTAAGGAATTCATTTAGTGATTTGGGTTAGACATCTTAGAAAAAATTAGAAATTCAACCCTTAGTTGAATGTCCCCAAATGTTCACCATATGATATTTAGGTCCTTAAGGATCTAGGGATTAGGTTTGGTGAAGTTTTGAGTTCATTAGGTTACCTAATTAGCAAACCTAAAAGTAAGCCATTTGTAGGAACACATTTAAACTTAGAAATTTTTAAAATTGAATGTTAAATCTTCAAAAATCATAAAAAATAAATTAAATTGCATTGGATTCCTTACGAACCCTAGTAAATGAGAAATTTAATATACATCTAAATTACACATGGTCCAGTCCACTTGGCAACATCCTAAGCACAACCTTGACCAATCTAAATCATCCATGCAAGCCTCTGATGGCTGAATAGGATATGAAAACTGAAAAAACCAAATGATTCATTCTCTCTACATAGAGCTCCCCACTACTTCCTTTTGATTCAAACACATTTCCTAAAGAAAACCCTAATTTCCTTAAGATTTCCCAGCCATCTGGTTCCTTGGAGAGGTTAGTTGGGTGAACTCCCGTGAGGTGTTCATGGTGGAAACCCCACTTCTAGCCAAGTCCTCCTCAGTTCTTGGAGTCTTCACCAATGTTATTCCTTAGACATATACAAACTTATAGGAACCAAAATCCCTTTACATAGGCCACTATTCTAATGTATAATCATACTTGAGCTTAGTAGTCTAGGGTCTGAAGCTTTATGAATAAAATCTCCATTTTATGGCCATATGAACGTTAGGTGGTGAGTATCTTCATGGAGATCCTCTTGGATCAATTTAAAGAAATTTGATCCATTATATCTTGCAGATCAATGGATTTTATATGAACAACCATTATTTAAAGTTGGAGGTTGTAGACAAAATTAGAGCCATTCATTTTATCTATTTTGCTTCCATGGCTTTGATAGCATCATATCATGTTTTATCTAGACTCTCCATGATTTAACCCTTTGAATGGTAGCCTTTTGATTGTAGATTTAATGGTACTCATTTTATGTGAGCTGTCCCAAGTTTCTGCCATGGATCTAAGGACCCAACAAGCACATGTCATATGGAAAGTGCATTCTGAGTTGGGTGTCCATTATATAAATCAAGGCTTTTGGGAAAATTTAATTGATTTAGATGCAACAAAATTTAAACATTGATTTCTCTTATTTTAGTGGGCCAAATTTTTTGTATGACATTTCTATGTTTTGAAGATAGAGAGCACTATCTATTGAGTATATTATCAAGGGTGGTAGTTCTATTTTTTTTTCAAGTAATTGCATTAATTTAGTAAGCCATATTTTCATGATAATTTTGTATCCTTAGCTTGAATTGATACTAAATTTATATAAGAGGGTCTATGGGATGTTTCTAACATCCTATAAGTTTCTTTAGTGTATTTTAGGTCTGCTTTAGCCTTTATGAAAATTTAAAGTTCTAGGCCATGAATTTGGTCTAGAATTTCAAACTTTTTTAACATAGAATCCATAAGGATTTTGTGAGTGAATTTTGTAGAGATAATAGGACCAGTACAAGGGTTAGATGGCCACTAATTTAACCCCAATCAAAGCTCTAGTGTACCCTAGGGAATTTATTTAGTGATTAGGGTTAATCATTTTAAGAAAAAATTTAGAGATTCAACGCCTCATCCAAATGACTCCAAAATTTCACTATATGATCTTTAGATCCTTATATACTTGTAGATTTAAATATGGTTAAGGTTTGAGCTCATTTCATGACCTAATTATAAACCTAAAAAGCAGGCCTATGAGGAACACATTTAAATCAACAAAAATCTTAAAAATTCAAATTAAATTGCATTAGATGCCTAATGAACCCTAATAAGTGTTAAAATCAATCATTTATCTCAATTACACACCTAAACTAACTTTATATACTTATTAATAAAAATTAGAATTAAACCTAGAAAATTTTGTAAAATTTAGTATGGTCCAATTGATTTCAAACTTGGTGAGATTTTAGTAAAAGTTATCCTTAACTTATGCCTAAAATTTTTCTGAATTTGGAATTCATTTGGCTTGCTTCATTTTGAATTCATTTTTCCTAATACATAAGAAGACTTTCTATAAGCAGTTCAGACCATGGATATAGAACTTTGACTAAGTATTAATAAACCATTAATAAAATTCAATACACTCTTAGTTAGTAAATTAAATATGAATGAATGATTTAAACATAAATTGGCTGTACAAAAAAATAAAACTTTGTTTAATGCATGCTTTAATTTAACATAAACATCCTTCTATGATTACTTCAAAATAAAATCTTTAGTGTAGTAATGGATTGTAATTCATAAAACATATCAATAATAAATTGTTTTAGCATATATATAACACATTTTAAAACAATAAAATCTTATTTTACCATTTAAACCTTACTAAAAGTTTTATTTGTTAAATTTCTCTCTCTAAATATAACACAAACACATGCTTAGGAATTTAGGATATATTGGCTTATGGGTTCATTGCACATTGAGTCTATAAATTAATGTATTCTTGAAAAATTAAATCACAATTAATTCCAATTATAATTTATAATAAAAGTTAAAAACATTTTAACTTAAACAAAGATCTCCCAAAGCCTCAACCAATAATCACATGTTTAGAATAATAAAATCATAAAGCCTAATTGGTCCTTTAAACCACATAGCTTAGCACACACTATAGATGATTTGTTTGGACAACTCATTGTAGCTTTCCGTTAGGATTGTTATTTGAATGCTCTATGAATTTGTATTTTTTCTGTGATTGTAAAAGTAAGTTTTTGTTCTAGTAAATTAGTGTGGTGTTGATTGTTATGGCTGGTTGTTATGTGCATTTATTATACTTTATGATATGTGATAATTGTATTTGATTACCCTACGTTAGGACTAATTTGTATGATTTATTGCTAAACTATTCTTATGTAAGTGGCCATGATTATATAGGTCCATAAAGGGGGATAAATTATTAAACTTTAAAACCAATTAAATTTTTTGTAGCTGCTTACTTTACTTTAGCCTCCTAATAATTAAAAGCATGTCTTATATATAGGTTGGTCAAAAGAGAGTAAGCTATATTATGTTGATTATGTGATGTTTACTTTGTTTGCTAATTGCATTTATACTAAACATGTGAGAAGTGTACTTAGAGTTTTTTTTATTTTAAAAGGTAAATTTGACATTGACTTATGAAAGTCTTCATAAAATTGGTTTGTTTATCCAAGGGTAAAGGAACCGAAAGTAAAGAAACTTTCTCTTCTTTAGGTGTATTCATTCTTTTGGAAGCATTTCTGGATGATGATCGGTGGAAGGAGACTTGAAGACTGATAAACAAATAAATTAATTTTGTAAAAGACTTGCATTATTCATAAGTTTAGAAATCTAGATTATTATTGGGGGAGCCTGGACACCTTTACTTTCTTCAGACCCTAGTTTATATTAAGTGGCATGTGCCACATTTTGACATTACACTTTATTTATTTATTTGTGATGTGATGTGCTTGCTTTTTATACACATTACAATTCCTGCATTTTATAAGTTTCTTTCTGCAAGTGATGTTTGCCTATATTTATGTTTTGGCTCTAGGAATAAAAAATAAAACTCTTATAGTACTTACTAAATAATAAAATTTAGATATAATAATTTAACTAGACAACCAATATAAAAAATAAGCTAGAAACTGTTCGGGGTCTCATATGCATATTAAACTCTTCATTTACTTGTTAGGTACCTCCTTGCTTGTGGGTAGAAGCAGATTACCCTACCTATGATGGCGTAGTTCTAACTCGAGGGTGTTATGCTTTTTTATGATAAAACCTACTATCTAAGCCTTTTTAGACCTTTACATTCTGATTTATTGCATAGAGTTAATTAGCATGCATTGCATTAGAAACCAACTAGAATAAGTAAATTATAATCATAATTTAGCTTTAGGATCATCATCTATCTTGCATGGTTAGGGGCTATTTAGGCTTTCCTAGATATCAGCCCCACTTCCCAAAACTTAAATAATAGCAGTAGCTCACCTATCTTCCACTATATTAGATTGGGATCATGTTTTTAAAGTGATCAAGAGAATCCAAGCTAGCATTCCTATTCTAGGTAGAACTATAAGTCCAAAAGTGTTAGGCATTCCCAAAACTCACTATAAGAGTTAAAGATAATCAATCCCTTTTTTTATTTTACATATCACTATGCTAGGTTTGAGTCACAACTTTATAGTGATTCACTTTTATTCTATGTTTTGTGGCAGACCCAAAATTATAAATACTCATCCTCTGGGAATATATTCCTATATTTTTATTAAAATCCCAACCTAATAATAAATTCCATCTTAACTATAAGTCCAACATGTGATAGACTATATATTTTGGATTATTTTAAAGTTGATATGGAATAAGCTTATGATAGTATGGCTTGGGATACTCTAAGGTAGGTTTTGGAGTATTTTGGATTTCCTGTTAAATTCTCTAACCTTTTGATGGAGTGTGTGGTGGATCCTAAATTTTTAGTCAGATTAATGGAAATAGTTCAACATTGATTCAGGCAAAAAGTGGGTTTAGGTAAAGCTGTCCGTTATCTCCATACTTGTTTATCTTATGCTCTCAGCTCTTGTCTAATGCTTTTCTTCATAAAGGAAGGAATTTGGGCATCAAAATTGCTTCTACTGCTCTGAGGATTTCTCATCTATTGTTTACTAATGATATTCTTATATTTTTGGATGCCAAGGTCAGGTATTTAAAGAAAATTAAAAGAATATTTTTTTATTATTGTAGTTGAATAGGACAAAAAAAGATAATATCTAGAAATCTTCCATTATATTTGGGAAATCTGTTGATCAGAATAAGAGGAGAGCTATCTGAAACTTGTTGGGATACAAGGAGATGAAGGAGTTGTATTGCTTGGGTATCAAAATTGCTTTGAGGAGGTTGGTTTCATCTGATTTCCTCAACTTATTAGAAAAAAATGCATGTAAAATGAATGCGTGGGGCTATAGGTTCATCTCATTAGCAGGAAGGTTGGTGTTGGTTAAATCAGTGGTACTTTCTATCCCTATTTTTTATTCTACACATTCCTTAGTTCCTTTGAGCATCTTAAAAGAATTTGATAAGTTGTGTAGGAATTTTTTATGGAATAAACAAGGTGGTAACCGTGGCCTACATTATGTTTCTTGGGATGATCTTTGCAAACCATTGAGTTCTAGAGGATGGGGACTTCATTCAGCTGTCTCTATTGTTGGACCTTTGAGAGCAAAATTTGCATGGAATTTTCTTAATAAACTAGATTCTAATCTTAATAAGTATGTGTTTGCTAGATATGGAATTGATATTTGGCAGGCTGAATCCAAAAGAAATAGCTCAATCGCCTAGAAGATCATGCTTAGTGGAGCGAAAGCTCTTCGACCAGTTGTGAGATGGAAGGTTGCATCAAGTAATTCTATTAATACCTTAAAGGATACTTGGGTATGAGATAAAAGCTTTGATAGATGGTTGACATTCATTGCTGTGTTGGATAGTGATTTTCCTACTCTTGACAAGTTCATTGTTGATGGTAACTAGATCTATGTGGAGCTTCTTAAATATTTTGGGAAGTCCTTGATTGATATCATACTACAAATCCAAATTTTTCCAGAGTTGGTGAATGACCGTCTGGAGCTAATCAATAAGTTTTCTGGTAAAACTATTATTTCTATGGCATCGAATGTGGTAGTAGATGATTTAGCAAAGGTAGATTATTGGAGGTGGATGAAGAATTTGAAACTTTCACCTCGGGAGGATTGTTTTTGGTGGAGACTGTTGAATAATGCAATTCCTACTATTGATTTCTTAATGTATAGAAGACTGTTGGATTATAACTACTATCCAAGAGGGTGTAATGACGCAAAAAATTCAGAGTATGTTGCAGTTAACTGCTCCAAACTCATTCAAGCTATTACATTGGTTAATAAATGGGGAATTCCACTTCATGTATTCTCTTCTATTCTGGATTGCAAAAGTAAATTGGAAATGTTATCAAAGGTTAATCCTTTCATTGTGAATCTTTACTATTATTTGGCCTTTTTCTCATGGAAAGTAGAAACAAGGTTAAGCATAGTGGACAGGAACTCGGCTTGGGTTTCATTAATTCAAATGCAATTAGTGTTGCATCAATTTCATCAAAATTTAATCTTTTTTAGACCACTGGGTGTTAACCAACTTCCTTAACTGATTTCTCATTCTTAGCACCCTCCTCCACCCGAATGGATTAAAGTCAACATTGATGCTACTTTATTGCGATCAAATGAGGCCGGTGTTGGCGGGGTATTTAGAGACCACAGAGGGAGATTCCTTCTTGCTTTTGGATTTAGATGTATTCATTGGGACGGTGGCCATTTGGAACTATGGGCACTCCATTCATTGAAAAATATAATCCAAGAATGGATGTTGGAAGCTAAAGGCATCATAATTGAGGGAGACAATTATAAAATCATTAAGTATCTGCAAGGGTTGGTTGGCAAAGAGTTTTGGAATGTAGATAATGGCGAGGTGGAAATATTGTCTTTCTTAAAGGGATTTGGCATTTTTTTATTTCATTTCTCCAATAGAAATTGTAATACGTTCGCCAGTTTTTGTGCTAACTTTGCTTTAGTTGGTGATTTTTTCTAGGAAGAGTTAAGTTGTAATAAGGTTCCTCCTGCTTTCTTTCTTTGTTAAAGGAGGATTGTGATATTTTTCTATCACTTAGTAGGTTGTATTAGGCCTTTTTTCTCTTTAATGCTAATTACATATTCTCAAAAAAAAAATGCGATAGACTTGGGTTAATCTAAGTCTCTTAGAATCTAGTGCCCCCTACTTTTCTCCTTTGACTTGATAAGAAATATTCAACATTGAGTTATCCCTTTGAAAATTCCTACTCCAACCCTCATCAAAAGCTTTCTTAAGAATACCTTTCTTAAGATGCAATTAATAATTAGGGCTTGCCTTTATAGGGAATTAGTATCAAAGATTAACAAAAAATGATATTTTATTATTATAAAATAGGAGAAAAATCTCTAGGATTAAAGATGGTCTTTCTAAAACCCATTTATATTTTTAAATTCATTTATAAAGTTTTGTTATCATTTCTTCAAATGATATAATATTCTCCTAGTTGTTTTTTATTCTAAAAATGATGCATTTTTGAAACCCATTCCTGCTCTTAAATCCTTTTTAGAATAATATATTCATCTCTATAGATAATATAATATTCACGTTGTTGCATTTGATTGTAGGAATAGTTAAAATTTTAAAACCTCATTTCTAAACACTTCCACACGTCATCGTGTTCTTATTTTGGGATGATATTTTGTTCCATTGATTTTGTTTATAGAAATAATATTTTCTAAAAACCCTATTTTTATTCTTAAATCCATTATAGAATTTTGTATCTATCTCTCGAGATGGTATGTTATTCTCAATGTAGCATTCGATCATAAAAATATGAGTTCTCTCATTGAATTAGCGTGGTTCTATTTTCCCATATGATTTTTATAGTGACTTTATGGGGGAACAATTCCTTTCTCCATCTTTAGCAGTTATTCATATTCTAACATTTGTTGTATACATGTATTTATCATAGGTTGTGACTACTTTTCTTCCCTCAATCATTTTATTAATTTCATTCTCGGGTAATTTGACAAGCATCTATTAAGATGCATATAAAATTGTCATAGAACCCCCATCAATTATTAATGGGATGGTCTTTGTGAACTCTTTGGTTGATTCAAAACTTGATTTAAAATTATTTCCTAAAGGGTTTTTTAATATTTAAATATTTTTGAAAGTAAAATCCCTTCCCAATCATGAATAATATATTGAAGTTATTTTTCTCAATAGCTTGATGTATTATTTAGACTAGGTCCATGACTTTAAATATCCTTTGTCCCAACTAATGTGTTGGTTTAATTCTGATTCTATGCCATTTGGTTGGACAATATTTTAAAATTTAAAAGAAAATTTCTTTCACCAAATTTTTAATGTATTGTAGTTATACCTCAATATATTATCAAAGTTTGGTTAGCATATCTTACTTTAATAAAGATATCCTCTATTCCAATTAATGAATGATAATTACATCTATAGTTTGGGGCATTCATTAGAGTAAAATTATAATTTTGTTTTGATATGAATATTAGATTTATATCATTGTGACTTAATTTTCATGTTAAGATGAGCTTTAAAATAAGTACATATTCAAAAATCTTAAATTTCTTGAGTATCATGACAAAGCATGATACATCATTTGCTGATTATATATGCATGTGTTGGGATTTTGATAAAACATCCATCTTTAAATTAAAATAAAATTAGGCTTTTCAAACATCCTTTATCTAATTAGTCTAAAATCCTTTCTTTTGGGAAAATGATTAGAAAATTGATTTTCTCTCTTTCCAATAACCTCAACCTGGCCATCAATTAGGCTTATTTAAGTGACAATAGTATTACTAAATTTAGAAAGGGATTTGAAAACTTATAAATGATCATCATTGCCTCTCAATTCACTGTGGTCCAACCTTTTAAGATTGGTGATGAGAAACCCATTATGGAGTTTACTATCAAAAATGGGTCTCAAGCAGCCCCTATAGCCCCCATGCCTTCAGTATTCACTCGAATAGACCTGCCTACTCTCATGCAAAAAAGAAACTTAAAATTGTCATTGAGGCTGATAGACCTGCCCTTTTGACTGCTCCCAATAAATTTAAGGTTATTTCTTCATCAGTTGTTTTATCTTCCATACCATGACATAAAGATGGAACAAGAACCACCATACGAGAAGAAGAATGAAAAAATATGAGGAATTTATCTGATTTTCTAGTCATGGTTGCCACTAAAGAGGTGGGTGAGTTTGAGGCCTCTCTTACCTCTCCATGTCTTTGTGATAGCATGTTCCATGTCATTTTAGCTACTAATGGTGAGGAAGATGTGAAGGTTATTATCACCTCCTCCAACCTTTGATTATCCAACGCTGAATCCATGGAGGATAGAAAGAGAAAATTTAGTAGCATAATGAAAAGTGTTGTTTAAAGCTGTATAGATAGACATGGGATAAATAAAAAAATTGACTCTGGATGAATATGAAGGGAATGATTGGTGAAAATTTAGAGATTAAGAAATTAAAAAAGGGTTTTTTGTAACTCAGGTAGCAAGTTAGTTGAAGTTTATGATTAAGCAAGTTAGTGAAAATTTGGAGATTAAGAAAATAGATTGAATTTTGTTGATTGGTGGACAACATCTAGGCAAGTTTATGATTTGAGAAACTCTCCTCATTATGCCCGTCATTATCTATCACCCACTTCATTTACACTAGTCAATGAGCATATGAGGTGGTATTATTCATTCTTTACCATGAGTTGATAGGAGCTCTCTTACAGGTTCCTCTTCATCTTCATATCCTAATGCCAAGGGGTTAAACTCACCAACCTAACCATCCTTAACATCTAGTGAGAAGAAGACTTGATGACCTAAGATAGAAGTCACTCATATTATAGTAACTTCACCTAACAAATTAATAGAGGGGGAACTCAAGAAAGGAAAAGAACCTGAAATTAAATATCTTGATACATTGGCTTGTGAGAGAAATACTCCTAGTGATCCACATTATGTATCTAAAAAATCTATAGAAGAGATGTTGGTTGAATTAAAAGATTGCAACAAGAACAAAGAAAAAGAAGAAGATTTAGATTTTGACCCTAACCGGGATGATTTATTGGATGAAATAGTAGTCGATGTGCTTATAGTTGATACCAAGAAGTTATCCAAAAAATAATAAATTCTTGATATTGATGTTCAAAATGTAGTAGTTAAGAAGGGCATTACACCAGATAACTTTGTGTCTACTACAATAATTGAGTAAAAAAGATGATCAAATCTTAAAATTGGGAAAAAAAAGTTGATGGCTACCATGGCTAGTTTGTAGTCTTAAGGATGTTCATTACCACAAGCATAGTCAATTCATTGAACCGCTAAGAATGAAGATGTTTTGGTTAAAAAGACCTGTAATACAAATTAAATTTTAGAATTATTATCCTTACCATCATATATTGGGTCATAAGCTAGAACAAAATATTTATTTTATGGAGTCACTTGACAAGAAAATTAACTCTAGAAAGGTGGTGATTATGAAGAATAATTAGTGGATCCTGACAACGTATCTGCTAAATGCATATATGGTGAGTTCACTATTCTTATGTCTTTTGCTAATTTTGATGAAGCATAGGATATAAATTTATCCAATTCTTGAAACAAATATCTAAAAAAACATTATCATTCTTTTTTTCAGGTATATTTCAAAGATTAGAAGCCTTACTAGTATGAAGGCAAAGTTTCAGAGGGTAACCTAGAGATGACCCTAGCTTTAGAGCTTAAGGAGACCCAAGATGATCTAGTCCCTCTAGTTCAAGAGAGGGAGGAGAGTAAATATTATCGTGGACTTAGGAAAATTATGATTTCTATAGATTGAGAAGTTAAAACCTTCATGCCACTTACCTTGTATGAATTTTACTTTATTCCACTAGGAGCTAATCAATTAATTAAAGCAGGTTGTGTGTATGTCTTATATATTTCTAATGAGAATGTTGTAGATGATTTGTTAAACACACTTAATAATTGTTCTTAAAAGATGAATTTAATCTTAACCCACTTAAAGAATCTCTTAGATAATTTTCTAATAGTGGTGCCCATATTCGTAATTCATAGGGTATGCCTATTTTTATTAAAGTAGAATGTAAGATTCTGATTGTTTGATAGAAGAAACCTAAAATAAATTAAGATTTAAGTAAAAGATTCATCTATTTATACTCATGAATAGATAATACCTATCAATCTCGATAGTGGCAAAGCTTTACCATCTTGTGACTCTTCTGGGGATAAGGGAAAATAAGTAATTGATAATTCAAAGTTTTCATTATTTTCACTCCCACCTCTGTCTATACCTTCTCAGGACTCGATTGATAGTGAAAATACCAAGGTTGAATATAACATATTGGCCTACCTCAAGAAGTTGCCTCTAAGTTTAGAATCTATGATGCTCTGGTTCTTTCTAGAGAAATGAGAGAAACCTTGGTTAAAGCATTACTTGATCCAAATATTTATATTGCTTAGCTAGCAGTTGTACATCCCAATAAGACTCTCTATTTTGAAAAGACATCTATAATCATACTATCTGATATGGATATACATTTGGGGATAGTTGATCATAATCATCTACTTTACATTTCAATAAATTTAGATAATTCTAGATTATCATGTATTTTTATTGATCCAGGTGCATCGGTCAACATCATGACTCTCAGAACTCTTTCTTACTTGAGGATAGATACATATAAAATTAGCTTTGATAAAATGATATTATAGGATTTCAAAGAGAAAGGAAAGAAGGATTTAGGTTCAATCACTTTATTATTAGAAATTGGCACAAAATTTATGAAAAGTTCTAAACTATGGATTCAAAAATATCTTTATTGCTCTTTTGGATAAACCTTAGCTCCATGAATTTAAAATGGTTCCTTCCTATCTTTATCAATACATTTATCATTTTGTGATGGCATTGAACATTGCATTCTGGGAGATTTATAATCATTCTTAATTCATGAAGTTAGAATTTATAAGGAAACTACATACTATTAGCTAAAAGAATAATCAGTCTTTTATAGGGAGTTCAAATTGGCAAAAAATTAATGAATAGAGATAATACATATATAAAAAAAGGAAGTAAAAGAAAAGGAAAAAAGAAAGTGAAGAATAGCCTTGCCTTTAACAAAGTATTTAGAAGAAAAGTATATAGCTGAACAAATGCATCTAATATGCATTGATTTAGAATCTACCTTAACTGTTGAATAATGTGTATTTAAGAAAAAGAAATAGGAAGGAGAATGCACTAATGTCAAAGAAAATGAAACACTAATGTTTGAATCTTCGGGGAAGTAGACAGTATTAAGGATAAGAAATAAGTAGATGTTTTGGATGGCCCAAATACTTCTACCAAAAGTTCGTGTAGGTTGTTAAACCTAATAGAACTGTCCCAAAGCTAACCAAGAGGGGGGTAAATTAGTTAATTAAAAATTTCTTAGAATTTTTGAAAATTATTTCTAGAAAATTTAATTGATGATCCTAAAATTTACAGTTGTTTGAATATAATTATCACAAAAGAAATTACAACCACAGTAATTTAAAATGTAGAAAAATAAAATATAGGAAAAAGTAAAGAAATAGAAGAACACAAAATTTTATAGTGATCCGGTCAAATTAGACCTACGTCCACACCCTGAAGACTCTTTCTTCAGGTATTGCACTAAACAATAGTGACTCTCCTTTTGCCCCCATAGTAAGGTGGAGAAGGCCTTACAAATTCTCTTCCACTAATCCGGTGTAGTAGAGAACCGATGCCTTTTACACTCTCCAAGTGATGGCAGTGTACCTGAAAGTTTGTTAGGGTTGTTAAGCCCTTAAGAACTAGTCCCGAGGCTAACCAAGAGGGGGGTGAATTAGTATTTTAAAATTTAACTTAAATAATAAGGAAAATCTTTTTGTGATTTTTGATACTTTAAAATAAACTACTTTTATCCCAAGGCGGAAGTAGAATAATATCACAGAAATAGAATTATGATATTTCAACCACATAAATAATTAAGAGTAAATAATGCTAAGATTAAAGTGTAGAAAGGTAAATGAAACGATCACACCAGATTTATAGTGGTTTGATCAACTTGACCTACATCCACTCCCTAGAGCCTCCCCTCTAGGTATTGCACTAAACAATAGTAACTCTCCTTTTTCCCCCACAACAAGGCAGAGAAGCCCTTATAAAATCTTTCCACCAACCCAATGAGGTAGATAACCATGAATCCTTTTTCACCCTCCTGGTAAAGGTAGAGAACCTGGAATCCTTTTACTCCCTCCTGGAGTAGGTAGAGAACCTGACAATCCTTTTACTCCCTCCTAGAGTAGGCATAGAACCTCACAATCCTTTTACTCCCTTTTAAAGTAGGTAGAGAACCTAGATCTGATGCTGATGATCATCTCCCAGAGCCCTCAAGGAACCAAGGATGAAGAAGGAAGAAGATGATTGCATCCCTACTTGGAGTAACCTTTGTGATACCCCTCACAAACTCCCCCTCATAAAATCTTCTCTCTCTACCAAACTCTCCCTCTCCTCTAAGCTCTCTTTAGACAGGAAAACAACAAAAGATTTTTTAACATCAACTATAGAGGTGCTTAAATAGAAGGCCTCAAAAAGTGCCCTAAATTTCAACCTGCCATTAAAGATCATCCAGGACGATCTGTAGATCATCCTATACAATCAGTATAAAAATAACCATTTTGCCATGATGATTGCCATTGTCTGGATAATCAGTAGAAATAATTTCTACATATCATCCAAGATAATTATATGATTATCTGAGACCATTAGTTTAATTTGAGTGGCAATCAATAAATTATCCAGATAAATGTTTGGGATGCCCAGGATTATATGGTGGATGATCAGAAGAAAATATATATTTTTGTTGCAAATCTGGTTTTGATGATGACAAACATGTCTCTATTGTGTTTTGCTTCGCTAACCCGTTTCAGGCACAAAAGATCACGAGCAACTCAAGCCAACTCAAGATCGGGTCCAAGTGTGTCCAATTTACTATTTTTCTTTTTCTTGAGTCAATTGTAATGTAACTTATCCCCTAGCTAAGTAACCTTGCACCCACACACTCGGGGGGAGAGCTTGAGTGATTTATAGTTTCTGGTCATTTTTTGTTCAGAGCATCCTGGACGATCCAGTAAAAATAGAAACCCTAATTAGGGCGACCAAGTTAAGTGCGTCTGAATAAGCAGATCATCCTGGATGATCTTTATATCATACGAGACGATATGGTCAAATATGAAATTCTCTGCCGCCAGATCAAGTTAGGCAAGTTTTTATTTTAAGATATTTGGTCTGATTGTCCAAGTCGATACGTGTATCATCCTGGATGATCCAGTACAATCATGCCTAAATTAATCTTGTAATTAAGGAAAGCAATTTATATTTGATTGATACGATCATATCAGCCTGGACGATCGCAGGATCGTCCCGGATGATCATGATCGTCTAGTGCATTTTAGCTGTACGACCCGAACTGTGCTCAGGATGATTTTGGTACTTTTTGAACTATTCGTACAGGACGATACCCTTATCATCCTGGACGATTAAGTCATTTTTTGGTCATCCAGCACAGTCTGCTCTGGACGACCCGAACTGTCTTCTAGACGATATTCCTCGATTTACACTAATCATCCCGGATGATCGCAGGATCATACAGGACGATATTATCAATTTTTTCTACTGATCGTCCAGAAGAGCCAGATCATCCAGGCTGAAACAGCTGATTTTGAACTGATCGTCGTCCTGGACGATCTTGGCCGACTAGTTGAGATTTAGGGCAAAGTTTAAGCCCTCCTTTAAAAGAACTTTCTCTTGAAATAAGAAAAATCTTTTGCCACTTTCCTTCCCAGAGAAACCCTAGAGAGAGAGAGAGAGTTTGGGAGAGAGAAAAAGGATCTTGTGAGGGGGAGTTAGTGAGGGATTCACTAAGGTTGCTCCAACCATGGATCAGAGTCGTCTTCTCCGCTTGTCGTCTTTCATCTAGTTGGTGTTCGTTGTGGGAGGATCGTTCGCAAGAAGATCCGGGGTTCTCTGCCCACTTCAGGTGGAAGCAAAAGGAGTCCGAAGGTTCTCTGCCTGCTTCAGGAGGAAGCAAAAGGAGGTTAGGTTCTCTACCTCACCTAGTGGTGGAAAGGAGGATTTTGTACAGGCTTCTCCACCTTGCTGTGGGAGAAAAAGGAGAGTCACTTTTTGTTTAGTGCAATACCCAGAGGGGAGGCTCCGGGGAGTGGACGTAGGTCAAGTTGACCGAACCACTATAAAATTTGGTTTACTTTTCTGATTCTATTTTGTACTTTACTTTTTCGATATTAACTGCTTGGGTGAATATCTGTGATTGATCTTTTCGTTCTTGTTTACTTGTTTCCGCTGCTAAGTATCGAAAAGATTTTTCTGTTGCTAGTGAAATTTTTAAATAACCAATTCACCCCCCTTCTTGGTTAGCCTCAGGACTAGTTCACTAGGGCTTAACATCCCTATCGAACTTTCAAGTGGTATTAGAGCGGGATTCAAAATTTAAGTTTAAAAACTTTTGAATTTGATCCATGGCTAACTATAACAATCGTAATACTGCTGAAGGTTATTCTATTACAAGACCACCGTTGTTTGATAACATTCCTTTTGATTTTTAGAAAACACGCATGTCTACTTTTCTTCAATCAATCGATTATCGTATGCGGATGTTAGTTAAAGATGGTTATGAAGCACCACAAAGACTTGTTAACGGTATTAAAACTGAACTCCCATTTGCAGATTGGACTTTTGATGATCATGATTTAGCACAGTTAAATGCAAAATATTTGAACTGTTTCTTTTGTGCTTTAAAATCTGAAGACTATATGCGTGTTTCTACTTGTACAACGGGTAAAGAAATCTGGGATAGATTGTGTATAACATATGAAGGTACAACTAAAGTCAAATAGTCTAGGTTAAACATCTTGTTACATGATTATGAATTTTTTCGTATGAAACCTAGTGAGATGATTTTAGAAATGTACACAAGGTTCACTCAAATCGTTTCCTCTTTGCATGCTCTAGGAAGAGAACTAACTAATTACGAAAGAGTGAACAAAATTCTTAGATGTTTGCCTTCTTCATACGATGCTAAGATTACTGCGATCATGGAATCTAAAGATTTAAATACTTACTCTATTGACAGCTTACTTGGATCACACATTGCTTATGAGCAAGGGGTGAACCAAAGACAACTTGATGCAGGTGAACGAAAGAAGGAGAAGACAGTGGCGCTAAAGGCCAAAGATTCAGATGCTAGCACTTTCGGGTCTGATAGCAATGATGTTGCCTTAATCACAAGGCAATTCAAGAGCTTTCTAAGGAAGAAGAATAAGAATTTTCAAAAGTGGAATAAAGGTAAGACCAGTAGAAACTTTAAAGGCTCATCTTAATCTGTTTTTTTTTTTTTTAATGCAGGAAGCCTGGACACATAAGGGCGGATTATCCTACACTCAAGGCTCACCCAAGCAAGGAGAAGGGTGAGGAGAAACCAAAGTTCAGAAAGGATAAGAAGCGGATACAAAAGGCATTCTGGGCAGACTCTGCATCCAACTCCTCTGAGACTAAAGCTGAAGAGGAGGAAATAAATTTGTGTCTGATGGCTGATGATCACCCTGGTCAGTCGGACCAGGAAGAGGTATGTGAGCTTACTTACGATCAATTACTTGAAGTATCTGAAAAGATTCATGCATCGTATAGGAAGCTTAAGAAAACCCATGCTAACTTGAAACTGGATTATTTAACTTTTCAAAAAGAGAATGATGCTTTGATTAAGGATCATTCCACTGTTGATAGCAATCACATGTCTTTACTTGATGAGTTTGATGAATTGAATAAAAAATATTCTGATTTAGTTATTGTGCATGATTCATTGAAAACCACTCATGTTGATTTGGAGAGAGCTTTTAAAGAATTAGATACCATGGCATGTGAAGTAGAAAGTAACAATGGAGCTTTAAAATTTGAAATTGCAAGTTTAACTAAAGAGAATGAATTTTTGAAAGTGAAAATCAGTGCTTTTGAGAAAAACAAAAAACCACCCACTTTTGCACAGTTTTATGCACCGCCGCCTTTTGAAAAATCTATTGCAAGTTCATCAAAGCATGTTTCATATACATCTAGGAAGAGGCACTATCACTCACGCAGATTAGTTAACCTTTTTCCTGGTGTTAGATATTTTTTATGTGGCATGTTAGGACACATTTCCCACACCTACACTGTTCACCGTAGTACACATTGGGTGTGGAGGCCCAAATTGCCTGTTTCACAGCATAGCACGCATGCATTGCATTCTTCTTTTCATAAGAAGGAACCAAAACCTGTTTGGGTTCCTAAGACTGATGTTTGATATTTTTGTAGGGGTGCTCTCACATAAGACCTCGTGAGAGCATGTGGTACCTGGACAGTGGATGTTCTAGACACATGACTAGAAATGCAAATCAATTCATTTTGCTGGAGGCCATGGCTGGAGGCAAGGTTACACTTGAAGATAACACCATCAGGAAGGTGGTAGGCTCATGTATAATTGGTGATTCAAAGAATTTTATGATTGATAATATTTTACTTGTAGATGGACTGAAACACAACTTGTTGAACATCAGTCAACTTTGTGACAAAGGATACAGCATCAAATTTCTGCCCACGGGCTGCATTTTAAGCTTAAATGATAAAGTTATTTTGCAGGGGCAAAGGATCAACAACGTTTACAAGCTGGATGTAAGTTGCATTAAATCTGAGAATTCAATTTGCTTAAAAATTACTGCTGATGAGTCTTGGTTGTGGCATAGGAGATTGTGTCATGCCAGTATGAAAACCCTTAGGAGAGTCACCCAAAAGGACTTGGTTAGAGGTGTGCCCAAGCTTAAGTTCACTAAGGATCACCTGTGTGATGCCTGTCAGTTAGGAAAGCAAGTCCAGTCCTCCTTTCACTCTGTTAAGGACATTAGCACCTCTAGACCTTTAGAAGTTCTTCATATGGACCTCTTTAGACACATTAGCACTGCCAGCTTAGGGGGAAAAGTCTATGGATTTGCGATTGTAGATGACTACTCGAGGTTCACTTGGATTAAATTCTTGTCACATAAATCTAAGTCATTTGATGAGTTTAAGTCCTTCTCCACTTGGATTCAGAGGAAGTTAGGTTGTGAGATCCTGACTATTCATAGTGATCATGGTGGAGAGTTTGAGAATGTGAAGTTTGGAAGTTTTTGTGAGGAGCAAGGGATTAGTCATAAATTTTTAGCTCCTAGGACCCCTCAACAGAACGGGGTAGCTGAAAGGAAGAACAGGACCTTAGTGGAAGCCACTGGAGCCATGCTTGCCGAGTATTCACTTCCAAAATACTTCTGAGCTGAAGCGGTGAACACTGCCTATTATGTGCTGAATAGGGTGAATGTGAGATCAAAACTGAACAAGACACCTTATGAGATCATTAAGGGTAGAACTCCAAACCAGTCCCACCTCCATGTCTTTGGCTGTAAGGTTTTCATTCTGAATAACGGGAAATCATCCTTAGGAAAGTTTGACCCCAAATCTAATGAAGGAGTGTTCTTAGGCTATTTTAGTGTGGGGAAATCCTTTAGGGTGTTCAATAAAAGGACCTTGGTGGTGGAAGAGACAACCTATGTGGTGTTTGATGAATCTGATCCTAAGGTGAATAGAATTGAGGAAGAAGAAGAGGTAGAGGAAATTACCCAAGAGGTTAGAAATGCAAATCTGGAGGAGAGGGTAGAACCTCAAACCATATTGCCTAGAGATTGAAGATATTCTTCGAGCCATCCTAAAGAATTGATCTTAGGAGACCCTTCTGAAGGTGTTAGGACTAGGCATGAACTTAGGAAGGAAGTAAACCATTCTGCCTTTATCTCAATGACTGAACCCACCAACATCAATCAAGCCCTTTCGGATGAGTTTAGGATCTTAGCTATGCAGGAAGAATTGAATCAATTTGTAAGGAATGATGTTTGGGAGTTAGTAGAAAGACCTAGAAATCAAAGTATTGTGGGAACCAAGTGGGTATTTAAGAATAAGATGAATGATTCTGGTGTGGTGGTGAGAAATAAGGTAAGATTGGTGGCTAAATGGTATAATCAGATTGAAGGGATTGATTTTGAGGAGACTTTTTCCCCTGTAGCTAGATTGGAAGCCATTAGAGTGCTATTAGCCTTTGCCTGTTATAAGGGATTTAAGCTGTTTCAAATGGTGTCAAGAGTTCCTTTTTAAATGGGGTAATAAAAGAGGATGTTTTTGTAGAACAACTCCCAGGTTTTGAGAGTTCCCAATATCCAAATCATGTTTATAAATTAAAAAAGGCCTTGTATGGATTGAAACAGGCACCCAGAGCTTGGTATGAGAGGCTTAGCACATTCCTGTTAGAAAGAGAGTTTGTTAAGGGGAGCGTAGACACCACCCTTTTTCTGAAGAGAATAGGGGATGACTTACTCATTATCCAGATCTATGTTGATGATATAATTTTTGGATCTTCTGATAAATATTTATGTGATGAGTTTTCTAAAACAATGAGTAAGGAGTTTAATATGAGTATGATGTGAGAATTATCCTACTTTTTGGGGTTTAACATAAGGCAAATGGATGATGGAACTTTTCTCAATCAATCTAAATACACTAAAGACATTTTGAAGAAATATGAAATAGACAAAGCCAAGCCAATCAATACTCTCATGAGCTCCTCTGGTCAGTTAGATAAGGATTCAAGTGGAAAATCTGTTTATCAGAAGAAGTATAGAGGAATAATTGGATCACTGCTTTACCTGACTGCTAGCCGACCTGATATCATGTTTAGTGTCTATCTTTGTGCTAGGTTTCAGGCTGATCCTAAAGAGTCCCACCTGACTGCTATTAAGAGAATTCTTAGATATCTTTTAGGGACCCCAAACCTAGGAATCTGGTACCCTAGGCACAGCACCTCTTTTGATATCATCGGATATTCTGATTCTGACTTTGCGGGGTGTAGGGTGGATAGAAAGAGCACTTCTGGTACTTGTCAATTTATAGGACAATCTTTAGTCTCCTGGTCCAGTAGAAAATAGAACTCAGTTGCACTTTCCACTGCTGAAGCTGAGTACATTGCCTTAGGGAGTTGTGTGGCCCAAGTTCTTTGGTTGAAGCAATAAGTCTTGGATTTAGGATTACCTGTTGACACAATTTCTGTCCTGTGTGATAATACTAGTGCCATCTGCATCTCTAAGAATCTAATCCAACATTTTAGGATCAAACACATAGATATAAGGCATCACTTCATTAGGGACCATGTTATAAAAGGGGATATTGAGCTACATCATGTAGCAACTAAAAATCAGCTGGCTAACATATTCACTAAACCACTGGCCTTTGACTCATTCAGTATTTTGAGAACCAGATTATGAGTGATTGATATAAATGCTTGATTCTGATGGCTGCTGATTTCTGATTTCTCTGATCTTTATTTTTGTTCCTGTTAGTTAGTTATTTGATTTGATTATTTTCTTTCAGTTATTTTTATTTTTTATTCTTCTGCTTTCTATTTTAGCTTTAGTGTAAGTTTAATTTGAGTATTTATTTTGATATGATTTAGTTTTTACCTGTTTTATTTACTGATTCATCTCGTTTATCTACTGTTTTATGTGTTTGAAAATAAAAAAAAAATGGATTTCTGACTAAGAGTTTTTGCCTTGTTTTATCTGGAAGCTTGTAAACAGTGATTGATTCCACTAGATCTATTAAAGGGAAGAAATGTTGATGATTATTTCTCTTCCTCTAACTCCTTTACTGGTGTATGATTTCTTTTGGATAAAAATCTTTTTCAAAATTAAAACATTAGTTTTTGGAATAGAGATTTATTTTATCTTCCTACAGTAATCTACCTCATATGAATAGTATTTTCAAAGTATTGAGTCATTATTATGATTTTCTAAACCAAGTGATTGCATTTATCATATGATGTATGACTTTTGTTTTGTGAATCATTTTTCTTTATTGTGGAGAGTCATCTCCTATGTCTGGAAGATAATTTCACAGCTGAGACTCTTTAATGATTATGAAAAGGAGAAAGCTTACAAAAGAAGTGCAGTGCGCCAAATAAATTAAAAAGAGGCATAAAATGAGCCCAAAGCTAAAAAGATGCAAAATATCACCAACTAAAAGATACACAAACTGTATCAAAAATCAAAAGATGCGCAAAGCGCCAACCAAATGGAAAAAAGGCACATAATGAGCCCAAACTAAGCTTTCTTCTCTTTCAGATTGTTAAATGTCTTAGAAAAATTCGTGCGCCACTTAATATTTTCAAAAGCTTGAGTTTGAAAATTTTAATTTTTGATTTTTTACTTTGTAACACTATTATATCAGATATTTTTCTAGAACGAGGCTTGAAAGGATCTCTTTTTGAAACTAATTTCTTTTCTTTTGAATTGGTTTTTGTTTTGAAAGAGGATTGCATCGATAAGGTGCCCGGGGTCAGAGTTATGAAAGTCAATTTTTCCAACATTTTCTAGATTTCAGCTCTGTCAATCGTCTTCTTATTGGTTTCTGGATCGAAAATCAAGGGAGAATTCTGTTTTACTGGAGCAGACTGGTCAAAGAAAAAAAAATCGTTGTTTTTTTTTCTGTGTTCTCGTTCCGAGTTTTCTTTGTTTTTTGTTTTTTCTTTTCATTTTAGTGGTTATATTTTTGGGATCCTGATCTGTCATCTCCATCCTCCATCCTTTTCTATTTTCTTCACATCGTCCTGGACGATTCACCTATCGTCTTGGACGATCTTCTTCATCCTGGACGATACATAAATCGTCCTGGACGATCCATTCAAAACCGTCTCCACTTTGCTCCTGCTGCTGAGAAACTCCAATTATTGGTGATCGTCTTGGACGTTCCTTACATCATCCTAGATGATATGATCCATATCTGCCTGATCTGATCAAACGGCTGACATTGCACCAATTATTGTCCATCGTCCTGGATGATCCACCTCATCATCCTGGATGATCTACGTGTCAGCCGCTGGATGATTGGAATTCGGCCCATCCGTCACACTTATTGCACATCGTCCGGGACGATCCACCTAATCGTCCTAGACGATACCTTTTCATCAACGGTCGTCTGGCCTGACTCCTCGGGATGATCGTCTGTGTCTAATCATCCTGAACGATCTCTGATCGTCCCGGACGATCGGACCGCCTTTTTGACCAATCGTCCAGGCCGTAATAATTGCACCTATCATCCTGGATGATCTCACGATCGTACGGGACGATCGGGCCAAGTTCTATATAAACAACCATTTTCTTAAGGATTTTCCACACTCTTTCTTCCAAACTCCCGCTACTTCCCTTCACTTTTGATTTCTAATGGCTGGTGGAAAATGTTTGCGACAAAAGGGTGCAAGTTCCTCCCGGGGGCCTGTTGATCCTCGCTTCCCAAATGCAGCCGATCAGGCTGCCTAGGAGCACTATTGTGAGGTGGGGATCACACCGTCCAAAATAGTAAATTTCCACACTCTTACTTATCCTGTTCTTGACCTCTTCGCACATACCTCCCTCACTTTCATCATGACTCTCACCTTTCCTTTTAGCACGGAACTTCTTCGAGTTTTCTTTTATAAATTTGTGTATTTCTACTGATTATTCCACCCTCCGCTCATATGTAAACTAGCATCCCGTCGAACTCACTTACCAGGACTTTCATAACATTCTCCAACTTTCTGTCACTAGTGACAAACTCCACACTCTTATCACCGACCCTAACTATGATTGGAGTGTCGCCAATCATTTCCTTCGCAATACAAATGCCCCCTATCATGACAATGCTTGCACTATACTACTTAAGGACGCACAGACCATTCAGCATGTCCTTCGTTCCTCCGTCATTCCAAAGGCGGGGGATCGAATTCACATCACCCCACTACTGTCCTTGACCATATACTACATCTTGGCCCATAGGAAATTTAATGCCACTGACCTTATTATCCAGTACATCGAGCACCACACCACTATTAGGGATCCAGGTCATCGTCGTCGTCCCAATCTAGCCTTAGGACATATCATTGCCTATGCCCTAGAAACCAAATATGACCTGCAGTATCCCGCAGCTCCAAATGTCCCTCCTTTCTTCTTCACCAACAATTCCTTCCATGTCCTACACAGCACCCGACTACATTCGGAGCCCGCCCCGGATGTTAAGAAGAAGAGGCTATTCCAGTTCCTGCTGCACCCGATGCACCTGCTCCCCTTCGCATTGCCTCTCCCTTTAACCACCTGGTGCAGCACTTCGATCAGTGGGAGGCCAGATTTGACTCCTATGTGGCGGCCCAGGAGCAGTGGCATGCTGAGGACCTCCAGTGCTTCACTGACTATGCTGCGCAGCAGCAACAGCAGCATGATCAGGATATTGCCTAGATTGGAGCCCACTTTCAGGCCATTCATGGTTACTTCAACTCACCACCACCACCTCCTCCTTCCGATCATGATCTTCCTCCGTTCTAGTTTTCTATTTTATAGTTGTTTTCTTTTCTATTTTGTACTGATGTTTTAGTATTTCTGTTTACCCTCCTCCTTTTTGTGATGTCAAAAGGGGGAGTCAGTTGTAGTAGTTTCTATTATTGTTATGTGTTATATTTCATGTATTAGTTTGGTTGTTAAATGAAAATTTGAAAAAAAAAATATTTTTTGATCTTCTAGTTATTTTTCAAACTACTGTACAAATGTTTGCCGTCATCAAAAAGGGGGAGATTATTACAAATCTGGTTTTGATGATGACAAACATGTCTCTATTATATTTTGCTTGGCTAACCCATTTCAGGCACAAAAGATCACGAGCAACTCAAGCCAACTCAAGATCGGGTCCAAGTGTGTCCAATGTACTATTTTCCATTTTCTTGAGTCAATTGTAATGTAACTGATCCCCTAGCTAAGTAACCTTGCACACACACACTCAGGGGGAGAGCTTGAGTGATTTAGAGTTTCTATTCATTTTTTGTTCAGATCGTCCTGGACGATATTCACATCGTCCTGGATGATCCAGTAAAAATAAAAACCCTAATTAGGGAGACCAAGTTAAGGGTGTCTGATTAAGCAGATCGTCCTAGACGATCTTTGTATCGTACGGGACGATATACTCAAATAAAAAATTCTCAGCCGCTAGATCAAGTTAGGCAAGTTTTTATTTTAAGATATTTGGTCTGATCGTCCAGGCCGATACGTGTATCATCCTGGATGATCCAGTATAATCATGCCTAAATTAATCTGGTAATTAATGAAAGCAATTTATATTTGATTGATACGATCATATCATCCTAGACGATCGCAGGATCGTCCCGGACGATCATGATCATCTAGTGCATTTCAGCTGTACGACCCGAACTGTGCTTAGGATAATTTTGGCACTTTTTGAACTAATTATACAGGACGATACCCTTATCATCCTAGACGATCAAGTCATTTTTTGGTCATCCAACACAGTCTGCTCTGGACGACCCGAACTATCTTCTAGACGATATTCCTCGATTTACACTAATCGTCCCGGACGATCGCAGGATCATACGGGACGATATGATCAATTTTTTTTACTGATCGTCCAGAAGAGCCAGATCGTCCAGGCTTAAACAGCTGATTTTAAACTGATCGTCCTGGACAATCTTGGCCGACCAGTTGAGATTTAGGGCAAAGTTTAAGCCCTCCTATAAAAGAACTTTTTCTTGAAACAAGAAAAATCTTTTGCCTTTTTCCTTCCTAGAGAAACCCTAGAGAGAGAAAGAGTTTGGGAGAGAGAGAAAGGATCTTGTGAGGGGGAGTTAGTGAGGGATTCACTAAGGTTGCTCCGAGCACGGATCAGAGTCATCTTCTCTGCTCGTCGTCTTTCGTCTAGTTGGTGTTCGTTGTGGGAGGATCATTCGCAAGAAGATCCGGGGTTCTCTGTCCGCTTCTGGTGGAAGCAAAAGGAGTCCGAAGGTTCTCTGCCTGCTTCAGGAGGAAGCAAAAGGAGGTTAGGTTCTCTGCCTCACCTAGTGGTGGAAAGGAGGTTTTTGTACAGGCTTCTCTGCCGTGCTGTGGGAGCAAAAGGAGAGTCACTTTTTGTTTAGTGCAATACCCGGAGGGGAGGCTCCGAGGAGTGGATGTAGGTCAAGTTGACCGAACCACTATAAAATCTGGTTTGCTTTTCTGATTCTATTTTATACTTTACTTTTCCGATATTAACTGCTTGGGTGAATATCTGTGATTGATCTTTTCATTCTTTTTTACTTGTTTCCGCTGCTAAGTATCGAAAAGATTTTTCTGTTGCTAGTGAAATTTTTATATAACCAATTCACCCCCCCTCTTGGTTAGCCTCAGGACTAGTTTACTAGGGCTTAACATCCCTATCAAACTTTCAGTTTTCATCCAGGATGATTACATAATTATTTGGGATGATTAGTTCATTTTGAATGGAAATTAACAAATTATCCAGACAAGACTTCGGGACATCCAGGATGATATCCTAGACGATCAGAAGAAAATCATGGTTTTCATTCGTGATGATTGGTGATTGTCCCATAAAAAATATAAAGGATCATCCAGGATGATCAGGTCGATCATCCTGTATGATGTGATTGATCAATTTAACCATAATTAGTCTCCTAATCATGGGATTATTTTAGGCAAGATTGTAATGAATCATTCAGGATGATTAATATTATCCTGTATGATTAGTTCAAAACATACAAAATAAAATATTACCTAAAATGTGATTGGCCGTTAATTTTTGAATTTAAACATATCATCCAGGGTGATGGGAGGATTGTCCAAGATGATCTGCCTAATCAAATTTGCTTAACCCAAATGCCTTAATTAGGGTTTCTATTTTTAACTAATCATCCAGGATGATTTTAAATCATCCTGTATGATATGATCAAAAATAGAAGAACTCTCAAACTCACCAAATTTCTCCCCTGAGTGTGTGTGTGCAACTTTACTTAGTGTTAGGATCCACCTTGTTACATTTGACTCAAGAAAAGGTAAAAACCATTAGAATTAAACTTATAGACTGACTTAGTCCTAATCTACCCAATCTTGAGCTGGCTTGAATTACAATTGACCTTATGGACATAAAAAGTTAGTAAGTAGAGAAATTAAAATAGATGTGCAATAGTAACAGTAGTAGACAAAGAGGAATGTTTATTATGATTGAAATTATAATGCTTGAATCTAGATTTGCAACAATCTCCCCCTTTTTGATGATGAAAAATATTTGTTAGATAATTTCAAATCAAACGGATATTAAAAAAAAGAAACATAAAATAAAGGAGAACAATATAAGTAAAGTAAATTTTACTAAAACAAAGGAGAGTTGGTATTGTGGTGCTTGCTGATAGAGAAACTCTGAGATTTTTCAGTGAGAGAATTCCTTCTTTTTTTTTTTTGAATTTCTTCTTCATAATTTTTTCGCAACCATTCATCATGACGGTGATTGATCACCAGCAATCGCTTGCTTGTGGATCATCAATCATCCATCATCCTTCATCCATTAAATCTTTAAGTGTTTTGGGGAATGCCGGTGTTCCTAAAGATAAGAGTCTCAACAAAGAAGATGGAGAATGAGGTATCAAGAACTTTCAAAAGCCATTGATTATCAAAAAAGGATTTTGTTCAAATGTTTACCAAGTTTTGGTGATCAAATGGAAAGGAAAGAAAATTGTCTCTATTCCAATGACGTCTGTTGCACACAAACCAGAAAATGTTGTTAAGTCAATTTCCTCAGGGATTTTTTATCATGAAGCCTCTACCTCCTCAGATTTGGTTTTGAAACAAGTTCATTGGTAATAATGAAGGAATAGTGAGTCATAATTTGTCTATGAATTTTTCAAATCCTGGGATTACCAATCTAAATTCTTCAAATCTTCATATACTAAATGAGGAGAATGTTGTTCAGCCGAATGAGAAGAATGGTATTCAGAAAGAAGGTTTTATCAATGCCTGGAATAGACCTCAACAGATCAAAACTAATTTTGATATGGATTCAATGAAGATGTTGGTTGATGGAGTGGCTGTGAAATTAAATTCTAATTTGGAGTTTGCAAACTCACATATTTTGAAGAATTCATTGGCATTGAAAGTTCTAGGGAAGAACATCCCTTTTCCTGTGTGCAGCATGGAGCTTAGAAGGCAAAGGGGCAAATTTGGTAATTTTCATTTAACAACAATGGGGTTGGATTGGATCCTATGTTCCTTTAAGACAGCTGATGCTATGGAAGAAGTTGTCAGTGGTGGCCCTTGGTATGTTGGGAGTCACATTGTAGGGATGGATAAATGGTCTCCATACTTTTAACCTTTATCATTAAAAGGTTTAACTTCCCCTATTTGGATTCGTTTACCCCTTTTACCTTTACATTACTGGGATGAAGTTAATATTGCTAAAATTGCTTCGAAGGTTGGAATACCTATGTATTTATATGGTAATTCTTTTAAATGGGGGAAGAGGGAATTTTCTCATGTGTGTGACTGGATCAATTTAGAATCCAAATTACCATTGGGAATTTGGGTTGATGGTTTGGGTGGAAGATTTTTTCAAAAGATTGAGTATGAGAAGATTACTTCATTTTGTTTTCATTGTGCTAAGATTGGGCATTTGAAATCTGAATGCCCTATTCTTCGTGCTAAAGAGGATAATGTAAAAGATATTAACAAAGGTTCAACGGAATCTACTTCTAATGTTCATGATGCTACAACCTTCAATCATCAAAATAAAGAATATGGGCCATGGATGCATGTCAAATTCAGAAATAACAGATTTAAGAATTAGAGAAAGGATAATGGAGATTGGAGAAAGGAAAATGAGGCAAAACATTTGAAGAAATAGAATGAAATGAATGCAGTTAGGGAAAAAACTAATGAAGTTTAATCTACCAATAATATTCAAGCTGATAGTATAGAGGATAGGGAAAATTCTGCAGTTTTAAACCAAGAGCAAGATAAGGTTGAAGGAAAGAATATTCAAAATTATGATAGTTTAAATCTTATTGTTTGTGTGGCTAATAGATTTGACATGTTAGCTGAAGATATTGAAGATGCAACTATTGTTATTCATGATTCTATTCCAGAAATTATAAATGATCCTACAAGTAAGGAGAAAGGTCTTCTTGCAACTGTTTCTACTGATCCTCCCAAAGGCATAAATGAAAAAATTAATTCTTCAAATGGTATGGAATCTGTTGAAACCCCTACTTCTACAGTGAATGCTTCTGGTGATGGGATTATCAAATTTGGAAAGAAAGATTCAGTGGTTGTTGATAATGAGTTGCTGAATCCGAATGCTGCCAAACAAAAATCCAACATTCAGCTAAAATTTTTAGGACCCATAGAATCTGTCCCAAGAAAAAGAAGGGGAGAAGGAAATGTAAAGAAGATAGGCAGGGAATTTTCTCCTTTGTGTAATTAATGTCTTCTTTCATATTTTGGAATTGTAGAGGAGCCATAAAGAAGGAAGCCTCTCTTTATCTTAGGGAGATTGTGAAAGATAATGCTGTTTTCTTTATTGGGTTATCTGAAACTAAGTTGGTTAGTATTGATAGGAGTGATGTTAATAGAATTATTAGGATTTATTGGGATTTTTTGCACCATCCGACAAAGGGTACTTATGGTGGTATTCTTGTGCTTTGGAATAGGAATGTTATGTCTTATAGTGTGATACTGCTAGTAGGGGATATTGGAATGTTGATACTATTTATGGGAATAAGGAGTTTCATGTTAGAAGGAGGCTTTGGGAAAGTCTTGAGAGGAATGTTGTGGGTAGTATTCCTACTATAGTGGGACGGGACTTCAATTATCTTTTGTCTAAGGAAGACAAGAGGGGTGGTAAAAGATTTTGTATGTCTCAAGGGCTGAAGGAGATGAAAATTTTGTATGTCTAACAATGATTTTCATGATGTAGGTGTTGTTGGGCCAAGGTTTACTTAGTGTAATAATAAAGAAGGTAATACTCGGATTTGGGAAAGACTTGAGAGATGCTTGTTAAATTCGGCAGCTTTTCAGATGGCTCCATTGGCTATGATTAGACATCTTACAATGGTAGCATTAGATCATTGTCCCATTGTTTTTAAATTTGATGAGTTGCCTCAATTCCAATCTAAGATGTTCAGATTTGAAGACATTTGGAAGTCTTACTCGACAACATGGAGCATTGTTACTAAAGCTTGGGGGAAGAATGATTTTGATGATGCAGCTGATATTTTCAACAGGAAACTTCGATGAACTCTAAAGGCCTTATACTATTGGAATAAGAACAAATGCAAAAATCTGTTCTTGCTCAAGAATGAATTGAAAGATAATATTTTCAAGTTACAATAGGAGGAAGATTTGGAAGGAGGACTAAGTTCAAATAAGTTGAACTTGCTTCATGCTATTCATGAACTTAATGTTACCTTGGGTAGATTATCTATATGGTGGTATCAGAGGGTGAAGGCAAGTTGGCATGAAGAGGGTGACACTAATTCAAAATTCTTTCATGATTATGCATCAGCTAGAAGAAATGGGAAATTTAGTAGACAAATCAAAGATGAAGACAATATAGTAGTGGAAGATATGGAGCTGATTGAAGCAATTTTTCTGAGATTTTTTTAGAATAAGTGGCATTCCAGGGACTGCAATTTGATGGATTAGCCTTCGGTTAATGAAGATCAAAGAATTGATTCTGATGACATTGATTTGTTAAGTGCTGAATTCACTGAGGAGGAACTTACTACAACAATTTTTTAGCAAGGTTCAAACAAAGCTCCTGGATTGGATGGGAGTACTACATCATTTTTCAAATTCTATTGGAAGATTGTGAAAGGTGCAACTTGGAAAGAAATTGATGGTTTTTTCAATGGCTAGTGTTAGTTGATTATGACAGATTAAATGGTGTTATGCTTCAATAGTTCTTATTTCAGGATGGTGGCTGGAATGTTATTGAACTGCATCGATTTTTTCATTAAGATCTTGTTAGGTTAATCTTTCAAGAATGTATTAGTCATGGTGGAGAAGAGGATCAAATGGTAGCCCTATTTTAGCATCAGGAATATCATTATCAGTGTTAGCTTATGATGAATTGATCAAATATAGCATTGAAGATGATGATTTTGGGTTCTCTAATTGGTTAAGGAAATTAAATCTGAATTTGAGAGTTGAAATGTTCTGGTGGAAGATGAGGTGGTATGCTATACCAACTAATGAGTTTTTAAAATATAGAAGGCTTTGGCATGGTGACCTTTGTGCTAGAGGTTGTCAAAAGGTTGAAAATTGTTCGCATATTACAGTCAACTACAAATTTTTAGTTGATATTATTTACAAATTGAGAGAATGGGGATTTCAAATTCCTATTTTCCAATCTTTGGAAAATTTCTTAATTGAGCTTAGAAGACTTTCCAAACAACATATGAATATTGAAAAGGTTTATTGTACATCAATTTTATTTTCTTGGAATAGCCAAAATGATATCAAGTATGGTAATTCTACTTCTCCTACTTCAGTGATTACTGCTAATGTGTTATCCACAGCCATGTCTAAATATTCGATGCTAGTCAACTGGGGTCCTACTCTCCATATGGAGTTTGAAGATTTTTGGCACCCTCTACCTCTAGATTGGATTAAGATCAATGTGGATGCTTCTTTGTTAGATTCAAATCTTGCAAGCATTGGGGGCATTATTTGAGACCATAAAGGGAGATTTCTTCTTGCATTTGGAAAAAAGAAAATCCATTAGGACATAAATCAGTTGGAGATGGAGGCTATTTTTTCTTTTACAAGAGTGGATGTTTGAAAGCAAAGGTGTAATAATTGAAGGTGATAATCTTAATGTTGTCAAGTTCCTTCAAGATTTTATGAGGGAATCAAGGTGGCAAGATTACACTTCAGTTTCAAAGAAGTTATTCTTTCTTAATGACTTTAATAAAGTAGTTTTCCATCATACCTCAAGAGAATGTAATAAAGTAGCCAATTTGTGTACTACTTTGGCTTTAAAAGATAGCTTTTGTTTTGATTTATTCTCTTTTAGTAACATTCCTTCTTCCTTGTTTAGTTTAATAAAGAAGGAATATGATAGTTTCTTTTCTTTTTGATAGCTTGTAATAATTTCTAGTTTCTTTAATGCAATTTGCAGTCTTCAAAAAAAAAAAAAACAAGCTAACAATACAACACTAGCACTACTAACACTACTCCCCCTTTTGACATCACAAAAAGGAGGAAATAGAAAAGCAACCAGTAAATAGAACATAGCACAAAAATAAGTACAAACTTAGAAACAAACACTCAAAAAAGAACTAGAAAGAGGAACTCTGATCATTTGGAGGTGGTGGTAGCGGAAAGAATCTGTGAAGGGAAGCAAACTACTCTCCAAACTAGGCCATATCCTAGTCATGCTATTGCTACTGTTGGGCTACATAGTCATTAAAATAAGCAACATCCTCTATGTTATTGCTGCTCCTGTGCAGCTATGTAGGAGTCAAACCTGGCCTCCCACTGGTCGAACCTTTATACTAGCTGATCAATCTGAGGCTGCTAGTTGATAGGGGCAGGTGCAGGAATAGGGCCTTCCTCTTCTTCCCCAGGCTCCTTGTATATACTGGGATGATGAGTATTATAGAGGGTGAGGAAGGAGCTATTTGAGTAGAAGATCGGGTGGTGATCAGGTGGAGTAGGGAATTAAAGATTATATTTCGATTCAAGAACATATGGAATTAGGTGTCCGAGGGCTAGGTTTGGTTTCTTTTGTGGCCTGGATCCCTAATGCATGTTAAGTGCTTGATGTATCAGATAATAAGATCAGTAGCATTAAATTGGCAGTTGGTCATAATATAGTAGGTGGTGAGTGAAAGGATGGGAGTGATGTGAATCTTGTCCCCAACTTTTGGAATAACTGAGTTGCGAAGGATGTGCTAGATTATTCATGCATCATTGACTAGGGAACTGACAGATGAGTCATATAAGGGAGCATTGGTATCCCTAAAAGTGTTGTTGGCATGGGTCCAGTTGAAGTTAGGATCAGAGGCTATAAAATGGAGCTTATCTCTAATAGTGGACAGTCGAAGAAATTCATAAAAATCTCTATACATTATTTCGACAGGGCATCGATTAACGTATGACTAAAGAGAGGTGAAATCAACATTGAAATGAAGACTAGTGAAAAACTCAAATAAGAGTTTAGAATTAAAAGGGAAAGCCAGAGTGAGAATGAAACCCAGGGTTATGTTTGTGAAATGGTGTAATTCCTGAAAATTTAGGGTGGCTTGATTTATGATTTTTGAGGGGTTGATGCCAGTAGATTTGAAGCTGGCATATGCTGCTTCATCTACTACTTTCATGAAGTGTGGATCGACAGCACTCCTAGAAGAGTTGCCTGTAGGTGCATGCGATCTTTTGCCACTGCCAGCCATATTAAGAAGTGGAAGACTTGTGTGAGAGAGGGTTGAAAGGTTTGTTGAAGAATAAGGTTTCAAATGGCTATTTAAATAGATTTTTGAATATCATCTTGGACGAACATGGGATCATCCAGGATAATCAGTGCAATTATTATTGTCCAGAATGATTGGTCAAAAAGTCGGTTAGATCATCCAGGATGATGAGATATCATCCATGATGATTAGACACAGGCGATCATCCTGAGGAGTCATTCTGGATGATCATTGATGAAAAGTATCATCTAGGATGATAAGGTGGATTATCCAAGATGATTATCATTAATGGATCGTACCAACCAATTTTAAATCATCCACCACATTTTCAAGATGGATCATCCAGGATAAACAGGTGGATCATCCAGGATAATTACCAATAATTGGTTCAGATCAACTATTGGATGTGTGATGAGTGGTGATTTGATCATATCATCCAGGACGATGTGGATCATTTAGGATAATGTGAACAAAATTTGGAAATATTGAATGATGAAGAGGAATGATTAGAGGATTCCAAAAATACAAAAAACTCAAATCAAAATACCAGGAAAAACAAAACAAAGAAAATAAAAAAACAAAAATGAGAATAAAAAATAAAGTTTTTTTTAATCGAACCTCTCCACTAATAAGAATTTTCTTAAGTTTAAATTCAAAATCAAATAAAAAGAAATTAACGATCCTGAAATCCAGAAAAGTTAGAACAATCTATCTTGTAAACCCTAGCTCGGACACCTTACAGGTTAAAGTTCCTTTTAAACACAAATCTAATTCAGATGAAAATAAATTAGATAAGAAAAAGTGATCCTTTCAAACTTCGTTATAGAAAAATATTTGATAAAGTAGTATTGCAAAGTAAAGAACCAGAAATCATGATTTTTTATCTGAAGTGTTTGAATATATTCAGTGGCACATGAATTCTTCTAAGATTATTAAAGATTTGAAAGTGGAGGAAGCTTATTTATTTATGGGCTCATTTTGTTCCTCTTTTTCAATTATTTGGCTCACTTTACACATCTTTTGATTTTTGATACACTTTATGTATCTTTTCAATTTATTGGCGAACATTGCACATCTTTTTAGTGTTGAACTCATTTTGTGCCTATTTTTCAATTGATTGGTGCACTTTGCGCATCTTTTAAGAGCTTCCTTTCTTTCAAAACCTTTAAAGACTCTTAGTTGTGAGATTATCTTCCAGATATAAGAGAAGAAAACTCACTCTCTTAGATAAGGAAAAGTAATCCATAAAATAGAATCATTCTCATATGATAACTACAACCACCTGATTAAAAAAACACGAAAGTGATTCAATGATTTAGAACACTACTCATATGAGATAGATTACTATAGGAAGATAAAATAGATCTTTATTTCTAAGTCTAACTTTTTAATTTTGAAAAAGATTTTTATTCAAAAAGAAAAATACACCATTAAAGGAGTTAGAGGAAGAGAAAACAATCCTCAATGTTTCTTCCTTTAGCTGTTTTATCGAAGTTAATCATTACTTATAAGCTTCTAAACAAAAATAAGATAAAAATCTCATTTAGAAATCAAGTTCATCAGTAGTAGTGAGCAGTGATCTGATTCTTAAGAAACTAAAGAAAATCAACAGGAAATAAAAAATTAAAGAAAAATATATAAAAAGAAATAAATAAATGAATCAAATGAAAATGAAGAAAATTAGCAGGAAATTAAAAGAAACATAAAAAGAAATAGACAAATAAATCAAACAAAACTATGTTTAGATAATATAAATAGAGATCATCAATTTCAAGCATGAATATCTATCACACCTAATCTGGTTCTTAAGGTGCTAAAGGTTTCAAAGGCCAGTGGTTTAGTGAAGATATCTGCCAGTTGGTTTTCAGTGGCTACATATGTAGCTCTATGTCTCCTTTGGTAACATGGTCCCTAACAAAGTGGTGCCTGATGTATATGTGTTTAGTCCTGGAGCATTGGATTGGGTTCTTAGAAATGCAGATGGCACTAGTGTTATCATATAGGACTAGAATTATGCCTACAAGAAGTCCTAAATTCAGAATTTTTTGCTTTAGCTAAAGGACCTAGGCCACATAACTTCCTAAGGCAATGTATTCAACTTCAACAATGGATAGTGCAACTGAGTTCTATTTTTTACTAGACTAGGAGACTAAGGATTATCCTATGAATTGACATATTCTAGAGGTGCTCTTTCTATCCACCCTACACCCTACAAAGTCTGAATAAGAATATCCTATAATCTCAAAGGCAATGCTATGTCTAGGATACCAGATTCCTAAGTTTTGTGTTCCTAAGAGATATATAAGGATTCTCTTAACTACAATCAGGTGGGACTCCTTTGGATCATCCTGAAATCTAACACATAGATAAACACTAAAGATAATATTATGTCTGCTAGCAATCAAGTAAAAAAGTGATCCAATTTTTCCTTTGTACTTCTTTTGGTCAACTAATTTTCCATTTGAATCCTTATCTAACTAGACACTGGAACTCATGAGAGTGTTGACTGGCTTGGCTTTATTCATTTCATATTTCTTCAGAATATCCTTAATATATTTTGATTGATTAAGAAAAGTTCCATCATCCATTTGCCTAATGTTAAATCCCAAACAGTAGGATAATTCTCTCATCATACTCATCTCAAATTTCTTACTCATTATTTTAGAAAAATCATCACATAAATTTTATCAGAAAATTTAAAAAGTACATCATCAACATAGATCTGGACAATGAGTAATTCAACTCCTACTCTCCTCAAAAAAAGGGTGGTATTTACGCTCCCCTAAATAAACTCTCTTTCCAGTCGGAATGTGCTAAGCCTCTCATACCATGCTCTGGGTGCCTATTTTAATCCATACAAAGCCTTTTTTTAATTTGAAAACATGATTTGGAAATTGGGAATTCTTAAAGCCAGGGGGTTGCTCTACAAACACATCTTTTTCCATTATTATCCCATTTAAAAAGGAACTCTTGACATCCATTTGGAAAAGCTTAAATCCTTTATAACAGGCAAAGGTTAGTAACACTCTAATGGCTTTCAAATGGGCTACAGGGGCAAAGGTTTCCTCAAAATCAATCCCTTCAATTTGGTTGTACCCCTTAGCCACTAATCTTGCCTTATTCCTAACCACAATACAAGAATCATTCATTTTATTCTTAAATACCCATTTGGTTCCTACTATACTCTGGTCCTTAGTTCTTTCTACAAGTTCCTAGACATCATTCCTAGCAAATTGTTTAGTTCCTCTTGCATGGCTAGGACCCAGAATTCATCATAAAGGGCTTGATTAATGTTGGTGGGTTCAATCATTGAAATAAAGGCAGAGTGGTTCACTTCTTTTTTAAGTCCATGCCTAATTCTAACACATTCAGAAGGTTCTCCTAAGATCAGTTCTTTAGGATGACTCAAAGAATATCTCCATTCTCTAGGCAATATAACTTTAGATTCTACCATTTCCTCTAGATTGGAAGATTCTACTCATTGGGTGATTTCTATAACCTCCTTTTCTTCGACCCTAGACCCTCTAGAATTATCAGATTCATCAAACACAACATGAGTGGTCTTCTCAACAATCAGGGATCTTTTATTGAAGTCTCTATAGGATTTCCCAACATTTGAGTTACCTAGGAACACTCCTTCATCAGATTTTGGGTTAAACTTTCCAAGTTGAGACTTCCCATTATTCAGAATGAACACTTTACATCTAAAGATAAGAAGGTAAGAGAGGTTGGGTGTCCTACCTTAAGAATTTCATAGGGTGTTTTGTTCAACTTAGATCGAAGATTTACCCTATTTTAAACATAACAAGTTGTATCTATCGCTTCTTCCTAGAAGTATTTAGGAAGTGAGTATTCAGCTAATATGGCTCTAGTGGCTTCTACGAGGGTTCTATTCTTCCTTTTAGCTACCCCATTCTGCTGAGGGGTCCTAGGAGCTAAAAAATTATGATCAATCCCTTTCTCCTTATAGTAGGTTTCAAATTTCTCATTTTCAAACTCTCCACCAAGATCACTATGAATAGTCAAAACTTCATAACCTAATTTCCTCTGAATACAAGTGCTGAAAGATCTAAATTCTTCGAATGAATCACTTTTATGAGATAAGAATCTAACCCAAGTGAACCTTAAATAATCATCAACAATCACATACCCAAAGACTTTCCCTCCTAAGCTTGAAGTGCTGAAAGGTCCAAAGAGATCCTTGTGAAGGACTTCTAAGGGTTTACTAGTGTTTATATGTTTGATTGAGTGGAAAGAGGATTTGACTTGCTTTCCTAACTAACATGCATCACACAGGTGGTCCTTCGTGAACTCTAATTTTGGGACACCTCTCACTAAGTCTTTTTGGCTAATCTTCCTAAGGCTTTTCATGCTTGTATGATATGGTTTCCTATGCCACAACCATAATTCATTAGTAATTGATTTTAAGCAAATAGAAATAGCAGCTTTAAAGCAATTTAGATCGAGCATGTAAATATTATTGATCCTTTTTCCTGCAAAACAATTTTATCATTTAAGCTTATAATGCAGTAAGTTGGCAAAAATTTTATGCTGAAGCCTTTATCATAAAGCTGGCTGATGCTGAGTAGATTGTGTTTCAATCCATCTACAAGAAAAACATTATCAATGATGAAATTTTTTAAATCACCAATTATACCTGATCCCACCACTCTCCAAGTGGTGTTGTCTCCAAGTGTAATCTTGCCTCTTACCCTGGCCTCCAACAAAATAAATTTATTTGCATCTCCAGTCATATGCCTTGAACATCCGCTATCCAGGTACCACATGATCTCACGAGGCTTTTTGTGAGAGCATCCCTATAAAATTATCAATGTCAAATTTAGGAACCCAAATAAGTTTGGGTCCCTTATGATGAAAAGAAGAATGCGATGCATGCATATTATGCTATGAATTTTATAATTTTGGTCTCCACAACAAATGTGTTATACGGTGAATGGTGCAAGTGTGGGAGATATGTCCTAGCATGCCACAACAAAAACATCTAACACCATGAAAAGGATTTACTAATCTATTTAGGTTATAGTGCCTCTTCAAGGTTGAATGATACATGCTTTTATGATGTTTTATAAAACCCTACAAGTGTAGGTGGTGTTTTATTTGTTCTAATGCAATGATCTTTTCACTTAGAAACTCATTTGCCTTTTTATAGCTTGCCACTTACTATTTCAATGCATACTCACTACTATCTAAATCACATGCCATAGTGTCAAGCTCTTTGAAAGCCTTTTCTAAATCAGTATGTGATATTTTCAAGGAATCATGCTTAGTAGTTAAATCAAGATGATTTTTGTTTAAAAAATCAAATTCATCTAGTAAAGCCATGTGATTACTATATAGAGTTAAATGATCTTTCATCAAAATTTTAAACTCTTTCTACAGATTTAAAAATTCAAATTTAGGCTTGCATTAGCTTTCTTGAGCTTCCTATATGAAGAATGAATTCTTTCAAAAACTTTAAATAACTGATCATATATTAACTCACATACCTCCTCTTGATCAGAGTGACTAAGATCATTAGCCATTAAGCACAGATTTGTAATATCTTCTTCTACTTTAATTTTAGAGGAGTCTGATGTTGAGTCATCCCAAAAAGCCTTTTAAAACTTTTTCTTGTCCTTCCTGAACTTAGGCTTTTCTTCAACTTTCTCCTTGCTTGGGTGAGCTTTCACAGTTGGGCAATCCAACTTTAGGTTCCTTGGCTTCCAACATTAAAATATATAACATTAGAAGAAACTTTAGAATGCTTATTATTCTTACCTTTATTCTACTTCTGTTGATGCTTTTATTTCTTCCTCAAGAAGCTCTTAAATTGACTTATGATTAAGGCCATATCATCATCATCATAACTAGAAGAGGCAGAGTTGGAGTCATTAGCCTTCAAGGTGATAGTTTTCCCTTTTTCTTCTCACCTACATCAAGCTGCCTTTAGTTCATTCCTTACTCATAAGCAATTAGTGATCCAAGTAAGTTGTCAATTGAATAAGTATTTAGATCCTTAGATTCAGTAATGATAGTAATTTTTGCATCAAAGGAAGAAGGAAAATATCACAAAATCTTATTCACTTTTTATAATTAGTGAGTTCTCTTCCTAAGGCATGTAAAGAGGTAACAATCTGCATAAATCTAGTGTACATCTCAGAAATTGATTCATTTTATTTCATGCGAAAGAGTTCATAATCATACAAAAGAAAGTCTAGATTGTTTAACCTCTTTCGTTCCTTCATACATAATGCATAATCTATCCCAAATTTGTTTCCCAGTTGTACATGTTAAAACATGCATATAATCTTTAGATTTTAATGCTTAGAAAAAAGCAGTTTAAACATTAACATTCAATTGAGTAAGATCTCTATCATCAGTTGTCTATTTAGCAAAAGAAAGTTTAATTTTAACACCGTTTACAAGTCTATAAGGTGCAGAATATCCTTCTCTAACAATCATCCACATGTGATAATCGATCGATTATAAAAAGGTGGACATGCAAGTTTTCTAAAAATCAAAATGAATATTATCAAATAAAGGTGGCCGTATGATTAAGTAACCTTCCACAGTATTACAATTTCAAAGTTAGCCATGGATCAAAATTTAAAAGTTTTCTAAAACTTGATTTTATGAATCCCCCTCTGATACCTCTTGAAAGTTTGTTAGGGTTGTTAAGCCCTTATGAACTAGTCCCGAGGCTAACCAAGAGGGGGGTGAATTGGTATTTTAAAATTTAATTTAAATAATAAGGAAAATCTTTTTGCAATTTTTGATATTTTAAAATAAACTACTTTTATCCAAAGACAGAAGTAGAACAATATCACAGAAATAGAATTATGATATTTCGACCACACAAATAATCAAGAGTAAATAATACGGAGATTAAAGTATAGAAAAGTAAATAAAAAGATCACATTAGCTATATAGGAGCTTAAATAAAAGGCGTTAAAAAGTGCCCTAAATTTTAACATGCCGTCGAAGATCGTCTAGGATGATTTATCGATTATCCTGTACGATCAGTAAAAAAATAGCCTTTTGTAAGGATGATTACCATTATTTGGACGATCAGAAGAAATAATTTCTATATATCATCTAGGATGATTATACGATCATCCGAGATGATTAATTTCATTTGAGTGGCAATCAACAAATCATCCAGACAAACATTTAGGACGTCCAGGATGATATGCTAGACGATTAGAAGAAAATATTATTTTCGCCCAGGACGATTACACAATCATCCAGGATAATTAGTTCATTTTGAATGAAGATTGACAAATCATCCAAACAAGAGTTCGGGACATCCAGGATGATAACATGGATGATCAGAAGAAAATCATGGTTTTCATCCGGGATAATTGGTGATCGTCCCATAAAATATAATGGATCATCCGGGACGATCAAGTTCATCATCATGTATAATGTGATTGATCAATTTAACCATAATTTATCTCCTAATCAAGGGATTATTTTAGGCAAGATTGTAATGGATCATATAGGACGATCAAGATCAACCATTATGATTTGTTCAAAATATACAAAATAAAATATTGCCTAAAATGTGATTGGTGACAGATTTCTAAATTTAAACATATCATCCAGGATGATGGGAGAATCATCCAGGATGATCTGCCTAATTAAATTTGCTTAACCCAGATGCCCTATTAGGGTTTTTATTTTTAACTGATCGTCCAGGACAATTTTGATCATCCTCTATGATATGATCAAAAATAGAAGAACTCTCAACTCACCAAATTTCTCCCTGAGTGTGTGTGTGCAAGGTTACTTAGTATTAGGATCCACCTTATTACATTTGACTTAAAAAAGGTAAAAACCATTGAAATTAAACTTATAAATTGACTTAGTCCTAATCTATCTAATCTTAAGCTAGCTTGAATTGTAATTGACCTTGTGGACCTAAAAAGTTAGTAGGCAGGGAAACTAAAATAGATGTGCAATAGTAACGGTAGTAGAGAAACAAGAATGTTTGTTATCATCAAAATTATAATGCTTGAATCTAGATTTGCAAAATACCATCATATTCTTTTTCACCCTCCTGGTAAAGGCATTTCACTCTTCTGGTGAAGGTAGAGTATCGTCATCCTTTTTTACCCTGCTAGTGAAGGCAGAGAACCCTCATCCTTTTTCACCCTCCTGGTGAAGGAAGAGAACACGATCTCCTTCATAGATCTTCTCTTAATAGTCTTCAAAGAAGTAGGGTAGAAGTTTTAAGAAGACAAATAAGAGATCCTCACCTTTGGGCAAGCTTGTGAATCCCTCACAATTTCCTCTTATAAGATCTCTCACTCTCCACTCCAAAACACTCTCCCAAACACTCTCTCCTTTTTCTCTCTAAAGAGAAATACACAACAAAAAGATTGGTAGACAAATTTTAGGACTCATTATAAGAAACTTCATAAAAAAATTGTCCAAAAACTAAAATTTATGTCAAACGAAGTCAGATCGTACAGTACGATCGTGGATCGTCTGTACTAACAGTCCAAAAATCCTAGGATAAATTGGTACGAATTTCATTTGTACACTATCAATCGTCTATATGATTTTAGATCGTCTGTACGAATAGTTCAAGTTCATCTGGATGATCTGATATGATATGTATTTCATACACTATCAGTCATTTGTTCGATTTAGTTCATCTGGATGAATAGTTCAAGTTCATCTGGACGATCTAGTATGATACGTATTTCATACACTATTAGTTATTTGTATGATTTTAGTTTGTCTGGATGAATAGTACAAGTTTGTCTGGATGATCTGGTATAAACTGGATTTCATACATTATCAGTCATCTATACAATTTTAGTTCATATGGATAAATAGTTCAATTTTGTCTAGATGATCTGGTACGAGCAAAATTTTATACACTGTCAGTCATCTATACAAACTGACATCATATAGTAAGAATAAGATAAAAAATTTAATATCAAATTTTTAACTCTCTTTCCTTGTGTGTGTGTGCACAGTTAACCAATTACAATCAAACTTTCTCAGACTCAAGAAAATAAAAATTTATAGACTTTATTACATGAAATCCTATTCTACTCTATCTTAAAGTCTTTAACAGTCTGGAGTGTAATTTTCCTGAAATATTAGTACATACTAAAACAAATAGAAATATATCCAAGGTATGTTAGGAGAAATAATAATATCAGAACAATAATATTTTGTTATCATCAAAAATCACATAATATAAAACTCAATCTTGATTTCTAAGTTTCAACATTCTCCCCCTTTTTGATGATGGCAAAACCATTATTATTTGAATTAAAATTAAAACAACTTTTTCTCCTTAGCTCCCCCTCAATGAATGCTCAATTAAAATCAAGGGAAGGGAATAAAATTCATCTAAAAAATATAGGTTCATAAGAAAACACAAGACTTCTAAAAAACACAAGTTCACAAGAAAACGTACGACGAAAACATTAGCCTATCATATGTGCAAGACCAAAAAATATCACAAGAGCAAAGACCAACAAGAAGAAACACACACGATAACAAACAAATAAATAATCACATGATGACTCCCCCTAAACAAACAAACAATCACTCGATAAGTCCCCCTTTTGACAACAACAAAAAGAGAGAAATCTCAAAATAAAATAAGTTTTTGTGGATAAATCGAATAGCTGATGAAAAAGACAATTTATAATAGTTCACAAAAATAACCTTAAAATCCTGATGTGAAAAAGAAAGACTCATATTTTCAATCAAAGAACAATTAAGATAAGAAAAGTCAATCAAGTTCAATGTCTATTCTAGATATATCAAATAAAGTAATTATTACAAAAATATTAAATAAAGATCAATTAGTTTCAAATTCAATAGTTGAGATTATTGTCAAATGTATGGATTTTTATAAGAATTAGAGAGATAGAGGAAAGAACTGAATGATACTTGATATTTTGATTGGCGACCATTGTGCATCACTTCTAATTTTGGTGCTTTGTGCATCTTTTCGGTTTGGGCTAATTTTGTGCCTCTTCTTATTTTTGGTGAACATTGCGCATCTTTTTTTTTTAATTTTAGCACATTTTGTGCATCTTTTTAATTTTGAGCTAATTTTGTCCCTCTTTTAATTTTTGTTCTTTCCTATATCAATAATTATTAAACAAAACCCAATAATTAATAAGAAAAGCAACACATTGAACAAGAAATTTAAAAAATAAGTCATCTCTTTTACAACAATGTTTACTAAAACATAAGTATCTATAAGAACATGAAGATGATCTTCTTATCTATATCTAATTACAATTTGATTTAAAGTTTGAGAATTAAAATTTTGCTAGGAAATTAAGTTGAAGTGCAAAGTATTTTATACTATCTCTTAGATCTATATTACTAATTTGAATGAAATAAACTTAAAGACAATACAAGAAAATTAACACTAGGACAAATATCATTTCATTTATCATTTAAAAAAAAGCAAACTCAAGACACAAACTAACATAATATCACAAACATCCATAATCTCATTATATGAAAACTAGAAAAGTAAAACATTCATCGATTACAAAAAAAATAAAAACTAAAAAGCTGGAAGATCCTGATCTGGAGGTGGCTGAGGAGGAGTAAACAAGGTAAAGTAGCTATTGATTGTAGTTACTTGAGTGTTCATCAAGTCAAACTATCCTCAGACCCAGCCCATATCTTCATTATATCTGGCATCCTACTGGTCTAAGCGAGTCTCAATATGATTAAATCGTTAATCAAAGTGAGACTCAAGATGATCAAATCGCTGGATCATTTCTTGATAGAAATGCTGCTCATGTCCAGGGACAAGTGTAGGTGTAGGAGCAGGTGTAGGTGCTTCTTCTTCTGTAATGTCATCTCCCTCTTCCCTTGATCCTGTTGAAAAATTGAATGAAATGAAGCATCAGAAAAATAGATTGGCAAACTATTTGGGGTTTCATGATGAGCCAAATTGTACTTCTTTTCTAAGATGTAGGCAACTAGGTGCCATAACCAAGATTCATCAAAGATAGTTTTGAGATAAAAATCATTAAAAGATTTAACATAATTTAAATCAAGCATGTAAATATTATTTATCCTATTTTCATGCAACACATCAACTCCATTTTGGCTTATAATGCAGCTTGTAGGTTAAATTTAATGTTAAAACCCCTATCACAAAGCTGACTAAAACTTATCAAGTTATGTTTTAAGCCTTCAAACAATAAAAATATTTTCAATAAAGAAATTATTCTTATTGTCAATCATACATGTACCTACCTCTCTCCTAGTGGTATTATCTCCTAGTGTTACCTTGCCTCCATTCCTGGTTTACAGCGATATGAATTAAGTTATATCTCTAATCATATGTTTTGAACATTTACTGTCCAGGTATTAAATGCTCTCAAGTGGGCTTGTATAAGATCCTTTTAAAAAAATTATCAAACATTAGACTTGAGAACCCAAATAAATTTGGGTTCACCTTTTGGCAATGATAATCCAGATTTATGCACCTTAGATCTCCATACTAATGTGTTCTACTCTGAATAGTATAAGTGTGGGAAATATGCTCTAACATGCCACATAAAAAATAGCTAACACCAAGAAAAGGGTTTACTAATCTATATGAGTTATAATATCTTTTCTTAGGTTTTGAACTTATATACTTTTGCTTAGACTTGTAAAATTGTTCAAGTGTGGGTGGTGACTTATTTTCCTTAAGCTTCAAATTTTATTTGAAGATATGAACTTAAATTATCTAAAATTGAATTTTCAATCTTCAAATTCTATTCCCTATGTTTAGCTTCACCCATAAAAATTTTAAAATCATTTTTAAGCTCACTATAAGATGTTTTCAAAAGTTCATGCTTCGTATTCAAATCATCGAATTCTTCCAATAAAGTCATGTGGTTAGTATCTATGTCTGCATTATCTTTATAAAGATTTTAATATTCTTTTTATAAATTTAAATGCTCAAGGTTAAGATTAGCATGTAATTTTTTAAGTTTCTAATATGCATTATAGATTTTCTTAGAAACTTTAAATAGTTCATCATAGGATAGGTCACATACCTCATCTTGATTGAATGATCAAGATTGTCTACCATTAAGCACAAATTTGTAACCTTCTCTTCTGCTTCTATTTCTGAAGAGTCTGAAGCTGAGTCAGCCCAGAAAGCTCTTTGCATTCTTTTCTTAACCTGCATAATATTATTTTCTCAACTTTCTCCTTGCTAGAATTAGCTTTGTGATTTAGACAATCAGTCTTTATATGTCATGACTTTCTGCATTCATAGCAAATGACTTCATTAGAAACTTTTGAATTTTTAATGAACTTACCTTTGTTCTAATGCTGACATCTCCATTGCTTTCTTCTAAGGAAATTTTTTAATTTCTTAGTCATAAGTATAATATCTTCTTCATCCTCAGGCATTGATTTATCACTTTCTGAATCATCCACCTTCAAAGCTATATTCTTCTCTTTCTGCTTGTCACCTACATCAATCTGTCTTTGATTCACTCCTTACTTATAAGCAATCAGTGATCCAAACAGATTGTCAATAGAATATATATTCAGGTCTTTTGATTCAATTGTGGCAGTTATCTTTGTATCATAAGCAGTAGGTAAGCAACTTATGATTTTATTGACTTTTTCAGAATTAGTTAGTTTTCTACCTAAAGTATGCAAAACGAGATAACAATCTGAGTAAAATGAATAGACATATCAGAAATAGACTCATTCAGTTTCATGCGAAATAGTTTGTAGTCGTGTTATAAAATATTCAACTTGGATTGTTTAACCTCATTTATCCCTTTATAAGTTATACAGTGTCTATTCTAGATTTCTTTTCCAGCTTTGAAAGTTAAAATACGCATGTAATCCTCAAATTTTAAGGCATAGAAAAAACTATTTAAACATGTGGCCTTTAATTATACTAAGTCTATCTCCTCTAAAGTCCAATGAGTAAATGATGTTTCAACCCTAATGCCCTTAACAATTCTAGTAGGAGCAGTATAGCCTTCCTGTACTAATATCCACATGCGATAGTCAAACCATTACAAAAAGTAGACATGCAAGTTTTTCAAAAATCAAATGAAATATTATTGAAAAAAGGTGGTCGAGTTATCAAATATCCTTTAGTAGTATTTTGATTTCCAAAATTAGTCATGATCAATTTTTAAAAAGTAGTCTAAATTTTAATTTTTGAAATAGGCTCTGATACCACTTGAAAGTTTGTGAAGGTTGTTAAACCTAATAGAACTGTCCCAAGGCTAACCAAGAGAGGGGTGAATTGGTTAATTAAAATTTTTTTGGAATTTTTTAAAACCATTTCTAGGAAATTTAATCGATGATCCTAAAATTTGTAGTTGTTTGAATTTAATTATCACAAAAGAACTTCCAATCATAGTAAATTAAAGTGTTGAAGAATAAAATGTAGGAAAAAGCAAAGGAACAGAAGAACACTAAATTTATAGTGGTTTGATCCAACTAGACCTACATCCACTCTCAGAAGACTCCTTCTTTAGGTATTGCACTAAACAATAGTGACTCTCCTTTTTCCCCTTAGTAAGGCAGAGAAGCACTTACAAACTCTCTTTCACCAATCCAATCATGGTAGCATACTGTCACATCCTTTTTCACCCTCCTAGTGAAGGCAGAGAACCCTCATCCTTTTTCACCCTCCTGGTGAAGGCAGAGTATCGTCATCCTTTTTCATCCTATTAGTGAAGGAAGAGAACTGTCATCCGTTTTTACTCTCCTGGTGAAGGTAGAGAAACCCTCATCCTTTTTCACCCTCCTGGTGAAGGCAGAGAACCTGATCTCTTTTTTAGATTTTGTCTCAAGAGTCTTCAAAGAAGTAAGGTAGAAGTTTGAAGAAAAAACAAATAAAAGATCTTCACCTTTGGGCAACCTTGTGAATCCCTCATAATTTTCCTTTATAAGATCTTTCACCCTCCACTCCCAAAAACTCTCCCAAACACACTCTCCTTTTTCACTCTAAAGGAAAATACATAGTAAAAAGATTGGTAGACAGTTTCTAGGACTCAATATATAAAAACTTCAAAAAAAATCATCCAAAAACTAAAATTTCAAAGTCAAATAAAGTTAGATAGTATAATGCGATCATGGATTGTCTATACGAACAATTTAAAAATCCTTAAACAAATTGGTACAAATTTTATTTCATACACTATAAGTCGTCTGTATAATTTTAGATTATTTGTATGAATAGTTAAAGTTCATCTAGATGATTTGGTATGATATATATTTTATAACTATTAGTCGTCTGTATGATTTGAGTTCATCTGGATGAACAGTTTGAGTTCATCTGGATGATCTAGTACAATATGTATTTTGTACACTGCCAGTCATCGGTATGATTTTAGTTCATCTAGATGATCTGGTACAAACCAAATTTCATACACTGTTAGTCATCTTTATGATTTTAGTTTCATCTAGAGAAATAGTTCAATTTTATC